>OX467712.1:42486798-43881467 GCA_950111635.1 Agelastica alni | reverse complement strand
ATACGAACATACGAACATATGAACATACGAACATACAAACATACGCACACACACACAGACATTCACTTAAAAACTATTGTATTCGACTCTGAGAACCTTGAAATGTGGAGATATGTCAAAATTCGGGATTCGCAAAATTGGACCCATTAGGTATCTACTATAACTTTCCGCTGAGAAGTTAAAAAATAGTTTTTAAAATTTTACAGAATGATTGTAAAATAACCAATTTTTACTAATTTAATATTATTAAATATGATTAAAAGATACCAGATGAAACTGAGAAGATGATATGGGATGTGCAAACAGGATTTAGAAGAGGAAGGAAATGTATGGATCAGGTCTTTTCATTACGAGGTATAGTCAAAAAATTCTTTGCTAGAAGTTAGAAGGTCTATTGCGCTTTTATAGACTTGAAAAAGCCTATGACAGAGTGGTGAGGAGTGAATTGTGGTAGACATTGTCTATATATGGAGTAAGCGGTAGTTTGATACGAGCACTGAAATCACTTTATGAGGATTCCACTGCTTGTGTATGGATTGAAAATGAATAATTTGATCGTCAAATGCCTTCTTTAAACCGATGATCAAGTCGTATTAGCGTCATCTGAAGAGGAGTTGCAGGCAATGGTTAATGCATGATGCCATGAAAATCAAAGTGATTAAAATAAATGTAAGCAAAACGAAAGTAATGGTTTTTGAAAGAGAAGAAAGCATGACAAACTGTGAAGTTTTGATTAAGGGAGAAAGAGTGGAACAAGTAAATGAATTTGTGTACTTGGGTTCAAAGTTTACGAGAGATGGAAAGTATGACAGTGACATTGAGCGAAGGGTGTTGGCAGGAAAACAAATAAATGGGGCACTGCATAGCTTTATAAACAGTGAGAAAGTGTCAGAAATGGCACGTCTGGCTGTGTATAGAGGTGTGTTAATTCCTACACTTATGTATGGTAGTGAATGTTGGGTTTGGCAGAAGAAACATAAAAATAGGATTAATGCTGCGGAGATTAGTAGTGTAAGAAGTATAGCCGAAGTGACTCGGTTGAATAAAGTAAAGAATAGTGAGATAAGAGAACGCTGTGTTGTAAAAGAAGATGTGGTTACAAAGATAGATAAAGCAATGCTTAGATGGTTTGGACACGTAGAAAGGATGGATTACCAACAACCGAAGAGCATGTATAAGAGCACTGATGAAGGTACTGCTTACCCCTACGGTAAAAAGGCTTTTGACTATACGTATGTATGTATGTAATATTATTTATTTCAAAAGATAACCGACGCGACCCGATTTTTGATTTTATTGCATTATTTTTTATTCGTATACCAATTTGGATGATCTCATCATCAATTTGTATGAACCTAAAGCAAAGTTTTCACGAAACGGAGGATTTTTATGCATTTTTCCCATTTCTTTTGTATACAATTTTCCGAGATATCTCAATTCGCAAACCAAACTGGACTACGGGGAAATAAGTCCTTCATCTTGAATACACCAACGGATGCTAGAATATGCAAAATATTATGCCGAAGAAGTCAAGAATCTGCTTATTTTAGAATGCATGAGTTTACTGAATAGTTAAAAACGATAAATATGAAACTTAAAAATGGAAAATGTCAACAAAAAAATGTCTACCTTTTTTGTGTGTGAAAAAGAAATGAGTTACATTTACGTACATTGTTAAAGCAGCTCAACAACAAAAAAATAAAAATATGTTGCCCTGGACATTTGTGCGAATTTCTTTAATTTTAAGTACACAGTATTCAAATATATTTATGGAAGTACTGAATTGGCTCTGGTGTTATGATTTTAGTGTATATATAATATTAGAAATAATAAATAATTTACGCCGGCTCCCCGGAACAAGTTATTAATACGTGTTTTGTTCTGGTTTAAATTTATTTTACGTACATTAGGTTGAGCTAGTGATACCCCGCACTCTTCACTTCGTTAAACTGCCATTGAACTTAGTTATTTAACAAGATTGTAGGACGCTTGACGCGCGTTCGGGTAAGTTGCTAATGTGAGGATTAATACTTGGCTATATTTATCGAATTTTGATTTTAATATTGTTTTTTGTCCGTTTTGTACGTAAAAATATAAGTTCATTGCAAATAAAATGCAAAAATGCAGTGAAAATCCCAATTGCATCAATCTCAATTGCCCATTCAACAAAACTCAAAAAAGAACGTCAGACTATTAGATTGGTTCAGCAAAAATTGAATTAAGTACTATAAACATCAATTGCCAATTTGATTAACTTCGTTTTTGGTCAGAAAACAGGATATTCGAAATACCTTTGCTTAATTTGTACGTGGAACAGTGGAGCAAAGCAAATTCTCTGGGAACAAGATGTGTGGCTTTTAATAGAATTTTTAATGATTGGTGAAGCTAATAAAATAAATCAGCCTTTATCAAGTACATAAAAAAATATACTTCCGCTTTTCCATATCAAGTTAGGTATGATAAAACAGATTGTCAAAGTGTTAAACAAGAACGGAGAATGCTTTAAATGAAAGATACAAACTTTATAAAAAGTATGACTAATTTTAAAAGTAAAGCTTAAAGAGAATTTTTGTTGGTTGCAGAAAATTTCTTAGGTAACTACAAGGCACTAAATTATAAACAAATTGTGCAAAAGATGTTGGAAAGCTTCCAGATTTTAGGAGCAAATATGAGCATAAAGCTACACTTTCTCTACAATCAACTGAATAGATTTCCTGATAATCAGAGAAATTACAGTGAGAAGCAGAGATAACGCTTTTACCAGGAGGATAGTTATCAGGGTAGATGGAACCGTCCCATGATGGTAGATTACTGCTGGTCTTTACAAATAGATTGTCCCAAAAAAAATTACAACAGAAAAGTTTATAAAAGGTGTTTCTCTGATGTGTAGCATTGTTAATGCTAATTTCTTTTCTCCTTGTGCTCGATGTATCTGATCTAGTTTCCGCTATTTATGTTAATATACGTCGGATGACCGCCTTGTATATACGGGATATGGTCTCGATTCCGATATATTCGTTGCGGAGGTTCAGGTAAGCTGATGTTCGTGCTGCTTTTGCCGCTTGGTTTCTTACCTCCGCCTAGATGTCACCGTATCCTGATATTTCTATTCCTAGGTATTTAAATTTCATCTCCTGTTGTATAATTTTATCATCCACAACCATTTTGCATCTGATAGGTGTTTTTGAGGTGGTCATGCATTTCGTTTTTGCTGTAGATATCTTCATTTTAGACTTTTTGCCGTTGTGCTGAATTTGAATAGTAATATCTGTAGGTTATCATCGTTTTCTGCAATCAGAACAGCATCATCAGCATAACATAGGATTTTGACGTCTTTGTTCCCCATTTTATACCCTTTCAGGTTACGAGTGCTTTTTATTATTTCGTCCATAACGATGTTGAACAATAAGGGGCTAAGGGAATCTCCTTGACGAATACCACTATTTACAGGCATTTCTTTGGTAGTCGTGCAATTAATTTTGGCTTGTATTATGTTTTTCTGGTAAATATTTTCAATGGTTTTTATGATGTCATATGGGATTTGCTTGTTGTATAGAAGGTGTACCACGTCCTCCAGTTGTATTCGGTCAAACGCTCTTTCCAGGTCTAAAAAACACATTAAGGCTGGTTTGTTATACTCGATGGATTTTTCAGTTATTTGTCGCAGGAAAAATACTGCATCTGTACAAGATCTTCCTGATCTGAATCCTTGTTGTTTATCGCCCAATGTGGTGAGTTCATTTATTTTATTTGTTATAATCTTTGTTACTAACTGTAAGGTTGTATTTAGAAAGTTTATGTCTCGGTAGTTTGCGGGTATCTTTTTGGCTTATTTTTGAACAGTAAGATTGTGGTACTTAGGCGCCATTCGTCCTGAATTCTTTGATGTAAAGGTAAAAGAATTTTGCGAATTATGGCTGTTAGCTGCTGTATCAGGCTTCTCCCGCTGTATTTAAATAGTTCATTTGGAATACCGTCTGGGCCTTTTTTTTTGTTCCTTATTTTCATTAATGCCGTTTCATTATCCTTTTCTTCCGTATCTTCTTTTTTATATAGTTCTTTAAGATACTGGACCCAAGTTTTCTTCGTTATGTGGTTTGTGCTAATAAAATCAATTGCTTCTTTTCTCTGTCGTCTGATGAATCTCCACATCTGTTTTTGGATGCCATAAAAGTAATTTTCTATTTTTTTTGAGGATTCCCAATACTGTTTTTTTTTGCCTTACTAGTGAATAGGTGGCATTTTGTACCCTCTTATAATCATCATAGGCTTCCAGCGTTTTTGTAGTAATGTATTTTAGATAAGCCTTCCTTTTTTTGATTTATTGTTCTTTGACTTCGTTGCAGAACCATGGGGTTTAATTGGAGCCTTGTTTTTTTTTATATTTCAGGTGCCAAGGGCTTCTGTTGCAGCTTCTAAAATGTTCCGTTTTAATTTCTCCCCACTTTCATTCACTTCTTCGGCTTCGCTTTTATTATTTTACCTGAGGGAATTTAAAATGTTTGCAGCAAAATAAGATCGGTCATACCTCCGATGCTGATTCGGCACCAAACCATTACTTTACCCCCTGTACATTCTGCAATCATATTTTATTGTCTGGTACTCTCCATACTCCCTCACGTCTTAAGTCAGAATACATCTTAAATCTTAAGTCGTCTAAAAAACTAATAGGGCTCCACTGAACATTTCGCCATACCACGTGTTTCTCAGTCCAATTTAAACGAGCAGCGCGATTGTCTCTTTTAAAGGCTGACTGAAATCTCAGAGGTCCCTTTAATCCGAAGTGAGCTTCATGCAAACGATTTATGACGATCCTGGAAGAGTCTTGTGTTTCATGTGTTTTGAAACATCTGTGTTTGTAATTTAGGAGTCGTTTGCTAAAGCTTATTGCAAAAAACGATCTTTATTATTGGTTATAAATCTCGGGCATTTTGTGTGTCTTTCAAATACGACTCCAGTTTCTAAATTCATTCAAGCGGAAAATTTTGCTTAGAGATGTTCCAAATGCTCGCGCTACATTTGTTTGTCAAGCGGCATTTGCTAGTATGCCTGTGGCTCTCAGCATTTGAATTGTTAAATTGTTGAATTTTCACTTATACTTCTTTGGAACATTAAAGAAAAGTGAAAAAGGAATAAAGAAAAAATTAAAGACACAGAAATTTTCTACTTTCGGTATTACCGAAGTCCTTAATGATTGGTTCGTAATTTATCTTAGATGCTAATACCTGTTTCAATAGATAAAACTGCCAAAGCTGAAAATCTTTCTTGAACCATAGTGTTTCTTAAATAATTTTTAATTAGTTTCAATTTTGAAAAGTTCCTTTCAGCGGAAGCAGTACTCACATGTATTGTTAACAAAATTCTAAGGACAATGTAAACATTTGCGTAAATTTTTTTAAATCGTTCTCTATGATATATTGGAGCAGATGTCTTTAATAAAGTTGGGTAAATTTGGGATCATATTTTGTAACTCCTCATACAACTCATAAGTCACTGCTCTCACCTACTTGCAGGACTGTGTGTAAATTCTGACAGTTTTTTAGTACTTGCTCTTTTTGATTTTTTTTTAACTTGTTTCAGTCATAGAGAAAACCATAATTTTTAAAATGTTGATTTATAGACATAAATCTCGATTCCATGTTATTTATAGTAGAATCAATCATGGTATTAAAAAATCTGTTTTATGCTGGCTTTCAGCAGACTTTATAGGTTGATCGCTGTCTTTATAATCAAACATACTTTTATTTTTGGCGACCCTTTTATTTTTAAAATCTTTTGGCAAATCATAACTGCTCTTCTCAATAAACTGACGAGCGTCATTTTTAACATAATGGTTTTGTTTAAAGACTGCGTTTTAAGATTAATTTTCTATTTATGTAGCTTTTTGAAGATAATACTTTAATAAAGTATACAACATACAACTAAGTATAAAGATCTGTAGATAATGTATAAAACAATAACAGGCTGATTTATACAAAAAAGTATTTAGTTGATGACGACCTGTTAATACATAATTCTGAAATTGCATACATTGTTTTCTTTTTAAATAGCCATAATTTATGTTTTTACATTTTAAGCACTCGTATGTTCTTACATACCATACAAAAACGTACATGTTTTTTACAAAATTTATAAACATATCTATCAAAAATTTGTTTCAATTAATTACAAAAAAAAGTTAGTAATAAGGATATTTTGATGTATAAATCATGTTAACAGCTTGAACTGCTTAATTTTATTAACTTTTTTGTTAATAACAAAATTTTTAGTACCGGACATCTCTATATTAACTTGTAAAAGCACATGACCCACCTTCATTATGTAATTAATTATTATAATAAACAATAAAATAAGTTGGACATTTAGAGTGCAACAAAAATTTAATCGAAATTCTTTTTTTTTTATTTCTCAGCATAATAAAAAATAAATATTCTGTGAATAATTTTGAAGAACATATAATAAAATTGTATTATTATTCTTACCGCCCACGACTTACGCCGCCTCTGTTACTAACCTCAAAACGTTTAGTACCTTTCACGAAATAACAAACTCTAAATTCGGATATTTTTAAGTCAAATTATTATAGATTAGAAAAAAATAACGAATAAGTTAATAAAATAATACTTAAACTTAATACTTAAAATAAATTAATTCATTAAGTTTCTTAAACCAAACCTAACAATGTTTAGGTAATTTTGTGAGCAACATTTACGTTAAATAAACATCGTACATTTCTTAATAAATGGGATAATTTTCTCGGCGTTTGGTTCTTACAAAAAAACCTTTTAAAATTTTGTAAAAACATCACGTATTTTTATGTTTTTCAAACCAACCGGGTTTGCATATGAAGGAAGGTGCGAGAGCCCGAATACCCCTTCTGTATTTTTTCCTCGTTTTGCTCAGAGTCTCGTTCATTTGCATTCGCTTTTATTAGAAACATTCAAAGGGATGGAAAAGTTTGCTACACTGAAAAAACTCGACGGATAAGATTTTCATTGCATAGTCAGAAAAACTGATTTTTCTTTAATTTGTTTCAAATAAATGCAAAGTTTTTTCCATCCTGTAACGGGAATTTTCTCTAGCGATTGAGATAGAAAATTATTAGAGTCAGCCCTCGAATATTAACAAATTTATTCTGGTTCCGAGGCCATGACTGGTTGTGTTTTTATTGCTAGTAAGCGATAGTGTCTGATAAGATTGCAATTAAACGGTGTGTCGGTAAGGTACAGCAATCAAAAGTCGATAAATATTAAATTATAACTATAATGTAGTAGATTTGTGATATAAATAATAAGTTAATTTTATTTAAATTGTTAGATTATTTTTCAAAGAGTTACAGTGATCTTATTGTATTGTTTTTAAAACTATATGCTGTACGTGTTTCTTTGGGGAAATTATGTGTATTTTTATTTATTTGTTAAAATTGTTTTTAACTGGTTTAACATCGAAAAAGGTGTGAGACAGGGATGTGTGGCTTCGCCATGGCTGTTTAGCTTATACATAGACAATTGTTTAAAAAATCTGAAAGAGAGTGCGTATGGATTAAAAATGAATGATTTGATCGTCAAATGCCTTCTTTACGCCGATAATCAAGTCATATTAGCGTTATCTAAAGAGGAGTTGCAGGCGATGGTTAATGTTATGCATGATTCCCTGAAAATCAAAGGGATGAAAATAAATGTGAGCAAAACGAAAGTAATGGTTTTTGAAAGAGAAGAAAGCATGACAAACTGTGGGGTTTCGATTGAGGGAGAAAAGTGGAACAAGTTAATGAATTTGTGTACTTGGGTTCAAAATTTACTAGAGATAGAAAGTATGACAGTGACATTGAGCGAAGGGTGTTGGCAGGAAAACAAATGAATGGGGCACTGCATAGCTTTATGAATAGCCAGAAAGTGTCAAAAAAGGCACGTCTGGCGGTGCATAGAGGTGTGTTGGTTCCTACACTTATGTATGGTAGTGAATGTTGGGTTTGGCAGAAGAAGCATGAAAATAGGATTATTGCTGCGGAAATGAGTAGTCTGCGAAGTATAGCCGGAGTGACTCGGTTGGATAAAGTTAAGAATAGTGAGATAAGAAAACGCTGTGGTGTAAAAGAAGATGTGGTCACAAAGATAGATAAAGGAATGCTTAGATGGTTTGGACACGTAGAAAGGATGGATGAAGGAAGATTGACGAAACAAATTTATAAGGCGAGTGTGAATGGGCAAATCGGTAGAGGTCGACCTCGGAGAACATATCTCGATCAGATCAACATTGTTTTGAAGAAAGGCCAGGTCAAAAGTACCAACAACCGAAGAGCATGTATGAGAGCACTGATGAAAGTAGAGGAAGCAAAAGATGTGTGTACGAACCGTAGCAAGTGGAAGGAAGTGTTCTTTGCCTACCCCTATGGAAAAAAGGCGTGACTTTATGTATGTATGTATGTAATTCGGCCGGCAAGTTTTTTGGTTCATATCAACTTTGCTAAATTTTTAATACCAAAGGCCTTGTTGTTAATGTCGAGAATATTATTCGCAGTTATTATTATTGGTATAATTTATTTAATATATCGATTTTTTTTGGTTTTCTGTCTACGATTTTTCTTTGGCTTTATATTTTTTTAAAAATAATAATATTATAGAAATCTATAATATTAAAAATGTGTCAGCGAATAAAATTGTAAGTACAAAATCTGATTTTTAAAAAACTAGCTACATTCATAGAAGGATACCTATATAATATACATATAGGTATACGGTGGGTCAACTATCTATCAGAAAACAACTACTTTACTGATAACGTGCCTCGACGAACATTGAATTATATCTGATAGATGCACGATGCATAATCCCTTTAGTGCTTTGTGCCGATACTTGTTAAGTAAAAGAAAGAATTATTAAATCTATCTACTCGAAGTGACCACCTATGGACCAGTTTCGGGGTGTTGATCCTCATCAGAATAGGGTAGGTCCTGCACGTTTTTAGTTCGACAAGACAAATCAATACTTTTCAGTTTTACTATGTATATATTAAGTGCCGAATGCAGAGTGCTAGTCACGACATCTATACCTTTTACTTAACAAGCATCTGCACAGTGCTCGAAAGAGATTATGCACGATTATCTATCAAATATAATTCAATGTTTTTTGAGGCACGTTGCCAGAAAAGTAAATGTTTTCTGATAAATAGTTGACCCACCGTATACCTTTATGTAAATTGTATAGGTATCCTTCAGTAAATGTAGCTTGCTTTTTTAAAATCAGATTTTGTACCTACTTTATATCTGGTTATACACTGCTTTTGATTTGTCACTGATGTTTTTTCGTTTGACTTTTTTGGACTATTTTCGCCGTAGAGACATTGGATTATTACCGTCCAAACCTTTTGGTTTTTTAGTTACGCAAACATTTAAGTTTTCGCTGCTCAGCCATTGGGTTTTAGCCGCCCAGACGTTTTGGATTTTTGCTCCTCAGATTTTTGGATCTTTTCGCCGTTTGGACATTGAAACGTTCATCATTTAGTTTTTTTGATTTTTCGCCTTTCTCCGTTTCGGATCCTTCTATTCGTCGGATTCGATTTTTCTTTTGTTTTTTTTTTTTAATTTTGTTCATTTTGATTTTATTTTAATATTTTTTTCCAGGGAAAATGTAAACAGTTTTTTTGTGATAAACAATTATTTATTTCTAACTTTTAATTGTTTCTGAAAAAAAAAGAGGAGATAGCAGCCTTCAGAAAAAAAATACGTTGCTTGTTTCACAGTTTTAAAAGTATTAAATTTGTAAATAGTCCTGTTGAATTTTTTTTGAGGTTTGATTTACTTTTAGTGATTTCCAGGAAAATCACTTGGCGCCCTAACGAAGTTTAGCTTTTTACTTTCACTTAGTTTGGTTAGATAAAAAAAGGGTGGATAGGTCCATGAACTAATCTCTCCATTCCCTCAAAATAAATTTAACCCAAAAATCAAAATTGCACAAAACCTTGAGTAAAAATTATTAGTTTGGTGAACAGTAGCACAAATTTGACGCTCAAAGCCAATCAAATATCGTTACAATCTTCAAAACTTGCACATCAAACTCAAAATCTTTCTCTCCATTCTGAGCTAAAAATTATCAACTAAATTGAGGATTTTCACTTGATAAATTAAAAACGTTTGAACAAATTTTATGCAAACCACAACCTATTTATAATATATATATACACACAAGAGTTTATAAAATGCATTAACTTGAAGCAACCCATTAAACAGAACCCCGATCTTCTTCAACGGTTGTTACTTGACCAAACTTTACTTTACTTTACTTTTTTTTCTAAGGTTAGAAAACAGACTAACATTTATAACAAATATATTCGTTCAAGAGTTTGTAATTTATGACAGTAAAATTAGTTTGCTTTTTATTATTGTTTTTCTCACGTTTGTATATTATTATGTTTCTTTATGGACTAAATACTAAATATTTGCCAAGGTATGAGTGGGTAGAAGTTTCCTTTTACAATTTTTGTTCATCTTCACCTATAGTTTCTGATTACTTTATAAACACGTTTCTTAAAAATTTTGATTTTTATTTATTCATGTTAAGTTTACGGTTAAGGCTGACTGCAACCTTTTTGGTGTAATTATAAGTTAAAAAATTAAGAGAAAATGCAATAATATATTTTTCTTAGTTGTTCTTTTCGTTATATGTTATTGAATTTACCCTTTTATTCTTCATTTTTTGATTTCTTGAAATTATTTTTATTAGAATAGATTGTTTGTTTACTGCAAGTCTTACAAAAAAATGAATTGTTTGGTTCGTCGTCTTATTTTTATCGGTGTCAGCATTTTTCATGGTGTATAAAAAGTTAACCAGCATAAAAGCGGCGTCCAACACTTTCAGACTTAAACCTTATTTCCATGGAAATAGATTCGACGCGGATTTGTTACCAAACTCGTATCTTTAGCGCGAGTTTTCCAGGAGATCTTTCCGGCTCAAATAAGCTGGTTGAGAGAAATTTGAAGTCATCTCGCGGCCGCCATTACATGTTATCAGAGTAATTTCGAGGGATACTCGGCAATAGTTGTTGGCTAAATGGTGCCGGTAACAAGGTTCTCCATTACAAAAACTCATTTGGCCCGACAACTTCTAAACGAGGATGTATAAAAGGAGCGGGAGTATTCGTTTAGCATGAATAAGAAATTATGTTCTGATTATCACCCTCGAAGAATATAATTTATTGTTATAGCATCACTTAACTCGAGAAATGGTTTTAACAGTCAAATACTTTTAAATAGATACCTTTTTCCTTATTTTTTATCGTTTGATCTCCGACCTGGTGAAAAGTTAAAATTAAATCATCCAAAAATTTACCTAATAACATTTGCATTTGCACAAGTCTAGACGCCACCTGATAAATAATTTATAAAGCTAGTTTTAAATTATCATCATAATTTGGCAAAAAAATGTACCCTGTTTGTCTTGCTTGTTTGCTAGTTTGTTGTAAAACTGCAAAAATAGGATTGTTGTTTATTCCTTAATATCTCGTGTAACGAAGAAATGTTTAAAGTTATTGTTAAAAAACTAAAAAATCTTACTCGTGGTTTGTGAATCATTGATTTCTTCATTGAATTAATTTTGAGGGAATGAAGAGATCAGTTCACGAAACTATCCAACCAATTTTTTTTATTTTTAACCGAAATAATTTAAAACTGAAAAGCTAAACCAAGTTAGGCGTCAAGTGATTTTTCAACAAAATCACTAAAAGTAAATCAAACCTTAACCTATTTAGTTTAATACTTGTAAAACTTTAAAACGAGCAACGTATTTCGGCTTTAAGGTTGTTGGCACTTATTTTTTTCTTCTAGAAACAATTAAAAACGAGAAGTATAAATAAGTACAGGTTTATTAAAAAAAATTTGTTTACAATACCTAAAAAAGACAGTTATTAAAATAAAATAAAAATAAACAAAATTGAAATAACAATAAATAGTATTGCCGTAGCAAAACTAACTTTTCCAAACCGAGGGTTTTTTTCTATTTAATACAGTTACCCTTCGGTTCGGAAAAGTAAAAAAAAAAATACCTGAAAGTTTCATCGCCCTAGCTCTCCTTCTGAAGTTATCTTGCGAAAAGTACAAAATGCGATAAATTTAAGGATCACCTTGTACGGCAGCTATCTGAAGGAATGTACCGGATGGCCCATCGAACTCGGTCTTGTCCTTCGAGAAAAACTTCTACCCTGTAAGTTTTAGTGACCTACCGCCTCTCTGTCTCAAGATATTCTGCACACAAGATTTTACAACTCACACACACAGACAAAATTTGAAACAACCGTCACGCTGAAAATGGTCCATTGGACGCGTGGGGCCATGAAAAGCGCCACTGACGAAGAGTAATACAATAGACCCAAGATGCTTGCAGTGTCATAGGAAGGTCAAGTGCTTACCCGGTCTCTTGTTCGTCAGCCAACAAACCAACCAACCAATCAAACAAGACAGTACTAAAAAGAGATGTACCATACGAAATGTTTACATTTTTATTATTTATAAATATACAGGGTGTCAAATCGGACACTATTTTGTTATAAAATTAGTCATATCTCGTAAAACAGCCGAGGGAAGGTAGCAAAACCTTACATTGAGAGAATCCGCTAGAGTAGCTTTTTCGAAATACGTAATAATAAATAGGGTGTATTTTAAATAAGGAAGTTTTAGTCAACTTCCGATGTAACCGGGATTGAAAGGAGTCTTTAAATATTTTATATCAATTGGGCATATCTGAAAACCCCATACCCTAAATTTATAGATTCTAAAAATGTCAAGTTTCTCTTAAACGTCTAATTGGAACTCCCGAAGAATCAGTATATCCATTATTCTATTAGGTAAATTTGTAAAATATTATTAATGCTTTTTCTGTGTCTGTGTATAGTTAAAACAAAAGTGAATACTTATACGTTTTCAATAAAACTTTATATCACATAAAAAAATACTATTTTCGTTAATAAAATGCAACATAGCATTTGTAAAATATTTAAAAGTGATTGTTTTAATCAATTGCTTTACAAAAGCTTCATTAGCTAAATACATACATACATATAGTCATATACATATACATATAGGTAGGCACAGCCCACTTTTATCCACATGCTACGGTTCTTCCACACATATTTTACTTCCTCTACTTTCATCAGTGCTCTCATACATGCTCATCGGTTGTTGGTACTCTTGACCTGGCCTTTCTTCAGAACAATGTTGATCTGATCGAGATATGCTTGCCGAAGTCGACCTCTACCTCTATTCACACTCGCCTTATAAATTTGTTTCGTCAATCTTTATTTATCTATTCTTTCTACGTGTCCAAACCATCTAAGCATTTCTTTATCTATCTATCTTAGCCATGGATATTGCTAACAAATGATAAATCCAATTTTCACAACATCTATTTCTAAATTATCTTAGTATCGTTTTAATCATACTTTTAAAAAATGGGGCATTGACTTGCCTTTATTGACAACACTACACTTTCAACAATCCACTTTTCCTAAAAAATCACAGTTTAGGTGAAATAAAACAAATTAAAAGTGAGCGCGCCGGCAACGACGACAAGTAGAAACGAAAAGCTGGAGAAATGCGCTGAGGTGTGGGCAGCTTTACCGGAACCTCTCTGCCTCGACTTACTTTTGCTATTGACGACGTCTTCCGCAACGTAGATGTTAGATTCCTTCGATAATTCAGTCAAGCTGGCTCGATGGGTTTTTACATGAGTAGGTCGAAGGGTTCACTGTCTTTTATCGTCGTAAATCTTGTTATCACAGTAAATAAAATAACACACTTGTCATCGAGAATATATTGTGTAATTTAATACATAAAGCTTACAGTTTTAAGCCTCCAGTATCTTCAGAATATTTTTACTGGTTGTTAGCTTTGAATTTAATTTATTTTATCTGATTATATTGATGTGCATTTTACCACTTGGTGTTGGAAAAAGGTGCTCTTAGCGCTAGCGTTGTTTATTGCTCGGCTGTTGAAATGGAAAGAGGCAGCGAGGCCGAAAGCCGGGACAAACGCAGCTTTGTTTCTCGCGGTGAATTCAGCGTTTTTATTGGTCAAAAATCGTAACCTTTTTTTTTCACGTGATGGTATAGCTGATTTCTAATTATGCACACGACACTCGGAATATTCTGGAGGGATAATGAGTGCACGTGTTTTTTAGATAATTTTTTTGTCGAAGTCAGGGCCTTACTGAGTAGTTTTATAAATCAATGAATTTCTCAGTTGGAAGGACTAATTTCCAACAACAAAAAAACAATGTATACCTGAAACTAAAACAGACTCTGCCTTTGACATTACCTACAGTCCTCCAGATTTGTTTACGTATTACAGTGCCCTTAATGGTTATTATAAAAGTGTATTAAAAAGTACAGCACGTTGAATTATTGTGAATTTTTATAATAATTTATTCGTGTTTAATTCCCGTAAAATAGATGGTTTTTAATTTATTAGCTTTGTACGAGTGTTCTTTGAAATATGCATAACTTGGATAAAAATTAATCAATTTAAAAATATCCTCAGAAAAATATCAAAAAGAGAAGTCACGTTTATTTTAAATTATATTAAAACATAAATTTCTTGTTTTTTATATCACGTACGTATCTTATTTTGCGACATCAAAATTCTTCAATACACATTCAAGGATATTGCGATCGTGACGTCTTCTATAAAATTTATAGCGAGGATTCCAAAACTTACCCCAATAGTCATGTTCAGGAAGTATTTATTTAAGGAGATTAAATAGTTATTCATCGAGCATCACGAAATTAAAACTAAAAAATTGAACTTATTACTAAATTGCAACAATGGAAACACGGTAAACAAATGTATTTAAATTATAAAGATTTTTAAAATGCATGCCTACCATTGTAATTGTGATAAACAAAAAGTGTATACACGGTATTATGATTATGTAATAATTAAAGAAAAAGATGTAATTGTTGTCTTTTAATTTTAATTTAATTTAATTTTATGCATATCCATAAAACCGATCAGTTTTTGGTGAGCATTTACCAAAAATATGCTGAAAATTACCAATAATCCTCCAAAATCTCGTTGCAACACCTTTGGCAACAGCGCTACTAATAATAGCCGATTTTGTAGGACGCACGGATCTCTGCAAGTGAAACGATTCAGACAAGCCGTGCGGCGTTGTCACTTAATGAGCAACACATTTCTATGATCCAACGGAATGAAATTGTTGAATGGTTCAAAATTCCATAAAATGGGTTGTATTATTCAGGTTGTATAATTCATGAAATAATACTAAGAGATAGCATTATGGTCACATTATTGTTGCAAAAATATAATCAACAAAAACTATGGACGATTCAATAACAATCACAAATCTCTTGCCATGACTGGAGAGCAGGCAACATCACAGCACAACATATTCCAGTCGGCCGTATCAAGATCATACAATCGCCCAGAAAGTGGGGATGTATGATCGTGTTTTAAATTAAATAGTTCCGTCTCCTCTGATAATAGGTCTATGATCGTCCCCTAGTTTTGTAAATGTTACCTGATTTGAACATTTTTGCCAGTACTAAACACGTGATATAGTTCTACAGTTGCCACGTCTTTTTTTGGTTCTCTAAAGAGTACTCTGCTAGTGGTCTCTCTACTGGCAAATTATGCCCGAGCTCAGCCGTAGAGGGTAGAAGAAAAAAATCTAAAAGTAAGCCGCGCCACCGACTTAAAACGGTACAAGCCGGAAACCCCTAGGTCTTGTAGGCACCAGCAGAGCCACGCGAAAAACAACAAACAATTATGGTGAACTAGATAAATAAAACTATATTTACAATTACTGCAATATATTAATTAAGTAAAAATGATGTTCTGATTTTTTTACAATAAATTCTGTATTTTCGTAAAGTGGTTTAAACGAATTTAATACACTTTCTTAAAATAATATTTAAATTAATTATAACAATCTTCCAGACAGTAATAAAAACCTAATGAGGTACAAAAGAGAATTAAAATAACAAAAAAAAAACAACAAGAAAATGTTCACAATATTTAAAATTTCGAAAATAATTGGTTTTATATAAAATTCCTGATAGCAAAAGATTAACACAACAAAAAAAGGAAAAACCTAATAAATGGACTTGCTACAAAAATAATATTTTAAAACCCCTTACAATATCCACATAAATTATATTCAGTGATATATAAATTCAGATTCAGCTTGGAGCCGGTACAAATTTAACGAAAAATAATTTGGTTACTTTTAAATTATTGAAAACACTTAGATCAAGCACATAATAACTGATAAGTTGATAAAATTAAATTCAATACCATGTAACCAATTAAAAACCTCACTGAGACGTCACGGTAACATCGATGATCCAAGAACCGAAAAACCAAATAGTATTATCAATAATTTCTGCTAAAATTACCAGGCAAGTCTTTATAACGCTGAAATTTATCGTCGATGTGGATGGAACGGCACGTGGTACTTCACGATGGCTTCACTTCATCAAATCCCACAAGTGGTGATCTTAACTCGACACCAATATCCAAAAATATTCACCACATAGGCACGACAGAATGGTCAAGTTAAGAATTAAATGGTTTATCTTCCTAATCCAATAAAGATGGCCCCAAATTCAGCCAGATATGGAAGAAGAAACCGTAGAAGTTCCGCTCCCGTGTTAATATTCAACCGTTCCAAAAACTCTCAACCGACTTCTACCACTGCCACCAAACGAAAAATGAACCTTCCTCGCTCCCAGACCGGACATCAAGAAAATGACCCGGGACACGCGTCAGCCAACCTTTCCATGTATAAGTCCCTAGTTCATAAACGCGCTCGTTCGCATCAGTTGCCAGCCCATGCAAACCAACAATAATATATCTAACAACACACTACAATCGAGGCCAATAATCAAGGCGAAGTCCAATAAGAGGGACAAAAAAGTCACAGCTATTAATAATCGAATTCTATCACTACTATAGGCAACACTATATACAACGAACCCAAATGCAGACTATTATAATAATGAAACGGCAGATAGGAGAAGAAAATAATAGGCACGTGACACAGTCCTACTGTTAAATAGCTCCCTTTTTATTTTTATGGTCTGATCACAAACCTGAAGAAAAGTCAAAATTAAATCTTCAAAAATTTACCTAATAACATTCACGTTTGCAAAAGTTTGGACGCAACCTGAAAGATAATTCATAAGGCTTTATAAAGCTTAATTTATTTGTCTTGCTTGTTAGTTTATTACATGGGAATATTGGTCATGAAAAATATTAAATTCTATTAATCTTGAGACATAGGTAAGGTGGTTTTTGAGTTAAAAAATTTAAACAACAATCATTATTATTGTTTTGATGTAGGTTCATTATGTTCCCTTGTAGCCCCCCAAATAGCTCCGCCTGGAAGGAGTTTGTCAGGATCCCCAATTGTTATTAAAAAAATCCCTATTATATGTATCTACCCCCTTTTAAAAGAATTAATTTTACTTTTCTGTTAAGAAATAATCTTTTTATCTGCAATGATTCGAAATGCAGGTAAATATTAACGGTACTCACGCTATTTTTTGTAGTTGCTAAATTAAACAATTAATTTTATTTAATAAATACATAACTTTATAGTGCGATGTATCAAAAAATAAACATTACTTACTATTTAAATTCCATCCTCTTCAATTTTTTCTTTAAATAGATAAAAATACCACTTCAGTTCACTTCACCTCCATTACTAAAACAAAAATTAAAAATTTACAAGACTTATACAAATTACAAGAGGAAATACTCCAAATATGGTCATCAGTTTTAAAATAAAGTTATTTTTATCAGTTATAGAAAAATCAACCCTATTTGATTATTATTACATGTAGTATTAAAAATTTAAAATAAACCTGATATTTTACTGTAATAAAAAAAAGATTGGGATTTTTAACAAAAGTTGACTATATCATACACAATATATTAGTATAGATACTGTAGATCTACCTATTGATTAAAAACATGTGGAAGAAAAAAGAATTAAACAAAATTTTCAAATCATCAAACTTTTTGTCTTAACATTTGTTTTCTACCTAGCTTAGTGGAAAAAGTTTTAGCTGGAGACGCATATTCTTTTCGGCATAAGCGCTGCAGTTCATTTCTAGCCATTTTGGAAAACCCATCAAATCTGCACTTGGCCCTAGGATTGTAATGTTTAAACTAAACAATACAAAATGAAGTATTTAACAACAAAAAAGACGCTACTATCAATCTAGTGGCGTATCTCGTTTGTAAATGTCAGCTAATTTCATGACGAAGAAGATGAAGTGTTTTCTATTAGATGGCAATAATTAGATTAGTTGAAAGTCCTACTAACTCATAATTGGACCACTGCTTATATTTGGACAATCTCGTCTACCAATATCTAATATATCTTGTTGCCGTTTCACAGCAAAACGTCGTCAAACAAAATATATAAAGATAGAGATATATAGAGATGGAGTAAACAAAAACAATCAGAAAAGTCTTATTTGTCCACAACAAAACCATTAAGTTAATCGTTTAATTTAATGCACTGATTACACCGTGTGCCCACTTAAGTAAGAATCATAAAGAAACTTTTTTGTTATTAATAATATAACAGAAAGTTATTCTTCCTAAAGAGTTCTGCATGGTGTAAAACCTAAAATACTACCATCAGATATCAACTTTTTTAACAGTATGAAAAATTGTTATCAAGAAGAGTTATTCAGAAATTAAAACTAGGGGCAAATATTCAATACTATCAATCCACCATAAAAAATATTTTTTTTATTTTTAAACTCGTAGAAGTAATAAAGGTATTTCATGGGTAATCATTTTCTATTTCCTATGAGGCTAGGTATTTTAAACACAAGGTTTACCAGCAAGAACTGTTTTAAAATATTGATCATTTTGAAAGAATTATTTCGGAAGCATGCCAAGAAATTACTCCAAATGTGATAAGAATTTGATAAACAAAGTATTACATGTTTAATAGAGGGTGGACATTTTAAGGTTTTTAGTTTTACACCATGCAAAACTTTTTATGAAGAATAATTTTGGAAACGAGTACGGACCACATTCCGACACGGTACTGCTTCAATAACCAATTCAAGGTGCTAATACCAAACAGAACTGTGTAGTAGTGTTAGGATTTAATTAATAATGGCTGTGACATTTTTGTTAGTTGGAGTGGGAGTCTTTGTTATTAGATTTCGCCTTGATTTTGGCCTCGATTGTCGTGTGTTGTCAGCTATATTATTGTTTGGTTTGCTTTTCTGTGTGGATGGGCTGGCTATCAACACGGACGAGCGCGATTATGAGTTGGGAACATAGTTTTGCAAAGGTTGGCTGACGCGTGTCCCGTGTCATTTTCTGATATCCGGCCTGGGAGTGAGCAGTTGATGATAGTCGCTTGGTGTCAGTCGTGGAAATCGGGTGAGAGTTTTTGGAACGATTTGATATTAACACGTGAGCAGAACTTCTACGGTTTTTTCTTTCATATCTGGCTGTATTTGGGCCATCTTAATTGGATTTTGAAAAAAAAACCATTTAATTTTTAACTTGACCATTCTGTCTTGCCTTTGTCGAGTTAAAATGACCGCGTGCGGGATTTGATGGAGAGAAGCCATTGTTAAGTACCAGGTGCAGTTCCATAATCAATCCATCCACAGGATTAGTGAATTCGTATACCCACAGGTTACAAGTGATTTATTTTAGAATATTTAAACGACGTGATTTGTTTTTGACACCGCGATTAAGTTTTGTTTTAATTTATTAATATGGTACACTGTTGAAAACTATTTATTGCATTGGATAATATGCCGAGTCTGAACTTTGATTAAAGTAATATTCTCAATAGTTCTTTGTGTCCAAGTAAAAACGTTTATTCATACTTATTTGTAAATATTCTACAATATTGCTATTTTGAAGGACAGCCATCGTAAAAAGAATTATTTTTAAAATAAGCTCGATTGTTTTAACAGTGTAAATCTTTAAAAATACTACTTGGTGTTTCTGTTTCTTGGATCATCGATGTATCAGTGGCGTCTCAATGAAGTTTTCAATTGGTTGCATAGTATTGAGTTTAATTTTTTCAACTTATCAGTTATTATGTGCTTGATCTAAGTGTTTTCAATAGTTTAAAAGTAACAAATTATTTTCATTAAATTTGTACCTGCTCCAAGTTGAATCTGAATGTATACATTACTGAATATACTTTATGTAGTTATTGTGATGGTTTCAAATTATTATTTTTGTTGCAAGTCCATTTATTTTGTATTTTTTTTTAATCTTTTGCTATCAGGAATTCTATATAAAACCAATTATTTTTGAAATTTTAAATATTTGAACATTTTTTTGTTGTAGTTTTTAATTCTCTTTTGTATATCATTAGGTTTTTATTATTGTCTGAAAGATTGTTATAATTAATTTAAATATTATTTTAAGAAAAGTGTATTAAATTCGTTTAATCCACTTTACAAAATACAGAATTTGTTGTAAAAAATCAGAACATCATTTTTATTTAATTAATATATTGCAGGAATTGTAAATCTAGTTCACCATAATTGTTTGTTGTTTATCGTGTGGCTCTGCTAGTGCCTACAAGACCCAGGGGTTCCCGGCTTGTACCGTCTAAGTCGGTGGCGCGGCTCACTTTTATATATTTTTTTTTTACCCTCTACGGCTGAGCTCGGGCATAATTTGCCAGTAGAGAGACCACTGGCAGAGTACTCTTTAGAGAACTAAAAGACGTGGCAAGAGGAATGTTAAAAACGCTCTTAACAACATTCTGTCAGACAGTCAAGCAGCACTTAAGCCTTGTACAGTAAGGAAGTGACGTCGAAACTGTTATGGGACTACAAAGAAGAACTAGTCGCTGGCAGACGTAATCACGTCAAACTGAAATGGGTTCCAGGACACCAGAGAATTGCAGGCAATGAAAAGCAAGCGAACTTGCAAGAAGAGGTTTGGAAACTCATCCAAACCAAGGGCAAATGCTAGAGGTACCTAAACATACAGTAAGAGAGTCTGTAAAAGACTGGATTGGGGAAAAAACAAAAATTACTGAGAAGGTAGACCAAAAAACAAACACGGGAAAGAATAAATCAAAAACCGTGTCACAAAAGGACAACAGAACTGTACAGAACTTGTACAAACTTGTATAATGTACGAAAGTATTGGATTGGGTACAATAATTTAAAACCACATTGGCAAGATACAATGGGCCAACAGGACTAAGTGTCTGGAGGCAATAGTCAGACGGGATAGCATTTATGGAAATGATGCATAAATAAATGAATAAAATGCAAAACATTTCATTTTTTATTTTTGTTAAATCTTTAAAGGTAGCCTTAAATCATATGGAAAATTTAAAAAGCAACCAGTTAAATTTATACATATTAAAAAACATGGTTAAATATTTCACTCAAATCGTATTACCATATTTATGAAAAATGGTTGAAAGAAAGCATAAAGTTAATGAGTTTATAAATGAGATGAAAATATCTTGTGGACTTTTTTGACTTCACTGTATTCATAAAGATTGTATCACATTTTATTTTAAAATATTGCATTTATTTTATTGCTAAAAATTTTATGAAAATGTTTCGGATCCGTACTTTTAGAGTTTCAAAAAATATATTGCTGCTTATTCATGGTAGATATCACGAAAATAGTTATTTAAACTTTACAATAGCACGAAATAGACAACGACCCTTTTATCCAGCAACATGATCAAAAAATAAAAGAAAATATGATGTACTTTTTTATGTAAAAAAACTACACGAATTATAATGGAGTTTAAAAATGGCTACTTTAAGGTTAAAAGCATTTGTTTCGCTGCTTTTAAAACTTTTCTAGACTCTTCGAAAGTGCATTTTAGATTTGAGTTTATCTAAGACGCCCTAATGAATTTTGAAAAGTCCTCCCGCTCGAGAAAGATCCAGTAAAGCATTACAATAAATTTCTTCAAAGTAATTTCGTACGTGACTGCCGTGCAATTTTCTTTCGAAAAGAAAAACAAAAGTTTTGTTCTAGAGAGTAATATTTTCCCATTCGCAGTGAAGTGTGAAAGCGTGTGCAAGATAAAAGATTGGATTGGGATTAAACAAGGTAAAAAAAAGGAACTTTCAGTGGTCCCTCGGTGTTTTTCGACGAATGTTCATTGCTTTATTGAAAGTAACACAGTTCATAGGGCGTTGATATTCCAACAAATACTAACAAAGCGTCACGATATTATCTAACCTTGTTTCTTGGAGATTTGAGTCTAATATTTACACTAATAACATTATTTACAACAATTTACTCTTAACATAGTAAATAGGTACTTCAAATATTATTTAAATAATTTAAAGTTAATTTTTATTTGTCATCAATGGCTGAACACAAAGCCCAAACTTACAAAAAACTGGCTATTAGTTTTAAATTAAACTGATTTTCAAAAATTGCGAACACCCAGAAATGGTAAACCAACTGCAATGAAATTTTTTTACACTTACACTTTAATAAGAAATGATAACGATATGGACAAACAAATTAAACAGTGTAAATTTTTTTAATTTTGTTTTATCAAAAAATCCTTTTAGATTTGCGTTTCCTTCAATTAAAAAAAAATATTTTACGCCTTGCAAGGGAAAAGGTTCGCAGTAGGACTGTGAGAACTACCGAGGTATTAGTTTACTCAGCATAGTCGGCATACTGTATGCAAAGATACTGATTAAAAGAGTGACGAATGAAACAGAGAAAATGATATGAGATGTGTAAGCAGGATTAAGAAAAGTAAGGAGATGAATGGATCAGGTCTCTTCATTACGAGGTATAATCAAAAAATTCTTGGCTAGAAGTCAAAAGGTCTACTGCGCTTTTATAGACTTGGAAAAAACCTATCAAAGAGTGGTGAGGAGTAAATTGTGGTCGACATTGTCTATGTATGGGGTGAGCGGTATTTAATACGAGCACTAAAATCACTTTACGAGGATTCCACTGCTTGTGTCAGGATAAACGGAGCTTGTACGGACTGGTTTAAAATCGAAAAGGTGCGGGACAGAGATGTGTGGCTTCGCCATGGCTGTTTAACTTATAAATACACAATTGTTTGAAAAATTTGAAAGAGAGTGCGTATGGATAAAAATGAAAGATTTGATCGTCAAATGCCTTCTTTACGCCGATGTTCAAGCTATATTAGCGTCATCTGAAGAAATAGAAGTTCGAGGCGATGGTAAATATTATGCATAATGCCCTGACAATCAAAGAAATAAAAACGAAAGTAATGAAAGAGGTAAATTAGTTTGTATACTTGGGTTCAAAGTTTACGAGAGATGGAAAATATGACAGTTCTGGTTTAGAATATTTACCAACAAGCAGTAGACCTAGACAGAAACGTAAGTGTTACGGTTTCAGTAAATATAAAATGATCAATGAGACTAACGCGACTACGATTAGTGCGAGAAAGAATGGCAAAACTGAATCTGAAACCGTAGCTGTCGACGATAGCGGCAGCTAAAGGAAAAAGCAGTAGTATTGACCAATGCAGAAAAGTGGTGCTAGTGGCAATAGTGACAAAAAGAAATATTTAAAAATAGCTACTTTTATAAATCCGCCAAAAATTATCTACATATCTAATACCAAAACCAGCACTGAGTCCTGAAAAAGACTCGGATTTGATTAAGATATTATTAACCTATTTAAAAAAGCTAATAATGATAACTCGAAATCTTGGAAGTATGAAATTAAAAAATACTTAAAGGATCCCAAGACAGAAAATTCTGAGAATTTACTTGATTGGTGGAGAAGACACAAAAATGTCTACCTGTCGTTATCAAAAATGGCCAAGGATTTTCTCGGAACGCCAGCAACATTTGCTATTTTCAAGAGCAGCTTTAACAATAACCATCGGCTAGGCGTTGACTCCATAAGCAGTCTTATGTGCCTTAATTAATCGTTTATGAATTCCGATTTAAAAATGTATTAAATTTGATATTTTTTAAAATCTAGTTTGCAATTTTAGTTTCAACAGGATTATCATTTATTTTTTTTTATTTACATTTTTATGAATCGTTTTAGCAAAAAATATGTTCAATAAATTAAAATATATTGCTATGGTAAAATATGTTATCTTTTTCACAAATAAATACTTTTTAGCGGTTTCATTGTTAGTCAAGATATTTCAAGATTTCTTGTTTTCTTGATAATAAATCTTGATATTGACATAAAATTTCTGGTTCTGACTTGAAATCTGAAATAACTTTTTGTCTTGATCTTGTCTTAAATTCAAATCTTAGTGTGTTCCCTGTCGAGTCCCAATTCTTTATAGTCCCGAATCTGTCTTTGGGTGCACCATGGTGGCAGAAGAGTAAGACGATTACGTGAAGAACGTAAAAATTAAAAATTTGCTGTAGAAATGCATACAGCTCTTAGACGGAGCATATAAAGAGCCAGGGGGAAAAACTATTAAAGTACGTTTTTTATAAAATTAAAAAATTCTTAAATTAAGTCTAAAACCACTGCACATTTAACTGGTAAGGTCTTTACAAAATAATGTACAATAATTACTAGTTCCATGCTATTTTCTACTAAAAGTAAAAATTGCGATACTGAAAAATGTTGTTTTCTCTATTATGTTTGAGAAAACTCTAGCCGAGTGCACAAAACACCGCGAAAGAAAGATGAGAGTCCAGTGACTCTTGTTTATTGCCATTAATTATCTTCTACCTTGATGTTGTCTTTACTCCTCCTCTTTCTGTCTCATTATTTGGTTTATGCAGCTATTTACCCTGTTTCCTGTCATTGTTTCTATAATTTTTTCGGGATTTACGTTTTTTATAGTGCTATCTCCAACTAGAGCCTTTCCCTGTGCCTGTTACATTCAAAGAGCGTGTGTTCGGCGACGTCTATCATCCCACAGTATGTCTTCTGTCTTTTGTATTATTTTCGTGTTTGTCAAATTGGACACTTCCATACCTGCAGGAAGCAAGAAGAATTACTACAAGGTTCTTGTAAGAAAATAAAGGGAATCCGCTTTCTTGACCTTTTCGCTCTCATACTTTTCACTAATTGATGTGTGGGATATAATCGACAATGGACTTACTAGACTATACTAGTGGCAATGAAACTAGACCCCAACCATTAAATAACCTAATTTACCTTTATCACTGAAATCAAGAATTTTGAAATGAAATTTTCCAGCATGTCATAAACCACGGGCGTAGCTAAGAGATAAAAAAACTTGCAGTTTTTCACCAAACGTTGACTTGATCTGTTATAAAAATATCAAATGTTTTTTCGATGATAGCTCGTTTAATCAATCAACTGTTTATTCGATCAGAAATAAATCGTTTTTCCAGTTCAGGTGAAACGGCCAAATTAATTCTGATTGCCAGTGCTAAACCCAAACGCATTGGAGAATTAATCTGTTTTTTTTAAATATATCCTCATCATTATCCGCATCAATTTTTGTCCCATAGTGAATATTCATGAAAGCCAAACCGTTCAGTCTGTTTTCACTCGTTGTGTTGCGCAAATAGTTTTTCGGTCTCCGCAACTTGATAATCAGTGCCTTCAGATTGAGCCAGACAATAAATTTTAAAGCAGTAAATCGGATTGGATATTTGAAGATTTTGGAAAATATTTCTCTAGAATCCATGTCTAAGCCGACAGATATTATGCCAGTTAGGTACGACTTCTAAATGCAGTTTGAATTGGTCATAAACAACCACCAATTTTTCACAGAGAACAGACCTTAACTAGGAAGGATGCTTTAGTTTGGTACACTGATGGATCTAAGATATATGAAATGGTTAAAGTGGGCGTTACAGGGCCAATTTTTAGGCTTTCAAAAACCCTTGGTAACACCCCAACTATCTTTTAAGCAGAATTACATGCCATAGAGATATGTGCCCAGGAGTACATTAAAAGGTACACCCAAAGGTCAGATTTTTATTTTTTATCAGATAACCAAGCAGCACTAAAAGCTCTGAAGTCATACACTTGTGAGTCTAAGCTGATTTGGGACTGTAAACAATCACTGAGACAACCGGTAACAAACAATCAGGTTACTCTGATATGGGTTCCAGGTCACAAGGGAGTTAAAGGCAACGAGGAAGCAGACTGCATTGCCTAGGAAGGAACAAATACACAATTTTCTGGCCCAAAACCCTTTGGTAGGCTCTCTAAAGCCTACTTGTAACAAGAGATTCGACGCTGGGAAACAGATAAAACGAAATCTTACTGGCATAAAGTGCCAAGACAAAGACAAACGAAAAGATTAGTGAGCCTTTCGCCAAGGAAAGCCAAACAGCTTCTCAAGTTGGACAAGAAAGACTTGAAACTGGTAACGGGACTCCTCATTGGACACTGCCCTCCGAGGTATCACCTGAAAAAGATGGGCAAAACAGAGAATGATAGTTGCCGCTACTGCGAGAGCTTCGCTGAAACTGCAAAACATTTGCATTGCGAATGCCCAGCGATTTTCTACAAGAGGCTTAAGTTTCCTAAAGCCATCCGATGTCAGGAACTTGGCTCACAGAAAACTGATAAACTTTGTACAAAGTCTCGGAATCCCAGGCCTCGAATTGATTAAGGGTTATGCATAAAAGATCTGATAGGTCGAAGTGCTTGAGAGGCAGCATATTCTTCATGACCCCCCTAAAATCTACTACAATCTACAATCCTCAACTTGAAAAAGTCCTTTCTGTGATAGCAATGGAAACAGATACCTATGGTAGCCAAAATTTGTAGGTTTAGGTGGTTTATGAGATAAACCAATTAAGCTTGCCTGGAAGAGTTATTGAATGCATAAGAAAACGCAACAGACTCACTCATATTATATAACTTTTTTTTTAATATTTTTTTATAAAAATGCAATAATTTTTTTAAGTATATATAGACACTCATTTTGTAAACATGTTTTTAAAATTAATCAACTTTTACTATGTTTAAATTTTTTAAAATTCATTGTATTTATTTCAGATTCTGTATTGTTACGTTATTTTCTTGGGTTCGTTAATTTAAAACAACAAAAACTAAATATTTTTTTCCAATTTTTCTTTTATATGGTACAATAAACACTTATTTAAAAATCATTTAGATATTCGCTTTACAAGCCTCTATATTCACAAAACTATACTTCAACTTAAACTTGACATTTTCGCGATACCGCGGTTTTTTAATAAGTAAGAAACAGTCGATCAAGAAAGAAAACGTTCTTTCGGGAAATTATCACGAATGTTCTAATAACATCGCAGGTTTCCAGTTGCCGTCGTCGGCTATAAATCATCCTCTAATGTGTCGGG
Organism: Agelastica alni; assembly: GCA_950111635.1. Lineage (NCBI taxonomy): Eukaryota > Metazoa > Arthropoda > Insecta > Coleoptera > Chrysomelidae > Agelastica > Agelastica alni. The sequence goes on along the minus strand of OX467712.1, from coordinate 43,854,194 downwards.
TGTTTGATGCTACCAAAAAAATTACACGACATCTTTTAATAAACAATTCGCACTGGCTACAATCCGTACCAAGTATTTATTACTACTAAGACTCCATGGCTCTACAGCCCGGGGTGGGCCGACTGTACAATTCACCTCCATTGTTGCCGATCTTCCATCAATGCTGGGTCGTATTCTATCCCAATTGTCCTTAGGTCCGCTTTGATGTTGTCTCGCCACCTCATTCGGGGGCGCCCTTAAGGTCTTCGTCCTACTGGTGCTCCTTCTCAAGCCAATTTCACCATCCGTATTTCAGGCCGTCTTTGCACGTGACCTGCCCATAGCAGCCTTTATCTCCTTCACAATATCTGGATATTTGTATAATTCTGATATTTCTTGGTGGGTTTTTACTCGGCACTGTTGGGTTAATAGGCTTTGCAGTGGTCCAAAAATCTTTTTCTTTCAAAAATTCTTAATTTCCGTTCGTTGTCTTTGGTCAATGTCCAGGTTTCGCTAGCACACATAACAAGCGGTCGTTTAACAATATAAACAGTATTTATTGTCCTCTTGGAAATAAAATTTGTACAGTTTTATCTCCAAGATGATTTGTATTAATTTGTTAATATAAGGGATTAAAAGTAGTAAGCCAAATTTTTTTTGAATAGGGGTGGGATCCAAGTAATGTTTGATGTTAAATTATTTATTTTGGGTAATTTTTTTTAATTATAGGGATTAAAAGTTTGCGACGTTAATTTATATTTCTTTGCTTATAATTGTTGGTTCTTTAAATAACCATACTAGTTTCCAAAAAAAAAAAGAATGTAGTTTTCTCAGACACTTTATTTCCAACGAAGCGGTTGTCAATTTAAACCGATTGGTTACCTCTCAACCACACCTTTTCTTCTTCAACATGATTACATATTCCCGTTTAAGAATATATGCGCGAACTTCTTTGTTTATTGTCAAGCAGGATTTGACAACCGTCACGTTATTTTGACCCAAACTGTTTTCTCAAAATATATTTTTAACATGGCATACAAAACCCAACTAATAAACAATTTTTTCATCAAATTTACCTGTGAGTTAATGTAAGTTAACGTACCAATATTTCTAGTAAATTTTTAAATCTTTTTTTTTAGATACATTTTCTACAATATTTTAAATACAAGAAATTTACTGACGAAATGAAAAAATTACCGCTTTTATGAAATAAATGTTTATCTTTTGACACGTGTAAAAATTCCAAGCACCGTACACACGCATTAATAAATAAAATGCTAAAAATTATCAACAAAAGGTGCGAAGACGGCATTTTATTAAAACAACTTGAACCCAGCATAATACGTCTATGAATAAAAAAATAAAATAAAGATCTAAATAGTCAGTGTTGTATTAGCCCCAAGAAAATATTATGTGGGAATAAACACACGCACGCTAAAAACAAAGAACGGCTTTTTTGATAATTTTTTAAATGCATTATATGTAGACTGTGCTACACTTCATTACTTACTTTTAATCAAGACTAAAATTTGTCGAATTATGTGATACACACTTTATAAATTATACACACTTACTGGATCTGTTTAGCTCTCCCGCAATTTTCTCCCTTTTGCTGTTGATTATGATAAGCATTGTCACTTAAATATTAAATTTCCTTATATTTCTGAACCAGGCATATTCATTTTTCGTCACTCAGTTTACTAACATGAGCTGACCTTTTAATTATTTTAGATACTTTTTACTGGTATATTTATTTAAAAGCTGTATTATGTACTAAAAAACAAACAAACTGGTGTTGCATAAACAGCTTACCTACCATAAATTCATTATGAGGCAGTTTATGCTAATATTTTGTTTTTATTCTCTTTAAAAACAAAAATTTACAAATGAACACCAAAATAAGGCTCTTTTGATGCTACGTACATGGACGTTGACGGAGGCTACCACAAAAAAACTACAATCCTTTGAAATGTGGCTGTACCGCTGAATTCTGAAGATTCCATGGACAGACCATGTGCTAACCAATCAGTGCTAACAAAAATGAACAAGAAGTTAGAAGTCATGGACATTGTAAAGACCAGAAAAGTAGAATATCTTGGTCACATTATGCGTAACGAACGTTGACACGGAATTCTACGACGGATTCTCCAAGGCAAGATATTGGGAAAAAGAGGACCGGAAAAAAGACATATCCCGTGGTTGAAGAAACTAAGAACGTGGTTCTCTACTACCAAGACCAGGCTTCTCCGTGCCTCAACAAAAAAGATAATGATAGCCAGAATGATTGCAAACATTCGGACTGAATAGGCACTTTAAGAAGAAGATTCTGTTAAAAAAAATTGATAGCGCGATAATATTAAAATTTCTAATTATGTACACAAGTTTTCATGGCAACTGGTTAAACGGTATAGAAGTTGTTGCACTCTAGCATCATCTGGTGTCGAGATAAAGTAAATGGATTGCAAAAAAAACTTTTCCGTGTAAACACACTTAAAAGTTTCGCGGAGATCTATCAAACGGTATTAGAGTTAGCCGTACATACGTTTATACCAACATCCATTTTTTTTATGAATATATACAATAAGCCCCAAATCACTTCCTTTATCATATTTTTCTAAATTATAATCTTTTTTCATCCATGAGATTTTTATTCTGTTAGGTACGAGTTTATTTAAATTTTTTTTTACTTACATTTTTTTACTCTCATTAAATACATTTGGTATTATCAAACTCTTTCTTGGTAGGATAAGCTTTAGCTCATGCACTTACTTGAAATGGTCTAGTACATAATTATAAGAAAAAAACTTAGGAGCTTGCAGTTGTTTAGTTGTCTATTAATTATTTTCGAAACAAGTTTATTAAGATTTTTATTATAAAAACCACTTTTCATAAACCTATATTAAATCAAAGTAGAATGATAATAATTTTACCAATTTGGCCAGTTTAGTTTCTCATATAACTTGTTTAAGTCGAGAAACCTTTACTAAGAATAATAAACAAAAACACTCCTCTGCAGAGATGTTAGTTTTTCATATTGTGGTGCACATATTGTAAAAAACAAATTTTGTCTCTTAAATATCAGTAATAACATTTTATAATACCAGATAACTTATTTTAAAAAAGATAAATACGTACACATATGGAAATAATCTAAGAATATTTTATTCTAAACTGGGAATTAACTCTATTTTTTTTTTACTAAAAATAGTCGCAAAAGGGTAGACCTATCGTGTTGACCGCACTCTGCACTGCGACTATTAGAAGGGGAAGGGATTATAGAAAGAAGATGATTGTGGACCTGTTTTTTGAAAAAATGCAGATCATAGTCCTCTGGAAAATTTAATTTGCAATTTGAATTAACATCAGTACGATATTTTCTCCAATTGGTAAATGTATCTCATCAATGTACCCATTGGCATTTAAAAATGTTTACAGCAAACTTAGATCGGTCCTACCACCAAAGTTGATTTCGTCCCAAACCATTATTATACCTCCTCCATAAAAATAAACCTGTACATTCTGCAATAGTGTTTCATCGCCCGGTACTCTGCACACTCTTATACGTCTTGAGTTAAAGGTTACCCTAAAATTTACTCACCTAAAGAATATAAAGGAACTGCATTCCAAAACAAAATAAATTAATAGGTTGTGTGTCTTGCTCAATTAACAGCTCTATTTCGTCTTTGCATGGATAAAGTCTAGTAATTTATTTCCTGTATTTTCCATGCTCCCTAAAAAGCTTCAAATACTTTTTGGCGGTTCTGAAAATTTCTTTCACCTCTTAAAACTCTTCGTTAAAACATGTTTTATAGATGCTTTATTGGATTTAAGTAACGAAAATTCTTCGATACTTTTATCATTAAGTAAGCTAGCCAATGTTGCAAAAACATATGCATTATCGTATAACAGGATGAAATTCTCTGCAACGGCAGAATTGGTCAAAGTATTTTATTTATGTACGAATTGGAATTTAAAATTTTTTACAGCAAAACGAGATTGGTCCTACCTCCAAAGCTGATTCCGCCTCAAACCATTACTCTACCTTCTTGTTAAAAATAAACGGTCTCTACATCCTGCAATTTTACTTCATTGCCTGGTACACTCGGCACTATTAATCGTACATACTTACAGTCACGCCTTTTTTTGTAGGAGGGGGCAGCGAGCACATCTTTCCACTTGCTACAGTTCCTGCACTTCTACTTTTATCAGCGCTTTCATACATGCTCGTCGTTTGCTTTCATCCACCCTCTCTTCTTGTTCAAACCATCTAAGCATTCCTTTATCTTTCTTTGTTACCACATCTTATTTTACACCACGGCGTTCTCTTATCTTACTATTTTTCACTTTATCCATCAGAGTTAGTCACTCCGGCCTTACTTCTCAGACTACTCATCTCCACAGCATTGATTTTACTTTTATGCTTCATCTGCCAAACTCAACATTAACTACCATACATAAGTGTAGTGACCAGCACTTTCGAGACCACTTCTCTATGCACAGCCAGACGTGCCTTTTTTAATACGTTGTGACTGCTCATAAAGATATTCAGGACCCCATTCATTTGTTTCTCTGTCAACACTTCTTCTTAAGTACCATGTCCTTTTAGAACGTTGGTCACCAACAAGGCTATCCTTACTCTGTCGACGGCAAGTCTGAACAGAGAGTTTGAGTCGAGTTTATATACCAGTCACGAAATTTTGCAGTTTCCTTCTTTTGATGGTGGTAAGAATTTCGGTGGATTTATTCAGACGTTGGAGCATTACCAAGTTGGATACTTTTTCCGTTCATGAAACTTTTAATATTTTTCTGTAAGCCCACATCTCAAAATCTCAAAGGCTTTAAGTCGTCTTTCTTCGTACTTGTTTATAGTCCAGGCTTCCATACCGTACAGCAGGGTGGAGAGGTAGAGTTAACTTTAGATTTCTACAGCACAAGACCCTACTCATGTTTTTAATGCTGTTAGGGCTTGCTCAATCCTTGATTTCACTTCAGTTTGACTATCCGCGCTGTTAGTTATTATGCTGCTTAGATATTTTATTTGGTTTACTTGCTTCAATAGTTCACCCCCAACTGTAATATTAGCTATGATATTAGGTTGCTTGCTAGTTACTAATACTTTGGTCTTTTGTGCATTTAATCCCAGTCCAGCCATTGCTCATTTTTCGATGACTGCATCCAGTATCCGTTGTAAATCTTCCTGACTGGAGGCCAACAGTACCGTATCGTCTGCGTAGCGAAGGTTGTCTATGATTTTGCCATTTATGATAATGCCGGCTTGTATATCAGTAAGTGCTTCCCTATATATTCTTTCAGAGTATACATTAAAGAGCAATGGCGATAAAATGCAACCTTGACTCACTCCACGTTTGATTTTTATTTCCGGTGTATCAACACCCTTTGCTCAATATTAGTGTCTTACTTTTCGTTTTTCAAAAACTTTGAACCCAAGTATATAAACTCATTCAAGTCGTCTGAATAGCAAATAGAAACATTTTGTCATAGCACCTGTTTCTCAACATAAACTAAACAAGCAGCGCGATTGTCTGTAGTTAGAGACTGATATTTCAGCGGTTTTCTCGATCTTTAGTAAGCTTCGTGAAAAGATTTTTGGCTGTCCCGGAAGAAATTATGCTTTGAGATGTACCAAATGATCGCGCTACATCTATTTGTCGATCGCCATTTTTAAGCATGCCAATGGCTCTCAGTATTTGTCCGCGGTTTAAATGGTATCTTCCCATGTCCCGTACACAGCTTTGCCGATGATAGTACCCTCCATACCGCTTTCTCTTCCAGGGCCCCTATATCAGCCCGTGAAACCAGAAATGAACGAGGAAGAAATGTTAACAATATAAATATGGACTTAGCAACAATTCTCGAATGGGGATCCAATAACTTGGTAGAATTCAATGCAAACAAAACATAAGCATGTCTTTTCTCTAGAAAAGCCGATCTCACTGTGCCTAACATAACTTTGTCAGGAGTAAACATACCACTGAAGTCATCCATATCGATGCTTGGTATTACTATCAGCAATAACCTTTCCTGAGAAAATCACGTGAGGTCCATTGCCAAAAGTGCATCCCAAAAACTTGGTGTTTTGTTTCGTGCCAAGAGCTATTTCACCTCCAGTCAGCTGCTTATGATCTATAAGGCACAGATCCGACCTGTACTGGAGTACTGTTCCCATATTTGGAGTGCAGCACCTTAACATATCCTGAAGCTACTGGATTCTGTCCAAAAAAGGGCAATTCGTCTCGTCGGTGATGCCTCGCTTACAAACTCGCTCACTTGTCTGGAACACCGTTGAAAAGTTGGCGATTTGTCTCTATTTTATAGATATTTTCATGGGCGATGCTCTTCTGAAATATCAACAATCGTTCCTCCATTGGCAGTCTCTTCGAGATTAACCCGTCAAGTTCAGTCTTCACACCCCTTCGTGGACACTTTGGAGACCTGCAGAACATCACTTTCCAAAGACTCATTCATCCAACGAATTGCGAGGCTTTGGAACTCATTGCCTAGGGAGGTGTTCCCCGAGGCATACAACCTCCAGAAATTTAAGAAGAACACCAACTCCTACCTTCTTTCCCTTGGTTCCCGCGATGTTCTCTGAACATTACAGGATATCCCTTTTCGTGGGAACCAGAACATAAAAAAAAAAAAAAAATGTTTAATTTAAAAATTTGTGTAATTTAATTGAAACTCAAATTAAAACAAACATTTTTTAATTTTTTGAAATTAATAAAATGTAGAACAATAGCAAAGATACGTATTTAAAATAAATTGTCTGTGCTAAAAACAAAAAACATACAGTGTGGGTTACAAATAGAATATATTTATGAACCGACTATTATTATTTCATTATAAATTAACATCTTTAGCCAATTTTTTGTGTGTCTATAGGTAGTGAAAAAAAAATTGTATGCAGGTAACTTTGAAATTGAGTCCTACACTGTTAATAAGCACATTTAAATTCCATAAACGGATGTTATAATTCAGTGTTTTACGAATTCACAATAAGGCACTAAGATTTAACCTACCTGTAAACTTGTCTCGTACCACAAAGCAGTAAAATTCAGATTATACTTTGCTAAATAGTCTTAAAAATGCTCACAGTATGTTTAAATATTCACATAATTTTATGCTAAAACATTCGAATGAGGGGTTATGTTTGTCGGCGTTTTAAATTAAAAATCGAATGGCTCTATTAAATTCTGCATGTATAGCAGCGATGGAGGAGAATAATACGCGTATGTGCAATAAAGTGTGCGCTTTTTTTATCAAATAAATTGTTATTTAGCTCATACACGAATTGATTCGATTGCAAATTCATTCGTTTTTATTAGAAAAGAATTGAAGGGAACGACTTTGAAGTCTTTTTATTGTCAATTATTTAACTATTATTATTACTAAAATGCAATTTGTAGAGAATTGCATTGGCAGTTGAATGTTCCGCTGCAGTTAAATGTTTAATATATTGCAACCGCGTCTATTTATTTAATAAACATTATTGGTAAAAATATGATGGTTTTATGTTAACGGAAATATAATTAAACATAGTTTTTATTTTCTATTTACTATTTAATTAAATAATAATTTTTCCTTGATCAATGAATTAAAAGGGTATTTGATATCAAATTCAATTTATGTATAGAAAACTTTTGAACCATTTTTAATGATTTTTAAATGACATTTCTAAATCGACTGTGAGTGTCACATGGTTAAAATTTTAATTAATTCTTTGTCAGAAACTATTTCTACGTAAAGTTTGTGCACTGGCGTCATATAATTTCTAAACTTCATAATAATACGGATACTTAAGTTGGCATATGGAAAACTTTTTATTAATAATTTTAAGAAAAAAAGTATTCCTCACAAAAAATTCTGCATGGTTTAAAGCCTAACATTAGATATCGAAATTTTTTAGTGATACACAAGGTCTGTCAAAATATATGAATTTTACCAAACTTTTTATTTATAATTTCTAATAAACAGTTATATTTACAATTACAATTTAACCATCTTTTTTTAACCTTGTGGCCTACTTTATTATATTCACAAGATGAAATAAAAAAATAGAACACAATGTGCTGACGGCAGCTGTTCGCCGGAGAACAGATAAGTGAGTTCGAATTGTTTATGGCTCTAAGATTGAAAATTCAAATTCAAAAGGGCGCCACTCAATTTGGATAATTGCTATACTATATTTGGAGAATTGAGAAAACCAAATACCTACCTTCAACAAATACCTGAAATGATATAGAATTAAATTTTCTTAGATATCCGGGTTGGGCAATTAGGAGAATAAAAACCATATCACATATAAGAATATAATAAAAACACCAAAATGGACAAAGCAAAAATATGTCATGGACCAGCGTATCATATCAGTAATAATTAAATCAATTAAATAATATATATAACAATATTAACTAATATATTATATCAAGATTTATTTATATACCGGGTGTTATACCGCTCAAAGTAACCAAAATGAGATATATTGGTAAGAAATAAACCTGTGACTAAATCCGCTGTCACATAGAACTATGTGAGAACTTCACAAAAGCTCTTTAGATTATAGTTTATAAAATTATCACGGTGGTATGATATATGATATCAATAATTAGTTATTAACAAAAATTATGGTATGATAAATACTAATATAATTAATTAGTTATAAATAAATCTCAAAAAGTAAGAGAACACTGAAGGTGTAAAAAAACCTGGTGTTAAGGTCCAATAGTCCATATATGTAGCCTCTATCCAAGGTCCACTTGATGTAGTTGAAGACAGCAAAAACGAAGACAGGAAGCAGACAGGAAACATACAGGAAACAGCTCAGCAAAACGAAGATAAGATAAGAAGAAGGCTCAACCTTCCAGGTCAGCCAGGGGTCGATGATGCAGCTCAGCAGGTCGCCAGCCTCTACCGGCTACTACTGGTCCTCATCCGGTGGTTGTCTGTCGACTCTGGCCAGGATTTAAAAGCGACTCGGTGTTGGTCCTCGTGGGAATCTTGACCAAAGTCAATAGTTGCCACAAGAGTCGTCGTTCGATTGCCAGGAGTCTGATGATGAGGGCTAATCTGTATCCTAACACCCTAACAAAAAGGACATGTGCAAAAAAAAAACCAAAAAAATGAAGTAGGTATATTTTCAACCTGATCGATATCATTGCTGGTTCAAAAGTCATAACTTACCTTCTGAGAAGGGAGATAAAACTAGAAGATAGCCAAAACAGCAAACAGGACTAACAAGACATCAGGACAAAAATGGCGGCGTTCCTACCGCATGGCACTCTCCCGGTGGTCGGCACAAATCTCCATATAAAGGCTCCAAAAACCACAAACGATGGGTGCGACTTGAACTCGGCCCCAACGGCACTTCGTAGATTCCCCCAAAAGGGTTAATTTCCGGTTAAACACACCGAAAAAAGAATCTCAAAAACGAGTCAAGCGCATCTCATCATGGCCACACCGAAAATAACTCACAGACCACCTCGAGGACGGATACCATCTGCCATTTCTAAAAATTGCCAAAAAAAAACAGCACATCCTGTATGAAATCAGCGCCTAGTTTTGAATTCCTAGCCTCTCATTGGTCAGAACCATAAATGCATAAATGCTTGACAGAACAAATTCCAACGAAAGTAATCTAAAAGGCCATTCTTCTTCTTTCTTTTCCGCTACAGGCACGAACATTAACGGCTAACCGACTTAAGACCGAAGATCGATGACAGAAGTTCTATGAAAGAAGAACAATGACAACCCAAACATCGACATCGACGTCTAGAAAATAAATATAACCTATTAGAAATCCCATAAGATTATATTATGAAAAATAGAAAAAAACCCAGTAAATACCCAGAGATCTCATTCAGAATCAACAAAATCCTGGGACAACCTTCAATAGCCTAGAATTCATCACACTAGAGAACACAACGGTATGTCGCCTGCTTACATGTGAATGGATGTTTTTATTGACTCTATTATCTTCAATTTCAGGCCTAGGATCAGACAGGTAGCCAGAAATCATAAGATTCCTGCAGCTTAATTACATCACTTTCAACAGCCCTTAGAATGTCAGAAGCAAGAGTATTACCTAGTGTTGGAAACCTGTGAATTTACTAGCATTCAACTATATGTGATGTTTGTTTTGAAATAGTGGTTTTAATAGATGTTTTATTCAGGAATTTGATATCAAAACTGAATGTTCTCTGTAAGTACAATGCCCAATAAATGAAAAAATTATTATATAAAAAAACAAAATTAACAGGTAGCAATTTCAAATGCTACAACCTCTAGGTTGCAGAATTTAAATAATAAATTAAAATGACTGATACTGTACAATACTTTGTGAATAATATCGTAATACATTTTTTTTACTAACACATAACTAATGTGGCATTTAGCATACGGATATGTACCACGCTAAATGACCGATTTGTCACAGGTTCTCACAAGGTGACTTTTTGCAAATTTAAACATTACTATGGCAACACAGTTCTTTAAATACAATACTAAAGTTACCGTTTAATTTCAGCGGTTTAATAAGCCATGAGAACCGCCTGAGACAGTGTCGTGAGTCTGTCTGACAGGTCTGTCAATTGTTGAAGCTGTCATTTTCAGATTTTTTTCAGAATTATTTAAACTATAAACCTATTGGTATCAAAATTCTTAGTTGAAAATGATCAAATGAAAGTGAAATGGAAGATGTTCCAAGGGGTACACCTCCTGAGATATTACAAGCAGCAGCCACAGCTTTTGGTAATTTGCTGCCACAAAAATCTCGGAGTCAATACGAACGTACATACATTTTTTTTTATGAAATGGCGAAAAAATAAACAAACAGTTTCATTCTCAGAAAATTTGTTAATTGCATATTTCCAAGAACTGTCTACAAAAATAAAACCCTCATCTTTGAGCTTTATAAATTTGACGAAAGCAATCGACAGGATAAGGCTGGAGAACGTTAGGAACGAGCTGGATCACAGAGAAATACCCCAAAGCATCACGGAGACGGTTAGTGAGCTCAACACAAACAACACCACAACAATACGAACAAAATTAACAACATTAGAAAAAATAGAGCAAAGCACAGTGATACGACAAGGAGACAGTCTCAATCCACTGCTGTTCAACATCACAATGGACAGAATAGTAGAGCAAGTGCGCAAGGTAGACCAGGGATACAAGATGGGAAACCAACAACTTAAGATAATATGTTACGCAGACGACGTAACGTAACAGACTGGCAAAAATCGCCAGATATAAAAAACCAGTAACCGGCAGACATGTAAAACATATACAAAAATGCCACCTTCTCCGTCCAAATAGATCAGGATACTAAGACGAATACAATCCCGGTAGGTCGAGGTGTACGCCAAGGACACATAATTTCCCCAAAATATTTTACGCTGGCCCTAAAGAACATGTTTAAGAAGATACAGTGGGAAAAGAAAGGAATTAACATCGACGGCTCTTATCTAAATAACCTACGCTTTGCTGATGACATTGTACTTATTAGTTGCGACATAAACGAACTTAAAACAATGCTAGAAGATCTAAAGCACATATCGTCGACAGTGGGACTCGAGATGAATGTCAGCAAAACTAAAATAATGAGTCCAACAGGAGAACATTTGGAAATTCAAGGCCAAATAATAGAAAACGTAGATCAGTACATATACCTTGGACATGCAGTACAGCTTGGAAAGAAAAATCAAACGGCGAAGATAGGCAGAAGAGTAGCTTTGACATGGTCGGCTTTTGGAAAGCTCCAATATATATTTAAAGATGCCAATATGCCCATAAGCTTGAAACGGAAGGTATATGAAACTTGCATACTGCCAGTCTCAACTTACGGTCTAGAAACCGCCACATTAACAGAAAAAAACGTTAAAAGACTTAGAACGACGCAACGAGCAATAGAACGAAGAATGCTTGAGATAAGTCTGAGGGACAGAGTACGTAATGAGACCATTCGACAAAGAACCAAAGTCACCGATATCATAGAGCGTGTCGCACACCTTAAGTGGCAATGGGCTGGACATGTGGCTAGACAAAACGACAGCAGATGGACAAAAAATTTAATTCAGTGGAGACCCAGAGAAACAAGAAGAAGCATGGGTAGACTTCCAAAAAGATGGCTAGATGATGTAAAGGGCGCCTATTGGCGACAAACAGCTCAAGACAGAAACGCATGGAAAAGATTAGAAGAGGCCTATGTCCTGCAGTAGGCAATAATTGGCTGAAGAAGAAGAAGAAGAAAAGGATACGGCAGACCGCCAGGACGGTCTCCCAAGAGGTGGAAGGACAGCTGGTCGTCGGCATCCCAGAAGCGGCAAATAAGTGGGTAAAACAAGCCTTAAGGCTTCCGAAAAAAAGAAGAAGACGTGTCAGCAGAGAAACAAATAAATGGGGCGCTGCATGGCTTATGAGCAGCCAAAACGTATAAAAAACGCAGATCTGGCTGTGCACAGAGTAGTGCTGGTCCCTTTAAGTATGTATGGTAGAGAATGTTGGGTATAGCAGAAGAAGCATGAAATGCGAAAATTAGTAGTCTGAGAAATATAGCTGAAGTGACTCTGATGAATAAAGTAAACTTATGTATGGTAGTGAATGTTGGGTTTGGCACAAGAAGCATTAAAATAGGATTAATGCTGAAGAGTTGAGTAGTCTGAGAAGTAAAGCCGGAGTGACTCGGTTGGAAAAACTAAAGAAAAGTGAGATAAGAGAACGCTGTGGTGTAAAAGAAGATGTGGTTACAAATATACTTAGATAAAGGAATGACTAGATAGTTAGGACACGTTAAGAGAATGGATGAAAGTAGATTTACGAAACGGATTTAATGGGCAAGTCGGTAAAGGGCGACCTTGTTGAACTTATCACGATCAGATCGATATCTTCTTAAAAAATGTCCAGATTAAGAGTTCAGCAACCGACGGCATGTGCGAAAGCGCTGATGAAAGTAGAAAGTCGTATGTAAGAACCGTAGCAAGTGAAAATAAGTGGTCTCTGCTTACCCTTACAGAAAAAAGGCGTTTGCATGTATGTAATTATTGCACCCCAATTTACCATCAAAATGCTGCAGCTCAGAAGTTAAAAAAAAAAGATTGTCAACATTGCCGTTTTTGGTATTTTCAAAAATAAAAGTACCTTTTTTACTGTTGAGTAAAATTCATATTTTCTAATGGACCTCGTATATGACTGAAAAGCTTCCAAGTTAAGTAGACAATGTATATAAACGGTATACAGGAAAGAACAAAAAATAGGAATTTATATCAAGAGCTCAAATTTTTATACATAGTTAAACCTACGGTAATATAAATTATTTTAGACCTATACTACCTACACTAATGGTATAAATTAATAATTGGGGATAAAGATATGTAGCTTATTCAATTCGTGTTGTTTTTGTCCCGAGCTGAAATTTTTATTTTGAAAATAAAGAATGGTTTCACGAGCACAATAAATGACACTTATTCGTTTAGATTTTTATTTCTTGTAAAAGTTTCTGCTCCTAAATCTTTCAATTGCTTCGTTTGTAAAAAGGTCAACACAACGTGCTTGAGAATGCCACCTCTTGATAGGAATCTGTTTGAAAAATTTTCCTGTCAATTTGTGTCAAGTTTATCAACCTAAATAAAAGGTTTTTCTTGCTGCTTTAAAATATTTCTAAACAAATTCGATATCAATCTTTTAGAAACGTCATTTTATAATAATAAATTTGTGTCTGGGAAACGTGCTCTAATTTATGGAATTGTTTGTTTTATTTTATCTATATTCAAACTGTCAATTAATGCATTCAAACTTGGTAAAGCAGCGCATAACTTATTAAGCCAATTATTTAAAACGGTAAACAAATAAATTAATGATACCAATAATTAGGAAGAAACCATGCGGTGTTAAAAAATATTGAAAAAAGTTTATTGCTACCAACACAAACCAGAAAATTCCCAAGTGGTGCGTCAATTTTGATAAAAATATAATTTAGGATATAGAAAAACGGAAAATCATTCGAAGCATAAATTTTAATTATGGTATAAAACAATCTAAAATAAGTAAATTAAAAAAAGATAGCTGTTAAAGAACTATATTATGGGCTATAAAATAACTACTTGAAAATACCTAAGAGACAAATTGAACATTAAGTTTACTACGTTACAATTAATATTAAATGCTCGAACATCAATTGGTATAGCTGTAAATAATAAATTAGATAAATACATTACAATCGTTAAAAAGTATCCCTCGTAAATAAGATTAAATAAAATATTAGAAATAATGGTAAAAATATAAAAAATTGTGTGGTCGGGAGACTCCGAATGTAATTCGATATGAAATCTGTATATTTCAATTTTTATTTTATACTGTTTTTTCAAGGCAAATAATCTAAAGGAACGAATCAGAAAGTTTCATTCAATATTGCAATTTGTGGAAGTGATTTCGTGAAATGTAACAGAAAGTGTGCAACAGTAAGTCGCGGAAGCACGCGCTATTTGATTTGACAAATGAGCACGTGGTGGTAGAATTGGTCGTCAGATAGCCGTCAACCACTTAAGTAACAGTGTTGTGTATAAAATTTGCTGTTATATGCGTAAACTATATAAATAAATATTTACTGTTGATAATAAGTCTCACTTAAGTGCAGAACATTGATAAAAAATTCAAGGGAGTAATAATAAATAATTATTCGAATAAATTTTTTCAGTATTTAGCTTTTTTAAATTTTGAGGTTGATTTCTGTCACTCCTAGTGTTAATTAAATAAAATTTTTATTAAAAAGAATTATTGTTTGTTTTGAAAAATCATTTTAATAATACCTGGCCCATTTTTTTCAGAATATATATTACTAAAGTGAGATGTCAAATGTTACAAATCATATGCGACTACTGTAAGGCTCGCTCGTTTTATTTTGATTCTGCCGGAATTGTTGTTGGCGTTGAGCATTGGATTTCGGTATTTTATTTGCACTCTGACGTTTGCGCTTTTTATACTCTTTTGGACTCTGAACACATGATTTCACTATTGTTTAAATAGTAACATAAATAGTAAACACTCAAATCACACGTAAAATAAACGAATGTAAACAGTAAATACTTGTATCA
Organism: Agelastica alni; assembly: GCA_950111635.1. Lineage (NCBI taxonomy): Eukaryota > Metazoa > Arthropoda > Insecta > Coleoptera > Chrysomelidae > Agelastica > Agelastica alni. The sequence continues at coordinate 43,839,105 of OX467712.1, read as the reverse complement.
AGTTATACAATTTTATCAACTTACTTTTCTAAATCTGTATTACCACACATTTGATGCTGTTTTCATTTTTCAAAACTTAATTGCAATAATTAAACAATATTTACGTATAATCTAATACAACAAATTATAGTTTAAAAAAACAAAAACACGCTTTTAAAGTTTTATAGTTTTAAACTAAAAAGTAAAAAATTATTCTTAACATAGGAATAAAATTACTGACGAGAAAATGAATGTCACTGTCAAAAAAAAAATAATGTCAATCAATATCACTGCTGTCTATGACATTTTTAAACTAACTCTGCGTTTCGGAATGAAAGCACCCCACGATTTTAAAACAGTGACATTAATTTTCTCGTCAGTAATTTTATTCCTGTGGTAAGAATTATTTTTTACTTTTTAGTTTGATTAACTCTAAAAGCGTGCTTTTTAGTTTTTTTAAACTATAATTTATTGTGTTAGATCATACGTAAATATTGTTTTATTATAACGATAAAGTTTTAAAAAATGGAAACTGCACCAAATGTGAGTAATACAGATTTAGAAAAGTAAGTTGATAAAATTGTATAACTTGATACAAGTAATTACTGTTTACATTCGTGTATTGTACATGTGATTTGAGTGTTAACTATTTTTTTTACTGTTTAAATTATAGGCGACAATAGTGAAATCATGTGTTCAGAGTCCAAAAGAGTATAGAAAGCGCAAACGTCAGAGTGCAAATAAAATACCGAAAACCAACGCTTAACGCCAACAACAATTCTGGCAAAACCAAATTAAAACGAGCTCGTACTTAAATTGAATATGTTCATCAAAAAAGACTTAAATGATTTAGATTTCTCGTCCTTAAAATTATCGGGTGAAGTTGCAATTTATCGACGTATTTGTGATGCTGCTAATATTCTTACACCAAATATGGACATAATTCTAAGAAAGATTTTCGTTGTCATCATTCATCTGTTGGAGATATTTGTTCAGCTATTTGAAAGATGGAAAATGGTCTTGAAGTAGTAATGGTCGTCCTTTACATTACCCTTTTATTTTACAAGAGGAAAATCTCTTATAGACACTCAGTGCTTCGACTGCTCTGAGAAGAGCGCGTTTCCGCGCTGAATATTTTGGGACTCATTGAACGCTCGTTCAACGTTACCCACTAAAAAACTCTTGAGTTTGGTTTTGTGGGCTATTGTCTCTTGGTAGGAGACAATATTACCCCTTGTGTAGTGTAGAATGTAAAAATGTTGCGTGTGTGTAGTTTAAAAACTGGGGAGTTTTATTTGGGTAGGGTAGGGGGTGATGAACATTAAAAAATTCTACTTCTTAGATTTTTGTGTCTGCCACTTTGACGACCTGGTATATAGTCAAAGTTCGATTTTATAAGCGCGTTTGGATGTGAACTAGCTTTTTTGAAAAAGATTTTGTGTCGATTTTTGATGTATTTAGTAATAGTTTCGATTTTTAGATCTTTGTGTAAATCAGAATTTCGAATATACCAGGGGGCATTGGTTATACGTTTTAGAATTTTATTTTGGAATTTTTGAAGTTTATATTTTGTAGTTTTTGCTGCTTGACAGAAGGAAATGCAGCCATAGAGGAGTTGAGGACGTATAATTTGTTGTAAATAAGGACTTTGTTTTTGAGATTTAATTTATTTCTGTAGTACAGAAGATTACGAAATCTGCCAGACTTTTTGTTACAGCGCGTAATTTGCGTATTTATGCGAGAATGCCATAAGAGTTTTCTGTCTAAATCTATACCTAATTATTTGACTTTGTGTAAATACTATCTCTATTTTGAACCTTTAATTGAGGCATATTCATGTTTCTTTTTCGAGAAAAGAGAATAGCTTGTGTTTTTTCGGCATTTAACTTGATTTTCAAAGTTTTTGTCCACTTTTTTATTTTATTTATTTGCCTTTGCTTATTTTTATGAAGGAATCTAAGATTTTTGTGTGTGCTAAAGGCCGCAGTGTCGTCTGCGTACATAGCTAGTTCGGTTTTTGTTGTTTTCGGCGTGTCTGCTATGTAAGGACTTTACATTACCCAAAACCAAAAATTGGTTGATATATAAGAATTTATTCATCGCGCACTGCTAGAGTATTCTGAAGAAGGTGCTCAGAAGTATGGTAAAAATTATGATTAACTTACACTTTTTTTGGCCGGTGATTTGAATCTTAATTTTAAAGACGGCAAATCTATTTCATTCAAGATTTTCGTCATGGACACAGAATCTACTACGAGAGACCTACTACTGATTGAGGTTGTATTTTCAAGATATTTGGAAAACATAAAACTCAAGCATACATATATCATCTTTCAGTTACTACAAGCCTATAATTTCTATGATAGAGTATTATTAGATTTAATTATTATTATTTTAGGTTACAACCATTTTTAATATCATTAATTCGTAAGTTTACAAATTTATTGAACCTCATAAGATAATATTTAGGTATAAAAAATAAATTTGCGAATTATTTTTTTTGCAAATTACCTTGATCAAAATTTATAAATAAAAAACGTATTTGTCCAATAGCGTAAGGAACTTCGTTTGGGTGTCCAATGACACCACACGGTTGTTTATGTACAAATGTAAATTATCACGTATTTGATACACTTAAAGTACCAAAAATAGCCATGAATTACTTATCTCTAGGTTACGCGAATATATGACTGGATACTGTCTTGATAGCCGACTCGGATCTGGTTCCACATGGCTCCACATGGCTTGCGAAGCATCCGGCATGAAAATAAACATAGAGAAAAACAAGGTTATGACCATCAAAATATCTAAGAATGCCTCACTGCCAATACAGTTGAACGGCGAGGTCCTGGAACAGGTGGTTAGGTTTCGATATTTGGGATGTTGGATGGACTGCAAGTTGGATCCGGAAGCGGAAATAAGATGTAGAATAGAACAAGCCAGAAATTGCTTCATGCGACTTAGAAAGCTGCTCGGCGACTCACGACTCAACCTGGGCCTGCGCTTGAGACTCTCGCAGTGCTACGTTTTGTCTACCCTCTTATATGGAGCAGAAACATGGACACTTAAAGCACAAACCATCAATAAATTAGAAGCCTTTGAGATGTGGACGTACCGTAGAATGCTCAAAATAACATGGACATCGCACACCACAAATGAAGAGGTTCTTCGCAGGTTGGGGATAGAGCGTAAGCTGTTTAAACTCGTAAAGATACGGAAAACGGCGTATCTAGGTCACATTCTGAGAAACCCTAAATACCATTACGCTCAACTTATTGTTAAGGGAAAAATCGAAGGCAAACGTGTACTCAGAAGAAAGAAAATGTCATGGCTGAGAAACATACGTCAATGGACTGACCTGGACTCAGAAGAACTTATAAGAGCAGCCGAAGACCGAGAAGAATTTGCGACTGTGATATCCAACCTCCACTGATGGAGATGGCACATTAAGAAGAAGAAAAAGATGACTGGAAGGAGGCCATGCTGGACCGAGATTATTAAAGAGAATTTCATTTTTCACAACAGTTAATAATTTTTTAGTTACAAGTTTTAATTAAAAATAAAGGTAGGGCGTAAAAAATAAATTAGAAATATAAGTACGGAAAATCGTTTTGTGGTCAACTCCTTTATAATTTAGATTTCTTTAACAGAATACCTCAATTAAATTTAGTATTAACATGTTTTTTTGCATTTTCAAAATTGTTATGATTATAGTTTTATATTTAACGAGTTTTTTTGTGACACATCGTAGGGTGAGTCCGATAGAGATCGACCAGTACCGATAATTTAGAACAAAGCAATAAAGGGCTCGTGTGTGCCACATATATGATAAAAATGGTTGAGCTTGTTGCATCCAACACGTTAACACAGCCTGAGACAAAAGTGCAAATTTTTAAACTGGTTTTGAAGATATGTGCTAACTTCAAAGTTTTTTTACTGATTTACTCTGGTGGGGATATGTTAAAGACGGGTAAGTTTATTTGAACTGCTTGAATACTGGATAATAAAATATGCATGGAACTACGACATAACCTCAAAAATGTAGGCGTTTCTCATTTTTTTCTTCGGCTAACAAGGTGGTCGATCTCTTCCGTTACTTCGGTAGAGTACGACTACATCAATCCGGGAGAGAGCGAAAATTCTTAGATGAAATGCCATCTGGCTCCCAAATTACCATGTCACAGAAATCGGCGTATGTCAACGCTACCATTTTCAAGGATTGGTTGGAGTTTCATTTTTTGCCACGAAACCCAGCTGAAAAAGTTGTTAATAGTCGATGGCCATACTTCTCACACAAATTCTGTGGAAGTACTGGAACTTTTAGAAGCTAATGACATAATTCTACTTTGTTTACCAAGTCACACGACTCATTACCTACAACCACTAGATAGGTCCTTTTTTAAATCACTGAAAAACCATTACTACGCGGTTTATAACAATTTCTTAACAGCAAATCCAAGTAGAAAAATAACAAGGATAGTATTTGGAAACATTTTGGGACAAGCCTGGGGTAAATCAGCAACTGTGAAAAATGGGATGTCTGGTTTTAGAGCTACAGGTATTGCACCCTTTAATCTAGTGCAAAAGCAATAGTTAAAACACGAGCTTGCAACGATTCTTAACGCATTGAGATACAGAAAGACAAAAAGAATACAAAAAAAACGGATGTCCAATTCAAAAAAAATCTGTGGTTAAACAGAAAAAACGATTATAATCTTCAGATTCCGACGGCAAGGGTCCAGTATTGCCGGAAAGTGATATATCAGCAAAAGAGTGGGACGAAAATGAATGCGTGGGGTGTGGGGAAAATTATTTTGAAACCACTTTAAAAGACGACTGGCTCAAATATGTGAACTGCTGTCGTTGGTTCCATAATGGATGCTCAAAATTCGAGAATTTTTGCGATTTATGTGGAAAACTAAAAAACAAAAGACGTAAAAATTAAAAAATTTTATACCTTACTGTTATACTTTAATTATTACGCTGTTCTAATAGGTTTTGTTATTTTTCATAGTCGGCCCCACCCGTAGTTGGTAGTCGGTCTAACCCGGATATGTGGTTGAGATCGACCACTTGTATTGTTCGACATTTTAATTCAAAATAAACACATATGTTTGTGTCATATCATAACTTATAATTAATGTACTATCCTAACCCGTTGGGCAATGCTTTAATAATTAAAATATGTATATATATCAAACACAAAAAAAGTTGCACTTATTTTTTCAAAATGTGGTCGGACTCTCCCAGACTTACCCTATATTATTTCTTAAAATGTAGCATAAAACAGTTTACTAATTATACTTTAATAAGCAAACATCAGCGATAGCATCAGTATTGATATTCCCTTCTCCAATATAATTTCAATAGAAATCGTTTCTGTCCAAAAAAAAAGGATGAAAAACGTCGGAAAATTTGCATTATAATGCACACATAGCCGGTATCATCGGTGCAGTCGGGAAACGTAAATGTTTGGAGAACAAACTATTCGCTTATATCGTGTATATGCAAACCAGTTATCGTGCTGGGCATAAAGTTCTCGCCATGTTTGTTCACCCAAAACAGGTTTCACACTGTTCGTATCAGTGATTTGCAAAATTTTTAAATAAAAGATCGTGCCGTTTTAAAACAAAATTAACGTCTATGTTAAACAAAAACTGAACAATGAAAACAGATTTTTAGATTTCGATGTAAGCATTCAACATTTAGCCGCCAATTGTATGCATACATTTAAAAGGAATCTTGATTGAACGTGTAGCAACACATATGAAAGATGCCCGAATATAAAATCAAAAAATTTGTTCACTGATAGCTTTTCTGGTTTCGCAAACTTGCGCTATAGGATCCTAGAAAATAAAATTAGAGGATTTCATTAATCAAGCTTTAATCCCCCATTAAAACATCCAAAATATTGGAGTAGATGAGGGAAAAGATGAGTTATCCGAGATCTGGAGGTGTTTATTAATAAAAATCATCTTTAAAATATTTGAAATTATCTTTGCGAGAGTTATTGAATGATGATTTCTAGCAGGACCGGTTGGCCAAAAATGTTTAGTGATGAAAAGGTCACCAAATTGAACACTTTTAATACGATGCATAGTTCAAGATTTATTTATTTATTTAGTTGGGATTAGGTTATTCCCATTAGCTTTCTACACAGTTAATTTAAAAAAAAATTTTTATTACTTTTTTCGTGGATATGATAACAAACATCTTACCAAATTTTCTGTATAAATACTAGGAATCTAATTAATAAACCATAATGTTAAAATACAATGTATCCAGTATTGTATATTTTTTTTAAAAGCATATACTAAATTTAAAGCTGGAAGTTCTGTTTACACTAAAAAAGCGCAAACTGGAGTATTTTGGTCACATCTTAAGGAATGAGAGGTATCGACTTTTAAAGCTTATTATAGAAGGGAAGATCGAAGGACGAAGAGGCCCGGGTAGAAGAAAGATATCCTGGCTAAAAAACTTAAGACAATGGTATGGAGTGAGCACTACCACATTGTTCCGCCGAGCTGTAGACAAGGTTCAGATAGCGCTGATGATTGCCAACGTCCGAGGAGGACAGGGCACCTAAAGAAGAAGAAGAAATTTAAATGCGTTGATGTGCAATGATATAAAACAAAAAAAAATAATAAATACCTAGATTTATAAAATCATTCATCGCCATGTGTGTTCACCCCACACAAGTTTCACAATATTCGTATCTGTGAAATGCAAATTTTTTAAATAAGTCATGTTGTATCCTTTAAAAAATTAAATTAAAACATAACGTCTATGTTAAACAAACATGGAACAATGATCATTAAAGAAAATAGTCTTTTAAATTTCGCTGTTATTTCGAAGTAAGCATTAAACATTTAGCCGCCAATTACGTTACGAAGGATAAAATCAAAAAGTAGTTCTCTGGTAGCCTCTCTGGTTTCGCGAACGTACGCTATAGAATCCTAGAAAATAAAATTGTAGGATTGTCTTTCCTTATTCGAACATTAATTGCTCAAAAATCCAAAAAATAAGAACAGATAAGTAAAGGATGACTTATCTAGATTTTTAGCCATAAAGATCATCTTTATGTGATTGGTGAGGGTTAATGAATAATAATTTTCTAACTGGACCGATTGGCCAAAGAGGTTCACCGATAAAAAGGTCACCAACTTAAATACGTTTAGCCAAATTGAAATGTTTTAAATACGATGCTTAGCTAAATATTTATTCACTCCCTTAGTTGGTATTAGGTTGTACTTTTCAGCTTTTTCGATATTTAAATTCAAAATAATTAGTTTTTATTCTTTTGTTTGTAGAAATGTTTGTAAACATCATGTAAAATTTTCTGTGCTGGGTACTGAATGGGTATTGTAAATATCAATAGTCTGGATGCGACCCGAGAGGTCCACACGATTAACTTCCCAGTGGAAAGAATGAAAAAATACCTTGTTTTGTTGTTATAATTATTATTAAAATTATTATAAAAAACGATTTCAAATTGTTTACAAAAAATTATAATTGTCATTAACAATATTCTTTCTTATAATTTCATAAGCGGGAGCTATTTTTAATTGTTTATAACAATTGAAATTTTTTATTTTAATTATAATGATCAATAATCATTTGTTAGTAACAATATTCAATTGTTATAAACAATGCTTGAATATTACTAACCATAATTTTTCACTGTTGTAGCGTCTTCAATGCTATTTTTTCAATACTAACATACATACATACATACATACATATAGTTACGCCTTTTTACCGTAGGGATAGGCAGAGACCACTTGCTACGGTTCTTACTCACATCTTTTGCTTTCTCTACTTTCATCAGTGCTCTCATACATGCTCGTTGGTTGTTGGTACTCTTGACCTGGTCTTTCTTCAAAACAATGTTGATCTGATCGAGATATGTTTGCCAATGTTGACCTTTAACGACTAGTCCATTCACACTCGCCTTATAAATTTGTTTCGTCAATCTTCCGTCATCCATCCTTTCTACGTGTGCAAACTTTATCCAACCGAGTCACTCCGGCTATACTTCTCAGACTACTCATCTCCGCAGCATTAATCCTATTTTTATGCTTCTTTTGTCAAACCCAACATTCACTACTATACATAAGTGTAGGAACCAACACACCTCTATGCACAGCCAGACGTGCCTTTTTTGACACTTTCTGGCTGTTCATAAAGCTATGCAGTGCCCCATTTATTTGTTTTTCTGCCAACACCCTTCGCTCAATATCACTGTTATACTTTCCATCTCTCGTAAACTCCCACGTCCCACGCCGATATCATTTTTTGTTCTCGAGATAATTAAGACGAAAATTAATTCCGAACGCACTTACGAACATACGCACATACGTACATACACATACACACAGACGTTCAATTAAAAACTATTGTATTTGACTCTGGGGACCTTGAAACGTGGAGATATGTCAAAATTCGGGATTTGCAAAATCGGACCTATTACTATGACTTCCCGCTGGGAAGTTAAAAATATTAAGATAAACTTAATCTAAATGCGTTGATGTGCAATGATATAAACAAACAAAAATATAATTACAGTTAAAAATTAGCTAATTAGATTTATAAAATTATCCTAAACTTTTAATGGCGTTCAAATAAATTTAAATAATACATTATTGTGTTGGTGTATAATCACCTAAAACAATAAAATTATAGCAACGTTATATCATAAAATTACAATTTATAAGTAACATTTGCATTAATATTTACATAGAAATTGGTCTAGGGTTTCAATTAAATATTAGCATAAAGGATATAAAATCAGTTTGGAAAAGCTTTCTAATTATATCTATACGTTCTTAACTACATAAGGTGTAAATTTATTATTGAATTAACAAAATTTAATGTCCCATTAATCAGAGTGTTTAATATATCTTAAAACAAAGTAACAATTCCTTTTTTTTTTTTTTAAAAAGAGTTAAGTAAGCTGAATGTTTTTTTTTTATTTTAAAACACTGTAGAAGAATGCCAGATGGATACTAAAATATACATAGCGGTTCGTAAAAGCAATTAAATTAAGATAAGTTGTTTTAACATTTTAAAAAGCAAAACATATTGTTTTCATTAGTTTAAATTTTATCACTAGCGATTTAAAAAATGGATTTATTTCATAATTAAACTTAAAAACATCACAGGTTAAAAATAAAATACAATTGGTAGTTGAAATTATTGGTTTTTTTATTTTTTATTTAGATTTACTTTTAAATCTTTTGTTCACAAAACATTTAACGTCGATAAGCCTGTTAAAAACACAAAAACACCAAGAGGTAAAAAAATACTGTATGTTTTGTTGTTATAATTATTATTATTAAAATTATAATAAAAACGATTTCAAATTGTTTATAACAAATTATAATTGTCATTAACAATATTCTGTTTATGTCAACCGTATTCTTTCAAACTTTTTTTTATCATTTCATAAGCGGAAGCTATTTTCATTTGTTAATAACAATTTTTTTACATATTTTGATCAATAATTATTTGTTAGTAACAATATTAAATTGTTGTAAACAATGCTTAATTATTACTAACAATAATTTTTCACTGTTATAGCCCCTTCAATGCTATTCTCTCAATACTCACACAAGTTTAATTTTGCTGAAAATCTAATTAATTCTAAGTTGCGTAATTATGCGTCGAATGCAATTGGTCCCACGTCGATATCATTTTTGTTCTCGAGATAATTGAGATGAAAAATAACTCCGAAAGTGTACCATTTTTTTCAGTTTTTTTATTCTCCATAAAAAACATCTTGATTGATTTTGCTAAAAATCTAATCAATTCTAAGTTGCGTAATTATGCGTCGAATGGAATTGGTACCACGTCGATATTATTTTTTGTTCTCGAGATAATCGAGACGAAAAATAATTCCAAACGCACATACTTACATACACACACGGACGTCCACATAAAAACTATTGTATTTGATTCTGGGAACCTTGAAATGTGATATGTCAAAATTCCGGGATCACAAAATCGGACCCGTTACTACAATTTTCACTGGAAAGTTAAATGTAAGGCAATATAAATATGGCATTTAAAAAGAAGATCAAAAATATATTTTTCACAAACAATCTTTTAATGTGAGCGCGAAGCAGAAATTATTTTACCCGTTTTTGTTATAGTCTTTTAAACATTTTCGGTTATCTATGCCGGTCCTGTAGACCACTCTCAGCAGACACTTTTCGAGGAAATTTAATTTAAATAAAAGAAACTAACAAAACTATGAAAACATTTTGGTGATCGCTGGTTGCATACAAATGTAGCTGCTCAACTCATACTCTCTCCACAATACATTTTCATGTAAATTTAATTTTACCTCCACCTACATGCCAAAAAGAACAAAATAGCGAACAGGCTGATATTAGTCTAGTTCAATATACGCAAGAATTTATACAGAGTGGTTTAATTACAAATTTGGTTGTTGTATTAAAAAAGATCGTAAGTAGATATGGTTAATAAAAGAAAATATTATTTTTGGAAAAATGTAACTTCTACTGGTAGTTGTAGAGATTTTTTTAAAATTAATTGGTATGAGTCCCTGGTTGGTTGAAACGTCCAATTTAATTTGTTTTATTCCTCTAGTCTCAGCCTTTAAAGTATTAATATCGTTTGTTTCATCATTTGTTTTAATTATTTTATGCACACTAGCTTCGGAAAATATTTCATAATGTAACTACCTCACTAACATTCATATTTTGTTCTCTGGCTCCAAGTCCTTTAAACACATTTCTGATCATATTTTTTCTTTGGGTGTTAAATTTTGATATCCGGTTTACCATTACTATTCTTACTTATATTTATTATTTCTCGCCAAATTGCTGCAATTCACACTTCTAATTATATCGAAAATCAACGAATAAAATAGAAACAATGTGTATTACAAACTTCAAAACTTACGAGTCTCGACGATAAGTACTGCACGCGAAAATATACAATCGAAACTATACTTAAAAACGCTTTCCCCTAATAATAGAAAACAATTTCGGTTTCTGCTTTACAAAACCCTAGCAGCATGTCTACGAAACTGCCTGATCAATGACGTTGTTGCCAATAACGTAGCTTTAATTTGCGACGTCATTGTTGATCTCATCTATTATCTACTGTTGGAGAATGATATAAACTACAGCCGTGCCGGTAACCTCAAGTTGAATCATACACGCTGACAAAGTTTCATTTTGTATCGAACCCTTCATCGCTTAGAAGAAATTTAAACAGTTTAAAAATGAACCAGTAAAATTAACGAAAATATTTCAACAAAATAAGACCTTTGTAAATAATAAACAAATAAATTAGTTATACAAAAAAATATATAAGGATAGTGATTTTTTCAATATTTATGAAACTACCTGAATGTTTAGTCTTTGGAGAGTAAAAGAAAAAGGTTTTTGTAAATTTGTAAAAGATTAAACAGTTTTTGTTAGAACCCACTTACTTTTTTATTTACTAATACTGAATCTTTTTTTTGTCGGTGTTTAAAAATTCAACAACTATTAAAAACAAATTTTTGGTATAGGGTAAACGTCTGATTTGCTTGGCCTATAAAATCGTTCTACAAAATAAATAACTCTTCACATTTTTGGGATTCAACTATACGTAGCATTATTTGAGTGATATTTTTGGTTATTTAAAGCAGAACAGAAAGATAAATGTAATAAATCATTCTGATAATGTTAACACTGAGAAGGCAGTTCCTATAAATATCGTATGAGCTTTTAAGGGATGTGGGTAAATGAGTAAAAACAGATAAAAAATTTGTGGTATGTAGACAGAGGAGCGATTAAAATTGAAAAATTTAAAGAAAGTGCATTTATGAACAGAGAAAAGGCCATGAAAAAGATGCAATGCATTTTATTAGGCTCATAAAAAAAATAACATTATTAAAAACACCAAGACACCAAGATAGGCAAGTATTATTTAAACAAAGAACAAAATGTTTAAATATTGACAAAAATTCCGTATTTAAGGAAAAGTTTAATTTTAAAAAGGTATTGTTAAAATATTTTGTTACCTATATATGTAGTAATATTAATAAAAAAGTGTCCTATTAACATTGTAGATCATTGTAATGAACAGAAAATGTTAAAATATTTTTTAAAATAAGTATTGTTTTTATCTTACATAACCCTTAATAACTAAAAACTTATAAAAATGTCTAGACTATTAAACTTTAGATGCCACCTTAACATGTCACTTTAAAGTAAAAACTAATTTTTTACTATATTTCAAAATTATTTTACTCAGATAGTTCGGCGTGTATAACACGTTACCACAGATTAAGTAACGCACGGATGCGAAAACCGGCGGAAGATCAAAGGATTTTCTGATTTATGCATGGACATTTAAATGATTTAGTTACATTGTTGCTACTATCTTCAGTGTCTTCAGAATTGTATTTAATAACGTTTCTGTGTGATCGAGACTTTGTACGCACACGAAAGCTCTTTAAAGATACAGGAGGGCATTTAAATTGGTTTGAATGTTTATCTCTCTCGCCTTAAGGATTTTTTTCTCAACTTTCGCATCTGTCCGTAATCTGTGGTCGAAGTAAAAATTTCAATATTGTACGTAATATTTTTATTCGTTATTCTTAAACGGGTCGGTTATGTTTTATGAGATTTCATCTTATCTTTATTGTTATCATTCAGGTAGCGTGCTATAAACACCAAGCCAAAGGAGTATAATACACGTAAAAATGAGCTTCATCACAAAAAAAATATCAGTGGTCTGGGTGCGACCCGAGAGGTCCGCACGACTAACTTCCCAGTGGAAAAAATGAAAAAATACCTTATGTTTTGTTGTTATAATTATTATTAATATTAAAATTATTATAATAAACCATTTCTAATTGTTAATAACAAATTATAATTGTCATTAACAATATTCTGTTTATGTCAACCGTATTCTTTTAAACTTATTCATAAGTGGGAGCTATTTTCAATTTTTTTTTAATTGTTATGATCAATATTCATTTGTTAGTAACAATATTCAATTGTTATAAACAATGCTTGATTATTACTAACAATAATTTTTCACTGTTATAGCGTCTTCAATACTATTCTCTAAATACTGACACATGTTTAAAATTCTCCAATTCCTATTTTTGTTTACTAAAACTATCTCTTTTAATGAAATATTGTAATCAATTTTTTTTTATACAAACATTCCTAACATGCAATAATCGTATTATTCAAAAGATCTTAAAATTTTGTATTAAAAATAGTATAATTTATAAATTGCAAAATTTAGGTAGTTTACCATTTTTTTCAGCTTTTTGATTCTCCATAAAAAACAGTTTGACCAATATTGCTGAAAATCTAATCAGTTCCAAGTTGCGTAATTATGCGTCAAATGCAATTGATTCTACATCGATATCATTTTTTGTTCTCACACACACACAGACGTTCACTTAAAATCTATTGTATTAGACTCTGGGGACCTTGAAATGTGTAGATATGTCAAAATTCGGGATTCGCAAAATCGGACCCATTACTATAACTTCTACTGGGAAGTTAAATATGAAAAGAATTGTTACTTAATACCCATTAAAGTAATGGAAAAATATAGGTATATATAAATATAGTATAAGTTTAATTTTAAAGTTCCACTTTAAAACTTTTAAATACTAAAACCATTAAAAATAGTCGTTTTTTAACTCTATCAACAAAAATGAAACACGAAAAAAAAAGGACAAATACAATAATTTTTACTGTGTAGATATTCCGAGAACGTGCTCGCGTGAAATTAAAAGCGATAACTTTTACATTCTGACAGTAGAAGCTTTCTATTTTCCAAGCTGTTTGTTTGAAGCTTGTTCATAAAAGCGCTTTTGCCGTCGCTGGTTCTCTAACGGGCCTCCAGTAACATATGGAGGTCGTAAACATGTTAATAAGTGATATATAGATGTATTAAACCTCATTTATATCATGGGCGCCACCCAGGGAAATCCTTAAAGTTTCTCAATCAAACATCGTGGTACAAATCAAACGTGTAACTTCAATATTCGTATGTACCGAACATAAAATAAAATTAAAATGAAAATTCATCAAAATTTTAAAAATAAATAGTTGTCTCATTGAATGACTCGCGAATAAAACTAATTTTAAATTTATTTTTTCTTCTTCTTCTTCTGATAATAGGACCTGGTCCTGATTAGTTCGTTGCGTTTAGCCTCATTGGGAGCTCTTCCTGTGACGCTGAGCTCTAGCTTTCGTACCATCAATTGGGTGGTCTGCCTGCCGGTCTTTGCGAGTTTGGTTTTTGCGACATGACCCACTTTGCTCATCTTTCATCTGGCATACTTTCCACATGATCTTTCCAGCACCTCTTGCGTGTTCTAGCCCATCTTATCACATCTTGTATTTCTAGTTCTTCTCTGATATTCTGGCTTCTCATTCTATCCCTGTGGGTAACACCCTTGATGGTTTTTAGTATTTTAATTTCGGTCGTTCTCATTATTTTTTTCGTCGTTGATGTTTCAGCTCTGGTTTCTGTGGCGTACGTTAAAATAGGTCTTACGCATGCTTTGTAAATACTCGGCTTGTTTTTTGTACTCATCATTTTATTTCGCCATATGATGCCTCTCAGGTGTCCGCGGACTCAATTTAAAATGTACGAGTTACATTTGTTGTATAGCGAACCTACGTAAAATTTGTATGAGCAATTTTAAGTGCCTAATTATTGTATAGTTAACATTGATGTCGGACAGATGATAAATAATTAACAAATGTGAGATGCACGATTCCGTGGACAGCGGCACAATAATGGTGGCAATCATGGTCCACTATGTAATTGCACATCATGGCCGATTGTTTAGAGGAGGCATAAAAAATCTTAAAATAATAACTATCGTTCACGGGAATGTTGACTACACTCTTAAAAATACAAAAGTATGCCACTGGCTAATATCTTAAGAGCATTTTATCTGCTATTTTTAGTTCCACTAATTGGTCTAAAAATGATTAAATAATTCGTTATTTTTATTATAGGTACCTGCAGAATAAATTTTGATTACTGTTCAGTGTTCATGTATTGAAAATTTATTTCTTATTGGTAATAATATTCTACACCACTTTTTAAGATATTAAGCTAGCAGTAGAAAGCTAATTTGTTGCCAAAAAATTATTTTGGTTCCTTGAATCTCTTTCTGAAAATCGCAATTAATGCTAACTTCGAATAAATGTAGCAGAAACATTATAACCGATGATTATACAGGAGTTTTGTTGCTAACTTGTTGCTGCAAGGCTGTCGTATAAAAATATTGTAAAAAAATCCGAACATTTTTTTTAAATTGAAATGGACATTATCCGTACTATCTGGAGTCAGGATTATACAGGAATTTGATGTTCATTTGTTGCTGCAAAACTGTCTCATAATAATATTAAAAAAAAATTAGAGGATTTTCTTTAAATTGAATTATATAGGTACTAAATGACCATGCCAGAAGGGAATATCATTGGTAATACACCAAAATAAATTTTGTTGCTGGCTAGAATATTCAAAAGAAATTGGCAAAAAGACAGCAAAAAATAAAAAAATAACATCTATAACTTTTAATCGGTAACTATTGTAATGATTTGATTTTGAGACTTTTAATTTTTATTTATATAATTTTATTTTATCAAATGTCCGGTTGATACTTTATTCTTAATCCCAAAGGGGGTTCCTATTTTAAATAAAAATTATAATCCTCACAATCATTATTTTATTTATACAATTCCAATCTATATTATTATTATTATTATTCCCAAAATACAAATTCCTCCACTTCTTCTTCTTCTTCCACTGCTATCCATTAATGGATGTTTGCGATCACTTCTGACCATTTTCCCCTATCTTTGGTGGTGTGAATTAATTCTCCTGCGGTTCCTATTCCTGTCCAATGTTTGATATTTCGGAGCCATGACATCCTCTTTCTGCCTACACCCCTTCTTCCCTCTATTTTTCTTTCTATTAATAGTTGGAGCAAATGGTATCTTTCGTTGCGTAACACATGTTCCAGGTACGCTGTTTTCCTGCGTTTTATTGTACCCAACAATTCACGTTCTCTTCCAATCGTCCTCAAAATTTCCTCGTTGGTATTCCTTGCTGTCCATAGGACTTTCAAGATTCTTCGATAGATCCACATTTCAAATGCTTCCAGCCTATTCATTGTGCTAACCTTCAATGTCCAGCCTTCCATACCATACAACAGTACGGACCATACGTAAATTTTGTGAATCTTATTCTGAGATTGAGGTCAAAGTCAGAGTTCGTAAAGACGTTTTTGAATTTTAGGAATGAGCTCCTCGCTTTTTCTATCCGGCATTTGATTTCTACAATGACATTATAAACTTAAAATTTTGTCCGATGATATAAATAAAAATGTTTTTAAACAAATAATAAACAATTTTTTCAACCTATTCAAAATCTTTGCCTACCACTACGGGAAAGAGGCGTGATTATATATGTATGTATGTATGCACCGCTGCCGTTTTAATAGTAAGTAAGTTTTAGTTTGTTTTTCATTATAAGTTTTACGGAAAATATGAACAAAACGAACGCGGCTGTCCCAAAATGAATCACTGAATATGCCAGTAACTACAGCTTCATGTGACCGCAGCTTCTCAAAAGCTGAAATTAATAAAAAATTACTTGAGGTCTACCATGAGCTCCATAAGATTGAGTGATTTGACCATTTTGTCAATAGAACAAAATGTGACGGACGAAATGTTATAAATGATTTTTCTGCGCGTAAGGCCCGAAAAGTTGGATTTTAGACTTAAACTAGACGTTATTTATATAGTTATAATAGGTTTTAAACACCGTACCATATTACATGGTTTTGATATACATATTTTTCGCTCAGTTCTTTCATATGATTACTTTTTTTCTCACCAACACCAACACCATTATTTTTATGACGTCAAAGGGGCGGCAAATTATAATTCCCCCCCTGGCGACAATGACCCACGCTACGCCACTGTGTACATGTCCAAGTCAAATTATTAGAAATAATATTCAACAAAAATTAAAAAAAAAACCGAGGAAATTATAAGAAGTGTTTTACTTTTTGCGTTGTCTTTTTTTGCTTATCATTCGGTATAAATCCGCCGCCTTAAATGAAATGAAAACTCGTAATAAAAAGAAAGAAAACAAAACACTATCAGAAACGAGCATTATTCGGCACCATAAACTATGCATTTTAAATGCGAGTTTTTGTGAAACAGGCACCCACCACGGCAAAAAATAAGAAAAAGAAAGACACCAAGCGAGATCCTCTCTCATTATTTGTGCATATTACACACAGGTATTCCGTATAAATATTCATTCTTTTTCCCGTACAAAGTCTCAGTCTCTCGTTAATTCTTCGGACGGGTTTACACAGCTAAACTTGCCTTCCAATTTTCCACCAAAGACCAAAAGTACACATACAATTTATTATTAAACGTTAAAACTATGAAAATACGAAATAAAAATGGTGACGTGCTGTAACAAAACAGTTTTCTTAATACCTATAAGTTTTCCAATAATAAAATACGACTCCCAATATGGCATTCATTAAAAGATTATTATTAAGCATAATGCAAACATTATGAAATATGCTTTTGAAATACAAACATAACAACTACTCACCCAAAAAGAGCTAGAACAACTTTTGCGTCATTACGGACTTTTAAGATAAGACTATTTTTTTAAATTCACCATCTTGTGACCGCTTAAAAATCGTTATTGTACGAAAATCAAAGTTTACGTTAAAATATTTTTTACAAATTGATTCTTCTTCTTTCTCCTCCTCATATTGTAGGCATTATGCCTGTATTTTCCAACTTCATTCTCTTGAGATGTTGAGGTCCATGACTTTATTTAATCAGTCTCATTCCTTTTTGTCCAGCATTTGTACAATTCCATTAAAGTAGGTTTAATACATTAGGTATCTTATTTTACACTGATTATATAAACACAACGTTAAAAGTCTTGCACCTCCACGCAGCCTTGTCAAGAAATGTTTTGTTTATATTTATAAAAGTATATTGTTTCCCGAATCTGGTTTTTGTAAAACGAGTATTTTCCATAAACTGGGATACTTAAAAAAATTAAAAACTAACAAATGTGTGAATTTGTTGACAAAATTTATTAAATTAAAAAAAGTAATTAAACATGTTGTACACTGACAAATATTCGGTATGACATCCTCCACGTTGGAATAACATATTAACACGTGCATTGAATAACCAAGCGGTTGATAGTGTCTTGTAAAATATTGTTCCATTCCTCTGCAGCTGCTACGACTAACTCATTTGCAGTCTGAGGTGTGTTGATTCCATCGTAAATGGCTCTAGCAATGTAATTCCACATGTTTTCAATGGGATTCATATCAGGCGAATTGACTTGCCAATTTAATCTACTGATATGTCCTGCTTCAAGTGTATCCTGAATCCTTCTTGAGCGATTCGGTTGTGCGTTGTCGTCCAAAAACACAAAATTTTCACCTAATTCGTTACGTATGAGTAGATAATGGGCGTAAATTTGGCTGGTCATAATCTGTGGAATGCGAGTTAATGGGGTACGGCGGTTACATTATTTCCCCCCAAAACATTACGGTACCTCCTTGATAGGGAGCAACTTCGCGGGGAAATTTAAGTCGCTGTTGACGACCTGGTTCTCTCCAGACTCTTTGCCGATTGTCATCACTTACCAGTCCAATTCTGGTTTCGTCTGTAAATAACACCCACCTCCACTGCTGCAAAAGCCAACGTCTGTGTTCTGGCGCCCACTGGAGACGAGCTACACGATGTCTTGGAAGTACTAAGGGTCTTCTAGTATATAAATTTGCATGATGAAGTCGTCTTCGAACTGTAGGTGTTACATAGCGAAACGTACACTGAAAGTGGTTAATGAGAGCTGAAGCTAAAGATGTGCGGTGTCTGCGGGCGTATTGCACTAGGTTAGGTTAGGTTAGGTATCATGTGAGTGGGGCGTGGACGCCCCTCCACCGCGACCCTTAGTAGGTCTATTGTGGCTCACCCCTAGAGGCTACAGTTCACCGCACAATACAGCCCTTCTTACGAATTTCATGGTTGTATAGGGTGAGATTTTTCTGAGGTGGTATCTTAGACGACAGTGTCCCGTAAGCAGTCCTGTTAGAATACGCAGGTCATTTCTGCTCCATTCTAGGATCTGCTTAGTTGTGTTTCTCGAGGGTTGTAACGGTAAAAACGCCTTCGAGTGGGTTAGCCCTGGTATGTTGGACCAGTACGTGAGTATTTTCCTCTCCGCCCAGTCCGAAATAATTGTTTTGGCGGCACTTGTGGTGACTCCAAAAACCTTTTCTTTTTCGTTTCCTTCCACCCCCTGGTGCACAGGTACCCACAGTAGGGTCACCCTGTTGTTCGCACCAAGGTACTCTAAGGATTCGATGCAATTCCATACAAGTTAAGAATTTATCTTGTTGGAGCTCAGTGCTTTTAAAGCAGCCTGGCTGTCTGATATTATATTTATGTTTTTGTTTGCTAGAGGTCTGTTGGTCAACTCTCTTGCACACAATTCGATAGCGAATACTTCAGCCTGAAAGATTGTGGCATACCTGCCAAGACTGGTAGATATTTGAATCTGTGGTTTCCTGCTGAAAACACCGGCACCAACTCCATCTGGGGTTTTTGAGCCGTCTGTGTACATTACGTATTCAGTCTCTCGGAAGAGGATTTGTCCCCTCATCCATTCGTCTCTCTTCGGAAAGAGGACTTTGAACGACTTTTCTACGTGTATTTTTGTGGCTAGCAAGTCAGGAACCATCCCGAGAATTTGGTGGTTTTTTGTTTCACTCAGTATCCCGGAGTGATCTCCGAGTTGCTCTCCATTTATTTGCTTTTCCAAAGACAGGAATCTATAGGAAACTATACTGGCCTCCCTCTCTAAGAGAATATCTAGGGGAGGAAGATGTAGGAGGTGTTCCATCGCTGCCGTTGGTGTGCTGGACATAGCTCCAGTTCTCCAATTCTTGATATCTGTATACTATTCGCACAACAGATGATCTAGGAATGTCCAAGATTTTCGATATCTGATTGTTAGAGTTCCCTGCATCGTGTAAAGCATTTATTCTTATCCGATTAAACGCAGAAATTTCACGACCTCTCTATATAATCACAAAAATGAAACGAAAGAATACTTAGCTGAATATGCTATTACTGCCAATATTTTCAAAAACAGATAATAATCAAATTTAAACGAATCATTTGATATATAAGGGGTCCAAGACGTTGTGTGTATTTGTCTTTTAAAGAGTTTATGTTGATAATTTTTTACTTTACTTTATTTATTATAAAAAGAAAACAGTAATTTTTGTATTTCTAATTATTCCACATTTCATACTTTTTGCTACGAAAGCTCTCAAAGTTTTAATGTTAAAAAGTAAACTAAAACAAAGTTGAATCTTGCAGCATTAACAGAACTAGTAATTTTTTTTTTAACGCTAACAAATCCCCAAAATTATAGCGATTAAAGAATAAGCCAAATCAACTATTTTTTTTGTATTATTTAAGTCTAGCGTGCAGTTCATATACTGACTATAAAAGGATTAATCAAAATCAATGCTGTCTACCAAAAATGTAAACGTAAATTTCGCTATACTATTCATAAATTCATATTTTATTCATGCATGCATATCCTGCGTTTACAGATTACAGTCAAAGCAATGGCCCAACCACCCGACGAGGACAGACAAATGACAATTGTGATTTTGTGACATCGCACTACTCACCCAGACTACAGTATTATGTTTGGTGCGTGACAGCCAACTTCCCAAGTCCAAGGTCCCCTTTTCGACATACAATGTGTGATGATGATGGTTCTTTATTCATCAAATCGTCTGCCGTCGGAAAATGGCCGACAGGCCGGTAAACGAGCGAGAAAAATGTTCCAAAAACCAGTTTTCCTCGACTTATTTTAGCCTATTAACTATTTATGGGCTTTGGTAAAAAATGTTGAAACACTGCTAACGGTAAGAATTACGTTTTTGTATAAACATATTTATGTAAGAACTGTAGAATTCTAAATATAGATATACCTAGATGTTTTGAATTTATGAATGCAAAAAATGGAAAAAAAATTTCAGAGATCAATACAAATTTAAATTTTTATATTTTGTGAAAGTTAGTTAAAAACAAAACAAATCATCGATGATCAATTTAATGTACTTATTTTTAAACTTTAACAATTTACTTATTAATAGTATCAAATGTATAAAATGTTAACTTATTGTGACCTTTAAACGTATTAACTAATTGTTAGAGTACCTAAATTTTAAAATCTGTAAGAGATGTAATAGAAAATGGATGTTTGCAATGAATTTTTATTAACAAGCACTTTTGCTAGAGTTAATTTGTATTTTTTAAGTCAATGAATTAGTATCGAGTAGGTACCATGTAGGTTTTTCTATAATATTTGTTAATATAAATACAATAATATTTAAGCTTTTTAAGATATTTGTGCTTAGCACTAATACTCCCCTTTTTTTTTAATACTTCGTGATTCACCACCGTTTGATAATTTTGTTGAATTTGTGCTGAATTAAATATTATCTATTATTCATTGTGTAAATATGGAGTAGGTAGATAGAAAAATTAATACTAGCAGCATTTCTGATTTTCCAAATTATATAAGGTGTAGCATTTATCGAAAGACATTGAATTTATAACAAACATTACTGTCACAATAGATAATATTTAAATAACTTTTAAAATAATGATATATTTTTTATTTAGCATTGAACACTTATAATTAGTGATTTAATGTTTATTTTCAGGTTAAATATGCAAAATTTATTTAAAAATGTGCTGTTAAACGAATAATAAAAGCTATTTATTATTATTTTTATGGAAAAAATAATTTTTTTTTACTGAAAAAATTATATGATAGATAAATCGCTAAAAACTTTTACATTTTTATTAGATATGTAATTTAAAACTGGCCGTGGCATTTTATTTCAAAATATTATTAACATTCCAGAAATTTGATATTAAATATACCTATTTTCAATTAATTTTCACAAGGTAAGAGCAAAAACACGTTATTTATTAACAAAGAAAAAGAATAAATTTTCATAGTAAATAAATTGCATAATTTAATAAGAAGTTTTTTTTTTATTGTTGGTAATAATGGGTTTTAGCATTTTATTTCAAGATTTAGGTTTCTTTGATACATATAAATATGTTCCTAAAGATTAAATTATAACTAAATTTTTCTGTAGCTTTAGCATTATTCTTATTTGGTCATTATATCCATTATTTGTATTCTCTTTTTTTATATTTACCGTCTATTATTGTTTTAAAATATTTCTAAAACAAACACCAACAGCAATTTTTATGTTAGGTAGGTACTTTCTCAATATACGATGGCTAATAATTTAGAATGGTAACGTTAAAAACTAATAAGTTAATCTTTTGACACAACAGCAGCTGTTGAAGTAAACCGGTAATAAAGTGAAGGTTAAAGTATTTTTTTAAAGTTTTTATTTCTGTAACTGCTTGGGATAAATTAAAAAAAAATTGAATTATCCGATTATTGTAAAAAAAGGTCTATAAAACATACATACATACATATAGTCAAGCCTGTTTCCCGTAGGGGTAGGCAGAGACCACTTTCTTCCACTTGCTACGGTTCTTACACACATATTTTGCTTCCTCTACTTTCATCAGGGTTCTCATGCATGCTCGTCGGTTGTTGGTACTCTTGACCTGGCCTTTCTTCAAAACAATGTTGATCTGATCGAGATATGTTCGCAGAGGTCGACCTCTACCGACTTGTCCATTCACACTCGCCTTATAAATTTGTTTCCTTCATCCATCCTTTCTACGTGTACAAACCATTTAAGAATTCCTTTAACTATCTTTGTAACCACATCTTATTTTACACCACAGCGTTCTCATATCTCACTATTTTTTACTTTATCCAACCGAGTCACGATGGCTATACTTCTCAAACTACTCATCTCCTTATTTTCATGCTTCTTCTGCCAAACACAACATTCACTATCATACGTAAGTGTAGGAACCAACGCCTTATTAATTTATTTCGTCAATCTTTCTTCATCCATCCTTTCTACGTGTCCAAACCATCTAAGCATTTCTTTATCTATCTTTGTAACCACATTTTCTTTTACACCACAGCGTTCTCTTATCTCACTATTCTTTACTTTATCCAACCTATTTTTATGCTTCTTCTGACAAACCCAACATTCACTACCCTACATAAGTGTAGGAACCAACACACCTCTATGCACAGCCAGACGTTCCTATTTCGACGCCCTCTGGTTTTTCATAAAGCTATGCAGTGCCCCATTCATTTGTTTTTCTGCCAACACCCTTTGCTTAATGTCACTGTCATACTTTCCACCTTTCGTAAACTTTGAACCCAAGTACACAAATTCATTGACTTGTTTCACTCTTTTTTCCTCAATCGAAACTTCATAGTTTGCCATGCTTTCTTCTCTTTCAAATACCATTACTTTCGTTATATCTATAAAACAAATATAAAATAATTTGGCAATTTTTTCAAGTTTTTTCTACACTTAATTATGTTTGGCCTCAACTTTAATTGTTACTAATAAAAATTGCTGCATTGAAAGTACTGATAATTTTACTGATAACAAAGATGTAATGTACATATTTAAAGACAATATCGAGATATCTTGCGAAAACTTAACTTTTTTGTGTTTTGTAGTCATTGACATTTTTGTAGAAGCTTTTACTTTTATGGAACTAAAAAGGATTTTAAAACTATTAAAATACTAGGAATACAATAAATTAGTCCTTTTAAGAGATTTTAAATTAGTACGTAATCTTGTTTTTAGAAAATTCCACAAACTAACTATAAAATCTCTATCTTGTGGATTAAGCGTGTGCAATTTCTACTAGAAAAATCATTTACGCTATTCTGTTTTGAATTTAAGATTTTATCTGGGCGTAGAAAAATATTTCAACTAAATTTATTTATCCATGCAATAGTTTAAATATCGCTCGTGTTCGCTATTTCCAGCGAAATCCGGAGGTGTTTTCTTATTGCAAGCAGCGAAATATCCAACTATCTTTATAGCTGTAGTTTACCAATCTTCCTTTTATCAAACCGATCAATAAACTCTTCTTTTTATAGGTTTAATGGGACAGGAGCCCGTCCTCATCCAGTTCGTATGCGGCTATCTCTTTCGAGCGAAGAGAGAGACGATGGACTTTTAACGTCATCAGACAAAACTCCGCCTTTTTATAAGCACATATCAAAGAATGCAATCCCTCCCTTGCTGTAGCTGTTGCTGGTGCACGGTGCATAATAATATATTTTCGAAATACCTGACCAAAACACGGACAATTGCTGTGTGATTTATGTCCATCCACTTTTTGGTTCGTGCCGAAGCACCGAGATGGAGCCAGGTATATCGGAGTTTTCTTCGTATTTAAATAGTGGATTTTCTGCAACCACACCCAGACTATACAATTCCGAACATTATGGCACATAAAATGGAAAATCCTGCCCACAAGTCGCGGGGAAGCCGCCCTCGTCAGTGCGTCGGCGTGGCGTCGAATCGTATACCGCCGGGACGCTATCAAACACTATCACTCCAGATCGTCTGGCAGAACCAGTCAGTTCGTTGCGATGACTACACGAAGCAACACCTGTCAACAAGAGCCGTAAGTTTATTTGTTTATGCATGTCTACAACCCCACAACCTAACACACACATAAAAATACAAATATTATTAAACCCAATCATTTCCTATACATGAACCATCAGCATGATTCACACTGCATGAAGGGTAAATTCCCGAAGGGAATAATGCACCCTTTAAATCTATCTCAATTGGAATGACTATAACCGGAGACGGCATAAGCTTATCCTAGTACATCGTAAAGACTGCCAACGGTTCAAGGTCCCTCTGGGAACTTTTGTTCCGTTGCAGAAAAAAATATTGTATAATTTTTCGAGCGTGATATACATAAATAAAAGTGTTGATTTTTTTTCTTTGCAGGAATCGCTGACGGTCGGAATAGATGATTTAATGTAAACCCCCTGTACGTATACTGAATGTATCCTGAGTGTTTTCTGTCCGGTATACCTTCAGTATACGTAACAGGAGGCCGCATTGCTACAGGAAGATCACCAGGAACCATCCAAGAAAAACATCTAGTAGAGTAAAGTAGGCAGTAGATTTCTGAAATTTAAAATAATCTTAACACAACCCGTTTTACCGATAACTTAACTGCCTCCATAAAATATTTTATTTGGTTATGGATCCAGTTTGCATTAGAACGGGTTATGTTTTACATAGTTTAAGGTAGATAAATTATTGTTCGTGTAAAAAATGCTAACTGTAACCATTGTAAATAATGAATTTTATCATTTTATTACTTTGGAATATAGTTAGTTATTTAACATATGATTTATGGACTATTATACAAAACAATTAAAACAAGGTACTCATTAAAACTCAATTAGTTATTTTTTAATTAAACGATAAAAAAATGTAATAAAACTAAGATTAATATTGCACTAAAAGTGAAATTTAAAATTCTACGTATACATTTATTATACAAAATGTAAAACAACAATGTATGTGCACACGTAAAACAAAGATTTGAATTAATTTTTTACACAGGTGCTATTACATATATGTGAAGTTCTGTTAGCAATTTATAAATAATTTAATTTGCTAGCAATAAAAAAAACAATGTCCACGCGGAGACATTTTTCAGTAACCAATTACACCATTTTTCTTTGGGATTGGAAAAATGATAAATATATTTTATTAAAATACTTTGAAATTAAATTATTTTTTAAAAAATTATAACCAATTATGTTGTATTTAAATTGTCTATCGCTAATTTGTTTTTCTGTTTTTATTTTAAAATTTAAAAACAGCTTGATTATTAATTGCTATCAATGTTTAAACGTTTAATTATTTTTATGTTCGATAATACTTTGCTTTCGAGCGTGCTTGATTTTTTTTGAGAGGTAGAGTAACAACGACGTACTGGCGGCATCGAACGTGTTAATCACAAAATAAAAATAACAGCACAATTTAATTTCAATCTAATATCACGATAATATATAGATAATAATGATATAAAAGTTTGTGGCAAAAAAACTACGGTTTAATGCCAACCCAACACAAAAAAAAAATAACAGTTGTTGTTTTACGATGATGTCCAAAATATTTTAGCTTTTAAAAATAAATATCTAAATATTAAAAAGGAGGAATAGGTATTAAACAGCTTTATTAATAAAGAAATACCTTAAAAAATCTTAACAATAAATTTTTAAAAAACAATTTCGTTAAAAATATATTGTATTTATTTTTTGAAATATTTCCATTAGGTACGTACAAGAGAAAGTTTACTGATCATTTTTTAAAAACTGTTTATTTTGTTCAACATTTTATTAATAAAAATTTAGATTTAATTGTACATTATTTCATTAAATATTAAAATAAGTTTCTTACTTTATCTGGCAATTTTTAATACAAAAAAAAGTTAAATACAAATGTCTGCAAACAAATAACAAAATGTTAGAAGCTAGTTTTTATATTTAAAATGTCAAAATTTATAGATATAAATAATCTCTTCACAAGTAATTTTTTAGTAGGTAGGTACCTATAGCTTATGGTAAATTTAAATTTACAAAATGCAATATTAATACCTATATAATTCTACAAATAATTATGTTAAACATATTCTGCCCTTACAGTTTGGTAAAATTAATTTAATTTTTATATATAATAACTAACACATTCAGATGATTGTGTTTTAGACAGAATTGTGTCGGTACGATTCTATTGCTAAAAAAATCATTTACATTTGTGCAAATATTAAAGGATGAATGGTAAAAAAAACATAAAAATTAGTATTTATGGTTGAAATTCAAACTTGGCCAAATGTGAATGCATATTTCGAAAAAAACAATGTTGCCAAATAATCAATTTGCAACCCAAAATCAGGATTACTACATGAATATATTCAAATTAAAAAAATTGAAATGTAACTTACAGCTCATACATTACTTTATTTAAACTGTCTTATCTATTGTAAATATAAAGTTGTTAATAAAGCTTTATTTGAATAACAATGTTGTTTGAATAAGTTAAGTTAAGTATGGTCAGAAGAAAATAAAAATAACCAATTTTTAAATAATACCTATATAATGGCAACGTTTCCAAACAAACATGTAAATAAATTGATAATTTTTAAATCTGCAAAGTAATAGTAGCTGCTACAAGATGTTTTAATGTTTAAATATAACATTTTGTTTTTCTTAAATGAAAACATGATGTTCAAATTTTAAATACGGCCATCATTGGTCACAAAATTAATGACAAAAAAAAAGTAACTTACTGTTTACAACTTAAATAAATATTAAATGTTATAAATAATTTTTTTTCATTTTGTAAAACTAGAAAACCCTTTTTTAACAATAACATAACTTCATCAGAGAAAATGCTTTACATACAAGTTTATTAACCAGCCCAAAAATTCCAATTGTTAAATAACCTTAGTAATATTATAAATAAACAGGTATTTAAACTTTTAAAACTTACATAAACACAAACAGGTTAAAACTTTACGAATGGATAGAATACAACAACTATTACAAAATAGATAAAAGGGTGTTTTATGCCTCGTAAAAAATAATGATCACTTAACGTCCTTTTTTTTAGTAATTCTAAGCAACAAGCATTGAGTACCTCGTTATCTGCAAAATAAAACAACGAGTTTATAAGGTGTGGTATATATTTATTAACAATAACATTCCATACATACATACATATAGTCACGCCTTTTTCCCGTAGGGGTAGGCACAGACCATTCCTTCCACTTGCTTCTGATCTTACACGCATCTTTTGCTTCCTCTACTTTCATCAGTGCTCTCATACACGCTCGTCGGTTGTTGGTACTCTCGACCTGGCCTTTCTTCAAAACAATGTTGATCTAATCGAGATATGTTCGCCGAGGTCGACCTCTACCGACTTGTCCATTCACAGTCGCCTTATAAATTTGTTTCGTCAATCTTCCTTCATCCATCCTTTCTACGTGTCCAAAACATCTAAGCATTCCTTCATCTATCTTTGTAACCACATCTTCTTTTACACCACAGCGTTCTCTTATTTCACTATTCTTTATTTTATCCAACCGAGTCACTCCGGCTATAGTTCTCAGACTACTTCAGCATTAATCCTGTTTTCATGCTTCTTCTGCCAAACCATCAGTGTAACATTGTCATAGGCATACCTACCTATAATATTATTTTACTGCATTTAAAAAATATGTTTTTCTTCAATGCTTCAAATACAACTAGTAACGTTACCCAAGATGAGTAATATCACATAATAATTTTTTTTTAATTAATACGTGATTTGAAATCGAAATAGTACCTACCTATATTTGTCAGCTTTAGGTGGTAAGACAGAGATTAAAAGTATCAATATTAAACAGAGAGGTTAGTTAGGATTTGTATCGGTATACCTACTGTAGGAAAAATTATTGTTTTTTGCCAACGTTTTGAATTTTATTAAATTCTTTCATCAGGGATCAAAAAGTAGTTACGAGAGTTTGTTTTGTGAGAGAATAAATTACCGCACGTGGTTATACGTTTTATGTTAATTTTAATGAAGAATTTATTAAAGTTCAATACGTACCGATTGAAATTCCAGCTCACCTTTTAAGTTGAATGTTAATGGAAACCAACCTATTAAATAAATATTGAACATTTACCAGTTATTGTTAACAAATAATAAGATTAATAAATTTTTAATAGAGTAATTAAATAAAGCATTGTAATTATCACAAATTAATAAAACTGTATCTAGGTATATACAGAGTGGACCACTTACGGTATGTTACATTTGTGACGGAACTGCGCCAAAAAAGCCTCAATAAATGATTTTATTATGCTTTTCTTCAATGATAATATGTGTTATCCTTCTTTTGTTGCTAATAATAAAATAAGGATCTTTGATCTTTTACTATTTAAAAAAAAATTAGTTACGCTTAGAATTTATTAGCATGAATTATTTACAATTAATTATTTGACATTTAGCCCCCTTCACTATTAAACAGGGACACTATCTTGCTAGGCTATTTAGAATAGGGTATTTTTAAAATGTGACTTTCAAGATATATTTTCTTTATTGCATTTATAGAATTCAAAGAGATGAAAAAATTAGAAAAGTTTTGCTTCGAATTTTTATGCATTTTTGATGTCATTTGTGAAAAAATGAAATAAGTATTGGTTTAATTGATTTTTGATGGTTGATTTTGCTATTGCAAGTATGAAAAAAATATACCTAGTAAAAATAAAAAAGTCATTACTATGTGTGCTAAAATTTTTTTCATAAATGCATCTGTTTAATAATTACCAAGTATCAAAATATACAAAGGGGGCCACAGAAAATATTCCACCCCGATATTTGGCGATATTTAGGATTTAAGGAAATGCTGAAATACGTCGAATTTGTTCCAAGGGGGACACATTGTCATTTGTCAACCCCCTTCCTTTCACTTTCCCGATAGAAAATGTACCATGTGCGGTAGATTATTAGAAAGGCATTTAGACGGAGTATTCAGGCATATGATCATTCATGATTTTTTTCGATGTTTACACCGTCTTTGCAAAAAAGTCTTAATTAATTTAAAGTGCAATACCTCTCAAAAATGAAACGCAACGCCTATGTTTTGATAATGTGCCAATTTTTCTGTCACATCAAAAGTAAATTAAAACGAATTATTATTATTAATTAAGACCTTTTTGCATTGCAATCAGTAGGAAAATCAAAGTGCATGACCCTAACCAGAGTACCCATAAGATGTAAGCTCGTAGTCCAAGATCGACCTATCGAGCAAGTATCCAAGTTTTAGTACGTGGGCATGGATATATCGGACCACCACAATCTAATAAATGATCTACGGAGTCGGATCAACAAGGCTACCGCAATAGCAGGATGCTTACGACAGGTGGTATGGGCAAATAAATATATGCGTATTGACAGCAAGGTCAAGGTTTACAAGACTTAAGTTAGGCCAATCATGACTTACGGTATTGAAGCTCGAGAAGAGACAAACAAAAAGCATGCTGCGTGTAACAGAAATTAAAACCATAAGAAGCATTCTCGGAAAGACAAGAAGAGACCGAGTCAGGAACGAGGTTATAAGAGATGAATGTCAAGTGCAGGACGTGGTTAGATATAGGCGGCAAAGGAAATGACAATGGCACGCTCATGTAACCCGAATGGCAGAAGATCGACTACCGCGGATAGCATTCCCGAACAGACCAGCGGGAGATAGACCCCCAGGAAGACCACCTAAGAGATGGAAGGACAGCTGGCAATCGACATTCAAGAGATCCTAAAGCGACCCAATTAACAGATCGACAGATCTAATTAAAGAAGAAGAAGGAGACTTTTTTTTGCAAAGACTGTGTAAATATTGAAAATAAATCATGAGTAAATATTCCATCTAAATGCCTTTTTAATGTGCCACACATGGTACATTCCCTATTATAAATTAAGGGGTTGGGGAAGTGGAAGGAAAGGTCAGATCTCTGTAACGTTAAAATGTGTCCCACTTGGATCAAAAATTACGTGTTTCAGCATTTCCTTAAATTCTTACAAACACTGCCAAATATCGGGGTAAACACTTAAACAAATAAGATTAAATTATTAGATATTAAAAAAATTATGTAATGTAAAATGTGTGACCTCTGATTTTGCAAGTGATGTAATCCAAACATCAAATAAGATCAATATCGAATGCTAAGGATAAGGATAAGGACAAGACCAATATCCAATGCAAGAAATCATTGAATTACTAAGCTGTTTTTAGTAGCTACTATTGCATTAACCAAGTATCTACTTATGTACTTTATTTTTAATAAATACAAGTTTAAAACAGGCCTTATATCAGACAGTGGCAGATCTAGGGAGTTTTTCGGGGAGGGGCATCAGTTAATGGAAATTTGTAACCAAAGTGATTAAGTGATAAAATCCAAGGGAATGAAAATATATATTCCTTTCGCCACAGTTTGCAAATATACTTAAAACAACTGAAAATTTTTTTTCCGATGGCACTGATCGGAAGTGTAATGAAAATTTTAAAAAATGATGTTGTCAAAGGAAACATTACTTTATCACAGCGAGCAAGGGCTCCTAAAGCCTCGTCAGGAATAGGAAGTTTTTTTTCGGAGACTTTTACCCACTTCGTCTTCCACAACCTCAGTTCGCTTTTGAATTCTGCGAATAAAACCTCCAGATTTTAATGAAAAAGTTTGTTAAATCTTTCCTCCAAGGTCCTTGCCATTAAATCCAGACATGTTATACCAGTTTCCCTAATTACCGTTGGTATTATAATGTTCAAATTTAACAAGCTGGTCGTTTCAGCAGTAAATGTTTGAAAAAATATTTAATACAACGAATAATTTTGGTTTGTATAACGTGTGTTTTCTTCTTGTTGAAAACCAATCCAAGGTTTACTTACATATCCAGACTCTAGTTTTTAAACCAATATCATATCAACTATTTACAAATCTAGGGGAGGGCATGGCCAGTGATTTCAGAATAAAGTTACCTAGAGTAGCATAAAATGTAAACTAAAAATAAACATTTTAAAAAAATAAATAACATTTTCTTTAACAGAAGCACAATAACAATTATAAGTTAAATTACCTATATATAATATTATTATCGTATGGAAATACTTTTTTAGCTCAGAACAATAAATAAATCATAAAATATGAATTAAAGAAAAATGTGTTCGATAGATTTAGTAAATGTGTCCACAAATAATTTTGAGCAAATCAAACATAAATAGTTTATGTGTTGGTAGATACATAGCATATTTCGTCATTTTAATTTCTTTTTCTTACATCTGCAAGCTTTATTATTGTTTTCTGGTAAAAAAATTATTCATTTTAATCGAATACTCGGTATCTACGTACTAGTTATAAGAGTGCCATCCAGAAAACACTAATTCAACGAGTTTTTTATTAATTATTCGAGTCCGATCTAATTTGATAATAATTTACACGTAATAAAAACATTCCTGTAGGACCTTTTTGTAGCGAAAATTGGTTATAGCCGACGAGCACAAGCAACGTTGGTTGCCTATCTGTAAGATCTCATTTTTAGGCCATGTGGTTAGCATTCTGTTCTTCGTTTGTGTGACTCGGCGATGTTTACTTTAAAAGAAAAGGGCTGACTAAAATGTTTACGACGCAAAGGCGGATCTCACGTATCGAGTTGGAGAAGTGAACAAGAATAGTCCCGAACGAAAAGAATTGTCGAAAACACTGTTTGTTTACTAAATTAGTTGAAACATGGCGATAACCCTATTTTGGATGCACGCGGGGGACGATATTTATGTTAAGATTACGATGATGCATTTAATTTTAGGGTTACCTACACATTGTGCCAACACAATAAACATTTAATTTCAAACGTCCTCGCAATAATTATAAATGCTCTCTGCTATTAAGATTATTATTTATTTGTTAAAAAAGGGAAAGAAAATATAGCAAGCGTAGAAAAATAATTTTAAAAAGAAAGATATTAGGTATTCACGTGTAAAAAAGTCTGGGCTCCACCTGACGGATAATTTATGAACTGTTTCAACTGTTAATATAATGTAGAAGGATGAGTGTATGTAACTGTTTTTTGTGTTATATTTAACGCCACTTGACGAATCATTTATAAATCTAGTTTGTTTTTAAGTCGTCATAATTTGGCAAAGAAAACTGTGCAGTTTACTTTGCTTGTTTGTTAGTTTGTTTTAAAACGGCGGAAATATGATTGTTGTTGACGAATTCTTAAATATCTCGGTTTCGTAAGAAGGAACCAACAATCTTGTTCAGTTTAACGCCCAAAAAACGCAAAGTGCCACGTTTTCCAAGAAAGTGAATTCCTCAAATCATCCCATCACAATGTCCGGAAATACCCTTGAACCAAGTCCCTCCATCTCGATTTTGGGAGTCACGGTGTCCAATAATATGTCTTGGCATGACCATGTTGCTAACATCGCAAAGTCGGCAAGCCAGAGGCTATGTTTTCTGTGGAAAGCCAGAAAGTTTTTTACTCCTGATCAACTGTTGACGACGCACAAGGCTCAAATCCGACCTCTACTGGAGTATTGCTCGCATATTTGGGGTTCAGCACCAAGGCATTCTCTTCGTCTTCTAGATTCCATTCAGAAAAGAGCCATTCGCTTGATAAACAGCTCAACTCTCACAGATACCCTTCACCCTCTAGAACATAGAAGAGTTGCAGACCAGTCATTGCTCTACAGATATTTTCATGGTAGATGCTCCAGAGAAATAAAAACTCTTGTACCACCATTGGCCACATTCGGCCGAAGAACACGGCACGCTGATCAGTCTCACCCATTTACTCTCAAGATTGACACTACTAGGACCAATCTTCATCAAGAATCCTTCTTTTACAGGGCTGCTACGGAATGGAATAAGCTTCCAAAATCAGTTTTTCCAGAGAACTATGACCTGCAACTTTTTAAAAAGCGTGTCCACAATCATTTCCTTTCTATAATCCCTTCCCCTTCTAATAGTCGCAGTGCGGGCCGTCCGCGGCCCACACGATAGGTCTACCCTTTTTGCGACTATTTTCATAAAAAAAAAAAAGGAAATAAAATAAATAAATAAATAAATAAAATAAAGTCAGAAATTTGTGTGCTGTTGTTTAATTGCAGTAATAGGATTGTTGTTTAGAGATTCTTAATATCTCAGGTTCAAAAGGTATCTGATGAAACAGGTTGGAATACCAGAATAAAAATAAAAG
The DNA here is from genome assembly GCA_950111635.1 of Agelastica alni. Lineage (NCBI taxonomy): Eukaryota > Metazoa > Arthropoda > Insecta > Coleoptera > Chrysomelidae > Agelastica > Agelastica alni. The sequence goes on along the minus strand of OX467712.1, from coordinate 43,805,300 downwards.
ATGAAAGTGCTAGCAAAAAGACATTATACAACTGCTGTGTTAAATATTCCCACAGAAAAAATAAAAAAGTGTTTTACACTTTTGTGCCTTTTCTAATTAAGATTTATAAGTTAATTATTCTGGTCACTTATCCTTTATTGTTAGAACAAAACTGAAAGCTGACCTATAAGTACGTAAACTTAAATAACATAAAATTTTCTTTATTTTCGAAAATAACTTGCAACTTGTAGATATCTGTGTAAAATAATTAGGTAAACGTGATTGTTTTAATCAACTGCCTTTGACAATATTCATCAAATGGCACATACAGGGTGGCCAACCGAAAACGAAACAGAGCCGTTTGCTGAAGAACAATCGCCGCATAATGCGGAGGAGCACCGTCTTGTTGAAAATAAAAATGATCTTCGTCGAACTGTGGACGGTGCTCCTTCGCATTATGCGGCGATTGTTCGTCAGTATTTAGACCAACGTTTTCCACGGCATTGGATTGGGAGAAGAGGCAGCATTGAATGGCCCCCACAATCGTCATATTTATCGCCATATTTATCTATCAAGTTGACATTACAAAGTTTATATTTTTATTTCAGTTAATATTTTTGGTCTGGACCCCTGTTTTATGCTAGCGTTTATTCCGCATTCGCAATAAAAAATAGTATGTGCAACCCGTGCGATGTTGTCGATTTCTCACACAATATACTATTATAATACGAGGAATATTTTGAATGCGAATTAGTACACTTTGTATCGACCAATTTGAATTAAACAAAATTAATAATAAATTTTAACCACAAAATTTAACTAAAATAACATCGAAATTATTTAATAGTTATGTTATGCCGTTTAAAAATTTAATTTTTTAAACAAATTATACTAAGTAATTACCTAATTATTTATTACCTAATTATTTATAGTAATATAATAGGCAGATAAAACATGATTAAAGAAGTTTTTTAAAATATTATTACAAATAAACCTTTTAAATTCTAAAAGATTTTATCACATTGTATTTTCTTTTAAAAGAAGATTCGTATGGTTTAGAAAATAATTCTATGATGATAAAAATCTTATCTTATATTTGATTTTGTCATAAAGTAAATAAGTATTTAAAATCGTATTAACCTATACGTAATTTTCATGATAATGATCAAAAATAAATCTTCTTCTTCTTAAGTACCATGTCCTTCTAGAACAAGGCTTCACCAATAAGGCTATCCTTACTCTGTCGACGGCAAGTCTGAACAGAGAGCTTGAGTTGAGTTTATACCAGTCACTTAGATTCTTGAGCCTTGATGATTTTCTGCGGCCCGGCTTTCTTTAACCATAAATTTTTCCCTGCATGATGTTCTGCTGTAATCGGTATTTTTCGCCTCTCATAACATGCCCGAAATATTGCAGTTTCCTTCTTTTGATGGTGGTAAGAATTTCGGTGGATTTATTCAGACGTTGGAGTATTACCAAGTTGGATACTTTTTCCGTACATGACACTTTTAATATTTTCCTGTAAGCCCACATCTCAAAGGCTTCAAGTCGTCTTTCTTCGTACTTGTTTATAGTCCAGGCTTCCATACTGTACAGCAGGGTGGAGAAGACATAATATCTGAGAAGTCGGATTCTTAGAGTTAACTTCAGATCTCTACAGCACAAGACCCCACTCATGTTTTTAAATGCTGCTCGAGCCTGCTCAATCCTTGATTTTACTTCAGTTTGACCATGCGCGCTGTTACTTATTATGCTGCCTAGATATTTTATTTGGTTTACTTGCTTCAATAGTTCACCCCCAACTGTTATGTTAGCTATGATATTAGGTTGCTTGCTAATTACTAATACTTTGGTCTTTTTTGCATTTAATCTGAGTCCGGCCATTCCGCATTTTTCCATCACTGCATCCAGTATCCGTTGTAAATATTCCTGACTGGAGGCCAACAGTACCGTATCGTCTGCGTAGCGAAGGTTGTTTATGATTTTGCCATTTATAATAATGCCAGCTTGTATATCAGTCAGTGCTTCCCTAAATATTCTTTTAGAGTAAACATTAAAAAGCAAGGGCGATAAAATGCAACCTTACCTTATTCCACGTTTGATCTTTATTTTTGGTGTATCATCACCATCTATTCTAATTACTGAATGGGAAACATGGATGGGATGTCCTGTAGACCTTTAAACGACCTTTATTATGAGTGAAATTAAATAAAGAATTAATTGATGTTGCATTATTGGTGAATCCTTCAGTAAAAGCACATAATTGTAATCAGTTACAACGATGGTTAAAATGCTGTGGTCGTCCTCAGGATGAAAATAAAGCTGAACTAGTTAAGAGGTTAGGATAACAATAATATTAAAGTGAAGCTGATTAGTCCAGGGCCAAACATATTTGGGAGAATAAAACTTTCTAGCAATATGTAGTTGGTCGGAACATTTAGTATAAATTATAAGTAATAAAACATTTAAGAGAACCTGGTGAAAGTTCCAGCTAAACTACACCTCCTATCGAAAAAATATAAATTTAAAAGTTGTAGATAATTAAAATATCTATAACTTTTGCATTTACCAAATTTTCAAGATAACCTTAAATTTTTGGAGAAAAAAGCATAAAACCGATTATTTCGTTTTTAATTTTTATCTGCAAAATGATTTGATGACGATGAAAATCTCTGAAAATATAGAATTTCATGTGTTAAACAAGCAGTAATTTTTTTAAAGCGAATTTTTTTTTTGGATTGTTACAATTGAAAAAAAAGCCGAATTTTAAAACCAAAAATTTGATATTAGTAAAATTTCGAATTTTTTGGCTTAACCAGCGCTCATTTTTTTCTTTGTAATCTCAACTTAACGATAAAATAAAAAAAAATTGTTTGCATAAAGAAATATTGTTTAAAACGGGAAAACCCAAAAAAATTATTTGTTCAATATTAAATTTTCAATAAATGCTATGAATTTTCATTTTTTATGGCAAATGCTGGTTTAAATTAATGCAAAAGTGTAAATTTTATGTAATACTAAACAAACTTTACAAAATTATACTTTAACCATTTTGAAAATTTCTGAAAACTTTGTTTAAACAATAACCGCACGTTTGCATTAACTCTATAAGATGTTAAAATAATCTTTCCACATTTGTAATAAAAATATTTTTATTAAAATATAAATTACTTTATTTCTATATATTTTTTTAAGTTAGATCAGTTTCACTTCGTACACAGTAAATAAATAAGATTTGCTAGTTATTTAAAACGAATTTATTTTCTTTGACGGGTTCTCTCCATCGTAAGGATTGGTGTAGCTTCCGATTTATTCAGGTTCGTCTACATCTTCCAGATCTTTAGATTCTTCGTCATCATTTAGATCTTGATTTTCAGCATTAATTGGATAACGTGTACTATCTAAGTCTTCAAGATCTTCAAAACATTGAATTATGCACTGCTTATACACGTTTAAAATTCCCGAAAAACATGGCGGAAGTTGAAGCATGCACATAATTTTTTTTTTAACAATCAAAAGGTCTAGGTATTAGATATACCTTTAAATCTTGGTGGAATCGCTGCTTATCGCTAACTGCACCAAAATTTGTTGGATATTAGCAAGAAAATTATGCAGTTAGGTAATTAATTTACTTCCTCTCAAGCTGCAGCCAAGCATTTTCCAATGGCTGCTGCACAATTTCGGTGAACCCGTTTTTGACAAAGAGTTCTGGAGCTTTGTCATTATTTACATAAAATGTTCCCATATAAACCGGCAAAAGAATCAGCTTTTATATCTTCAAATGGCAGGCTAGAAAATGCAAAAATGGTAAACTTGTCTTCTTCAGTTGCTCCATAGGACCTTAGGAACCGCACGAAGTATATTTATAACATATACAATCAATTTTTCTTATTTTATTTTTACAATGTCTTTAAAAAATTAATTATTAAACAAAGAAAAAGAGTGATAATAGTGTTACGATTTTTTGGGTCCATCTCTGTCGACCTTGCCTTGAGGCAACAGCGCATCGACCACAATTAGGGTGAATACATAATGATGATTCTCGAAAAGTCCAAAAGCGTCGATTTGTAAAAAACTCGAGTTCCATCTAGAAACAATTTGGATGAATATAAAAAGGCAGCGGTCGCGTAAACGTTAAGTTAAAGTAAGAAAAGCAACGTTTGGAAGAAAAAAAACGACGACAAGAAGACCGAGTAAATTTTAGGCGAACAAAAGAAGCAGAGAGAAGATACCCAGAAACTTCTAGAACAACAGGAAACAGAAGAACAAATTGTCGAGCTAAAGGAAGATGTCAGGAAGATTGACGGCGAGTGGAGAAAAAAAGTAAAAGGCAACAAGCAAGAGATCGACGTTGTTCTCCAGAAGGAAGTAGTCACGGTACGAAATGAAGTAAAGGACATTAAGCATGAGATTGACGTTGTTATAAAGTGGACGTACAAAGCCAGATTGCCTCGCTTAAAACTCATGATCGGCAGCGGTCACGAAAAAGTTAAGTTAAAGTTAGTTTAAAGTCAAGTATTTTATAAAGTGAATTTCTAAGTGATTTGTAAATTTATTATGTAGAAATATTAGAATAAAAAAATAAAAAAGTGTATGACTTCAGAGCTTTTAGTGCTGATTGGCTATCTAATAAAATATAGATTTCTGCCCTTCGGGTGTTCCTTTCGGTGCACTTCTGGACACATGTCTCTTTGGCATGTAATTCTGCTTGAAAGATGGTTGGGGTGATACCAAGTGGTTTTGAGAGCCTAAAATTTGGCCCTGTGACGCCCACTCCAACCCTTTCATCCACCTTGGATCCATAAGTGTATCACACTAAAGCATCCCTTTCTAGTTGAGGACCGTTCTCTGAGCAAACTTGGTGGTTGTTTATGACCACTTCAAACTGTATTTCGAAGTCGTACCTAACTGGCATAATATCTGTCGGCTTAGACATGGATTCTAGGGAAATATTTTCCAAAATCTTCAAATGTCCATTCCGATTTCCTGCTCTAGGATTTATATGTATTTGGGTAACTAACTACAGATTTAAAACCGGCTTGACCATTTACCTTAAAAACAACTTGGATAACGAACTTGACAGAAATTCTGTTAAAAGTGTATTATTTTGTTACTCATATTGGCATATTTGAAAAAGTGTTGGTTTTAGGAGCAAAGTCCTTAAAAGAGTCTGTGGAAAAGATTCATTAATTAAACAAGTTACTTTTTTTTGGATAAGAATAGATTAAAAAATAAAGATGTAATAGCCCTCCAAATGCGGATAGATTTGTTCAAACTTTGTCTTCATACGATAGGTACTACTTTTAGTCCTCAAACAAGAATCCCAATTTTTCAGCAGCTGACGTGATTTTTTTCTTCTCATACATAAAACTTTGGGTTGGGTTAGGATCAAAAAAATTCGTTTAGATTTACAGTTTTAAAGAATTTGTTAGAAGATATACAAATTTTGTGTAGATTTCCGTTAAAACTAAACTTATAAATTGTTCCTTTTTAAACGTAACATGTTTTTTGTGGTAGACTGTTTAATTTTTGACTCCGAAAAATTAGAAAAATTAATCGAGCAAGAAATGTAACTGAACAAGAGGTAGTGCGGGCCTCAGTTTTATTGGATGAGGGATATTGTCACAGTTATGTTGCCAATTTGTCAGGCAAAAATTGTTCCACAATAAGTCGTATGGTATGGCTTGAATGAGGTAGGTTTTTATTCTAGAAGGCCAGGGCAAAAACGATGCACTAACAACCAAGATAAACCTTTTATAAGACAATACGCTTTATAAACTGGACTGTCATTAGTTTTGTGATCAGAAACAAACTCGAAACTGTCCGCAATATCAACAGAGTTGTCAGGTTAAGTTTTGCTCGAAATTATCGAAATTAGTCTGTGGATAATTGGAAAAAGGTTTTATTCACAGATTAAACTACGATTAGCTTAAAACATCCCAATGGTCGTGTACAAGTATGGAGAAGACAGGAGAAAGGTTTGCTCCTTGCAACATCTTTGCAAGCATTCCATTTGGCGGTGTTCTGTTATGTTCTGGGGTGGTATATGCTTTGACGTATGTCCTATCCGTAAGAGATCCATGAATGCAAATTACAATTTTAAAAATATTGTAATAGCCTTTCGGTCCTTATTGGAACCCAATTTCCTGTTTATGCAAGACAACGCTCGACCTCACATAGATGTGGAGATAATCGATTATTTTAATTAAGTTGGTATACCAATTATACAGTGGCCACCAAAATGCCCGGATCTGAATCCGATCGAGCATTTATCGGCTCAGAAAAAATGTTAAACGTCAAATACCCGCACCTAGAAACTCTATATAGGAAACTTGAAAATGCAGTTTTCACAGCACGGAACTTTCTAAAGATTTCATTTAAAATTTAATTAGAAGCATGTCTAGACGCATAAATCAGCTGTGATCCGAAGTAGAGGAGGCAACACACGCTGGCAGTGTCGCAATTACACATAGTTTTCGGGGGCGTCCTAAACTCCAGCGACCCATTGGTGATTTGTCGCGTGCTAATCTGACTATTCTTTCGTTGTCCATTCCACTCGCCTTTTCTGCCGAGAATCCACTAATTAATGTTTTCTACATTGCATGACCTTCTTATATTTTCGCTTCTCTCTCTGTCCAAGATCGTCTTTCCAGTTATTCTGAATCCATCCGATCTGAATCCTTGCTGGTCATCTGCTAAGGGTATTATAGGTTATCTTATGGAGAAATATTAAAGCAAGCTAATTCGTTTTTAAAGTATCCAAATACATTTTTTTAATGTAATCAATTGTCTTTAAAAATGATTAACATTCATTCATTATAACAATTTGTATGATTTAATATGTTGTTGCGGTAATTTTGTTATATTAAAAAACTATTTAGATCATTTTGTTTAAATGTTATGGTATCGTTAAACAAAATGTACTGTCTACTTCAAAATGTATTATCATCGATCAAAATTTTAAAGTTTTGGTTCTATATTATCCAAATTCCGTACATTTAAAATTTACGTACAAAAAATCTGAAATCCGATCGTTTAAAAATAAAAAAAAATTGGTTCTATTCTTTTCAGGTAGTTGTTGGAGAAAGTTACGTCAAGAGCATTATATAAGATATTTTAAGGTATGACAATAAAAAAACTTAGCGACCCAACTTTCTAAATAACCCTTCTTCCAAACAGTTACGTAAAATGTTTCAGTTCCAAAACTGATATCCTTCAGCAAAAGAGTGTTTATTTTATTAGATAAACTATACAATAATTGCAGATAATTTGTGTTTACTTAAAAAAGTTTCTGAAGAACAATTCTGTTAAATTTTAATATCTACAACTAATGATGGAAGTTTTTATTTTTAAAATCTACAAAAGTAGTAAGTATTGTTTCTACTATATTTTTATGTATTTACTAAATTTTGGTAATAAATACGCATCTTTAAATAAAAGAATTTTGTGATAAAAAATTTCCTTATAAATATATGTATTTGTTAATAAATAATTGGGCAATAAAAGTAAAAATTAACAAATAATTGACGTGACAAAAAAATTACAGTAATAATTTACATACACTAGCTCAAATTAACATCTGTTTACATTTTATATAAAAACATACCCATACACGTTTATCAGACTAAACCAGGACGTTCTTAAAATTAGAGAAAATTATTATTAAATTGTCAAGTAACAGCATCAAATACTTAGGTACTTCTTAATTTTAAGATACGATAATTTTTGTATAAATTCTGTTGAAATAAATATTGCAGGACTTGCGAGGTACATAATTATGTCTGCATTCATTTATAAATAATGTACACACCACGTCAAAAGTCTTGGCCCCCACTCAACCTTGTTAAAAAAATATTTTGTTAGAAAAACAAAATATATTTATAAAAGCATATTGTTTCCTGAATCTGTTTTTAGTAAAAGGAGTATTTTTCATAAACTGGGATACTTATGAAATTTAAAAACTAAAAAATGTGTGAATTTGTTGACAAAATTTATTAAATAAATTTATTAATTAAATAACCAAGCGGTTGATAGTAAAATATTGTTCCATTCCTCTGCAGCCGCTACGACTAACTCATCTGCAGTATGAGGTGGGTTGATTCAATCTTAAATGGCATAGCAATGTAATTCCGCATGTTTTTAATGTGATTCGTATCAGCCGAATTGGCTGGCCAATGCAATCTACTGATATGTCGGTAAATTTGGCTGGTCATATTCCGTGGAATGCCAATTTAAGGGATACGGCGGTTAAACATTATTCCCCCAAAAATATTAAAGTACCTCCTTGATAGGGAGAAACTTCGCGGCGAAAATTATGTCGCTGTTGACGACCTGGTTCTCTCCAGACTCTTTGCCAATTGTCATTACTCAACAGTCCAATTCTGGTTTCGTCTGTAAATAACACCTACCTCCACTGCTGCAAAAGCCAACACCTTTGTTCTCGCGCCCGCACGATGTCTTGGAAATATAGTGGGGACTCGTAATGGTCTTCTAACACGTAAATTTGCATGATGGAGTCGTCTTCGAACTGTAGGTGTCGATATAACATGGCAAAACGTACCCTGAAAGTGGCTAATGAGATCTGAAGCTATGCGGTGTCTGCGGGCATATTGCACCAAATTCTTTAGACACTTGAGGACGTCCACTACGTGGTCTCTTTTTTACTATATCAAATTCTTGATATCTGTGTACTATTTGATCAACAGATGAGATAGGAATGCCCAAGATTTCCGATATCCGATGATTAGACTTCCCTGCATCGTGTAAAGCAGTTATTTTTGTCCTGTTAAATGCAGAAATTTCACGACCTCTCATTATAATAACAAAAATTAAACGAAAGAATACAATAGTCACTTGGCTTAATATACTATCACTTCCAATATTTTGTAAAAATATTAATAATAAAGCAAGGACTCGTTATCTACATCTTTTTATTTAGGAAATACATGTAATTGTATACCACAGTAAGAAAAATAACTGGGTTTTATTGAATTATTATATATATAGGGGGTCCAAGTCTTTTGACCTTGTGTGTATTTGAAGAGCGCTTGTACATAATTTACAACTCAAGCAAAATTAACTGGACTTACATTAAGTGAGTTTAAGTTTTAATAGGTATCTAAAATTACGTTTGATTTTTTCTTTGCGTGATAAAATTATTAAAAATCGTAATAAATTAAAAGCTCATTCTGTTTAGTTAGAACTTTTTAAGATTATAATATTTAAATTATAATTATTATATTTACTGTTTTTTTCTAAACGATTCCCTTTTAATGGTTTTATTGGTTATTTACTGACAACGACAACAACAAAAATGTATAATATCTATTGTTAAAAAATTTGATAGATGGAAATAATTGTACATAAGTTTATTTTAAAAATTAATTGGTTTTGTATTTACTTATTTACGATACTTTATAGTTGTTTTTGCGTGTTTAAAAATTAACACAGTACATCTCTTAATAACCACATACGTGTAGGTACTTAAAACAATACACTTTTATTCAAGTAACAGTTCTCGAGTAAAAGTAATATATTTTTTATTTTACACCAGCCATAAAACAAATTCTGAAATGTTTTTATTCTAAATTGAGTGAAGTGTTTGCTACCGGACATAAAACAGTTAGAACTATTTTTATAGTTTAATAAATTAAAGGAACGACATTTAAACCCAATAATTAAACATGAATAAAAATGATTTATGTAACTTATTTATAAATAAATTACATTGTAGTGTTAATGGATGCATAATAAAAATTTTTATTATTACTATATGTTGATAATTTTAATGCCTTATTAATATTAAAAGTAATTAAAATAAATTTTATTGAAAAGTGAAAAAGGTTAATAAGTACCTGGTTGTTTACCCAAAATAAGTTTTTTAACCATATATAAGGCTAGATTTTTAAATCAAAATTGGAGTGGCCAAAAAACAATTTGTTGTATTTCTTTACATTTCGATTTTCTACTTTTATTATATGACACCATTTTTTTTCGAAATGATAGTTTTAATGCGTTTTGGAATACTGTTTTTTAATCTTTAGGCGCTTCTGTAGAGTTGGACAACATTTAATATTAAATTTTCGAAGTATACTCGTTATTTAATTTTTTTGCCTCATTTTTTTTTATTTAGGTATAAATAGGATTTACAGAGCAAGGTCGTGTGTAACTTGCAGTTAGAGTATTTGACTAAATTATAAAATTATCACGAAAATGAGAATGAAATGTTAAATATACATCGGATCGACATATAGTCACGCCTTTTTCCCGTAGGGGTAGGCAGAGACCACTTTCTTCCACTTGCTACGGTTCTTACACACATCTTTTGCTTCCTCCACTTTCATCAGGGTTCTCATGCATGCTCGTCGGTTGTTGGTACTCTTGACCTGGCCTTTCTTCAAAACAATGTTGATCTGATCGAGATATGTTCGCCGAGGTCGACCTCTACTGACTTGTCCATTCACACTTATTTTTATCTCTGTGATTTTCAGGGCATCATGCATAACATTAACCATCGCCTGCAACTTCTCTTTAGATGACGCTAATATTAATTAATCATCGGCGTAAAGAAGGCATTTGACGATCAAATCATTTATTTTCAATCCCTACGCACTTTTTTTCAAATCTTTTAAACAATCGTCTATGTATAAGTTAAACAGCCATGGCGAAGCCACATATCCCTGTCTCATTTCCTTTTCGGTGTTAAACCATTCCGTTGCAAGCTCCGTTTATCCTGACACGAGTAGTGGAATCTTCGTAAAGTGATTTCAGTGCTCGTATTAAACTACCGCTCACCCCATACATAGTCAATGTCGACCACAATTCACTCCTCACCACTCTGTCATAGGCCTTTTCCAAGTCTTTAAAAGCGCAATAGACTTTCTGACATCTAGCTATTGTAGAAAGGCTAATTAATCTAAGCGACATTTTTTGCGATATTGAGTTAAATATTTGGAATCGGTGAATATTTCTCCATCGTTTGAGCTAGGTTTCAGAAATTTATGAGCATTTTCTTGGCGCTTGACCACCACAGCAAATTGGGTCTTATTTTGGAGATCTCAAACTTGTTTTGAGGACCCCACTCAAGGTTTAGAATTTTTCCAACTTTTACTTATTATATCTGTCGGTATAAAAATGATGACTTCTATTCTTATTATAGTAAAAATTCGTTTTGTTTAATTTTGCTGACTCACTGATGGTCGTCTGTATTAAATTTAACATTCCCGTGTTGCTTACACTCATAAGAAATATTTAATACGTAGATGTTGAACCACTTCTTTGCTTTACTTTAAAAAAAATTACAATCGAGCATTTTGGTATAAGGAAGCGAAATTATTTTTAAAAAACAATATAAATTTATTAACAGAACTAACTCCCGAACCTTCCTGTATTAATTAAATTAAAATCTACCAGCTATTTTTTTAAGTAATGATTTTTTACAAAAAAAATTTTTAAACCTCTCTCATGCAACTTTTACAAAATGTCGCTTTCAACCGTCGCGTCGGGATTATTTTTTATTTCTATAAAAAGAAAACTGGGGTCTCACTTCATATTGTTGTAAAATAAACATTGTTATTTTTAAGCTTTCATTATAAAAACAAACAATGTTAGCTCTTCACAGAATCGTTTAACACAAATATAATATATTTGTCACTTTATGTTTGACTTTATTCGTTATTTATTAACATTTAAAAAAATCTGGGTTCCATTAGAGTAAGTGGTGATAAACTTATTCATATTTATCGTATAAATTTCGTGTTTTCAAACACAATAATTTTTAATAACAGTTATACGCTACTTATATTAGATATAATAAATAAAAAGTTGATTGTGTGAATTGTTTATCTGTAAAAGTTGCGTATTGAAATCAATAATATCGGTTAAAATTGTAAATTTTTTGAATATTACGTATGTACATCGTGTATTACGTGTATATCCTTTAATTAGGTACATTAGAAATAATAAACTACCTAATACCTTATTTTAAACCATTAGGCAGAGATAATTTTCTTCCACTTGCTACGGTTTTTACACACATCTTTTAATTCTTCTACTTTTATCAGCGCTCTCATACATGCTCGTCGGTTGTTGATACTCTTGACCTGGCCTTTCTTTAAAACAATGTTGATCTGATCGAGATATGTTCGCCGAGATCGACCTCTACCGACTTGTTCATTCAAAGCAGGCAGTGATGAGGTGGTTTAAAAAAATATTATAGAGTACGTCAGTTTTTTTCTAATTTTCACTTTGGTTTTATCCCCAATTTTTTGAGGTATTTTCGTTAATGACTGTGTCTTTGTTTAACGTGTGTAGGTAAGTACTATAGCTCATTTCACCAATATACGACGGATTAGTCACCAAGGCATCGACTTAACGGGCGCATTGTATTGAGAAGTACATTAGTAAATACCCCTAAGATTTAAACCCGAAAATGTTTTATTTTTATTTTTTGTGAACAGAAATCGTTGATGTAGCTCTCGATGAGTTTTTTGGTTAGAAATAGGCACATATTTAATTATGTTAAAAGGGAATGCAACAAAAATAAAATATCGGCAAATATTTAATAAATATGTTTAATCGTGTAGAACTTATAGTTATAGCTTTATAGTTATCCTAATCGAAATTACTGTCGCTATCCTTATTTGGACTTTAAATGATAACAGGATTAATTGCTTCGATGCGGTTTTCACGAACCCACCATTCCTCTATTAATTTTTAACATTTTGTGACACATTTTTCCCAAATTGAAAGTATTGGGTGCTGGTTGCCAGGTTTCTAAAACAGCCTTATCACTGTAACCATTAAATCCAATGTGATTGTCATAATAAGTTTTGCATATCTCCCAAATATACCTATTGGGATTAAATTGGAAATGATAAGGCTGAAGTCTTAGCACACGATATCCATAAATGAGTATAATTTGATTCATTTTGTAAATTTTTTCTCTTTCGTGCCTTTTAGCTATCGATAATAATTCCGGCTTAAAGCAATACTGTCGAAATGAAATATTTTCGTTCGTTAAAATGTTCTTTTATTTTCTGTACCGTCCAGGAATTTATCTATTGCTTTTTTAAAATTTCCGACGGTACAGATGGTTCAAGTAACGATGGTAATAGTTTCTGTTTTAACCATTTCACAAACATCTTTGTATGCATTTTGTCAGGATAATTGGCCGATTTTGATTTTGACGAAAATAAAAGATTCGCTTCATTAACAAAACCATGCTTTTCACCTGAATGCACAATAATGTTTTTTTCCTTTATCCTCGGTGTGTTTTATAGACTTTTTGTTATCGTCCTGCCAAATTTTTTTTGTTCCACCTTTAGCAAAAATCCAAGTTTCGTCCAGATAAACAAATGAAGAGCATTCCTGTTTACAATGTATATAATTTCTTAAAAATTCAATTCTTTTGTGCACGACTCTAGCTTTTTCACTTAAATCCTTTCGGTTGTCTTAAACTTAAACCCTATATGTTTCAAAATTCTTCAAAATTTCAAATACATCTTTTTTTTACTTTTTCTAATATTAAACCTAAAGAGACATGTTTTTTTTTCACGCATTTTGTACAAAATATCGCGAATTTCAAATTTGTAAGCTTCGGGAAAGTCAATAGTCATTAGATGTCGGCGGGGTTTATATTTTTCTACTTTTTGTTTACTATTTTTATCTCTTACACCTTTTAAAACTGAGATTAATTTTGTTTCACCAATACTCATCGCATCACATACACGCTTACGTATAGATAAAACTGGTAGCAACGGACCTCCGTTGTCCCTTTCCGCAGTAAAATAGGCGCGTACATTCAACATCTAATACACGTCGCGGCATTTTCGCGGTCTATTAGGTATACATACACTACTTAAAATTACAATTGGTACTATACGATTTTAATTTAGGTACCTATTACAATGATAACCCAGGATTACTAATTACTTTTCTAGAAATCTAACAAAAATGAATTAACAAGCCAAATTAAAGTTTAATAGCTTAGTTAATTAGTGAAATTGGTTTGGATTACTTACCTACCTCTCTTACTATGTACAATAAATACCAAATTTGTTTTAATATATTAGTGGAATTTACTTTCGTACTTCTTAAATGTACAGTTAAATACAGGTTATCGAGTTTATAACGATAATCTGTTGCCACCGTATATTCGTGAAATATGCTTTAACTAGCCGATTACAGATAGGTATTAATAATCTGCAATCTAATAACATAACTACCTACAATTATTTGATAATCCATAATTATATAGAGAAGATAAACAATAAAAAACTATAAAACAACATTTTCAAGGCTCTCATTGCCTGGTGAGCTATAGATGAAAAGACTAGCCTTAAAAGATGTAGGATAAGAAATGTGTAAAAGGATAAGAGGCTTAAAGTGGAAACACATCAAAGGCATTGTGCACTTCAGCCTTAATATGGGCATTACCTCCTCATACTTATCAGGCTGTAAAATTACCTCATCTCATCACCTTAGACCACCAGATGGTAAGAATATAATTTGCTCGCAGCTTAAATTTCACTGTGGGTGGCATACATGGTAGGTACCTACTTATATAGGGACATGTGAACACGTTAATTGCGATAAGTTCTTTAAATTTTGTATACAACTTCAACCGTTGCGAATATACTGCACAATGCTTGTTCGCACTGGAGTTGCATGTGAGACTACATAAGATAAGACAGAGAGTAAAAAAACAGAACCCATCAGCACCCACATGCACCATTTACTTCTTAAAAGGATATACCTAGGTTTTTAATTATATTGTTTAAGAGCAAGAAGCAAACTATAAAATTAAAGTGTTGATAAAATTACAACGATGGTAGAATATATATCTTATTTAAAACACTTAACTTTTTTTAATAAACTTATTTACCTTACAAAATTTATTCACCAAACTTTAAAATTACAATTAATGAAACATCTGACATGTCGGTGACATAAACTGAAGTAAAGCTATCTATAAATTAAAACATCTAATAAAAAATCAGATTCCACATATATACCTTCTCATCCGTTGAGGGATGAAACCCTCTTAAATTTAGAAGTTTTTTAAACCCAGCTTTATGCACATCTACATGACAGCTACTGAGAATTAATACCCATGTACAGTTTAATGTGCCTTATCCTTGTTAAGATACAAGAATCACTTATTTAGCAAATATCTTATAGATACATACCTACCTGAACAGAAGAAACTTAATAAAAAGATATCATGTAGGTACCTAAGTTGATCTCGCCGAAATAATAATAAAAAAATGTAATATCAACAAAACGAAAATAATAATGTACTAAATAAAGAATATTTTTGAAGAAAAACTTACATGTATATATTATAGCCCGGTTGGAACCTGAAAAAAAAATATGTTTGTTAAAAATATGCGCAAAAAAAATGATCCATCAACTTTTTATAGCTGCCAGATACAGATATTAAGACGATAAATATTTATGACCAATTTTAGTTATCTTTGTTCTTCGTTTCTAATCAAATGTGTTAGGCTAGCATTTTGAGCTATTGCATTAGATCAAATATTATATGAAATTTGTTTGCATAAAACATTTAATTACAAACAGAAAACCCGTCGTTATTGTTATATAATATATAATATGTTGTAATAATTCAAAATAAAATATATATTTTAAATCGGCAGAATAATATTAAAAGTAATTGAGGTGGGTCTACCTATTGAAATTTCTGTATATTTTTGAAAACAGTGGAAAGGTAAGCAATACGAGCATAGTTCATGAATTGTTGTCCCTTACATAGTTGGCGTTGATTGACAAATGCAAATAAATGCCAATTAGCCTCAGCGGATCAATTCGTGTAAGTTAAATATTAATTTTTTTCCATTGAGGTGTGCGTGATTTTAAAAAAATGGACCAAATTGAGGTCAGATAAAGATAAAGTATTGGGTGACTCTGCCCCTTCGTACCAGGTAATCAAGAACTGGTCACGAGATTTCAAACTGGTAAGAGAGTCCTGTTAACATGCACCAGGTGCAGGAGCCCCCAAAACTGTGTAGACCAAAGAAAATGTGAATTTAGTCTATGACATGGTAATAAATGACAAAAGAATTACAGTTATTGCTATAACAGAGATATGTAGGTTTTCTGTTGGAAGCATTGAAATTTTTTTATCAGGAATTGGGTCTCAAACAACTCTCTGCACGTTGTGTTCTACGAATGCTAACGGCAGACCATAAGCGTGTTCGCCAGGTCGCAGCGAAGACAAATTTGGAGATCATTAACATGAATCCCGATAAATTTAAGCGAAAATTTCTTATGGACGACGAAACATGGGTTCATCACTTTGATCCTAAATCCAAAAAAACAAAGCATAAAATGGCGGCATAGGGGTTTCCTTCCCCCTCGAAAATTTCGTGTTGTCCCATCAGCTGGAAAAATCTTGGCTACAGTTTTTTGGGATTTTGCAAAAGTACCAAAAGTACGCGAAGCGATCAAGGAAAAGAGAAGAGGAAAATTGAGTCGAGATGTGCTCATTCTTCTTATGTGTTTGCTTCTATGTTAGGGACAACAATACGTGAACTATCCTCGTATTTACATTATTTGTAAATATAAATAGGGAGTACAATTATTTAAAGGGGTGCATTTATTCTTTTCTTATTTTCTATAATTTTCTGTACCTAACGGAGGAAAGGCTGCTTAGTAGAGTAAATTGGTTCAAACGCAAGAAAAATCAATGTATTACGAATACATTGAAAAGCAATAAAACGATTTTTGTAAACGTATATATTTTCTTTATAAATTTAAAACGTTGTGCTTGCACATTTATTTACAAAGTGAACATCAGTCTAATACTCGGAATTAGTTTGCATTTTTTTTTTCGAATGTGTGCCTGTCTGGGTTTGCAGCATGCAGAAATATTCAAATTTCCAGAGAAATTCACATAATAGACCAGCCGTTATTGATTTTGTATTCAGCGGTGCATTTTCAGACGCATGTGCATAGTTGTCGGATTGGCTTGTGTGCAAACCTAAATAGTCCTTTCGAGCCAGGAATATTTCGTTACATTCATAACCGACTTTCAAAAAGAAATTTTGCTCAATTTAAAATATAACCACAATTTAGCAGTCCACATATTTCAAAATATTTAATTTGAATTTTTATATTTCGACTGTCAAATTAATTAATCACGACGATTTATTTTGTTTATTTATTGATCTCGGGTGTTGTAACTCCAAACTTATTATCAAGATATGTCATTTAGAAATGTTAAAATATACATTAACTGATAATCACCAATTAAAACTGAATGAAATATCAAAGTTATTGTTAAAAAATTTGTTCACTACCAAGATTATCAGGGCTATCTAATGAATTAAATTTTGTAATAAATTTACCTACACTACGTAGGTCAGACACCGGCAGTCGATATTAAAAAAAAAGTAAGTGCGTCGGCGATATCTTTTGTAAAGTTTTCTTATAATTATAAATAACTTAATTAATTTACAGACAAAAAAAGAAATATTTTCTTTTAGTAAATAAATCGTCCATTTATAGCTACATACAGTAGACTTATGTATCAATATTAAATACACCTTTTGACGGACTTTAAAAAAGAAGGTTCTCAATTCGTCTATATTTTTTTTATGTTTATGTTTATCCATTAGAAAACCATGTAAGTATTAAATTTGCATCAAGCATGTGCGCGACAAATGGACGAATAACTCGATATCACGCTAACCGATTTCGATGATTCTTTTTTTATTAAAAAGGATGTACTTTAAGGGTAGTCTAATGAGAGTTTGGTAAGGTTCTAATAATGGGATTCATGACAAAGTAACGAAACTCTTCAATTCTTAGGAGAAAGAATTATAGCCATTTACCTACTTGCATAAATCTTGTTACCTATATTGAAAACGACTTTTTTTACTTCCGTATTATAATATATATATATATATATATATATATATATATATATATATATATATATATATATATATATTAGATATCTATTAGGTACCTATTTATTAATGTTTTATTAATGTTTTCCATTATAATATGAATTTTCATTAGGTATGTAACAGATTTTGATCAATAAATGGCTACACGTACCTAATTTTCATTATAAAACGAATTTTCGGCCTATAGAAACACGTTGGCAAGCTTGGGCTAATCAGGTGGGTTGTTTTGACATACTTGTTTGACATTTAATTTTTCTCGACGTTCAATCACAACGCATTAACAGTATACCACACATCAAGCAGAAAAAAATGTATCTTGTACAATACAAGATAAAGCAAAACTTGTCTTTGAATATATATGTATTTAAATTCAACGAAATAAACTGAGAAATTTATGAACTGGAAAATTAAAAAAGATATTTCATACAAACATACATATAGTCACGCTTTTTTCCTGTGGGGGTTCCACTTCCTTCCACTCGCTACGGTTCTTACACACTTTTTTTGCTTCGTCTACTTTCATCAGTGCTCTCATACTCGTCGGTTGTTGGTACTCTTGACCTGGCCTTTCTGCAAAACAATGTTGATCTTTGTAACCACATCTTCTTTTACACCGCAGCATTCTCTTATCTCACTATTTTTTACTTTATCCAACCGAGTCACTCCGGCTATACTTCTCAGACAACTCATCTCCGCAGCATTAATCCTATTTTCATGCTTCTTTTGCCAAGCCCAACATTTACTACCATACATAAGTGTAGGAACCAACACTCCTCTATGCACAGCCAGACGTGCCTTTTTTGACACTTTCTGGCTCTTAATAAAGCTAGACAGTGCCCCATTTATTTGTTTTTCTGCCAACACCCTTCGCTCAATGTCACTGTCATACTTTCCATCTCTCGTAAACTTATTACCCAAGTACACAAACTCATTTACTTGTTCCACTCTTTCTCCCTTAATCAGAACTTCACAGTTTGTCATCTTTTTTTATTTTTTTTAAAAACTACTTACTTTCGTTTGTTATGCTTACACTTATTTTTATCACTGCGATTTTTAGGGCATCATGCATAACATTAACCATCACCTGCGACTCCTCTTTAGATGACGCTAATATGACTTGATCATCGGCGTAAAGAAGGGATTTGACGATCAACTCATTCATTTTTAATCCATACGCACTCTTTCAAATCTTTTAAACAATCGTCTATGTATAAGTTTATCTTTTTTAAATGTTACTTCGTTTACATTGAAACTGATATTGAATATAAACCATTAAAAAGATATTTTAAGGTTACATGCTTTTTAAAGTCCAAAACAAATTTATTGAGGACGTGCCAGATAATGATTCCACAAATTTTACAAATACTTACCTATCCATAAAAAGGATTGATTGGTACTAATTTTCATTTTTGTAAAAATGTTTGACCATAAATAGTTCGAAATAAATTCTTTTTTTTCTTATTTGTTATAGAAAAAATAGTGTATACAACGATCATGTAATGGCTATTAATACGCTCGCACAAAACTCCGCTTACCTCGTCCTCATTATACTAATGTCTATTATTACATGATCATTGAATAATAATACTATTTTTAAACTTAATGGAGTATAATTCAAGTTTCGTCGTTTTAACGATCAAACAATTAGAATATAGCACAAATGTTAAGCTTCTGAAATGTTATTTTTAAATTCCGTAAGTCATAATCATCAAATAAAAAAAAGGCGACAGAGTAAAGCGTTTTAAGAGGGTGAAATGGAATAATGAACAGCGTTCCAAAGGAACAGTTTAATCCGCCTCTATTTGAGAAGCAGTTGTCGAGCTTGGTCGGGGGTTAGGTTCAGGAAAGAGGCACGTCAAATAATGCCATTGCTCCTTGATTGGCAACATAATCCTGGTTACCATGGTAACGTCGGGTGGGGTCAGAGCCATCTTGAACATGTCTATGATCCGGTTCTACACAGCTGATCGCCGGTATTTTAGAAAAACAGAAATGAATATATTATTTTAACATGGATCTAAGCAAATTTCATGTACAAATGTTGGAATTTTAATCAAAAATGTGTTGGCGCTGTTTTGTAACTTACATAGGATGTTATTTATATAAATTATTGTTCAAATTTGCATTTAATGCAATCCAATAAATCTACTCGAGGTAGGTATATAGTTATATACTCAAAGGTTAGTTAAAGAACTTTTAAAAATGATTTCGAGGTCAGATACCAACATTGGGTTTAAAAAATCTGCAGCGTTAGGTTCTTAGCTAATAGCAAAATATAAGACGAAATTAAAATGTTTATATCAACTTGATTTTATTGATTAATTAGGTATTTTTTAAAGCCACATCTCTGACGAGTCATTTTTTTGTCTTAATTGCAAGCACCTTTACAAAGTAAGTTTTCATAGTATATTTTACAAAAAGAGATGAAAATACTTGTACACGAGCGTAGCAATCTCACAAACGAAAAAAACGTATTTTATCTCGAGTAGGAAATGCAATTTTTTCTACGATAGATGTTGTTTATAAAATACTGGATTACAATTTTAGAACTTTATTTATTTATAACACAGACTTGATAATAATACCTGGTACTATATATAATGAGGAGTGACAAATTGTCTTTCATGATGAAATTTCATTTATAAATATTAAAAGTACAATTGTAGAAGTTATTAATATTTGGAAGTTGGATTTGTGTGCTGACTTCTGTGGTACTTGTCGAAAGTATGACTGCCGAAGAAGTTGCTGCTGCTGCTGTAGACAAGTTTGATGTTAAGCTGTCGAAGTCTAATGGTTCTTCATCAAAGTTAACTCCAGTTTCGTGAAAGTTTGTAGTTTTGATGTATTTATTGATTGGAATATTTTATGTCCTCGTTTTATTTTATTATTTACAGAATCTTCAATGTATTGTTCTGCAACAGCGCTAGACTTTCATCCACCGTGTTGCTTTATTTCTGTAAGATTTGCCCCAGTATCCAAAAGAATGGTTGTTGAAGACCTTCTTAATTAATGTCCTTTATACAATGTTGTATTATTCACGCTTGATGGACGAAGTTTTATATACTTCTGACGAATGTTATAGTAATTGTAAAATAACGTGGCGTATAATTTTTGTTTATGGTATGGTTACAAATAACGCTTTTTTCAGATCTTCAATATTATTCACTTTTAAATTTCGTAACTCATGTGAACGACAAGCTCCAGCGATACCAAAAAATTAGTGCTACCTATAAATAATACAATTCATTACCTGCTTTATGAGCAACATGAAATATCGTAAAAGTTACCTTTGTAAACAGAAATTTGTCGTCATGTGCATCATAAATAAATGTGTAAATTTGTTGTGACGTTAAAACTTAAGCTTTTTTGCTCCTGAATCCTGTCGAATTTCGCTTTAAAAATGCTTTAAGCTTGGCATATTTCGAAATATCCACAATATGTTTGATGTTAATGGTATTACGTAACATAGAATACATAATCCTAACTGTTGATGTTTCAAATCCTCAGATATTCGTCCAACGTAAGCCATAACAACATTTTCCGAGAACGAGTTTATCTTGTTATCATTTCTTCAAGTCATGAACGTTCTGTACACAAATTCATACCTTTCTCGGTATTTATGAGGCAAAATATTGTTGGAAACTGAGTTTTCCACTTCAACTATATTAGGTGGTGTGTATGATTCACCAATTTCGCTATCAGCGTTTATATTAATTATAGTTATAGAGAAAAGTACAAATATAATCGTGAAAATGTTATAAACTGTCAAACGAAGTGACGTTCGTTTGCTGATTCAAGTGCCAAGTAGTGAGATTAACTGTCATTAGTGTCAAAAATCCATCAATTTATTTTTAGGTTATTTCCATCGGGTTGCATGATAATATTCATTTGTTTCATTTTCATCTCTAGAGAAAAAAAATTATCACTTTCATGTAGGGTAGCCGGTTAAAATATGATCATTTTCATATATCTACATGAGTAGAAAAATATATTTGATTTGGTAGGTATACATATTTACCAGTTACTTTATAATGCAGATTTTTTTTTGTGAGGGGTTTTTTCATTTTTTTTTTACATACATATATTCACGCCTTTTTTTCTTAGTGGTAAGCAGAGATCACTTCTTTCCACTTGGTACGGTTCTTACACAGGTCTTTCGCTTATTTTACCTTCATTATCGCTTTCATACATGCTCGTTGCTAGCACTCTTTAAACAATGTTGATCTGATCGAGATACCTTCGCTGAGGTCGACCTCTACCGACTTGCCCATTCACACTGGCCTTGTAAAACTGTTATTATTCTTTTATCTATCTACAACATCTACAACATCTTTTTTTACACCACAGCGTTCCCTTATCTCTGTTTTAAAAATTTTACATTCGTCTGGTAGGTATACTCAGACGTTAAACACACTAAATGTGTTTAAAAAAACTATTTATACTATTTTTTTACAATTATGTAAAACACAGAGTTGGTACCTACTACAGTCTTAAAACTATTTTTAAACATAATAGGTAGGTACTTCTAATTATAGGTAAATTACAGTGTATGGGTACCTAGTTGTACTCGCTTCGGCGGTACATATACCAAAATTGTAACGATACAGAGATTAGCATGGGCCACTTTTGGAAAATAAATACAGAACAAATGGTAGTCAAGATACTTAAAAAGTATAAATTGCATAAACTACATTAACTGCCAGAGTACAATTCCAACTAAAAGATTGTTTAGTCCTTCAAGTAAAAGACATCTTGTTGTAGTAATTAACAAAATAAGATCCGGACACGCGCTAACTTTATCATACCAAACAAAAATAGGAATAGCAGATACAGACCTATGTAGGTGCGGTAATGCGGAAAATCTAGCCCACATGATCATGAAATGTTCACTGCATAAGGATAGTATTAATAGTCTTAAAAAAGAACAACTTAACTTTTCCAATATATCTTAAGTGTATTATCTTTTGTAACAACTCAAAAGTATATCAATCACTGTTTATATCAACATGTCATACGATGTAAAATGAAATTGTAACTTAATAACAGAAATGTGAGCAGTATTGACTTAAAACTAAAATTGTAAGTGTGTTGACGACAAAAAAATAAAAAAAAATTATATATATATATATATATATATATATATATATATATATATAATTTCAACCTGTAATTGGCATGTCTATTGGCTTACGTAACTCAGCTCTGGACAAACAATAAAGTTTGGTGAATCCCGTGCAATAGCCTTGGATATATCTAAAGCCTTTGGCCGCGTTTGGCACCAGGCATTGTTAAGCATATTATCTGCCTACGGTCTCCCAACCAAACTGCGCCAATGGCTCTTGAACTTCATGCAAGATCGCTCCTTACATGTGGCAGTTGATAGTATTTCTTCTGATGCGTTAAAAACCAATGCCGGGGTCCCCCAGGGTTGAAACTCTTAAAAACGAACCCTATTTACAGTTTCGCAGACGACAGCAGATCTTGAAGCAATCGCCGAGTGGGGAACTAACAATCTTGTTCAGTTCAAGGTTTTCTGTGAAAAGCTAGAAAGTTTTTTACTCCTGATCAACTGTTGACGACGTACAAGGCTCAAATCCGACCTCTACTGGAGTATTGCTCGCACATTTGGGGTTCATCACTAAGGAATTCTCTTCGTCTTTTAGATTCCATTCACAAAAGAAAAGTTTAAAAGAATACGGTTGACTGATAAACAGAATATTGTTAATGACAATTATAATTTGTTTAAACAATTTAAAATCTTAGTTATAATAAATTTAATAATAATAATTATAACAACAAAACATATGGTATTCTTTCTACTTTCCACCGGTAAGTTAGTCGAATGGACCTCTCGGGTCGCACCCAGACCACCGGAGAACACTGATATTTTCATTTTATATTTATATTTGTTCAAAATGAAAAGTAGTTCTTATGTTTATTTATTCTGTAACTTATATACGTGTACAAATACGTATCGATTCTCTTTCGTAAGATGTTTTCAAAAGTAAAATATGATAACCTAACACGATACCGTCCTTTATATCCCTTAAACATGATACTTTAAGTAAACCTACAATAATAACTACTTATCATATTTTATTTTTATGATGTTAACTTAATGGGACGTAATCAGTTTGAATTTATATTCTTCAGATATATGACCAGAGTTTATACTAATAAACTTTGTAATAGTTCACGCATTTCTTAATACCTAGCTAGTCATTATAGATCTATACCTACCTTTTTATAACTTGGTGATATAGTTTTAAAATTACCCACAATTAAATAACTTATTAAATCAAGTTTGGAGTAATTGGCAAGCTGCACCTTTTTGTTGCAGTCACTAGAAGACTTATAGATACCTACCTACATTCTTGACAATTACAAAAAGTTAAAGAACAAAACAGGAATTTTTGGAGCAATGGTGAACTGATTTTAAAATTATTAAGATACAGACGCAAAAACCTGGAAATAATATAATAATGTAAAAAGAAAACACAGAATAAATCATATCAAAAACTAAACATTTTTGAACAGTTAAAAGAAGGTTAACCTATGTACCTAGTAGTGATTTTAGTTTTTTTTTAAATAAGAAAGTTGTAAAACCTTTTATAAAATAAGAAGAGAAAATAGGGGTTTTCCAAAATCGCCACCAAAATTACTACGCCTTAAATTCACATCCTAAAATCGACACGGCTTACACGGGTACCTGGACACGAGAATCGCCACGGGCGTTCATGGATCTTTTAATGGCTCTTTTATTTATAGGAAAATATGTGCAGGGATAATCATTGTATTTTGACACCTAACTAGAGCTTCACGGAAAACTATCTCAGATACATACATCTGCCTACGGTCTCCCTACAAACTGCGCCAATGGCTCTTAAACTTCATGCAAGATCGCTCCTTACATGTGGCAGTTGATAGTATTTCTTCTGATGCGTTTAAAACAATGCCGGGGTCCCCCAGGGTTCCATCCTGTCCCCCACCTTATTTCTTTTACACATCAACGACCTCTTGAAAACCACCACGAACCCCATTTACAGTTTCGCAGACGATAGCACACTTGTCTCAACTTTCACATCCTATCGATCACTTTCGGTGAATGATACAAATAGACTCAGGCAGGAACAGGTTGATTCCATCAATAAAGATCTTAAAGCAATCGTCGAGTGGGGAACCAACAATCTTGTTCAGTTTAACGCCCAAAAAACACAAAGTGCCACGTTTTCCAAGAAATTGAATTCCTCAAATCATCCCTTCACAATGTCCGGAAATACCCTTGAACCAAGTCCCTCCATCTCGATTTTGGGAGTCACGGTGTCCAATAACATGTCTTGGCATGACAATGTTGCTAACATCGCAAAGTCGGCAAGCCAGAGGCTAGGTTTTCTGTGGAAAGCCAGAAAGTTTTTTACTCCTGATCAACTGTTGACGACGTACAAGGCCCAAATCCGACCTCTTCTGGAGTATTGCTTGCACATTTGGGGTTCAGCACCAAGGCATTCTCTTAGTCTTCTAGATTCCATTCAGAAAAGAGCCATTCGCTTGATAAACAGCTCAACTCTCACAGATACCCTTCAACCTCTAGAACATAGAAGAAGAGTTGCAGACCAGTCATTGCTCTTCAGATATTTCCATGGCAGATGCTCCAGAGAAATAAAAACTCTGAACTATGATCTGCAACTTTTTAAAAAGCGTGTCCACAATCATTTCCTTTCTATAATCCCTTCCCCTTCTAATAGTCGCAGTGCGCGGCCCACACGTTAGGTCTACCCTTTTTGCGACTATTTTCGTAAAAAAAAGAACGTTACTTAGTTCTCCGCATTTTTAAAGTTCTTCATCAGGTGCTGTTGGTGTTAGGTTAGGTTGAGCTAATAATAATCGGTATTAATTGAAACTTCTTATTTTGAAGATAAGAATGGCGTTTTTAGGATATACCCTAGTCAGGTCAAAAATTCAACCCAAAATTTACAAGGCTTCAGTGGTGATTTTTGTCTTCCACCAGTGTTGGAAATCAGTACTTCCAACTGTACAATTTCTCTTTGAGAAATTCCTTGATTTTTAAAACTACTCAGTACGGCCCTGACGCCGACAAAAATTAACTAAAAGTCACGCATTCATTACGTGGAAATTAGCTTCCGTATAACCAACCGTGCAATTCAAACATCTAAAAAAAAGAACATGTGCATTTGTATCCCTCCGAAATCGTCGCGCGCATACGATCACGTGATAGAAGACGGACTTCTTTTCGGACTTCTTTTTCTCGCCCTCTTTATAACATTTATAACCTCAAGCGTTCAGAGCAATACTTTAAAAAACCACATGGTAAAATGCACATAACTATAATCAAGTAAAATACATCAAGCAAAAGCTAGCAACCAGTAAAATTATTCTGAAGATACAGGAGGCTTTAAACTGTAAGCTCCATGTATTAAAGTTAACAATATATTATCGATGACACGTGTTTGTTTCATTAACTGTGAAAATACCAATTCACGGCGATAAAAGGCAGTAAACCCGTTAGCCTACATTAGTAAAAAGACAGATCAAGCCAGCGATTACTGAGTTATCGAAGGATTCAACATCTACGCAGTAAAACGACGCCGTCCAAGAGCAAGGACGTCAGCAGGCAATAGAGATTCCGGCGGTGAAGCTACCCACACCTCAGAGCATTTTCTACAGCTTACCACGCCCATTATATCCTGGAGGTCGGCGCTGGCGTGCAACCATAAAAATATATAACGCTTCTTCTTCTTCCTATGCTGTTCCCATTAACGGAAGTTGGCGACCACATTTTTAAAAGTTTCTCTGTCTTTAGCCGCATATAATAATTCATGTTTGTCCAGTCTCGAATATTTCGTAGTCATGACTTTTTCTTTCTACCGATTCCCTTTTTCCTTTCCACTCTACCCTGCATGATGACCTGTAATAGCCTGTCTTTTCATTCCGCAATATGTGTCCAAGGTATGCTGTCTTGCATACTTTGATTGTTCGTAACAATTTTTTCTCTCCACCCATCCTTCTTAGCACTTCCTCGTTGATGACTCTGGCCGTCCATAAAATTCCCAGCATTCTTTTGTATATCCAAAGTTCGATCTTCTTTATTATTTGTGATTTTAACGTCCATATAACGCTGAAGAATATTATTTAAGTTAAAAAGCAGTATAAAATATCAAGAGGTGAAAAAGTATTTCTTAATTAAATTAAATTAAGGCGATAAGTATAATGATGCTCAATCTACCTACAGCGACAGTATTTTGAATTTTTAAATAAACTGGAAGAAAATATAATTATAAAAACAGCTTTATGTATGTAAGTATGTTCCAGCATAACTTTGGAACGCCTGGAACAATTTTAACCAAACTTTGTGCATAGAACAGCTTATTCCCTGACAACAAATATGCAAAGGTGACCCACCTCAGCTTCCCTACGAAACAGGTGAGAAAGGGAAGAAATATAAAAACTATTAGAGTGCGGAATGTATACTCTTCGGGGTCGCTGAGTTTTATAGTGAGATTCCCATTTATGTGCGATGCCGACGCAGGCATTTCAGAATGTTTCACCAGAGTTCAAGAACATTCCCAGAAACCACTTACAACGTCGGCTAGTAACGGCTAGCATCTATTGTATAAATTGTTGTAGTTTTGGATTAAAATGAAATAAAAGCTTGCGATTTAATTTCACCAATGCAAAACGAGTTGATTAGAACTTTCTCAATTTTAATATTAAATAAAAAATCAAATTATTTTTATTTCAAACGAAAATGTTTACAGCAGGAAAAGCTTTTTTGACAGTTATAACTACACACCAAAAATATTGGATTCCATCTACCTACTCAACTTACTAAACATTCTTTCAACTCATTTAAATATGTCCTTGAATAAATAAACATTTTCGTTGAATGTCATTGCCATTGAAATTCAGCTCATTACATAATAATCTGAAATGAGTAGATAAATGTGATTTTTGGTTCTTAGTAACACTTTCGTAAAATATGCGATAAGAATATTGAAAAAATTTTAAACGAATCGTTCATAGTCTGACCACAAAATGCACATTTATCAATTTTTATTGTAAAAACTAATGGTTCCCTTCCAACTAGAAACAACTTATGTTGGTTGATATATAGTCGTGTTATCACTATTTTTTAGCTGTAGGTAATGTAAATCATAATAATTATCTCTTCTATTCACTGGGGTAGACAAGCGGGAGTTGTCACCACTGAGGTAAAAGTAACTACCTGCAGTTAAGTAATAAAAATAATATTGCTATTTGACTTCCCCTATTAGTAATGTTAAAATTCATAGTTGTTTTATTGATCATTTCTATAAAAATATTGATAGATTTTTTAAAAAGTACCAAGAAATGTGATGTTTAATGAATATTTTGCAAAGCAATTAATTGAAACAATAACTTTTTGTTATTTTACATACTCGTTGCATGCTATTTGCTAAAATATAGAAAATTTTATGTAATTTAAAATTTTATTCAAAACATGCCTTAATAACTTTTTACAAATTTACATATCTACTTAATACAATAAAGGATATTTAATATTTTGCCACAGCACTACAAGAGACAATAAAAAAAAGTTTTCATTAGTATTAGTGCCAAAAGCATTAGTGACCAGAACCATCGATGCATATTTACTGGGTATAAGGAATGAAAGAGGTGAAATGTTAAAACTGTTTGCAGAAGAAGAACGATTAGTAATTCTTAATACTTTCTTTAAACTACTCCCTACGACCTTTGTACACCTGGATCTCTCCGCAAGACCAACCTGTTAGGAATCAAATAGATTATATACTGGTGAATAAAAGATTCAGGAATGGATGCTTATTTGTTAAAACCTACCCCGGCGCTGACGTATCATCAGACCATGTCCCATTAGTCGTTAAATTCAGAATTAAGTTCATGAAAGTCACCAAAAGAAACACAAACAAACAATGGGATATGAGAAGACTTAAAGACAAAGAAACAAAAGAAACATTGACTTAACTTTTATCAAAGAAAATAAACAGCATGGGAGAAACAGATAATGTGGAAGAAACACTTGAGATTATATGTGGAACTTTTAAAGAAATCGGATACAAACACGAAGAGAAAATGTTGGATGACGGATGAGATTCTACAGCTGATGAAAAGAAGAAGGGAATCAAGAAAGGATAAAGAATTGTACAATTATATTCAAAAGCAAATAAGAAAAGAAATAAGAACGGATAAAGAAACTTCGCTTAAAATGCAATGCGAAGAGATAGAATTATTAGAGCAGAAATATCATTTCTTCAATATGCACAAAAGGGTTAAACAAGCGGCTGGCATTCAAAAAACACGCCTAGTGGGTAAGCTACACGATCAGCAGGGGAACATCATTACAGGCAAAGCCGGGGAAATCAACTTCTGGACAAAATATATAAATAAACTTTTTGATGACAGTAGATCAATACAACCACCAAATTTCACATGTGCTAACAATTTACCAATAACAATCAGAGAAGTGAAAAAAACAATAACACAATTAAAAGTCGGCAAACCCCTGGACCAGATAACACATATACTGAGTTCATAAAGTTCATAAAGTGGGATAATACCAAAGACATGGTTAAAGTCAACATTCATTGCTTTACCTAAGAGAACGAACTCTGTGTCTTGTGACGATTTCCGGACGATCAGCTTAAAGAGCCATCTTCTGAAGCTGTTCCTAAAAATTATGCATCAGAGAATTTTTAGGCTGTGTAAAGAACAAATCAGCGGTACACAACTTGACTTTAGAAATAACCTAGGAACAAGAGAGGCCCTCTTCAGTATACAGGTGCTCATTCAGAGATGCAGGAGGAACAGATATTGGTCAGAGTTGTCGAAACCAGTCAGAGATACGGGTTGTCACTGAACACTAAAAAAACAAAATACATGATTATTTCCAAAAATAAAATCCGTACGAAAAGATTCATCGTAAACGAACAACGAAAGAAAGAGTGAAGACATATACTTATCTTGGAACAATTATTAATGAAGACTGGGATCACACGCTGGAAATTGGGTGCAGGATAGAGAAAGCAAGAGTTACATTTCAGAAAATGGCTAGACTCTTTAGATGTCATGATTTATCTTTAGCCCTAAAAATCAGATTATTGAGGTGTTATGTTTTCCCTGTGTTGCTATATGAAATGGAATCCTGGACTCTCACGGACGCTGCATGAAAAAAAACCATGGCTTTTGAGATGTGACATTATCGACGAATTTTGAGGATACCATGGACCGCTCATGTAACTAATCAACACGTATTAACAAAGATGGGGAAGGATAAAGAACTACTATTGAAGATAAAAACATCCAAAATTGAATACTTTGGACACATTATAAGAAATAGCCAAAGATATGGAATCTTACAGTTGATTTTACAGGCAAAGATAAACGATAAGCGAGATCCTGGAAGACGAAAATTTTCGTGGCTAAAAAATCTACGCACATGATTCAACACAACAACTGTGGGTCTGTTCAGAGCAGCTGCGAACAAGATACAGATTGCCATGATGGTCGCCAACGTCCGAAACGGAGAGAGAGAAGGAAAGGCATAAAACGTTAAAATCCCGTTGTTAATTTTTTCTAGAGGAACATTTGTAAACACAGCAGTTAAAATGATGTAATGTATTTTCGCTAGTACTTTTTTTATTTATTTTTCATTTGGAATTCCAACCTAAAATTTAAAGGGTTCATAATAAGTCCATTTTTATCCCGTCCCTTACTTAATTGAAATATTTAAGAATACTATAGCTACAATCCTATTTCTGCGATTTGATAACAAGGCACAATTCGCTAACTTTAAATTTGAGGTCAATTAATAGTCTTTAAGATACGTTCATATTCTTAATTATCTACCTACGAATCCGAAGCATAAAGGAATTTGTCAAAAAACAATCCTATTTCTGCAGTTTCAAAACAAACCGATAAAAGAGCACAATTTTCAGTGCCAAATTATGATTGCTTACAAACTAGCCTCATAAATTATTCGTCAAGTTTATCATCAACAAAACTGAGCTTTATTTTGGAAGAATAGGTACAAAAAACCTAAATTTTCGCATTCGTTAGGTTGTTCTTCTTTATTTAGATGTAAATTTTTAAAACAAACGTACCTACTAAATGGATGAATTCTTTACGATTGAAATATATACTTTTTGTTATAAAATAAGCATGTTTCTCTCTCGGTAAAAAAGCAATAACTGTCGTTTATAAATTTGAGGTCTATCCGCATTTACATAATGCTATTATGAAATAAGGTACATGTATATTTTATATTACTGCATCCAAGTGCTTGAAGAATTACAGCTTCGTAAGAAGTCGGGTGTACGAACTGGGAAACGATTTCATAATTCACTTTTTAATCATCATTTATGTACTTAATAATAAATTTTAAAAAATTGTTATCACTTTGACTGTTGTCTGATTGCTGATTATTATTTCTCTGTATTTTTTGTATCCGGAGAGACGTAACCACTACAGATGTTAATTGCAGGCATCCTTTTAACAATGTTTTGATTTAGTTAACTCACTGTCGCAGTAAGAGATTGAAATTCTGTGTAGTTCGCCATTTGGAAATGAAATATTCGAGGGGAGTATTTTAATGTATTTATAGGTTGTAGGTGAAACGTTTAACAGTTTTCAACACACGTGTTTTTGTAATCGTAAGTGCTTCGGAATTTGGATTTGACGCATTATTTTACCAGCTTGTATGTTTTATGCATATACCCACACTTCGACACCAATTTAAATGCTTTTTAAATTTTAATACTTTGTTGTTATGTACAGGGTGGCCAACCAAAAACAAAACGGAGCTATTTGCAAGAGCCTCGTCAACATTTTAGAAAAACGCTCGGACCCGTCAATTTTTGATTAAAGAGGGACACTCTTTTCCGGTAAGAATTACCGCAAAATTTTAAATGGCATAGGAGGTTGAAATGTTATTTTAAATTTTTATTATTTTAATATCCAATTATCTATACAGAAACATCTATATTATTATGTTTAGATGATTATAAATGAGGTCATATTTTTCAATTCTGTTTTGAAAATTTAGTAGTAAAGACTCACATAGACCGAATTTATTGTTGCGATTTTGATTAAATTATATCATCCAAATTTTTTAAAAGTTTCAACTCAAAAGGTATTTGCAAGTTTCAATTTTTTTAAAAAAGTTTATTATTATTATTAGATGTCTCATTTAAAACCATCTCGGCATAATCCCTAAAAAACTATGAGTTGATTTCAGCATGTCAACTTTAATTAAGTTCCAACTTAAAATTTCTTCGCACGATCCAAAATTTTACATTCCAAAAGTAAAATATCAGTAGTCTGGGTGCGATCAGAGAGTCCACACAACTAACTTCCCAGTGGAAAGTATAAAAAAATACCATATGTTTTGTTGTTATAATTATTATCATTAAAATTATTATAAAAACGATTTCAAATTGTTTATAACAAATTATAATTGTCTTTAACTATATTCTGTTTATATCAACCGTATTCTTTCAAACTGTTTCTTATCATTTCATAAGCGGGAGCTATTTACAATTGCTTATAAAAATTGAATTGATTTTTAATTATTATGATTAATAATCATTTGTTAGTAACAATATTTAATTGCTTGAATATTACTAACCATAATTTTTCACTGTTATAGCGTCTTTAATGCTATTCTCTCAATTTTTGCTTTCAAAATCTATCTCTTTTTATAAAATATTGTCATTATATTTTTCATATAAATATTTCTAACATGCAATAATCATATTATACAAAAGATCTTAATATTCTGTATTAAAAATAGTATAATTTATAAATTGCAAAATTCAGGTAGTTTACCATTTTTTTCAGTTTTTTTATTCTCTATAAAAAACAGCTTGACCGATTTTGCTGAAAATCTAATTGGTTCTAAGTTTCGTAATTATGCGTCGAATGCAATTGGTCTTACGTCGATATCATTTTTTGTTTTTGAGATAATCAAGACGAAAAAAAATTCCGAAAAATTAACATTTTTTTCAGTTTTTTGATTCTCCATAAAAAACGGCTTGACCGATTTTGCTGAAAATCTAATTAGTTTTAAGTTTCGTAATTATGCGTCGAATGCAATTGGTCTTACGTCGATATCATTTTTTGTTTTTGAGATAATCAAGACGAAAAATAATTCCGAAAAATTAACATTTTTTTCAGTTTTTTTATTCTCCATAAAAAACAGCTTGACCGATTTTGCTGGAAATCTAATCGGTTCTAAGTTGTGTAATTATGCGTCGGATTCAATTGGTCCCATCATTTTTTGTTTTTTGAGATAATCGAAACGAAAAATAATTCCGAACGCACAAACGAACATACGAACATACGCATATACGTACATACACACACAGACGTTCACTTAAATGTCTGTTGTAATTGAATCAAAACATTTAATTAATGTTTTTTATCCGGAATTGACTGTATCCAAATATAGGAGAAAAAGTACCTACTTAGGTATGTCTTGTAATGTTGTTCTTTAAGTGCAATAAAACATACTTATTTAAGCTATAATATTAGTAAACAAAGGCAGGGTCAAAAAGTTTGAACTAGACACCAACAAAAATAAGAAAATATATCTGACACATTATTAATTGCATAAGTTCTCTTAAAGGTATTTATAAACAATTATTTATTATGACTTGTAGAATAAGACAATGTCCTATACCAAAAATGAAGTATTTTCGAAATATTTCGATTTTTTCAAAATTTTAAAAAAATCCTAGTTCACATTGAATAACGATATCTTCATTAATAATAAAACTAATGACGAGAAATTGTAAGCAATAAACAACAAGCGCTTGCCCGTTAACTCCATAAGTGCAACTCATTGATATTTCATACAGAGTGTTTTAAACTTGGCCGCTAACATACACAATTTAAATCATTTATAAGTTGCTTACTTTAAATAGAACACCCTGTATTTTATTACATTTTCCGCTGTATTTTTTAAAGCCAATTCGTTTGGTATCGATATTCCTTATACCTTAATTCAACCACTATTGAGATATTTCATTCTCTTAGTTAAAACATAACATCACTTAATTATTTCAACATTAGTAAAGGGTAGGCCTTGGCTGTCAAATATTTGATAGAACAATAATTGTTTATGTTGTTTTGACAGTTTTTTTTACCAGTTTGTATTTCATAGTAAATAATGGCAAATGTAGGATTTACTAATCATGAATTTTTAAATCTTATTATTATTTACAGCGAGTGTAATAGAATTGTTGAACGGACTTGCCGTGTTTTTACAGAAATATATATAAATCGACCAAATGCAACTGCTAATATTGTAAGAAGATTGCTTAAAAACTGCCGGCAATTTTATCCAAAATTTCATGTAGAATTCGAAAACATAATAAAAAATATTAGGTTCTATTTAAAATAACAAAGTTGACGTCTACTTCCGGTATAACCGAAAGTGCCACATTAAGGAAAACATTATTTTTGAACTAAGTGTTATTCAAAACCTACAGCTTAGTAATTTCAGATATTTAACATAACTGTATCCGCCATTACTTTTAATTAAAACTTTTCGCGCCACACCCTGTAGAAGTTTTCGATTTTGAATATTTAAAAAATTTTCATCTAACGTTCTTTTTAAACTCCAAACTTGGTGCTTTTTTTAATATGTATAGCTACAATAATAAAAATATGTTAAAGCCATTATAGAATGCTACAGTTACATAATTAGGCAACATAACTGATATTTACTATAAAAATAAACAAACAACATTTTTAAGCGCAAAATTGTAGAACTAAATATAAAATATATAAACGGGGTGTTTATAAGTATTATGAAAATTGCATTTATTTATTTTTTTTGTAGAAATACGGGTTTTTTAAGGAAATGGTAATATTTTTAAATTCAAGTTATTTCAAATAGTAACGAAATGTTAAATTTAAAACCCCCAAACTTTCCTATAAGAATTTTTCCCGGAAATACAAACCAAACCGTTCTTGTTCTATAACCTTTTTTCCACATGAACATCCATTTACAAACATTCCTGTGATATTCAGCACACGACATTCCCATTTTTCTCGATAAGTCCTCGGTGGAGTTTGTCCCGTCGCCATTATTTTGTCTCGATGAAAGGGAAAAATTAACCAAAACAACACTGCTCGCAATAATGATCACAAAGAATATCACGCTTTATTTACTGATAACATAAAGTTTAGACTTGCCCGAAAAAATCGGGGCCGGAAGATCTGTTTTGGGGATAGTAAACTCTTCATCTGGCTGTGTAGATCTTGTGCAACATGTACATACGACACATTTTTGTAAATGATGCAATCGTGTTCGATTAGCTCCATTATTTCTTGACGTGCCGCAATATATTATCTGTGGGATGTCTGCCGAGTGTCGAGAATATACAATTTGCTTTTTGACTGGGTTTAATGTTGAGTTAGGTCCGGTATTTATGAAAATGTACTTACGAATACCGTTAATAAAATAACATGCAAAAAATGGTATTTTATAGCTTAATAATATTAAAATAAATAAATGTGATAATTCCAGTAATTTAAATACCTAAATGCAGTTACCAGTAAAAATATAAAATTAAGATATTTCCGACTAAAAATGTTCAAAGTGTTTAATAAAATTTAATTATTTACATTGCTTGAAAAATTCTGGGCTATAAGTCAGGAGGTCCATTGCGGTTTTATAGACTTGGAAAAAGCCTATAAAAGAGTAGTGAGGAGCGATTTGTGGTCGATATTGCCTAAGTATGGAGTGAGCGGTAGTTTAATACGAGCACTGAAATCACTTTACGAGGATTCCACTGCTTGTGTCAGGATATACGGAGCTTGTACGGACTGGTTTGAAATCGAAAAAGGTGTGAGATAGGGATGTGTGGCTTTGCCATAGCTGTTTAACTTATACATAGACGATTGTTTAAAAGATTTGAAAGAGGGTGCGTATGGATTAAAAGTGAATGATTTGATCGTTAAATGCCTTCTTTACGCCGATGATCAAGTCATATTAGCGTCATCTGAAGAGGAGTTGCAGGCGATGGTTAATGTTATGCATGATGCCCTAAAAATCGAAGGAATGAAGATAAATGTAAGCAAAACAAAAGTAATGGTTTTTAAAAGAGAAGTAAGCATGACAAATTGTAAAGTTTCGATTGAGGGAGAAAGAGTGAAACAAGTAAATGAATTTGTGTACTTGGGTTCAAAGTTTACGAGAGATGAAAAGTATAAAAGTGACATTGAGCGAAGGGTGTTGGCAGGAAAACAAATAAACGGGTCACTGCATAGCTTTATGAACAGCTAGAAAGTGTTAAAAAGGCACGTCTAGCTGTGCATAGAGGTGTGTTGGTTCCTACACTTATGTATGAAAGTGAATGTTGGGTTTGGCAGAAGAAGCATGAAAATAGGATTTATGCTGCGAAGATAAGTAGTCGGAGAAGTATAGCCGGAGTGACTCGGTTGGATAAAGAAAAGAAGATAAAAAACGCTGTGGTGTAAAGAAGAAGTGGTTACAAAGATAGATAAAGGAATGCTTGAATGGTTTGAACACGTAGAAAGGATGAATAAAGGAAGATTGACAAAACAAATTTATAAGGCGAGTGTGAATGGACAAGTCGGTAAAGGTCGACCTCGGCGAACATACCTCGATCAGATCAACATTGTTTTAAAGAAAAGCCAGGTCAAGAGTACCAACAACCGACGAGCATGTATGATAGCAATAATAAAAGTAGAGGGTGAAAAAGATGTGTGTATTAACGGTAGCAAGTGGAAGGAAGTGGTCTCTGCCTAACCCTACGGAAAAAAGTCGTGACTATATGTATGTATGTATTCTTGCCTTTTTTAGTGAGCATTCCACGATGGCGATGTTAAGGTATATAAAATTATTCTTGGAGAATTAGAAGTTGGTGTTTATTTTTTAATTTTGGTCAAAAAGTTCGACTAAAAACAATGTAACGGGAATTTTTCCTCAAAGACTATGATAGGAAATCATTAAAGCCGGCACTGGCGTATTAGCAAATTTGTTTGTTTTAATTCTACTGTTTCATTACTTTCCTAAAAAAAAGTAATCGTATTCGTTTGTTTTTAAATTTTATATTGTAGGTATGTTTTTTTTTGAGGAAGTAATGCTGATTGTTATTTATTTGTTCAACTTTTAATGTGTGTAAGTCGGCATTTTTGATTCGTCTCGATTTTGTTAAATTTTTAATACTTGCTATTAATGTCAAAATTTATATTTTGTTATTATTAGTTTAATTTATTGTAGTGATTGACTTTTCGGATGGATACTTTCCCTTTTCGGATTAAAACTCTCCCTTTTTGGATGGTTTTGGTTGTTCATTGATTTTTGGTTTTCACTGGACTTTTTGTTGTTCACTGATGTTTCGACTTTTTGGCGACATTTCTCTGCTCAGACATTTGAATTTGTAGCCGTTCAGACATTTGGATTTTCGTCGTCCAAACCTTTTTGGATTTTAGCTGCCCAGACATATGGTCACCGTTCAGACGTTTGAATTTTTTGTGATAAACCAGTATTTATATACCTAGTTTTTAATTGTTCCTGGAAGAAGAAAGGGTGATGACAGTATTGAAGCCGAATTAAGTTGCCCGTTTTATAAGTATTAAATTAAATAGTAAGATTGAATTGTTTTTTTAGGGTTTAATTTACTTGTATTGTGATTTTCAGAAAAATCACTTGGCGCCCTAACGTGGTTTAGTTTTTTTAATTTTAGTAAGTCAGTTTAAATAAAAAAAAGGATGGATAGGTCCGTGAACTGATCTCTCTATTCCCTCCTAATTAATTTAATGGAGAAATCAAGAATTCACAACCCCGAGAAGCAGTTAGTTTTCAAGCATTAAATGCTTTATTTATTTTTAATAAAATAAATCTACTTCCTTAACAACAACAAATTCTACGATATTCAGGCCCTGTTTAAGAAAAATTACTTTATTTTAGAAGACCTTAGAGTCTGTAACGTGATGTAGAGGCCACGAGTAAAAAGAAACTGTGTCCAACTTCGTTTTGCAATATAAGTAAAACAATAGACGCATATCAATAGTACAAAATAATTAAAAAGGCAAAGTTTCAACTGGGACGCAGAAGTAGCAATAGCTATAGCAATAGCTATAACAATTTTATTGGTACAGAAGTTATGTTTTGTAGAAAACTATTGTTAAAAAAATTAGCGCCTTCTAAATTGTTTACCATAAAAATTTATTTTGAAATTTTGCAACTAATTTTTTCAATTAAAAAGATCTAATTTACTAGCAAACAATTTTTTTTTAAAACTGTACATTTTCATTTATAAAATGTAATATTTTTTACCCCATTTGGATATACATACAAAGGTTAAAAACCATACTTATGTTTCTCGTCCAAACTGAGTAAATCCTTTTGCAATAAAAAAGTTTAGTAAAGCAAGAGCAATTTTTTTTCAGAAAGAATACCTATGTATGACCTAAATTATTTAGCAGGAGAATGACAACGGCTAGTAAGCCCGGAGCCAACATGTAGTATTACTTACAGTGGTGGAGGGCGATGTCAATTGTAACAGGTGCGTCTTATTGTTT
Source organism: Agelastica alni (assembly GCA_950111635.1). Lineage (NCBI taxonomy): Eukaryota > Metazoa > Arthropoda > Insecta > Coleoptera > Chrysomelidae > Agelastica > Agelastica alni. The sequence continues at coordinate 43,766,799 of OX467712.1, read as the reverse complement.
TTGACTGTGCTGTGTAATTTAGTAGTTAAATAGTTATCTTTTAACTTCTTATTTCAACATTATTATACACTCTTAGAGGAAAGTACCACGGGTCCAAGCTTGGCACAAATATGTAGAATTCTGGACCAAGCTTGTAAGCCAGGCTTGGCTCTCTTAGGATAAAAACTCTAAAATTATTAAAAAATGTCAAAACTATAAAACTAAATAATATACCTACGGTAAAGATACTCCAAGTTTAAGTTATTAGTTAAATGTAAATAAATATATATTTATGTATATATAAAACAATCGACCGTACTATAACTTAAGGAGTAGGTGGTTTCTTATTAAGGTTTGCGGTCTGCGACAAATGAAACTCATTCGTTTTTTTTTTAATTCTCTATATTTCGTCAATATTTATTGACTTCATCAGGAGAAGGCTAAAAGTAAATAAAATTAAAAAAAGGGATACAATACTGTAGTTGCACAAAAAATGAAAAATTACGCACAAAACATAGAGTCAGTCACTTAAAAACAAATTAAAATACATTTAAATGTGTTCGGCGGCACATTCAGACTAGAAATGTAGAATTGTGATAAATTTTCATTTATCAAGAAGAAAGAAAGAAACTCTAGGTAACAAAGGCCAAAAATAACACAATAATTTTTTTCTTTCTTTTACAATGTGATTAGTGTATAAATATATACATATACAGGGTGTTTGAAGCAACCCAGGATAAGAAGAATATAACTAAAAAAAAAAAAACCAAACAACAATTTCATCTCAAGTTTAAGTGAATTGCAAAATGTTACAGTATATATTGCTTAAATGTCCTGTATTAGATTTATAATTTACCGTTGTGTTTTTATTTTTATTTATATGGTACATTTCTAAGAATAATCTGCTTTTATAATTTTTTTCATGTTCAAGTATTTTAACATTATTGTAATCAAATTGATGACCAGTTTTTTGGTAGTGTTCAACCACCGCACATGAATTTTTTCCTAAACGACAGTCACTTTTATGTTGGGCTATTTTTTGTTTTAACCACTGTGAAGTTTGATCCACATAGCAACTTTGACATTCCAGACAAGGAAGTTGGTAGATGATGTTACTGTTAAATAACATAGGTGTCTTGTCTTTGACTTTGGAAAATAAATCTGAATTGTTTAAAATGTTGTATTTAGCAATCTTTATATGTGGGAAGTTTCTAAAAATATCAAAAAGTTTTTTCAAATTTTTTTGTAAAAAAGATTCATGGGAAATATGAGTGAGTATATATATATAGAGTTAATGTAATGTCAAAAAAAACAGAACACAATATTAATTTTAACCATATTTTTAATTTTAACTTGCCAACTGTTTAAGCTGTACAAACAGTTACTGTTTTATTGATCAATATTTTAACTTGTAACCAATGATGTTGTTGTGCGTGTTGTGTAATTTTTAATTTTTTATGAAAATTACTGCATTTTTCTAGTCAACCTAACCTAGTAAGTTCAATTTTTTTAACATTTTTTTTACCGTTAATTTTGACAATAATGTTTTTTACAGATGTCTTGATAATGAAAATAAAGAATTTTCGAAAGCTTGACTAAATAAGAAAGAGTTTTTCTTTTCTTACTGGCCTTTATTGACTGCATCCCCAAGAAATACCTAATTTTTATGGTAATTTCAAATTTATGGTTCTTCATATATATATATATATATATATATATATATATATATATATATATATATATATATATATATATATATATATAGATAATTGCTCCGGATTTTGTCAATGATCCCATTAAACTTATTAGCTGCAGTACTTGGGCCAACTGACATTAAAACCAACCCTTGGGAAAAAAATATTCAGATATTATTTGCATGTAAGCTCGTAACAGTTTTTCTTATTGTGAATAATTCAACAAAAATGCTCGGATCCGAATGAGTCTAATGAAATTGATATTTCAAATATGATGGCGATGCCTTAACGTCTGTAAATCTTAGTACTACGGTAGGAAAAGGTTTCTCTTTAATAGATCGTGGGTTGCGCATTAGGTTCCCAGGTGGCCGCTTTTTTCTTTTTCCGAAGGGGATTATCCTTTAATTAAATTCCCGAAACCGCAGCCAAGACGAGACAGACGCGGTGCTCTATTACGTTCGCGAAACGAAGAACAATCGGATTACAGCTGTATTTTATCGTTTAAGATATCTGGAAGCAATTGCGCCCTCGCCAACGAACGGCCGGGACTAAATTCGCCATTCACCTGTCTCTCTTTCACGTCTACTTGCAACTTGCTATTGCTTATTCCCTTTTATTTATTGTCTTGTTTCGTGCACTTACCCTCCCATCGTTCTGGAAACGATACAGAAAAGGACTAGCACAATTTTTGACATACAACATAACCTGGCGAATTAGTTTTTGGAAATGATCACAGAGTTCTTTAAAAATATATTTTTGTAATCTTGAATGTAGGGACATTATAAAAAATTCTAAAAAGACTCTTTGTTATTAACCAATCAGCATTTTTGCTCGAACCTAAATTTCTACAAAGTTTGTCTAGATATCACCTGTGATCTATCTTAGTTTTTGGTGTGTTTCCGTTCACTTCCTTGTGGCTACCCGGCACTGAGACTTCTTTACACTGACACATTTACAATAAGCTTTAACGGGTTAACACTTTTAATTCTGCGCATCTGATGTAGATAGCAGAACTTCAACGTGTAGAAGCTACTACTTTGGAATCAGGCCTACGACTAAATAGGACCAAATGCTGTTTGTTGATTGTGGACAGACTTCAGACAATCCCAATGCCACTTCGACTCATCAACGATATAGAAACCAATGACACTGTTATTTATCTTGGCGCAAAAATAACCAACAAACGAGGCTCCGAACCAGAAATCAGGAGAAGGATTGGAATGGTAAAAGAAGCTTTGGGCAGACTAGTTAAAATCTGAAAGGACAACAATATCCAGAAAATGAACATGGAACAAATATCTCCATACGCAGAGAACTGAATATTCATTAAAGGCTCCTTCCAAGAATCCAGAGGCGCATACTTAAATATTTCGATCACGTGATACGGAAGGACGTGATGGAGAAAATTGTGATCCAAGGAAAAGTGGACGGCAAAAGAACGAGAGGCAGATCTCCTGTAAGATTTATGGACGAAATCAAGGACCTTACAAATATGTCAATCGCAGAAGTAATTAGAACCGTAGAGAATAGAGAAGCATGGCGAATGCTTGCACCATGAATAGTCACGACGCTCAAAATCAAGCAACGACTGTAGAGAGAGAGAGAGAGAGAGATCTGATGTTGGTTGTCTAGAAGCTGGATCACTTCACGCTTATGGAATTAAGTATCTTTTTATGACTTCTAGCGGTTTTCTTAATTTCTGCTGGAACGGAATCCACTTAGAGGTAGGTATCTATGTAAGTCGTTGTTCCCAACCACACAATAAGCATTTTTCTTATTACTCGGTTTTGGAATGTTTATAGGCATCTATAATTGATTTTTTTTAGCAACTGCCATTTATCTACGCCGCGCCGGTTTCACAACCTGTTTGTAAACCAGTACTCTATTCGGAATGGATAATTGGAATTGTCTTTCTATCAACCAATACATATTTTTATATATTTTCTGTTCAGTATTTTTTCTTACTTCTTACACTTATCTATTATCTACCCCATATGTAACGAATAAGGCAAAAAATTTGTGTTTATGAACGACAACGCCCAACCGCATCGCGCAAGAAGGATACACTTGAAGCAGGATATATCATATATATATCGCCTGATATGAATCCCATTGAAAACATGTGAAATTACATTGCTAAAGCCATCAACCCACCTCAGACTGCAGATGAGTTAGTCGTAGCGGCTGCAGAGGAATGTAACAATATTCCACGAGACACTATTAACCGCTTACGTGTAAATATGTTATTCCAACGTGGCAGAGGTCATACCGAATATTAGTTAGTGTACAACATGTTTCATTGCTTCTTTTGATTTAATAAATTTTGTTAATAATTTACACATTTGTTGGTATTTTAATTTTCTAAGTATCCCAGTTTATGGAAAATACCCCTTTCACAAAAAACAGATTTAAAAGAAACAATATACTTTTATAAATATATTTTGTTTTTCCGTTTGTCCGTTCAGGACTCTAAAGTGTGATTATTCTGAAATACTAATCCCGAGTTTTGCCAAAAACTTTTTTTTATTTTGCAATTTAATAACGCAACTTGTTAAAGTCTAGTTTTTACTTTTAGACATCATTTGAAAATATTTGTTGGCTTCCTTTTTACACCCTTTATCAAAACTTAAAACCAAACGGCTTGTAGAAACATTTGAAGACAAAAAGTTAAATGGCCGGTCCTGTTTTCATTTTCCGAAACAGCCGCATCTTCCGCCCTTCAATATACAAACATTTGAACATCTGTAGATCTCCTGGATGACCTCTTCTGTAGGTTTACGTCGTCTCCAGGGAATCGGAAAAATGTGGATCGTTCAGGTGACTTGTCCTTTAAGGAATTTAACGAATGCCTCATTCATTAGTAACGTTTTACTTATCTTGTGGGGAAGATATTATGAAGTATTTAATTTGTTTGTTAGTAGAAGAGTTTGTTAACAATTATTTTTAAAAGATAAATAGGACTATTTACAAAATTATGCTGGAAGTTTTTTTATTAATTAAAAAATTGATTATATTTGCAGAATTTAAATCTGCGAGGCAAAAAAAGTTAACTAAATGTCCAATTGTCTAACTTTTTAATGTGATTAGATTCTTTTTAACTCTCCTAAATTTTGCATAATCCACTTAAATAAAATATTAAAAAGATTAATACAATGACTTATTAAAATAAATCCAATGAGTAGCCGAACCATAAAATATAAAAAAGAAAATTTAATTAGCATTATTATTTCGTAAATTGCTAGTCCGAATTGTACAAAATTTGGGGTAAGCCTATTTTGAGATACGGAGATTCCAGATTTGATATTTGCAATGTTGTCAGATGTGCCATTTCTCTGATATTATTAGTCACTTTGGTTTTTTAAATACCCTGTATATTCAGTTGTAAGTCCACTTCTGTTCAACATTTATGGCAAGTGTATTATCCGTAAAGCTACAGAAGGCTGGGAGAGAGGAATTTCTGTGGGCGGAAGAACAATTAATAACCTTAGGTATGCTGACGATACTACTTTATTTGCCAGCAACGAGCAAGAGCTAACAGAAATGTTACAGCGGATCGAGATGGCTGGTCAGGAGGCAGGGTTAACTATTAACAGATCAAAGACAAAAATAATGATTATCGACCGGCCAAGAAACAACAGTCCAGAAACCAAGGAAATAAAAGGTATAGCTGCGGCTAACCAATTCTGGGATCGCTTATAACGAATTCAGGTGGATACACATCGGAAATCAAAAGGCGGTCAGCAGTTGCAAAAGAAGCCATGGCAAGGCTTACTAAGATCTGGAAGAGTAATGACATAACCCTATCCACCAAGACCAGACTCGTTAAAACTCTAGTATTCTCAGTCTTCTCATATGCATCAGAGTACTGGGCACTCAAGGAAACGGATAAACGCGCTATCGATACTTTTGAAATGTGCTGTTGGCGAAAGATGTTACGCGTATCATGGACACAAAGAATAACAAACGAGTCGATTCTAAACCAATTGAAGATCAAAAAAAGACTACGCACTATCGTCAGAATAACATCCTTTTTCGGACATATCCTCCGAAGAAACGGACTGGAAAAACTCACCGTAGATCACCAATCAGATATGTGGACCACATTGTCAGGGAAACCGGAGTACCACTCAACGAATGTTTCAAAGCCGCGGAAGACAGGCGAATATGGAAAGATCTCACATATCACAGATCATGATGGCACGATACCCGAAACGGGTGATCGAATAGAAAGAAGAATATTCAGTCATTATTGTAATCTCCTCTTCAGGACGAGTCCAGCCATATGTAACACTTATGATTCTATGTAGTTTAGAAGGTCGAAATAAATAAAACACAAGTGTGGCAACGCCTAATTTCTCAATAGTTTTTTTAATACAATCTATTTTTGACTACATTTAAACGTAACAATTAATCAAGTAATCAAAATGTGCTCAGATAATTGTCCGTTTTCAGATTTCTGGTCCACTATATATAAGAATTACAAAAAATACCTTAATCTTCGTAGAAATACAAAAAATATTGAGACACAATATGAATTTAAACGTTAAAAAATAGCTAAAAGGGATAAAGAATCATAAAAGCCCGTTCTATTTTTTTCCGAAGAAAAAACTTTCGAAAAGAGAAATTGCGTTAACAAAGAACAGGGTAACATTGCACAATATCACTTAAAAGGTATATAATAGTGTCTGAGACTTAAAAGGGTTAACTTTCACTTTAATTGGGGGTTGTATTTTATAGGCTATAATGTAGGGAATTTATTGTCAATCTTTTTACGACTTCTAAGGATATAAGGTACAGAAATTTTGCTTTCCAGAGACGACATCTAATAGAGTTGTGGTTTTAATTTAATAAAATTGTTAAGTTTATTTTTTATCACCAACCGCTAATTCTCTTTAAAAAAGTTTTCATCATCTTTAAAGAGTTTCCAGTGAAGAAAAATTAAACATTAATATCAATTTTAATTTTTCTAAGCATATCCCTAAATAATACCATACATAACATTATTAATTAGTTGGTAATTTTGGTATTTAACTAATCAAGAGACATTTACTCTTATCTCATTTATTCAAATAGATTTAAAAGTTTTGCAACACATAATATGTATTAAAATAATTTCACGAAAATAATTTTTTTTCTGCATACATACAGTGCGGCCTTGAAGTAACGCATAAATTCATTATAAGCTAAATAAATGGTTATATGAAAAAATCTCAAAACAGGTCGATTTTTGCTTTATAAATTTTAAATGGGGTAAAATCGGGTGATTTCATAGGCCATTCTACTGTAACCCTTTATTCAATTTAACGAGCTGAAAATTATTCTGTTTAAAAACTGGTGCACAGCTATATGGAAGTGTGGCCATGCGCCATCCTGTTGAAACCATATTCTACGGTCTAAAGTGTTGGCAATTTGGATATCAGAGTCAAATCAGGTATTAATGTATTTTGCGGAAAATCCAGGTATAATTCTACTGTTAAATTTTCATCAACAAAATACATACATACATATAGTCACGCCTTTTTCCCGTAGGGGTAGACAGAGACAATTTCCTTTTACTTGCTACGGTTCTTACAATCTTTTGCTTCCCCTACTTTCATCAAAACTCTCATACGTGCTCGTCGGTTGTTGGTACTGTTGACCTGGCCTTTCCTCAAAACAATGTTGATCTTATCGAGATGTGTTAGCCGAGGTCGACCACTACCGACTTGTCCATTCACACTCGCCTTTTAAATTTGTTTTGTCAATCTACCTTCATCCATCTTTTCTACATGTCCAAACCATCTGAGCAGTCCTTTATCTATCTTTGTAACCCCATCTTCTTTTACACCACAGCGTGCTCTTATCTCACTATTCTTTACTTTATCCAACCGAGTCACTCCGGATAAACTTCTCAGACTACTCATTACCGCAGCATTTATCCTATTTTCATGCTTTTTCTGCTACACCCAACATTCACTTCCATACATAAGTGTAGGAACTAACACCTCTCTGCTCAGCCAGATGTGGCTTTTTTGACACTTTCTGTCTGTTTATAAAGCCCGTTCATTTGTTTTCCTGCCAACACCCTTCGCTCAATGTCACTGTCATACTTTCCATCTCTCGTAAACTTTGAACCCAAGTACAGAAACTCATTTACTTGTTCCACTCTTTCTTCCTTAATCAGAACTTTACAGTTTGTCATGCTTTCTTCTCGTTCAAAAACCATTACTTTCCTTTTGCTTACATTTATTTTCAAAACAGTTTTCAAAAAAATATGGCCGTTTAAATAAAACGTTGCCCTATCCAAAAATAAAACGTTAGATATCAATATAATTGTTATTTATTTTATTATCGTTTTGATTCATTATGTACTCGCAGAATTCAGTTCTGCGGTCACAGTCATCTACAGTCAACGCATGGATGAGATTTATTTTATAATGATGGCATTTTGCCCTTTTAAAAATAATTGATATTAAAGACCTTCCAATATCTATCCAATTTCCTACGTAATCTCGGCACTGTACAGTGTGTATCGTCTCTATCTTGTCCTTTTACTCTCGAGAGAGTATGGTGATATCATGTCTCAATTGCTCGGATCGTAGTTCTCAATTTTTCTTTGTCTTGAGCTTAAAGAGATTCTTCTTGCAGACCGTGACCAATGATTTCTTTGGATCGATCCAACCAGCATGTCGGAGACCTTCCTTTTGGTCGTTTATCATTGATTTTTCCCTCTACAATAAGTTTTTCCAGCCCGTTCATTCTTCTTGAAATGTGTCCAAAATACCGTAGGTATGATTGGTTTATCCTGATTTATAGCCTTGTAGTGATTTTTAGTTTTTTAAGTTTTGACACGTTAGTACGGTGTGTATGATATTCGCAGCATTCTTCTGTAGGCCCACATTTCAAAAGCATCTATTATTCTTCGATTGGCCATTTTTAGTCCAGGTCTCAGAGGCATATATGGCAATAGGAAAGATCAAGGATTTCAGTTTGTTGCGTTGAGATATTGCAGAGTCTTTCCATATTCGAGTCAGTTTTATTGTTGAGTTACGTGCTATGGACAGTCTGGGTTTAATTTCTCTGTCACAGCCGCCTTTGTTTGTAATAAGTGATCCTAAATAGTTAAATTTCTCAATCACATCAAAACCATCGATACGTCTAACATTGGCAGGGTTGCGGTCTATTATTATAATTTTAGTCTTCTTTTTGTTCAACGTAAGATCCTGTCCAACTTTCTGATGATTTCGGTGAGTTCTTCTAGTATTAAGGTGTCATCTGCATATCTAAGGTTAGTAATTCTTTTTTCTCCTATGGTTAATCCCCCTTGCCATCCTTGCAAAACTTTTCTTATTATATACTCTCCGTATATATTGAGAAGAAAGCAACTGTGGGGTTTCGATTGAGGGAGAAAGAGTGGAACAAGTTAATGAATTTGTGTACTTGGGTTCAAAATTTACTAGAGATGGAAAGTATGACAGTGACATTGAGCGAAGGGTGTTGGCAGGAAAACAAATGAATGGGGCACTGCATAGCTTTATGAATAGCCAGAAAGTGTCAAAAAAAGCACGTATAAAAGTACGTATAAAATAATTATATGTTTTGGTACTCCCATGTTTTCCCAGTTAAGCCACAAATTTTTTCATTTTACACAATCGAATGGCGACAAAATGACATCTTGTTGAATATTTACATTAAGTGTAGGTCTACCTTGCTTCGGTACACCCCTAACGTGTCATTTCCTTTCTATTCTGCTTACCGTAGATTAAGAGATACGGTACGATTTGGGTGCAGTTCATAAAATAATATGCATACCTAAAGGCATTTTAACAAAACAGGTTGTTAAATACGATATAATAAATTAGATTAACAATACTGAATTTTACTTGGATATTTATAAATATTTTTTAACGTCAAATTAAAAAAAACAAATGGCAAGAAATACTTTTCTTTAGTCGAGCTGCTAGGATTACTTATGAAAGTGAATAGAAAAAATGTTAAAATAGCAAACAACTTTTTATTAAAAAGGTACCTACGTTTAGTCGTCATCAATTATTTTGTAAGTAATAAATTGTCATAAACAACTTTTGCATTTTTGTCCACCCTGTATCAATTTGAATCAACTGGTGATACATCATCTTAGCAAAGGAAATCCAAAAATCGGAAAAAAGGAGGTGTTTCATTTAAAAAACCGGTGCTGACGTCATCACTTAAAGGTTATGCACCGTATACGAGAGATTATTATTTTAAAAAATAAAATCAAAAATAGACATGCATCTGGATTTTTTCATATTACTGTTTATTTAGCTAATAATGAATTTATAAATTTAGACTGCACTGTTAAGATAACAATTTTAATGTGTGTTATTTGTTGCAGACCAGACATTACTCTACAGATATTTCCATGGCAGATGCTCCAGAGAAACAAAAACTCTTATACCACCACTGGCCACATTCAACCGAAGAACTCGGCAGGCTTATCAGTCTCACCCATTTACTTTTAAGATTGACACTACAAGGACCAATCTCCATCAAGAGTCCTCTAGTCCTTTTGTTACAAGGCTGCTACGGAATGAAACAGGCTTCCATAATCAGTTTTTCCAGAAAACTATGACCTGCAACTTTTCAAAAAGCGGGTCCACAATTATCTCCTTTCTATAATCCCTCCCTCATAATATTTGTTGCTAAAGAAATAGCTGTTTTACAAAGTGATATTTCTCGCGTATGGAATCGTTCTAGGGTATCCTGTAAGTGGGGCGTAGGTCCTCCCTCCACTACGACCTTTAGTAGGTCTATTGTGGCTCACCCCTATAGAGGTTACATTTCACCGCACAATCCAGCCCTTCTCACGAAGTTCATGGTTAAGCAGAGAAATATTTGAATACAGTTTGGGATCTTGGTGATAGTAAAAGTTCTCCAGTTGTAATATAAGCATCGAGTTCGTCAAATGCAGTGAGCTGTCTATTGTGGCTCATCCCTAGAGGTTACAGTTCACCGCACAATCCAGCCCTTCTCACAAAGTTCATGGTTAAGCAGAGGAATTTTTGAGTTTAGTTTGGGATCTTGGTGATAGTAAAAGTTCTCCAGTTGCAATATAAGCATCGAGTTCGTCAAATGCAGTGAGCTGTCTATTGTGGCTCATCCCTAGAGGTTACAGTTCACCGCACAATCCAGCCCTTCTCACAAAGTTCATGGTTAAGCAGAGGAATTTTTGAGTTTAGTTTGGGATCTTGGTGATAGTAAAAGTTCTCCAGTTGCAATATAAGCATCGAGTTCGTCGACTGCAGTGAGATAAAGAGTACATGCAGTTACCTGAAGGATTTTGGAGTTTCGTTATGAGATGCGTTATCCCCACTTCTCTTTAACATCGCTTTGGAGAGCATTGTGAGAAAGGCAAGGACAAAAACGCTTCTCTTTAGAAATCAGGGTCCTCATATTATACTGCTTTTTGCTCATGATATAGATATAGTGGGAAAAATAACTGTCAGTGTTAAGGAACAGTTCATAAAACTAAAAAAGGTTGCAAAAGAAGTTTTACTTCGAATCAACGAAGATAAAACAAAAAATATGGCTACAACAAGAACAGAACGACGAAACAGAAAGTGTAAATGGACTACTACAATTTTGAAAGAGTTCATCAGTTTAAATATTTGAATACAAGGTGCGAGTCGATGCTGTTTTGCGCTGCAAAAAATAATGAAATCGAAAAAAGTATACCGCCGTACGAAAATAAGAATTTGCCATTCAGTGATAAGACCTATAATAATAACATATGCATGTGAAACATAGACGATGACAAAACAAAATGAAAACCGACTAAAAATCTCAGAACGAAGAGTTCTTAGAAGGACAACACAGCAATACAGAATAAAAACTAATATGGAATTTACTTACTTACTTTCCGGGTCCGGTCAAACTAAAAATTTCCAATAATTTGCGGCTAATATGGCCTTGTCGTTCGCTGGGTTAATGTCGTTTATTGAGCAAGGTTGGTCTAGATGTAGGCATATAAGAAGATGGTTTGGGTCCTGGATGGCACCACAATCACACAGGATACTTGCTCCCTCCAGCAGTAGACCTCATTTGTTCATGTTGGTGTTGCATCGTGGTACTCCCACTCTCAGGGAAACTTTTGGTTGTTTAATTGACTCCTCCACGTAGTGATTCGGTTTGATTTTGGCGTTCCTTCTAAAGCCCGTGTTCTTTTCATGAAGCTTTGCCTAGACTTGAGCCGTCGCTCAGTATAGAATTGAAAGAACTATATAACCAGCCAGATATAGCGAAAATAATAAAGTCAGAAAGTTTAAGATGGGCCGGCCATGTTAAGAGACAAAATCAACGTGTCGTCAAGTTGATATGGGAAGAGACCCCGGAAGGAAAACGACCGCTAGGAAGACCAAGGATGCGGTGAAAAGATAATATTGCAGCGGATTTACGGACTCTAAATATCGAACGAGCAGAGGACCTAATGATGGACCGCAAAAAGTGGAGGCAGATTGTAAAGTCAGCAAAGACCAACCTTGGGTTGTAATGCTATAGAAGGAAATGTTTTCTGATGAAACCAGGATATATGTAGTAAGTAACAATCACCGGATTCGTATTTATAGTGAACTAACCAGAGCTCACCAAATGCCCATAATCGTTCAACCTGTTTTAGGGGAGATAGCGCCAGATGTATTAGTAGATGTATTAAATTAAAACATGTTGAAAGCACGACTGGTAAAGGATATATTATATTAGGGAGTTCTACAGGCTCACGTTACGCTGTGGAAAAAAGCTTTTGGTGATAATTTGGTTTTCATAGACGATATGCTCAACCACATTGAACGAATGTGATTTTTTTATTCTTTTAGATCTAATAAATCAAAAATATATTTGAATTATGAAATGTGAGTAAATAAGCCTCGATAACCCTATTAAAAAAACCGATGAAGGTAATAAACAACAATAAATAGAACAGGAAGTAGGTACAAAAAATAAATCTACAAAAAACAAAGGTATACTGGTTAAAACAAATTGTGAATTTAAAAAATATAAATGTATTTACGACCTTCCTGTAAGTATTTAAAACATCAAATAAATAAATCTTTAAACAAAAAAAGTTTATAGTTTTATTGCGTAAAAGGACACAGTAGGTGGGTAAAAACGTTAAATAGTCAGTCGTAGTGTTAAAAAGTGACCATGAATAAACATTTTTCAACAATTGATGTGGTTTAATTCGCAATAACGACTCCGAAAGGACGTTCAACACTCTTTAATAAATATCCTGTATATATATCTACTCAAATAAAATTGACATTATTATGTCTCTTCGACGATCATCTGCTTATGCAAAATTGATGGTATTCGAGTTTTCTTCCAATAATCCACTTTAATTATTGATTGCATCTTCGAAAAAATGTGTTTATCTCTTTGAAAAGTGTGCAGTAGCCAGTATTTCTTGTATTTTATTTCTGCAGTTTGGCCATTGGATGGAAAATAAAATGAGAGACAGTTTCTGTTTCTTATCTGCAAACGCCCCATCCTTGTTGAAATCAGTAGCGGGCTTACCCGTATTCCATCGACTATCGATCCATAAAAGTACTAAATTCACTACGATTAAAATCTTTGATTACTACTTTTAAAATTTATAAAATTACACTTTATTCTGTTTTTATTAATAGTTATTCAAAAATAATTTTAAATGACTGCAATTGGTACCGTAGTAAAACTAAACAAATGTTATTTTCGAGGGTTGAATAATTCTGTTTAACTTATACGTAGACGATTGTTTAAGATTTGAAAGAGAGTGCGTATGGATTGAAAATGAATGATTTGATTGTCAAATGCTTTCTTTACGCCGATGATCTAGTCATATTAGAGTCATCTGAAGAGCAGTTGCAGGCGATGGTTAATGTTACCCATGATGCCCTTAAAATCAAAGGGATGAAAATAAATGTAAGCAAAACAAAAGTAATGGTTTTTGAAAGAGAAGAAAAAATGACAAACTTTGAAGTTTTGATAGAGAAAAAAAGAGTGGAACAAGTAAATGAATTTGTGTACTTGGGTTCAAAGTTTACGAGAGATGGAAAGTATGATAGTGACATTGAGCGAATGGTGTTGGCAGGAAAACAAATGAATGGGGCACTGCATAGCTTTATGTACAGCCAGAAAGTGTCAAAAAAGGCACGACTGGCTGTGCATAGAGGTGTGTTGGTTCCTACACTTATGTAGGGTAGTGAATGTTGGGTTTGTCAGAAGAAGCATAAAAATAGGTTGGATAAAGTAAAGAATAGTGAGATAAGAGAACGCTTTGGTGTAAAAGAAGATGTGGTTACAAAGATAGATAAAGGAATGCTTAGATGGTTTGGACACGTAGAAAGGATGGATGAAGGAAGATTGACGAAATAAATTAATAAGGCGAGTAAGAATGGACAAGTCGGTAGAGGTCGACCTCGGCGAACATATCTCGATCAGATCCACATTGTTTTGAGGAAAAAACAGGTCAAGAGTACCAACAACCGACGAGCATGTATGAGAGCACTGATGAAAGTGGAGAATGCAAAAGATGTAAAGAGTAAATTTATGCCAACAATTTATAAAACAACGAATGATTTTGAAATATTTATAAATATTTGAAATATACTTTAAATCTTTATTTTCATATTACACCATAAGAAATACAAGAGAGAGAAATACAAGTATACACTATAAAATCTTTTTTTATTGAAAAATATTGTTTTGTTTTAGTGTTTTATTAATTTATATAGATGTAAAAAGAAGAAAGAAAATTAGCATAAATAATGTTACACATTTTTTTTTTCAGTTTTTCTTTTGTTTTTTTTTGGGACAATTTCTTTGTAAATACCAGCAATAATCATTTGGAGGTTCCATCTACCATGATACCTATTCTCCATCACATTCAGGTCCTGGTGGAAGCGTTTTCGCTATTCTTTACTGCAATTTCCCAGATTATCAGGATAACTTTCCAGGTGACTGTAGAGAAAGAGTAGCCTTATTCTCATATTCGCTATTAAAATTTAGAAGCTTCTCAACATCTTTTACACAATTTCTCTTTTTAATTTGGTGTTTTATAGTTACCTTAGAAATATTCTACAACCCTTTAAGCTTAACTTTCATAATTAGTTATAATTTATATGAAGTTTGTTTCTTTCATATAAGCATTCTGCGTTCTTGTCCAACGCTTCGACAAACTGTTTAATCATACCTAACTTGATATGAAGTTGCGGAAGTATGATATTTTCTTAACTTAACGAATGCTGTTTTATTACATTAGCTTTACCAACAAGGTCTCAAATGCCACACATCTTGTCCACAGTGAATTTGCTTTGCTCTACTGTCCCACCTACAGATTAAGCAAAGATATTTCGTATATCCATTTTGCTGACCACATAAGAAGTTCTTCTTCTTCTTTAATTAGATCTGTCGATCTGTTAATTGGGTCGCATTAGGATCTCTTGGGATGTCGATTGCCAGCTGTCCTTACATCTCTTAGGTGGTCTTCCTGGGGGTCTATCTCCCGCTGGTCTGTTCGGGAATGCTATCCGCGGTAGTCGATCTTCTGCCATTCGGGTAAGTACATAAGAAGATACTTGGTTAATGCAATAGTAGCTACTAAAAACAGCTTAGTAATTCAATGATTTCTTACATTGGATTGTCCTTATCCTTATCCTTAGCATTCGATATTGATCTTATTTGATGTTTGGATTACATCACTTGCAAAATCAGAGGTCACACATTTTACATTACATAATTTTTTTAATATCTAATAATTTAATCTTATTTGTTTAAGTGTTTACCCCGATATTTGGCAGTGTTTGTAAGAATTTAAGGAAATGCTGAAACACGTAATTTTTGATCCAAGTGGGACACATTTTAACGTTACAGAGATCTGACCTTTCCTTCCACTTCCCCAACCCCTTAATTTATAATAGGGAATGTACCATGTGTGGCACATTAAAAAGGCATTTAGATGGAATATTTACTCATGATTTATTTTCAATATTTACACCGTCTTTGCAAAAAAAAGTCTTCTTCTTCTTTAATTAGATCTGTCGATCTGTTAATTGGGTCGCTTTAAGATCTCTTGAATGTCGATTGCCAGCTGTCCTTCCATCTCTTAGGTGGTCTTTCTGGGGGTCTATCTCCCGCTGGTCTGTTCGGGAATGCTATCCGCGGTAGTCGATCTTCTGCCATTCGGGTTACATGAGCGTGCCATTGTCATTTCCTTTGCCGCCCCCATCTCACCACGTCCTGCACTTGACATTCATCTTTTATAACCTTGTTCCTGACTCGGTCTCTTTTTGTCTTTCCGAGTATGCCTCTTAGGGTTTTCATTTATGTTACACGCAGCATGCTTTTTGTTTCAGTTATCTATTCTCGAGCTTCAATACTGTAAGTCATGATTGGCCTAACACAAGTCTTGTAAATCTTGACCTTGCTGTCAATACGCATATATTTATTTGCCCATACCACCTGTCGTAAGCATCCTGCTATTGCGGTTGCCTTGTTAATCTGATTCCGTAGATCATTTATTGGATTGTGGTGGACCGATATATCCATGCCTACGTACTTAAAATTGGATACTTGCTCGATAGGTTGATCTTGGACTACGTGCTTACATCTTATGGGTTTTCTGGTTAGGGTCATGCACTTTGAATTTCCTACTGATACGTTCATGTTTAGTTGTGCTGCTGTTAGATGCAATTTATGGAGCTGTCGTCTGTTTCTGCGATGATAACTGCGTTATCAGCAAAGCATATTATGTTAATTTTGTTTCGGCCCATTCGATAACCGAGACCCATCGCTGACACTTCTTCTATAATTTTGTCCATTATTAGGATAAATATAAATGGGCTGAGACTGTCTTCCTGTCTGATTCCTCCTGGTGTTTTTATGTTTTTTTTTCGTGAAGCTGTCTCCTGCTTTAATCTTTGTGTAGTTGCCGGTATTAAGATTTTGTAAAACTTTGACGATGTTGTCGGGAGTTTCTCTCTTCTTTTGATGACCAAATAAGAAGTTAACCATTTTAAAGTCAACACAAACCGGCAATTGATGCCCATAGTAATTAATTTTTTGCAGAACCAATCTAATATTCTGACATTTTTCTTTGAATTTTGTTGTATGTGCATGTGCAATAACTGAGATGAACGAATTTCAACCAGAAACCAAACACTTATTAATAACTTGTTCCGAGGAGACGGCGTAAATTGTTCATTATTTTTAATATTATAAAAATACCAAAATCATAAAATCCAGAGCTAATCCAGTACTTTCATAAATATATTTCTAAACTGTGTACTTGAAATTATAGAAATCCACAGAAATACGCAGGGCAACAAAAAATTATTTTTTGAGCTGTGTAATTTGTCGTTTTATAAACGATTTAATAAAGTATCCGTAGAAACTGTCGTAGTTGTATCTAAACAAAACATTCGTGGTAAAACAAAGTTTATTGTAGACTGTTTTTCTTTTTTATGTAAGCAAAGATAGCTCTACAAATATAAAGTTATACTTCAATTCTTCATTACACACTCTGTGCCGGTTGGGGGTTTTCTTTCTTACATTGCGGACTGAAGGCCTTTTGTGTTCCTGCACTGCATGGAGAATGAACTGCCTGCAGGGTAAAATGCTTGGCGAAGGCCAGCAGCTTGCAAATCGGATCTTTGCTAGTCAAAGATACTTTTTCCAGTATTACTACTGTTTTAAAGTGGTGATATCTTGGTCTAGCGAGTGCTTCGCAATCGAAGATGATATGGGTTGATGTTTCTTCGTGCTCTCCACAGTTCTTGAAGATGGGGTTCTCATTGAAGATTTACATAAGTTATACTTCAAACTTATCACCATAATTATATATTTATTGTCAACTTCTGTAATATTATACAGATAATTTTTTTATTTTAAAAAGTTTACAAATTATCTTCTAGGTAATGCCAAAAAAAAATCCTATTTATGATAAATGTATCAAAAGACTTTAATAATAATTTAACTACTAATGTAAAATTTTTAATTTCATACTATTTACGTTATGCAAGAAAAATGTTATTGTTTTTTTAGGTTAAACCCTTGAAAAAATTGCAACGATTCGACGCTGCAGAGTTAAACCTCCGAGACCGACTTGGCAAAGGGCTCGCCAAGTCAAAAGAGGACTGTCTCGAATAAAACCGCTCGAGGAAATTGACTCTTGGACGAAGTTTCTGCAAGAGCGAAGTTTCTGGAAAAGTAATTCTGTCTCTCGTCGTTAAATTGAATCAAGATGTCTCTGCTAAGTTAAACATGGTTCGTTTGTCCCAGACCGCAAATACGTGAGTCGTGATCCTCCTTTTCCGGATGCCTCAAATTTTAATATTAAAAGAGGTAAAGAAGCTGTTTGCTCGTTATTTTTTCAGGAAGAGAAATACGAGAGCTAATATTGTCGGTTCATGTTCGTTCAATTATACGGAAACCGAGAAATACTATAGGTACATTCTTGCGTCCCTTAAATTTCTTCTAATTTAGGTTTCATTTTGAATTAAACAATTGTTGCCAACGAAGAAAATTTATTTATTAAATCAATAAAAGAAACTGACGACAAAATTTTGTAAACGTACCAAATTTATTTATTAAAATAAGAACTACAAAAATAGTACCAAATGTTATTCACGTAATATTATTTTATAATCCACACCCTGATGATTTTAATACGAATACCGTTAATACAACACTAAAACCGATGCACAACGTTGACAAAATTGTTATTGTTATAGGATAGACTTATCTATTGTGCTTTTATAGACTTGAAAAAGGCCTATGACAGAGTGATGAGTAGTGAATTGTGGTCGACATTGTCTGTGTATGGGGTGAGTGGTAGTTTAATACAAGCACTAAAATCACTTTGCGAGGATTTCACTGCTTGTGTCAGGGAATAAACGAAGCTTGCACGGACTGGTTTACCATCCAAAAAGGTATGAGACAGAGATGTGTAGCTTCGCCTTGGCTGTTTAACTTATACATAAACAATTGTTTAAAAATTTTGTAAGAGAGTGCGTATGGATTGAAAATGAATGATTTGATCGTCAAATGCCTTCTTTCCGCATATGAACAAGTCATATTAGCGTCATCTGAAGAGGAGTTGCAGGCGATGGTTAATGTTAATGAAAATCAAAGGAATAAAAATAAATGTAAGCAAAACGAAAGTTATGGTTTTTAAAAGAGAAGAAAGAATAACAAACTGTGGAGTTTCGATTGAGGAAAAAAGAGTGGAACAAGTAAATACATTTGTATACTTGGGTTCAAAGTTTACGAGAGATGGAAAGTATAACTGTGACAGTGAGCGAAGGGTGTTGGCAGGAAAACAAATGAATGGGGCACTGGATAGCTTTATGAACAGCCAAAAAAGGCACGTCTGACTGTGCATAGAAGTGTGTTGGTTCCTACACTTACGTATGGTAGTTAATGTTGGGTTTGGCAGAAAAAGCATGAAAATAGGATTAATGCTGCGGAGACGAGTAGTTTGAGAAGTATGGCCGGAGTAACTCGGTTGGATAAAGTGAAAAATAGTGAAATAAGAGAACGCTGTGGTGTAAAAGAAGATGTAGTTACAAAGATAGATGAAGGAATGCTTAGATGGTTTGGACACGTAGAAAGGATGGATGAAGGAAGATTGACGAAACAAATTTTTAAGGCGAGTGTGAATGGACAAGTCGGTAGAGGTCGACCTAGGAGAACAGGAGAAAGGCCAGGTCAAGAGTACCAACAAAAGACGAGCATGTATGAGAGCACTGATGAAAGGAGAGAAAGCAAAGGATGTGTGTAAGAACCGTAGCAAGTGGAAGGAAGTGGTCTCTGCCTACCCCTACGGAAAAAAGGTTTGTATTTATCTTGAAACTGTAGAAAATTTTAAGGTATGTCAATTAAAAATTTTGCAATTTTTAATATGACCTACATTTGTTTAGAAATAAAAAGGTTTTTAATATTATAACACAAAATTAATAGCATATTGTGCAACTGGTGCGATAAGTTGGCGATTGCTCACGAGAGATAAGTCTCGCTTCGCTCGTTCGTTCATTTGACAACATCGCGCATCGCACGGGTTGCACATACTATTTTTTATTGCGAATGCGGAATAAACGCAAGCAAGAGTTTTACCAAGAGTACCTTTTTGGTATAGAATAGAATGATGTTTCAGTTCATTTGAAAATTTTGATTAATAAATCCAACCTTTTTTTTCAGAGGTGAAGAAAATCCTTTATGGAGAGGTTATGAGTCCAAAAGCTCAAGGTCTACTGTGAGAGTCTATTGTTTGAGTCAGGACTACTCACTAAAAACTCCCCCCTATTTAGCTCCGTCTGGCTATTGCTTCCGGTGACACTTGGGCCTGTTGGCCCATTGTATCTTGCCTATGTGTTTTTGTATCTTTGTACAATGGAGATCCGACCAGCAGACCACCCGACAAGGACCCCAAAACACACTGCGCTGCCGCGAGGCACTGGTCTGGCAATTCCTGGGACCTAGAACCACGCTGCGCCTGATCCAGTACCTTCGTACCTTGTACAAGTTTTGTACTGGGTGGGAACAATGTAGTCACCCAAAAACCGCCCATTTCCCCCAGTATCCCGCAGCAGCACAGCAAGTGCTCCACCACCCCTGGATCCCCGCCGCATAAGCCGCAGGCCGGGCCTCCATTATACAGTCTTAGCTGATTCCTGTTCATCGGTAACAGTTCTGCCATCCTTTTATAGCACGGTCCGTTGATGTATTATTTCCCGTGTTTGTTTCCTGGTATACTTTTCCAGTAGTTTTTGTGCAATTTTCTTGCAAGTTCGCCTACTTCCTCATTACCTGCAACTTCCTGGCGCCCTGGAACCCGTATCAGTTTGACGTGATTACGGTCTACTAGCGTTATCAGTTTTTCTTTGCCGTCAACGAGTATGGGAGATGGCGTGGTCTGGCCCTGAAGTGCCTCCTGCACAGGACTAAAGCTGTCTACTACAGGATTTCGCCCGGTTTCCTGTAGGCTCCGTTAGCGACGGTGCTCCCCCACCGCCATGCATCCATCAGCACGGGTCGCATAACTCTTTGGATTGGGAGTTATTTAGTCGCCTTTGACGACAGGCAGATCATACCTGGGATCTATTCTATTTTCCCCGTATCCCCAGGGAAAAATCTAACCTTAAAAAAGTTATGTTCAATACTACTTGGTACGAACCGTGTAACTAACGCCCTCTATGAGAGTCAGATATAAAAACAAATTCATGGGATGTTTCATCTTCTAAAACGTATTCGTATAAAATTTCATGTAGTGTCATGTGTTTCCAGTAGTTTTGGCAATATCGTAATACTTACATGTGTATAAATTTTTTTCTTCAACGCCCTTTATCTTGAATACGGATGGCTTTACGAAAAATTTTTACCAAGCAAACCCCAATTATTTTTCAGTTTTCTACCTATCCTAAAGAAGGGGTAATCTTTTTTTGAAACACCCTGCATAGCAATTTTATTATTTGTTAAAATACTTTTATTTAATTATATAAAAATGAAATAAATACGGCTACAATTTTTAGTAAAGACCCTGTAATATTTGTTTGAAAATAGTTACACAGCTTAACGCAAGTAAATACTTATTAATAAGTAACAAAGCCATAACAACGTTAAATTATCACAATTTATACCTTATTCTGAAATCTTAGACGCCGAAACGTCCAACAAATTATACATTTGCATTATTTTTATACCTCATTTTGCCATTAACTACAAAACATATAGCTCTTTAGTTTCCATTTCAATTGCTTACATAGCCTCAATCTGTAATTACTTATCGTTATCGGTGGAGGTTTTAGCGTCCCGCCTTCTGGTTGGACCACTTTTGTGTCAGAACTCGTTTAAAAAAGAAAAAAAAGCAGACAATGAATTAAGAAAACGACTTTTTCGCGTTCTTTAGTTTTAATGTCATCTTTTTCTAGTGCTATTTTAGCACGAAATGCTGATCGGTTGTTATTCAGACGTTCAACTGCTTCATTAATGTTAACGACGGACCAAACAGATAAGATTTTTTTATTAGGAAAAGTTACTAGCTTTGATGATTTGTAGAAATTTTCTTTGCATACAACTCTGTTTAATTTCATGTACACAGGCAATTTTTATTCATGAAAAACTGAATATGTTATTCACATTAAAAAACTGACATTGGTATTATTAATTTACGACTATTTTACTCAATGTAATAATCAGGGCCGGATTTGGGGAAGGGCATCCGGGGCTACAGCCCCGGGGCCTCCACAATAGAGACTTTGGAAAAAAAATCTTTCAAATATCGGCTAAAAAACAGTAGTAAACGACTTTTCCTTTGATATTTTGTTCGCTGTTTTACCTTTACCTACAGTACCTAGTTTTTACGAACATGATTATATTTTTCGCCATAAAATCGTTGTACAAGAGGTTAGAGACGAGATTAAAGGTTGGCAGGATGCTATCCAAAGTTTTAAAACTGACAAAAGGTTTTAGGCAAGATTGTTGCTTATCGCCTACTCTATTTAAAATTTATTTTTCCACGTCTTTTTCTGTTCTCTAATGAGTACTCTGCTAGCGGTTTCTCTACTGGCAAATTATGCCCGAGCTCAGCCGTAGAGGGTAGAAGAAAAAAATATAAAAGTGAGCTGCGCCACCGACTTAGACGGTATAAGCCGGAAACCCCTAGATCTTTTAGGCACTAGCAGAGCCACAAGATAAACAACTATGATTATGGTAAATCAAATAAATAAAATTATAGCAAAAATATGTTGGATACTTTACTCACACAATAACTAATTAAGGTACACAACTCAATAGCAACATCATAACAAATATAGTCGAAATTAACAGCTATGGTAAAATTTTCTTGCTAAAACAAACCAAAAATGTAAAATTTACAACTTTATGAAATAACCAAAACAGAAGTAAGAGCAACAGACTTTACCAAGTTACAAAAAAAAGCAAAACATTTATAAATCAACTCTCTAATAACACTAATTCAAACGCTTGCATAAAGGCAAAGAACAAAAGGTAAAACATATATATATATAAGTTAACTCATTAATAACACTAATTCAAACATTTACATAAAGGCAAAGAAAATTCACTAGTTAACCGTTTACATAAAGATTTTCACTGCCAAAACAATCGAGTTCATTTAAAAAATATCTTTACAATGGTTGTCCTTTAAAATATCAAGATTGTAGGGATATTTACAAATAAGTAGGAAGAAAACATATTTTTACTTGGACATAAAGAATTATTGAGAAGGTTATTTTAATCCAAGTTTAGTTTTGGCGTATTATCTAATGCAATAAATAGTTTCCAACAATGTACTATATTAATAAACTAAAACAGTACGTAATAGTGGTGTCAGAATGAGTCACTGCGTTATATATTTAAAAATAAATCACTGATAACCTTTGGGTATACGAATTCACAAAGTACTATATTTATAAACTAAAACAAAACTTACTCGTGGTGTCGAATGAGACACGGCGTTATATATTTAAAAATAAATCACTGATAACCTTTGGGTATGCGAATTCACATGTACTCCTGTGGCCTACTCCTGGGCCTACTCCTGGCCTACTCCTGGGCTACTCCTGAGGCTGGTTAGATTATGGGGTGGCACCGGCTAATTAACAATGGCTTCCCTCAAATAAATCCCGACAACGGTTATATAACTCGACACCAAAAATATCCACAACAAAGGCAAGACAAAATGGTCAAGTTAAAAATCAAATGGTTTTTCTTCAAAATCCAATTAAGATGGCCCAAATACAGCCAGATATGAAAGAAATCCCATAGAGGTTCCGCCACGTGCTAATAACACACCGTCCCCAACAACTTTCACCAACACCTCCGACTTCAATGAAGCTCCCCAAACGACTGGCGCTCCTATATCGGAAATCAAGAAAAATGGCGCGGAATAAACGTCAACCCACAATCTTCTCAAGTCCGCGCTTCGTCCTCGTCCGTGTGGATATCCAGTCCCATCCACACAGAAATTGCAAACCAAACGATAATCCTACCCCTACAAGTTATGCAACATTATCTACAACGAATGATATATTTAAGTTACAGCAGAGTACTGTATGCAACAAGGAATACGAAACTATAGAACTGTGGAAGGAAAAAATAGGCACGTGACAATTTCAACGAAATACTTAAGGGATGGCAAAACAAATGTTCCGGCATGAGACTTGATATAAACGGAAGTTTTCTGCATATTTTATTTTTCTCAGATGACCAAATCGTAATAGCTAACGACACATATGATATAGAACACATGATGCGGAAAATATATGAAACCTATAAAGATGCAGGCTTAGAGATAAACTTCTCTAAAACTAAGTTTCTGTCAATTGATTCCCCTTAGCTTGATCTAGAAATAGAGGGAAATATGATTCAATCTTGTCAAGACTACACCTATTTAGGAGTGAAAATACCAAAAGAAGGATCCATCAAAAAGAAATAGCCCATCGCATTAATCAGGAAAAACAAGCAATAAATAAACTAAACTCTCTCCTATGGTCAAATAATATCCAAAAAGGAATAAAAAAAAGAATACATGAAACTATTGTACAAAGTATACTATTATACGGCTCAGAGACATGGGAGGTAACAAAAAAAGATAGGCAAAGGTTAGAAGCGGCCGAAATGGACTTTCTACGAAGGAGTTGTAGGGTATCAAGGTTGCAAAGAGTCACAAACAATAAAATATGGCAGATAATGGCAGCAGAAACACCTATTACGGAGGAAATTGAGAGACAACGACTTAAATGGTATGGACACGTAAGACGTATGAAAGATGGTCGATGGTCCAAAAAGATATTGGAATGGCAACCAAAATTCAGGCGAAAGCGCGGAAGACCACCAGAAGAGTGGTTAAAACAAACAAGAAAGGACATGGAGAGGAGAGGATTAGAAGAGGAAGATTGGCAGAATGCGACAGACGCCCAACGATGCTGTAACCTCTAATATATATATTAGAGGTTTTTTTAATTTATTTGGGTAGCAGTGACCAATTCAATAAAAATTCAGTCAAGCTTTCGAAAATGTTTATTTTCTTTTTCAAGACTTCTCTATAATATTTTTAATTAATTTATAAAAATCAAATTACAAAACATATACTTACTAACATGAAATTATTAAAAAATTATCGCAAGGAGGAACATAAGATGTTTTTTTTTAAAGAAATTTGATATTATAAGTCAGTGTCACTTTTTGTCTTACTGAATGTTAAAAATATTTATACAGATGAGAAATGCAAATATAAGTGTATTATAGTTATCTGACATTTAATTGTTTTTTTTATTAAGAATATTTGTTTAAATAGCACTCAGATCATAAATATCTGTTCTTTTATTAATGGTGTTATACTTATTTTCATTGATATGTACCATTTTTAAAAATAACATTTTTGTGAAAATACTTTCCATATCTAAAATTTTTGTATTCTTATAATCAATACAATGATTCTCACCAATAGCATGAGTGGCTAGGGCACATGATTTTATGTGCCTCCTACAGTCACTTTTATGACCTGTTATTCTATCTTTCAAAAGTTGTTTTGTTTGACCAATGTAAATTTTGTCACAATCCATGCAACAATATTTTAATTCCTTTGGAATCGGTGTTTTTAATTTAGTATAAAGAATGGAAACTGTTTGAATATTTATTTTTGCTATTTTTATATTTTTATTTTCGAGAACTTTAACCAATATTGAAGTCAGTTGTTGAATATGAGGTAAACTTTTATAGGTTATTTTATTTATCATAGTACTTTCTGGTGAATTTAGAATTGGAGGTATGTGCCGTGATGGGGTACTAAAATTGGTTGAAGTTCTTAAAAATGAAAATATAAAAATAGCAAAAATATATTCATTAAAAATATTAAAGAGAAGTCTTGAAAAAGAAAATAAAATTTTTTGAAAGCTTGAATGAAAAAACGAATAATTTTTATTGTTTTTTATTGAATTGGTCACTCCTAACTGCTACCCAAATAAATTAAAAAAAGCCTCTAACGTAGATTCACATTTAATATATTTTCATACCTATATATATATATATTATTTTTCTTTAATATTAACAGAAATGATTCATCTATATTTGTTCGCTCCAATCAGGCAATCAGTTAAATATCAAAATCTCAAATGGCCCTGATAAGCGCTACCCACATTGAGCCCAATGGCTCAATGGCTGAGTGGGGCGGTACTTGCCGCAGCCTCGGATAATTCTTGTTTTCGTTTATATTTATATATGTTTGTTAAATGCTGAAAGAATCTACTTGGTTCCACAATAAAGTATTTATTGAAAAACTCGACTGAAAAAAAATTGTTTATTTTATTTGGAAAATAATTTGAGGCCACTCTCCACTCCTTTATTGCCCCGAGAATTTGAGACCTCTAAATCCGGCACTGGTAATAAGTATTAATGATCTAATAAAAAGTGAATAAATTTAGCAGTACTCAAATTAAAATGAATACCATTATAAATTAATTAAAATGTATTTTCACTATTTTTTAATTTGGTGTATATTTTAACACAATTAAATAGTTTTGTTTGGAATTGTTTAATAAATTTCCTAATTAAATATACAATGTTAGAGACTTTTATGCCTTTGAATCCTTCAACTGACGAAATCAATATTTTATACATATTAAAGTTTCAAATAGATTATCGAAATATTTTTTAATGTTTATATTTTTACGTGTTTGTTGCAATAAATAATAATATAGGTACTGGGTTGCCCGTTTCTGAGTGTGTTAAACTCAAAAAAATTTCATAAAAAATCTTTTTGCTGCTTTTTAGGGATACCTTTTTTTTAACTTGGAATAATCCCTCCAAACGGGGTGGCAACCCCTTTAAGAATATCAAATAAACGAGGATCAAGTGGCACATCATTGATAAGGTACTTAATTCTCTTTACAAACGTGCCAAAAATATTTAATTCTCTTTACAAACGTGCCAAAAATATTTAATTCTCTCACAAACGTGCCAAAAATATTTAATTCTCTTAACAAACCGGCCAAAAATATTTAATTCTCTTTCAAAATGATTGTAAAAAAATTGTTGGTAAAAATAAGTTTTAAAATTTTTTATTTAATGAAGTGTATGAATTGCGAAGCATTTGCTACCATACAATAATAAAATTAATTTTTCCTCATTTTCCCGAACATTCCGAGACATTTCCGGGGTTATTTCACCACATGATCCTACTACTATTCAATGACAAAGGTCTTCTTAAATGGTAGGTTTTGTTTTATAAATACCATTAATTAAAAAACCTTACAAAAAAAGTCTAATGGTTTTAAATGTAGCGATCTGAGGGACCATTTAATAGGACCCCTTTTACCTTCTACCTTCTGTTCGGGAAAATGTTGATTTAAAAAGTCACGTACAAGCACTGCATAGTGTGGCGGAGCGACATTCTGTTAGAAAAAAACACGTCAATCTCTGGAATCTGATCGTCGTTTTCATTATTTCCACAATTCGAGGCTAGATGAAATTTTCAAGCAAATTGAGATTTTTTCGTCAAGTTACAAACTAGAAAAATGGACCAACAATATTATTTCCCATAATCTCAGCACATTCATTTAACTTTTCTGAATACTGTGGCAAAAGAAGCATAAAAATAGGATTAATGCTGCGGAGATGAGTAGTCTGAGAAGTATAGCCGGAGTGACTCGGTTGGATAAAGTAAATAATAGTGAGATAAGAAAACGCTGTGGTGTAAAAAAAGATGTGGTTAAAAATATAGATAAAGGAAAAAATTTATAAGGCAAGTGTAAATGGACAAGTCGGTAGAGGTCGACCTCGACGAACATATCTCGATCAGATCAACATTGTTTTGAAGAAAGGCCAGGTCATGAGTACCAACAACCGGCGAGCATGTATGAGAGCACTAATGAAAGTAGAAGAAGCAAAAGATGTGTGTAAAAACGCTAGCAAGTGGAAGGAAGTAGTCTCTGCCTACCCCTACGGAAAAAGGCGTGACTATATGTATGTATGTATGTATGAATACTGTGAATGCTGCTCTCTCATTTTAATATCTGCAATTATGTTGGAATATGAATAATTGGGATGGTTTCAAAATTTTTTACACAAAATTTAATAGGACGATCTAGATGATCTTTATTGACTTCTTACACAGTGTGAATCGATGCATTCTTAAAATTATTGAAATATCTTCTAGTACGAGTTCTGAAGTCCTGAAGTTTTTTCTTAATTTTTTGGTACATGAAGTAGGATCCACTGCAACATGCCCCAAGATTGCAACCTGTGCAACTTTGTATGTTTTTTGTTATGAAGGGTGTCAGTTTCATGCATTTATATATTAGGTACCTTTGACACGTAGAAGAATTTTAAAATAGAAGATTTCAATTTCAGTTCTCCTGCTTTATGGGTTTATTTAAAAATTTTAAGTCTACTCTAACAGACCTGACAATATCTGTGACCTAAAAGCCCAAATCAGGCCGGAAATGCAGAACATAACACCCGTTATGCTACAAAATGTTAAAGACGAATTTGTTACCAGGTTACCAGTCATTGTTTAGTGGTAAATGAAGAACCATTTGAACATTTACTGTAAATTTTTCTTGATTTGTTTTTGTTAAACTTTACGTTTAGTCTTCATAAATTATTTTGTAAATAATAAATTGTCATAAATAACTTCTGCATTTTTTTTCCAACCTGTACTACCAATTTAAATCAACTTGTGATACATTTTTGGAACCAGCTCAACAAAGCAAATCCTCAAATTAAATAAAATGGGGTGTTTCATTTAAAAAAACTAGTGCGTCATCCCTCAAGGGCTATTCACCCTGTATGATAGATTATTTTTTCGAAAAAATAGTTTTTGCATTTCCTTATATTACTGTTTACTTAGCTAATAATTAATTTATACGTTACTTTATGGACGCCTTAAATAATATAGAGATTCATGAAAGACATTCACACAGACACATAGAAGAGTTTGTTTTTTTATGTGTATGAAACCGAAGTCCTGCCAATTTAACAATTATAATCATATTTAACGTCGGTATCTTCTTTTAATATTAATACATGTATTATCTCGATATTAGTCACAATATTTAAGATCTGTCGCAGAAATGTGTAATGAAAATCCTGGACGCATCCTCGTCTATATTCCCTTTAAATTGGCCGTTCAATTTCCTTTGTTGCAATGTATTTCACAAAATGAAATCGTTGGATACACATGTGACAGTGCCATTTCGGGAAATACAATTTTTCCAAACACGCACACCAACCAACGTCTAATTGTAAGATATCTTCTTGGGTTTAGTTCGATGGGTTTCCACGTTTTCCACCCCTAAGTCGTGTTTACGGAGTAGTCACGAGGTATTTGCGCGTTTGCTTATTTCCCAAGAGGTGCGAATTACTAGAAACAAAACAGTGACGGGGAGAAAAAAAATTTCAACCATTTTATGTACTGGTCAATTTGACTAAATTTAATTTAATGCTACACACGTGGAAATAATTGAAGAATATTTTAATTTATATTTAAATAATTTTAAGTTGTTTCTTTAAATGTTTTGTATTTTAACCCAAATTATACGGCTTAAAACAATTATTCATTATACCTACCTGAAAACACTATATTTACATGCCCATTTGGCTTTTTTCGTGCGCCCGCAAAGCCTATTTTCTCAAATCCTAATGAAATATACTATTGTTATTGCTCTATATTGTATTGTTTAAACACTGAAGAAAATATATTAGCTACAAGAAGAAAGGAAAGAAGTGTGGGAATCGGGGGTTTATAATTTTCCTTTTTTTACACGGGAGACATTTTTATTTAACTTCGATATTGGCGGAATGGAATTAACACAAAATATAAACACTATTTCTATTTTCCAAGATCACAATGCATTTGTCCCTGGGGCAAAAGTTTTTAAGACGTTGGTGTGCAGGGACGAATCGTAAAATTTAAACGAAGTGTTGCGATCTGCGATCACAACAAGGAATAAAAAAAAATTTCTTTAATTTTCTTTAAATCACTATTTTACACTATTAACTATGTATGCCCATCCCTCTTGACTTAAAATTCTTATATATGCGCGCGCATAGCCACTCGAATGTTCGAGTACGATCCAGTGAGATCTTTAATGTTCCAGTAACTTGGTTGCTGCCTTCTACACATTGCATTATATTTAAGAATTTTTGCAACACTTTTGGAACGGCGCGCATGCGTAGTTCACGCACTAGTTCTATCTCTATGACTCTCATGCAAAGGATCCCTGAAGAAATTTATGATTCCTGGCGAAACTACTCGGATATTTTGATCGAATTATTGCAGTGTCGTCGGTATTTGACAAGTGTGCTAAGTTTAAATTAAATCTGATCGCTCAAAGTAAGGCAAAATCGAGGCCAAAGAGTCAGTTACAAACAAACATGCATACAAGCAAACATACAGGTTAAACTAATGTAAGTTTTTTAAAAACAAAGCTTATTTAATAGACTCGAGTTAATTATCTGTAATTCAACGACAGTCAGTCTAGAAGTAGGTTTATTAAAAAAATGTTAGAAGAGAAGATAAATATTCTCATATTTTAGTTGCAAATTTAAGACTGATTCACTTTAAAAAATTATTAACTATTATTTTTCAGTTTTTATAATTTTTAAAATCTTTTTTTTTACGTAATATCTTTCCAAACAAAACGACTGATATTTGTAGTTAATATATTCCAATTTATTTATTATACCATATCAAATTTTAATGCCAATCTCGATGTAAGAGCCTTTTATAGGAATAAAAAATGCTCCCGTTGCTAATAAACAGTTTATTTTTATTGAGAAAACGACTTAAGTCTGAGGAATTAACGTCACCTGAAATGCAATTCTTATCTGTATGGATCCGATTCAAAAGGTATTCAAAAACTGCAATTTAGTATTATTACTATTATTATGTTACAGCTAAAGGACATAAAATGGAAGTTGTATTAACCAATCCAAGGACTTAAAACGAATACCATATTATAGCTTTGGCAAATAAGAAACCGAATGGAGTTTCTGAGGATTGTGTAGGTAAAAATATTTAAAAAATAAAAATTTGTATGCATACGTACACCATAATAAATAATGCCAGTAGCAAGTAATATAAATTTTTTAAAAAGTGCTGCAATGGTCTTAAAAAAGCAAAATAATACCAAACTTTTATTTTAATTTTACAAGTTTACAAAAAGGTTGCTGAAAGAGTTGTATATGCTGTTCTAAGCAAACAATGAATCTTTTAAATACTAATTTATAAATGTTTTCGCAATTCTTCCGGGACTGCAGTTTTCAAATTCTGATTGAATCGTGTCTTCAAATGCTCATTATCATGAATCTTAATGGAATAAAGCTTAATTTAGTTTATCCCAGATTGCATAATTAACCGGTGTGATCATGAAAGCCTTGCAAAAGTACGTACCCCTACTCTCAATTCATTAATCAAAGTTTTTAAAATGAAATTTTTTTAGAATCGTGATTTGAAACTTGATGAAACTAAAAAGCGACACTAAAAGGAGACAAAAACATCAATTTGTGTGATTTGTGCTATAGAATGATATACAGGGTGTTTACAAAAAAAGGTGACCCCGTCCCTAGGATAGGTAGAAAACTGAAAAATAATTGGAGTTTGCTCTATAAAAAATTTTCGTAACGACATCCGTATTCAAGATAAAGGGCGTTGAAGAAAAAAAATGTATGCACATTTATTACGATTTTGCCGAAACTACTGGAAACATTGTAATGAAATTTTTTACGAATATGTTTTATAAGCTGATACATACCATGAATTTGTTTTTACTTATATCTGACTCTCATAGATGGCGCTAGTTACACGGTTCGTACCATATATTTAGTATTAAATATATGGTTCGTACCAGGTAGTATTAAACATAACTTTTTTAAGGTTAGATTTATTAATAAAAATTTCAAGTAAACTTAAACATTATTCAATTTCACACCAAAAAGGTACTCTCGTTAAAACTCGATACTGTGTATCGTTTTTGGAACATTTTGATTTGAAAATTATGAAGTAATAACCGTTTGTTTCAAAACAAGGTGACCCCGTCTCTAGGATAGGTGGAAAACTAAAAAATAATTGGGGTTTGCTTGGTAAAAAATTTTCGTAACGCCATCCGTATTCAAGATAAAGGGCGTTGAATAAAAAAAATTTGGTTATTACTTCATTATTTTCAAATTAAAATTATTCCGAAAACGGTACATAGTATCGAGTTTTACCAAAAGTACCTTTTTGGTGTAAAATTTAATGACGTTTAAGTACATTTGAAATTTTGATTAATTAATTTAACCTTAAAAAAGTTATGTTCAATGCTACATAGTACGAACCGTGTAACTAGCGCCCTCTATGAGAATAAGCTTTAAAAATAAATTCATGGGATTCATATTCGTATAAAATTTCATTACAATGTTTCCAGTAGGATTGTGTACAATTTGCAGAATTACTTACGCCTGTCCGTATCATCTTCATTTAGGACTTAAAGTAAAGTAGGACTACATAGTCTCAGTTGCAGATTTTTCTGAATCCTGTTTGTGCTTGTTCTTGCTATTCTATGCTCCTTGGACGCTTTTCTTTGAGAATTTTTTTGGTAATTGCATGTATGTAAGCAAAAAAAAGGTAATGGTTTTTGAAAGAGAAGAAAGCATGACAAACTGTAAAGTTTCGATTGAGGGAGAAAGAGTGGAACAAGTAAATGAATTTGTGTACTTGGGTTCGAAGTTTAAGAGAGATGAAAAGTATGACAGTGACATTGAGCAAAGTGTGTTGGCAGAAAAACAAATGAATGGGGCACTGCATAACTTTATGAGCAGCCAAAAAGTGTCAAAAAAGGCACGTCTGGCTGTGGATAGAGGTGTGTTGGTTCTCACTCTTATCTATGGTAGTGAATGTTAGGTTTGGCAGAAGAAGCATGAAAATAGGATTAATGCTGTGGAGATGAGTACTCTGAGAAGTATAGATGGAGTGACTCGGTTGGATAAAGTAAAGAATAGTGGGATAAGAGAACGCAGTGGTGTAAAAGAAGATGTGGTTAAAAAGATAGATAAAGGAATGCTTAGAAGGTTTGGACACGTAGAAAAAATGGATGAAGACGAAACAAATTTATAAGGCGAATGTGAATGGACAAGTCAGTAGAGGTTGACCTTCGCGAACATATCTCGATCAGATAAACATTCTTTTGAAAAAAGGCCTGGTCAAGAGTACCAACAACCGACGAGCATATATGAGAGATTACCTTCTATACATGAACGAGGAAGCTTTGCTACCGACCCAGTCTCTTTAATTCTCTCGGAATTCTCGAGTTGTTTTTAAGTGAAAGTGGTCCCTAACAATAATAATTGGTTTACAACTAACTTCCACTACGCTTTGCAAAACAAAGTCGAAAAATTTCAACTATTGAGTTATGGCCCACTCTATATTTTACACTTTTAAAAAAAGTGTTCTTATATATATTTTTTTTATTTTGGTTACCTATGCTGTTCTCGTTTACGCCATTTTTAGATTGTGGTAAATGAGATATTTATTATTTGTGATGCTTTATTCAAACGATTTATATTTATAGACGTTTTGCATGCCATTGCTAGTTTTTACTACATATTTCTTTGGTTAAATTTACATAAAACTAATTATACGAAAAATAATTGTCAATGCTAACTTTAATTATAACTTAAGTTAAATTTTTTATGAAATAAGAAAATTAAAACTTGTTTCATGCTAACATTGTTAGATAATAAAATATTAAATTCCGGATTTTTAATTGGAACTGTGATTGTTAAGGGATAATGAAAAACAATTTTAAGACACAGCCTACGGCAAACACCGCCATCTGTTTAGGATCAACCGCAGTTCTAAAACTTCAGCTTTCTCGCTTTAATAAACACAATACAGAAAACTGCAGTAAAAGACATGGACAAAACTGCATTTAAAAATAAGTGTGTGCTTAAAAAAAATACTTATAGTCTAGGTAATAAAAATAAAAATGAAAAAAAGTTGGTGTACAGTAGGGCGTTTCAATTTTAAGTGATCTTTTTTTTTCGGTCCTACTTGAAAATCAGATAATTAATAGAAAAAAAAATATTCCCCTTGGAAAAAATATTTTAAGTCAGACTTCGCAAATTAAAAAATTCGATTTCCCATATAAATAACACAGGATTTTTTTTTTCGGATTCAACTCGATTTTTCGGTATTAAAATTTTTTTTTTAGAAAAAATGAGTATAAAGCTTTTGTAGGAAATTAAGTTTGCTACAAGAAAGTTTTGTTGAGCAAACACTCTCCGATCAACAGTTTTTGAGCTGTAAAGTTGGAAAGGTGAATGTTAATAATCAGTGATACCAAATTTTCTTTAAATTAAAATTTTTTGATCTTACATTAAATATTATTCACAATAAACGCTACAAAGCTATGAAATTATTAATGTTAGAAACAAAATTTAGTAAATAAAGATAAATTTTAATCCATATTTACTATGAAATCAAAATATCAATGAACTAAAATTCAAATTTTGGCGCATATTTTAATTTTCAAACTTCTCCTATAGGAACTTGGATTAAATACTTAACCGAACTTTACACACCGGAAAATATAATAGATATCTCATAAAGCACACCTGAAATCACAACCAACGAGATGACTGAAATTGAAATTGCAAACGTCCAACATTCTTTGCAAAAGCTAAAGAACGGAAAGAGTCCTGGGCAAGACGGCATTTCCTACAAACTCCTAAAATATGGTGGCGAATACCTGGAACAACAACTCACAAAGTTAATCCAGAAAATTCTATTTTACCAAAGAATCCCGCAAGAGTGGCGGAGTAGCACGAGTATCTTCAAATTACAGAGGCATAAATTTACTAAACACTACATTAAAATTAACAACTAAAATCATTACCAATCTATGTTATAAGTCCACAAATTTAGAAAAAGAAAAACAAGGATTTAGACATGGAAGATCGGGCACAGATGCCGTCGTAGTGTTGAGGCAAATAGTGGAAAAATCAATAGAATACAACAAGCCAGCATACATTTGCTTCATAGATTTGGTGAAGGCGTTTGATATGGTTAAGCTACATGACGTCATACATCTCCTCTACAAAAGAAAAATCCCTTATAACCTAATAAAAACAATAGAGAATATATACAAGGATAATCAAATCCGAACGACGAAGAACTTACCGAACCCATACCAGCTGGAAATGGTATTCGCCAGAAAGACCCGCTGAGCCCATTCATATTTAACGTTATAATGGATGAATAATAAAAAAAAGTTCGTAATATGAAAGGTTACAAAAAGGGAGATAAAACGGTAAACATCCTGTGTTATGCAGACGATGCCGCATTAATAGCAGGAAACGAAGATGATCTCCAAAAACTCCTTCACCAGTTTAACCAAACAGCTAAAACACTCAACATGACTACATCCGGTTCAAATACACGTTGCATCACAGCATCAAAAACACCGTTAAGATGCAAATTTAAAGTAGATGGGGAGATCATACAACAGGATCATCATCAATCAGCCTGTCGCATCCACTGCAGGATATAGGCCTCCCTCATTTCTGCCCACTGTCTTCTGTCTTGAGCGCTCTGCATCCAGTTTGTAGTCATTCTTCTGATATCGTCCGTCCATCGCGTGGGAGGTCTTCCCCTGTTTCTCTTGTCAGCCCTTGGTCTCCACTCGAGCAGCCTTTTTGTCCATCGTCCATCTGTCATGCGGGCCACATGTTCAGCCCAGTTCCATTTGAGTTTTGCCACCTGATAGATAACATCCGTGACTCCTGTTCTCGCACTTAGGTCTTCATTTCTTATATGGTCACGGAGTGACACACCAAGCATCGATCTTTCCATCCTACGCTGGGCTACTCTAAGCTTCTTAGCGGATGTGGCTGTCAGAGTCAAAGTTTCGGCTCCGTAGGTCATAACCGGTAGAACGCACTGATTATAGGCCTTTCGCTTCAGACACATTGGGAGATTGCTCTTAAACACTTCCCTCATTTTGCCAAATGCAGCCCAAGAGATATGAAGTTTAAATAATTGGGTACAGAACTGTCCAGCAATGGTGACGCCCAAATGCAGCCCAACAGGATATGAAGTTTAAATATTTGGGTACAGAACTGTCCAGCCATGGTGACGTTGAAGCGAAAGTAAGAGAATAAACGGCAAGGGCGGCGAGAGTGGCAGGTTGTCTGAACGACTCCATTTGGAAAAACAAAAACATTAACACCCAGGTGAAAAGCAAGATATATAAAACCGTCATTAGGCCCATAATGACATACACCGCGGAAACTAGGCCAGAAACTCAAAAAACAGGGAGAGTCATGGAAACAACGGAGATGAGAATACTGAGACGAATTGATATCAGAACTTTATGGGACAGAGAAAAGAGCGAAGACATAAGAACCAGATGTGGGGTAGAGAACATCAACGAATGGACCCAAAACAGGAAAAAGGAATGGAGCGCGCACATAGACCGCATAGGGGATCAGAGAGTCGTAAAAATCGCAAGAGACAAATTACCTACAGGACACAGGAGTGTGGGTCGCCCGCGAAAGCGGTGGAGCGACAATATATAAGGCTGGCGGATGAAGATAAACAGGCTAATTAAAAAGAAAGAAGAAGAAACTTCTAGTTTTATTTTATGGCACGGTGGCGCTGTTCTTGAATTCATCTATACTTTTACTGTAGTAAACATAACTAAAGTTGAAACCGAAAACAAAATTTTTCCGTGTTATTTATATGGAAAATCGAATTTTTAAATGAGCAAAGCCTATAATTAATTTAGAATTTTTTTTCCAACGGGAATATTTTTTTTTTCATAATCAGATTTTGAAGTAGGACTAAAAAAACAATATATCGCCTAAAAATGAAGTGAACAGTTTATTTTAAAAATTTAAATTTTCAAGTAAACAAAATAAAATCTAAAATATTTCTTTGTTTTTTGTAACGTACAGTTATGATTATTTTTAACAAATTATTATTTATATTGTAACCAACGGTATTTTAATGTATTTATAATTAAGTAATTATTGTGACAATTGCATAATATTATAAGTACCTATTAAATATTTAACAGCTGTAATATATTAAAATTAATTGTTTTAGTCAATGGCAGTTCTTATGCATACTGGCCGTGACAAATAGCTATTTAATTTAAAATTTAAATTATTATGATATTTATAACCGGATGACAATTTTTTTCATTCAATTTAATTAATTTTTACTCAAATTCACAAATATTGGACAATATTTAAAGTGAAGCATAAAAAGTATCGAGTAATTTAGGGATTATTAACAATTCAACTGGTTAAAAAAGTAACATTTACAATTTAATTACTAATTAAGGCTGAAAATAATGACTGTAATTGTAATTAGAGTACTCTCAAGTAAGCTTAAATAAACCTCTCGTAAAATCAATTACATAGGTATTTGCTAATTCAAAGTAAGAATACTTTAATCGTGGGCTTTGCACATAGAAGTCGTTATTTTAAATGTTTTTGTAAATTTATTATACGCATTGGATATCCAATTATTGGAGAAAACTACCTTTAGTCCAGCGCATGACGGTAAAAATTGGGTACTACCATCACATTTCATCACGACAGATAGATTTTCCTAAAAATTTGGTATTAAGCTCTACTTATCCTCCACTTCAAAATCGGTGTTGCCCAAAATCGCCACCAAAATTACTACGCCTTAAATTCACATCCTTTAAATGGATCTTTTATTTATAGGAAAATATGTGCAGGCATAATTATTATATTTTGACACCTACCTAGAGCTTATTTTAATACGAGCACTGAAATCACTTTACGAGGATTCCACTGCTTGTGTCAGAATAAACGAAGCTAGCACGGACTGGTTTAACATCGAAAACGGTGTGAGACAGGTATGTGTGGCTTTGCCATAGCTGTTTAACTTATACATAGACGAGTGTTTAAAAGATTTAAAAGGGAGTGCGCATGGATTGAAAATGAATGATTTGATCTTCAAATGCCTTCTTTACGCCGATGATCAAGTCATATAAATGTCATCTGAAGAGTTGACTCCATCAATAGAGATCTTGAAGAAATCCTCGAGTGGAGAACCAACAATCTTGTTCAGTTCAACGCCCAGATAACACAAAGCGCCACGTTTTTCAAGAAAGTGAATTCCTTAAATCATTCCATCACAATGTCCGGAAATACCCTTGAATTAAGTCCCTCCATCTCGATTTTGGGAGTCACGGTGTCTAATAATATGTCTTGGCTAACATTGCAAAGTCAGCAAGCCAGAGGGTGGGTTTTCTGTGGAGAGCTAGAAAGATTTTTACTCCTGATCAACTGTTGACGACGTGCAAGGCTCAAATCCGACCTCTACTGGAGTATTGCTCGCAAATTTGGGGAGCAGCACCAAAGCATTCTCTTCATCTTCTAGATATCATTTAGAAAAGGGCCATTTGGTCGATAAACAGCTTAACTCTCACAGATACCCTTCACCCACTAGAACATAGAAGAAGAGTTGCAGACCAGACATTACTATACAGATATTTCCATGGCAGATGCTCCAGAGAAATAAAAACTCTTATGCTACCACTGGCCACTCGGCACGCTGATCAGTCTCACCCATTTACTCTCAAGATTGACACTACAAGGACAAATCTCCATCAAGAGCTTTTTTTTTACAGGGCTGCTACGGAATGAAACAGGCTTCCATAATCAGTTTTTCCAGAAAACTATGACTATGATTAAAGGATTGACATGGCCTTGTTGTGCTCTGTCTAATATTTTATATGAATCGAAAAGAAACCGGAGTAAATAGGACAAATTTTATAAAATAGGTAGGAAGATTGTACCTGTTTTTTTTTTTAAAAATTTTTTTATTATAAAACAACAGTGGTCATTTAAAATTACCATTTAAATAAATACTTTTTAATGCAGAAGTTACCTCAAGGTAATAATTTTAATTGACAGTGTTTAAGTTGGAAATAAGTGAATTAAACAATATTTTAAAATTAAAAAATTCAACATCATCTCATGATCACCTGCAACAGGTCATCTTTAATATAAAAACTATGGTAATACATTGTGTGCTGTATAAATACGATATTCTTTATGACTTTTTCGATTAAAAAAGACACGATAATTGAAGTCAAGTAAAAGAAAATAAATTATTTTGTTTACTTACTGCTATTATAATAAGTTAATACAATCTTAAATCTTTGAAATGGAAGAATTTGTTCAAGGATCAGG
Source organism: Agelastica alni (assembly GCA_950111635.1). Taxonomy (NCBI): domain Eukaryota; kingdom Metazoa; phylum Arthropoda; class Insecta; order Coleoptera; family Chrysomelidae; genus Agelastica; species Agelastica alni. The sequence continues at coordinate 43,727,908 of OX467712.1, read as the reverse complement.
ATATCAGATAGATAGGTATAGTTGAAGTCAAATTTATTTATTCTCTCTTCATAATTATATTTCAGTATTATTAATACACACATCGCCAAAATTTTGCAACCCCTTATGTTTGTCTAAATAAGACAATATTATTATATAAGTCAAGAAATGTACTACAAAGTACATTTAATTTGGTTATGTAGCCAATGCAAATTGGCTGAATTAATTTTAACATAAATATAGTCACCACGACACCCTAAGGGTAAAAGGGTTCAAGATTAAATATAAAGATATATATATATATATATATATATATATATATATATATATATATATAGTCACACCTTTTTCCCGAAGAGGTAGGCAGGGACCACTTCCTTCCACTTCCGCTACGGTTCGTACACACATCTTTTGCTTCCTTTACTTTCATCAGTGCTCTCATACATGCTCGTTGGTTGTTGGTACTCTTGACCAGGGCCTTTTTTAAAAAGAATGTTGATCTGTTTGGGATATGTTTGCGAAGGTCAACCTCTACTGACTTGTTCATTCACACTCGCCTTATAAACTTTTTTCGTCAATCTTCCTTCATCCATTCTTTCTACGTATCCAAATTATCTAAGCATTCCTTTATCTTTCTTTGTAACCACATCTTCTTTTACACCACATCGTTCTATTATCTCACTATTCTTAACTTTATCCAACCGAGTCACTCCAGCTATACTTCTCAGACTACTCATCTCCACAGCATTAATCCATGCTTCTTCTGCCAAATCTAACATTTACCACCATACATAAGTGTAGAAACCAACACTCCTTTATGCACAGCCAGACGTGCCTTTTTTACACTTTCTGGCTCTTTATTAAGCTATGCAGTGCCCCATTAATTTGTTTTTCAGCCAACACCCTTCGTTTAATGTCACTGTCATATTTTCCATCTCTCGTAAACTTTGAACCCAAGTATACAAACTCATTAACTTGTTCTACTCTTTCTCCCTTAATCAGAACTTCACAGTTTATCATGCTTTCTTCTCTTTCAAAAACCATTACTTTCGTTTTGCTTACATATTTTTTTATCCCTTTGATTTTCATGCATAACATTAACCATCGTTATCTTTAGATAACGCTAATATGATTTGATCATCGGCATTTGACGATCAAATCATTCATTTTTAATCCATACGCACTCTTTTTCAAATATTTAAAAAAATCGTCTATGTATAAGTTAAACAGCCATGGCGAATGCTCACATCCCTGTCTCACAGCTTTTTTGATGTTAAACCAGTCCGTGTAAGCTCCCATTATCCTGATTATCCTAATTTTAACTGAACTACTAAATTTTAAATGGCTTTGGGGGTCGAATAAGATGTATTTTAAAAGCTCTTACAATTCTTTATACAATAGTCTTTAAAAAATTCCGTCCTTTACCTATTGAAAAATTAGATTTTAATATTGAAACTTTATTTGAAAATAATCAACAGTATGACGAAGATCATTTTTATTTTCAACAGGACGGTGCTCCTTCGCATTATGCGGCGATTGTTCGTCAGTATTTAGACCAACGTTTTCCACGGCATTGGATGGGAGAAGAGGCAGCATTGAATGGCCTCCCCGATCGCCAGATTTATCGCTCCTCGATTTTTTTGTGTTAGGACATCTGAAAATTAAAATCTATTAAACACAACCGGCGTCGTTGGAAGATTTGCGTCAAGGAATCGTTGACGAGTGCCGTCGAATTACTCCGGAAATTCTTTGGAATGTGCGTGAAAGTTTTGAACAAAATCTTTATTATTGTATGGAAGCGGGCGGTCATCAGTTTGAACATTTTTCAATTAGGCAGTAAGTAAGAACCTAAAATAATTGGAATTTTAACATGTAATTTTTTTCAAAGTATTGGGAGGAAATGTAAAATTTAAAGACTATTGTCCAGAGAATTTTCAGAGCTTTTGAAAGACATCTAATTTCACCCCCATTGCCATTTAAAAATTTTGCGGTAAGTTTTACCTTCGCTTGGGGTTGAAAGTAGTGGAATCAAAAATACCGGGAAAGAGTGTCCTCCTTTAATCAAAAATCGACGGATCTGAGCGTTTTTCTAAACGAGGTTCCTGCGAATGGCTCTGTTTCGTTTTCTGTTAGCCACCCTGTATAAACACTGACTTTATTTTAATAAATTATTTCTTCATTTCATTTTTAAATTCAACGCTCGTCGACCACATTAGTTGTTATAGTAAATATTTACGAATAAAGCAATTATTCAAATTGTATCACGTCAGGATGTAATATACAATTATGCAATCTATTAAATTGGACATATTTATAACCAAAATTACCATCGTGTGCGTTTCTTAGCAAGCATACTGATTGTCCACACAATTATTTATAAAAAAAATTATTGTGTTGAACAAAGAATAAATTTTTTTTAATGAGTATAATTCTTAAAACTGGGTGTAAAATGGAAATGTTTTAAAATTAGGTAATTTAAAAACTAACTACAGGGTTGATTTTTTTTTATAGTACCTAAAACTAGTTATACCTACTGAAAGGAAGATGTCCTAAATCAAAAATAACTCTTTTACTTGTTGCGTCAACGACAGACTTTGAATTGGGTATAATAAATGACTCAGCAAGTATTGAAACAGCACTTTTAAAAAATATAAAAGTATTTTTAATCATTAAGGAACTTGTAGAATTATTATATACTATTTTCGAGTAACTACTTACCTCGTCAATAATAGTTAAGGATTATTATTTATTGAAACCTAAAAGAATAATGAAGAGCAAGATATAATGAAGGCAAAATAACGAAATAAACTGTAGATAAAAATATTGCCTACAGAACGCAACAACAATAAAAATATATAAATCAGCAAAAAAACCGTAAAATTTAAATTATTTCAAATACAAACCAATGTTAAGTTTTATCTTTTATAGCCTACAGCCTATTTTGATATGTAATAATAATAATAATAATAATTCTGTGAACTCAATAAAACAACTAAAAAACTCAACTCTTTGGAGATATAGCTGGACAGGAGAATCCCAAAAGTTTCTTGAACCTCAAGAACCTAAGAATGATGAAAAAAGTCCTAGAACTTATAAACTTATTAAAGACCGCAAATAAGAATATCACATCATACGAAACGACGGAATATACGCTCTGCTGTAGGCAGTTCTACTGTGAAAAATCTTTGTAAGAAAAGGACCAGGAAGACGAAGGATATTATGGCTTAAGAATCTTAGGACCTGTTTCAACCATCACCAGTACTCTTCCGGATTGTTGCAGACAAAGTTAGGCTTGCTATGATGATCGCCAACATTCGCACCATAAGAAGAAGAAGAAGGGAAATTACGCTTTAAGATGTGTTAAATGTTTTCGTGGTTTGACGAGCACCATTTTCTAGCATGCCAATGGCATTTCTTCACGGTATTTCCATGGTCAAAAATATACCATTTTAAATGAAAAAACTCAGCGACATACAATGTGGGCTAAAAATAAAATATATTTAATATACCAACTTAATAATATTTAAATATAAATTAATTTTCATGTGTTTGTATGAAATGCACCCTAGAACTCCAAAAACCTATTTTCAGAGATGCCTAGATTTTCCAGAAATGCGTAGGTCTTCCCCAAACAGACGGTCAAAGAAAATCTAAAATTATTTCAACGAGTTACGAGTAATTTTATTTTCGGCGTTCCATGTTTGACTAGTGAATCAAACTGAGTTTCAACCCCTCTTAAGCCAAATTTTATTCAACTTAATATAATTTAATAAATCGTTGTTTTATAATGAGAAGCCGAAACATTTTAAAAAGCTCGTTGCTAGTTACAAAAAAAATTAAAATTTAAAGAAGTCTTGCGAGTCTGTTTTGATAATATTTTTTTAATAAGTGATAGGGTTTGACATTAAACAATAATATTATAACGTTGTGTGTGAAACGCTATTTATTTCATTTTTTATTCGACCTTTAAAAAAACAAATTATTATGTATTAGATACATTAATTAATTGCAAGATAATATAGCGCTATAAACTGTTTTAACATTTATTTATATAATTAATTGTACTTAACGTTTAACCTTTTAATAAGAGATAATAATTCATTATGGGATTTAGTTGCCGGTAATAAAATTTGCTACTAACACTTTAATCATTTGTTTAAATTATACAATGTATATTAAAAATTTTGTTTTACATTTTTTTTGCTTACCATTTTATTAATGTAAATTATATTTATATTATTATTATAGCAATAGCTTACAGTTAAAAGTCAAGTAGACAAATAAATGTTGACTAGTAAAATGAAAGTTAAAAAAATTATCATATTTATCATTAGGTGAGCTCGCAAAAAAATGATTATAAATAATTTAAGTAAATTTACGAAATACTCGGTGGATAAAGGGAATAAAAATATGGTATACAAGAGAAAGGCCGCCTGTTGCAAAGAATACGGGTCCTATTGATTTTTTTTTAAACCCACGATTAAAATACCTAAAATTTATTATAAATTTGACACAGTACTCATAAAGTATCGGTAGTCGAATAAGAGATCTCTTTAAGCGTTGGCGGCATCGTGTACAGTATCCAATGAGTGTTCTAGAGCGTATGAAAGTTGAAAATTTGCAAAAAGTTGTAAAAGAGAAGTTCGTAAGTATTTTAATCAAGAAATTTGACAGTTTAGTTAAGCATTTGAGGTTGAAGAAGAGGTTGGATTGGCTGGCAACAAAAGTCAATTAAGGCCACGATTGAGTATGTAAACAAGGCAAGAAATAAGTATAAAAGGTTTAAAGTCGTGGCAAAAGAGGTTGTGGCAAAAAAGAAGGACAATGATAAAGATAAATTTGATGGTTTATTTAACGACTACCAGAACAACATTAAATTCTTTTGGAAGTCCGGAGGTAAAAATACGACCTCGCAACTGAAAAAAATTAGAAACCAGGATAGTAGTATGGTGAGAGGAGAGAAATGCGTTCTGAAGGGATGGAGCGAATACCTAATTTGAAAGCTTCTTTGAAAAAAAGAAAACACAAGCGCAAGCCCAATTCGGGAACATGAGTGAAAGTTGCAATGAATGTAAAATTAGTAAGAAAGAGATTATGGAAGCATTAAACAGTATAAAATTGTGGAAATCTGCAAGGTATGACAGGATTACTGTTGAAATACTGAAGGCAAATACTGTTAGCTAATCTACTGTACCGCTTTTTTAACCTTCGCTGGAGGAGCGGCAGCGACCAGGAGACTGGTTCCGTTTTATAAAGGAAAAGGTTTGCAGCAGGACTTAAAGGACTACCGAGGTATTAGTTTACTCAGCATCGTCGGTAAACTGTATGCAAAGGTATTGATTAAAAGAGTGACGAATGAAACTGTTAAGAAGATATGTGATGTGCAAGCAGAATTTAGAAGAGATATATGGATCAGGTCTTTTATTACGAGGTATAATCGCCATGGACGGCTAGAAAAACAAACGTGTCAATTCTTAATGAACTTGGCATCACGGATGCCCAATATTTTGGACACATCACACGCAGAAATGAGGATAACCTAGAAAAACTTATAGTACAGGGCAAAGTAGAAGGCCGAAGACCCAGAGGTTGATCTTCGTCACGTTGGCAGAACCAAATAAAGAACATCACAGGTCAACCATTGCAACCGAATCTCCGCGAAGTCGAGGATCGCCACCTTTGGAAACGTAAGGTTGCGAGTTACAGGTGCGAGTTTCACGATGCTTCAGACATGAAGATACGACGAAGAAGATAATCGAACACTTCTTGGGTAAAAGTAAAAGGGTCTATAGCGCTTTCGTAGACTTAAAAAAGGCCTATGACAGAGTGTTGAGGAGTGAATTGTGGTTGACATTGTATATGTGTGGGGTGAGCACTGAAATCACTTTACGAGGATTCTCCTGCTTGTGTCAGGATAAACGGTGCTTACACGGACTGGTTTAACATCAAGAAATGTGTAAGACAGGGATGTGAGGCTTGTATATGGATTGAGAATAAATGATTTGATCGTCAAATGTCTGCTTTACGCCGATGATCAGGTCATATTATCATCATCTGAGGAGTAGTTGCAGGGGATGATTAATATTATGCATGATGCCCTAAAAATTAAAGGAATGATAGACTAATCCAATGCATTGACAATAATATTAGAGTTTCCAAAGGATAGTACAAACTGGACAGTTTTCTTCCCATAATATCCCACACATGTTTGATGGGATTTAAATTCGGCAAACAGGGTGGCCACAGCAAAACATTAGCACTAGCTTCTTGAAGAAATTCGGAAGGCCATGTAGAACTCGAGGCATTTTGTTACGCTTAAAGGCGAGTTTAAAATGAAATAAGAAATAACATAAAATAAGGAATGAGTGCAAAAAACATTGGTTTATACAGATGACTAAAATAAAATAAGAAATAAGAATGGACCGATAAAATCGCAGCTTTTTTTGACAATGACTTTTGTGTTTTGTGCATAGCAGTACATAATCTCCAAATTGATTTGTTATTTTATTTCAAATACGGATTTTTTAAATTTTATCAATATCTAAAATTATCCAACTATATATCTACCATCCATTTCCTATTAAAAAATATTATAGTGGATGAAGGCATGTTGATAGAGCAGGTATCGACCTTTTCTTAGATATATGCAAAAACTGATGGAAAATACAAGAACAGCCGACTAAAAGAAAATGCTTTGCTCACAATTGCTAACATAATGGAGGAAGCACGTAAGTGCCAAAAAATCAAACGTTTACCGTTTTTTAAATCACTTTTTCTATAGCTGAAGCTTCTGAACACAGATGAAAGCTTTTAAGAAATAAATATACGGGCCATAAAAAGAAAATCAAAAATACCTTAACAAACAATATTATTAGGTTAGGTTAGGTTGATTGTTAACTCGGAACATTTAGAACAGAAAAGATTTGGGTCACGCGCATTATCAGTTTTTAAACAAAATAAAATAAAATAAGACAAAAGGATAAAAGTTGGCCATCTTTTGTTCTTATTCTTATTTCTTATTTTATGTCAAACGTATTCTTTCAAATTTTTTCTAATCATTTCATAAGCGAGAGCTATTTTCAATTGCTTATAACAATTGATATATTTTTAATTATTTTGATCAATAATAATTTGTTAGTAATATTATTCAATTGTTATTAACAATACTTGATTATTACTAACAATAATTTTTTACTAGGGTCTTTAATGCTATTCTCTCAATACTGACACAAGTTTAAAATTCTCCAATTCACATTTTTGTTTTCTAAAACTCTCTTTTTATGAAATATTGTCATCATATTTTCCAAACAAATATTCCTTACATGCAATAATCATATTATTCAAAAGATCTCAAAATTCTGTAGATATTAAAAATAGTATAATTTATAAGTTGCAAAATTCAGATAGTTTACCATTTTTTTCAGTTTTTTGACTCTCCATAAAAAACAGCTCGATCTATTTTGCTGAAAATGTAATCAGTTCTAGGTTGCGTAATTATGCGTCGAAAGCAGTTGGTCCCACGACCATATAGTCCATTGAAAAGTTACATTTGGGGTTGCGTTTTTTAGAGGACGCAATTTTATTTTTTTGATGTGTAGGGGGGGTCAGTGTAAAGCTAATACCAAGTTTGTGGGGTCGCCACCCTTGTCCCACGGCAGCCATCTTGAAAATAGCGGTTGAAATGGTTTTTACGATATATCTCTTAAACTATTTATTTGATAAAAAAAATTTATAAACATTTTTTGTTGCAAATTAAATTCTCTACAACTTTGGTTCAGTAATTTTTTGTCGTAGAACTATAAATAAAAAAGTTATAAGCGAAAATCTTCAGAAATTCGAGAAAAAAATTTTTATGTATTTTTCGATATAACTTTTTTTTTATAATCATGATGATGAACTGCCGACATTAACACCCTTTCCTTCTCCAGTTCTCCCACTGGTATTTAATTCAGAAAGCCGATCAGATGCTGAGCCGCAGCCTGGTCCATCGAAACGACTGAGGACGGAGTAGTTCTAATTTAGAAAATCACCGTGGATTATGCCTATTGGGGATAACACGTAAAAAAAACGCGCCTCTAGACTCTACCTCGTGGTTGGTGGGGAAAAGAGTCAATAATTAATAATTAATAATTTTGCAAAATTTGTAATTAAAAAAGTTATAATAACAAAATAAAAAAAAAAAAAAAAAAAAAAAAAACAATAACTGATGACATATTATATACACACGTATAATATAGGTATAGTTAAGAATATTGAAAAATAGTACTCACTTCGGAGCGCTGTAAAACCTTAGCTATTGACTTAATGAAAAAATGATGCAGATAAAAGTTGTTCCTCCAAAAACGATTTACAAAAATGGTCAGATATCATTTTTTCGTAAAATGATAAAAAAAAAGGTATATCGAAAAATATAAATTTTTTTCTCGAATCTCTGAAGATTTTCGCTTATAACTTTTTTATTTATAGTTCTACGACAAAAAATTACAAAACCAAAGTTGTAGAGAATTTAGTTTGCAATAAAAAATGTTAATAAATTTTTTTTATCAAATAAATAGTTTAAGAGATATATCGTAAAAACAATTTCAACCCCTATTTTCAAGATGGCGGCCGTGGGACAAGGGTGGCGACCCCACAAACTTGGTTTTAGCTTTACTCTGACCCCCCCTACACATCAAAAAAATAAAATTGCGTCCTCTAAAAAACGCAAGGTAAGGCCTAAAAAATGTAACATTTCAATGGACTAATATTACTTTTTGTTCTCCAGATAATCGAGACGAAAAATAATTCCGAACGCAAATACGAACATACGCACATACACACACACAGACATCCACTTAAAACTATTGTATTCGACTCAGGGGACCTTGTCAAAATTCGGGATTCTCAGAATCGGGCCCCTTACTATAACTTCCCACTGGGAAGTTAATAAAATTAAAATAGTCTTTTTTACCAACTAGTCTTAAATTTAAATATACCTAGATTGTAGTTACAATACAAAAAATGGCTAATTTTTCAATAGTTATGAAAAAATGCGGAATTATATTTAGGTAGATATTTTACTTAATTATTCATTTAAAACTTGTACGAATGTGGACATATATTTTTGAATTTATGATCGTATTATTTTCAATTTATACATTTGCGATGAACATTCCAAATGGGATTTCACCACAGACCACCCAAGAGACGTTCGTGAATTTGCCTTTCAAGACAACAAATCCATTACCGCAAATCTTTAAAACGAAAAAATTCTACGAGTCGAAGCAAAATGCATGTACATTTCGAAACTTCAATTATTCACGTTTTCTGCCCTCGATGAGAAAAAAGTCGTTATCACAAAAGGAGGTTTTGTCATAAAATTCGAAACAATTAAATAAGTATCTATCTACAGTTTATTGACTGTGCCACAGTTTATAGTTACGTCGTATAAATTTGGCGTCTGATGCAGTTGAAGAAACTAAATAATATTGTTTGGATTAGAACTGGATCGAAAATACTGATATAGAAAATATAAATCTTCACGATATCCAGTAAATTGGAAATAAAGATAGGCGATGTGCATGAAGTTCTATCTAAAACGATTTAGAAAATTTCTGTCGTTTTAATAGGTGTGGTTTGAACAAAAAAATCAATTTTTTGTACTTATTGCTGTGTTATTTTTTCCATTTATTTTATTAATTTTACCACAATAAAACCCATTTTTAATTCACATAATAAACAAACTCGGGTACAAGTACCACATATTAAGTTAATGTACGAGGGCAGTTTGATAAGTCAGTGACTTTTTGAATTTCCCGCGCAGTTACTCCAAATGCAACAGTGCTGCCGTCAACTATAATCTATCAGTGGGCAACTTTCTAATTTTGAGCAAGCTACGTCGTGCAGTTGGTGTTTGATAGCCGTTCAAAGCAGACAGACAACCTCGTGAATTTTTACGAAAATGGAAAAAAGTGAATTTCGCGCGCTGATTAAGCATTACTTTTTACGTAAAAAATCCATCACTGAAACTAAGGAAAGACTTGATAAATACTACGGGGACTCGGCACCATCAATTTCAATGGTTAAAAAGTGGTTTACAGAGTTCCGTTGTGGTCGTACCAGCACTAGTGACGCCGAATATCCAGGTCGCCCAAAAGAAGTGATCACGCCGGAAATCGTCGATAAAATCCATGAAATGATATTGGAAGATCGGAGAATGAAAGTGCGTAAGTTGGCTCATGCTGTAGGTATCTCAACTGAACGGGTACATCATATTTTACACGAATATTTGGACATGATAAAACTCTCTGCGAGATGGGTGCCGCGATTGCTCACACTCGACCATAAGCGCAATCGTGTGACCACTTCAAAAGAGTGTTTAGCGATGTTCAGCCGTAATCCGGACGAATTTTTGCGCCGTTTTGTTACTGTGGATGAAACATGGATCCATCACAACACGCCAGAGACCAAGGAACAATCGAAACAGTGGATTGCTCGGGGTGAACGTGGACCAAAGAAGGCGAAACAGAGTCTGTCAGCCAACAAGGTCATGGCCACAGTTTTTTGGGATGTACGCGGTTTCATTCACATCGATTACCTCAAGAAAGGTAAAACGATCACCGGCGAATATTATTCAAAGCTTTTGAACAGATTCGACGTTGATTTAAAGCAAAAACAGCCGCATTTGACGAAGAAGAAAGTGCTGTTCCATCAAGACAATGTACGTGTGCACATTTGTCTAGTCACGATGGCCAAAATCCACGAATTGGGATATGAACTGCTACCCCTTCCAGCATATTCTCCAGATTTAGCCCCCTGCGACTATTTTTTGTTTCCAAACCTAAAGAGTCGAATGAAGAAGTCATTACCGAAACAAACGCATATTTTGGGAGCTTTGAAAAAACCTATTATTTGTAGGGAATAAAAAAATTAAAAAAACGCTGGACTAAATGTATCGAGCTAAAAGGTGATTATGTAGAAAAATAAAATGTTTATTTGCGGATAAAAATTTGTTTTATTCAAAAAGTCACTGAATTATCAAACCGCCCTCGTAATTTTACCAACAAATGGAAACAACATATTCCAGTCATTATAAGTAATAACCAAACACCTTATGCAAACACGAAAAAACATCTGGGAATCACATTAGATGCAAAGCTACGCTGGAGGACTGATACCGAAAAAAAATGCAAAAATTAGGTTAGGTTAAATTTAAAAATATGTATTGGTTGATGGGAGAAAATTTCTTTTCACACATTTACACATTCATTTCATTTTACACATTTAATAAAAAGTGCGAGGTCTTTAATGCTAACTGAGCTTAGTTCAGATAAGTCTTCAAAGTTCGGTTGCCCTATTATAGAAAGCCGTTTTCCGTCTAGAGCAGGGCAGTGGCAGATAAGATGTACCATTGTTTTCTTTCTCTCTTCTCTTTCTTATTGTTAAAACATCATTAGTTCGACGTAGATCTAGTTTAGGCCAAATCTGTTTCGATGATTCGTGCATGTGGGTTCATTTTGCCACCTCACGTTGGCTTTTTGAACTACTTTGCTGTGCAGGAGGAGCCGGAAATTTGCAATCGGTACTCCTTGCTGAGATGAGACAGATACAGCTGGGAGGGTGGTACCCTCTCTTGCTAGCTCGTCCGGCTTACAGTTACCTGGTATGTCCCTGTGTCCGGGTACCCGGACAATGTGAACTCTAAGCTTAACTGCTAGCTCATTCAGGGCGGCTCGGCATTGCACCGCTGCCCTAGAGGTCAAGTAGACTGAGTTCTGTTATTTGATAGCAGCCTGACTGTCGCAAAGATTGGATATCTCGCTGAACTTTTGTTTATTGCGGAATGTCAAGACAGTTGCCTCGGTAATGGCTGTCATTTCGTCTTGATACACACTACAGTGATCAGGCAAACTAAGCGACAGGCTAATTGAGGGGTATTCTAAGCAGACACGCCGTCCGTATAAAAATTTTGTTATTAAGTCTTAAGAATAATTAAATTCCAATCTTATAAAAAAAAATTTTACGGGTTGCACTCTGGGAGTGCCGGCAGAAGTGAAAACTTAAGTATTAACGTTGTGCGCCCTGCGCCGCCTAAACGAAACAGCCGGCGCAGGCATACATTTTCGCCGCGCCATAGAAAGAGAGGGGGATACTCCCTTTCCTACGCCACGCCAGCTGTCTACTCTCCATCCGTCTTACGAATTTTCGATCAGGTCACGTGTCCTGACGCGAGTTTAACATTTTTTACCCATTACAAAAAAAGTGTACAACGCCGCTAAAGAAGTTTTCACTTCATCTGAAAAATCTGAAAAATATTGTCTCCAGATTTCCATAGTTTATGAATAATGCATTATTTTTATTAACGCTTTATTATAAATCATATATTAAACATCAGTACCAGATTTGAATGTTTTCGATTTCTTTCTTCCGCTTTTTGCTTGATCTTCTTTCAATATGGCGCTTTTCTTCCTACCTCGACTTTTTCGTTTTCGGCTACCTCGTTTTCGGTTTTGTCGCTACGTCGTCTACGGCTTCTGCTTCTATTTTTTTTGTCTTCGAGCCTCCGTTATCGGCAAACCAAAACCTAATTTAAACCTTCCCCCGTTCTCTTTGATCAAACCAGCTTTCAGTCCAGTTTTAAATGCTTTTTTAACACAAATTGATGCATTTTTTAACGGCTTCTTGCACTGATAAATTATTTGATATAAAATTTTGTCGGAGGGAGAACCATTAAAGTCATTAAGACACGCTATGGTGTCCATAACATCTGCTAAAAACGACACCTCTCCTTGGACCATTTTAATGCTGCAAAAGCAGAACTTAATCAATAAAATAATGAAAAGCACTTAAATTTTGAATTTAGCTACTAAATTAATTTGTCAAAATGACATAAAAAATGTACTTGAATTTGTCAGTTTGTTGAATAAGGTTGCCAAGTTACCAGTCAAGAAAAGTCGCATTTTATATTGCTCCAGTGAAATACATCCGTGCCATAAGAAGTTATCACTTCAAAAATTATTGAATTCACTTTCAAAGTACCCGTATACGTTTTTTTTTTAACTTTTAATGCATCCAATGTCCATAAAAACTTATTAAAATTAATTCATTACAGCAATTTGTGATATTTAATATGTTGTTGCGTTAATTTTCTCTGGGAGTTTTTAAATATGATTGTTGCAACACATATCTTCTGAAATAAAGGTTTGATTGATAATTTTAGACGAAAAATAGCAAGCTATTACGCAAGGTCAAAAAATAACAGTTATGTAATTATGAGCAATCTAATTTTTTTGGGCCCAATTTATCTTTTCGAATAAATTAGATAGATTTTGTTTAAAAAATAAAACCTGCAAAACGATATTTTTCTAGTATTTTTCGAAGAACTCGGCACGCTGATCAGTCTCACCCATTTACTCTCAAGATTGACACTACAAGGACCAATCTGCATCAAGAATCCTTCTTTTACAGGGCTGCTATGAAATGGTTTAAGCTTCCAAAATCAGTTTTTTCAGAGAACCTGCAACTTTTTAAAAAGCGTGTCCACAATCATTTTCTTTCTATAATCCCTTCCCCTTTTAATAGTCGCGTCCGCGGCCCACACGATAGGTCTACCCTTTTTGCGACTATTTTCTTAAAAAAAAAAATATCGAAAGAAATGAACGAATTACCAGGCAGATACATCTATACGAGTTTTCATAAATCAACGTGTATATCGCGCCATCTATCAACGAAAAGCTAAGTTTAGACGCCCCTAGAAAAAACTTCATCCGCCATGAAAATGTCAAGATTCTATTGGTTAAACTCAGGCAGCCATCATTCCCGTTTGTCAGTCGTGGTGATATACGTGCCTGTAGAACTACCCTTTATCAAAGAACTAACCAATGGAAAATCAGAAGGATGGGCTTCCACGGGAGCCATAGTTAAATAGGAGGAGCCTAATTACGATTTAATTTTCAGGAATGATGTTAAGTTTGTATTGTAACAGCTAGACTGGAAATCTAGGAATAATAGAAGTTTGATGTTTCAATTCTCTGTTTTGTTTGTTGGAAAACTTCGTTCCGGTTTTGTATTATTTCAATACACGAAAATTAACAAATATATAGATTAATAAAACAATAAAAAATTTGACGCAAAAATTCTCTATTCCATATTTAAATCAACTATTATTATGAACCTGTTCGGATAATTTAAGTCGGTTTATTTTTAGTTTTTAGTTAATTTGTGAGGTACCTTTAATTAATTAAATAATTAATAATTTGTCAAAACTGGAAATCGATAATTCATTGTCTTGAAATGTTATTGGTTTTAGTTTTAAAATTATTTCATTAATTAAATTTATGTGGACATAAGATTTAAAACGCTGTGAAAAGTAGATACTGTCAAAAAATAATGTTTATCCAACCAGTTTTAACTACACCGTCAGAAATTGATTTTAATAAGTACCTACAGGTAGGCAATATCTAGATAAACATTTTTTATTTAATTTATACAGGTAAATGTTTTCAACAAGATCGAAAAAACAACTGGTGAAGTGGGACTGAAAGTCCTTGTGTATAAACAGAATGGGACGAAGAGATAGACTAGGGCAAAACGTCACAATCAAAAATATTAATTTTGAAAGGGTAGAGCGTTTCAAATACCTTGGAGCAACAACAACTGCTGATAACGACGTTACTGAAGAAATCAAAGACGGGATTCACATCAAAATTAAAATTTACAAAACTATTGTCAGGCCAGTAATAACATATGGAAGCGAAACGTGGACAACGACCAAATCAAACGAAGAAAAACTCAGACGATTCGAACGAAAAATTCTCGGGAGCTCACCATGATCCGACGACAAATCGGTATCGTGTTAAAACGAATATTGAAATACAGGAGCTATACAACGATAGCGATGTCGTGCAAGAGTTTAAATCCCAACGATTAAGATGGAGAGGCCACGTACACAGACTTCAGGATGAAACACTTGTAAGATTGGTGTGGGAGAAGGTTCCAACAGAAAAGAGATCATTTGGACGCCACAGAATGCGTTGGAGAGGTAACATTAAAACAGATCTGCAGAAAATAAATGTCCCTTTTTGACCAAAGATTGATGGAAGACCGTATCAATTGGAAAAAAGTTGTGCAGTCAGCCAAGACCAACCGAGGGTTGAAGCGCTAGATGATGATAATGATGAAATGTTTTATATACCTAACTAGATATCAAGGTTAAAAATTTAAAATATCAACAATCAGCAAAAAAATTTGTATTAATTTTTAAATCAGAGGTAGGTATCTACGTATTTAAAAAGAAGACCAAGAACAAGCAGCCATCATCCTGTAGGAAATGAGTATTTCATGTACCTACGCTGTAGGTACTGTTGTGACGGCTTTTGCGTAAATCAGTGAAATTATTTTATAACAGATACTTGAATTTTATTTTTAATTGTATTTAACATTTCCCTTTACCTACGACAAATTAAAAACATACTGAATAAATGAAAAATAAATATAATTTTCATATAACCTGCATTTTCGGCCAACCGAAACTAGCCAATATTATATATTTTATGCGCGTACAATGAAGTTGCAGCTTTACTTAAGATCCTGTCAGAATATGTTTCGTTTATTTCTGTCATTCTAACCATTAACTAACTTTTTGCGACTTAAATATACAAAAATGCAATAAATAAGGATTTAATAAATATGGATATAATAATTGAAAGTGTAATACAACATCTCATTGACAAAGCAAAAGCTGCAAAAACTTCGGATTTATTACCTGAACAATCTAAATTAAAATAGGTATCTGAGTGTTTACGACAAATTTGTTAATTGGAAAGAATCCGAAGGAGCTACATCGTGATCTAAAGAAGTATTATTGAGTTATTTTGTGGATCAAGAAGATTATATGAAAAATATAGTGTGTGACGCGGGATGAAACCCAATTTCAGACGTCGGGTGATACTACAACATAGTCTGAAATCTTCTTGTTTCATCCCTAATCACACAATATACTATTAAATTTACTTATTTACAATATTCCCTGTGAAGTTTGCATTCTGTGAACGATTTGTAGGCTTTTATATATTTCTCTTTTTGGATACTTCCTGGATCAAATTTATTCATGTCCGATTCGCGGCTGAAATAATTGACTATAGAGAAATTAGTTCGTTACTGTTCATTATAACTTTTGACTTTGACAAGTTTTGGAGCAACTGCATTGACAGAGCTGCCTTAAGTTTTTATTGTCTTCCATGAGAGACATGATTTAATGACCAACTATAGACTACTGTAGTAATGCGAAAGCGGTTCCGGGGAGGCTGGCAAAGACCAGAAGAGGTTTGGTGAGTAGGCTTATAAGCCGGCGGCCTCTATTGACAACTACTGTCAACGGAGTAATAGAGCCTCACGGGACAGAAAAAAATACCGGAAAAAAAATAGTAGAATCTGTCACTAGGTTAGAATGAAAAATTCGATTTGAACTAAAGTTATTAAGTTTTTAAAATAGATTGATTTGATGAGACAGATAAAACGTTCATGTAACAAAAAGAATTGGAGGTTGAGGTGATGTTTTCAGGCAAATTAATTTTACTTATATAAGAAATTAATTGGTTTGCTGTATTTATTTTGTTTTGCTCGGAATTTTCTATGTAGCCTCTACACTCTACACCTGCATTTACTGATGTAGTTGCCGAGGTTCGACAGAAACAGCAGTATAATATTGTGGATTATTTAAATTAAGATAT
This sequence comes from Agelastica alni, assembly GCA_950111635.1. Taxonomy (NCBI): domain Eukaryota; kingdom Metazoa; phylum Arthropoda; class Insecta; order Coleoptera; family Chrysomelidae; genus Agelastica; species Agelastica alni. The sequence continues at coordinate 43,711,220 of OX467712.1, read as the reverse complement.
GTGGCCAATTTGTTTTGGCTTATTACCCTGCTTATAATTTAGTCCGATTACTTGTTTTGTACATTTATTTTTTTGAAAATTTATACAAAAATATTAAAATGGATGTTTGAAGGTCTCAGAGCTCAAATCTTTAATATCTTAAATTTTAATATTATACAGTTTATTTTTACGGCAAGCCCCCAAAACACCAATGATAAGGGCGACCTAAAAGTTTAAATTTGTTTAAAATTAAAACCCAATTAAAAATATTTATTACCTTTGTTGCTAAATATAATTCATCCGGATCATTTTTTAAAAAATCTTTAATATTTTGTTCATTAAAAATCTTTGATTTTTTGCGTAGATACTTCTCGGAAAAACGTTTTAGCAAAGTTTTTAATTTTTTGTATTTAGAAATATCGATATTACGATGTTTTACGTTTAAAGTGGTTTTAATAATGAAGTATATTTTCCATATTTCTTTAATAATTTACCAAAAAATCCAATCAAAACGTTTTCTGTAAAGGATTCTGTTACTTTTTGTTGTTGCCACAATCTCGTAACAGGGTATATTTTTCATAATCCTGTTTTGATTCTTGAGGAAGTAGGTTTTCTGTTGTAAGCGTAATTTTTAATCTCAGGAGGAGTATTTTCAAATTCCAAATCTGATTCACTTAAATTCTCGCTCATTTTTATACAAAACTTTTAAAAAATAACTTTTAAGAAGGACGCGTCGCCAATTTAATTTGAAACTGACATTCACTTTAAGATTAACCTTTACAAACAAGTAAGAGAAAATTTGCGGTGTAAAGCGGGAAGTAAAAACCCCGAGCGAAAGGGGCGGAGACCAATGACGAACAAAAAACGCTTAGCGCTGTTTACGTCTCGCTCCAACTCACTGTTGCGTAAATTTCGTAGTAAATTTGGCATTGCCGGGTCTGCGGCCGTCGCCGTCGGCGGTTAGAATTCTCAGAATAGGCCTCCTTCTGTATTATCAAAAAATGTACGTAAGGATATTAAAAATAAAATGAGTATCCCTTTCATCACAATGAATATTTCGCGTATGATGAATATGGATATGGTAGGTAGTTAATAAAAAAATAGATACACACAGAAAAAGAAAACGCTGCAAAAATGCTGGTAATGGAAAAACTCTATTGAACATTTTCATACATAACAAAATATTTAGAAATATTCTTCTTCGATAGGTATGAATGAATGACATTTTTCAAAGTATTCAGTAATATTCAGTATGCGCTTGAAAACTCGAAAACTCACAGGATATATTTGAAAACAAAATATACACATAACAATCTAATTGTACAGAAATAACTTATATCAATCTCTTATTTCCATATTTCTCTCGTATCTACTGTCAACTATTTCAGACAGCAAATATTTCATAAAAAAATCTACTAATTTTAATTTCATCTTATTTTGCCAAAATGTATCATTACGATGAATTTTTTCAATTTTTATACCATTATATGTCCATACCACGAAATAACAAAACTCAAAGCCAGTTACATGCAAGGGGCCTTGAACTTGTTAATACCAGTTATGGTTTTCATTGAACTCCCCATCTTTTCTCCAACATCTTCTGATTAGTCTTATTTGAGAACGCAATGAATCCCTTTCGCAACTTCTATTGACATCATCAAACGTGCTAAAATTTTTGGAATATTTTTAGTGCTATGTTTGGTTTTTATGAATGAAAGTACGATTCATTCAACAATTCATAGTATCCATGTAAAAGAACTTATTTGGTACGAGGGCGCTCGAATCAGTCATGAAAAATGCTCCGTAATTGTGTCTGCGGGGGTTCAGCAAAAATTATTTTTGACCTAGTAATTCTTGACGGATCGCGATAATTTTTTTTTAATAAAGGCAACTGTATAATTAAGGCATTTCTCGGAGTACTTTTTCGAAAAACAATATATCTTGTGAGATAAAAAATACTAAATATGGCCGAAATTTCGTACTTTTTTTCAAAAAAATAAAAAAGTACTCTGAGAGATACTTAGATCCGACCTTTCTCAAGCAGAAAGTGAAAAAAAATCTCGATTTTTTTTAGCGAGGTCCGAGTAATATGATTTTTGCCATTCCTTGTTTCACAAAGTTTTACTATTAATTCTAAATAAGGTTAAACCCCTCTCAAAGAGTTTATTTGACATCCATGGCAATCGTTATTGATTAAAACAATTACGGAATATTCATACCGTAACAAGTGATGGAATGAAAATACAGGCAAACTTCATGAGAAACAACAACAGAATGAATATTCTGTCTCTAGAGTGTGAATGTTGTCATTATGTTATTAAAAATTTTTTCATAATGCGAGTATATTCCAAGAATGAAATGTGGAGAATGCTTTAAAGCGTACAATTTATTAATTATATTAATAATAAAAATAATAATAAAAAAATAGATAGGTAGGTACCTATCTAGGTATCTACCTAGGTATGCCACGAGTGGTAAAATAAAAATTGCATTAAAATGGGTAACTAATACAAAGGTAATAGAAATATTCAGAAAAACTATCTAACAACCTTTCTCATTATTAGATACCTACCTACTAGTTTTAGACTGCTGATTTAGGTAAGGGGCAATATTTTCTGAGTTTGTATATAAACAAATTTCCTCTACAAAATGTTGATTTTAATTGATGTGAAACTTTAATCACGTTTTAGAAACATTTTAATTTTAAAGCTAACCTTTTTTAGTTTATTACAACCAACGATTGAAAATAGAGAGTGTTATGCAGGTAAATTTCAAATTTTAATAACCTATATCTACACTAGCTAATTTCATCGATATGTAGGTTAGTACACTATCACTACCCAAGTAAATTTTTTTATAAGTAGGTACTAGTTTTAAAAACTAAGCAAAGTTGTTAGTAAAAGGTGAACGAACAAATAGGAAGTTAACTCAATTCATGTTTTGGCCCTAACACGAGAGGGTAAAATAAATCGGAAACGTAAAAAATAAAGCGCACGTCGTAACATTATTCCAAACGCTAATATTTTTATTTACTTCAAAAAGACAAGGTCGATTGTTATATACTCAAGGAAGTTGTTAGCGAGTCATAAAAGGTAAATTTTATGTGTCGTAAAAGTTTAAGAGTCAATGAAAAGACAAACCTCAGACAACTGAGTTACACTTGCCCCAATCTTTATAACGTGTTGTCAATGCTGTAAAAGTGGCGTAAATAAATATGTTTACATCTTTATAAATCGATCGAAACATTTTTTTTATCCTTACAAATTTTCGTGTCTGGTCATTCAATTATTTCCCGAACACATAATTGTTGTTAATTATGTATTTATCAAAATTTGTTGTTGGATCAAAATAAAAACTTGGACAAATAAAGATGCCTCCTTATATAATCATCGGTTAAAAAACATGGAAAAACGAAAGGACTTTTTCTTCTTAGTTTATTGAATACTAAATGAAATAAAATAAAAATTCTTAGCTTTAAAAGCGTTGTGCGCAGATTTTGTGATCTCTCGCCCGCCAAGCTACCGCTGTTGCACTGTATGCACGTCCTTCAAAAGCTCCCAAACGGCTGGACCGATTAGGATGAAATTTTCAGAACTACTTGTACAGATTGTACTCACTGAAGTACAATCGGAGGAAGAAGTATACGAATGTGAAGTATATTCAGCCGAATAATTGTTATTTTAGAGGCTAGTCGCCCGCCAAGCAACTTCTGTTGCACTGTACAACATTCCAAAATTAAAAATAACGTTGTTCCCATGTAATTTAAATGGGCACCTCTTAATATTAATATTAAGAGCTCTAACTTTTACAGTATTTTTTTTTTCACCATTTCTAACAATACTTTCGATATAATTAAGTAAAAAGTATTTATCGATCTTTTCAAACAGTCTAGTACTTATGTATTCCGATATATTAGAAAGAAATTTAGAAGCAATAAATTCCAAATAATATTGTGTTTATTTTAACAAGCACTACGAGAATTAGCAATGTACAAAATTAGTAAAACCGTGGTATAGATATTTGGCACACAGCCCAAAACAATAAAATATAGTGGCTTTTACGCAATCCAACAATAATCTCTAAATAAATATCCTGCATAAGAGACAATAATAGTTCGTTCAAATCAACACAATCAAATATAATAGTAATTTACGTAACGAGTCCGAATAATACTGCGTTTTTGGACGAGATGATAAGAATGATAAGAACCGCAAGCGAGTAACAAATCAGTCAAGCACGTTACTTTATAATATTTCTTGTAAAATAAAATTAGAAACATTTTTGTTCTTCTTTTTTCATGTACCCTATCCGGTCTCTCAAACGTTGGCTATCACTCTGACTAGAGCATTTCTATCTTCTGCTAAGTGTATGAGTTCTCCTACTGAACGTATATTTGTCCAATACGAATGTTCTTTAACCATGACTGTTGCCTTTTTCCAGGTTCACGGCGCCCCTCTATTTTTCCCTTCATTATTATTTGGAGTAGTTGATATTTATCTCCTCTTAGTATGTGACCAAGGTATGCAATTTTGCGGCATTTTATGATGGTCATTAATTCCCTGTCAATTTTAGCTCTTCTGAAGACTTCCTCATTTGTTACATGGTCCTGCCAAGGTATGCGCAGCATCCTTCTGTTACACCATTCTTTATTTTGCTTAATACCTTTTTTAAGAGATTGTCAGAATAGGTGTTAAGCAAAGCGGAGCCATCCGTGAACGACGTAAGTTCATTTGACGGCTTTTTTTCTACCCCACCCTGAAGTTGAAATTAAATTAAAAGGACTTACACAATATCTATTCTTCTTCTTCTTTCAGTGCCTGTCCGTTACCGGACGTTGACGATCATTCTGGCAATAATTATTTTATCAAATAGACCCGTGGTGGAGGTTTCAAACCAAGGAACAGGTTGATTCCATCAATAGAGATCTTAAAGCAACCGTCGAGTGGGGAACCAACAATCTTGTTCAGTTCAACGCCCAAAAAACACAAAGTGTCACGTTTTCCAAGAAAGTGAATTCCTCAAATCATCCCATCACAATGTCCGGAAATACCCTTGAACCAAGTCCCTCCATCTCGATTTTGGGAGTCACGGTGTCCAATAATATGTCTTGGCATGACCATGTTGCTAACATCGCAAAGTCGGCAAGCCAGAGGCTAGGTTTTCTGTGGAAAGCCAGAAAGTTTTTTACTCCTGATCAACTGTTGACGACGTACAAGGCTCAAATCCGACCTCTACTGGAGTATTGCTCGCACATTTGGGGTTCAGCACCAAGGCATTCTCTTCGTCTTCTAGATTCCATTCAAAAAAGAGCCATTCGCTTGATAAACAGCTCAACTCTCACAGATACCCTTCACCCTCTAGAACATAGAAGAAGAGTTGCAGACCAGTCATTGCTCTACAGATATTTCCATGACAGATGCTCCAGAGAAATAAAAACTCTTGTACCACCATTGGCCACATTCGGCCGAAGAACTCGGCACGCTGATCAGTCTCACCCATTTACTCCCAAGATTGACACTACAAGGACCAATCTTCATCAAGAATCCTTCTTTTACAGGGCTGCTACGGAATGGAATAAGCTTCCAAAATCAGTTTTTCCAGAAAACTATGACCTGCAACTTTTTAAAAAGCGTGTCCACAATCATTTTCTTTCTATAATCCTATCCCCTTCTAGTAGTCGCAGTGCGGGCCGTCCGCGACTATTTTCTTAAAAAAAAAAAAAGTTCTCAGGTATTTAAGCCATGAGATCCTTCTTCTGCCTGGTCCCCTCTTTCCAAGCACCTTTTCCTGTAGGATAAGCTGCAACAGACCGTATTTTTGCCACAAGGAGACACAATATCTATGTGATAAATCTAAATTAAATATCAACAAAAACAGTAGATACAAAAATCACAATACCAAATTTTGATTATACGTTACACTCCGACCCGAATCCGATATTTTGTCACGCAGTGTAGATCGAAGGTCACCGAAAATTGACCCTAAAGACGTTCAAACGTTCGCGTTGGTTTGTTATTCTCAGCTGCAAACATCATATTCCTGGGACAATATCATTTCGTTACTAGTTACTGTCGAAAATAAACTAGTTAAATTAAGAAAGATTATTCAAGTGGTAAATTACAAAAAAATTTGCAGATCCTAATGCGCTGAGTTGAAAATTAATGTAAATTTCGAAACATGTCACAAAATTTAAATACAAATTCGTATGTTGTACTTTATATTCAAGTCAACATGCATAATTCACACAATTCGAAAGGCATAAACGGCATAACTAAAATCGCAAAGTTTCACGTAAGTGCGATCTCTGGATGCACAATTTCCAAGGTCATCGGAAATGCGTATACGCAAATAAAAAAGGCGTTCGCCGTAAGTGTAAAAATAGTGATTGTTAGAACCGATGTCTATAAAATTCTGGATGCCGGTGTTTTATGGCGTACGACTTCTGACTTTAACACAGTGTTTTACGAGCTCTCTCCTCCATGACCTGTCTCAATCGTTTATTCGCCGCGTTTATTACTTTTTTATGGTCGTTATGGCGTAATTTGTAAATGTGGGACATTCTACTAATTTCGGATGAGTCTGATATTGCTTACAACTTTACAACTTTGCTACTAGTTCGTTTATGAATGAACTGTGTAAATTTTAATATAATGTTTGTGTCGTCGGCGCGTTCTGATGGTGAGTCGTAAACAAATTTTATTACAAAACTTTAATCAGTACTGGACTCTCAATCATTGTAAACGTTCATAAAAGAACTCAAAAGATTGATGGATACCTACTCTTAAACGAGTCGTTTTCATTTCTTAATTAGCCGTTTAAAAATTATATACCTATATATTTATTAATACAGCGGCAATCTTAAAAGGGAATTTTATACTGTTCATCGACTAATTTATGAATAAAAAAATGTTATGCAGCTTCTTTTTAAAGATCTTGAATACAAAAATTTTCCCTGATAATTAATTTCTTTACACGAGTTTGTTGGTACCATTGCAATTTTTTTTGTATTGTATTTTAAATTAATTATACAGGGTGATAAAGTTGGAATTTGAATTTGAAATTTCTTAATAAATTTTGTGATTTTTAGCACTATTTATACAGGGCGTTAGTTACATCCTGTTACTTTGGTAAATTACAACATATTTTTTTTGTCTAATAAGCTATGGCTAAAATGACTAGAAAATCTAAAAGGCAGTTTAATTTTGAATAAAAAAGGTGCTACTGTTTATTTTATGTAACTCTATCAGTTTTTGAGTTATTTGCATTTTAAACATTCAGCGTAAAGACTCCTAAGCCACCGTTATTACATTGACTTTTTTTAAGTAGGCTTGTGTCGGAACTTATCAGTTTTTCGTGTAAAGAAATATATGAAAATTTTACTGTTGGTGCAGCCAGAAGGTTTTTAGAATCATACCCAAATCGAAGACAACCCAATCACAAACTGTTCAGACGTATTTATACCCGCCTATGCGAAACAGGGTGTTTTCGTCCTAAAAACTTAAATGATGCGCCAAAAAATATCAACGTCGATGATGAAGAAAAGGTTATAGTTTGTATTTCGGAAAATCTAGATCTCAGTACTCGTCGGTTAAGTGCGGCAACAGGAATAAGCCAACCGTCTATCTGGAGAATTTTAAAGAATGAAAATCTCCGTTCATATCACTATATTCCTGTCCAAAATTTGCTACCTCAATATTTACCAGTTCGCCTACAGTTTGCTCAATTTATGCTAGATAAACAAAACGAAAACCAGGTTTTTCTTAAGAAGTGATTAGGTATATTATCTGTTTTCGAAAAAATAAAGATGATTTAATTTCCTAGTGAATGCTATATTCAATTAATTTGTTTGGTTTTTGGAAATAATTTGATTGTCTGTATTTGAAAATCATAATATGAGTTGGGTGGGTACTTTTATTTAGATTATTGCATCCAAAATTGAGCGGTTGAATTTAGAATACACATACATTTCTTGTGATCAATTATATGTCGCATCCACAGCAAAGCAAAGTATGTAGGTTATTAAATTGAATGATGTGTTTTCTCGGTAAATTTATGTTCGCTAGAATAGTTTTATTTACTTCCCTAATAATTAATATCATTCTGAGCCACAGCGAAGCGTGGCCTGGTTTAGCTGGTTTAAAATAAAATAAAACAAGAGCGCTGTCATATAAGGAAGCTTAAAATAATACGCTCAAACAACACAAGGCTAAGTAATAATTACTGATCAATTTTAAGAGACAAATAATGACAAATGTATGAGTTGCCTTTTATTGGAAAAAAATTTTAATTTAATTTTTTATATGGGCAAGTGAATTTATAGTAATTAAATACGTTATATACATTTTAGGCAAAAAGTTGCATATTTTGTATATCATGACAATATTGGCCGACTGTTTTTTTAATGAAAGGAATCTTTGTACGTCCTCTAAACGTAATCATTGTTGAGTAATTATGATTAAGATCCTTCATTTTTTTATAACTCGTATATACATAGCTGACGAACATCTAAAACGCATGCCAATTAAAATAATTTTGACGAATATGTTGTTTTTTACCATATGTAATTTGTAATATTCTCTTAAGAAGCGTGATTATAGATATAAGATATATTTTTCCAGCAGCACCCCAAATAATAATGTCATGATAAAGTTTGAATTCAACTATAGTCCGTTCATAATTTGTCGATAGCACAAAATGTGCGTCCAAGTCATAAAACGGCCGTAATAGTCGTAAAATCATAGGCGGAGGTTCCTGAGGTGTTTATTCATGTCCGTACACAATTTGTTGATAGCTCACTGCAAGTTTGACCCTCATTAGGTTTAGTACGTTTTTGATCGCATTTAATTTACGGCTCGTTGGTGTTTCGGCGTCTACGGCAGTAATTAACGTCTCTAATATTTATTTTGCGAATTTTGTGCAGTGCGTGAGTAACTTTTTTTCATATTCCTACAAACATATACGTACCTTTCGTTCCTGCTTGTTTTGTTTGATTGCTTGCGATGGCTTCGTCATCATCATAAACATCATCAAGTTTTACACCGGTACTGTTGCGTACAGTCAGTAAGTCTGTCTATTCACCAAGAGAGAAGACTATTGTTTTGAACGTTCACGATGCTCTGCTTTCTCAGAATCCCACAAACACTGTTCAGAACATAATCAAGAGTTGTGCCCACATGACGGGCGTAGGGAAGTCAACAATATATAGGTTCCTATATAGGGGGAGAAAACCTATTGAAATTGATGAATTTGCCAAAAATGGTATTCGAAGGAAAATTCACGAATTTTTTTACAAAAAAGAAATACCCAACTTAAACAAAACTTTACAAGAAGTTAGAGACGACCCGGATTTGCCTCATGTCGGACGAACCAAATTGTGGCAAGTTTTAAAAGAATTAAATTTCCGGTGGGAGAAATCAGACCGAAAATCACTTTTGATTGACCGGGAAGAGATAATATGTTGGAGAAGAAAGTATCTAAGATCTATACGAAAATTTCGGGCTGAAGGAAAGCCAATTTACTATCAGGACGAAACGTGGGTAAACGCAGGTCATACTCTCACAAAAATTTGGTCAGATAAAAATATATCAAGCTCCAGGCAAGCCTTTATGGAAGGTTGGTCTACTGGTATTTCCCCACCCTCTGGTAAAGGCAGTAGATTAATAGTTTCTCACATTGGCAGTGAAAAAGGATTTGCTAAGCATGGTTTGTTGGAATTTCAATCCAAAAGCACAAAAGACTATCACGAGGAGATGACAGCTGATGTTTTCGAAGAGTATTTTGAGCAGATGATTGAACATATACCACCAAACTCAATTATAGTATTAGATAATGCACCTTATCATTCACGACTAGTACAAAGACTTCCAACGACTGCGTGGAAGAAACAGGATATCATTGAATGGCTGCGGAATAAGTCCCTGCCTTACAAAGATGGAATGGTTAAAGCAGAACTTTTAAAAATTGCCCGGCAACACAAATCTAAGTTCAAGAAATACGTAGTTGACAAAATGGCGGAAAGACGAAACATCACAGTCCTTAGACCCTACCACTGCGAATTAAATCCAATTGAACTCATTTGGGCACAAATGAAAAGCTATGTGGCTAGAAAAAATACGTCATATAAAATACAAGCTGTACGTGAATTGTTATATGAGTCTTTACAACATATTACAGAACAAAATTGGCGAGATGCAGTAAGACATGTAATAGAAGAAGAACAAAAAATGTGGGATCTTGACAATATAATTGATGCGACTGTAGAGACACAACCGCTAATTATTAACCTGCAAGACGACTCGGATTCCGAAGATGATCCTGTTTATTTTGAATTTGAATAGTTTTGTAAGTAATCGTAGTTTATATCATTTAAAAATAGGTATTAATTAAATAAATGTATCTTTTACAAATTGCAAGTAACTTTTTATTTTTAAATAAAATAAAGAAATTTTATTAAAATAAAAATACAATTTACAGTACCTACAGTTTAAGAATATTAATATATTTATTTATTTAAAGTAACGTAATGATTTAATCATATACTCTACGACACTGGTCAGTCACTTCCACTCAAAAACCTACATAATCGGATTAAAAGTTCTATAGCTGTATTGTATTTCTTCAGATACAAGGTGGGTTAGTCGAAAACATTTTAAACTGCCAGTTTTAGGTTGGTTTTTGTTATTATATCATACTACCTGTCCTCTCGGTATTTCAGTTCTCTAATGAGGGTCAAACTTGCAGTGAGCTATCAACAAATTGTGTACGGACTATAAGTGATATATACCAATATTTAAACTTATATGATCAGCTTTTGAGCACATTAAAAGTTCAAACATTTCTTTTCAGACAAATTAGGAGAAAGTAGGATCTTTAGTGGCTAGGCAAATTTTTACTTAGGTAGGTATATGCGTAATTTTTAATATTTCAGTTTCTAAGATCCCAAAGTAAAAACAACCAATGAAAATTGCATTTTAAAAAGTCCCTGTCTATCATCAAATGGAATTTTAGGTACTTTATTCTTGAGGAAACATAAGGTAGAACTATAAACATAAATTTATATGTATTTGCTTTAATTTTGGTATAAACTATTACTCTGTAACTAGAGATTAATCTTGGACATTATCGCTTCACTGCAAGCAAATAATAGGTATCCAGAAAATTGTGTATGTATAAGAAAATAACTTACCAAATTATCTATAAGCAATCTCGTTGCGGTATTTTGAAAGTAAGATTAATCGGATCTGTAACAATAAATACCAAAAATAAGAAGTTTTATCCTTTCAGTTTAACATTATTTATTTTACACTAATGTAAATCTATACCTAATATAAGTATCTGCCAAATACTACTCACTCACTGGCTAGTGGTTTCATCCCACAGCAGGTGGACTGTCTATGGAGAAACTATTTTTGATTAGATGTTTTTATTTATAGAGGGCTTCACTTTAGTATTTGTCAACGACTTGACAGATGTTTTATTATTGTGATTTTAAAGATTCGTTAAAATATTTTGAAGTCGTGCTCTTTTTACTCTCCGTCTTACCTTATGTAAAGTACTGTTTCGCATGCAACTCAAGTGCGAACAAACGTATTTGTGATAAGTGGCAACTGATTGAGTTGAATACGATGAGGCCATATAGCAATATTTACAGATCTTTGCGCAAGATCCGTGCTCACGTGTCCTCTATACCACATATTCGACCTACAGTGAAATTTAAACTGCAAACGGAATATATCCTCACCATCTGGTGGTATATCGTGATGGTGGGGTAAGGTTACGGCCTGTTTAGTATGAGTAGGGAAGGCACATGTTACGCTTAAAATGTATTGAGACCTTGATGAGTGCCTACTTTAAGCCTCCTCCTACATCTATTGAGGTTAGCCTCCCCATAAGTAGCTTACTGAAAGCACTGAGAGTCTTGAAAAAATCGTTATTTCATAGTTCTTTATTGGTTTTATATATATTATAGATTATCAAATAATTTTATGTAATTAGACTGTATAGGTATTATTAATATCCGTAGCAATATACAACTAGTTGTTATTTATAACCATTTTATTGTTATTATACCTTAGTTGACTACAGAAATTTTAGTAATAATTCAATCCAATTATTTTAAAAAAACGGTACATGAAAACTTTTTGAAAACAAATCCGTATCAAATTGTTCAAACTATTAAGTACACATTGTATTTAAATATTAAAGTACTGGTTTATTATTTTTCTGCTAAATATGGTTTTTTAAAGAATTTTAAAAACATTCATTTTATCGTTTATTGAATCCTTTCATATTCTATGTAAATTTTCATTTTAATCGCGTATGTCTCAACATGCTTCCTTGATGGTAGAATGTTTTCATTACTTCTTTATCCCTTGACAAAAATAATAGTGTAGGTACCTAATAATTTAGTGAATAACTCAATTTCATAATTTGTTTGGCATCCTGTGTGTTTCGTTTAACATTTAAGACGCGTACAATGCTTGCCACGTTTAGATTTCCTGTAAAGATCCATTCTAAGACCAAAAATTATTGTAAATTGTGGTGCGATACACCGGATAATGTGTAAGTACACCTGTACATGATTTTACATATTTATACTTTATCCATCCATTTTTGATCAAGGTTTCCTCCCAGAAATGGTGTACTCATACATTTATACTTTATTTAACTGGTGTTACGTGTATCTTTCATACAGTAATTATGTGTCGCTAGAAGTATACTATTAAAAAATATTATTGGTGCTGTTTTAATCAGAAAACAAATACTATATTATTTTTATTAAAAAAATACTTTCTTTTTTTAATTTTATTTTCAACGAAACAAAATTATTTACTTTTTAAGTAAGTAATCAACAATTAAAGTCCTTTTATTGTGATATTTAAAAATAACTATAACATGCATAATTGCATCAAAAATGCGAATGTGTTTTGAAATTCAAAATTCAAAAAAATTATTTAGAAATTTTGTTTGTCTTAATGTTTTGGAATGAATATATGTGGACTTGGAAAATAAATACCAAAAATGTAACATTCAAAGCCAGCAAATCCCCTTACACCTATTTGCGGTGGACATAGCATTATTAGCAGAATTAAACGATGACAGCATTACATGCTGAACTACTTCGATATAACTCTAAACATGTAAAATATACAGAAACGCCAAAATAAAAATTAGAAATGAACTTATAAAACAAGTGAAATAATTCTGCTACCTAGGAATCTAGTGATGGAAGAAAATTAAACTGGAAAAAAAATAAGTAAGCACTAGCCAATCAAGCCTTCTTAAAGAAAAATTGCCTTTTTAGAAAAAGGAACAACAAGAAGGAAGTTCATAAAAACTTTTATAGGGCTTATATGGCCGTGGGAAAATGTGAAAAAAATTTGATTGGAAGCTATGGAAATGGGGTTATGAAGAAAGATGGATAGAAAGAAAAAGGAATGAAACAATTTTAGCTAAAATAGAAAATTTAAATTTACCAACATCAAAGAAGGAAAAAAAGGGATTTTCTTGAGACATCTATTGAGATATAACAACTTTATCACGGAAAGGAAATTAAGAAAAGACGACCAAGAAAATCCTTATTTCAAGACATCTACCAAACGACGAGTTGTAGTTCCAACACCAAATTAAAAAAAAACGATTTCAGATTGTCGGGCACATATTATGGTTGCAACAAAAAGGCATTGTCATTAAAGTCTGATGTAATGATGTAATAATCAAAGTAGCTAAAAAATTAAATAAATAACATGCGACACCTCTACTATATTCTTATCGTTATCTATTTTTTAAGGGACATGTTCATCGACATACTGCGACCTTCCTTAAATATTTCACGCCTTTTGTTTCGTAGGGGTAGGCAGAGACCACTTCCTTCCACTTGCTGCGGTTCTTACACACATCATTTGCTTCCTCTACTTTCATCAGTGCTCTTATACATGCTCGTCGGTTGTTAGTACTCTCGACCTGGCCTTTCTTCAAAACAATGTTGATCTGATCGAGATATGTTCGCCGAGGTCAACCTCTACCGACTTTGCCATTCGCACTCGCCTTATAAATTTGTTTCGTCAATCTTCCTACATTCATCCTTTCTACGAGTCCAAACAATCTAAGCATTCCTTTATCTATCTTTGTAACCACATCTTCTTTTACACCACACCGTTTTCTTATCTCACTATTTTTTACTTTATCCAACCGAGTCACTCCAGCTATACTTCTCAGACTACTCAGCTCCGCAGCATTAATCCTATTTTCATGCTTTTTCTGCCAAACCCAAAATTTACTACAATACATAAGTGTAGGAACCAACACACTTTTATGCACATCCAAACGTGCCTTTTTTGTCACTTTCTGGCTGTTCATAAAGCTTTGCAGTGCCCCATTTATTTGTTTACCTACTAACACCCTTCGCTCAATGTCACTGTCATACTTTCCATCCCTTGTAAACTTTGAACCCAAATACACAAACTCATTTACTTGTTCCACTTTTTGGTCAGTAGTTTTCGTTGAAACTAAGTAGGTATATAAAAAAGTCTTGTTTTGGAATTCTTACTTTGTTTGTATCTTAGAGTTTCAATAATATTCAAAATGACTATTCCAAATAAAAATATCCATTCTTAATTGACTGTCAATCAATACATTTAATTAAAAAGCGAACTTATTACTTTTCGCTTTTAAATCAACATTTAAATTTACTGATGATATTTCAAATACGTAATGGCTTTAGGGCATTAATTTTTCAAAGACCTCATAATACAACAAATACATCTGCATATTATTACATTAATATTATTATAACCTTCCAAAATTCTCGACGAAACTTTAAAAGATCTGGCTCTCGTCTGTATTTATTTATAAATTTTAAAGAAACAAACCGAAGTTTAAGATTGCAGTACTAAGCAGAGTCGGCACTTATCTTAGGTATACCTACTTATCATTCTTATTGTAACAATCTTTTATGAACATCATTTGTTAAAAAAAATGTTTCAGATCTCCTCAATAAATTTATTCTCTATCTGTCAAGAAATAAGTAATAATTATTTTTATCAAGAAAATTAATTACTTATTCCAGGCTTACAGGGATGCAGGAAAAGTACTTAGTATCGACATTACTGCATAGTAAAATATAATCATGATAAGATTACTAATTATGAGCAGTTAATTACCTGAATACTAGTTACCGATATACCTAACTGAATCCTTGTATATTAATTAATGTGATTTTATTAAATTAAGCACGTTGACGATAGAATGCGAAGATAGCCAATAAAGGAAATTAGAATATAACCTTGATAAATAAGTGTAACTAATTACCTCGGTTACTTAATCAAATTTTGTAAAAAATAATCCACCAAAATTCCCAAACAAAATTTTAAATCATAGGTACCATTCACAAATAAACATTAAAATTGTGACTATGAACATCTTTGTAAAATAGGCAATGGGTAGACAGAGACCAATTCCTTCCACTTCCTACGGGTCTTACACACATCTTTTGCTTCCTCTACTTTCATCAGTGCTCTCATACATGCTCGTCGGTTATTGGTACTCTTGACCTGGCCTTTTTTTAAAACAATGTTAATCTATTCGAGATATGTTCGCCGAGGTCAACCTCTACCGACTTTGCCATTCGCACTCGCCTTATAAGTTTGTTTCGTTAATCTTCCTACATCCATCCTTTCTACGTGTCCAAACAATCTAAGCATTCCTTTATCTATCTTTGTAACCACATCTTATTTTACAACACAGCGTTCTCTTATCTCTCTATTTTTACTTTATCCAACCGAGTCACTCCGGATATACTTCTCAGACTACTCATCTCCGCAGCATTAATCCTTTTTTTATGCTTCTTCTGCCAAACCCAACATTCACTACCATACATAAGTGTAGGAACCAGCACACCTCTATGCACAGCCAAACGTGCCTTTTTTGACACTTTCTGGCTATTTATAAAGCTATGCAGTGCCCCATTTAGTTGTTTTCCTGCCAACACCCTTCGCTTAATGTCACTGTCATACTTTCCATCTCTCGTAAACTTTGAACCCAAGTATACAAACTCATTTACTTGTTCCACTCTTTCTCCCTTAATCAGAACTTCACAGTTTGTCTTTCTTCTCTTTCAAAAACCATTTCTTTCGTTTTGCTTACATTTATTTTAATCCCTTTGATTTTTAGTGCATCATGCATAACATTAAATGTCGCCTGTAACTCCTCTTCAGATGACGATAATATGACTTGATCATGACTTGAAGGCATTTGACGGTTAAATCACTCATTTTTAATCCGTACGCACTCTCTTTCAAATCTTTTAAACAATCGTCTATGTATAAGTTAAACAGCCATGGCGAAGCCACCTATTTCGGTGTTAAACCAGTCCGTGTAAGCTCCGTTTATCTTGACACAAGCAGTGGAATCCTCGTAAAGTGATTTCAGTGCTCGTATTAAACTACCGCTCACCCCATACATAGACAATGTCGACCACATTTACTTCTCACCACACCTTTTTCAAGTCTATAGAAGTGCAATAGACCTTTAGACTTTTAGCCAAGAATTTTTTGACTATTCCTCGTAATTAAAAGACCTGATCCGTACATCTCCTTTCTCTTCTAAATCATGCCTGCACATCCCATATCGTCTTCTCAGTTTCATTCTACGTAAGTATTAACAATGCAGTTTATTAATTAGATGAAGCGTCAAATGATATAAACCTACCCAATTAATAAAATGCACCAAACTTATTGTAAATAACCTTAAATTATGATGCATTTATACTAAAAAATATCGACTGATTAGTTAGTTTATTGTTATAACTAAACGGAGTTATTTATCATTATTTGCAATAACTTTATCAAAAGTTAAATTATATTGATTTTAAATGATAGCACGTCGCATAAAAATTAAAAATAAATACCTACATTGCTTTTCAGATAAAAGTATCCATTTTAAGACACTTTAAAACGAATAATTCATTTTTAAAACTTATTTTATCAATTGTTCAAAATTACCACCATTTACTTTCATACACTGGTAAAGCTAATCAAGTTTGAAATGCATCTCTGACATTACTTAACACGTGTTGAATGACTACATTGATTCAGTATTATTTGTCTTAAATTTCTATAGATTTTGTTGGATATCATCAATTTTCGTTTTTAAATGACCCTATAAATAGAAGTCTTCTTCTTCTAAAAGTTCCTTGCAGATTCCATTGACGGATATTTCTCAACCACGACAATTTTTTTCTACCTATACCTCTTCTTCCTCCTTCGATTTTACCTTGGATAATAAGGTGTTAAAAGTGGTATCGTTCTCCACGCAATATGTGTCCGAGATAACCTATTTTTCTCTTTTTAATATTTTTGAAAAGTTCTCGATCTGCTAGTCCAGCTCTTTTAAGTACTTTCTCATTTCTCACATGATCGGCCCAAGACACTCTTAACATTCGCCGCAGGATCCACCTTCCGAAGGACTCAATTTTATTTACACTTGATGCCTTTAGCGGCATAACATTTCACCATCCTGTATCTAAGGCTGAAATTCAAGTTATTGTATGTAAGAAATTTTCGGAGTTTTAGGAAGGTTGTTCTAGCCTGCTCGATCCTGCATCTTATCTCCTGAACTTTTTATTGATCATGCATCCTTAGTATTTAAATTGTGTGACTTGTTTTATGTTCTCTCCATTAAGATGTATTTAAGTGTGTGGTATATCTTTCCGACTAATAATCATAAACTTTGTTTTGCCGATGTTGATTTTCAACCCTAGTTTTTGGCTTTCTTCATTGACCTGATTTAGTAGACTTTGGAGGTCTTGTGAACTATCTGCTTGTATTACGGTGTCATTCGCATACCGGATATTATTAATAGGGATTCTGTTTATTCTGATAACAAAGGGACTATCTGAGATTGACTCGGAAAATGATTTTCTACATATGGGTTAAATAATATTGGTAATAAGATGCACCCTTGGCGAAATAGAAGTCTAGGCGTGTTAAATTCAGTGTCCTAGGTGGCCACTCCACATCAAGCCTCTTCTACCTATCCAAGTAGCGTAAAATGTTTTATTCAAAAATTGTACAGGCAAAGAAATGTGTTGATGTAGTTCATACAAAAAATTAAAGAAATGATAGCGTATGTAAGAGATTTCCAGTAAATCCAAATATGGCTTACCTTCCCATTAAAATATTCACTAAAGAGTTTTTTTGTTTTTCGTAATAATTAAGATACTTTTTTCTGAAGAGCATTGTACGTTAAGCTCCAGATTACTAACAGATACTTTTTTATTTTTAAAAATATGAATGCCTATTGTAAAATTAAATGAATTAAAAAAATACGATATTGCTACATAGGTACTTGGGATTAATTATTCCCAAGTAGCTAGGTACTTTCCATTGCCATAATTTATTATTGTTTAGTAAAACTAACTAAATAATAACTGAATAATTTATTAATTTATGTTGCTCATAATTAACAGATTTTTATTATTATGAAAATAACATTTTTGTTTCAGATACGTTAATTTTGTTTTATTTCCATGGTGATTGTGAAACGATTAAGTTTATTTTAAATTTTAGCCATGTAAATTATATTTGTGATACGCCTATGGTAAAATAAATCTCACAGTTAAAAATAGCTTCAAAAAATCGTAGGCCAATAGGCATCATAAATAAAAGTATAGATAAGCAAACGTCTCAGGTTTGACTGTTGCGCTATTATTGAAAGTAAAAGTAAATCCGAAAGGGTTATATAACCTTTTTGATGTCGTAAATTCTTCTCATTTTATGTATTGGTTTATTCTGTCACAAGCAGTGAATATTACTCGTAAAAATTGTTTGGGTTATTGTCTTCGAACAAACAGCTTTACCAAACCAATTGTGTAGAAATCTTTTTAAACACGGAATTGTATCGAGCAATACAAATAACAAATTTAAAAGGAATGTTTCTACTTATTTAAAAATATCAAATACTCTGCAACCTCAAACATATAAAACCAGGTATTTTTACTACGAGAAAAAAAACTAATTTTGAATTATTGTTACGAAGAAAATACAGGGTGTCCCCGAAAATAGTGCGTTCCTTTAGACACTTAACAATACAGTACGCAGAGTAAAAAAGTATTTTAACATTTTTTTCTGAATTCGACAGTTTGCAAAAACAATTACATTAGTATTTATATTTTAATATTATTGTCTACAGAAACTAAGTTAACGCCGGCAACGCCGCACCTCGATACGAAAATATTCTATTTGTTTACTATCATGAGTCATAACTTATAACACTGTTGAGAAAAAAATCTGGCACTTAAATCTAATTAAGAATGTACTTTTAATATCACTTTGTTAAGCCAAATTTCCCATTAGTACAATTATTAAAAATGGTTTTTTGTTAGGTAAACCGTCAACTGAATTTGGTTCTGTGTTTAATTCTTAAAGTTTTTAATTTAACTGTTTATTAAAATAAAAGTACACCTTTATTGATCGTTGTTAAGGTTAATAATAAATGTTTATTAGTAATGTTGTTTATACAACTTACGTTTTGCAGATGATATAGTGCTACTCTCGGACAATCTAGAAGAAATGTGACTGATGCTGCAGGACCTGCAAGAGGTGTGTGGAAAAGTCGGTCTTAATATCAATATGGCAAAAACGAAATTCATAACAAACCTTGTTCCCAGCTGTGGCTTGAAGATTTGCGAAGCTGAAATTCAAATGGTAGATAGATATGTGTACCTTGGCCATGAGGTCAGCATCTCAAGGGATAACCAGACATGCGACTCTCTCATGGGCAGCTTTCGGAACACTTAAAGACAAGAGTATCAAGAGTGACATCCCCGTCAATCTAAAAAGAAGGGTTTTCGATCAGTGCGTGCTGCCAGTGATGACATATGGCTCAGAAACCCTAACACTAACAACAGCAACAGCTAAGAGGACGATGGAGAGATCCATGCTTGGTGTGACTTTGAAGAACCACATAAGAAACGGGCATTTGCGCAGAAGAACCGGTGTCAGCAATGTCGTTGGAGCTATTGCGAAGCTTAAGTGGAACTGGGCTGGCCACGTCACACGGATGCGGGACGATCGATGGGAAAAGAGGCTTCTTGAGTGAAGACCTAGAACGGACAAGCGAAGTAGAGAAAGACCGCCTACGCGTTGGTCGGACGATATTAAAAAGACCCGCAGCAATTGGATACAAACAGCACAAAATCGATTGGAATGGAAAATGATTGGGAAGGCCTATGTTAACAGTGGACACAAAGGGCTGAATGATGATGATGATGATTAGTAATGTGTTTACAGTGAGTCACTTACAATCGAAGCAAAAAATCTGGTGCTTCTTGTAAACTTTTTTAATTGACTTTTAAAAGTAGTAGAATATTGACTTCAGTAAATACCTATTTAGAGTATCTGTTAACGGGATGAAAAATAAATTAAATAAATAGTAGTACTTACGTATGCCTTGTGAATTAATCAGATAAGGGATTAGGACAATATTGTTTTTTTATGAAAATAGTCGCAAAAAGGGTAGACCTATGGTGTGGGCCGCGCACGGCCCGCACTGCGACTATTATAAGGGGAATGGATTATAGAAAGGAAATGATTGTGGACGCGCTTTTTAAAAAGTTGCAGGTCATAGTTCTCTGGAAAAACTGATTTTGAAAGCTTATTCCATTCCGTAGCAGCCCTGTAAAAGAAGGATTCTTGGTAAAGATTGTAGTGTCAAGCTTGAGAGTAAATGTGTGAGACTGATCAGCGTGCCGAGTTCTTCGGCCGAATGTGGCCAATGGTGGTACAAGAGTTTTTATTTCTCTGGAGCATCTGCCATGGAAATATCTGTAGAACAATGACTGGTCTGCAACTCTTCTTCTATATTCAAGAGGGTGAAGGGTATCTGTGAGAGTTGAGCTGTTTATCAAGCGAATGGCTCTTTTCTGAATGGAATCTAGAAGACGAAGAGAATGCCTTGATGCTGAACCCCAAATGTTCGAGCAATACTCCAGTAGAGGTCGGATTTGAGCCTTGTACGTCGTCAACAGTTGATCAGGAGTAAAAAACTTTCTAGCTTTCCACAGAAAACCTAGCCTCTGGCTTGCCGACTTTGCGATGTTAGCAACATGGTCATGCCAAGACATATTATTGGACACCGTGACTCCCAAAATCGAGATGGAGGGACTTGGTTCAAGGGTATTTCCGGACATTGTGATGGGATGATTTGAGGAATTCACTTTCTTGGAAAACGTGGCACTTTGTGTTTTTTGGGCGTTGAACTGAACAAGATTGTTGGTTCCCCATTCGACGATTGCTTTAAGATCTCTATTGATGGAATCAACCTGTTCCTGCCTGAGTCTATTTGTATCATTCACCGAAAGTGATCGATATGATGTGAAAGTTAAGACAAGTGTGCTATCGTCTGCGAAACTGTAAATGGGGTTCGTGGTGGTTTTTAAGAGGTCGTTGATGTGTAAAAGAAATAAGGTGGGGGACAGGATGGAACCCTGGGGTACCCCGGCATTGGTTTTAAACGCATCAGAAGAAATACCGTCAACTGCCACATGTAAGGAGCGATCTTGCATGAAGCTCAAGAGCCATTGGCGAAGTTTGGTTGGGAGACCGTAGGCAGATAATTTACTTAACAATGCCTGATGCCAAACGCGGTCAAAGGCTTTAGATATATCCAAGGCTATTGCACGGGATTCACCAATATCCATTATTTTGTCTTCTGCGTTTAGAATACGGGCAGTTCGTTTTTGTGTACTAGTTTTTTTAGGTACCACAGAATCCGTAGCCAATAATCTTTGCGACACGTTTACAAAACTGCGGGCATTAGGACATTGTCGTTGAGGATAACGTTCTGTATACAGCCGACAACTGCACTAGAATTATCGTGAGCCATTTCGTATATAAATAACATATCGTGATATTCGCGAATCTAAAACGCAGACATTTTAACAAAAATTACGAATACAATTCTTGCGAGTAACACGTTAATAACTAATTAAATTTTTCGGTGGTATTTTTTTATTTCCTAGAGTACAACGCATGGTTGCCAAACCTACATTTAAATAAAAAATGTTGTTCTCAATTCTTGAGAAAACGGATGACTTAAAGAAAAAAGTTTATAAGACTTTTTTTTGTTCCTAATTATTTATTCTACATTTCAAGAAAAGCACTATTTTCAGGAATACCCTGTACAACAAACCTTTCATTTTTATAACGGTAATATTAAATCTGGCATTTAAGGCTTCGTTATAATATGTGTAACTCTCTCGTGCAAATTAGTCCAATCAGACAAAAACCATTTGCACACAAGAGTGTTACCAACAAAATTAACTGATTTATTGGTTCTTTGTCTGGGTTGAACGGTCTAGTTAAAAATATTTATTCCATTTCAAATTTGCATTCACTTATCACAAGGCAACAAAGAGCATGATGCAAATATAAATCTTAATTATTTTTATTAAACACTGGTTAGTGAATCGTTTAAGTTCGTTAACTCAAGGACTCTGGTGTTATTATTTTTATAAAATATCGTGAATTATTCCTACAAACTAAGTCGATAACTAAATAATTAGTCGGAGAGTCAGTGTTTCAATAACAGTGTTTTTCGGACTTGGATGGAATAGTGAGAAAAAACTAAGTACGCGTCATGGTTTTTTATTGCAAAATAACTTTGGAAACCGCTTTTTTTTTCAATTATTTTGCAATACCTCAAAAACCAAACGTTGTAAAGAAAAAACGTTGCAAAGGAAAGTTGTTCAGCGGATGATTTTACGTAAGGAAAGACGATTTTAAAAATTAAAAAAATTATTTTTTCTGTCGAAAACATGCGGTAAAGTTACAAAAGGCGAAAAACTAAAAGTATTAGAAAATATCTGAAAAATCGTTCAAAGATTAAATGCTTTTTTCACTTATAGGTACGTCAAAACATCATTTATCCTGCATCAATTTTTATTAAATCTGAGATAGGGTTAGATGGGATTAATTTTTTGAATTTAAACTTCTATACACGCACTGGAAGTAAAAATTCAAGGTCGCGGCACACGAGCTAGCGAGACGAAAATGTGTAACGATTCAAAACGCGCATGCGCGTTCTGTTGTAGAGGCGAGGAGACGCGTAGCATAGAAATACTTAGCAACGCGACGTCTACACACAAGATGTACAGGCTATTGAAGCACCCAGTGATGTACAGATTACAGAATAATATTCATATGCAAACAGTAGTGTATGTCGTTTTATAAATACTTCATTCCAATCCTTATAGTATACCTAATTGTATTTCAGTATAACTGAATTTAATCCTAGCCGTTTAAACGTTAGAAGTTTCACTTCTAATATACGCACATTACATTACATTTTTTTGCGGTTGGGCCATTGGTATAGGCACAAATGTCACCTAGATCTTTGTGACCAGCGCTGCGTCTTTAGAGCATCAGAATTCCAGTCCGCTGGTTTTGGAAAACCACAGGATTTCTGATGGCCCTGTCTCATTTAGATCACTTGGATCCATTATCATGCGGCCCCAGGTTTGGTACCTGTACACCGCTACCATTGGGCAGCAACATAAAATGTGTATGCTGCTCTCCTCCTCTTCGCCGCATAGTCGGCAGTTTTTCTCAGCTGCCAACTTTAGTTTGAAGAGGTGAGCCCTTAGTGCGATGTGGCCAGTGAGCAGGCCAAGCGTGCTGCTTAGCCTACTCCGGTTCATCGCCCAGAGTGCGTCTGCCCTTTTCTGAAGAGGTTTTTTTATTAACTGTCTTGATGTTCTGCAGCCAATATTTGCAATATGACACTGAGCAATATGTTCTTGCTCAAGGATTAGTTTCAACTTCTGTTTCCCTTCGGTAATGGGCATTCCGACCAACTGGCTTCTTGGTTCCACCAGGGTCTCATTTCTTGCCAGTTCATCGTCTACCTAGTTGCCATTTATTCATGTGTGCCAGGCCCATGTAAGAGTGACCTTATTTGCGGTCGCTAACTCAGTGAGGGCCTGCATGCAGTCCTACACCACCGATGATGTTGTGGTGCAACTCACGAGGGCCCCGATGGCCGAATTTACGATAAAAAAATGTAATGGTTTCTCCTATATACCCAAGTAATATTTAAAGCTCTCTCTAAGGTAACTGCTACAAAATAAGAACTTTTGCAAAATTTTGCCAGCATAAAAACTATCCAATCGAGATTGCGAATATTCCAGAAAATGTTTTCTGTTTTTCAGAAAATGCAACACAACAAAAAGTAAAGAAAGTATAGCATGAACATTCGGTTGAGATTTTATACTGATACACTTTGAGCTTTCGCCAATACATTATAGAAAATTGCTTTTCTTTTCCTACATAGGTACCGCATGGTAAAGATACACCACAAAAAGTATTTTATTTTTGCATTTAATGCAACTGTTCGTCATTTAAATTTGGGTAAAACAAAATTAGTCAAAAATAATATGCTACATATTTGTTACGTGTATACATAGATATTAATTAAAAAATCATAAAAATGTGAAATAAAAATAATAAATGATTAATAAATAATATCGGTTAATTTCTAAACAACATCTTATAGTGACCATATCAATATTATAAATCTTTTTTTTAAATAAATAGATTGACTGGCAATCGCACCGAATAATCTAATTTAATATATGTATTACTTGTGAGATACATGGTGTTTTCATGCAATGGCCAAGTCAATTTATTTATTTAAAACATAAAAGATTTTTAATATTGATATTGTCACTACAAGATGTTGTTAGGTTAGCTAATTACGTAATAACTTAAGACATAAGGACGCTTAAGTAGGGACTAAATAAATTAACCGACTTGGTATTACATGGATCTCACAACTTTTTACGGTAGAAGAACTGAGTTGCGAGACTTGGGGTTTTTTACAAGTTTTTTCCTTTATTATACATATACAGGTACACTGATTCATACACTGCAAATGTATCCTATATATTTATATGGTATTACAAAGTTATTTATGCAGTTGGTGTAGCTAGAAAACTGGACCGAAATTACAAAATATTTTAGTTTTTCCTTATAAACTAAACACTAATTGTATTCTAAATTTAAATCTTCTATGTCTGCTAGAAGTGCCTTAAGAGTTTTGATGATCGGTCAGTCAGAGAGTGAGTGACAAAATTAAGAAACTTTGACTAGTTACAATTCTTAACTACTGATTCAAATTGAATGAAATTTGAATTATACCGTGTTTATGCACTGCCTACTTTGTTCAACTTTCTATGCATTTATACCGTATTGTATTTTTAAGTTTATACACACGTTTATTTTTTTTGCTTTAACAGAAAATTTTTGTTACAAGATATAGTCAGTAGGATTGATTTCAAATGAATATTAACTTTCACTCAATTCGTAGGTACACTTTTTTAGATAATAAATAACATTAAATAATATATGAAATAAATATTATTGATAAAGCATCAGTCATAAAAAGATTTTTTCTTTGTATGAATACAAAAATGTAAAAAATAATTGAAATGATTAATGTTTTCATGCGTTTTTATAGTAATCTGTGATCCAACTTATTGTACAATTAATATGTTACAGAAAAAGTAAATGTCATCAAAAACATAACTTGTAAAAAACACCAAGTCTCGCAACTCAGTTCTTCTACCGTTGTGAGATCCATGTAATACCAAGACGGTTAATTTATTCATTACCTACTTAAGGGTCCTCCTGTCTTAAGTTATTACGTAATTAGCTTACCTATCAACATCTTATAGTGACCATATTATTATTAAAAATCTTTTATGGTTTAAATAAACAGATTGACTTGGTTATCGCATGAAAAAAAAAAGAAGTATCTCACAAGTAATACAAATTATATTAAATTAGATTGTTTAGTGCGATTGCCAAGTCAATCTATTTATTTTAAACAAAAGATTTTTAATGTTGATATGGTCACTTTAAGATGTTGTTAGGTTAGCTTATTATGTAATAACTTAAAACAGAAGGACCCTTAAGTAGGAACTGAATAAATTAACCGACTTAATATTACATGGATATCACAACTTTTTACGGTAGAACTGAGTTGCGAGACTTGGTGTTTTTTACAAGTTATTTTTTGATGGCATCTCATTTCTTTTTGTAGATAGTCCCACTTTTTTTCTTGTTTTATACATATACTGGTACACTGCAAATGTAACTTTGTAATCCCATATATTTATATGGGATTACAAAGTTATTTATGCAGTTTGTGTCTATAAAACTGACCGAAATTGCAAAATATTTTTGTTTTTTCTTGATATATACACTAAACACTAATTGTATTTTAAATTTAAAGCTTCTATGTCTACTAGAAGTGCCTTGGAGTTTTGATGATCGGTCAGTTAGTGAGTGAGTCACAAAATTAAGAAGCTTTGACTAGTTATAATTCTTAAACTACTGTTTCAAATTGAATGAAATTTGAAATATACCGTGTTTATATAATGCCTGCTTGGTTACTGAAAATTTATGCTAGTAGTATTTACACATAATTTTTTACTGCGATTATTTACTTTATATATATTTCCATAAGAAATGTAAATGTTTGAAATATTCCAACGTGATGTATTTGTACCTACATCCCTGCTACAAATTTATTGAGATAATGACATTACGAAAATAATTAGATAATTCATTTAAATAAAATTACTAAACGATAAAAACAAATAAATCCTCACATGAAGTTTTTATATTTGCTATTTTATATTTATTTAAATTTTTAGGCGTACCCGTTGAAGCATTCTATCAATTGGACTCACATTTTAGCAGTGTATTAAAAAAGATTGATTCTATCAAAGAGAGTGAACCAAAATAAATATTGTCTCCCAGGAATTGAAAACAACACAAATTTTTCTCAGTAGTATTACTAGAAAAATTGAAGCAATCATAGAAAGTAGACTCATCGATACATACTGTTCCGATAACTAAAAACTAGGAGCCACTTGAGAATGAAAAAACTCGTTTTTCTTTTGCTAGTATTATTTTCCACAAAATAAGATACTTTTTCAAATTATCAAAAATTTAATGAGATAGTCTCAACTATTTAATAAAAGTCCAACGAGCTTACGACAAAATCAAAACAGATTAAAATAGTTCCTTTAGTTTTCGGATTAAAAAAAAAAAAGAAAATTTATATAACTTTATACTACGATAGCTTGAAATTTTTAAATATTAAAAATATCTTTTCTTTTATTCATTGAACCAAACATAAAGCCCAAAGGGCCGTATTTTGTTTATTTAAAATATGTATAGACACAAAAAACTTTTCATGTCAATTTCATGTTTCGTTTGCACCACATTTCCGTAATGATGTCGTTGAATATGAGCAACCCACCCCCTTCTTTAATAAACTTGCGTATGAAAAGTTTATATGCAACTGATGCTTCCTCTATATTTGTTAAAGAAATACCAATTTCTTTCGCTTCTATATATGAACTTATGACGATATGCTTTTACCATTTTTCATCGTGAATGAATTGACTTCCCAAACTTGGAAGTGAATACTTTTTTGTTGTTTTTTAGTTGGATGAGTTATCGATCCAAGCGCCTTGGTTATATCAATATCGGCAACTGCTGGCATCATACGAATGAGTTGTTTTTCTAATAACTCTATTTATTTGTTTTAAACTTTCGGTAAAACAATAATAAAAATTGGAATAAACTAGTAGTGCATAATGTTGCTTTTACAAAACAGCAAGATTTTAAATATTAAAAAATCAACCCATTTTTAAAATATTTATTTCTTCGATACAAATTACCCACATCAAAATGCACCTCCTTACATGGCAATACAGTACAAATAAAATCAAACAGTCCAAAAAGTTTAAGCACCTGGAAGATAATTACACACGATGGTTTAGAAAATGCAACAATTGAAAGTGGATGCTCAAAAATAGAAGGTACGTTTCATCTGTGCAAATACTTGTACAAAAGCAGATGCTTAAAACTCTGTCATTACAATACAATAATTAGGCCTTAAGCCTTGTATGCATCTGAATGTTTGAATATGCCAAACAAAGGGCCACTAAGGAATTTTAAATTAAAAGACTGGAAAATGTCGAGGAAAATACTGGGCCCAATCAAAGAAAATTAAGAATTCCGTCACCGAAATAACCAGATATTGTGTCACGTGCCTATTTTTTCCCTTCTACAGTTCCATTATTAATTGGGTCTCTGATAGTTTTTGTATTCCTCAGGTACTCGTAAATAGTTTCGCTTACCGTATTTTGTTGTAATTTAAATATATCATTCGTTGTAAATAGTGTTGCATACCTTGTAGTGATAGGATTCTATTATTAATGGCTGTGACATTTTTGTTAATCGATGGAGATGGAGTGGGGGTTTTTGTTATTAGATTTTGCTTTGATTTTTGGCCTCGATTGTTGTGTGTTGTCAGCTATATTATTGTTTGGTTTGCATTTCTGTGTGGATGGGCTGGCTATCAACACGGACGAGTGCGATTATGAGTTTGGAACATAGATTTGCGAAGATTGTTGGTTGACGCGTGTTCCGTGTCATTTCTTGATATCCGGCCTGGAAGTCAGTCTTGTCAGTCGTTTGGTGGCAGTCTTGAGAGTCGTGTGGTGGTGAGAATTTTTGGGACGATTTGATATTAACACGTGTGCAAAACCTCTACGGTTTTACTTTCATATCTGGCTGTATTTGGGCCATCTTAATTGGATTTTGAAGTAAAACCAGTTAATTTTTAACTTGACCATTCTATCTTACCTTCGTTGTTGATATTTTGGATTTTGGTGTCGAGTTGAAATAGCCGCATGCGGGATTTATTTGAGGAAAGCCATTTTTAAGTAGCAGGTGCCGTTCCATAATCAAACCGGCCACAGGAGTAGGCCACAGGAGTAGTGAATTCGTACACCCAAAGGTTACAAGTGTTTTATTTTTTTAATTATTTAACGACGTGACTTATTTTTTTTTGACGCCACGATTAAGTTTTGTTTTAGTTTATTAATAAAGTACATTGTTGGAAACTTTTTATTGCATTAGATATATGCCAAAACTGAGTACTTCAATATATTGTTAGCTGTTTATTTTGATTAGATTTGTTATAAGTTTATTATTGAACTGTGTACCTTGATTTATTGTTAGCTGCTAATTTTGACTATATTTATTATAAGTTTATTATTGAACTGTGTACCTTGATTTATTGTTGGCTGTTGATTTTGTCTATATTTGTTATAATGTTGCTATTGAGCTGTGTACTTTGATTGATTGTGTGAGTAAAGTATCCAATATATTTTTGCTATAATTTTATTTATTTGGTTCACCATAATCTTAGTTGTTTATCGTGTGGCTCTGCTAGTGCCTATAAGACCTAGGGGTTTCCGGCTTGAACCGTCTAAGTCGGTGGCGCGGCTCACTTTTATTTTCTTTTTTTCTTCTACCCTCTACGGCTAAGCTCGGGCATAATTTGCCAGTAGAGAGACCGCTGGCAGAGTACTCAATAGAGAACGAAAAAGACGTGGCAATTGTTACCAGTATGAGGAAGAGGAGAACGATGTTCTTTGGTCACCTCGATCGTATTGATACCCAAAGACTTACCCGTTGCATTCATTCATCAATTCCAAGAACATTATTCTATTAAAAATGGACAAGGCAGGTTAAAAAGGATTTGTAAGACATACAAGATCGACATTGGTTGAAAACTTTTCAAATGTCCAATAGGGTTCTATTTGTTAATCAGATGAGTCAAGATTTGGGATATTACATCCTGACGTGTAAGTGCGTGGAGTGTACCGAGCAATGAAACGCGATTGCATGCAGAATGTACGTACAGGAGGTTCAATCTTATAGAGAAGGTACGGTAATCGGACAAAGTAAGCTTCGGAGGTAGGATCAATCTCGTTTTTAAAAAGTTTTAAATGCAAATCGATACAGTAATAAAACACTTCGACCAATTGTGCTTTCATATGTTGCAGTAATTAACAAAAATTTTGTACCTATTAAGGATATTAGTATAGAATTAGTGGCTTGGCCTGCGCAATCTCCGGACTTAAATACAATAGAGCGAGCATGGGACATGCTTCAACGAACAGTTTTATAAATTAAAACAATTTATTCAAAGATGATATAGAGCTGTTATAAATAGAACACCAATTATGGATTTATTTTTTTTTTGGAATAAAATTGAATTTTATATTTTGCTATTTTGGGTTGTAATGAAGTTGTTCTATATTTTTGTGGTTTTTTTTTTTGAAAAAATTGTGCTTTAAATAAACTATTTTAAAACAAACTAGTTTTAATTTAGGTATTAAATGGAAAACCTTAAATAAGTTAAAAAAATTTAGCTCAAAATAAAATATTTTTAGATTCACCTAATTTAAAGCTACCTACTTTCCATTTTTGTAAGTGAAATATTTTTTTATTGGAAGTTAATTGATCTTTTTAGTCATCGCGCTCTTTTGCTGCTGGGTGGAATTATCAGGTAAATTGTTTTGTGATAAATTGTTTCAAAAATGGTACGTAAAGTACCTATATACCAGTTTTCTTTAAAATGTTTAATAGTTACCCTTTTTTATGCTAATTGAAATATTTCCAAATTAAATTTCATCCATTTATTTCTTTTAATATCAAAATTTGTAACAAAATAGATAAAATTTGCGACTACCTACTAAAAGAAGGTTATTAAATTTCCCGGTTGTGTAAAATTAATAATTAGTCAACTTAATAAAACTGTCCAAATTACTTGGCAACAATAATAAAAATAAATATAAAGGAAGTGAAAAACAAGTGTCATTTTCCAAAACGCTTCGCCGACCTAAATAAGTTTCGAATGCAATAAAACTTACCGTTAGGTAAAACCAGAACTATCCTTGAAATAGTATTATTTCTGTTTCCAACTTAAAAGGATTCGATAAAAAACATGCCCCACTCAAAAGGGATTTCAGTACCGGGTAAAAATAAAAATAACGGTAATGATATTATGAAAAACAGAAAGGATGAAATAGTCTGACGCAATTGTTGTTTATGGCTTTCTTTTGTTGTGATTCGTGTTTACATACTTCCTGCATTCTTATTTTTTCACGGAATTATTTTTATTTTATGTGAAAGAAACATTTACTAAGCCAAATTTTTTGCTAAACCTTAAAAATAAAATACCTTTTCGTTGAAAATATAAGGTTTCAAAAATAAAATAGAACGCACCATTATTCGCTATTTTAAAAGTCTGTACCTCAACTGACGGATACTTTATGAAGCTAGTTTGTAAGTGATTGTAATATGACATATATTTATGCTTTTCCATTTCCTCTTATAGTGTTGTATCACAATATTGATTGATTTAAATATCCAGTACCGCATTATCTGAATTTTCAAAAAATTATTATCGCTTGTTCTGTGTCTGTGTTGGAACAAGAATGAATACTTAATAAAACTTGTAAAATTACATCAAATATTCCTCATTTTCACAAATAACATGCAAAATGCATATAAAATAATTAAATATGAATGTTTTAATCAGTTGCATTGCAAAACTTTCAGTTTTTGATAGTGTAAGAAAACATACCCAAATCTTGATGTAGGAGATGTTCAAAACGCTTGCCCCGATTATCTTGCCAATATCTTAATCTTAAATATGCCTCACTAACCACCGATTTGGAAATATTAGGACGAGCTACTAAACCACTAGATTTAGACGATTTTAACGTTAGATGACACATTTATTTGACATTAGAATATTGCCAAGACTTTCGAGGCGAGTATTTTCGTCAATATCGTCAATCAGATTATTTAATTTTTTTTGTTTTTGATTTTTGCAATAGATTCGGAAACAATAACATTACTGAATTTACTCGTATATCGCACTGTATACCTAACAAAACTGGAAAAGGGATTAACAAAATGTGAAATTGTTTGGAATCGATAGTATGCCACTATCAAATTGAAATTAAATACAACTTAGTGCATTTTTAACGTGTGGTAGAGATGTGCTTGCTTTTAACTGTAGTCAGATCATAAGAAGAACGCTAGTCAAAGTGACACGGTTGGATCGCCTTCCACATTGGATTTTATATCACAAACCACACATAAAATAAGATGTCCACTGTTTAATAATTCTTTGCTTTCTAAGAAGCACCGGCTATTATGCGTTGCCTCCAAATAACCAAAAACAGTCTGCCACGTCTTTTTTGTTCTCTAAAGAGTACTCTGCTAGCGGTTTCTCTACTGGCAAATTATGCCCGAGCTCAGCCGTAGAGGGTAGAAGAAAAAAATGTAAAAGTGAGCCGCGCCACCGACTTAGACGGTATAAGCCGGAAACCTCTAGATCTTATAGGCACTAGCAGAGCCACAAGATAAACAACTATGATTATGGTGAACCAAATAAATAAAATTATAGCAAAAATATGTTGGATACTTTACTCACACAATAAATAATTAAGGTACACAGCTCAATAGCAACATCATAACAAATATAGTCAAAATTAACAGCTATGGTAAAGTTTTCTTGCTAAAACAAACCAAAAATTTAAAATTTACAACTTTATAAAATAACCAGAACAGAAATAAGAGTAACAGACTTTACCAAGTTACAAAAAAAAGTAAGACATATATAAATTAACTCATTAATAATACTAATTCAAACATTTACATAAAGGCTGATAATTCACTAGTTAACCGTTTACATAAAGATTTTATTTAAAAGTATTTTTACAATGGTTGTCCTTTAAAATATCAAGATTGTAGGATATTTACAAATAAGTAGGAAGAAAATATATTTTTACTTGGACATAAAGAATTATTGAGAAGGTTATTTTAATCCAAGTTTAGTTTTGGCATATTATCTAATGCAATAAATAGTTTCCAACAATGTACTATATTAATAAACTAAAACAGAACGTAACCGTGGTGTCAGAATGAGTCACTGCGTTATATATTTAAAAATAAATCACTTATAACCTTTGGGTATACGAATTCACAAAGTATTATATTTATAAACCAAAACAGAACTTACTCGTGGTGTCGAAATGAGACACGGCGTTATATATTTAAAAATTAATCACTGATAACCTTTGGGTATACGAATTCACATGTACTCCTGTGGCCTACTTCTGTGCCTACTCCTGGGGCTGGTTAGATTATGAGGCGGCACCGGCTAATTAACAATGGCTTCCCTCAAATAAATCCCGACAACGGCTATTTAACTCGACACCAAAAATCCAAAAATATCCACAACAAAGGCAAGACAAAATGGTCAAGTTAAAAATCAAGGTTTTTCTTCAAAACCCAATTAAGATGGCCCAAATACAGCCAGATATGAAAGAAATCCCATAGAGGTTCTGCACACGTGCTAATAACACACCGTCCCCAACAACTTTCACCAACACCTCCGACTTCGAAGAAGCTCCCCAAACGACTGCCGCTTCTTGGCCGAAAATCAAGAAAAATGGCGCGGAATAAACGTCAACCCACAATCTTCTCAAGTCCGCGCTCCACAATCGCCTCGTCCGTGTGGATATCCAGTCCCATCCACACAGAAATTGCAAACCAAACTATCGAATCCAACCCCTACAAGTTATGCACCATTATCTACAACGAATGATATATTTGAGTTACAACAGAGTACTGTATGCAACACTACTTACGAGTAAGACACAATTATAATGAACCGTAGAAGGGAAAAAATAGGCACGTGACAAGTCGTCAAATTCAAATATATATATATATATATATATATATATATATATATATATATATATATATATATATATATATATGTATATCTTAATCATCACATAGCATCCAATAACGTAACTATAGAGTACATTTTAATAAGACGAGGAGTACAACAGGGATGCATTATGTCGTCACTACTGTACAATTTGTATTCTGAAAACAGTTCACTGCAAGCCAAATATGGCTTGAAAATGAACTCCAAAGAGACAAAATGTTTGATAGTAAGTAGGGATAATGTACAGTATAAAAATGTAAATATAATAGTGAAAAACAACAATCTAGAGAGAGTATCAAGATACAAGTACTTGTGAAGCTGGCTTCATAAAGACTGGGTTCCAGACAACGAAATAAAATGCAGAATAGAAATGGCTCGTGATGCATTTTATAAATTTAGGAAAGTGCTTACATCTCGAGATAAAAATGTAGATCTAAGAATGCGATATGCGAGATCCTACGAATGAAAAATGAGAGAGAACTATTATTGTCAATTAAAAGGCGAAAAACAAACTACCTTGGACACTTCATGCGAAATACAAAAGTATCAGCTATTACAACTTATAATGGAAGGGAAGGAAGAGGGCAGGCGTGGAGTAGGAAGGAAGAAATCGTCCTGGTTGAGGAATATTAGAGAGTGGACGGGAATCCGAACTGTTGGGGAGCTCGTTCATACTGCAACCGATCGAGAGAGATTCGCGCATGTGGTCGCTAACATCCAGTAGTGGATAGGCAGCATAAGAAGAAGAAGATCATCTAATATAAGTATACTGTTGAATTATAAGAAATATCATTATAATTATACTTTAAAAAATGAGGCATTGACAAACAGATTAATATCACAACACGACACTTTTAATAATCTAGTTTTCCTGAAAAATCATCTAACAACACAACTGAATCAAGGAAAGTAGGTAACTAGTAGAAGAAACTAACACATATTTTTAACTTCCCAGTGAAAATTTTAGTAATGGGACCGATTTTGCGAATCTCAAATTTTGACATATCTTCACATTTCAAGGTCCCCAGAGTCAAAAACAATAGTTTTTAAGTGGACGTCTGTATGTGTGTAAGTACGTATGTGCGTATGTTCGTATGTGCGTTCGGAATTATTTTTCGTTTCGATTATATCGAGAACAAAAAATGATATCGACGTGGGACCAATTGCAATGCCGCATAATTACGCAACTTACAACTGATTATATTTTCAGCAAAATCGGTCGAGCTGTTTTTTATGAAGAATAAAAAAACTGAAAAAAATGGTAAACTACCTGAATTTTGCAATTGATAAATTATACTATTTTTGATACAGAATTATAAGATCTTTTGAATAATATGATTTTTGCATATTAGGAATATTTGTATAAAAAACAAGATGACAATATTTCATAGAAAGAGATAGTTTTAGAAAACAAAAATAGAAAATGGAGAACTTTAAACTTGTGTCAGTATTGAGAAAATAGCATTGAAGACGCTATAATAATTATTGTTAGTAATAATTAAGCATTGTTTAAAACAATTGAATATTGTTACTAACAAATGATTATTGATCATAATAATTAAACAAAATTTTTTAATTGTTACAAACAATTAAAAATAGCTCCCGCTTATGAAAATACGGTTTACATAAACAGAATATTGTCAATAATAATTATAATTTTTTATAAACAATTTGAAATTTTTTTTTTTATAATAATTTTAATACGAATTATAACGAAAGAAGAGGTTCGATGCTGGGAAACAGATGAAATGAAATCTTACTGGCATAAAGTACCAGGACAAAAACAAGCGAAAAGGCGAAAAGTCTTTCGCCAAGCAACGCTAAACAGCTTCTCGAGTTGGACAAGAAAGACTTGAAACTGGTGACGGAGCTCCTCATTGGACACTGCCCTCTGAGGTATTACCTAAAAAAGATGGGCAAAACAGAGAGTGATAGTTGCCTCTACTGCAAAAACTTCGCTGAAACTGCAGAACATTTGCTTTG
The DNA here is from genome assembly GCA_950111635.1 of Agelastica alni. NCBI lineage: Eukaryota > Metazoa > Arthropoda > Insecta > Coleoptera > Chrysomelidae > Agelastica > Agelastica alni. The sequence continues at coordinate 43,675,583 of OX467712.1, read as the reverse complement.
CGAATGCCCAGCGCTTTTCTGCAAGAGGCTTAAGTTTCTGGAAGGGGCCTTCCTAAAGCCCTTCAATGTCAGAATATTAGCCCCCAGGAAACTGATAAATTTTGCTCGAAGTCTCGGAATCCCGGGCCTCGAATAGATTAAGGGTTATGCACAAAAGATCTGATAGGACGAGGTGCTTGAGAGGTTGCATAGCCTTCACGACCCCCCCTACAATCTACAAACTACAATAATTATAACAACAAAACATATGGTATTTTCTTATTCTTTTCACTGGGAAGTTTGTCACGTGCCTATTTTTTTTTCCCTTCTACGGTTACATTATTAATTGAATCTCTGATGGTTTTGTATTTCTCAGGTGCTCGTAAATGGTTTCGCTTACCGTGTTTTGTTGTGATTAGGGTTTGTCACTCGTTGTAAATAGTGTTGCATACCTAGTAGTGTTAGGATTTAATTATTAATGGCTGTGACATTTTTGTTAATTGGAGTGGGAGTCTTTGTTATTAGATTTCGCCTTGATTTTTGGCCTCGATTGTCGTGTGTTGTCAGCTATATTATTGTTTGGTTTGCTTTTCTGTGTGGATGGGCTGGCTATCAACACGGACGAGCGCGATTATGAGTTGGGAACATAGTTTTGCAAAGGTAGGCTGACGCGTGTCCCGTGTCATTTTCTGATATCCGGCCTGGGAGTGAGCAGTTGATGAGAGTTGTTTGGTGTTAGACGTCGAGGTCGGGTGAGAGCTTTTGGAACGATTTGATATTAACACGTGAGCAGAACTTCTACGGTTTTTTCTTTCATATCTGGCTGTATTTGGGCCATCTTAATTGGATTTTAAAGAAAAACCATTTAATTTTTAACTTGACCATTCTGTTTTGCCTTTGTTGTGGATATTTTGGATCTTGGTGTCGAGTTAAAATGACCGCGTGCGGGATCTGATGGAGGGAAGCCATTGTTAAGTACCAGGTGCAGTTCCATAATCAATCCGGCCACAGGATTAGTGAATTCGTATACCCACAGGTTACAAGTGATTTATTTTAGAATATTTAAACGACGTGATTTGTTTTTGACACCGCGATTAAGTTTTGTTTTAATTTATTAATATGGTACACTGTTGAAAACTATTTATTGCATTGGATAATATGCCAAGTCTGAACTTTTATTAAAGAAATATTCTCAATAGTTCTTTGTGTCCAAGTATAAACGTTTATTCATACTTATTTGTAAATATCCTACAATATTGCTATTTTGAAGGACAGCCATCGTAAAAAGAAATATTTTTAAATAAGCTCGATTGTTTTAACAGTGCAAATCTTTAAAAATACTACTTGGTGTTTCTGTTTCTTGGATCATCGATGTAACAGTGGCGTCTCAATGAAGTTTTTAATTGGTTACATAGTATTCGTACCTGCTCCAAGTTGAATCTGAATTTATACATTACTGAATATACTTTATGTAGTTATTGTGATGGTTTCAAATTATTATTTTTGTTGCAAGTCCATTTATTTTGTTTTTTTTTTAATCTTTTGCTATCAGGAGTTCTATATAAAACCATTTATTTTTGAAATTTTAAATATTGTGAACATTTTTTTTGTTTTTAATTCTCTTTTGTACATCATTAGGTTTTTATTATTGTCTGAAAGATTGTTATAATTAATTTAAATATTATTTTGAAAAAAGTGTATTAAATTCGTTTAATCCACTTTACAAAAATACAGAATTTGTTGTAAAAAATCAGAACATCATTTTTACTTAATTAATATATTGCAGGAATTGTAAATATAGTTTTATTTATCTAGTTCACCATAATTGTTTGTTGTTTATCGTGTGGCTCTGCTGGTGCCTACAAGACCTAGGGGTTTCCGGCTTGTACCGTCTAAGTCGGTGGCGCGGCTCACTTTTATATTTTTTTTCTTCTACCCTCTACGGCTGAGCTCGGGCATAATTTGCCAGTAGAGAGACCACTGGCAGAGTACTCTTTAGAGAACTAAAAGACGTGGCAAGTTAATCGTGTGGACCTCTCGGGTCGCACCCAGACCACTGATATTTTTTATTTGACCTTACTTATAGTGCTCCATATTTATTTGCTTCTCGAAGCGCCCTTAACGGTAAAAACGCAATTAGTTGAAAAAAAAAAGATGAAAAATTGTATTTTAAAATTTTTACCTATATATTTTATTTTAACGAATAATGGAAAAGACCGTCAAAATGGGATTGTCACCTTTGCATCAAATTAAAAAAATTCTTTCAGCTTTTCGTTCCAATTCGAAAATTTAATTTTCTTTTCCCGCTCTCGTGACCACATTCCAATTTGCGAATTTAATCTATCGCCGCCGTCTGCGTTTCGTCCTCGTATCGGAATTTCCATGAGGGCGAGTACCTCTACTCATGAAATTAAACCTGGGATAAAATTACAACCATTAAAACTTTGCCAATCTTGTAAAAATATCCCACTTGAATTTAGATGAGTTAAAAGAAGTTGTATTAGACATACGTAAGTAATCCCGATGACGAACTTTTTGTCGCTCTAATCAACACTCGGAATGGCGTTTGCTCTAAATCAACCTGTTTTGATAGGATTAGGGCACAGTCCGAGAGATCATTACAATTTTTTATGTGATGTGCTATTTAGAATGATCTACTAGTTTTTGAACTGTATCCTTAAGAGGGTAACTCGTTTAGAAATTGAACTGAATCCCACTGAAATACACTCAACAATTAATATGGATCGCTTGAATGTTTTTTTTACTCTAACGATAAATGGATCATTTTCTTTAATTTTATTATTTTGTTTCTTCCTTGTACTACAACAAGTTAACATTTTTTTAACGAGTGATTAAAAAAAACATAAATCACCAACAATATAAGATACGCAGACGATACCGTAGTATTTGCTGTCATTATTGAAAGCCTACAAGAACTCATGACAAGAGTAAAAGATATCAGTGAAAAATACGGTCTAGCGCTGAACATAGATAAGACCAAATTCATGATAATCTGAAAAAGAACCAATATACCGTGCTATCTTACTATCAGAAACCAGCAAATCGAAAGAGTTGCTTCATACACGTACCTAGGCACAACAATAAACGAATATTGGGACCTTCTTCTTCTTCTGGTGCCCTGTCTGTCTTCAGACGTTGGCTATCATCATGCTTATGATTTCCTGACATCTTTCCCTATCGGCTGCCGCACGAAACAGTTCTTCGGCCGAAAGACCACACCATTGCTTGATATTGCGTAGCCAGGACAGCTTTTTTCGCCCTATTCATCTTTTACCTTCCACTTTTCCCTGTATTATGGGGCGCAGTAGCTGATATTTAGATCCTCTGATTATGTGTCCAAAGTACTCCGTTTTTCTCCTCTTTATAGTGTTTAGCACTTGCCGTAGTATGCGAGACCCACGATATTTTTAGACCACACATATTGGGACCATTCTCGTAAAATTAAATGCCGGATTGAAAAATCCCGAGCTGAGTTTCTAAAAATGTCAAACCTTTTTAAAAGCCACGACCGTAATCTAACATCAAAAGTAAGAATGCTTCGTTGTTACGAGTTCACAGTGTTGCTTTATGGAGCAGAATCATGAACACTTGGTGAACTTGGTTTGGTACCACAACGACCGGCCTTTTCAGGGCAGCTATTTCAAAGGTTAAAATTACCCTGATGATCGCTAATATCCGTTAACGGACTTGCACTTAAAGAAAAAGAATTATGCCTCGAAGACGTTTACATTCCTTACCACAAAAACAAATTGTGCGCTAACTTCATGTAGGGTTTTCTCAACGTGAAGTGGCTTAACGTTTAAATGTAATCGCAAAGTGTAGTAGGTCCTGCTTATAATTGGTATTTGGTCAACAACACTGCATGGCGGAGAGTGGAGGCCATCGAAAATATCCTAATCAACGGGAAGACCAATTCATAAAGCTAACGGTTAGTCAGAATCCAACTTGTTCGGCGTCTATGATCAAAATATTACTGCGGAACATTTCTAATTCCATTATTTTAAAACAAACCGTGAGGCGAAAACTACTAAAGAAAAATTTAAAAACGAGAAGACTCAGTTGAGTAGGCCAGGCGTCGTTGGGCTGAATAACATCGAAATTGGACCGGAAAGAAATATTTTCATATGTCATTTTTCCAGTTAGTACATTTGATAAGTACAAAGCAATGACTAAAACACTATTTATGTACAGAATTTAGAGATTGGGAACTCACTTTATTGCTCAATTGTTTCTTATCGTATACAATGCAACACTTGTAGCACTCCAGCACCGAGAAAACCTTAAAAAATAATTAAAAAACTGAAATATAAACGCTTTAAATCAAAAAGCCATCTAATCTTATCGAGTAAGAAAATTTTTTGAAAAATAGCAGAAACAAAACTGCTGATTTAAATGTAATTGAACGGTTAAAATAACCAAACCTTCAGTAGAAAAACTGTTTACGGTAATATATCACGACGAATGTGACAAATTTAAACTAAACACTAAACAACCTTGGACATCAATCCAACCATGAAAAAAACAAATACACTGGTAAATGAGCAGCATTAAGGAAGTACTGTATGCCTGAAACTGTTAAAGAGGCTTTAGGCTGCAATAAACTTGGTACAAGGTTATTGACAAAGAATGAAATGGGCATGCACAATAAATGTTTAGTAAAAGTTACAGTAAAATATATACAGTGAAGCAATCTTTGATAAAGCCTTGACGTCGGAAAAAGATGGAATAATAATAAACGGAAAATAATAAACAATATAAGATTTGCTGACGACACGATTATCCTTGCAAGTACAGCAGAAGAACTGCAAAGATTAGTGAACAGTACAAATAATCTCTGTGAGAATTACGGGTTCACAATAAACATTAAAAAAACTAAGTACATGATATCTACAAAACAACGAAATGTGTGCCATGTAGTACTTAGGTACCTTAAGGTTACGGAAAGATCTTGTTGAAATAAAAGAGGAACGTTTTCCTAATACTAGACTAATTTAATTGTACTTTACTTCACGTTGTTTATTTACAAAAATGCGTTGAACTTTACCGATGACTGAACGATGACTCGACAGGTACAGCGACATCAGTCGACGATCGTAAACATGACACTTCTGTTTTCCTTTCGAAACACGCCTGGTTAAATACGAAAGATTTGGTAAATAATGCGAGCATCGCGAAACAGCTACGTGCTTGTTTGTAAACATTGTATTGAGTTCAATGGGGAGATGTTTATGATTCCTGTGAATGGTCAGCCGAATACATTGGACTCTTATTAAACCTTTTTACATATTTTCTTGGCTAAGGGCACTACAACAGAATGAGAAAGATTCTCTGCAGCCGAGATCTTTCGATACAGCTTATAATGAGAGCGCTAAGATGCTATGTATTCTCAACATTACTATATGGAATGGAAAGTTGGACACTCAAGCAAGATAAATTATAAATAAATTATAATCCTTTGAAATGTGGTGTTACATAAGGATGTTGAGAATATCATCGACTGAAAAAAGAACAAACATCGAGGTAATGAGAAAAATGAGAAAGGATTGTAAACTGACGACAACTATAAAAACAAGAAAACTTCAATACTTAGGACATATAATGAGAGAGGAGAAATATGAGTTGCTACGAGTAATAATGCAGGGAAAAATATATGGAAAACGGAGTATTAGAAGAAAAAAATATCGTTGTTAAGGAATCTAAGGAAATGGTAACGATGCAGCTCAATAGAATTGTTTAGAGCAGCAGTAGACAGAGTAAAGATAGCCAGGATGATATCTAACCTCCGATAGGAAATGGCACTTGAAGAAGAAGACAGTAAAAAATACTGGCAATCAACAACTATCCCTCTGACTTATTGCAGGGTATGATTTTTTTAAAAGCACATAATTAATTTAAACTATTAAGGTTAAAAGTTTCAAACTATTCTGCATTGTGAATATGCATCGTCTCATACCGATCCGTGTCAATTATTTACTTAAGTTCTCTTTTTAAAACAGACAATTTATTTCAGCGTAAATAACAGCTAGGCTTTAAAGTTAATGAAAAATGTCAACAGGAACAAATTACCTCAACAAATTAGTCTACAAATCCCTTTTTAAAAAACGAAACACATTCCAGATGAATGTTCTGCAAATGCTGCACAGTCTAATTAGGGTTTAGGTAGTTTCGGGCATTATGACTGACACAATAAACATCCCCCTGAAAATATTATTATGAATTGTGCACGACAACTAATTCTTGTTAAATAAAGTCTCGTTTATGTTTCTTTATTCCCTTCTGCTTTGCCAAAATTCTCATTATTAAGCCAATCGTTTTCTCTTCATAATCCTTATGAACGACCATAACGTATTTTAAAATACCGTTCATTACGCGACAGTTAATTCGCATATTATCAAGCAGATGGTTTGACTTTTACTAAAACTAATTTTAATTGTGTGTTATAATTGCGTACACATTTCCACCTGTGGCAAATTATAGCACTCATTTATTATTTGATATGGTGTTTTAGCTGGTTTATACAGGGTGTTTAAAAAAAAGGTAACCCTGTCTCTAGGGTAGGTAGAAAACTGAAAAATAATTGGGGTTTGCTTAGTAAAAAATTTTCGTAACGCCATCCGTATTCAAAATAAAGGGCGTTGAAAAAAAATTTGGGTATTATTTCATAATTTTCAATTTAAAATATTCCGAAAACAGTACATAGTATCGAATTTTACCAGTAGTACCTTTTTGGTGTAATATGTGTATACATTTTTTTTCTTTAACACCCTTTATCTTGAATGCGGATGGCGTTACAAAAATTTTTTACTAATATAACTCCAATTATTTTTCAATTTTCTTTCTATCATGGAGACGGGGTGACCTTTTTTTTTTTAAAAAATCAGTTTTATACATTTTTATACTACCTATTTTATTTAATTATTTAATATGTGTCTAAAATTGTAGTATCTACCAAAGCTTATACATAGATATTTAGTTTTGCTTTTTTTCGTCGTCAAGATATCTATTTTTTGAAGAAAAAAACTATAAATAGAAGAGATATATTATTTTCCTAACAACTATTGTTTGGTGTTTAAAATACGAACATAAAGTATCATATTTGTCATTAACGAAAGAATGTTATGGTTTTTTTAACCTTGTGACCTAAAAAAGCAATGCTTTTCTTGTCGATTTATTAGTGGAAATTCCTATCAATTTGAAACGTTCTGATTTGTTTTGTGATAAAATGGGAATAACTTTCTTTTTCCATTAGGTTCAATAAAGCTGATTACTTTGATTCTTTTATTTAGAAACTATAGGTTCAAAAATGCAGGTACCTATATGTTTAAAATATTTTTAGCATTTTTTTTAAATAAAATGAAATTTTAGTAAACATTGATGGGTTCTAAAAAATTTTATTTAAATTATAACCTATTTGGTGACCAAATTGTTAAAAAATTAATGTTACAAATTTGAATCTGTTTAATTATTATTTGATTTATTTTTAAAAAAATTTAAAATATATAAATAAAATTAAAATTAGCGCAATTAGTGATGACCTTAAAAAATATTAATTTTAAATTATTCAGATAAAATTAAAAAACATAGGCAAATGTTGGTATACCTTGAAAATTTTAAACTTAAATGTAGGTACTTGTTATATCTTTGGTGTTTGTTTTGGTTATTTTAAAAACATATGTATATCACATTAGATAGGTTGAATTATATATTTTTACTGACCATGAAATGTATTTATACATTATTTAAAAAAAATATCTATAATAATTAAATGATACTCTTTGAGACAAAGCAGGTTGTGTATAAATACTCAACAAAAATTAGTCTGCTAGTCAACACGCCCAAAATCATCATTGTATGCACACCATCACCCAATCTCCTTGGAAGACATAATGGCACATCTGTCGAGTAATTGCGCGCGCAGAGAAACAGTGCCAACATGGCATAAAAATACATGCGTGACTGTTAAAGCGGTGCCTGTAGGAGAGACTCTAAACCCCACCACTTATAACGCTTATATCAGTAGTCCATTTTAAATAGTACATATCAGAGTAGAAATAACATAATAAAAACTTTACTGGGCAACGAAAGAAGCAGGCTTAGAACCTTAAACAGTAGGTATACCGTCAAAAAAAATTAATGAATCTGTTTTGTTATTAGATATTGCTACGCATTAAATTTCATTAATTTAGTGTCTTAATTATAAATGTAACAAAAATATTCGGTAGGTATTTACTATCAAAAATGAATACGTGTAGATATTCATTTTTAACCATGTAGGTATACTTAAAAATAGTCAAATTTGTTCAAATTAATATTAGAAAGATGAAACATACGAGTTTTTAATTCCAGGTTAAGTCTGCAAAAAAGATAAAAGAAAGCCTAAGTATACCTAAACATTTAAAAAATAATATCGATTTTGGAATTACTTTACGTTACTTCTGAAGAAGTCATAATATTTTATTAAATTAAAGCAATAATAATTATACTTAATGTACTGTAAAAAAAATCTTAGTATGATAAGGCAGTTTCTTCAAAACAATGTTGCCCTGATCAACATCGGCGAACATATCTCGAACAGATCAACATTGTTTTGAAGAAAGGCCAGGTCAAGAGTACCAATAACCGACGAGCTTGTATGAGAGCACTGATGAAAGTAGAGGAAGCTAAAGATGTGTGTAAGACCCGTAGCAAGTGGAAGGAATTGGTCTCTGCCTACCCATACGGGAAAAAGGCGTGACTGAATATATATGTATATATATATATATATATGTATGTAATTGACGGACATAATAAATTAAAATAAATACTCTCTTATATGTTAATATATTTTTTATCGGATTATTGCTGAATTTAGTACTTTTAATTAATCAAAGGTAATACCACGAGTCCTTTAAATTGTATCGATAAATTTTTATTTCTCACGAAAACTTTTTTATTTGGTAAAAGTATGAAAATAAACCTATTGATAAAAGCACGAGTCCGTAGGTAAACAATGTTTTATCAGGCATTTTTACCAGTATAAAATCGAATGATTGGCTAGAATAACCCACTATTATTGGTTAAATTGCCAAAAACGTCACATTTTGACAAGTAAAAAAAATAATCAATATAAAATTTTCTATAAAATATCCATAGTAAATTTCCAAGCGTTTCTTAAAAGGTCAATGTACCCTTTAGCTGACTAAATTATAAAGAATATTAAGAGTCTAGACCTAATGACCATCAAACTTTATGTAGGTAACTTTAAATTATTTACATACCAAAATTAAGGAGGCAGAACTCCTTAAAAATCCGAAACAAATTCTAGGTCAAGTCTAAATCTTAAACCAGGAAACATTTAAATTGGTCGGTACATATTTGTTAAATTTCTAAGTTTTATAAAAAAATCTTTATTCATTGTATATTCATCCTATTATCAAATTTATTAGTAATCATAAAATTTACACTTTTTATTAACAAACAAAAGGTTAAAAATTTAACGAAATTTGTATGTTAATGACATTTTAAATTTGTTTATATCCTTTTTTATTTAAAACATAAAGTGTTTTTAACTAAATTTAAATTAAATTACTTAAACTTTCACTAGATGATGAATATTTTTTAAGTATTAATAACTTTCAAATTTTTAATAACACTTTTAATATTTTAAGAATATTCGTCTATTGAAAATGTACACCTATTTACTGAGATTACTAATAACATGTCATCACTTTATCAGGATTCCACTGCTTATGTCAGGACAAACGGAGCTTACATAGACTGGTTAAATATCGAAAAAGGTGTTAGAAAGGGATGTGTGGCTTCGTCATGGCTGTATAACTTATACATAGACGCTTCTTTAAAAGATTGAAATGAGAGTGCGTATGGATTAAAAATGAATGATTTGATCATCAAATGCTTCCTTTTACGCGTTTCCTTTGGCGTTTTTATCATCAGATCAAGTCATATTAGCGTCATCTGAGGAGTTGTAGGCGATGGGTAATGTTATGCATGATGTCTTAAAAATCAAAGGGATAAAAATAAATGTAAGCAAGACGAAAGTAATGGTTTTTAAAAGAGAACAAAGCAAGACAAACTGCGAGGTGCTGATTAAAGAAGAAAAAGTGAAACAAGTGAATGAGTTTGAGTTCAAAGTTAACGAGAGACGGAAAGTATGACTATAACATTGAACGAAGGACTGGAAAACAAACGAATGGTACCCTTCATAACTTTATGAGCAGATAGAACTTGTCAAAAATAGCACGACTGGCTGTGCATAGAGAAGTCCCTACACTTACGTATGGTTTGGCAGAAGCATGAAAGTAGGATCAATGCTGCGGAGATGATTAAAGGACAAGGCGTGTTTATTGTATGCATGCATTAATTACAAATAATTATGTACAATTTATTTTTTCTGATATAAATTATTCTAAAAAGAAAATATGTATTTAATACAATTAAATAGATTTATACAAAATACATTGGATTGAATCATTTAATTCCTAATGGTTAAAAATTATTGCAAAAAAAAACTTTTTAACACTTTTTTCAAAAAATATTTAAAATAAAAGAAACACAACATTGGCCTTTCTATCGTAGATGAAACTAACTTTTTTTAGAATTTACTGTTACAAAAATTAATGAGAAGTTCCCACGATGACACATATAGTATACCTACCTTACATGTCTTGTTAACAATAAAAAAATATCGATTTAATAGTTATGAAGTTTTATGTCTAGTTCAACCTTAACGAGTAGGATATTTTGTAGGTACCTATACAAATACCTATAAAAATTAAAGGCAGCAAGACTGTACCTGTGGAGACGTTACCCATACAGTTTTCATATGTATGCATACACATATACTTCCACATACTTTTAAAATTTCTAACCCGGCAACGTCACTTATGCCCCACTAGTTGATATATGGGAGAAGAATCGATGTACAGTATAGATCGTTCATTATCTACATTTATATGTCTCAGTTTCAGAGATTTCCGTTTTATTATGCGTTGTGTTTAATTTATATTTAATATAAAGTTTATATTTTTTTTCGTGTTACCAAAAATGCAATACATTTTAACTGTAATGACTGCATATTTAGCTTTACGTAAAATTCTATTACCTATTAATTCTTTTTTGTTTATAAGAAGTCATTAGAATTAAGTGTATCGATGCGCATACCTACACTTCTTAAAATACGGAAATAAATGTGATTAAAGAAAATATTTATAAGTCATGTTAAATTAATATTGTTTACTATCAATATTTATAAGTAATAAGCTTAAATTTCAGAAAATTCTGTAAAATTTTCTGACGGTATGCCTACAACACGACATCTACCTTAAAAAGCCTGGAATGACATTTCTCAGAATATCATAAATAATTTAATTTCAAGCATTTTTAGAAAAGTTATCAAATGCATGGGAAGCCGCGGCACACCAACTCAGTATTTAATAACTTCGTAATTTTTTTAATAAGTTTGAAAATGTAATCATTTTTTAAGTTTATTTGAACACACATTCTGTACACATTTTATCAAAATTGAATTTTTTGAAAGTGTATTTAATTTTTTTAATTCGTCCTATAAATCTTCCCAAATAATAGATTTTTATTTTGCTTTTATTTTAATAAATCAGTATTAATATTGGTGTTAAAGTTTCTAGTTTGTTATTCCTAATGAAAATGTAGCGCAAAAAAGTTTAAAGTTGTATTTTTGAATCAATTAAATAATGTTTAGGAAAGCATTCACGTAAAGACATTGTTAAAATAATGCAAATCAATTCAGTACAGTCGAAAATAAATTTTGAAATTCAAATACAATTTGCACTAAACACAAATCGGCCTATACTCGCGTTTTAAGAAATAAAAAGATATTCCTATGCAATTTAACGAAGTAGGAAATGGGTCATAACTAAACGTTGATGTAACAGAGAACATAAAACATGATTTTATAGCCTCTGAAACAACAACGCCGCTACGTTTATAGACTTTTCCATACGAGAAGGTCGTTCATTGACTGAAAATTTTAATGCGAGTTGAATTTTAAATAAAACGATAAAAATGAGCTCGTAAAATTAAGAAGACATCTAATTTTAGCGGCTCGTTTCCATAATGGAGGAAAAATTTAAAAAATTTGCCATAACTTTTATAATTTTATTCAAAAAAGCATGTCTTTAAGGACAAAAAATTGAATATATTCCAAATAAAAAAATTTAAAAGTTTGTTAAGTCATAAGAAGTAAAAAAATATTCCAGTATGTACCTCGGTCATGGAGTATTTTTTAAAGTATCTCTAAACACAAAAACCAAAACATTTATGGGTACAAATGAGTGGAAAATAATATAATATCGTCACAGTTCAAAAAATGTCTAAAAACACTATTTCAAAAAATCAAGGTATTTTAGAATTGTCAATTTTAAAAGGAAATACACTTGCTTCTAGAAATTTTAATAAGTGTGCCAAATGAACGATCAACATTCTATAAAACTACCAATTTTCATATTAATTATATAATAATAATATAGTGACGCCACTGCCTTTATCATTTTTTTTTTTTTTAAAGCTTCCGCCGAATGTACGTAGGTCGGTGAATAATTATAAATCTAAAACAATGTCACCTCACGAACTTTATTTTATTAATATACAGTGTGAAGCAACCAAGTGGAATAAATTAATTATTTCAATAATGTGCATATTTATAAAAAATCCCGTATTACGTTAATTTTAAATCACGAAATGATGTACCCACTGCAACAATAAAAACTTCATTTCTACATTAAACCCCCTTTTGTTATAAATCCCAAACTTTCAAACAGGAAGTGGGGGCTTGTAATATATCATGTAAAAGGTCTGATCATTGTCTACTTTAAAATGTTATTGTGAGGGCATTTTATGTGAGGTTCCAAAATTCATACATATTAAACCTAAAATTTACTTCTGCATAGTATGGACGTGATCACACAATTTTCTTCTTGCATAACTGAGCAAAACTCGATGACTCAGCTCTACCATAAAAAAAGAAAAGACGAGAAGAAGCCTCATTGACATATTTCTTTATATTTGCAAATAATGACGTCGTGAACTTTTTTTTCCAGAAATATACCTATATTTTGGCAAATTTAAAAAAAGCTCAGTTTCGTTTTTTTTTCGTTATAAAATTATAAGCAAATTTGTAAAAAAAAGTATTTTTAAAAACTCGCAATCGTCACGATTTACACAAGTAGACTTTGGAAACAACATTATTAATTTAACATTACAAAACACATGCAGGATGGCCATCCGAAAACGAAACAGAACCTCGCCAACAGATTATTTTTAAATACCTATTTAAACCACAGTATGACAAAGATCATTTTTATTTTCAACAGGACGGTGCTCTTTCGCATTATGCGGCGATTGATTGTCAGTATTTAGACCAACGTTTTCCACGGCATTGAATTGGGAGAAGATGCAGCATTGAATGGCCTCCACGATCACCAGATTTATCGCCCCCGATTTCTTTTTGTGGAGATATCTGAAAAGTAAAATCCATAAAACACAACCAGCGTCGTTGGAAGATTTGCGTAAAAGAATCGTTGACGAGTGCCGTCCAATTACTTCGGAAATTCTTCGGAATGTCCATGAACGTTTTGAACAAAATCTTTATTATTGTAGGGAAGCGGGCGTTCATCAGTTTAAATATTTAATCAATTAAGTTGTAAGTAAGCAACTAAAATAATGGGAATTTTAAAATGTAATTTTTTTCAAAGTATTGGGAGGAAATGTAGGTTAGGTTAGGTTAGGTTTTATGTGAGTAGGGCGTGGTCGCCCCTCCACCGCGACCCTTAGTAGGTCTATTGTGGCTCACCCCTAGAGGCTACAGTTCACCGTACAATCCAGCCCTTCTTACGAAGTTCATGGTTGTATAGGGTGAGATTTTTTTAAAATCGGTAGGTTCTAGGTTAGTGTAACCAAATATGTTGAACCTTATTCTTCCCAGGCCGGGGCATGAACATAGTATATGTTCAGCAGTTTCGTCTTCCACGCAGTCCGTTTGTTGGTTCAGATCTATCTTTCTGAGGTGGTATCTCAGACGACAGTGTCCCGTAAGCAGTCCTGTTAGAATACGCAGGTCATTTCTGCTCCATTCTAGGATCTGCTTAGTTGTGTTTCTCGAGGGTTGTAACGGTAAAAACGCCTTCGAGTGGGTAAGCCCTGGTAAGTCGGACCAGTACGTGAGTATTTTCCTCTCCACCCAGTCCGAAATAATTGTTTTGGCTGCACTTGTGGTGACTCCAAAAACCGGTTCTGGTCCAGTGAACGCAGATTCGGCCCCCTGTTTTGCAAGGGTGTCGGCTTTTTCGTTTCCTTCCACCCCCTGGTGCCCAGGTACCCACAGTAGGGTCACTCTGTTGTTCGCACCAAGGTACTCTAAGGATTCGATGCAATTCCATACAAGTTTAGAATTTATCTTGTTGGAGCTCAGTGCTTTTAAAGCGGCCTGGCTGTCTGATATTATATTTATGTTTTTGTTTGCTAGAGGTCTGTTGGTCAACTCTCTTGCACACAATTCGATAGCGAATATTTCAGCCTGAAAGATTGTGGCATACCTGCCAAGACTGGTAGATATTTCAATCTTTGGTTTCCTGCTGAAAACACCGGCCCCAACTCCATCTGGGGTTTTTGAGCCGTCTGTGTACATTACGTATTCAGTCTCTGGGAAGAGGATTTGTCCCCTCATCCATTCGTCTCTCTCCGAAAAAAAGACTTTGAACGACTTTCCTACGTGTATGTATTTTTGTGGCTAGCAAGTCAGGAACCATCCCGAGAATTTGGTGGTTTTTTGTTTCATTCAGTATCCCGGAGTGATCTCCGAGTTGCTCTCCATTTATTTGCTTTTCCAAAGACAGGAATCTATAGGAAGCTATCCTGGCCTCCCTCTCTAAGAGAATATCTAGGGGAGGGAGATGTAGGAGGTGTTGGGAGGAAATGTAAAATTTAAGGACTATTGTAAAGAGAATTGTCAGAGTTTTCAAAAGACATCTTATTCGACCCCCAAAGCCATTTAAAAATTTTGGGCTATATCTTACCCTCGCTTGGGGTTGAAAGTAGTGAAGTCAAAAATACCGGAAAAGAAATGTCCTCCTTTAATAAAAAATCGACGGGTCTGAGCGTTTTTCTAAAATATTGACGAGGTTCCTGCAAATGGCTCTGTTTCGATTTCTGTTGGCCACCCTTTATACTATTTGCTTAGAACACACACATAGATCTTATAAAAAAATTAATAGTATTCGTTTGGTCGATATATTATTATCTTACGAGACTAATATCTATTTTCCTATACTTACTCATAATTTTTTTTAGAAACCCTTTTTGCTAGTAAATATAAGAAATAATTCTTATTTAATGTGATTTATTTTGCAGTCGTTTGTTTATGCCAAATTTAAAGAATGGGTATTAACAACGAGTACCTACTATAATTATTTATCTCAAAAATATATATCTCACAGAAAAATTATCTTGTTAAAATTCAATGAACTCGTTTATTTTTGTTACATTAATAACCTTTCAACAAAGAGAATTATACAAATATACGTTTTTTTGTTTAATTTATTACTATATTTTAAAAATGTACTCACCCTATTTTAAATAGTTAAAAAAAATGAAATACACACACTATCAACTTTTACTGACCATTGTAGAACACATACATTTTTAGTATTTACTACATCCTACATCCTTAAGACTTAACTGACATTGCCTCACTGGTCATTGCACCTTCTTGTGCAATATAACAATAAAATAAAGAAAAGTAATAAAAATACGGAGATGGTTATGCATTTCAGGTTAAAAAAACCCACCCGTCCCTCAAGGGCGTAGGTACTGAAGATTTTTTTTACTCATTTTTATAGACTTAATGTTGCAGTTAATGATACTGAAGCTGGCAATTTTCCAGCCCTGAATTTATTGCAAATAAAGATTTTAAACCATTTATTTATCGTCTTGACCATTTAAAAAAAATTATTTTCGTTCCAAAACTAAAAATTATCAAAAATATTTACTCCAGTTTTCACTATTTTTAAACCAAGCCATTATTATATGAGTTTTTTAAATACTTATAGAAAGAAAACATCCCAACTGGGGTTATTTACTCCAGTTTTCACTATTTTTAAACCAAGCCATTATTATATGAGTTTTTTAAACACTTATAGAAAGAAAACATCCCAACTGGGGTTATTTACTCCAGTTTTCACTATTTTTAAACCAAGCCATTATTATATGAGTTTTTTAAACACTTATAGAAAGAAAACATCCCAACTGGGTTATTTACTCCAGTTTTCACTATTTTTAAACCAAGCCATTATTATATGAGTTTTTTAAACACTTATAGAAAGAAAACATCCCAACTGGTGTTATTTACTCCAGTTTTCACTATTTTTAAACCAAGCCATTATTATATGAGTTTTTTAAACACTTATAGAAAGAAAACATCCCAACTGGGGTAATTTACTCCAGTTTTCACTATTTTCAAACCAAGTTGAGTTTTCAAACACTTATCAGAAGAAAATGTTCCGCGAATGATATGCAAAATTAAAAATGCATGTCTAGCCTCTTATTTACAAAAAAATAACAAAGTTTAAACAAGTCATCTACATCTCATTTTTAACATTTTTAAAAAAAAACCCTTTTCCTATTTAATGCCCCACAATCTACGCTCTGGCCATCCTTCAAATGTAAGAATCAGATCGTTAAAAAAAGTGAAATTTTTATAGGTGCTATTGAATAACAAAAACAGGTAAATATCCAAAGGGTTGGATTTTTTATTTTGAAATTGAAAGTACAAACCGCAAACCAGGGTCAGAAACATTTTGTTGACGGGCAAGGTTGGTGCAGGTGATTTAATGTGTTGAGAATTGTGTAATTTCTAGTTGGTACTTTATTTCAAGGTAAGTTGCTGTTTAGTCACAAAATATAACGAGACATATTTGAGGCTTTATGAAAATCCCTAGTTGAAGAAGTTTTATGAAAAATTTATAAAAAACATAAATAACGAATTTTGTACATCAATAATAAATTTTCTATTAAACATCAATAACTTGGTAATTAATACTCATTAATATACAACATTAATACGATATTTATAAAAATTTCCAATTTTTTTTTATAATCTGAAATTCAACTTTCTATGCATTTATACCGTATTGTATTTTTAAGTTTATACACACGTTTATTTTCTTTGCTTTAACAGAAAATTTTTGTTATAAGATATTGGCTTATAGTTAGTAGGATCGATTTCAAATGAATATTAACTTTTACTCAATTCTTAGGTAAACTTTTTTAGATAATAAATAACATTAAATAATATATGAAATAAATATTATTGATAAAGCATCAGTCACAAAAAGATTTTTTCTTTGTATGAACACAAAAATGTAAAAAAAAATTGAAATGATTAATGTTTTCATGCGTTTTTATAGTAATCTGTGATCCAACTTATTGTACAATTAATATGTTACAGAAAAAGTAAATGTCCTCAAAAACATAACTTGTAAAAAACAGTCTCGCAACTCAGTTCTTCTACCGTAAAAAGTTGTGAGATCCATGTATCTCACAAGTAATACATATATTAAATTAGATTGTTTAGTGCGATTGCCAAGTCAATCTATTTATTTAAAACATAAAAGATTTTTAATATTGATATGGTCAATATAAGACATTGTTAGGTTAGCTAATTACGTAATAACTTAAGACAGAAGGACCTTTAAGTAGGGACTGAATAAATTAACCGACTTGGTATTACATGGATCTCACAACTTTTTACGGTAGAAGAACTGAGTTGCGAGTTATTTTTGATGGCATCTCATTTCTTTTTGTAGATAGTCCCACTTTTTTTCTTGTTTTATACATATACTGGTACACTGATTCATTCACTGCAAATGTAACTTTGTAGTCCTATATATTTATATGGGATTACAAAGTTATTCATGCAATTGGTGTATCTAGAAAACTGGACCAAAATTGCAAAATATTTTAGTTTTTTCTTGATTTATACACCTTACACTAATTGTATATTAAATTTAAAGCTCCTATGTCTGCTAGAAGTGCCTTAGAGATTTGATGATCGGTCAGTCAGTGAGTGAGTGAAAAAATTAAGAAACTTTGACTAGTTATAATTCTTAAACTACTGGCTCAAATTGAATGAAATTTAAAATATACGGTGTTGATACAATGCCTTCTTGGTAACTGAAAATTCGGTCTTCTAGTTTTATCCACAACGATGTTATAGTGGGGTCTAAAATGGCCTGAACTACTTCGAGCAAAGAATGGTACGGTCGTGCCGCTCTTTTGCACTCCAGCAAAAATCAACTCTGTCAACATGTAAAGTCGATTCTTACTGGTCTTTTCAGTAAAAGTTGATTAAAAGCGATAAGTAATGAATTTGGATCAACATTTACTATTTAATCAAAGTTGACTATACATAGGGAAAGTATACTCTTACTGACTTGAGTTAGTAAAAGTTGACTTTTTGCATAAAAACAAATAAAAAGTTAAGCCTTTATAATAAAAAGAGAGATAGAAATCATTTATTTAGCAAGGTAAATATTTGTGACACGTTAAGTTGCAGTTCTTCTTACACAAGCACTTTTTGGATTTGCATTTAGTAAATCAATTGTATTTAAAAAAATCCTGTCCACGTGTCCTGTCCAAGTGATTGTAAAGTTGCAACAGTCCTAACAGCTATTGTTTTGTCCATATGGACTTCATTTTCTTAGATAATTTTAGTGGAACATTTACTAAATTGAGACCTGAACAAATATTATCATTGAACAATTTAATACTAGTGGCAGGGAGAGAGGTGATAAAGATAGACAGAGAAAGAGAGAGATCTGTTATTTTAGCTTGAAAAAATTACTTTAAGAAAAGTTGCTTCAGAATTCCATTTCGTGTTCCAATTGGATGGAATCCAAAATCGACAACCGCTTGATAAATTTTGGTTTGTTTCATTTTCATCAGGACTTCCATTCTCTTTACTTTTAATTAATCTTTTTTCTTTTCTTTATTACTGTTTCTTAGTGATAGTCAGTAGGGTTGTTTTCAAATGAATATTATCTTGCGCCCACAGTTTAAGTACTCATTTTAAAGTAATAAATAACAATTTAAATACACGTGTCGATTAATTAACAATAAAGGATTTGCAAATTACCCGTGATTTTTAATTAGGACTACATAATTGTTCGAAAGAACTAATAGTAAAAGTTTAATGGATATACGAGTTTGACAGCGATATCGTAATTCTCTTCTAAGCTTAATCAATGATGTTTGCATGTAAAGTGGCTCTGTGATTACAATTTCAAATTAGATATTGATTAAATCGGCTTGCCACGAACAGCAAAAACATCTCTGGTGCGTTTATATTATGTATATGCTATAGGGCCATATTTTAAGGTATTTTTTTTTAAATTACTAATTAAACTTCCGTTCTGGCAATAAAACCGGTTAAAATTATGATAAATTATGTTTTTCACTTTAACTGGGTTTATAATTTGCAATTACAACGGTAGTCCAATGGAATAAGCTTGTTTTTAAATGGAATTTAGACCTGCGATTAAAAAATATTACCTATAAGAAATATATTTACTCGGTTTACCGAATCTCTAAACGTTCGTTAATAAATACAGACATTAAGCGTGTCAGACAAACACTAAGATTAGATAGTTATTTCGTGGTAAGACCTTAACAAGATTATTCGAACTATGAGCCGTATTACAATATTTTAAAACTGAAATTTCGTTTAAACTAAAAGACCGTTTCAGCAATGTGACTGGGTTGTTCAAACTAGCTTTTTTTGACAGATGTTTTGGAAAAATTAATGAATTAAATCTAGGAAAACAATAAAATAACCACCTTTAAAAAAAAGTTTAATTTTTAGACTGTTTGTGGTGGCTAAAATAGTTTTTAACACCAAATGGGTTAGTAAGTTCGATATAGCAGAATTACCGAATGAAATATTTAAAGAATTAATCCAATGTATCCAAGATATACGAGCATATTTGAAAACTTATTTTTTTAAAGAGCAGAATACAAAGAATTTATATGTTCAGAATCTTTTTGTACAGAATTTACAGAAGCCAGACAATATGTCGAACGACTCCTATGAAATGACATCAGATTCAAGCATAGAATCATTGTTGTAAAACAGTTCTAAGCAATTTTAAAAGCTGCATTTTGGAAAAATTGTAACTCTTATGGCCTTTAATAGATGTGCAGAAAAAGTTTTAATCGTAAATGGGTACTGTTAATTTTTGCAAATCGTCGACTTGCCCTTTTTTGAAAAAGTATTCAAAGATCGTAATCTTAATGATAACACCTAAATAAAAATTCTACAGGAAATCGTCTGGTCACCTACGCTCATGTGACGGAATGTCGTAAATAAACTTTCCATAATTATGTTTTTGTTAACCTGATTACATCAGAACTTGAGTAGGAAGATAGATATTTTCCGAACAAATGAGTTTTGTCACGTTGGTCGTGCCCGATTCCCTCATCTTGTTTCACTTGTGTTTACATTGATGCAGGAATATCAAACGTACAAACGTGTTCAAATATTACTTTGATTAAACGGGAGATAGAGGATGAATTTATAGGAAGAGAGTCAGAGAAAATATGTTTGTAGACGTGTCTCTCCGGAATTGTCTGTGTATTTGCATCGACTAATAGTTTGGGTCGCGAAAAGAATATTTTCATGAAAGTTTAGAAATTTAAAACATTATTTTTGTTAAAGCAAATTTTTTATAAAATATTAAATCTTCTAACAAACTGTTTACAAAATTAACTAATTCTAATCATTATTACTTACGTAGTTAAGTAGGTACTAAATAACAAAAATATTTAAAAAGCAAATCACGTGCCAATTTTAGCACAAAAAAACACATTTAACAAAGTACCACGACAGATATTTCATTTATAAAAACAAGGAGGATAAAATAATTTTAAAAAATGCACAAACAGAAATATAAATGAGGATTTTTTTAAGTTTCAATCAATAAATACTACGAGGGCAGTTTGATAAGTCAGTGACTTTTTGAATTTCCCGCGCAGTTACTCCAATTGCAACAGTGCTGCCGTCAACTATAATCTATCAGTGGGCAAATTTCTAATTTTGAGCAAGCTACGTCGTGCAGTTGGTGTGTTTGATAGCCGCTCAAAGCAGACAACCTCGTGAATTTTTACGAAAATGGAAAAAAGTGAATTTCGTGTGCTGATTAAGCATTACTTTTTACGTAAAAAATCCATCACTGAAACTAGGGAAAGACTTGATAAATACTACGGGGACTCGGCACCATCAATTTTAATGGTTAAGAAGTAGTTTACAGAGTTTCGTTGTGGTCGTACCAGCACTAGTGACGCCGAACGTCCAGGTCGTCCAAAAGACGTGATCACGCCGGAAATCGTCGATAAAATCCATGAAATGATATTGGATGATCGGAGAATGAAAGTGCGTGAGTTGGCTCATGCTCCCCATCTCAACTGAACGGGTACATCATATTTTACACGAATATTTGGACATGAAAAAACTCTCTGCGAGATGGGTGCCGCGATTGCTCACACTCGACTATAAGCGCAATCGTGTGACCATTTCAAAAGAGTGTTTAGCGATGTTCAGCCGTAATCCGGACAAATTTTTGCGCCGTTTTGTTACTGTGGATAAAACATGGATCCATCACAACACGCCAGAGACCAAGGAACAATCGAAACAGTGGATTGCTCGGGGTGAACGTGGACCAAAGAAGGCGAAACAGAGTCTGTCATCCAACAAGGTCGTGGCCACAGTTTTTTGGGATGTACGCGATGTCATTCACATCGATTACCTCAAGAAAGGTAAAACGATCACCGGCGAATATTATTCAAAGCTTTTGTACAGATTCGACGTTGATTTGAAGCAAAAACGGTCGCATTTGGCGATGAAGAAAGTGCTGTTCCATCAAAACAATGCACGTGTGCACACTTGTCTAGTCACGATGGCCAAAATCCACGAATTGGGATACGAACTGCTACCTCATCCAGCATATTCTCCAGATTTAGCCCCCTGCGACTATTTTCTGTTTCCAAACCTAAAGAAATGGCTGGGCGGTAAGAGATTTGAGTCGAATGAAGAAGTCATTACCGAAACAAACGCGTATTTTGGGAGCTTTGAAAAAACCTATTATTTGTAGGGAATAAAAAAATTAGAAAAACGCTGGACTAAATGTATCGAGCTAAAAGGTGATTATGTAGAAAAATAAAATGTTTATTTGCGGAGAAAAATTTGTTTTATTCAAAGTCACTGACCTCGTATCTAACGTGATGTCTGCCACAAAGATGAGATTTCCACAAGTTGTATCTACTTTATACCTGGTATATAACAATAATAACAAAACTAAAAAGAAAAAAAAATTTTAAAAAAGCAACAACATACGAGGATAGTTTACGAAATGTTGTCCCTAACATTGGCGTTGAATGACAAATAAAGTGTCAGGCAAAAACTTCTTTTATGACATTAGTGTGTACCAATTAGCATTATAGCATCAGTTCATGTAAGTTAAATATTAATTTTTTACCATTGAGGTGTGCGCGATTTTATAAAAATGGACAAAATTGAGAAAAGAGGTGCGATAAAGTATCTCTGTAAAAAGGGGTTATCACCGCAAGAAATTTATGACATGGTAGAAGAATTGGGTAACTATGCCCATTCGTACCAGGAATCAAGAACTGGTCACGAGATTTCAAACTAAGAAGAGAGTCCTGTCAAAATGCACCAGGTGCAGGAGCCCCCGAAACTGTAGTGACCAAAGAAAATGTGAATTTAGTCCATGATATGATACTAGTTGACAGAAGAATTACAGTCAAGGCTATAGCAGAGACATGTAGGTTTTCTGTTAAAAGCGTTGAAAAAATTAAATTGGGTCTCAAAAAACTCTCTGCACGTTGGGTTCCACGAATACCGACGGCAGACCAGAAGCGTGTTCACCAGGTTGCAGCGGAGACAAGTTTGGAGACCATTTACAGGAATCCCGATGAATTTAAGCGAAAATTTCTTACGGTCGATGAAAACATTTTGATCCGGAATCCAAAAAACAAAGCATGAAATGGCAGCATAGGGGTACCCCTCCCCATCGAAAATTTCGTGTTGTCCCATCAGCTGGTAAGATCAAGGCTACAGTTTTTTAGGATTAGGCAGGTGTTATTTTCGTGGATTATTTACCGCGTGGGCGCACCATAACAGGTGAATATTATGCGAATTAAATACCAAGAGAACGCGAAGCGATCAGAAAAAAGGGAAGAGGAAAATTGGGTCGTAGCGTGCTCTTCCACCAGGTTAACTCACCAGCACACAAAAGTTGTATTGCAATGGCTGCCATTCACAATGCGGTATTTGAAATTTTTAAACAACCCCATTTTACGCCAGGTTTGGCCCCCAGCGACTACCATATAAACCCAAAATTAAAAGAACATCTTCGTGGAATCCGCTTTGCTAATGATAACGAAGTGATGTCGGCGGTAGATGGCAAAAGACTCAAAGTTCTGAATTTTTTTCAAAAGGGTTTGAAACACTTCAACACCGATATACCAAGTGTATAAACGTTGCAAGTGACTATGTTGAAAAATAAATTAGTTTCATTCTTCTCATGTGTTTGCTTCTATGTTAGGGACAACAATTCGTGAACTATCTTCGTATGTTCCAGAAACTACTTGAATTACAAATAAACTTGCAAAAAAAAATTAACAAAATTAAACCGTGGACCGTAATAGATAAACAAAACAATTAATAACAAAAAAAATTGATGAAGGAGTGATGACAAAATAATTCATTAAGATGTACTTACGCATAAATAGAAAATTAAAGTAAAGCAGTAACAAAAATAAGATAGATAAGTAATAAATTATGTAAATGGTTTAGGAATCATCATTTTAGTAGAAACAGATGGGTACATGACAAAAAAATATAAAATTGTATAATTATTAAGTAAAAAGAAACAAAAAAGTGACAAACCATCCAATCAATGACTCAAATTTACAGTGCGTCCACAAAGTAATGCATAAATTTATTATTAGCTAAATAAACAGTAATATAAAGAAATCTCGAAACCATCAATTTTTGATTTTAAATTACTTTTTTTTAAATAAATAATCTATCATTCAGGGTGAATACCCTTTAAGTGAGTAATGACCCGCACTGTAAAGTGTTAATCGTCTACTGCCGACAAAATTACATCTTGTTGAATATTTGCATCAAGTTTACCTTTCTTCGGTCCCGAACGTGTCCTAATTCTCTGTATTTCTTTTCTATTCTGCTTGCCGTAGATTAAGAAATATGTTTGCATTTTATGAAATAATGAGCATACCTCTTGTTGAGTCCGCATCCTATCGCCAACACCAATCATCGTTAAAATTTCAATTTTCTCTCTTTCAGCTAAAGGCAATTTAACAAAATAGTTTGTTAAATACGTTATGATAATGTATAAAAACAATACGGAATTGTACTTGGCTATTTATGACAGTTTTTAACGTCAAATTAAAAAAACAAATGGCAAGAAATACTTTGTAATATTTACTTATAAAAGTGGATAGATACAATGTTAAAATCCAACCTAAATCAACTTGTGATATATTTTTGGAACCAGCTCAGCAAGGGAAATCCGTAAATTGGAAAAAAAGGGATGTTTTATTTAAAAAAACTGATGCTGACGTCATCACTCAAAGATTATTCACCCTGTATTATTCCACCTTACACATTTAATGATACACATACAGCAAGCACAACAAAAATAGCTAATTAAACCATTTTTAGGCGACGATAATGAAAAATTATTTTATATTGAGCATTTTATAAATAACTCTACAAATTGTTTAACATTAAAGTAAAAAAAGAAATAAACTCATTAAGAAATTGATTAAAGTTCTGTTTTAAAAGACCATCTCATTTCTTTGGATATCTATTATACAAGTTTCGAAATTGATGCACAAATAATGACAAAAAGAATTAAATATGCTGACACATTTGAAATAATAGTTAGCAGTAAAAAAGTGATTAACCCGAATAAAACCCAAATAGTTTAATATTTAATTCTTAACCCATGTTACAAAATTTACGATGAAAATCACAGATTAAATCGTTAGTCCAATTATATTCGTGGCATAATATACATAGCAATGGTTTTTTAAAGTATTTCTACAAAACAATTTATGAGTTAAAATTGAGTATTTTTTTATTTAAGTGTTTAATTCTTTTTTTTTTTGTTTTAAATTAAATTTTGTTACATAAAAATTAATTTTTAAAAAAATTTCGTATTTAAAAACAATTTTTGTATTATACCGAACTGTGTAGAAACTTTTGATATTCAAAGTATTTTATACTTTTAAAAATGCATTTTTTTTACCTTAAAATTGTAACTGTATTGATACATTAGGTATAATAATAAATAAAAAACTTACCATCATTTTGCAGTCACATTTTTGAACGGAGCCTATAAAAATTTTTTAAAATAAATAAATCATAAAACTTGGAATAAACAAAGATAACATCAAAATAGAAGGTGTTATCATAATTTTTTTTCTACCTAATTACAAATACCTAAATGTTTAAAGACATTTACCTACTGTTGATTTACATTTTCAACACTTGGGTAAGTTCAAAAATAGTTAAATAAAAAAAGTACCTAATTTTACACAATAAACGATCCAAAAAGTATATCAAATTAATATATAAACCAATACCGCAGAAACCAACATTTACTTAATTTAAAAAGAAATTTTTTCTGTAACAGTAACATTAGCATATGTTTTATAATGCACTTAAACTTTATTCATGGCAATGAATACTTTTAGAATTCAGGCGCCCACACTAAAAATCTTTAATTTTGTATAACGTGCATTTTCTGGAAGTAAGGTGAAAACTCTTGGAAAATGACATCTCATTTTCTTCCATGAATATTCAATTTCATATCAAAGTTGGCGTACGTTCTCAAAAATGTAATATGTATACGTAAGTCTTCAATTTTCCTTGTATATTTTCAAGAATGATCCAAAACTTTAGGAATAAAAGACATGCTACAACAGAAATTGCATATTGTATGTTTTTCACCCAGACACGTGAGAATGAGAATGTAGAAATGTTTTTTAACACAGTGCCGTCACTAAATATTTTGCAAGTTTGCGAACATTTTACTTGACATTTTCATTTTGTAGTTAGAATTCTAGCCGATATAAGGCATTAGTTTTTATTTTACATTACTCTCTGATTAATTTTTAAATCATTAAAACATACCGAATTATATTTTTTTCCTATATTTACAAATATGAAGATAAAATGTGAATGATGATGGTAATGATAAATATTTAAGAAAATGCTTGAATATCGTTCAGAAAGA
Source organism: Agelastica alni (assembly GCA_950111635.1). NCBI lineage: Eukaryota > Metazoa > Arthropoda > Insecta > Coleoptera > Chrysomelidae > Agelastica > Agelastica alni. The sequence continues at coordinate 43,649,217 of OX467712.1, read as the reverse complement.
CCAAAAAAATGACTATTTTATGTTTAATAAATAGTCTAAATCAATAATTCGTTAATTAATTCGATAACAGAAAACTTTTAAGCAAAAATTTGAATACCACTTGCGTGCTATGTTGAAATATTTTACAAACTATTGCATTCATAGCTAGTATGCTATGTAAAAAACACTATTTTTTATTGTGATGGAATGCTAAGCAGTATTGGAATCGATAGATTACTAAAAGGTATCTTTTAATAAAGTTTTATCCCTCTTTAACCTAGGGTCAGGACCAAATACGTGCATAAAAAAATTGTTACTCCAGATGAACTTTGAAGAGATTTTTCCGAAATGATTTTATTATTAATTACAAAAGAATTTATCTTTGCAGAATCCGTCTCTGTTAACAATGCCAGCAATTCTTGTCCGGTATGCCATAACTTAACAGGTCGGATCATTGGCGGCCTGGCGGCCCCCCCTATCGCGTCCCCAGACAACACTTGCGTGTCGCTGGCTGACTTCACTCTTGTCTCGTAATTCGTAAGCCCCGAGTTCAAACAAGATTCGTGGGGAACTGGATAACAGTAACCGGTTAGTTATTTGTTCAATTCGCATACGAGGCTCAACATAAAAGTTATATTCTTTTTTACAAAAACACTAAATTTCTATCAAAATCAATAAATCTACCAACAAATGAAAGTATACCAAAAATCATTTAGATTACACACATTATTTTCACAATCCAAAGATTTTATTGTTAGTTTTATGTCTCGCAAATAAAGCTCTTTTGTCTAAGCAAGCATTATATATTTTAAACATTGATTTCTTCCTCTCAAGTACCATGTCCGTTTAGAACGTTGGTGACCATCATGGCTATTCTTATCTTGTCAAATGCTAGTGCTGGAACTCACGTTAAACCAGTCTCGGAGATTCTTCATCCAGGATGTCTTTCTTGGAGCTCGTCTACCCGCTATCTTGCCTTGCATTATGTTCTGGGGCAAACGATATTTTTTGCCTCTCATCACATGCCCAAAATATTTAAACTTCCTTTTCTTAACGGTGACGATAATATCGGTGTTCTTCTGTACTCACGCGAGTATCTCGTTATCTCTTTGTTGTTAAGTGTTTAGGCTTCTACGTCGTATAGGAGGGTAGAGAACATAAATCATCTCAGAAGACGAATCCTCAGGGGCTACCACAAATCTCTAAAGCATAAGACTTTACTCATCTTCCTGAAAACAGTACGAGCCTGTTCAATTCGTGACCTTATTTCAGATTGTTTTCAGATTTGTGTTTTTTCCATCGAAAACCCATTTCCGCCTATTTCCATAGGGTGCCTCGACTCATTTCAGGGTAATCCGGATCTTCTCGAATCGACGTGGTGATTTTATCCACTGTAGGAATTTCTCTTCTATGAAAGAAACCATGAACTGTTCGACCAATACCTTTTTTAAGACGATGATCTAAATAAAAAGAAATATAGCTAATAGACTGCCTGGTCAAAATGCACGCCATGCTAATATAGTCGCTAATGAAAGCTTATTTTTATTGCATTCCGGCCTTTTACAGGGCTAGACAGTAAAAAAATAAATCAAAGGTCCAACTTGCAATGTTAATGCTTACAGAAACTTTTAAAATTATTTTGACCACCCTATAAGGGTTTTGCAGGTATAATCAGGGTTTATTACTCTACGTTATTCTTAAAATATACTATATGTATGTAGTCAATGACTGCATGTCGCCAAGTTGCAGGATTTTTACACATCTTTATGCAATCTTTATAAAAATCCCAGCCAGAACTTGAATAAAATTTCGTCCGAATGGAAATAATGAAATTATTAAGGGAATATAAAAAATATACTAGATTTAGATTTCTAATTTCCTTCCAATTTTATATTAAGAGTAGGAATAATTGGGAATAATATTTGCCTAAATTTTTTTTAGTTATTTTCACCCAATTTAAATACAGTCTTTACACCCCTTCGTGGTCACTTTGAAGACCTGCAGAACATCACTTTCCAAAGACTCATTCATCCAACGAATTGCGAGGCTTTGGAACTCATTGCCTAGGGAGGTGTTCCCCGAGGCATACAACCTCCAGAAATTTAAGAAGAACACCAACTCCTACCTTCTTTCCCTTGGTTCCCACGATGTTCTCTGAACATTACAGGATATCCTTTTTCGTGGGAACCAGAATATAAAAAAAAAAAGATAATGTATATTGAGAAAAAAGTATAATTGTTAATTGTACATATATTTTGGTATTTTTTATATTTTTAAACATTTCAAGTATCCCCTGTAAGATCGGATACCCTGGGTCCTTATCTCGAGGTCACGTAAGGCCAGAAAATACTTGGAAACTTGGAGTAGTTGTTTTTTGCTCTTTGTCGGCATGTCGTTGAACGGATAAAACCTTCAAATTTTAATAACAGCATCGTCGAGTAAGAGAAGGCAGAAGGCCCTGAAGGTTAGCCGATTAACGGGATTTGTGATTTCGTTTTGTAATATTATACTCTAACCCTGGATGCGAAATATTTTAAGATTTATTTCAAAATGATCCTCCCAATTGTGAGAAAGGTTACATTTTTTTACAAAAACGGTTTGAGAAAAAATTTCTCTTGCAAATAAGTCACAGAAAAATTAAAAAAAAATGTGGACATAATTGGTAACATTATTAAAACAACATTAATTAGAACTATGCATTCCATCAATTTTTCTTATTGCTTTCTTGAAATAAAAACTATTTAATTTAATATTTTTGACTCAATAAAGTTGAAAATGTTTACTGTTACTTCGTTATTAACTAAAAATGTAACTTTGATGAAAATAACATATAAAATGTCGACCTTTTAATTTTTTATTTTTTGTCAAAAATATAAACACGGAAATAAATCTGTGGATAATCTATTCTGAGCTAAACATTTCAACATAATTAATGTATCGCATTTGATAAATTAAAATAAAGTAGTAATTTTGACAGTTTATTTAAACCACGACCTATTTTTTAAATACATTATTGACATAAATAGAGAAATTTTTTGGAAATGACCTAAAAATAGCCAAATAGAAAACTCAAATTTAAATTCAGTTTTAATCCAAAATAAAATAAATTAATAAGTTGTGTGTCTTGCTTATTATTTATAACAGCTCTATATCGTCTTTGCATGAACAAAATCTAGTTATATATTTCTTGTTAAGGTAGCTATCCGTGCTCAACCTCCATTAATTGTTGTCGGTTTCGACAATTCCTGCCACCTCTAAAAAACCTCTTCGTTAAAGGGATTTAAGTTCGGTGGTTGCAAAGGTCACGATACTATTACCTATCATCAAGAAAGCTAGCTACTGTTGCAGCAACCTATCGTCGTGCATTATCATGCAATAATACAAAATAATACAATACAAAATTTTATCCAACGGCTGCTATGGAAGCACATCTGCTCATCAATGTACAGTGCAACAGAAGTAGCTTGGCGGGCGAATAAACACAAAATCTGCACATTCGAATAACGATCCGATCGGCGACGACGAAATTTTCAGTGATCGTGAGTCTCAAGTACAATCGGAGAAAGAAGTTTACGAATGTGCAGTATATTCAGCCGAATATTTGTTATTTTAGAGGCTAGTCGACCGCCAGGCTACTTCTTTTGCACTGTACCTATTGGAATTTAAAACATTTTGTAGTAAAACGACATCGGTACCACCTGATTCCGTGCTAATTATTACTGTACCTCCTCTGACACCAGTACGAATCCTGTTGGTTGGAAGTTTTTAGGTTTTAAATGGTGCAACTCTTATTTTATTTAAGTGGCTAGGAGCTTAGCTAATATGACCCACCGTCGTAGAGCTTTGTACTTTTTAGGTGGCGGGTAATTATGCCTTTATTATAGTTCTTGATACTGAATTTACTTCACTTTCAGATGAAAGCTAATATCCAAAATTTTATTAAAAATATTTTATGATCAGGGAAATGCTCTATAAGAACTCATTAAATTCAATTTTGTAGTTACTAACTATTTATTATTACAGTGCAACAGAAGTAGCTTGGCGGGCGAAGAACACACAAATCTGCGCACAACAAAAACATTCGAATAACGATCCGATCGGCGACGACGAAATTTTCAGTAATCGTGAGTCTCAAGTACAATCGGAAAAAGAAGTTTACGAATGTGCAGTATATTCAGCCGAATATTTGTTATTTTAGAGGCTAGTCGACCGCCAAGCTACTTCTGTTGCACTGTACTCATTTTTGGAAAAGGTTTAAAGTTAAAAATAATATGCATTAAAGGTTAATTTTAAATGTACGAGTATTTGTCCCCTTATTTTTTAAATACATTTAGGCACGTACTAATCAAAAAAATTAAATACAACCAAATGGCAAAGTAATCGATGTAAAAAAGAACTGTCTAATGAACTTACTGTTGATAAGCTTTCAATAAATTATAATCGTGTTTTGCTGCGATAACCCTATAGAAAATATTTATGTTACAAAACTTCAATTAAATAAAACTCCAGCTATTATAATCAGTTAATTATGGTGTTTAATAGAAATCAAACAATACATTATGTTGACACGTTTCATTTTTATCAAATTTCCGAGAAATATCAATTTAATCTTTTCGAAGAATTTTCTTAACTATCGATTGATACCAATATCAACATTTAATGTTTAAAAAAACATAAAAAGAAAAATTTATAACTATATAGTACAATTTAACTAAAATATAATATAATAATAATAATTTTTAATGTTAAGTACCTTCATTAAAAAAAATTTAAACTATTTTTATTACATTATTTTCGTTTCTATAAGCCAATAATAAAATTGATTAATTAAATCATAAGAAATTTGTTCCCATGCTGTGATAACTGAATTTTTAAGTTTCTCAGGTTTCTAGGTGCAGGTACTTGACGTTTAATATTTTTCTCGAGGTGATCCCATAAATGCCTGATCGGATTCAGATCCGGGCTTTATAGAGGCCACTCCATAACTGGTATACCAACTTGATTAATCGAGTACCTCCCCTGCTATGTGAGGTCGAGCGTTGTCTTGCATAAACAATAAATTAGCACCACCGCCAAATGAAATCTTTGCAGAGATATTGTAAGAAGCAAACCTTTCTCTTGGTCTTCGCCAGACTTGTTCACAATCATCTGGATATTTAAGGCTAAGCCTAGTTTCATCTGTAAATAAAACTTTTTTTCAATTATCCACAGACCCAATTTTATTATTTCGAGCAAAACTTATACAATAACAACTCTGTTCTCTCTAGTAAGCCGGGGTAAAGTGGCCGGTCTCCTACTGTTTAATCTAGCTCTATTTAATCGTCTTCTAACTGTTTTAGGTGAAATTGCAACATTTCAAACAGCTTTAAGTTCGTTTCTAATCACAGAACTAGTGATAGTCCTGTTTCTTCAGGGTATTGTCTAATAAAACATTCATTTTGGTGGTTAATGCATCTTTTTCGCCCTGGTCTTCTAGAATAATTTCCTACCTCATTTAAGCGTCTTACCGTACGACGATTTTTGCCTTACAAGTTGGCAACATAACTTTGATAATATCCCTCATCCAATAAAACTGAGGTCCGCCCTACCTCTTGTTCGCTTAAATTTCTTGCTCGATTTAATTTTTTAATTTTTCGGGGTCAATTTAATCCAGCTTCATTAAATTGTCTTGGAAGAAATTGTGACATTAAATAATATCATATTGTTGCGTTAATTTTGTCCAGGAGTTTAACATTTAATTAAATTTTAATCCATTGTAATTTCTAATCATACATACATACATATAGTAACGCCTTTTTTCCTAAGGTTAGGCAGAGACCATTTCCTTCCACTTGCCACGGTTCTTACACACATCTTTTGCTTCCTCTACTTTCATCAATGCTCTTATACATGCTCGTCGGTTGTTAGTACTCTTGACTTGGCCTTTCTTCAAAACAATGTTGATCTGATCGAGATATGTTCGCCGAGGTCGACCTCTACCGACTTGTCCATGCACACTCGCATTATAAATTTGTTTCGTCAATCTTCTTTCTTCCATCCTTTCTACGTGTCCAAACCATTGAAGCATTCCTTTATCTATCTTTGTAACCACATTTTCTTTTCCATCACAATCTCTTATCTCACTATTATTTACTTTATCCAACCGAGTCACTCCGGCTATACTTCTCAGACTACTCATCTCCGCAGCATTAATCATATATTCATGCTTTTTCTGCCAAACCCAACATTTACTACCATACATAAGTGTACGAACCATCACTTTTTTGTGCACAGCCAGACGTGCCTTTGTTGACACTTTATGGCTTCTCATTATAATTATTTTTAAAATAATAAATAGAAAATCGTTTAATGTTATTTTAGCTTGTAGTAGGTTGCGTATATCTAACATTTTTCTGCTCGAACTAAACGAGCCTGATATGGTACTGGACTGTCTAAAAATTAAAAAAAGTTACATGTGAACCATCAAAAAATATTTGGGTAACATGCTCATCACGAATCACATTACACTTAAAATAGCTACGTGTCGAATAATATAAATTTTGATAAATTAGTTTCTCAGGGTAAGCGAGAGTGAGAACGTACAATCAAGTACTTAAACTACATGTCCAGTTCTCAAAACGAATATTGAACAAGTATATGACCAAAAATATATACATGTAAATGGATATTCAGATCAAGCATTGTTAATCGCGAAATACAACTTACGTACAAGCTAGTGTTATACATTTTAAACGAAAGAAGTGGTATAGATAAATAAATGAAAGAAACATTGTGTATGAACCTTTTATGCAACAACGCTAAATTAATAATTAAAAGTGGGCAAATAAAAATGTCCTTATGAACACACAATTGACAAATTTACTAAAACATAAGTTAATTTAAAAATAACAACAAATACTCGGAAAAAAATTACATTGATGTCTTGACAACAAAGTACTGTTTTCTCTACTTTTTAGATACGGCCAAAACAAACTTTGTACCCTAAAAGGCAAGAGCCTAAATTTCTAAACAAATTAATCCTACATATATTGACTAACTATATTAATTAACTTGCAAGTTTATCCTCTGAAAACACTAACAATTACTATTACATTTATGTCTCTACTTATGAAATGAAATCTCACTGGCATAAAGTGCCAGGACAAAGGCAAGAGAAAAGGCTAATAAGTCTTTCGTCAAGGAAAGCTAAACAGCTTCTCGAGTTGGACAAGAAAGACTTGAAACTGGTAACGGGACTCCTCACTGGACACTGCCCTCTGAGGTATCACCTGAAAAATATGGGCAAAACAAAGAGTGATAGTTGTCGCTACTGCGAGAACTTCGCTGAAACTGAAGAACATTTGCTTTGCTAATGCCCAGCGCTTTTCTGCAAGAGGCTCAAGTTTCTGGGAGGGGCATTCCTAAAGCCATTCGATATCAGAAACTTAGACCCCCGGAAACTGATAAACTTTACTCGAAGTCTCGGAATCCCGGGCCTCGAATATGCTTGAGAGGCAGCATGGCCTTCACGACCCACCCTACAATCTACAATCTACAATGACTCTACTTGATGGACAGTTTCTACGAATAATAAAAATAATATCCAACCAATTTTTATGATTAGGCAGTTACTGTGACTAACGGAACTACTAAGCTAAAAAAGTAAAGAAATAACGGCCCAAGCACTCCAATTTCGGCGATTAACAATGCCAAGTAGATCAACGGTCAGTTGAGAAGAGTCATACCCAGAGGAGAAGAATGGGTGAATAGACCATTTGGAATGGTGGACTACATTATAACGCTGGCAATCTCTGGGCACGGTTGATTCATAAGTTATTTGCACAGCCGTATGAGGGCGGGGTTTGATGAATATCAATACTTCAGAGGGGATGATGCCGAACATACGCTGTTGGTCTGTAGCACTTAGAATACCATCTATAATAAAAATGGGAATGGTGTTCGAAGATGAAACAACGATGACATCTCTTATCACAGAAGAAGAAAGATGGAAATCAGCCTATAAGGTAGTTAGGCATATTACTGAAACAAAAAGTTGGAGAAAGAGAATGTAAACAAAACCAGATGAACATGAAGATGAAAATAGTGAGACGACACCTTGACAGTAGGTACTCCAATTGATTTAATGCAAAATATTTATTTACGGTCATCAAAACAAGTGCGTTCGAGATTATAATGAAAAGCATCCTGATAGAAATAAAGGCCACCAGACCATTATAGCGTTAGTACGTAAATTTGAAAAAACGATCGGTTTATAATAAAAAAAATAATTAAAAAATAATTCTCGACGAAGCTAAACAAATTGAAGTACTGGGTCATTTTGCTATAGATCCTACCTATTCCATATCAAAAGTATTAAAACTTACAAATATTTCTGTTGGTTCCATACACGAGATGTTAAAATTGCTTAAGTTTTTTCCTTATAAAATACAAATTTATCAACTGCTTACTGAAGACGACTATGACCACAGAATTGTATTTTGTAGATCAATGTCCCAAAAAATACAAGAAGACGCAAATTTGGTTAAAAATATTTGTTTCACTGATGAATCAACGTTTTATTTAAATGGCTTTGTTAAGAAAAATAATTGTAGATACTGTTATGACAAAAATCCTTACGTATTTCGACTGGATAATACTCAGTTTCCAGCGAAGATCAATATGTGGGCTGGTATTCTAGTAAATGAGATAATTAAACCACTTTTTATTTACCAAAACCTAACGAGAGAATTGTTCCTAAATGAAATTGATCCACTTATTACTCAGTCAGTAGAAAGACAAGTTGTTGTACAGGAAAATATGGTGCTAGATGAACAGAATACCTACCAGAAGGACGCACTAGCTGTAAGACAATGGATTGACGAAAGATTTCCAAGACATTGGATTGGCAGAAGGGGTTTAATAGAATGGGCAACAAAATCTCCAGATGTAACAACAATTGACTTTTTTCTGTGGGGCTATTTAAAAACAATAGTTTACAAAACTCCTCACAAAGATATTGAAGAGTTTAAGCTTAAAATAACTGAATAATGTAGACGAATTACTAGTGAAACTTTCGAGAAGAATTTCAAAATATTATTGCCTACAAAATAACGGACCACACTTTGAACAGTTACTGTAAATACATTTAAGGAGTTGTTTGTAATTAACTTCATTTTAGTTTCTGTTGAAATTTCGCTATGTTTTAATATTATCTCCAAAATAAATCTATAGAATAAATTGTTGTTTCTATGGCTGATTTGCATTTTTCTTGGGTTTTCATTTGATGTGTTACAAGGTAGTGGTTGCTATTTGACATTTTATAAAGGGGTAGGAGTGCACTTGGAAACAGCAAAATAACATTTTTAAACGTTCCACGTGTTTTTTTTTATTTTCTTACATTTACGCAAATTTTTTTTTTATGAAAATAGACGCAAAAAGGGAAGAACTATCGTGTGGGCCGCGGACGGCCCGCACTGCGACTATTAGAAGGGAAAGGGATTATAGAAAGGAAATGATTCTGGACACGCTTTTTAAAAAGTTGCAGGTCATAGTTCTCTGGAAAAACTGATTTTGGAAGCTTATTCCATTCCGTAGCAGCCCTGTAAAAGAAGGATTCTTGATGAAGATTGGTCCTTGTAGTGTCAATTTTGAGAGTAAATGGGTGAGACTGATCAGCGTGCCGAGTTCTTCGGCCGAATGTGACCAATGGTGGTACAAGAGTTTTTATTTCTCTGGATCATCTGCCATGGAAATATCTGTAAAGCAATGACTGGTCTGCAACACTTCTTTTATGTTCTAGAGGGTAAAGGGTATCTGTGAGAGTTGAGCTGTTTATCAAGCGAATGGCTCTTTTCTGAATGGAATCTAGAAGACGAAGAGAATGCCTTGGTGCTGAACCCCAAATGTGCGAGCAATACTCCAGTAGGGGTCGGATTTGAGCCTTGTACGTCGTCAACAGTTGATCAGGAGTAAAAAACTTTCTGGATTTCCACAGAAAACCTAGCCTCTAGCTTGCCGACTTTGCGATGTTAGCAACATTGTCATGCCAAGACATGTTATTGGACACCGTGACTCCCAAAATCGAGATGGAGGGACTTGGTTCAAGGGTATTTCCGGACATTGTGAAGGGATGATTTGAGGAATTCAATTTCTTGGAAAACGTGGCACTTTGTGTTTTTTGGGCGTTGAACTGAACAAGATTGTTGGTTCCCCATTCGACGATGCTTTAAGATCTCTATTGATGGAATCAACCTGTTCCTGCCTGAGTCTATTTGTATCATTCACCGAAAGTGATCGATAGGATGTGAAAGTTGAGACAAGTGTGCTATCGTCTGCGAAACTGTGAATGGGGTTCGTGGTGGTTTTCAAGAGGTCGTTGATGTGTAAAAGAAATAAGGTAGGGGACAGGATGGAACCCTGGGGGACCCCGGCATTAGTTTTAAACGCATCAGAAGAAATACCATCAACTGCCACATGTAAGGAGCGATCTTGCATGAATCTCAAGAGCCATTGGCGCAGTTTGGTTGGGAGACCGTAGACAGATAATTTACTTTACAATGCCTGGTGCCAAACGCGGTCAATGGCTTTAGATATATCCAAGGCTATTGCACGGGATTCACCAAACTTTTCAATAGTGTTTGTCCAGAGCTGAGTGACATAAGCCAGCAAATCTCCAGTAGACCGAAGTTGTCGAAATCCATATTGTCTGTCATGGATTATCACAAATTTCTCCAGATATTTGATAAGTTCTGTGTTAATCGCTTTTTCCATAACTTTGGATATGACTGAGAGCAATGCAATAGGGCGAAAATCCAAAGTTATTTGGACTGGCTAGTTTTGAAGTAAGAGCACCGTACATACAGAATGTTGTTAAAAGTCGTTAATAATTACGTTTTAGAAACCACGAGTAATAACAAAAAAATTAAAAATAACGAACATTTAATACGTGCATCAAAGTAAGCACAACTTTGCAAGTATAGCGTAAATAAATTATAATTAAAATTATTCAATCGATACCCTTAAAATTAATAAAAATAAAGCATTTAAGTGAAATAGCATATTTTTTTTGTACACATAAAGATAAGCACACATTGTGCTTATCTTCATGCGTTCACTTGAATTCTTCATCACCTGGTTATAATGAATGCAAAATGTTTCTTCGTTGAATGCTCAAACGTGTTTCGAATAGCATTTTTGTACATAAATAAAATGAAGCTTCCATAATCGGACATAATAGTGTTCATTTTGAGATTCGCTAAAATTTAAATTCCATTTGTTTAAGAACAGAAGCCGAGACTAAGTTACTTGAAACGATTGCAATTCGATATAGCTAACTTTAATGATATTAAGTTCATCGCATGGCTCTAATATTACCTACCACATGCTTCGCTATATTAACTGATAAAAATACCAGAAAATAAAATAAACAAATATAACACAACTCACCTACATATGCTTACTTTTGATATTTCATTGGTGTAGCTATTTAAATTTTGTGTGAGGTTAAAAAGAAATTCAACAAATTCCTTGCCAATAAAATTAGTTTTTGGGCATTACACCTAATAATAAAATAATTTAATTTTAAATTTTTCGAGAACGAATTATGGGTTTTTTTAACCAAAAAAAAAGAAGGATTGTGTACTAAAAAATTGAGGCAGGACAATATAAAATTCGTAAGTAGTGTTTGTTAAACAAATTAATTAATTCAGTGTTGAATTTTTTATTATAAAAAAAAATAAATATAATAATAATAAAAATAGTTATTTTGCCATAGAAAATGGTGACGGTTATTGTCAGTTTATAATACTCCTGGGTTCCAATTAAATATAAAACCAAGAGAATTCTTACAAGAGACATCTTCCCACTTCTGGTGGGAAAGGTCACAGGACACGAGAAGCTACCACGAACATATGCAGGGTTGGATGATGGTTAATTCACCTCCTTGCGAAATGTCCGGCATGGATCAATCTAAACAGATATACAGGGTGATTCATTAAGGATGGTCAATCTCTGAACTGGAGATACTACACACCAAAATATGGCGATTGAGCTTAACATGTCTTATACAAATGTTGCAGGTTTACGAGATACAGGGTATTTAAAGTTGAAATTTTAATTTGAAAATTCCTAATAATTTTGTGATTTTAAGCAGCATGGTCTTGAAAATTGGCGATTTTATGTTTTTTGGTATGAAAATTACGAATTTTATGCTAAATTTAGCGTTATTCATACAGGGCGTTAGTTACACCCTGTTACTTAGGTAAATTACACCATAATTTTTTTTGCCTAATGAGTTATGGCTAATATGACTAAAAAATCTAAAAAGCAGTTTAATTTTGAATAAAAAAGGTCTAGTTTGTTTCATATAACTCTATCAGTTTTTGAGTTATTTGCATTTTAAACATTCGGCGTAAAGACTCCTAAGCCACTGTTATTATATTGACTTTTTTTCAAGTAGGTTTGTGTCAGAACTCATCAGTTTTTCGTGTAAAGAAATATTTGAACATTTTACTGTCACTAAGTAAGAGTGTATTATTTGTAGTAAAATAAGAAAATGCCACGAGATAATGAATTTTCCAACAGTGAAATGATTTGTGATATGATTTGTGTTTTTGCTCAGTCAAATTATAGTGGACTTGGCGCAGCCAGAAGGTATTTAAAATCATACCCAAATCGAAGACAACCCAATCACCAACTGTTCATACGTATTTATACCCGTCTAGGCGAAACAGGGTGTTTTCGTCCTAAAAGCCTAAATGGTGCTCCAAAAAAGATCAACATCGATGTTCGTATTTTGGAAAATCCAGATCTCAGTACTCGTCGGTTAGAAAATGGTTAGGTAATACCTGGGCACCTGGCTTTTCAAGGAATGGGTATCGGACAAAGAAGTAAAATGTAGAATAGAACAAGCTCGACAAGCATTCTTAAAATTGAAGAACATATTCACATGTTCCGACTTCGATCTCAAATTAAGACTAAGATTTGTAAAATGTTATATATGGTCGGTGTTGCTATATGGCGTGGAAGGCTGGACACTTAAAACTAATGACATCAACAGGTTGGAAGCTTTCGAGATGTGGCTGTACCGCCGAGTCCTAAAAATACCATGGACGGCGAGAATGACAAATGCCGAAGTCCTCAGAAAAGTCAAAAAAGAACGCGAACTCTTTAACACTGTTAAGAAGAGAAAGACGGCGTACCTAGGACACATCATGCGAAATGAAAAATACCAGTTCCTACAACTGATAATCCAGGGTAAAATCGAAGGCAAGAGAGGAATCGGACGTAAAAAAATGTCCTGGCTTAGAAACATTAGGCAGTGGACAGGGATACAGGACATACAATCTCTGATACACACGGCCAGAAACAGAGACTTAATGGAAAATGTGATCGCTAACATCCAGTAATGGATCATCAGAAGAAGAAGAAAATGGTGACGGTTATTGTCAGTAAATAATACTCCTGGGAAGGGTTCCAATTAAGTACTAAACCAAGAGAATTCTTACAAGAGACAGATCTTCCCACTCCTGGTGCGAAAGGTCACAGGACACGAGAAGCTACCACGAACATATGCAGGGTTGGATGATGGTTAATTCACCTCCTTGCGAAATATCCGGCATGGATCAATATAAGGCAGATATAGTTTGGAAAGTTTATTCCGAACTAGAATCTATAAATTTGGGCAGGTTGATAGACTTCTGGAAAGACGCTAGATTTCCCAAAAAGTTTTCGACCAGTCAAGGAAAGGCACAATGAATTCGAGTCAATGAGCCTCCCCCCTCATCACAAGCTAACTAAAAATTATTAAAAATAAAAAAAATGTAGTAAATATGATTTAAGGTTTGTTAAAAGCTTATAATGTTTACTTTTTTTAAAAACAATTTGCATAATCGAGCCGCTGATATTAACGGGAAGTTTAATTAAAAATTATAATATCGTAGGAAAAGTGGACACAGTAAATATGCAAATTTTCACGCTTGCTGGCAAATCTAGCAATCGCGTTGCGCTTAAGACTTGAATGGTGGGTAGTTCAAAAAGCCCGTGGCATAATTCAAGTTAAATAAGTTGGTGTGAGTGGGTAGTTCGGCATACAAACACTACGGCGCTGCATACAAATAGCGCATTGCTGAAATTGCATCCCGTTTCAGATATTTCGACCAGAGCTGAACTTAACATTAATTGGAGTATCCCGAAGATGATGAAGGTGTTCATTGTAACTTACATCTTTTTATGTATCCACCATGCGGTGCTTTGATACTTTTTTTTTCGTAAATAAGTAATTAGCGTATAGTTAGTACGCACACTATCACAACGGGCCAAAAGACCTAAGTGGGTTCCCTCCGAACCGCCGTTTTAACCTAACCTAACCTAGTACGCTCACACATAGTTTTATCTATTTTATAGATCGAGTCATTCATTAAAAAATGCTTGAAAAAATGCGTGTAAAAATTTACTACTAAACTCGTAATCTAAATATATAAAAACGTTTGTATGTATGTCTTTCAAAAACTCCCAAACGGCTGGACCGATTGGGATGAAGTTGATTTATACATACCAGGGGTGGTTTTAGGAAAAAAAATTTTTTGTGTAGGAACTGGTAATGGTACCTACCATACAACGCAAAAACATTTGTGATGGAAAATCGCTCAATTATTGTATGGTATGAATGCACTATGGCCACAAGAAGTCTTTTGAAGCTCTCGATCGCATTTTCAAGGATTTCAGAAAAAATTACCGACCAATGGAGATTTATTGCTTCTTGCTGGTGATTTTCGACAAATTTGCCAGTTATTCCAAGATCAATATCAGCCGATGAACTAAATGCATGTTTAAAAGCGTCGTATCTTTGGAGACATGTAGAGTAACCTACATTATTGACAAATATGCGTGTGCATTTACTTCAAGATGCTGCTGTGCAAATATTCGATAAACAGCTTTTGGAAATGGGCGATGGAAAACTTCAACCTGATCCGACTACAGGTGAAATATCTTTTCCGCCCAACTTTTGCCAAATGCAGACATCAATGTTGTGCAGGAAGTTTTTCCCGATATTGGAAACAATTACAAAAATCATGATTGGCTTCGCGAACGAGCAATTTTGGCTCTGATGATGTAAACAACATTAACCATCAAATTTAATTAAAGCTTCCAGGTTAAGTTGTCAAGTATAAATCGATCGACACATTTATAGATGAGAAACAAGCTGTTAACGATCCAATAGAGTTTCTTAACTTTTTGGAACCATTGGAATGCCACCACACATCTTAAATTTAAAAGTTGGTTCATTGTTAATGCTCATTCGCAATTTAAATCCCCCCGAAATTGTGCAACGGAACAAGACTTGCTGTTAAAATATTATCGCCGAATTTAATCGAAGTCGCAATCATCAGCGGAAAATTTAAAGGAGAAGATACCACGAATTCCAATTATTTCAATGGATTTGCCATTTAATTTCAAGCGATTACAGTTTCCAGTGCGTCTGTCTCCCGCTATAACCATCAACTAGGCTCAAGGCCAATCTCTAAGTGTTACTGGTTTGATCTTACAAAGTTTTTGTTTTTCTCACGGTCAATTATATGTTGCCTTCTCCAGACTTGGAACTCCAAAAAATCTTTACGTGTTCACATCTACCGAAAAAACTGTAAATATTGTTTATCAGCTGGCATTAAAATAAAACATTTGTTAAATAAATAAAATTTCAATATAGATTGGGCATCCCAGAAAAAATAAAATAAAAGTATGGGGTGTAGCAACGTACACCGGGACCGGGTTCTGCTAGTGTATTATGTGTAACAAACAATCTGGGAATAACGATAAATGTATGTTTTGTACATAAAATACATATACCTGCCGCATTGACACAACAAATTTTTGAAATGTGCTCAAATATCTTCAACATTTCCAATCACTATAGGTATTTCGAATTCTGAAGGCAAACTATTTAACGTTGGCGCTTGGCAGCATTTCGGTTGTTCGGTTACTGCTATTCTGCCTTGCAAGCGTGCACATGTACATACTTTACCACGATCAGAGACGTACCAACAATGGTTTTATAAATTTTACTGATGTAAAAGCTGCTATAGGAATTTCATGACTGCATTTTGTAAATGTAAATTTTGTTACAATCGATAATAATAATATTCGATTGAAACTCCTTCGGAATCGATATTTTCATTTAAATTCAATTTACATTGGTTCAAAAACTTTTTAAACATTGAATCATAGGTCACAGTGATAAAAGATGGGCTTTTGCCCATCATTCTATTGATAAAGATCATCGTATAGAATATAAAAATATGAACATTCTAGCTATTAGAAATGAATCAGTCCTGCATTATGGTTCAGAAGTGTGAACATTATTCATAGCATCCGAGAAAAAACACTTTCGAAAACAATAAACTAAGGATTGCTTATTGAACCAGTAGTACTAGTAGTAAGAAGACTATTTTTAGAAATGGTACACATTAACAAAAATAAAAACACCTTAAAAAAAACCGATATTGACGGTTCTAAACTCCATTTAAATATACTTATGTTTTTTCCAACACAGTTAAACTATTGATCTTCCACAACCAACGAAGGAGTATTCTGCTGGCAGACCAAATTTAGGAGACAGTTGATGGCCTTTTGTCACCGACTTATTAATCAAATTTAATTAGCTGTATTCGTGATTGTTACAATACTATTGACAAAAAACTATCCAAAACGGCTAATAGTAGTATTGTCGATGTTGAGTTGCTTTCTAATTACATAAAATAAAATACTTGGAAGGTGACTTTTTGTGATTACTTTTTATTGACAACTTCGTTCTGACAAAATCTTGCGTCATAATGACAATAACACCATACAAAAAATATAACATATACAGTATGAGACAATAAAGTACAGCATGTCCCAACAGTCGAAATCATAGTCCTATTTTAATGGAATTTTGTAAATGTGTATTAATTGCTCCAACTTAATAGAAAGGATACTTTTTATACCGATAATACCCAACCAAAGGGGTGAGAGAGGGTTAAAATATAAAAACTATTAAAAATTGCCTCTATTAGTGTCGAATTCATAGTTTTTGGGGTGTCTGAGTTTGATAGTGACATTAACACTTTTCTTAGCACCCCTATGAATAAGGTGAAATTATAAAAGGTCCAATATTCCTATTTCTAAAAATTTGTTAGTATTTTCATGTATGTAGGTATCTTTAGAAATATAATTGTTTCTGACACATATAAACATAAATTTCGTAATGCATTTTTTCCATATGGGTAAGCAGAGACCACTTATTTTCACTTGATACGGTTGTAACACACGCTTCTTTCGCTGTTTGGTAAATCTTCTTTCGTTGATCCTCTCTACAAGCCCAAGTCCAAACCATCTAAGCAATCCTTTATCTACTTTTTTTACCACATATTCTCTCACGCCACAACGTTCCCTTACACTTTTCCTCACTTTATTCATCAGAGCCACTCCAGCTATACTTCTTCTGACAAACCCAACATTTACTACAATACATAAATGTATAAAATATCGTTAAGTTATGCATGGCCCCATTCATTAGCCCCCGCTCACACCCTTCGCTCAATGTCACAGTCATACTCTTCGTCTCTCCTAAACCCTGAGCCCAAGTATACAAACTCGTTTTATTCTTTCTCCTTTAATCAGTACCTCACAGTTTATCATGCCATATTCTTTTTTGTCTTGCTTACATTTACTTTTATCCCTTTGATTTTTAGGGCATCATGCATAATATTAACCATCGCCAGAAATTCCTCTTCAGATAATTCTAATATGACCTGATCATCGGCGTAAAGGAGGCATTTGACGATTAAATCATTCATTCTCAATCCATAGGAAATATCTTTCAAATCTTTTAAACAACCGTCTCTGTATAAGTTAAACAGCCATGGAGATATTGAATACATACATTGACCTAATAAAAAAAATAAAGCTTGGCTAAAAAACGAAAAATTATCACTGAATTGGTCATACTTGACTGCTTTCCAAAGAAAAAACCTTTACCCTCAATAATTTTTAGTGAATTTGCTATTTACTTTACATTTTTTTTTAATTCTTTTCTATTTTGAGTCATGACTTATGCTTCGTTTCAGCTTTTTCCTCTTTCATTTAGTACCTATTTCTGCTAAGAATTCATTCCCACGTGTTCTCATATTTTTTACTTTAACTCCGGTGTAGGTACAACTCTTGCTATACCTACATTTTTCATCCTATTTTTTTTAGTAACTTCTTTAACTCTTAAATATTTCATTTCTGCCACTTGTATCTTGCTTTTTTGTTCTATTACCACTAAAATCCAAATTTCTCTTCCAAATGTAACGACTGGACTTTATAAAGATTCAAATATTAATATTTTCGTTTTTTTTGGATATTTTTTTATTTACAAATGTGGTATTCATAGCGCAGTAAAGTTAATTTGCTTTCTATATTCTATTACTAACAACTGCATCTTGTATTTCTTTTTCACCTATTCCTAGATATTAAAAATATTTTACTAGTTCTATTTTTTCCGATTTCATATTTACCTCTTCTTTAATTTTTCCTACAACGAATATTTTTGTATTTTGTCTTTGTTGATATTTTCCTATAGCTCTTTTGCATTACCAGCCAGTAGCATCACATCATCTGCGAAGGCTCCTTCACCATTCTTTGTAGTTTTAAATGACCTACACATAGCTACACATAGCAGAATAAACGGAGCTTCCACGGACTGGTTTAACTTCGAAAAAGGTGTAAGACAGGGATGTGTGGCTTCGTCATGGCCGTTTAGCTTATACTTAAAAGATTGTTTTAAAGATTTGAAAGAGAGTGCGTATGGATTGAAAATTTATAATTTATCGTCAAATGCCTTCTTTACGCCAATGATCCAATCATATTAGCGTCATCTCAAGAGGAGTTGCAAGCGATGGTTAATGTTATGCATGATGCCCTGAAAATCAAAGGGATGAAAATAAATGAAAGCAAAACAAAAGTAATGGTTTTTGAAAGAGAAGAAAGCATGACAAACTGTGAAGTTCTGATTAAGGGAGAAAGACTGGAACAAGTAAATTTGTTTGTATACTTGGGTTCAAAGTTTACGAGAGATGAAAAGTATGACAGTGACATTGAGCGAGGGGTGTTGGCAGGAAAAGGAATTAATAGGGCACTGCATAGCTTTATGAACAGCCTGAAGGGGCAAAAAAGACACTACTGCTTGTGCATAGAGAAGTGTTGGTTCTCCTACACTTATGTATGGTAGTGAATGTTGGATTTGTCAGAAGAAGCATGAAAATAGTATTAATGCTGCGAAGATGAGTAGTCCGAGAAGTATAGCCGGAGTGACTCCGTTGGATAAAGTAAAGAATAGTGAGATAAGAGAACGCTGTGGTGTTAAAGAAGATGTGATTACAAAGATAGATAAAGGAATACTTAGATGGTTTGGACACGTAGAAAGTATGGATGAGGGAAGATTGAAGAAACAAATTTATAAGGCGATTGTGAATGGACGATAGAGGTCAACCTCGGCGAACATATTTCGATCAGATCAACATTGTTTTGAAGAAAGGCCAGGTCAAGAGTACCACCAACCGACGAGCATGTATGAGAGCACTGATGAAAGTAGAGGAAGCAAAATATGTGCGTAAGTATCGTAGCAAGTGAAAGGAAGTTTCTCTGCATACTCCTACAGGAAAAAGGCGTGTCTATATGTATGTATGCAATTTTTTCTTATGCAAGCATTTGAATCATATAGTTTTTATTAGTTTTGACAACAATAATTTGAAGTTGTTACCTAAGAACGTCCACTAAAGCATCGTCGGATTATTATAAAAAAATTTGTGAAAAATTTCTGTAATAAAATATATACACTTGTATGTACACTTGGTAATTCAGTTTTGTAAATATGTAGTAATTTCTTTTATTGTTAATTTATAAATATTGAGATTTTTTTACAAAATAAAAACCTTTTATCATATTTTCTAAACATTTTTAAAAACAGAAATAAAGATGTATTTAAAGATAATTTATTATTTCGCACAAATTCGGATTGGTTTTAGCTCTTTTGGGGCATATTCAATTTAAATCAAAATATTACGTACATTTTTATCACGATAAATCCATCTTATATACATTTAAAAAGGACCCACCCTTAATATTTTATAAATGCGACATATTAAAAAGAAATGCCGAAACACGTCAACTTTTAACTTGAGGGGGGCACTTATTAGCGCTAATGTCATAAACATCATATTAACCCCCTCCCTACTAGAGATACCTCTTAAATTTTTTTAAATTGCGGTAGATATCAAGTCATACCTCATTTAAAAGGCCTGGTATATCTCTATTCAATCATATTGTTTTGCCTTTGATACCAGTCTTATTTTAATCGTTGTTTAAAATTGATCACTTTAAACTTTTCATTTGCCCCCTTATTGTGTTAACAATTTAAAAAGTCATAGTAACAGTGACAAAAACAAAAACAATAATGACAAATAAAAAAAATCATAGTGATAATTACATTAACAGAATTCAGTTTTGTGGGGCATATATGAAAAGAGAACCAATTTTAAACAACGATTAAAATAAGACTGGTATCAAAGGCAAAACAATATGATTGAATAGAGATTTACCAGGCCTTTTAAATTAGGTATGACTTGATACCTAAGCCATTTAAAAAAATTAAAGGGGTATCTCCATTAGAGAGGTGGTCAATTTAACGTTTATGCTATTAGCGCTAAAAAGTGTCCCCCTTAAGCTGAAAGTTGACGTGTTTCGGCATTTCTTTCTAATATGTCGCATTTCTAAAATATTAAGAGTGGGTCCTTTTTAAATGTATATAAGATGGTTTTATCGTGATAAAAATGTACGTATTATTTTGATTTAAATTGAATATGCCTCAAAAGAGCTAAAACCAGTCCGAATTTGTGCGAAATAATAAATTATCTTTAAATACATCTTTATTTCTGTTTTTAAAAATGTTTAGAAAATATGATAATATATGATAAAATATGATATGGGTCCTTTTTAAATGAACACAGTATATAAAGGAAGCATAGAAATAAAAAAAAATGGTTTAATTTTTCGCCGGTGCTGAAATTAAAATGTTTTTTTACAATAAATACAAATAAAATTAAGCTTTCTATTTAAATTGGCCAACGCTTGAGTTAATTACAGTAAACCCTTCAATTTTTTCGTGAGTTCTGTCCCTGAATGTAACTTTTTATTCTCGTTTCGTAAGGCGCCATAGTGGCATGATAGCAAGCAATCGGCATCGTTCCTTTTCAGCATCGCCTATACAAGCGGGACGTGTCCGTTTAGTTTGAATATAAAGCAGTGAAATTATGCAACTACTCATACAACTGGTGTGTCTGACATTGCTCGCTTTTTAGGTAATGAGTCCCAGCCGAGTGCTTCTTCGGTCAGTCTCGTGAGGAATTATTTATCTCGGTTTAAATGAAAAGGATGCCAATTCTGGCTTTTCATCTTTTTAAGCACGTAATATAAAGTTCTAGCTGTAATACGGTTAACTTTGTATTCCTTTTTACTAAAAAAGAATATACAATAAGTGGAAGAAATGAAGCAAAATAAATTTAAATATTTTAATAAAGTTTTCGACTAATAGTTGTTTGTATTTGTATTACCACAGCAATTCTATGTTTTATTAGTATTGTTATTATTCGTTGGTGTACTGTTAGATATAATTAAATAATTTTTGTTTTCATATTCTGGCTGGTTCGACGAAAAGAATGTTTCATTTCATCATATTTTAAAATATCACAAATTATACTCAGGTATAACAACAGCGTACATACGACTTAAAACTGATTAAATAACGAAATGGATGTGTCTGAACAAACGTTAATCAACTGTATGAGGAAGAAGCGGAACGGCTAACAGAGAGTTCCGCAAAGTTCGTAAAAGTTATCTAAACTTTGGATTATAGTAATAATTAACCCCTCAAAGGAAGGAAACCGACCATAAGAGGTAACTTCTAAGCCATTCACGAAATATTATTAAAGTTTGCTCGTGCGAGTGCAGTTATATTTTCTGTCTGATCCTCTAGAATCCCAGAGAAAATATCAAATAGACCAGTCCGAGATAAGTTTTTGGAAAAAACAATTTTATGAAGAGACGCAATAGCCACATTTTTAATTTTTATACCTTAATTAAAAAAAGGCATTGCCTGAAAAAATTCTTCGCGTTAATTACATTACATTACATTCTTGCGGTTGGGCCATTGGTATAGGCTCGTATGTCTTCTAGATCTTTGATCCTTTGTGATTACCACTGTGTCTTCAGGGCATCAGGATTTCTGTTGGCACTGTTTTATTTAGTTATTTAGATCCATTATTATGCGGTGCCAGGTTTGGTACCTGTACACCGCTAGCATCGGGCAGCAACAACTTCGGTCTACTGGAGATTTGCTGGCTTATGTCACTCAGCTCTGGACAAACACTATTGAAAAGTTTGGTTAATCTCGTGCAATAGCCTTGGATATATCTAAAGCCTTTGACCGCGTTTGGCACCAGGCATTGTTAAGTAAATTATCTGCTTACGGTCTCCCAACCAAACTGCGCCAATGGCTCTTTAGCTTCATGCAAGATCGCTCCTTACATGTGGCAGTTGACGGTATTTCTTCTGATGCATTTAAAACTAATGCCGGGGTCACACAGGGTTCCATCATGTCCCCCACCTTATTTCTTTTACACATCAACGACCTCTTGAAAACCACCACGAACCCCATTTACAGTTTCGCAGACGATAGCACACTTGTCTCAACTTTCACATCCTATCGATCACTTTCGGTGAATGATACAATTAGACTCAGGCAGGAACAGGTTGATTCCATCAATAGAGATCTTGAAGCAATCTTCGAGTGGGGAACCAACAATCTTGTTCAGTTCAACGCCCAAAAAACACAAAGTGCCACGTTTTCCAAGAAAGTAAATTCCTCAAATCATCCCATCACAATGTCCGAAAATACCCTTGAACCAAGTCCCTCCATCTCGATTTTGGGAGTCACGGTGTCCAATAATATGTCTTGGCATGACCATGTTGCTAACATCGCAAAGTCGGCAAGCCAGAGGCTAGGTTTTCTGTGGAAAGCTAGAAAGTTTTTTACTCCTGATCAACTGTTGACGACGTACAAGGCTCAAATCCGACCTCTACTGGAGTATTGCTCGCACATTTGGAGTTCAGCACCAAGGCATTCTCTTCGTCTTCTAGATTCCATTCAGAAAAGAGCCATTCGTTTGATAAACAGCTCAACTCTCACATATACCCTTCACCCTCTAGAACATAGAAGAAGAGTTGCAGACCAGTCGTTGCTCTACAGATATTTCCATGGCAGATGCTCCAGAGAAATAAAAACTCTTGTACCACCATTGGCCACATTCGGCCGAAGAACTCGGCACGCTGATCAGTCTCACCCATTTACTCTCAAGATTGATACTACAAGGACCAATCTTTATCAAGAATCCTTCTTTTACAGGGCTGCTACGGAATGGAATAAGCTTCCAAAATCAGTTTTTCCAGAGAACTATGACCTGCATCTTTTTAAAAAGCGTGTCCACAATCATTTCCTTTCTATAATCCCTTCCCCTTCTAATAGTCGCAGTGCGGGCCGTCCGCGGCCCACACGATAGGTCTACCCTTTTTGCGACTTTTTTCATAAAAAAAAAACACAGAATGTGTATGCTGCTCTCTTCCTCTTCGCCGCATAGTCGGCAGTTTTTCTCAGCCGTCAGCTTAAGTTTGAAGAGGTGCGCCCTTATTGCGATGTGGCCAGTGAGCAGGACAAGGGTGCTGCTTAGCCTACTCCGATTCATTGTCCAGGGTGCGTTTGCCCTCTTCTGGAGAGGTTTTTTCATCAGCTGTCATGATGTCCTGCAGCCAGTATTTGCATTTCACTGAGCGTTATGTTCTTGCTCAAGGATTAGTTTCGCGTGAAACTCTAAAAAAATATTCTTTGGTTTTTAATTTTGATTAATATGTTAGTAAATTTCTTTAATTAATCTCAATCCCTAAGTAAAACCTCAAAACTGTCAAAAAAGGCAAAGAAGCATAAATAGGGGACCTTTAATGAATGAAATTACTTGCTATACAGGCAAAGAAGCCAAAGAAAGCGAAGGAGCAGGAATATATACAGTCAAGCTAAAGAGCTTAGGTATACACGTGACAATATTCCAGGTAGAAATTGAAGCAATACCTCACTGCTCGTAGGAATTTTTAGGATAACATCGCTATTAACTCTGACATTCAAGCGGCTATAAGAGCAATAAGATCCATGTGAGTTTACCAGAGTTGGGCAGCCTTTAGCCAAGTATCAGGCCGCACAGGTTACACGGTCAACAAAGAGGCTGATTTACTAGTCTGAGTAGGAGCATTTATGTAACAATTGGTCCAAAATATTTTTGTGGCATAGCGAAAGCGCTGCGAAAAAGGTATAACAGTACTTGGATGAAAAATAAATCTCACAATCGCTAGAAATGAGACAGATCAAAGATTTTTTTAAAAAACCAACGCTAAAATTCACGGAGTATCTTATAAGCAAGAATAGGCGATCAAAGAGGATCATGGTTGGTTTTTTGACAGGACATTATAGACTCATTAACAACATCGGACTGGCAGACCATATGCAAGATCTGCCAAGAAGATAAGAAAGCTTCTTAATATATGGAGGATCTAAAGTCTGGCCTCTGGAGTATCCTACGATAACTAATCATTTTTAAAAAATATTACAATATGACCGAAAATTGTTCACAAAAACAAATATTTAAATATAGTACAATGAAATTAAGAAAAAATAAGATAAAAATAGATAGAAATAATAATATACATAATTAAAACAATGAACTAATAACAATTATAATAGGTGGCCAACCGAAAACGAAACAGACGTTTACAGGAACCTCGTCAACATTTTAGAAAAACGCTCAGACCCGTCGAATTTTGATTAAAGGGGGACACTCTTTCACGGTATTTTTTACTCCACATCTTTTAACCCCAAGCGAGGGTAAGAATTACCCCAACATTTTTAAATGGCATTGGGGGTCGAATAAGATGTCTTTTAAAAGCTCTGACAATTCTCTTTGCAATAGTCTTTAAATGTAACATTTCCTATCAATACTTTGAAAAAAATTACATGTTAAAATTCCAATTATTAAGTTGCTTACTTACTAATTAATTGATTAAATGTTTAAACTGATGACCACCCACTTTCATACAATAATAAAGGTTTTGTTTAAAATGTTCACTCACATTCCGAAGAATTTCCGGAGTAATTCGACGGTACTCGTCAACGATTCTTTGACGCAAATCTTCCAACGACGCTGGTTGTGTTTTATAGATTTTACTTTTCAGATGTCCCCACGAAAAGAAATCAAGGGGCGATAATTCTGGCGATCGTGGAGGCCATTTAATGCTGCCTCTTCTCCCAATTCAATGCCGTGGAAAACGTTGGTCGAAATACCGACGAACAATCGCCGCATAATGCGGAGGAGCACCGTCCTGTTGAAAATAAAAATTATTTCGTCTTTCTGTGGATTATTTTTAAATTCATATTAGTCAAGGCAGGGTCAATAGCGTCTTTCAGTAATTGCAAATACATTTCGCCAGTCAAATTGCCTAGTAGAAAAAAAGAACCCACCAGTCGGCCACCGCAAATGCCAGCCTATACATTTAATTGCTCCGGTTGCTGTGTATGAACCTCGTGAAAAACTTTTGGGTTTGAATCGAACCAATAGCGGCAATTGTGGCAATTTATTATTATCTTATTCGAACCCAATATCATTTAAAAAATTTGGGGTAATTCTCACCGTCGCTTGGGGTTGAAAGTAGTGGAGTCAAACATACCGGAAAATAGTTCCCCCTTTTAATCAATAATCGACGGGTCTAAGCGTTTTTCTAAAATGTTGACGAGGTTCCCGCAAATGGCTCTGTTTCGTTTTCGGTTGGCCACCCTGTATATTGTAGCATTAAAAATTGTTAATTTACATTTTTTAAGAAACCAAAATAAAAAATAATGCATATTGGATCCATTATAAATAACAAAGTTATAGAAAAAACATAAAATTTAATTATTAAAATATATATTAAAATAATTATTAAAATATACGACTGAAGAAAATTTTATTACGTAATTTATTATGCCAGTAAACACATTTAAAAAAACGAGTCATAAGATAAAAAATAAAAAATATAAAAAAAAAGGTTCAAAACAATTATTGATCTTCCTCCATGCGTTAAAAAGATGAGAAAAACTCGCAAAATTAATTTTTTTGGGATATTTTAAAGATTGAATTTATTGACTGTTCTATCAATTACATGCAGGTGTAAGAGAGAAAAACTATTCGACTTTGAAAATTGTTTTTACTTTGAATATGAATTTGCCTTACGAACTATTTCTAGTTTTAGAGTTTCTCCAAATGATTGCAGAATTTTACATGCATAGAATACAAGGTGTAACCCAAAAATATTTACAATTTTTAAATGTAAATTTTTATTCAACAGAAAGGTTAGGTTATAAAAAAATCTATTTTCGGATGTTAGTTCTATTAAATGATGTCAACTGTATAGGGCTTCTTCGGGAATAGGTACATTATCTTTGTTGTCTTTTAGGTATGTGACCTGGAACACCAGAGAAAGATCTAGGAATACATAATAATTTGCTAACATCCTGACATAAATAGACTTTCTTTTAGCAATTTATTGTGCACTTTTTTATTTTTCTGTAGTTCTATTCTTTTTTATTCTTCATTTTGTTTGTACCTCTTTTCACCTTTACTGATTATTATGATATGATGATATGTATGATTGATTTCGTGATGAAGGATGAAAGATTGAAAAAGTAAGTGATGGACACTGGGGCATACCACGGTGCCGGCATCGAGTACAGGAACTAATGAGTGTACTAGAGCGTATAAAAGTAAAGAATATGCAAGGAGAAGGTGCAAAAAAGGAGTTCGTAATTAAATAGTTTGAGAAATTTGACAGTATAAATGAAGCATGTGAGGTTGAAGACTTATGGAAGCCATTCAAGAAAGGAATCGTGAATGTTTATTATTGAA
Source organism: Agelastica alni (assembly GCA_950111635.1). Classification (NCBI taxonomy): domain Eukaryota; kingdom Metazoa; phylum Arthropoda; class Insecta; order Coleoptera; family Chrysomelidae; genus Agelastica; species Agelastica alni. The sequence continues at coordinate 43,622,203 of OX467712.1, read as the reverse complement.
GTGTGCGGTGTATGAAAAAGAAGGAAAGGATGTAATCTAAAGAATACGTATGTGGAGGTTCAAAAAGCAGTGTCAAAATAGAAGAAAGCCAGGTTGGATTGGTTGGCTACAAATCCAATCAAAGAACGCAGAAGGTAACGATTGAAGATGTAAACAAAACAAGGAATGAGTATAAAAGTTTAAAAGGTGTGGCAAAAAATGTTGTGAAAAGAAGGAGAATAATAAAAATGAATTTGATAGAAGGTTATCTGACGACTTCTGGAACAACATTAAATTCTTCTGGAAGACCATGAGAACAGCTGGAGGTTAAAATACTACCTCGCAACTGAAAAAAACTATAAATCAAGACATCAGAAGAACATGTAAAATAGACAATGTAAATGAATGGATACTGGAAAGAAAGAGAGAGTGGAACGAACACATAGACCGGATGAATGACGACAGAATGGTCAAAATAACTAGAGACAAGTCGCCATTAGGGCGCCGAAGCGTTGGAAGACCCCGCAAGAGATGGAGCGACAACCTTTCTAACAATTAAACGGCAGAGAATACGAAGAAAAACAAGCAAATTGCTTACATTAAAGAAGAAACTAATGTTGATAATACCTATCAAATTGAAATTATATAGATGTGTTTTTTTATTTCGTAAATCGATTGATTTTACATTAATATTTTCATATTAAAAATTATTAAATAAATGTTGTACCCAATTATAAATTCGTAAAATGAATCTGAAAATATAAAATTTAAAAAAAATAAAAAATTACATGAGGCTTTCTGTTTAAAAAAAGCAATCTAGTAAAAGTTGCTTGAAATTAAAAATAATATATAAAGCGACCAGTTTGGTTTTAGTTAAATTTTTAGACTCTTTGATAAACATTTTTTAAAACAGATTAATTATAAAGCGTCTAAATGTCAAAAGATAATAAACTTATGAAATCTCTCGTGGAATATTTAAGCAAAACGCTTGCATAAAAATTGCTAAAAATTTTACGGCATTTTTGATGGTAATACTCGGGAGTCATATTTTTGGTACGCTCTTAGAAAGCGGAAAGATCTAAAATTTCAAATTCTCATTTGTTAGGACGTGAGGTGGGTTCCTATCGGCCAATATATCAGACTGAACATCTTAGCGAAGGGGTTGAACAGCTGTGTGCCCTTTCTGTGCGCAAGGATAAAAGGCTTCGCGTTTGTGAAAAACAAAAGCAAGAAAACAAAGTCCTTATCAAGGATAATTCTTTTTCTACCTCGAACGTTACGATCGAACGACATCGGGTGTACCTTTTTTCTTTTTCTTTCGTCCGTTTCCAGCGGATCTGCGAGTAAATATTTTGCAAATAGTACGGGAGATCATACGACTCTTGCATTATTTACATCCTGTATTCGAGATTTTGAGGAATTTCTGAAAATTATATTACAAAAGTCGAGGTTATTGTCGTACTTGTACGAGATCAGCTACAAAATAAAAACATCATAAAAAATACATTAAAAAAGGGAAGCAGGATAAAAAGTTATTCACTCTATCTTTCGTATATTTCGTCATTTAGAATTACAATCAAATGGTCTTTTTTCTTCTAAGTAACTGCAATTTAAGATACACCATTTAAAAATTAATGATTTGTTAACACGCACAATGCACATTTTTCCTAAAGAACGTATCAATAAATTCAGTCCAGCACTATCTAGATATATTAAAAAAAATCCCATCGCCTAGAAAGAGTCGACGAATTGCAAAAAAAAATTCTATGCTTAGATAAAAATATGTGACGATTTTTCAATGCTACTGATTTTTTTCAATACAATAGACACAACCATTTACTCTTGTTCTTCATCAATTACTTCTTCTTACAGTGTCTTGCTTTCTCAAGCGTTGACGACTCCCATATTGATTACTTCTTTGAATCTATCTAGAACGAATAATTTCATGAACTTCAAAACCCTGCTTCTTTTTGGACTTTTGGACTTTTTGTAAAACCTAAAAACCTATTTCTTTATCTTAATTCATGCAGAATCATTTACTCTATAAAATGTTTTAAATTCAGGCAGCCATCTAAACAATCATATATGTTATACACATCATTAACAAACGTTGCGAATACGGTGACAGAATGTGACAGACGCCAACTATAACAGATAGCATCCATCTAACAATACCTATAACTTTCACCGCATACTAGACCTATGACTCCCCAATTAAGTAGTTTTATTTTTAAAATTATATATATGCAATTTCTTAAGTTATTTAAAGTGACCCAAAATGTTTTGCTTGGCAGTGTATATTTTCGATGTCTTGGTTTAGCCGTTTTCACACTTCCCTGACTCATCAAATGCCTTGGCTTACCGTGGACTATTTTTAATGTGATCTTTCGTAAACACGAAGCGTAATTCGGATACCAGAAATGATTGATGCATTGACGAGTATTTTAGGGAAACGAAACAAAAGAGTAGTAGAGTATCTAATGGATTAAAGCTGGACATGCCACCCTCTTTTTTTCGTTTGCCGCTGATAGGTATATTTAGTTAGAGGAGAGTGGTGTCAATTGTACCATGTGTAAATTGTAACAGCGTACTTACAAGCTTAACAGCCTGCCTGTTACTACTAGTGCCATCTAGGAACACAATACAATATGTAATGAAGGGCTACTGTTTTGTTTTAACTTACGCTTTTAGAACACTGACATTAATTTTCTCGACAGTAATTTTATTCTTATGTTAAGAATTATTTTCCACTTTTTAGTTTGATTAACTCTATGAGCGTGTTTTTTAAAATATAATTTATTTTTCATTTTTTAGTTCGATTTGTTTTACTCACCCTCTTGCTATTCATCCCTCGGCACGTTTCTCAGCAGTAAATTAGATTGGGTGAATCAGGTGAAACTAATAAAAGCGTGTAAAAACTATTCCATTTACCAAGAAAATTATCTGTCTCCGTTTAGTTATGCCAAACAGTTATGCGATGAAGTGTGTTAATATTTGTTCTGCGTGCATGCGTAGTTCACGCACTAGTTCTATCTTTCTTACTCTTATGCAAAGGATCCCTGGAGAAATTTAGGTATCCTCGCGAAAGTAATCAGGATAATCGGTTATTTTGATCGAATTATTGCATTGTCGTCGATCTTTGACAAATGTGCGAAGTTTAAATTAAATCTGATCGCTTAAAGTAGGAAAAATTCGAGGCCAAAGAGTCAGTTACAAACATACATACAAGCAAACAAGATACAAGTGAAACTAATATAAGCGTATTAATATAGAAATATTTCAAAGTGCTGTAAATATTATATATTTTCCTGCTATGGTGTGATTTTTCTAGTAATATTAATCATTTTAGTATTATCACGACCTAAACTAATATTGGCGGAAAGTGTCAGTTGTAACGTTGGATTCCAAAAAAGGACCAAAAGGCATTATATCTTTTATTACAATATTCCCAAGATAGTAATTATCTCTGTTCTGTTCTCTCTAGTAGCAAAGGTGCAGTGACTGTTCTCCTACTGTTTATTTCAGCTTCATTTAAGCGTCTTCTGTTTTAGAAAAAAATATGACATTGCGGACAGCTCTCTAATCACAGAACTAGCGACAGTCCTGTTTCTTAAAGAGTTTAGTCTAATAAAACGTTAATCTCGATCGTTAGTGCATCCTTTTCGCACTTGCCCTGTCCTTGTATAATAATTTCCTACTTCATTCAAACGTCTTAACATACAACTTATCAAGGAACGATTTTTCCTTAACAAATTGGACACATAACTTTGACAGTATCTCTCATCCAATAAAACTGAGGCTAGAACTACATCTTGTTCAGTTAACTTCCTTGCTCGATTCATTTTTATAATTTTTCGGGAACAAAAATTTTATGAGCTTATTTTTAATGAAAATCTATCGCACAACATTCTTTAAAACTGTAAATCTAAACGAATTGTTTTGATGGCTGTCATTAACAACGAGTCAAAATATGCATAGCCTATTATTTAAATGCTTGATAAACTTAAAAACGGAAATAAAACAAGGAAAATTAGTTTTTTGGATTTTTTGTTCAGGAATTTATTTCTAATTTTCTAAATCCACGCCGATTTGCTGATTACAGTACATTCATCCGTACTAATACCTGGCGCGTATCTAAATTGGTGGCTGTTCATCACGAAGTTCATAGCATTGTTATCCCGAAATCTCCATTGTCTTATATACCCGGTTTTCCACACATTTCGCGATACCAATTTTGACACCTTTTTGGGTTTGTCAAAATTTCATAATAGACCGTTAAAGGCGAATCTAATGTTACCCCAAATTGTCCCTTTACTTTGGAACCCTTTGGGTAATTTCATAGTTATATTGTAGATTTATCAGAAACGACCCGTTTATGGATTTCATTTGCATATTCCGTTCATAAAACAACATGATGTTGAAGTTCGGATAATTCTCTTCTTTGGAAAATTAACGATTTAGTATTATTATTTGTGTTATTAATATTACCTCTAATAAGATTATGAAAAACCAGTATTATTAACAAAATTCGTTTTTAAACACCAGTGGATCAAATTATGATGCTGTGTGCCAGCATTATAAAGATATGTTTATTGCCTACTATAACGCAGTTCCAGGATTATTACGTATCAATGGAAAATTATAATAAAATTTTAAATATTAACTATAATTATTTATGTTAAAAAATTTAATTAATTACTTTAATTTCATTGGTACATTCGTCATTATTTTTATTGTTTGTCTTGTATACTTTTATTTAATTTCTTTTTAGGATGTTTAAATTAAGCAGAATGTTTTTTTGACACTTAAAATCCTTTGCAATCATTAAAACATGTTTTAAAATTGTTTAATCAAATCGTTGTATAGTGGTCAATATAATGCTGCCAAAAACTAAAATCATAATAAATAAAAACTTTGATAGACGCTGTATTATTATATCGGTAATATGATCCTTATAAAAAGTTATTTTACCATAAAAATATACAATCAATAACAAATTTTAATTATTCTTCATGTCCTTGTAAATGAAGTAGGTAACTTGGTGTCCATCAAGCAATTTAACATTTTGTCTCTTTAAAACTAAAATCGATTGTCACTAATCAATGAGCACTCCTTATCATTAAAACTTTTAAGTATTTCAGTTCCATTTAATGTTTTTAAAACACCCATTAAACAATCCTGATAACTTTAACGTCATTTTGAACGAAAAAATGCTCGTATGTTAATGTATGTTATAGCATATTTCACGAATATACGGTGGATTCGGATTATCGTTAGAAACTCGATAACCAGTATTCAACTGTACATTTAAGAAGTACGAATGTAAATTCCCCTAATATTTTTAAACAAATCTCGTAGGTAACGAATTTTATTTTATAAAGGACTTGTTTAAAAATTAGGGGTCAATACGTTTAAGTTTGAAAATAAGGACAACCGAAAGGCTTTGTGTGAAAAAGCTAGAGTCGTTCACAAAAGAATTGAATTTTTGAAAAATTATACTTACTGTAAACAAGATTGCTCCTCATATGTTTATCTGGACGAAACTTGGATTTATGCTAAAGGTGGGACAAAAAGAGTTTGGCAGGACGATAACATAAAGTTTATAAATCACACCGATGGTGAAGCAAAAAGACACATTATCGTGCATGCAGGTGGAAAGCATGGTTTTGTTGATGGGGCGGATCTTTTATTTTCGTCAAAATCAAAATCGGCCGATTATCATGACAATATGGATACAGAGATGTTTATAAAATGTTTAAAAGAGAAACTATTACCATCGTTACATGAACCATGTGTAGATAATGCTCCGTACCATTGGGAAATTTTAAATAAGCAACCAATAAACTCCTGGACGGTACAGAAAGTAAAAAAATGGTTAAGAAACGAAAATATTTTATTTCCACAGTATTGCTTAAAGCCGAAATTATTATCGATAGCTAAACGGCACGAAAGAAAAAAATTTACAATGTGGATCAAATTATACTTAGTTATAGATATCGTGTGCTAAGACTTCCGTCTTATCATTGACAATTTAATCCCATTGAGTATATTTAAGAAATATGCAAAACTTATTACGACAATCACATTAAATCTAATGGTTACGGTGATAAGGATGTTTTGGAAACCTGGCAATGAGCACTTAATACTGATATTATTATTATTATTATTATTTGTGTTCACAATAAAGCAAAAAATAAAAATAAAACAAAAGCCTTATATTATAATAAACAAAAAATTTTCGAGTTTAAATCTTAGGTAAATTTACTAATGCACCTCTCACACAGTGCGCCCGTTAAGTCGATGCCTTGGTGACTAATTCAATACCGTCGTATATTGGTGAAATGAGCTAGATGTATTTTCATCGTACAAATAAGACCGTTTCGCTTTGAAGCAGTTTACATAATGTATTACCTTTTTCCTGACAATTTTTGTGACTGTAATGCGAAATCGCTAAATTTATCATATTGAGCAATTTTGTTTTGGGTCCTGTAACAGTTGATGGTTACCAATCTGATAAGTGTACGAGAGTTTTTGGTTAAAAAAATGAAACGAAAAATTTATGTTTCCAATATTATCTTCAGATATTTACTAAATTTATTTAATTTTTCTTCTAGAAATTATATTCGGCATATCGTCTGATAAACTCAAACATTTTCAGTAAAATATTTATAATTATCTTTACTAAAAGGTATATACTTTTTAAGTTAACGAAAGTTTTTTTGAAACCTTCCCAAATAATATTCTGCTATAAACACCCGAAATGACGAATCCTACCAAATAAATACGAATTCAGTAACATGAGGGCCATCTGTCGAAAGACCCTTGGACTATTAAATAAACTCGTACAACTTCCTTACCTGTTGATCTTTCTGTCTACTACGCAATACAAAAACATGAACTTGTTTTGAGCACGCAAAAATAGTCCAAGCAATTAAAATAAAAAAAATAAAAATGTCCACAAATCGAAATTAATTTTCAATTTTTGACGCACTGTTTCTTTACGTAGTTATCAATTTTACCAAATTCGTTTGGTCAAATAATTATTTTAAGTAGGTATCATTTGTAAAATTTTTATTTTTTTTTTATTTTTTTTTATTTTTAAAATAAAAACGTAATTTAACTAGCTATACTTAAATATTATGATTTTTTTATATAAATAATTTAGGGATTTTACTTTCCTTAAAATTAAAATGGCCTTTTTTGTAATTAAATATTTTTATTTATTGTTCTATGCAGAACAATATTTTTTTCTGTTTAATTATTCTGTATATTTTGAAATAGTCGTCAAATATAAGAAACAAATATATCCTATTTTGTTATTAATATCATAAAATTAAAAAAAAAAATTATAAAGAATTTGTTCATTAGATAAATAAAGAATATGTATTAATAATGTATACATAAAAAAGTTCATTTGTATAGGCACTAAATCAAATTAAAATATTTTAATTTTTGTTAATTTTTATTTACGACAATTTTTTTATAATAAAAAATAACATTTTTACCTGTTTAATTATTCTATAATATCTTAAAAGTAATCATCAAATATCAGGAATAAATCTAACTTATTATTTATCATGATAATAAATTTAAAAAAATGAATTTATAAAATAAAAATGAGATTTATTAAATAAAACAGTAGTAGGTACTATGAGATCTGACAATAAAATACAGTGGTACGATAATGCCACTTTATTTTGAAAATAGTACAATATAACCAAGCTTTCTTTCAATATACTCTCTCAACCCAACAATAAACGTTTCTTCCTTTGTTCAAAACAGTAAAAAACACTGTTCAGTAACTAGGTAGTTTTTGCCTTAACTTGTTTTAAGGATTGCTAATGGGTATCTTTCAAAGATTCCCTTAATGTTGGTAATAAAAAGAGGTAACAGGGAGCTAAATCATGTTAACATGGCATGTGGCCAAAAACTGTTTTACATAGAAGACATTATGGGCAGGTGCATTGTCCCAAAACTCATTATCTCAAATATCCAAAAATCCTTATGTGTTGGCCCAATTCTTAAGCAGCAAATTAATTCAGAAGTTATCCCCAGCTGCCAAACGAAAGAACTTTGTAGGCCTCTATAATACTCTAATTGCTCCAACTTGATTTATATAAAAAAAAGAAATTTCTTGTAAGTAATTACTTCATCCCATTGCTTAGCATCTGGGAATACATCCAGAAGATTTAATGGCAGAAACATGGCTGTTTAACTTATTCATAGACAGTTGTTAAAAAGATTTGAAAGTGAAAGTGTATGGATTAAACATGAATATTTTGATCATGAGGTGTGAGACAGGGATGTTTGCCTTCGCCATGGCTGTTTAACTTATACATAGACGATTTTTTAAAAGATTTGAAAAAGAGTGTGTATGGATTAAAAATGAACGATTTGATCGTCAAATGCCTCCTTTACGCCGATAATCAGGTCATATATGCATTATCTGAAGAGGAGTTGCAGGCGATGGTTAATATTATACATGATGCCCTAAAAAACAAAAGGATGAAAGTGAATGTAATCAAAACGAAAATAATGAGTTTGTATATTTGGATTCAAAGTTAACGAGAGACGGAAAGTATGACTGTAACATTGAGCAAAGAGTATTGAAAGATGGCAACAAATAAATGGGGCGCTGTATAACTATATGAGCAGTCAGAACGTATCAAAAAAAGCAAAAAGGCAAAAAAAGCTTTGCATAGAGGAGTGCTAGTACCTACACTTACGTATGGTAGTGAATGTTGGGTGTGGCAAAAGAGGCAATGCTGCGGAGATGAGTAGTTTGAAAAGTATTACTACAGTAATGCTGATGGATAACGTGAGGAATAGTGTGATAAGGAAACGCTGTGGTGTAAAAGAAGATGTGGTAACAAAGTTGAATAAAGGAATGGTTAGACACCTAGGAAGGATGGATTAAAGAAGATTGACGAAACATATTTATAAGGCGAGTGTGAATGGGCAAGTCAGTATCTCGTATCTCGATCAGATCGAAATTGTTTGGGAGAAAGGCCAGGTCAAGAGTACCAACAACCAACGAGCATGTATAAAAGCGTTAATGAAAGTCGAAGAAGTGAAAGACGTGTGTAAGAATCGTAAAAAGTTGAAAATAGCGGTCTCTGCCTACTCCTAAGGGAAAAAGGCTTGTCTACTTATATGTATCTATGTAAACAATACGTTATGTACAATGCAAAATTTAATTTAGTAAAATCTGTTCATATTTTTTTTTAAGTGAAACCATTATTTTCATCGCAGTTAATAAAAAAGTTTCAACAGTAACAAAAGTTATAAAATGTTGACTGGTCTGTTATTTCTACAAACTTCTGAAATCTGTTCGGTCAGTTACATTTTCAATGAAATGTTGGTCGCTTCAGGCGAGAATTAATCTGGTCGACATAGATTTATCGATTCTGAAAGTTTTGTAAAATTCGTATCGGCGTTTCCAAGTTGTGTGTAGTTGTCATTCTATGTACGTACAAGCGATCTCATAAAAAATTGAAGTTACGTTTGAAACATGAGACAGGATACACAGAATTCTGGCAAATTACTTAGCAATAATGATGAAAGCTGTGTGCCAACATTGACGTTCGACATGAAGCTAACAGAGGTACACCAAGCAATAGGGTTGCTAACTTAAAAATTAAGGACATACGTTATAAATTCTGGACTTCTTTATTATTGCAAAAAAATAACAAAAAACTGAAATAAACAACTCGTCAAAAAAAACGAAGTGATAAACTAAAAAAACTACCCAGCAAGGATTTTTTGGGTATTTGAATAGGAAGTAATAATTAAACATTTTATTTCAAAAGTACGCAGGTTAAAAAATTTCTTTAAAAATATACTAAGTTACAGCTACTTTAAAGTATCACTGCGTTTAAAATCATATTTTTTTTCACTTTTTGCAGATATCATTAACTTCTTGTTACCTCGTACAAAATCATAAAATTCTTTGCAAGTGTAAGAATAATTAATCTTTATTTGAAGTTCGGCCTTGATGTGTTCAATGGACAGTCGATTACGCGCGTCAGTCCACGAAGCTGAACACATTGAAAAAATCCTTTCAGCATCAGCATTGGACCCGAATATAGAGAATACAAGTTGCAAGATGATCGAAAAAATTTTCAACTCAGTATTTGTCAAAAATATAAGATTCCATTTTTTAAGTGTTAGAGCTGTTGTTCACAATACAACTGTAATTGATCACAGTGCCTAAAATAAAAAAAAAACACAAATATCGTTACCCACCTACTATAACCAAAATTAGATAAAAATTTTAGATCACAGATGCATTAACAAACAAAGTATAACTTAAATTGTTTTACATATTTGGCAATAAATTTGAGGAATATAAATTTTACACTGAATTTGAAAGATAGCTATGTACTCTAGCCAGTTGACATATATACCTCTTTTTCCGATAGGGGTAGGCAGAGACCACTTCCTTTCATCTACGGTTCTTCTTACACACATCTTTTGCTTCCTCTACTTTCATCAGTGCTCTCATACATGCTCGTCGGTTGTTGGTACTCTTGACCTGGCATTTCATCAAAACAATGTTGATCTGATCGAGATATGTTCGCCGAGGTCGACCTCTACCGACTTGTCCATTCACACTCGCCTTATAAATTTGTTTTGTCAATCTTCCTTCATCCGTGTTCAAACCATCCAAGCATTCCTTTATCTATCTTTGTAACCACATCTTCTTTTACACCACAGCGTTCTTTTATTTCACTATTCTTTACTTTATCCAACCGAGTCACTCCGGCTATACTTCTCAGACTACTCATCTCCGCAGCATTAATCCTATTCTTCCTGCCCAGGCTATTCTGACCGATCCATTACTCTGAAGACGTCTTCCAATGCTAATGTGAAAAATTTAGAAGAAATAACATTTCTCTGCCGCACTCTCCTCTCTTAATTGGTATCGGTTTTGTATTTTCTTGTAATGTTATTGTTGTATTCTTGTAAATATTATGTATTAGAATTCTGTGAGTCTATTCTACAGTTATTGATAGCTTATTCTATTGCTCACATTTCAACGATCTCATAGGCTTTTTTATAGTCGACGAACGCTAAATACAGATCTAGGTGATATTTATTAGCTTTCTCTATTAGTGTCCTGATTGTTATGAGATGATCAGTGGTGCTGTATCCTTTCCGGAAACCTGCCTCTACCAAGCTCCTACTTCCCATTTAAAAATGTTCGGGTTACAACTCGAAGGGGCTTCAATGTAAGAAATAGTAATTTTCCTAACAAGTGCGGAAAGTGATGCTTTCCCGCACGCGACTGCCGTTAACCCGAACGACGCGGAGCGGAGTTCGGGTAAGCAGTCGAGTGCGGGAAAGACACTTTCCGCATGAGTTAAGAACAATACTTTTTCTACAAGCGTAGGAAACAAATTCATTTTTTCAATTATTTATTCATGCAAATGGAAACAACTAACAAGAGTAACATTTTCTATCCACTAATTATTCGTAATATTTATTGTAAATGTACAATTTGATGCATTATGTAAATTTATAGCGGAAGCCAGCATATTTTTTGAAGATGGCTGATTTCCTGAAGAAGAAGGTAACTCGGGCAATACATTATCGAAAGAAATCGAATGTGCAGGCACAGGCATCAAATCGTCGCCGATCGATATAGACGTGGATGGTTCTAAAATGCACCCGGAAGACGATGTAGTGTTCAAATTGAGAATTTTGTTGGACATTTCTTTTTTTCGATTGGTGGAGTCTTCTAAATACCCCTCTGCAACTGAAGTCGATTTCCATCCTCCTAGGCGTTTGATATTAGTTATACCCACACCACAGTCAGCAAGTAAAGTGGCTGAGGAACGCCTGAAGCTGTGACCAGTGTAAAGCTCTGGATTTTGAAGGCGCAGATATACTGCTATTTCGGAGGGTATCTTTCCTATGGTATTGATTCCTACACGTTGCACAGTACATTTTCCACTTTTGTAATACAAGAATAAACGACGGTGAGGAGTCTCTTTTGGACGTAAATGTACATACTTTCTGTATACGTTCAAAAAATAACCATCATTTGCTTCTTCAGATATCACGAAGGATCTAGAGGAATGATTTTTGAAATCCTTGATATTAACAATTATCAGGTTTTCTTTGTCGTCTATGTCGTCAATGGTGAGTTTTGTCAGCTCTTCTCGTCTGCAAGCACCAGCTAATCCAATAATTGCTACTAACTTAATCATGAGGTATATGTCATCGGGTGCTTCAGTCATAAATTTTGAAACGTCTTCTTGAGTGAAGATTTTGGCCTTTTTCGGTCGAAAACCGACATTCTGTCTTTTAATGAATGCAGTTGTTTTGTAAAATTTGCTAATATCCAAATTTTGCTTTACTTTGAATACACTCTTCAACATTGAATATCTTGCCCATAAAGTGTTCGGCTTCCATGTTTTAGACATTTCTAGAAAATAAGCCAAGAATACTTCTTCTTTATTTGGTGTTTTCACTTTTTTATTGTTGCACCATTCAATAAAACTCGTGTATTGCTTCTCATACCTTTGTTTAGATTTCGTTGGCAATAACTCTAAGTTCGCATCTGTAGCTGCTTACACGATTTCTTGTGGAAGTTCTTCATCAGATGAATAATCCATTGTGGCAATTTCACTGAATCGAAAATTTTATATAAGTAACGCTTTGTCTGTCACTCTGACAATTACAAACAAATTTGTGTATTGATCGGCATGACAACATCAATTGTTACCTACTCGTTATCAGATCAATCAAAGCCTATATATAGGGTGATTTTCATAACAATACATTTTTATTTATCAATATTTGTTCATTTTTTCAATAAATAGTGCAAAATGATGGATGATTTTGAACAAACTCACTTAGTATTGCAACAAAAAAGCTTGAACTTTTATATTTTGTCACCCACCACTTATATTTTACGAGGATATCATATAAATGTTTTTCCCGCACTAGTGTGGGAAAACTTTTCCCGCACAACTGTGGGAAAATGACACTTTCCAAACTGAATTGCGTGCGGGTAGAGGGTGAATCACGCACGCTTGTAGAAAAAAAATTTTACCGTTGCAGAATGGCATTTCATGATCTAAAATTAACGTGTTGGTGGTATTAAATAATTATACATTTTTTTTTACATCCTTTATTCAGCAATCTATCCGGAGACCATAAGCTTTTGGTTTGACAGTATTGGCATGTGTAGGGGGGTTTCAGTGAGCCACTGTCGTATTTCTTAACTTAAAGTTAGTTGTATAGTAAAATAATTAATAGGTTATTTTAAAATATTTACATTATTTGATGAATCTATCCTTTAATTCCGATATTGTTTATCTTTTAAGACGTTTTACATTTGCGTTTTGTTCAAACAACTCACTGGCTAGCACATTAGGGTGAATCGATATTCTTTTACGATAGTTGTCACTAATTTCGGCAATTACTTCTTTAACTGGTGATATTGGCACATCTTGTTGTATGGCTTCATTGGAGATATAGTAGGGGGCGACTACCATGAGGCGAATAACTTTGTTTTGGAATCTCTGGACGATACTGATATTGGAGTTACTTGCAGTCCCCCAGAGTTGGATAGGTTGGTATAGACTTGTACAGTAGTAACTTATTTTCTAAAGACAGCTGTGATTTCCGGCCGATTATCCAATACATTTGTCTGAGTTTGAGACCAAGTTGCTTACGTTTGGTGAAAATGTGTTTCTGCCATGTAAGCCGTCGATCTAGGTGCATGCCACTATCGGATTGTGGTATTTGGCGTTGTTGATTTTCACCGGTGGACAGGCTTCTTTACGCAGCGTGAATGTTACTTAATATGATTTAGTTTCATTTGCCTTCAGTCTCCATTTTCTTAGCCATTCTTCTATCCTGTTTATTGATCTGGAGAATTTGTGAAGCAATTGTCGGGTTGGTATGCGATGCCAGTACCGCAGTGTCATCAGCAAAGGTGGCTACCATTGTTGTGTCATCTACTGGTATATCGCTCATGAATAGGGGATACAATACTGGTCCCAGCACGCTGCCTTGGGGTACGCCTGATTGGATAAGGTTGAGATTGGAAAATTCTTTGTCTATTTGTATGGAAAAGTGCCGGTTTGTTAGGTAGGATCTTAACAATTGGTAGTGAGGATGGGGTAGGTATTTTTTGAGCTTAAATTGTAATCCTCTGTGCCAGACCTTATCAAATGCTTGGGATATATCAGGGAATGCAGCTGAGCAGTATCTATTTTCCTCAAAATCTTCAGTAATTTTTTTAACAAGTCTATGTACTTGCTCCAAAGTTCCGTGTCTATCCGTGTCTATATATATATATATATATATATATATATATATATATATATATATATATATATATATATATATATATAAATATATATATATATATATATAAAAACATTGATTTTTTATTTCTCTGATGCAAAGTCGAGCTCGTTAAATAATGAAATTACCCTTTTCTTACGTTTCTGTTAATAAAATAATAAACTAGCTGAAATGTTAGTATCTATTAGTGGTATAACAACGAAATAACTAATTTTCGCATGCAATAAAACACTTGGTGATCGTTATCATCCAATCGAAAAGATTTATACCCAAATACACGGAATCAAATTGAAAGACTGTGGCTACCGTAAAGTGTTCATCTTTACCAATCCACATAGACATTACAAAACGGGATAAACAACAAACATGCCATAAACTGACGAAGAAACCACATCGTAAAATCTGATCATAAACTAAAAGAGTGTTCTATACTAATTGTGACGTATCACAAAGAAAATAGGCCGTTTCCCGAGTTTTCGTACATGAGTATATCCTTAACCTACGTTACTAATTTATTACGCTCGCGGTTATAAAACACTTCAAGTTTATTCGTAACGCCTATAAAACCTCTCAATAAGTACTAAACATACGTAAACTTATTCAGATTGACACCGTTTTTTAAACAATTTTAGAAGATATTGATTGACACATTAATTTTATAAATAATGCCATCAAAAACATAACTTGTAAAAAACACCAAGTCTCGCAACTCAGTTCTTCTACCGTAAAAAGTTGTGAGATCCATGTAATACCAAGTCGGTTAATTTATTCAGTCCCCACTTAAGGGTACTTCTGTCTTAAGTTATTACGTAATTAGCTTACCTAACAACATCTTATAGTGAACATATAAATATTAAAAATCTTTTATTTTTTAAATAAATAGATTGACTTGGCCATCGCATGAAGACACAATGTATCTCACAAGTAATACATATATTAAATTAGATTGTTTAGTACGATTGCAAAGTCAATCTATTTATTTAAAACATAAAAGATTTTTAATATTGATATGGTCACTATAAGATGTTGTTAGGTTAGCAAATTACGTAATAACTTAAGACAGAAGTACCCTTAAGGACCTTTAAGTAGGGACTGAATAAATTAACCGTCTTGGTATTACATGGATCTCACAACGGTAGAAGAACTGAGTTGCGAGACTTGGTGTTTTTACAAGTTATGTTTTTGATGGCATCTCATTTCTTTTTGTAAATATTCCTACTTTTTTTCCTTTATTATACATATACAGGTACAATGATTTAATCACTGCAAATGTAACTTTGTAATACTATATATTTATATAGAATTACAAAGTTATTTATGCAGTTGGTGTAGCTAGAAAACTGGACCGAAATTGCAAAATATTTTAGTTTTTCCTTAATTTATAAACTAAACACTAATTGTATTCTAAATTTAAAGCTTCTATGTCTGCTAGAAGTGCCTTAAGAGTTTTGATGATCGGTCAGTCAGTGAGTGAGTGACAAAATTAAGAAACTTTGACTAGTTATAATTCTTAAACTACTGATTCAAATTGAATAAAATTTAAATTATACCGTGTTTATGCACTGCCTACTTGGTTACTGAAAATTCAGGCTTCTAGTTTTATCCACAACGAAGTTATAGGGGGCTCGAAGATGGCCTAAACTGCTTCGAGAAAAGGATGGTGACCCCAGATAATAATTTTAATTTAATTCGTCACGCTATTTCACAGTCTCTGCGACATCCCCTATCAATATTGCGTCACAAATGAAAGACCCCCCCGTATATGATAAATGGCAATTAATAGCAGTACACATAATTCAATATTTTTAAATATTTATTTCTTGCGATAATAAAATTTTTATAAATTAATAAATATCTGTAATAACGAATAAATAAATATTTCTGTTATTTAGTCCAATGATTTTTCAAATTTTCAGAAATATCTATAATCGGCATTGCAAAAAAAACCGAAAGAAATATTTACAAAATTGTGCAAACATATTTTATGAACGGCCCCAAAACATATTAAAAAATCACACCAGCTTCAAGTTTATTATAGCAAAAGGAATTTTTTCTAGATAGCTGGAAAATCGCACGAGTTCAAATCTGTTTTAAAAGTTTCCCGTTTCGTTTTTATCAATTATTAAAATTAATGCTACTACTATAGTTTTAAATTTTCTCGAAGATAACACACATATGGTTTTTACCGTTTAAAAGTTCAACTGAAACAACCCCTTTTGCATATTTATATAATAAACCAATGGGATGCTTGTATTTGTATTTTTTATTCGTCAATTTTTATTGCTTAAAAATGTCATTTTTTTAGAAATTTTCATGAACTGTGCTATTTAAAGTATTTTTGTTAGTCTCTTATTTGCTATATCAATTTGTGTAAAATTTAATTCTAAATAATTATTTATACAATTTTTTTACTGCTAGGACATTGCTTTGACAAGGTATGTTTTATGTACAAGACAACAAACTATGTTCAAATGCAGGCCTAAAAATACTTTTTCAATATCATCAAATCAAATCAAATTAAATCCAAGGACCTCTAGATATCATAGAAATGAAACTATTTTGTTTTAAATTATATACGTGATAATTATTAGGGATATGTTTACAAAAATTGGCAAAAAAGTTGCAGTAGACGTGCATTTAGTTGTTTTCCCAATGCAGGATAGATGGCGTACCATGTTTCGTTTAGCAACTGTGTCCTTACATTAAACGCTGTTGCCGGCTGTCGAAGATCCTGATATTTTTGAACTATATATTTTACTATATATTTTTAGTAAAGGTCTCATATTTAGACGAAATTAAATAAAATTATCAAATCACGACTGCAGTTCAAAATTGCTTTAGTTTTTTTTGCTTTTTGCTAGCATTAAATGATATCACATAAAATAGGGGGAAGACATCCAACATTAACAATTTAAAAAACCGGCATTATTAAGTTAAAAATTTTTAGACATATTATCGTTATTCCAGGAAGAATTTTTTTCAATAATGTTTTTGCACCTTGATTTGGTACTAATTCCATGAATACATGATAGGACTCACGCTCTATTCGTACGAAAACCACTCTCCACAAATAATTCGAGCTCGATTCATTTGCCAAATTTTCCAACCTCAATTTCCACTATTTTATTCGGACCGACAATCTGAGGTTCTGAATTTAAAAAAAGCCAATGCTCCAAAACTTTACGAATAATGGTCACACGGTGTTTTGCTCCATTTTTAATTTGCTCATATGTGATAGATTTAGAAGCATATACATACATATAGCCAAGTCTTTTTCCCGTAAGGGTAAGTAGAGACAACTTTTTTCCACTTGCTACGGTTCTTATAGAGGTCTTTTGACCTGGAGAGGCGTTCACCGAGGTCGACCTCTACCGACTTGCCCATTTACACTCGCCTTATAAATCTATTCCCTCAATCTTCTTTCATCCATCTTATCTACGTTTCCAAATTATCTAAGTACTCCTTTATCTATCTTTGTTACCACATCTTTCCCACCAGACTACTCATCTCCGCAGCATTCATCTTACTTTCATGCTTCTTCTGCCAAACCCAACATTAACTACCATACATAAGTATAGGGACAGCACTCCTCTATGCACAGCCAGTCGTGCCTTTTTTGACACGTTCTGGCTTCTCATAAAGTTAACAGGGCCCCATTCATTTGTTTCAACACCCTTCGCTCAATGTCACAGTCATACTTTTCGTCTCTTTTAAACTTTGAACCCAAGTAAACAAGTTCACTTGTCGTTTAATCAGCACCTGAACTGATCATCGGAGTAAAGGAGGCGTTTGACGATAAAATCATTCATTCTCAATACATTCGCACTCACTTTCAAATTATTTTAACAACCGTGTATTAGTTAAAAAGCCGTGGTGAAGCCACCCATTCCTGTCTAACACTTTTCTTGATGTTAAACCAGTCCGTGTAAGCTTCGTTTATCTTGACACAAGCAGTGGAATTCTCGTAAAGTGACTTTAGTGCTCGTATTAAACTACCGTTTATCCCATACATAGACAATGTCGACCACAATTCATTCCTTACCACTCTGTCATAGGCCTTTTCCAAGTCTATAGAAGCGCATTAGACCTTCTGACTTCTAGCCAAGAATTTTTCGACTATACCTCGTAATGAAAAGACCTGATACATAAATCTCCTTCCTCTTTTAAATTCTGCTTGCACATCCCATATCATTTAGTTTCATTCCTCACTCTTTTAATCAATATCTTTGCATACAGTTTGCCGACTATGCTGTTAAAATATTCCCACTAAAATAGGAGTGCACTTTTTATCCATATCTTTTTCTTGGGGTGCCGTCTTCTTTAGAAGGTTGACTATTATCATGACTATTTTAACTCTATCCACCGCTGACCTAAAAAGTTGGACTGACGAACAGTTGAACCACTCTCTCAAGTTGCGCAGCCTCCACATTCGTCTTCGACTTATGCTGCGATTGCCAACAATATTGCCCTGCATAATCACTTGTAACAGATTATATCTTTCTCCTCTCATAACGTGGCCCAGGTATTGTAGTTTTCGGATTTTTGTCTTATTCACAATCTCTGTCCATTTTTGTCGTCGTCTGAGTACTTCTTCGTTATTGATTCGGATTTTTTTTCGAAAACTGTCATCAAATGTTGACATTTTTGTTAAAATCTCAGTTAGCGAAGTGGCTCTTTTCTTTCACTCAGCTGATAAATACTTCTATGTTCTGGAACGTTAAAGACTTTTACGTTCTAGAACGTAAACGGTTGGTCATATGTTGGGAACTTATTTACGAATTTATTAATTGAATACTCAACACACGAGTACATTAGTTTCAATACATAATAATAATAAAGTATTATCCCAGACTTACATAATTCACAAACCCCACGGTTTTCAGATGGTTGCTGGTTTTCAGTTTTCACCATTTTCTTTTTCACTCTACAGTTTTTACAAGTTTTTCAATGTCACAGATAACAGATGACTTCATTCCTTTCGTGTCTTGTCATCTGTCAATTCTGGGTAAGATGAGATAGCGAACTATTGATATTACACGGATCATACTTCTTCTGCTAAATAGTTATCATCACTTTCAGAGCTCATTTCTTATTAAACGATTTAGAACAATGACTTTATAGCTGTGACAGTGTGACACGTTACGAAAGTCATGCAAACAATACCACCTACTAGATCGTCTTAGTTCAAACACAAAATGTCGGTTAACAATGAAAAATACTTAAATATTCATTTTTTTATTCTCATATTAGTTTTAATGCAGTTTTCGAAAAAATGATGTTTGCATCTCGAATGCGAAATTCTTTTGCGTTATCTCCCATTTTTAAACCCATACATACACACATATAGTCACGTCTTTTTCCCGTAGGGGTAGGCAGAGACCACTTCCATCCACTTGCTACGGTTCTTACACACATCTTTGCTTCCTCTACTTTCATCAGAGCTCTCATACATGCTCGTCGGTTGTTGATATTTTTGACCTGGCCTTTATTTAAAATAATGTTGATCTGATCGAGATATTTCCCCTCTACCGACTTCCGTCCATTCACACTTGCCTTACAAATTTGTATCGTCAATCTCTCTTCATCCATCCTTTCTACGTGTCCAAACCATCTAAGCATATTCTTTAACACCACAGCGTTCTCTTATCTCAATATTCTTTACTTTATCCAACCGAGTCACTCCGGCTATACTTCTCAGACTACTCATCTCCGCAGCATTAATCCTATTTTTATGCTTCTTCTGCCAAACCCAACATTCACTACCATACATGAGTGTAGGAACCAAAAAACCTCTGTGCACAGCCAGACGTGTCTTTTTTGACACTTTCTGGTTGTTCATAAAGCTATGCAATTCCCCATTCATTTGTTTTCCTGCCAAGTACACAAATGCCTTCATACTTTTTTCACTCTTTCTCCCTTAATCGAAACTTTACAGTTTGTCATGCTTTCTTTTCTTTCAAAAACCATTACTTTCGTTTTGCTTACATTTATTTTCATTCTTTTGATTTTCAGGGCATCTTGAATGACATTAACCATCATCTGCAACTCCTCTTCAGATGACGCTAATATGACTTGATCATCGGCGTTAAGAAGACATTTGACGATTAAATCCTTCATTTTAATCCATAAGCACTCTCTTTCAAATCCCTTAAACGATCGTCTATTTATAAGTTAAACAGCCATGGCGAAGCCACACATCCCTGTCATACACCTTTTTCGATGTTAAATCAGTTCGTACAAGCTCCGTTTATCCTGACACATGCAGTGGAATCCTCGTAAAGTGATTTCAGTGATCGTATTAAACTACCGCTCACCCCATACATAGACAATTTCGACCACAATTCACTCCTCACCACTTTGTCATAGGCCTTTCCTTGAACGCAAAAGTATCATTTCGCATTCTAGATACAAAAATAACTATTTAATTGCTACCCCAGCCATTAGAAGTTGATTTTTAACAACTGGTAAATGTTATTCATCAAGCTAAATGACATACCTATTAGAAAACATTTAAACTTAATTAGTAGAACAATGATTGTTTATTCATTGATTACAATAGCTAATTAAATTTTACTGTCTAGACCAATTATGTAGTTAACCTTTTATAAATGTTTATTTGAATTAATTATTGGTAATCTTCAGAATTTGTTAATCAATTTATTATGCATGATTATCATCCGTTTCCTTAATAGGTCGGTGTTATATTAAACGTATAATGATAAATCCGATGTTAACAATAAATTTTATAATTACATAATGTTAATGTAATAATAATTTAAAATTCTGCTAATGAGCAAATTTTTTTCATCATTTAATTTTCACCGGCAACGTCGCTTCTTACATGGATCAATACTTATTTTCGGTTGAACTTACAACTGCACGGTGAATGCAATGCATCAAGCAACCAGAACGGCCACTGCATTGCTCGCATTTCTGGGATAATATCGTTCGTGATACACGAAATGAAAATCTCAAATGTTGCAGGACAATTTACTTCTTTCACTAGATAAAAAGTCGTGGGACGTGGCGTAAAGTAACCGTTTTTTCTTTATGAAAACTATAGCCAGGCACTTTTTTAAACTCTCATATAAATGCGAATAAAAACTTAAACGACTATCCAGTAAAGCTGAGTTACTGCTGCAAAACCGTACGTTAATTAACTTGTCCCTACAAATAATGTAGCTGAGAAATTTTATGACATTCTCCCTGTTTATTAAACTTTCAACAATTTTCTAAACTTCCTTTAGGTGTAACGACTTAGCTGAAACATTTTTTTAAAAAATTTCAAATACTATTAGTTCATTTCCGAAACTATGTAAAAATAAGAGTAAATAATATCTGTAATAGAACCAATATTTACATAATTCATGTGTAAGTAAAGATTACATTATAGTTATTTGAATTAGATAAGAATAAATAGTACAAAATGAAGATGTGGTATCAAAGGTTGTGATTGAAAAATGTAAAATAAATTAACGGAAAAGCGCTAAAAAAAAATGAAAAAGAAAAAATATCCAGAATTAACTTTCTTATTTTAAATAATATGCACCCAGTATAAATACAAAATGTTCAGATATTTGTAGGTACAGTCGAAGTCTGAATTTTTTTTTTCTGCTTCACAATTTCGGCACCTAAAGAATTTATTTATATTTATCACCAATATCAGATACGCAGACGACACCGTAGTCCTTGCCGATAACATATCAGACCTACAAAATATGATGAATAGAATAACTGAATATAGTAAGCATCATGTATTGGATATAAATATATCAAAGACCAAACTGCTAGTCTTCTCCAAGAGACCCTCTGCTGAAACAATTTTGATTAACGGCAGTCAGATTGAACAAGTATCGTGTTTTAAATATTAGGGTACCATAGTCAACGCGTGGTGCGATCCGAAACGAGAGACCCGTTCCAAAATCGAACAAGCCAGAAAAACATTCATAAACATGAGAAGATTTTTTACTAGTCCTGATCTGAGTTTGGAGCTCAGGGTTCGCATGATTAGATGTTATATCTTAAGTGTGTTGCTGTACGGTTGTGAATGCTGGACCCTGGTCACTGCAACTGAAAAGAAAATTGAGGCGTTTGAAACGACCAATACTTTTTTTGCCTTCAATTTTCCCTTCTAATATTAGCCGTGAAAACTCATATCTTATGATATTTTAAGCATTCGACGAAGGGTCCACATTTCATATGCTTCGAGCTTGTTAAGTGACGAAGCCTTAAGAGTCCACGCTTTCATGCTACATAGAAGAACATGCCACACATAACATTTGGTCATCTTAAGTTTCAATTTAATGTCTAACACCTTTACACCCATGCACTTACTCAAATATTAAAACTAAACCACATCTATTACCTCATTCTACATGAATACATATTCCCGCTTAAAACTTTACACGGACTGGTTTAACATCGAAAAAGGTGTGAGACAGGGATGTGTGGCTTCGACATGGCTGTTTAACTTATAAATAGACGATTCTTTAAAAGATTTGAAAGAGAGTGCTTATGGATTAAAAATGAATTATTTAATCGTCAAATGCCTTCTTAACGCTGATGATCAAGTCATATTAGCGTCATCTGAAGAGGAGTTGCAGGCGATGGTTAATATTATGCATGATGCCCTGAAAATCAAAGGGATAAAAATAAATGTAAGCAAAACGAAAGTAATGGTTTCTGAAAGAGAAGAAAGCATGACAAACTATTAGGTGCTATTTAAGGAAAAAAGATTGGAACAAGTAAATGAGTTTGTGTACTTGGGTTCAAATTTACGAGTGATGGAAAGTATGACAGTGACATTGAGCGAAGTTTGTTGGCAGGAAAACAAATGAATGAAGCACTGCATAGCGTTATGAACAGTTAGAAAGTGTCGAAAAAGGCACGTCTGGCTGTGCATAGAGGAGTGTTGATTGCTACACTTATGTATGGTAGTGAATGTTGGGTATATGTTGAGTATAGCCAAAGTGGGTCGGTTGAATAAAGTAAAGAAAATTAAGAACGCTGTGGTGTAAAGAAAGATATGGTTACAGAGATAGATAAAGGAATGCTTAGATGGTTTGGACACGTAGTATGGAAGGGAGAAAGAAGATTGACGAAACAAATTTATAAGGCTAGTGTGAATGGACAAGTCGGTTGTTATGAAGAAAGGCCAGGTCAAGAGTACCAACAACTGACAAGCATGTATAAGAGCACTGATGAAAGTAGAGGAAGCAAAAGATGTGTGTAAGAATCGTAGCAAGTGGAAGGAAGTGGTCTCTGCCTACCCCCACGGAGAAAAGGCGTGACTATATGTATGTATGTAAAAAATTTGCGCATACTTCTTTGTTCACCTTCAAGTAGGGTTGTTCGGTAACGATCGTGTGTTTTTGACGTTTCATCCGACTGATTCAACCGGAAGTGGTCCCTAACAATAATAATTTAAGTCTCCATACATACTCATTTAAAGAAGGGGTCAATACAAATTATTAATTTAGAAAAAACTTTTTGGAAATACATAATTTTCATCACTTTTAGAAGTCCTACAAAAATCCATTAAAAAAAAATTAAAATCCAAACACAACACCGGAATAACAGAAAAATCACTTGCCAGAACAAAGAATAAGATTGGATATTGAGCCAAAAGGAAATAAACAAACTCAGCCAACAACCACTGTAAACGGATATTACTTGTCCATGTGGACTTTTAAAAACGAAAAATTAATGCAGTGTCAACAATGGATGTTCAATTGAACCAATCAGAAATATAAACATTTATAAGTGATAACAAACTATAGTCCGTACACAATTTGTTGATAGCTCACTGCAAGTTTGACCCTCATTAGAGAACTGAAATACAGAGAGGACAGGTAGTATGATATAATAACAAAAACCAACCTAAAACTGGCAGTTTAAGATGTTTTCGACTAACCCACCTTGTATCTGAATAAATACAATACAGCTATAGAACTTTTAATCCGATTATGTAGGTATTTTGAGTGGAAATGACTGACCAGTGTCGTAGAGTATAGGATTAAAACATTACGTTACTTTAAATAAATAAATATATTAATATTCTTAAACTGTAGGTACTGTAAATTGTATTTTTATTTTAATAAAATTTCTTTATTTTATTTAAAAATAAAAAGTTACTTGCAATTTGTAAAAGATACATTTATTTAATTAATACCTATTTTTAAATGATATAAACTACGATTACTTACAAAACTATTCAAATTCAAAATAAACAGGATCATCTTCGGAATCCGAGTCGTCTTGCAGGTTAATAATTAGCGGTTGTGTCTCTACAGTCGCATCAATTATATTGTCAAGATCCCACATGTCTTACTGCATCTCGCCAATTTTGTTCTGTAATATGTTGTAAAGACTCATATAACAATTCACGTACAGCTTGTATTTTATATGACGTATTTTTTCTAGCCACATAGCTTTTCATTTGTGCCCAAATGAGTTCAATTGGATTTAATTCGCAGTGGTAGGGTGGAAGTCTAAGGACTGTGATGTTTCGTCTTTCCGCCATTTTGTCAACTACGTATTTCTTGAACTTAGATTTGTGTTGCCGGGCAATTTTTAAAAGTTCTGCTTTAACCATTCCTTCTTTGTAAGGCAGGGACTTATTCCGCAGCCATTCAATGATATCCTGTTTCTTCCACGCAGTCGTTAGAAGTCTTTCTACTAGTCGTGAATGATAAGGTGCATTATCTAATACTATAATTGAGTTTGGTGGTATATGTTCAATCATCTGCTCAAAATACTCTTCGAAAACATCAGCTGTCATCTCCTCGTGATAGTCTTTTGTGCTTTTGGATTGAAATTCCAACAAACCATGCTTAGCAAATACTTTTTCACTGCCAATGTGAGAAACTATTAATCTACTGCCTTTACCAGAGGGTGGGGAAATACCAGTAGACCAACCTTCCATAAAGGCTTGCCTGGAGCTTGATATATTTTTATCTGACCAAATTTTTGTGAGAGTATGACCTGCGTTTACCCACGTTTCGTCCTGATAGTAAATTGGCTTTCCTTCAGCCCGAAATTTTCGTATAGATCTTAGATACTTTCTTCTCCAACATATTATCTCTTCCCGGTCAATCAAAAGTGATTTTCGGTCTGATTTCTCCCACCGGAAATTTAATTCTTTTAAAACTTGCCACAATTTGGTTCGTCCGACATGAGGCAAATCCGGGTCGTCTCTAACTTCTTGTAAAATTTTGTTTAAGTTGGGTATTTCTTTTTTGTAAAAAAATTCGTGAATTTTCCTTCGAATACCATTTTTGGCAAATTCATCAATTTCAATAGGTTTTCTCCCCCTCTTTAAGTATTCGTTTGTATTTGGGTTAGCTATACCTTGTTTTTTTCTTTCTGATAGGAACCTATATATTGTTGACTCCCCTACGCCCGTCATGTGGGCACAACTCTTGATTATGTTCTGAACAGTGTTTGTGGGATTCTGAGAAAGCAGAGCATCGTGAACGTTCAAAACAATAGTCTTCTCTCTTGGTGAATAGACAGACTTACTGACTGTACGCAACAGTACCGGTGTAAAACTTGATGATGTTGATGATGATGACGAAGCCATCGCAAGCAATCAAACAAAACAAGCAGGAACGAAAGGTACGTATATGTTTGTAGGAATATGAAAAAAAGTTACTCACGCACTGCACAAAATTCGCAAAATAAATATTAGAGACGTTAATTACTGCCGTAGACGCCGAAACACCAACGAGCCGTAAATTAAATGCGATCAAAAACGTACTAAACCTAATGAGGGTCAAACTTGCAGTGAGCTATCAACAAATTGTGTACGGACATGAATAAACACCTCAGGAACCTCCGCCTATGATTTTACGACTATTACGGCCGTTTTATGACTTGGACGCACATTTTGTGCTATCGACAAATTATGAACGGACTATAGATAAGTTCTAATGTAGAATAGAGCGACGTTACCAAGCATAAATAATTTCTGCGGTATCAGTATAATAAGTGCGCCAAAAACCCAGTCGCTTAGGAATAACAAATTGCATGTACCTTTAATTATGAAAAGAGAAATTTTATTTCTAACTTCAACTGTAGGAATTAGTATATTAATAAGAGTTTCAAAGAGTTGAATGAAAGCAGAAGAAAAATATCACACATAAAAGTGAGTTTCACGATATAAAGATCATGTTTACGAATGATTTTTTCAGTTGAAAAGTCTTTTGGGACAGGGAAGGTTTAGGAAAGATAAAAATGATAGCAATGTTCATGATAACTTCTGAAAAAGAAAAAAAAAAACCTCCCAGCTTTTGAGATGCTGTCGTTACTTTGACAATGTTTAGATTACAAGAATGTACTATTTGATAACAATGAATTTCATCTTAAAACTTAAACTGATACTGTTTTCTTGAATAATAATGAAACATTAGTTCGCTGATGTTAAAATAACTCACTATTCTTAATGCCACTTCTGACAATTACTTAATTTAATTTTGCTTCTAGATGATGTAGTTATTTATAGTCTAGTTAACATCGCGATGCGGATTTTATGGTTGCGTATTGCAATTCTACTGTCACCACGCAAGATGCAAATTAACAAATAAATGAAATCAAACACCGGATGTTACTGCAGTTGCAATTCATTTTAATAATCCAGTGTTGAATTTATATCCGGTCATATTTAGGGAAAGTACCTATAACGAATGATTCATTTATTCTAGGTAACTAGACTTGTCGAAATGTTGGAAAGATTTACGTTGTTTTTTATGTTCCAAAATTAAAATTTAGAATATAAAACAAAAATGAAAGTAACGAAATCAATAAAAGGTTCAGTGAAGGTGTAGAAATAATTGGTAATCTAAATCACATTACATAACAATGTTAATGTTATTGTAACTTTGTTTTGAATTCGATAAAAAAAACAATTATTTAGGTACCTATATACCTCAAAACGTGTTTCTGTTAAATAAGATTCAAAAGTTAGGTATTTTTGTTATGTATTAACTATTATAAATTGGATATATAACTTACCGTGTACGAAAATAATCATCTGAAATTAAAGAAAAGACTTTATTATAGAAATTTAGTTAGATACACTGCTAAAGTCTACTTTAATAAATATTAATAATAATTTTTTATTAATCTTTTGTGTTTATAAAAGGTAAATAATAGTGAGATAAGAGAACGCTGTGGTGTAAAAGAAGATGTGGTTACAAAGATAAATAAAGGAATGCTTAGATGGTTTGGACACGTTGAAAGGATGGATGAAGGAAGATTGACGAAACAAACTTATAAAGCGAGTGTGAATGGACAAGTCGGTAGAGGTCGACCTAGGAGAACATATCTTGATAAGATCAACATTGTTTTGAGGAAAGGCCAGGTCAAGAGTACCAACAACCGACGAGCATGTATGAGAGCACTGATGAAAGTAGAGGAAGCAAAAGATATGTGTAAGAACCGTAGCAAGTGGAAGGAAGTGGTCTCTGCCTACCCCCATGGGAAAAAGGCGTGACTTTATGTATGTATGTACAAGAACGATTCTTTTATTATTGTAATTGTTATTTACTATGGATATAAGTGGAATACAGGCATCATTAAATCAATAATATAAATCATACATAATATATAAGTGTGTATGTCGCAAACAAGTGCGTAGCACGAGTTATGTAAGCACGCGAAAATATTAATGATGCATTGTTACACTTGTGTATTATAAGTTTTATCTACGACTGCCTTCAATGAAAAAAAAATGTACAGCAATGTTTTGATTAAATTTTGTGAAATTAAACTAAAAATATATTACTTTAAAATTAATTGCTTTGAGATTAACGAAATATATTTATTAACAACCATTTGACGTCCAGCCAGTTTGGTCTTAAAAATAGTTGTATAGCTCATTTCACCAATATACGACGGTATCGGATTAGTCACCATGACATCGACTTAACGGGCACACTTTGTTGAGAGGTACATTAGTAAATTCCCCTAAGATTTGAACTCGAAAATTTTTGTTAATTATTATGCTGTTGTTGAAAAGTTTTATTTTTATTTTTTGCTTTATTGTGAATAGAAATCGTTGATGTAGCTCTCGATGAGTTTTTTGGTTAAAAATAGGCACATATTTAATTATGTTAAAGAATGCAACAAAAATAAATTATGGGCACAAATTTAATAAACATGTTTAATCATGTAGGACTTACGGTATTATCAAGCATATACAAGGTTGTCCTCATTTTTAAACTTAAACCTTATATGTTTCAAAATTCTCGAAGGACTAGTTCTAGAAATTTCAAATACATTTTTTTCTTTTACTTTTTCTAACAATAAATCTAAAGAGACATATTCTTTTTTTTCACGCATTTTGTACACAATGTCGCGAATTTCACATTTGTAAGCTTCGGGAAAGTCAACAGTCTTTGGATGTCGGCGGGATTTATATTTTTCAACTTTTTGTTCACTCATTCCATTTTTCACATTTTTTAAAACTGAGATTAATTTTGTTTCACTAATATCCATCGCATCACACACATGCTTACGTATAGATAAAACTGGTAACAACGGATCTCCATTGTCCTTTTCCGCAGTAAAATAAGCGTTTATATTCAATATTAATGCATCTACATCCAAAACACGTCGCGGTATTTTCACGGTCTTTTAGGTATACATACACTACTTAAAATTACAATTTTAATGTAGGTACCCACTACAATGATTACTAATTACTTTTATAGATATCTAACATAAATGAATCAACAAGCCAAATTAAAGCTTAGTAGCATAGTTAATTCGTGAAATTTGTTTGGATAACTTACCTACCTCTCTTATTATGTACAAAAAAAAAAGTTATTAAGGACA
Organism: Agelastica alni; assembly: GCA_950111635.1. Lineage (NCBI taxonomy): Eukaryota > Metazoa > Arthropoda > Insecta > Coleoptera > Chrysomelidae > Agelastica > Agelastica alni. The sequence continues at coordinate 43,593,067 of OX467712.1, read as the reverse complement.
GATTTGTTTGCTAATTAACCGTGCTAATAAACAAACAAACAGGAAGTCCCTGATAAAATAAAACTCGTTACCTACGAAATTTGTATAAAATTATTAGGGTAATTTATTTTCGTACTTCCTTAAATGTACAGTTGAATACTGGTTATCGAGTTTCTAACGATAATCTGTTACCACCGTATATTCGTGAAATATGCTGTAATAATTACGCTTCAAAAGTAACAACAAAACCAGAAATAGCTTCTTCGGAAATAAACGTGTCAAATCGTGAAAATTATACGATTAATATTTACGACAAATAGCTTATTCACAGTTTCAAATGTTTCTATTTGTAAGTTTCTTGTTCAAATAAAACGTTTTTAAGTTCTTTTTGTTTCTGAATTAATCTCCAATAAAAATTCGTTGTGTAATGAAATTTGAGTTGCGTAATGAGCTTCATTACGCAACGCAAATGGACCGAAATGAGTGGCGTGATAGCTTTAAAATGAAGCAGTCGTAGATAAAATTATTAAATGGTTCATCATTATCGTAGAAAAGAAAATGAGGATAATGTAAAGTGCATAGGTACCTACCTACGATTAGAGTGCTTTGTGGGTGGTCTTTTTTATTAAGCATTAGGAAAAAGAGGAAGCACTGTTTCAGCAAATTGTGTAAATTGGTTTAACTTGATGTTGCTAATTTTCCATTTCTGTAACTTTAAAATAATCTTAACAGTTTTTTGTTTTTATTTGGATATTATAAAATTTAAGAATGCAGCCAACTTTAAAATAAAAACAAGTTTATTCTAAAATAAAATGAGTTAATTGACCCAAGTACATAAAGACGTGTTTGTAACAGATTAAACCATATTAAATATAATTTTTTCAAAACATTTCTATTCAACCACACCTTTTGCAACAAATTTTGAAGTCAATATAAAGTGTAATAATAATAATTCTTTAAAAAAAACGGACTTCACATTAATTTGCTCCCAAGAATTGAAGAGTTCCGTTACTTTGTCATGGATCCCAAAATCAGAAACTAACCAAACTCTTGTTAAACTACCCTTGAAGTACATCCTTTCCAATAAACAAAGAATCATTGAAATCGGTTAGCGTGATATCGAGTTATTCTTTCATTTGTTGCGCACATACTTAATGCAAATATAAGACTTATGGTTTTCTCATGGATGCCATTGTCAAAACTGGACCAAATGAAAATGGGACCATACAGAAAGCACTAGCTTTCAAATAAAAAAGAATCATCAAAATCGGTCTACCAAGTCGAAAGTTCTGGGGTAACAAACAAACAAAAATACAGTCGAATTGAGAACCTCCTCCTTTTTTGAAGTCGGTTAAAAAACTAGAAAGTAGCAAATATTCTGAGTTAAGGCGAGTTTATATAGCGAATAAAATAAAATAAGAAATAACATAAAATAAAATAAGGAATGAGTGCTAAAAACATTGGTTTATACAGATGACTAAAATAAAATAAGAAATAAGAATGAACCAATGAAATCGCAGCTTTTTGATAGAGCAGGTATCGACCTTTCCTCAGTTATATGCAAAAACTGATGGAAAATACAATAACAGTCGACTGAAAGAAAATGACTGGCTCACAATTGCTAACATAATGGAGAAAGTACGTAAGTGTCAAAAAATCAGAGAGTTAACGTTTTTTAAATCATTTTTTCTGTAGCTGAAGCTTCTGAACACATATGGAAGCTTTTAAGAAATAAATATACAGGCCATAGAAGGAAAATCAAAAATACCTCCACAAATAATATTATTAGGTTAGGTTAGGTTGATTGTAAACTTAGAACATTTAGAACAGAAATGATTTGGATTACGCGCATTATCAGTTTTTAAACCAAATAAAATCAAATAAGACAAAGATAAGAGTTGGCCATCTTTTGTTCTTATTATTATTTTATCTTATTTCTTGTATAAACACTTTCATAGTTTTGGGCATGTTTATCTTTCTTATTTTGATTTTTTTTGTTCCTTATTTTATTTTATTTGCTGTATAAACTCGCCTTTACTAAAGACTGTAACAACTGTCAGGAAAATTGCTGGCCTTTTATTTATTTATTTATTTAAACTATATATTTTTTTAAAACCTTTATCTTTCAAAAGAAAAAAAATAATGATTAATAAATTCTTTAGGTAATTGATCGTGACTATTAGAAATTCATCACGAGGATGTGATGACTAAAACTATCTAATGCTCTAAATCTAAAATAATTTTTTGCTCCACACAAATGTTAAAACCCTTAACCTTCAAACTAACCAATCAACAAACCTAGACTGGACATCATTCGGAAAAAGAATTATTCGTTTAGTTCATCAAAATTTAAATTTAAATACTAAAAGTAAATAGGAAATGCAACACTTTTTACATTTATTTTAACGAAGAAGAAAACGGATTATATATATATATTACATTCGTACATGACACGATTATCCTTAATCTTTTTTTAGATTCCATGACTCTGAACTATAAATATTTATTAAAAAGACCTAACCACGATCGTATTAAATATTCGAAAGTCTAAGAAATTTTCATTTCATGATTAAGATTATGTAGTGAACGCTTTAAAATAGTATTTTTTTTTTATTTACACAATGTCTCGTATTATTAGCTACTATGCTTATCTTTACATTATTAATGAAGTTTATAAATAGCGACGGTTGAAAGGCCAATTATTGATCTAAGCACTTTATAAACTTGCAGGAGAGTGGTTTAAATTTTTTATTTCGGAATAAATTCATTATTAAAAATTTACTGAGTAGATTTTAATCTAATTAATACAGTATCTATATCCTTAAGTATAAAAGCGTATTTCTTAAGTTATTTCTGTGAATAAATTAGTATTATTTTTTAAAATTTATGTCGTTTAGACCAAAATGCATCGAATGTAGTTTCTTCTGGGCTAAAGCAAATTGTTTTATCTGCATGTGGTGTGCATAGAGGTCCCTATACTTATGTATGGTAGTGAATGTTGGGTTTGATAGAAGAAACATAAAAATACGATTAATGCTGCAGAGATGAGTAGTCTAAAAAGTATAGTGACTAGGTTGGATAAAGTGAAGAATAGTGAGATAAAGTAATGCTTAGATGGGTTGGATACGTAGAGAGAATGGATGAAGGAAGATTGATGTAACAGATTTATAAGGCGAGTGTGAATGGACAAGTCGGACAACCGTTGAGCATGCATGAGAGCACTGATGAAAGTAGAGAAAGCAAAAGATGTGTGTAAAAACCGTAGCAAGTGGAAGGAAGTGGTCTCTACCTACCCCTACGGGAAAAAGGCGTGACTATATGTATGTATGTAATTAATAAAAATGTCAATTTAAAATTTAATTTATTTGGTGTTGGATTTATTTTCGGCTAAAAAATTTTATATTTTAAACTACTGATTTTAGATTAAAAAATGTTTTTACTTAAGAAAGAATGGTTAATGATGTTGAAAAAACCTTTTATATAACTTTACATTTTTGTCGATTTATTGATTTTTTATTAATAACTGTAATGCACCCAATAATATTAAAAATAAGTAATGAAAGCCAAGAACCATCAAAATCAGATTTCATGTGAGGGAAAGCAAAAGGTTTCGGCTTTCACGTGTGTTTTGTGTGGTATTTTTACCGTCCATATATTTTCAAAAATAAAATACCTATTAAACTTATGACTAAAATATACTAAATATACTAAAAACATATATTTTTATTTGATTCCTAGACATATCACAGGCATTCGATAGAGTTCTTTCTGAAATGGACTCTAGACTATTGCAAACCAATCTTGATAAAATCCAAAGTTGGTTAACAACGTGGCGTATGCGTGCGAATAAAATCAAGTCGGTCCATGAAACGGCTATCAACAGACGTGGTCACTGTTCACCTGTTACACTAAACGGACATAAACCATTTCATAGAGAGGATTCCATAACTAGGATTGCACTTAGATCGTTAGCTTTTGTGGAGGACACATTCTTGTTAAAAGAAAACAACTAGGCATTAGACTAAAACAACTGTACTGGATAATAGGTCACAGATACAGACTATCATTAGACAACAAAGTCCTTGTAGACAAAACAATCATCAAACCTATATGGACCTACAGCATCCAGCTATGGTGGACCGCATCCCAATCACATATTGAAACATTAGAACGATATCAATCCATAGTCCTCAGAATCATAACACAGATGCTTTTTGGCACATTACAAACCAAACTATATCAAAAGATTTCCAAATACCCCCTCTGCAAAAGAAAAAATCACCAACTTTGTAAAAAAATATGCCACCAGTATCGAAATGATCTTGCAAATTTCTTAATGAAAACTACACACGCTAGAAGAAGATTAAAGAAGACAACTTCACATGACTTGTTAAAGAGATACTAGCAACAGAATTCTCCATCTGGCAGCCACAACTTGCCTGAGTTAGTGTTCATATTGTATAGATAGGAGAGTGCTACTGAACAACTTTTCTCCACGTCAAAAATAATATATTTACAAAATATACTTATTGTAACTTGCTTTACAGGTTGTAAATAATATTGGGAAATTAAATTAAAAAAAAATTGATGAAGTAAAACGATAGATTTTTAAAAAAAATAAACAATGTCGTTTTTTAACATAAAACGCCTAAAATAAATCTCAATGATTTTTTAGTAACAAACAAGGAATTTTAAAACTTAATTTTCTTAATAGTTATCATTTCCAACATTTTTGCATAATTTTTAGCATTTTGCATCTGTAAGTATAATTTATAATTAATTATAATAAATTTATTATTTAGTTTTAGTAGGTTTTTTAAATAATAATTATGTAACATTAAATGGTATCATAGAACGCGCGAAAGTATAAAATATCACTAATATGGCTTGTAGTGGGGATCAAATGCTGAAATTAGCAATTCTTTATTGCTTGGTTATTTTTATAAAACCAAAATTTATTTAATTGTTGTAATTAACATAAGTAGTTATTTAAATCAACAAAATCCTGTTTATAAATGTAACATAAAAAAAATAAAATAATAATTACTATGCAGGTTAAGTTATCTCAATTAAGTACACTGGACATAATATGCAGTATAGTTGTAAATTAGAATTCAAACTAGCAGCTGGTAATGTTTATAAAATAATTTTAAATAAAATTCAGATTTAAATAATTACTGAGCCTGCTTCACAAAACTGGAAGGAATCCTCAGAAGTAAAAAAATGGCTTTAAAGAAACTACTTCTGCATTTTTATACACAGATATAAATGTATGAGTACCACTAAATTAAAAAATAAAAAAACTGTTCTTACATAGTTAATGCTGGTATTATTAAATAATACCACCTGCATTAATTAAAAAAATAGCTTAAACATAAAAACAAATTCTCATTAAATATCTGAAATATTGATCCAATCCCAGTAATTTTTGTAAATAATTTTCTGCTACAGTTTAAATTTAAACATATGGATTTTTTTATTGTAATATAGTTAGTTAGTTTGTAAAGATGTATTTTTTTAAATTTATTAAGTTATTAATAAATATACTCATATCTTAATCATTTTCTTTATTTAAAAGATAAAATTCAGATTATATTTGTTTATTAAGTAGCAAAAAATGATCTTAGACTTACCTAATTAATAACTGGTAGTTATTTATATTTATTTTTTATTTCAAATTTGCTTAACACATCTAAAATATTTTATTATTTATATACAAGTTTTGTAGCATTTATATGTGCACATTAGGTAATGTTTTATTTCGATATTGTGCGATTAATGATTATATTACTAAATGTTTGTAAAACGTCTCTTGAATTTAATAATGAACATACATAATAAGTACTTTAAAAACATATTTTTTCAACGAATGTCTGAAATTCGTCCGTGAGAAATAGATATTTACCGTTACTTCAACCTAACTGTAAAAATTCGCCGTATGTATTATCTCTTCAACCATTTTTTGTGGTAGTTAAACTTTCTCCTCTTTTTCGTTTCCATTGCACTTCTTTTAAAGAAAGGGGGATGCTGAGATTTCACACCCAAAGGGGCTTTTTCAAGGTGTTTTAAAGGTACAAATGGAATTAGCAATAGAAAGTGGTTTTATTGTGAGAGCAGTGACAGCTACGGAGACTGCCATGCAAGAAAAGGCGTTGCCGAATATAAAATGTCTGAGGCTTGGTACCTAAATGCATTATCAAGATTGATAAACGCTGAATGCACTTATGTTAATAAATGTTTCATCAAAAATGTTACAGTAAAAAAAAGAGATATTAAATCATTAAATATTCAGCAGTTTTTAATTGTTTGCATGTGTTGGATAAACAATTTTAATATAGTCAAGATTGATTTAGACAGATAGATATACACAAATTAAATAATATAATATATAACGTACTCAGTTAAAACATATTAATCTCATTAATAAAATTTGTTTAAATAAATAATCATAAAAACTACGTAAAAAAATAATTGGCATTTAAATTATGAGCGGCTAAAATTAATTCCTAATTTTATTTTTGCTATAAATTTTACATTAAACCAAAGTTTTGATGCGTTATAGTTTCTATTTTTCCTTTAATATAATTTCATAAATGGTACTCTGCGACCCCCAAATTTAAAATAAATATAAACAGTGTGTCTACTTAAGTTGGGACCACACGAAAAACTTTTTTATTATTGGTTTTGTGAAAAAATTTAATTTTGATAAAAAGTTCTGCATGGTCCAAAACATAAAATTTAACCATCTGATATCAATTTTTTAGACCGTTCCAAGTTTTTTAAAAATATGAATTTTACTTCAGAGTAACGTACCTTATTTTTTACATTAAATTTAAGTTATTTTATCCCCTTGGTAGTAATGTGTGTACGAATTGCGGTTTGTATGCATGATATTTATGACGTTTTTAAAGTATTTGCCTTTGTATCTTTATTAACAAAAGTATTTGTAATTAGAGAAGCCCTTTTGCGTAAATGAATGAGTAAATAGGAGTTGTGGAAGAAGTCTAATTTTTTCATAGGCACTTCAGCATTGTCTGTTTTTTGTACCTTTCCAGCTCATTAGTTTAGCCCCATTTCTTTAATTCTCCTGTTAAGAAGTAGAAACTCATGTAGGTACTGCTATTGCCCCAGGTGGATCAACCACTTGGTCTTGTATACAACCCAGGTAGTGATTCCTTTGAGCGGTGGCTTCACATTCAAAGATAATATGAGTGGCTATTTCCTCCTCCTCGTTATATAATCTGCATTTAGGTTCTGTGTCAAATACACCTATATTGTGCAGATGTTTCTTCAAATACCAGTGACCGGTACAAAGCACTACAACTACAAGTTTTTCCCTACTTAGCGAGAGCAGCTTTCCTGTCTGCTTAGGTGAGGATTCTTTCAGCATTAGTTTGCTGTGCCTAGCTCCCTCTGTCTGTGCCCACTTCAGCTGATGCTGAGAGTGGATCCAGCCATTGATCGCTGCTTTAACGTTGGCCTTGGGTATCCCTATTAATGGTTCTGGCCCAAAAAATGATGTTCCAAAGCCCCGCCTAGCTAGTTTGTCCGCTTCTTCGTTACCAGAAATACCTTTATGCCCTCGCACCCACGACAATGTAACCTTGTTATGGTTAGCCAAGGTTCGTAGGTTTCCGGCACATTCCCGGACAATTTTTGAGTCTATTCTCCGTGATGCCAGAGCTTTAAGTGCCGCTGGACTATCTGATTTAATGAGGATCGTTTTCTTTATATATTCTCGTCTCAGATTTTCAACAGCACAAGCGTTTATGGCATGTACTTCAGCTTGGAAGACCGAGGCATGTGTACCCAATGGGTTTGTTTGCTCATATTTGGGTTTTGAAGAGTAGACGCCTGAAGCAAAAGATGTGTGTAAGAACCGTAGCAAGTGGAAAGAAGTGGTCTCTGCCTACCCCTACGGAAAAAAGGCGTGACTTTATGTATGTATGTATTTGCAAAAAAACTCCAACGACAAAGCAAAGACTATGTTAAAAGGAAACTTTCCTAGAAATTGGTTTACAAAATTTTTTCGACTGTGTACGATGGTAAAAAATTCTTAAAAAAAATGGAAAAAAATTTAACTCTCGGTGTATCCAGAAGCTTAACAATATTTTTTAATATAAAAGTTATCCAATATCTATTCGAGATTAAAAAACTTTTGTGGGCATGTTATGACAAGAGAACTTTCATAAAGTAGAAACTAAGTGAAATTACTTGTCGTTACTGTTCAAAACTACCACGTTCTCCAATTTTCTCCCTCTTCTTTAACATAAGTGAGGTTGAAAGTTAATACCACTTATTTGAAATTTTAAAGGTGTCCTGCACGCCTGGTTAAATATAATTACGATTATAATAATTTTGAAGGCACTGTCTCAACATTTTAATTTACTTTATGATTGATATTACTCACAACGTTATTAATCTAAAAAGCATTTTTATTTATCTAAACTTTTGACTTTAAAAGTTAATTATTATTTAAAAAAAAAGTTACGAACAAATTAACAAAAGTTATTAATATTAAGTGTGGTTTTTCGTTAAAGTAGGTAGTAATTTATCGTGGATTTTTGAAAGAGATGAAAGCATGACAAACTGTGAAGTTTCGATTGAGGAAGAAAGAGCGAAACAAGTAAATGAATTTGTGTACTTGGGTTCAAAGTTTACGAGAGATGGAAAGTATGACAGTGACATTGAGCGAATGGTGTTGGCAGTAAAACAAATGAATAGGGCACTGTATAGCTTTATGAACAGCCAGAAAGTGTCAAAAAAGGCACGTCTGGCTGTGCGTAGAGGTGTGTTGGTTCCTACACTTATGTATGGTAGTAAATGTTGGGTTTGGCAGAATAAGCATAAAAAAAGGATTAATGCTGCGGAGATGAGTAGTCTGAGAAATATAGCCGGAGTGACTCAGTTGGATAAAGTAAAGAATAGTGAGATAAGAAAACGCTGTGGTGTAAAAGAAGATGTAGTTAAAAGATAGATAAAGGAATGCTTAGATTGTCTGGACACGTAAAAAGGATGGATGAAGGAAGATTGACAAAACAAATTTATAATGCGAGTGTGAATGGACAAGTCGGTAGAGGTCGACCTCGGCGAACATATCTCGATCAGATGAACATTGTTTTGAAGAAAAGCCATGTCAAGAGTACCAACAACCGACGAGCATGTATGAGAGCACTGATGAAAGTAGAGGAAGCTAAAGATATGTGTAAGAACCGTAGCAAGTGGTCTCTGCCTACCCCTACGGAAAAAAGGCGTAACTGTATGTATATGCTATCACTGCTAATATTTTGTAAAAGCATTGATAATAAAGCAAGGACATCTTTTTATTGTCTTTCTTTTTCCTAAATACATGTAATTTTTCACCTCAGTAAGAAAAATAACTGAGTTTAATCGAATCATTTGATATGTAAGGGGTCCAAGACTTTTGACGTTGTGTGTAGTTTTAATTACTACTCAATTTAAAAATACTACTCTTTTCATGAATATAAATTACTGCAGAAATATGAAAATGGTACAAAATAAATGTTTTTTTTAAATATTTTGTTTGACACTTTATTAACGTTTTTAGAAGTAAGAGAAAATACGAAATAAAATGTTATAAAAACTAGAACAATCAAAATGATCCTTTTAATTCTTTGCTCCATTAAATTTTACAACTCCATGGTAAATAAAAATGAATGATGTGTCCAAAATTGACAACAACTAAATTTCTTAGTGTCAATTTTTTCTTTGAACAAAAATAGTTAATTTTCTTTTAAACATTTTTAAATCGTATTTGGATTACTTTTATATAGATGTTTTTAACAGTGGTACCTACCTACTTTCTTTTGTTTAATCTTGCTTGATTTCTCCCTTGAGCCTCTTTTATTTAACCAAAACATTAGATAACCGACAAAACAAATTAATTATTCGAAATGCTTCAAGTAACGGGTTAATTATTCCGCATCGCAAATTAAATAGGATCAAGAACAATGGGGAGAAATTGAATGGACAATTTTGTTTCTCGATTGGACACATTTTCTCGACCTTCTTCGCGGATAACTTTCTCAAAAATTAGAAAGTCCCCCTTTTTTAAATCAAGAAACCCACCACCCCCATCCACTTGGACATTTTTAAAAGACCAATTAATTATTACTAAAAGGTATCACTATAAATATACAGGGTGTTTCATTACTAATTGAAAATATTTCATCTATAGATTTACTAACCCTACTAAATTATGTTAAATAAACGTTTCTTGCTACTACCAGAGGCGTACGACAAGGGCAAGTGACTGGTTAATCGCCTCACAAATACTACGCCACTGGCGGAATTGCCGTGTTATCACAATTTATCGATTGTCCAATACTTTCTATGTGAATTTTGTAATCTTTTTCCATGGCGATAAAGTTATTATTTTTTGAGGTATTTGGGGTTAAACATGAAGCAGCACAATTATTTTGACTTAATAATAATAATAATACAGGTCTTTATTATTTTCAAATAATATACATATAGATTTTAACATTGTATGTAAAAATAAAAACATTTCTGAAAATAAAGGGCGAAGCTCATTTTCTGCAGAAAAACGATAGTTTTACTACGAAAATGTTCTTCCACTTAACCCTAATACAGTGTGTCGAAGAAATCATATGAGTTTGTACATGTAATCGACAAATAGATGATGAGAGAAATGAGTGATAAGTGACGAAAATCGTTATGTTTGTTAGTTTGGCAGCGGGGTAGAGGAGTATCTAGCCTTGTGTTTTGAATAAATTATTTTTATATTCTGATCTGAAGCAAGTAATACTGAGGTTCTTCAAACTTTCAGGAACGGAGTTATATAAATTATAAATTTGGTAGGTAAAAGATCGTCTGAACAATTCAGTTTTAAATTTAGGTGGGGATAATAATCCTTTAAATCGTAGATTTAAGTTATGTATATCTGTCCTGAAAGATATTTTGTTGTACAAATATGAAGGAATTTTAGATAAAATAATTTTGTGATATAAAGTGACCGCCTGATAAAACTCTTCTATTTTCCATGTTCAACCATCCAATCTCAATTAATTTATGTGATATTCTCTGATTTTTCCTCACGCCGTATATTAGCCTTAAACAGGAATTCTGCACTTTTTGAATTTTATTTTTGTAAATAGTTGTTAAGTTCGGACCATAGACAGAGTCAGCGAAATTAAAATGTGATAAAACTAATGTTTCACACAGTTTCATTTTGATTTTTCGAGGAAATAAATGCCTGTTTCCGTAAATCAGTTTTAGTGAACCATATGCCCGTCGAATCAATTGATTAACATGTTTTTCGAATCTTAAGTCTGCCTCTATGATAACGCCTAGGTTTTTAGCTTCTTTAACAACAGGGATCGATTCGTTATTAATTTCTATATTAATACGAAACTGAAATCTAGCCCGATTATACATAGAACCAAATAACATTACTTTAGATTTAGCACAATTTAAGAGTAAACAATGTTCAGAAGCAAAGTTAATGAACGTCGCCAGTTCCCTATTAATTATTTCAGAAGCATCATCTGCTAACTGCGGAGGAAAAGTATGATAAATCTGTGTATCATCATATTTCAATGTATATTAATTATGTCGGTGATTTGGTTCACGAAAGTCATCATCATCATCATCATCATCATCATCATTCAGCCCTTTGTGTCCAATGTTAAACATAGGCCTTCCCAATCATTTTCCATTCCAATCGATTTTGTGCTGTTTGTATCCAATTGCTGCGGGTCCTTTTAATATCGTCCGACCAACGCGTAGGCGGTCTTCTTCTACTTCGCTTGTCCGTTCTAGGTCTTCACTCAAGAAACTTTTTTTTCCATCGATCGTCCCGCATCCGTGTAACGTGACCAGCCCAGTTCCACTCAAGCTTCGCAATAGCTCCAACGACATCGCTGACACCGGTTCTTCCGCACAAATCCTCGTTTCTTGCGTAGTACTTCAAGGTCACACCAAGCATGGATGTATGCATCTGTTGCTGTTGTTAGTGTTAGTGTTTCTGAGCCATATGTCATCACTGGCGGCACGCACTGATCGAAAACCTTTCTTTTTAGATTGACGGGATGTCACTCTTGAAAACGTCTTTAAGTCTTTCGAAAGCTGCCCATGAAAGAGTAAGCCTTCTCTTTAGTTCACATGTCTGATTATCCCTTGAGATGCTGACCTCATGGCCAAAGTACACATATCTATCCACCATTTTAATTTCAGCTCCGCCAATCTTCAAGCCACAGCTGGGAACAAGGTTTGTCATGAATTTTGTTTTTGCCATATTGATATTAAGACCCATTTTTCCACACACCTCTTGCAGGTCCTGCAGCATCAGTCGCATTTCTTCTAGATTGTTCGAGAATAGCACTATATCATCTGCAAAACGTAAGTTGTTTAGGTTAATGCCATCTATGTTTATACCTCTCTGACTCCAGTTCAACTGTTTGAATCCACTCTCCATGACTGTAATAAACAGCTTTGGTGACATCGTGTCGCCTTGCCGAACACCACGTTTAATAGTTATAATTATTTTTATTTCAATGTATATTAATTATGTCGGTGATTTGGTTCACGAAAGTGTATATACATAAAAGTATCGAGGATAATCCACAATTTTGTAAACCTAAAAAAACACATAATACAAAAATTTTGTCTGAAATTGTGGGTATTAAAGTTTTAACGTTTTATGCAATTTTTGGCTACAACTAATTTTTCGGGAAATGTAACAGCTAATTTTTATTCCGTTATGGCAGATTATGTATGGTTTTATGGTTATGGCGCAGCGTTGAAAAAATATTTTTAACCGAATTATCTCTGTCGATTAATCTCATAAAGACCTGCAGAATAATAAAGATGTAAAATGCCCGCGAATACCGTTATCGTTGAACTTCTTGTTTTTTTTCTTATATATTATTTGTTTGTTCACTATGAGTAATACATAATCTGCACTTGTATAAAATTGTAATTGTACATTAAAATTATTTACAAAAAAAAAATAACGATATGGTGTGTTGAGGTGTCCCAACTCCAAATTACTGATTTTTGGATCTTCGACTGTCTATTCTCTCTTTGTTTGTTTGTTCGAGCACTACGCAAAAACTACCGGTCCGATTTAGATAAAACTTTTTGTGTTCACAAGCTTAAGAAAAGACCTTAAAACTGGTATATATATTTTAAGGTTAACACCCATTTAAAAAACGTTCCTAAACTATGCAAATGTTTGAGTTTTTGTGAAACCATAATGGTAAAAGCGGTAATCCTAATTATGCCGATAGGCGACGATGCATAGGTATAGTTGAAATATGGGGATCTAATTTTGATTAGAAATTTTTATTTATAAAAAGCAGGGCTATTAGTGAATGTCAAAGATTTGAGAGATATTTCAAATTAATTAATTGTGACTTTGTAAGTTTGTTAAAGTATTTTGTGTGAAAATTTTTGTATTAAAACGTTATTGAGTAATATGTTTTTCTGAAATCGCTCAAGAATGCCTATTTTCTCGGAGCAACTTCAAGCCCCAAAATACGCTAATCTAGTATTTTAGTCCGTTGCTAAGCAACGAACTTTCCCGAAAACGGTCCGGGAAATTTTTTGCAGGCCTAGACTTTTGTCACAACAATAAACAAACTGTGATTATCAGGAAATGATTTTATAGGCAACAAGATGATAATAAAAAATTGTTACGCATTTATAAAAAATCCTTAATTTATGATAATGTTGACTGCGATTTTAGAAAAAACCGTCTGTTTACCTCGTAGTAAAAGCACATTCCCAGACTTTAATGCTTGTTGGCGTCGGCTTAACGCCTCGGCCAACAATTTAGATCGTTGTCCGAGAATGTATTGCTTTTACTACTACACAATGTACTGTTATTTAAATATGTTGGCACCTCACTGCTAAAGTGGCGACCCTGAGGGAAGTAGGTATCTGTGGGATCTGATTTTCATTAAATGCCTTTATTTATATAATACTAGGCTTTAATTAAAAGTTTAAAATTGACAGATGTTTTGAATTGATAAAAACGTTCTCCGAAGTCCTTCGACACCTAGTCTAATAGTCTTATCTAATAATTGTGTTACACAGAACAGATAGTCAGTTGTTGATCTTCCCGCTCGAAATCGTGCTTGTTCTTCGGCTTCGTGGTCGGCGTAGTCTCGTTCTATTCTGCTCTTCAAAACTTTACCGATTGGGAAATACCTACTCTAAATAATAAAAAAAATATTAACTACTAATAAAATATGTAGGCATACGGTTAACAATTAAATTGTTTATGAATTTTAATAATTTTTCGTACGTTTAGCTCGCAGACAGACTATGCATGTATCCGCGATTCGTGATACGCGATGAGTGATTCGCTGATAATTCGCGAGTAGTGTGTAGGAACTTGTTCGTTAAAAATTGATTCGTAAACAACATAGTTCGTGATTTGCTCTTGGAGGCGGTAAGTTGACGAATATCAAAGGCTGCGCATCAACACGAACCGCTTATTCACCGAAATTCAGGCTGTGTTCTTAGTTAATTCGTCCATTCGTAGTGCGCGATAGTTTGTTTCGAGAGTCCTCCAGTTTCCACGAGGTTAAAACTGTGTTTGAGTTTATCAAGAATAAATATTTTTAGAGAAGAATTATGTACTCGTACATACAATACTAATAATAATAATATATGAACCTGCATGCTCTTTTTATTTTCGCGAACTAACTGCAAACATGAAGAAATCACTGTAGGTATATATACAGTTAAGACCAAACTTAAAGGTTGTTAACGCATTCGTGGTAGTAAAATAAACGGTAATATTTTTAATTTTATCTTTTCCTATTTGTTCTTAACGCAATTATCTGCAAAGCATATTTTTACAAAGTCTACAGTTCGTATGAATGAAGACGCAGTCAATAGCTAGTTATTAATAAACATAGAAATATTCTAAATATACTTAAATGCCCACTATCATCATAATAAATACATTTTGAGTAGTATTGGAGTTAACTTAAAAAATAAATTTTTATTTTACTGACTGGTATTTTAAATGAATGGGTATGCACATGTTTAAATTATGGAATATGTAAAAGTATCCTTGCAATTATTTACTTGTAAGTATAATGACTATTATACATAATTACACTGCCCAAGTAGCAAATTAAATTTTATAGTTTGTATATACAGCTACATGATATATCTTATAGGATACAAAAATTCTTGTAACGGTCTACAAAACAATTAAATGGTCCTTATATAACCAAAAAGGGTCCATTTTTATGCAACAGTTTGGTAGTATAAGAGTTTTAATAAAAGTTTATAAAACGCTTATGTGACTGTTTTATACACATTTATACAACTCTTATACGATTGTTTTATACTCATTTATACAGCTACTATAAAAAAGCATTTTATTTTTTAGTGAAAAAAATTAGAACAAAATTATATTTTTATTTAAAAGTGCATCATGCATTTTATTGTAAAAATGGAGACTTATTAAAACTACTTGGGCCGCTTTTGGTCGGGCATCGGTAGTAAAAATTATAAAACCATTTGGAAGGTTTGTATAGCACAAATTTTGATGCGCTGCAAATTTTATTTATAGATTGTAGGTATATGTTTGGCAAAGAAATAAATCTTGGTTAAGTTTCAAGTAGATACTTAAAAAAATTATAAAATAAAAAATTGTAAGATTACCTTTTTCTTTACTAATTTTAATAGTTTATTACTTCATACGAGGGCCGTTTGATGAGTCAGTGACTTTTTGAATAAAACAAATTTTTTTCCGCAAATAAGCATTTTATTTTTCTACATAATTACCTTTTAGCTCGATACATTTAGTCCAGCGTTTTTCTAATTTTTTCCCTCCAAATAATATTTTTTTTCAAAGCTCTCAAAATACGCGTTTGTTTCGGTAATGACTTCTTCAATCGACTCAAATCTCTTACCGCTCAGCCATTTCGTTAGGTTTGGAAACAAAAAATAGTCGCAGGGGGCTAAATCTGGAGAATATGCTGGATGGGGTAGCAGTTCGTATCCCAATTCGTGGATTTTGGCCATCGTGACTAGACAAGTGTGCACACGTGCATTGTCTTAATGGAACAGCACTTTCTTTTTCGCCAAATGCGGCCGTTTTTGCTTCAAATCAACGTCGAATCTGTTCAAAAGCTTAGAATAATATTCGCCGGTGGTCGTTTTACCTTTCTTGAGGTAATCGATGTGAATGACACCGCGTACATCCCAAAAAACTGTGGCCATGACCTTGTTGGCTGACAGACTCTGTTTCGCCTTCTTTGGTCTACGTTCACCCCGAGCAACCCACTGTTTCAATTGTTCCTTGGTCTCTGGCGTGTTGTGATGGATCCATGTTTAATCCACAGTAAGAAAACGGCGCAAAAATGTGTCCGTATTACGGCTGAATATCGCTAAACACTCTTTTGAAGTGGTCACACGATTGCGCTTATGGTCGAGTGTGAGCAATTGCGGCACCCATCTCGCAGAGAGTTTTTTCATATCCAAATATTCGTGTAAAATATGATGTACCCGTTCAGTTGAGATACCTACAGCATGAGCCAACTCACGCACTTTCATTCTCCGATCATCCAATATCATTTCATGGATTTTATCGACGATTTCCGGCGTGATCACTTCTTTTGGTCGACCTGGACGTTCGGCGTCACTAGTGCTGGTACGACCACAACGGAACTCTGTAAACCACTTCTTAACCATTGAAATTGATGGTGCCGAGTCCCCGTAGTATTTATCAAGTCTTTCCTTAGTTTCAGTGATAGATTTTTTACGTAAAAAGTAATGCTTAATCAGCACACGAAATTAACTTTTTTCCATTTTCGTAAAAATTCACGAGGTTGTCTGCTTTGAACGGCTATCAAACACCAACTGCACGACGTAGCTTGCTCAAAATTAGAAAGTTGCCCACTGATAGATTATAGTTGACGGCAGCACTGTTGCATTTGGAGTAACTGCGCGGGAAATTCAAAAAGTCACTGACTTATCAAATTTCCCTCGTATGACAATTCTTTCACAATATAATTCTCTAAATATTTATAAAATCACATTTTTACATTTAGTTTCATGTTTCCAATTCAATTGGTCATAATGGCGGCGACAGCCGGTACAAGAATTCCTTATTTAAACATAGCGATTTATAATACAACAATTTTATTCCAAAGAAATGCCCTAAACAATATTTCATTGTAAAATGAAACGGTATACGATAAAACTATTTTATAACGAAGAATATCTAAGAACTACACAACTATTTTTGACAAGTAATAATTATATTGAGATTCGCGTAAAGTAGAGGTTGCCAGATTTAATAAGACAAGCTTAAGTAACTATTTTATAATGTTGTAGCTACTAGTTATATAGTACATTATACAATAGGTATAAAAGTCTTATTAAATGATATTTTTGATAATGAATAAACTTACTTATAAAGTATTACATCATTTTAAAAGAAATGATGGTATAATGCGTTATAGCATATATTGTAAAAGTCACTATAAAATCATTTAAAACAACAATTTTCTTTAAAAAACAAAATTATCGCAAGAAAATGCTTAATAAAAACAAACAGTCCTTAAAACAACGCTATTCTTTTAGAATTTCATTTTGCTAGTTGGGTGGTTTGAGTAAAATATTTTTACTTAAGCTCAACGCTTACTTAACGTTTATATAACTAAATAATACAGGTTTATATCCCAGTTTACCCTTCTACGTTTTCCTTCTTTCAAGTTATAAAGAGTAATCTCATTCGTAGAGTTCCTTCGATTTCGACGAAAATAACCTCAAAGCTGCCGATTCGGCTTTTAAACGAGTATTTTCTGGCAACGACTATATCACGTTTTACATACGCCGCAAAATAATTTATCAAAATTTGACGAAAATTAAGGACCAATATTAACAAACTCCATTTATCAACGACCACAAATTTAGAGGCCGACTAAATTTGTAATTATTGTGTTAATATTTTTAATCCATTTATTTTACAAAAATTGCTACCTAAGTACTTGATGAGAAACGTATATTACACGTAAGTGAAATGCCATTGCCGCCTCTCTGAAAAATTCTATTGAGCTACAGTTAAACCAATCCCTTAAATTTCTCAACCATGAAATTCTCCTTCTACCAATGCTTATTCTTCGCTTTATCTTTCCTTGCATAATAAGTCTAATCATCTCATACCGCTGTCCTCTCATTATATGTCCTAGATATTGTAACTTTCTTGCTTTTATGGTGTTAATTACTTCATATTCTTTACCCATTTCTCGAAGTATTTCCGTGTTTGTTTTTCTTCCTGTCCATGATATCCTGAGCATTCTTCTTTAACACCACATTTCGAACGACTGCAGTTTGTTTGTGTGTTCTTGTTTAAGTGTCCAGCTTTTCAGTACATTGAAAACACATAGCACATTATTGTTCTCACTCTTAGTTCTATTGTGAGGTCTCTGGAACAGTGGATTGTTTTCAGTTTTACAAATTTGCTGTTTCGATTCTAGTTATTATTTCTGTAGTTTGGTTATTATTTTCTGTAATGCAGGTGCCCAGGTATTTCTATTTTCGAACTCTTTCTATTGGTCGATCCAGTAAATTTATGTTTGATTGTATGTTTGGCTTCTTTGTTATTACCATATTTTTAGTCTTTTTTATGTTTATTTTTAATCCATACTGTTCACAAAATGTACTGGTTTTATTTAATAGTCTTTGAAGTTCTTCCGCGGAGATTGCCCAACTAGCAAATTAAGTTCTATAAGATTTGTATAAACAGCTACAAGATATATCTTATAGGATACTAAAATTCTTATAACGGTCTACAAAACAATTAAATGATCCTTATACAACCAAAAACGGCCTAATTTTATATAACAGTTTGGTAGTATAAGAGTCCTATTAAAAGTTTATACAACTCTTATATGACTGTTTTATCCTCATTTATACAACTCTTAAACGATTGTTTTATACTCATTTATACAGTTACTATAAAAAAGCATTTTATTTTTTAGTGAAGAATATTAGAACAAAATTATTTTTTAATTTAAAAGTGCATCATGCATTTTATTGTAAAAATGGAGACAGACTTATTAAAACTACTTGGGCCGCTTTTGGTCGGGCATCGGTAGTAAAAATTATAAAATCATTTGGAAGGTTTGTATAGCACAAATTTTGATGCGCCGCAAATTTTACTGATAGATTGTAGGTATATGTGCTTTAATTAATTAGATACTTTAAAAAATAATAATTAAAAAATAAAATTACCTTTTTCTTAATGATTTTAATAGTCTATTACTTCATATAACAATTCTTTCACAAAATAATTTTTTAAATAATAATAAAGTCACATTTTGCAATTTAGTTTCATGTTGCACACTCAATTACTCATAATGGCCGCGATAGCCGGTACAAGAATTCCATATTTAAACATGACGATTAATAATATAACAATTTTATCCTAAAGAAATGCCTTAAACAATACTTTATTGTATAATAAAACTGTAATGTAAACTTGTATATCGAAGAATATTTAGGCACTATACAACTATTTTTGACAAGTAATGATTATATTGAGATTCGCGAAAAGTAGAGGTTGCCAGATCTTATAATAAGGTATTAAGAAATTTTCCTACGACCACGTATGAAAACCTCATAAAGCACACTTGTTATTTGGAAAGTAGCTCAAATCACCATGGCATGTTATTGGAATAATATATTTTAATGCAAAAGTCACTTCATTCTTATAACGCAGATTTTGGAACGAATTTATTCTGTCATACACTGTTTTATCCTATAAGGCATTTATAAAGGAGAAAGGCTTGTATTAATTAAAGTTCACGTATAAAAGTGTTTTATAATGCAACGCAATTAAATGCTATTAAATATTTATTATACAACATAATACAGCTTTAATAAGACAAGCCTAAATAACTATTTTATAACGTAGCTACTAGTTATATAGTTTATTATAAAACTCTTATACAATAGGTTTAAAAGTCTTATAAAATAATATTTTTGATATTGTGTATACTTGCTTATAAAGTATTACATCATTTTAAAAGAAATGATCGTATAATGCGTTATAGCATATATTGTAAAAGTCACTATAAAATCATTTAATACAATAATTTTCTTTAAGAAACAAAAGGCTTTATAAAAACAAACAGTTCTTAAAACAACGCAATTTGACTGTTATACAATAATTCAGTTCTTTTAGAATTCCATTTTGCTAGTTGGGTGTGTCATTCACAAATCTTTATTCTTGTCATTGAAAACATCGTTTCCACTACCAGTAAATCATATGAATTTATTGTTCAGAATTGGTAGGACTAAGATGTTTTAAAAACGTTTGTTGGCTTAAAACTTCGCGTCCTTAATTTGGAATTTAAATTATAAAATTCACATTTATCATTTGGAGACAGCACAGAGAAAATTCTTAAAACTTTTAAGTTACAAAACTGATGGTACCTACCCCGCTATAGGAACATCACATGTTAATATTTTGGGAGACCGGAGAATAAACTCTTTTATGACACTTCCTAACAAGAACCGAACATGTAATAAATTGTCAGTATATAATTAAAAAAATTATATTTTCATGTACCCAGAATTCTGCAAGAGTAAATCAGTCCTCTTGTCTACCTACTACTACCTACTTGTATACCTTCTAGGTATACATACCTATACTCATTTACTAAAAAAACTCTCCAGTTTTGTAATGTACAGCAATTTTAATGCAAATTGCAGTGGTATTAACATTATTTGGACTTCTCCCAGACAAATTAAAACAGTGTTTTTATGTTAATAAATTTAGTGTTTAAGTCAATTGTCAATCGATTGTGTTATTAGTAACTAACTGTTGAATATGTATTAACTATATTGTAACTTTTTTCTTCTCTAATTAATTAGTTATTGGATTTCTGGTAATTGTAGTGAATAAATAGTTAGTGTGGGTACTATTATTTAAACAAATTATTCAATAAGTGATCTTAATTTCTGTTTAGCCTTTTAAATTTTGTGCAATTCAAAATTCAACACGATAAAAATTAGCTCTAACTCCAGAAAGCTAAATCGATGTGTAGTGTTTTATTAATTTTACCAGCTAGTAATAATAATTTTAAAAACTTAGCTAAAATTGTTTCAGCTCTTAATAACACACACATTTATAATTTTTTTCATCTTTTATATAATTAGGTACATACTTGTAAATTTCTTGAGTATTAAATAGTTTTTAGTCGGGGACAACCTAATATCGATCTCTTCTCTTATTAAAAGTTTCATGGAAATAAAGACAACCAAGCAAAAGCCATTTTCACCGAAACCCGTTCGTGTCGGACAAACACTACGAAAGCTTGAATTTCGCCGATAAGTGTACCGAAAAACTAATGCACCATTTCTTTTCTTAATTCAAAAGGGAAAATACGGATATAGATCGGAGATTATTTCAAGGTACATAACACGAAAACTCATATAAAATCCTACCAAAGTAAATAGAAAATAAAACAAAAACATGGCAGCCCGATAGGTCCCTCGAGCTTCTTTCTGCCATCTGATGCTGCAGCCTTGCTGAAGATATCACTCCAATAACGAGGAACGGGGATGCATTGGCGTGTACTTTAAAAACATGATTTTTAAATAAACGGTTTGCTTGCAAACCTGTTTTATTATTTAATTTAGTCAATATTTATAATGCTACTAATGCTAATCAATTTTACGAAATTTATTTTTAAATAGGACTCTGAAATATTGTATCTACTTAATTACTGTCACTGCCTACAGTTGTAGGTAACGTCGATATTATTTAGTGCATTTTTAGCCACCTTTCTCAGTCCTAAACACGAAAATACTTTCGATTAGGTATAGAAATATTATTAAAAAAATAAACCTACTTGACACTAACATAAGTAGTTGTTAAATAAAATGCCATCAAAAATATAACTTGTAAAAAACACCAAGTCTCGCAACTCAGTTATTCTACCGTAAAAAGTTATGAGATCCATGTAATACCAAGTCGGTTAATTTATTCAATCCCTACTTAAGTGTCCTTCCGTCTTAAGTTATTACGTAATTAGCTAACCTAACAACATCTTATAGTGACTATACAAAAATTAAAAATCTTTTGTATTTTAAATAAATAGATTGACTTGGACATCGGCATTTTACAGGTTATGTTTTTGATGGCATCTCATTTCTTTTTGTAGTTAGTCCTACTTTTTCCTTTATTATACATATACAGGTACACTGATTCATTCACTGCATGTGTAACTTTGCATTTCTATATATTTATATGAGATTACAAAGTTATTTATGCAGTTGGTGTATCTAGAAAACCGATATTGCAAAATATTTTAGTTTTTCCTTGATTTATACACTAAATAGTAATTGTATTCTAAATTTAAAGCTTCTATGTCTGCTAGAAGTACATTAGAGTTTTGATGATTGGTCAGTGAGTGAGTGAGTGACAAAATTAAGAAACTTTGACTAGTTATAATTCTTAAACTAGTAATTCAAATTAAATAAAATCTAAAATATACTTTATTTATACAATGCCTGCTTGGTTACTGAAAATTAAGGCTTCTAATTTTATTCACAACGAAGTTATAAAGGGGTCGAAAATTGCCTGAACTTCTTCGAGAAAAGGATGGTGCGGCACGGCCGTAGTAAACACTCGCTATATTAGATAAGCTATTATTAACTTGGTGACAACAAACTAAAGAGACTACTGATATTAATATTATTACCTACACACATAAAAAAATTTATAGATGGCATATTTGTTTATTGGAAATGAAAAGCAAAACATTAATGTAGGTATTTGCCCAAATGTTACTATGTTTTGATAAGTTTAATATGATAATCAATGACTAACAACCTAAGAGTTTAAAAGGTTTATTTATATAGATACATTTTAATTATTAATATAAAAAAAATATAACTTAAGAATTTAATTTAATAAATCCTGTATTGCAATCGCAGTAAATAATCATAGTATTAAATCAGCTATTATAAACCAACCTGAAAACGATAAACTAAAGCCACTGTTACTGTTACAATGCTTCGATAAGTTTAATATAATAATCATTGACTAACAACCTCAGAGCTACCAAGAGTATATTTATATTTATTTTAATTATTAATATAAAACAATTATTATTAATTTAAAAGAATTTAATTTAATGAATCCTGTATTTCAATCCTTGTACATACTAGCAGTATTATAGTAGCTATTATAAACCAACTTGGTGAGAATATATGAATATTGGATCAAGCAGAAGAAGCATGAAAACATAATGCTGCAAAGATGAGTAGTCTGAGAAGTATAATAACCGGAGTGACTCGGTTGGATAAAGTAAAAAATAGTGAGAAAAGAGAAAGCTGTGGTGCATAAAAAGATGTGGTTACAAAGATAGATAAAGGAATGCTTAGATGGTTTGGACGCGTAGAAAGGATGGATGAAGGAAGATTAACGAAACAAATTTATAAGGCGAGTGTGAAAGGACAAGATCAACATTGTTTTGAAGAAAGGCCAGGTCAAAAGTACCAACAACCGACGAGCATGTATGAGAGCACTGATGAAAGTAGAGGAAGCAAAAGATGTGTGTAAGAAGCGTAGCAAGTGGACGGAAGCGGTCTCTGTCTACCCCTACGGGAAAAAGGCGTGACTATATGTATATATGTAGGTATGTGAGAATAAACTACACAACTACAGCTACTATATGTAAAATCTATTCTAGCTAGCATATTTGTTTATTAGAAATGAAAAACAAATAATAAATAAATAAACAAATAATTGATTAACAACAAGCTGAGAGCTTACATGAATGAGTGTATTAATGATTATTTTTAATATTTAATATAAAAAATATTATTATTGATTTGAAAGAATTTAATTAAGTAAATCACATGTAAAGGTCGTACTGAGGAGGAAATAGAACAACGGATATTAAAAGGAAAGAAAGTTATAGGATGCCTAAACTCGCTGTTGTGGGCAAAAAATATATCTAGGGAAAAAAAACATATGATATATAATACTATCTTTTAAAGTACTGTTCTATATGGCTGTGAAACGTGGCAACTTAATAAAACATTAGAACGCCGATTGCTAGCCCTGGAGATGAATTTCTGGCGAAGATCTGCTGGCATATCACGTCTCGATAGGGTTACAAATGACCGAATTCGACAAATTGCAAAGACCGACACAACTATAATAGATGAAATTCAAAGAAGACAACTTATATGGTACGGCCATGTTGAACGTATGACAGATGAAAGGCTACCCAAACTAGTGCTTAAATGGATCCCAACGGAATGAAGGAAAAGAGGTAGACCAAAACCAACATGGATAGGGGGCATTCAGAAAGCGATGTCCGAAAGAAATCTAGCCCCAGGAGATTGGACTGACCGAAGAGGCTGGCAACTGGGAACCGGAAGGCGAAAGACGCTATAAACCGGATTAATTAATTAAAATCCTTATAATAATAATTTGTGTAACGGGATTCTAATATGTAATCTTTAAATCCCTTATACAATATGCCTTTTTTATGTCTATTTTTGTGCTTATTTGTCGGGCAGATTTCTCCAAATCACTGGCTCTATTATGCCTTTTTAATGATTGTTTTAGACAGTAAGATGAAAACTACAAGTATAAGAAGAAACATGTGATTTATTTCATTTATTTGTTGATTATTTATTATTTCGGTAGAGGTCGACCTCGGCGAACATATCTCGATCAGATCAACATTGGTTTGAAGAAAGGCCAGGTCAAGAGTACCAACAACCGACGAGCATGTATGAGAGCGCTGTTGAAAGTGGAGGAAGCAAAAGATTTGTGTAAGAACCGTAGCAAGTGGAAGGAAGTGGTCCCTGTCTACCCCTACGGGAAAAAGGCGTGACTATATGTATGTATGTTGATTATATCAAGTCAAACAGATAATGAATGGCGAACCTATCATTTCCACAAACTTTCTTAAAATCTTCTCGAATCTCGAAAAAATGAAACCAGACCTATTTATTTTCATGCTTGAAACAATCCACAAAATAGTTTTTTAAAAAAAAATAGGCACGAAAAAGCAAGGTATCCTTTTTTTGTATTAAAATAAGGTAAAATTTCTTTTCTAGTACATTTTTATTAAAAAATTCTTAGCTTATATTATATTTTTAATTTCATTTTAAAGCTAAATTACTCAATACCGATCAATTAAATAAACAATTAATAACATGTTTTACCATTAAGCGGGCTACAAAAAAACTAATGTACAATTATTTTAAAAAGATTGAAAAAATTTATACAAATATTTAAGTTGTCAATTCAAGTTAGTCAAATACATTGGATTGACAATATTATGTAAATCCGATATTAAAGCATGCATTTTATAACCAAATAATTAATTCATGAAAATGAGGTTCCTTCTATTAATAAACGAATTTATTAAGAAAACTGACATCGTTTCCGCCACTGGATATCGCCTGGAATTTCCAAATCTCATTTATATCTAGAGAGGTTTTACCTGCCACACACTCCAACTACGCTGCTACGTATGTGTACTTATATATTGATACAGGGAAAAGTATAAGCTAAAGAAATATACACGATGGTCCACAATCATTTAATTTTTAAAATGAATCTCCCAAAAAAATGTTGTTATTGAATAAACTATTAACAAGGTTCTAACTCTTACATCGCTTATCGTCGATTGTGTAATCATGTAATGAGTGTAAGAATTAAAATAGGTAAATATGCAACACAAAATTGATGCACATCCAAATTTTACTACTTTTATAAGAATAAATTATTATTATTAATAAATAAATATTTTTTCTATTGGATTATTACCTGTATACGTAATAAAATAGAAACTAAAGCAATAATCGGTCAAGAATAAAAATTTACCATTAGTAGTGATGACTTATGATTAAAAAAAGGTACTGTCAAGTGACCGCACTTTAGTTTGAAAGAAGCGGATATCGATTTAAAACGAACCACACCTTTACTTCTTCAACATGACTACATATTCCCGTTTAAAAATATTCGCGCGAACTTCTTGTTTATCGTCAACCGTGGTGTTTTGTTGACGTTTCACCCTACACACCTATCATTTTAATCGGAACTGTTCCCTTTAAATAGTAATTTTTTTAAGATAAAAGCAAAATCTGTTAAATATGTACCCATGAGATCCTCAATATTCTTCGGTATATCCACATCTCAAATGCCTCTATGTCGGTAACCTTCAGTGTCCAGGCCTCTTTCCCATAGTATAGTATAGACAGCACATAGCATCTCATTAGTCGTATTTTTAAATCAAGGTTTAAATCTCGGCAGCAGAAAAGCCTCTTTATTCTTGGTCTACTTTAAATTAAGTGTAAATATACTTTTTTTAGATTATTTTATCTGATTTATTTTTTATTATTTATTCAAATTTTACAAAGTAAGTTTTCTAGATTCTATGTGGGGAAATTTAGAAGTAATACTATTCGTATCAATTTATCTGAGCAAATCATATTCAACAGTGTTTCATTTCAACACTTTTGATTTTGCGTAAATATAAAAAAAATAAAAAAAACGTCAAATTTTAAATCAAGAAAGAGGTTTAAACTTGTTATTCTGCTGTTTCCAAGTGGCACCCCTTTAACATTCCCACCCCCTATTTTAAAAATAAATGACAACCCCAATCTTGTGATACATCAAATAAAAACCCAAATCAGCCATGTAAACAATAATTTAATATATCGATTTATTCAATAACAACAAATTTTGTGAAATAACATGAGACCATAAGAAAAACGATCTAGGCCACTGTTGGATAGGTAGATGTCTAACTATGGATCAATTAACTTACTTCTAAATACATGTCACCTTTTTTTGACATTTTTTGTCATTTTGTTTCTTTGTTTCAAAAATATTATTAGTATATTTAGTTAGTTATTTGTGTCGTTAAATTAGCCATTATTTGTAGGTGTATTGAGTTATTTAGAAAAGGTGTATTCTCTGCAAGAACGAATATAAATAATATTTATTTATGGTCATCGGAACAGACGCAAATTTGTTTTAGTGATGAATCAACGTTTTATTTAAATGACTGATAAAAAGTACTTAAAAAGAACTTATTCTGCAAATTTTAACCTCACAACTTTGCATTGATGTTTATACCAATCGACAAGATTGTAAAATAGTATGTAATCTTTATATTTTTTATCAATAATTATAAAAAATGTTTGATTTGGCAAAATACTCGAAACTCCAACTTGTCTGCAAAGATTACGATTTTAAGTCGTTTGTAACATAATGTCAAAATATTTCTTGTCTATTTTAAAGATTGAAATATTAATTAACATCAGCTAAACTAGACAATTTATAGTATTAACAGAACTGCAAAGTTATAGAAATTTTAGATACTTAACGATTTTGTTTTGGAAAAATGTTATTGCTTCATTTTTAAATTGAATTTTTAAAGAATAGAAATAGAGGAGGAAACTTAAAATACCTACGAGTATAAGCGACATTTTCTGGATTAAATAATTAAAAATTGCGTATTGTTAAAGAAGGCTAAATTTCTAAGTTGAATTTTCTATTTTTACTAATGTTATACGAATTTGAGAGTTTGTAGTTTGGAGAGCCACTCTGTACGTTCGGTATGGCTGCCTGTGGAGACATTTTGCGGACATCGCATCTAATATACAGAAGACAAGCAGCACAAACGTAATGCCATCATACATGTGATGCATCCGAGCAACGAACGGTAGTTTCCGACCGACTACCATATACAACATAAATGTCCAAAAAAAGTTTCTTAACCTGACCCGGGACATCACGTACGAACCGACGGACATATCTATGTGACGTGGCCGGTTGAAATTTATATGAAGCCGTTTTTCGTCTCTTCGAACCAGCTGTGCTCGATTACTTTTGCAAAAAAGGTCATTCCTTTTGGGCATTGTCGACAGATAATGTTTACACCAACAAACGAGTAACAATTACCAAAAATTATTATTAAAAAATCGAATAAGTTACAACACAATACTAACAATATTAAAAACCAATCAAAACTTTATTGAGTGTTTTTCACGATAGGATGTCAATTCTTAAAAAACTAAAAATCACCACAAGGCTATCAACTAGGATAAACCAATCATACCTACGGTATTTTGGACACATTTCAAGAAGAACGAATGGGCTGGAAAAACTTATTGTAGAGGAAAAGATCAATGGTAAACGGCCAAGAGGAAGGTCTCCGACGCGCTGGGTGGACCAAACCAAAGAAATCATAGGTCACGGTCTGCAAGAAGCTTCTCTTGCAGCTCAAGACAGAAAAGGATGGAGAACTACGATCCGAGCCATTGAGACATGATGTCACGATACTCTCTCGAGAGTACTTGAGACTTAAATGTACTGTACGTTCCTTAATAAATATTGTTATCCAATAAAGAAAAAGTATTTTTAGTCGAGTACTAAAGCTGGGCGAAAAAAAAATGGATACCAACATCCTTGTAGTCAAAGGAAATCTGCTATAAAATTGAATATGAACAGGAGGACTCTTCAGAAGATACTGAAACAGTAGTATTACAGTAGTAGTATAATCCCTATCTTATCAGTTATATCTGGTACAACGACGAATGTCGTTTTCATTTGTAAGCATTATGTTACTGACAAGATCGTTTTATTTCAAAAATTTGAGCCACTGCTATGGTGTAAACATGCTAGTGTTAATTTTTTATGTTAGCAAAATTGGCAATTTTTATTCTATAGACTGAAACATAAAGGTAATAACTAAGATTTATTGCTGGGTTAAAATTTTTAATTGTTTACATATGTGTGAAAGTTAATGATCACTAGGTATTCATTTTGTACCGTTACCCAATTTTGGGAGTCACAATGAAGGCCAACAGCTTTCTTGGAGCGCTATATAGTTTTCTACACCAAATAAGTAGTAATAAAAAATTGATAAATTACCATTTTAATGATAACAAGTTCTGATGTTATTGTCTAACGTTATAAAAATTAGGTAAGTAATCAGGTAACCACCTAGTTAGAGTTTTAAATTATTACCAGAATTCTTTTATGGTTTTAAGTTTGTTATTTTTTGTTTTGTGTTAAATATGTTAACTTCTTAGCAATGTCTTTAACGTTAGAAGTGGATTTCAAAAATGAAAATGTAATAAATAATTTAAGATAAACAAAACTCATTAATTGAATTTTTTTTAACTGCTAAGAGCCATTAGGTACATACAAAAAGAAGGAATGTATCATAAAATAAATGTAATTAATATTTATTATTAAAGAACTTTATTATTAAACACATTTTTAACCTCGTGGGCACTGGAGGACCCATGAATTAATGTTTGCAGTTAGTTCGAGAAAATACTAAGAGCCAGTAGGTACATACAAAAATGAGGAATGTATCATAAAATAAACGTAATTAATAATTATTCTTGAAGAACTCTAACACATTTTTAACCTCGTGGACACTGGAGAACCCTCGAAATAAACAGTTGCGCACCACGATCCCCAGGGGATACGGGGAAAATAGAATAGATTTCAGGTATGGTCTGCCAATAGTAAAAGGCGACTAAAAGACTCCTAATCCAAAGTGTTATGCGACCCGTGCTGATGGATGCATGGCGGTGGAGGAGCACCGTCGCTAACGGAGCCTACAGGAAACCGGGTGAAATTCTGTAGTAGACAGCCTTAGTCCTGTGCAGGGGGCATCTCAGGATCGGAACACCCTCTTCCCTCATACTCGTTGACTGCAAGGAAGAACTGACAACGCTGGTAGTCCGTAATCACGTCAAACTGATACGGGTTCCAGGACGCCAGAAAGTTGCAGGTAATAGTAGACGAACTTGCAAGAAGAGGTTCGGAAAAACACAAAAACTACTAGAAAAGTTTACCAACAACAAACACGGGAAATAATACATCAAAGGACTGTGCCATAAAAGAACGGCAGAACTGTTACTTATGAACAGAAATCAGCCAAGACTGTATAATGAAGGCCTGCGTGCGGGTTGTGCGGCGGGGATCCGGGGGCGGTGGAGCGCTTGCTGTCCCACCCAGTACAGAACTTGTACAAGGTACGAAGGTTTTCGGGTTCTTGCCGGGCGGTCTGCTGGTCGGGTCTTCATTGTACAATGATACAAAAACACAAAGGCAAAATACAATGGGCCAACAGGACGAAGCCAATAGCCAGACGGACCTAAATAGGGGTGGAGTTTTTGGTGAGTAGTCCTGACACAGTCAGTGCAGTCTCACAGTAGACCTTGAGCTTTTGGACTCATAACCTCTCCATAGGGTTTTCTTCACCCAGGCAAAAAAATAAAACGAATGGACGAATTAACTATAGACATTGAATTTTGACGAATGATCGGTTCGTGTTTATGCGCAGCATTTGATATTCGTCAACTTACCGCATCCAAAAGCGAATCACCGCGAACACACGAACAACATTGTTTACGAATCAATTTTTAACGAACTCGCGAATTACCCGCGAATCATCGCGCGTCACGAATCGCGAATACATGCATAGTCTGTGGCGAGCTTTAAAGTAACTGAGAACAGCGTATCTAAACCATGCGCGGCTAGATATTTCGCAAACAATGTACTTTTGTCAAAAATCCTGAAAGAGGTCAATTTTTGTTTTAAAATGGTAATTTTTGAATGTACATTCTAAAGAGGTCATGTCACTGGTTTTGACGTGGTGACGTAATCTGTAATTTTTTTAAATTAAAATAGATGTCTTTGTGATACTTCATCTGAAAGAAAATGAAAATGATTTGTTTGTATAGGTTGAAGAAAAATTAATATTTTATTTTTGAATAACTGTGGAATGGTAGACGCGGACCGATAGAGTGGCCCCCAACCAGATTTTACGCCCCTGGATTTTTTATTGTGGGGTTATTTGAAATCGAAGGTCTATGTAGATAGGCAGCAATATCTACAGGAGTTGTAAAATCGAATTAGGATCGGGATCAGCAGGATTACTCCAGAAGTTATTCGCAATGTGCAGGAAAAATGCGTCCGTAGATTTGCTTATTGTCAAGAAACTGGTGGATGGCATTTTGAACATCTTATTCCATAATTTAGCCGCACACTGTGTATCTACAGTGTGTTTACTTAATACCTTACCTAACTACCTTTATGGCAAACTTTTTTATTAAAAAAATTAGTTATTTTCATAAAAAGTTCTCTGCATGTTGTAATAGGTACTTAAAATGCAACAATCAGATATCCTCATTTTTAGTCACATACAAGGTCTGTCAAATAATATGAATTTTTTCAAACAGTAAAATACTTATATTTTTAACAATATTGAAAACCGTTTCAAGTAAAATGTATATAGATATCTATAGATATCTATTAAACAGTTACCTCAATAAAAATTTCTGTGTTGCAGCATTTTGATGATATATGACAAAATAATTATTATCGACTTAAAAACAGAATTATTATTGTAGTAATTACGTAATAAGTTTATAACATTTATTAAAGAGAAATAGTATGTAATATGTTTACCATCAATTCACTAATACTAGCACAATAATGATTTCGCCTTAATGCACCAACGCATTGTTTTTTAACTACAAGTAAAAAAGTTTGTCAAATGTTGTTGTTTGAGGAGAAAAATGTTTATTAGGTATAAATTTACAATTTTAAATACATTTTTTTTTGTATAGTTTTTGATATTGTCAAAAAAAGGATTTTACGGTTTAGTAGAATTAATATTTTCTGACAGACTTCATAAATTACTGGAAAATTTCGATAACATACATACATAAAGTCACGCCTTTTTTCCGTAGGGGTAGGCAGAGACCACTTCCTTCCACTTGCTACGGTTCTTTCACACATTTTTTGCTTTTTCCATATTCGTTAGTACTCTCATACATGCTCGTCAGTTATTAGTACTCTTGACCTGGCCTTCCTTCAAAACAATGTTGCTCCGATCGAGATATGTTCGCCAAGGTCGACCTCTACCGACTTCCGTCCATTCACACTCACCTTATAAATTTGTTTCGACAATCTTCCTTCATCCATCCTTTTTACGTGTCCAACCATCTAAGCATTCCTTTATTTATCTTTGTAACCACATCTTCTTTTTCACCACAGCGTTCTCTTATCTCACTATTTTTTACTCTTTTTTACTCACTCCGGCTATACTTCTTAGACTACGTAGCATTAATCCTATTTTCATGCTTCTTCTGCCAAACCCAACATTTACTACCATACATAAGTGTAAAAACGAACACACCTCTACGCACAGCCAGACGTACCTTTTTTGACACTTTCTGGCTGTTCATAAAGCTATACAGTGCCCTATTCATTTGTTTTTCTGCCAACACCATTCGCTCAATGTCACTGTCATACTTTCCATCTCTCGTAAACTTTGAACCCAAGTACACAAATTCATTTACTTGTTCCACTCATTCTCCCTTAATCACAACTTCACAGCTTGTCATGTTTTCTTTTTTTTTCAAAAACCATTACTTTTGTTTTGCTTACATTTATTTTAATCATTCATTTTGATAACTGATGTTTAAATTTTAGGTTTTTCTCCATGCAGAACTTTTCTTGACAAATAATACGTTTTTTTTTATAAAATTAATAATAAAGAATTTTTACATACTCTGCGAACTTAAGTAAAGATTAATATTTAATAAATTTTTTATTACTATTAAAATTTTTATACAGCCGAAATATTTTTTAATTTTAATAAAAACAGAGTTTGGTAAGTACTGTTTTTAAAAAAAACTAGATTAATTTATATTTCTTTAAAATTTTTTTTATGAATTCTACACGATTTTTTGTTAATTTTGTGTCATCTATGGCGACTTCTTATTACCTTATTGCTCATGCTTAAGATTTTACTATGCTTATTTTTATTTGAAGGTTAAATTATTATTTTGTTTTTCTCATTATTATTATTGTTGACATGCTTTCAGTTCGGTCCTCACGAAACTGATTCAGCTGAATTACAATGCTAGGCCAATTTCAATCTCTATAGTCTTGAGGCAGTTTGCTTCTATTTGATAAATCTTTTCTTAGCTATTTACATAATTTATTATTTTCTATTTAGTCTGAATCAGGTCCGGAATATGAATAGTAAATAACTACTTATTGTCATTAAAAATATTAGCAACAGTACATGTTTTGTATACGTATTTTATTATAAAGAAGAAATGGTAAATATTTACAGGTTGAGCCGTGAATTTACTTCGTTTATTGCAAATATCTCGTTTTCTATTACAAATATGCTAAAAGTGATGTAGACCAATTTTATAGACAATTTTAATATCTACCTCTTTCGTATGAGACTTTTTCCGTATCTCTTTATGTTTTTGAGATATTTTCAAAAAAGTTACTTTAGCGGTAGTTTTTAATTTTTTTTAGGGGTCCAAAACCATGCGTCTCCTTAACCTTCGAGTAGTCGCTGGTGCTGGTGCAACAAAAATGGTCGCAGGTGTATCCAACAGATACATACTTTAATTATTGAAATACCGTTCCAATTTTGTGGGCTAGTGGATGATAAAAAGCAATGATTAAATACATTAACAGATGTATTTTGCTTAAAAAAATTACATAAATCAAAATAATTCTTCAAATATTTAAAAAATGAAATAAGTTGCTCATATTTGCGTATGTTGCGAATTGTGAGCCAGTAATCTACATATCCCTAATCTGCTAGTCTCCTTTTCTTGGTAGGTACTCCACAATCGTCTAGACAAACGACAGCAGAGTGTTCGAGACAGAGATGTCTTCGACTGGAGATGCATTGGAAGTTTGTTAACCTGGTGCGTTTTTCTCGTTGGCATGGCACACAAAGTTTACATTTTTGCTCATTGTTTTGATCATTTCATTGCTGCACTTCTTATCCTTCTTGTCCTACTAATTCTTTAAGTCTGGTTGATAGCTCACGAGGTAGACCAGTGTTGAAGGTACTACGTCTTTAGAGGTGTGGTTTGATTAATTCGTTACCGAGAATTCGCAGAAAATGTCGCCGACTTTTTGTTTTATTTTCGTTCGCCATATGAATAACTTGGGAGTTTATTCCTCCTAAATTGAACATTGAAAAAACACAACCATTGGGCAACGTCTTGTATTTCGAGCAACATTGAAGGAGGAACATAATTTATCTGTAAGAAATACGTGCGTCCCTTTCCTGCTAAAATTGTGTCGGAACCGTCTGTATCATAGTCTTCTTCTAAGACCTCTTCATCGTCTTCAAAAAGGAACCTTTAAAGCTCTAATAAATCTGCTTAATTATTGAAGTTATACACTCTTTTGAAGGCCATAATTCACTGCAAGAACAACAAAAATCCTAAATAGTTACGACAATAATTTAGAACAGGCAAGAATGCTCGCGGGTATCTTACAGATACTTTTTTCCATGTTTTTTAGTAAGTAAAAAATATTAACAGGCGGTCTATTTTAAACAAAAAAAGGCTGCGTTTACATAAACTAAATAAATATATAAGAGATCAACTAACCTTAAGTATTCCCACAAGCAGGAAGGTAGACGGGAGCACATCCCCACCGCGAATTAGGTTTACAAACTATTTGACATACAGATATCGGTAGGTATCTTTCAGATACGCGCGACTACTGGAAGGTTAATATTACTTTGTATACTACATTCTAGTGGTAAAAAACATGTCATACAAATTTGGAGCCATTTTTCGCAAAAGCCGCGATTGTAAATATCTACCGAAGAAATTTTTCCAGTTTTAATTAGTATTTAAACTAGTTGTAAGAATAAATCATAACGTGTTTAAAGATACAATAATAATTTATATCATTTTGTTTTAATTTAGTTTTTAGCGTGCAGATCAACCACGCCAGTCCTTCTCTGTCAAAAATGTTGTTGGCTTATTTGGTTGTCGTCTGTCCGTGTTTCAGAAGCAATGGGGCGTTTCAACTTCAGACGGTAAATGACTGCGACACTGAATGCAATAAAACGTCCTAGGCGCGCTTTTCAAGCGTGCGCACTATCCAAAACCGAGAAGACGACGACACGATCCTGGCCAAGAACTCTGTTCGCCACAGCTGCCATTTTGGCTCCTCTCAAATTTGGTTAATTGTTTCTCTTTATAATAATAACAGTCGAAGGTAAGGTATGGTTTATTAAAGTAGACGTGTCTCTGTTTCGCTTTAAGCTTACTGTCTTTATCTTTACGATGATTAGGTTCAAATCTAAGAGAGTCAATAAAAGCGAAGCATGTAGCGTTATGAGAACAAAAGTTATTTCTATTATTACTGCAACTAGGATACTTTATCTTTAGTAGTGTTCAATAAAACCAAAACGTTTCAATCAGTGAATCTTTAACATGACAATAATGTATACAGTGACAAATTTTTGTTAATTAAACAATATTGTGATGTTTTTATTAATTTAAATATTTTCTAATCGTTAAATAACTGTACTTAAAGATAAAAAAAATAATTGCGAAAATTAAAAGTAAACTGTGTCCAAAAACTTTATTTTTGACTTTGATATTTTATTCTAGTTTTATTCAATGTTAATGTCGAATTAAAAGTGAGCATAATTATTTTTGTATTTTTTTCGCAAAATATTCGTTCAAATTTTTTTAACCTAACCCATATACTTTTTGTAACGAATAAAAACCTTCCTGAAAACAGTTAATCAGTACGAAAACTAGAAAGGTTGATAAAATAAGTAAAGGAGCCCTTGCAAGTTATTGTTTTTTCATTGATATAGAGGGTGTTTCTAAATTCATGCGAAAATATTCAGGAGGTGATTGCCCGTATGAGATTATGATGGATCTTTCCTAAAACAAAATTTCCTCAGGTAATTTTGGCTGGGGGCGGTCATTTTTAACATTTATTAAGAATCGTATAGTATTCTTGCATTTTCCATCTTTACTGTATTCCACTCTCATGGAAATTTATTTAATAAATAATAAAATAAATAAATAATAAAGATTTATTTAATAAAGAATAAAAATCATGATATTATATTTTTTTTCACCAAATCTATTGGTTCTAGGAAAAGAGTTTAACATTAAGAAATGTATTTAAATAAACGGGGATTTTAAATAATATTTTTATTTTACAAATCTATAACTCGACAAAAAGATTTTATATTAAATAAGGCAAGGGATGCTAATATCACCAGCTTATATTGTAACAGAAATGTTGAAAAAATACCGGTGGTTAGTCCTTTGCCAATGCACGAAAATGACAAAATATCAAGTTTCTGTCTTTGAGAAACAAAATTAAAACTTAATTTTACTCGTCACCTCTTAGGGGTGAAATCTCGGAAGGGGGTCGGCTAAGAAAATTTTGTTATGGGAAAGATCTATCGTAATTTCATACGGGCAATCACTTCCTGAATTTTTTAGCATGAATTTAAAAACACCCAGTATGTTCATAAAATGAAACTATCACCAATTATACAGAGTGGACCAAAAGTATGGAAACGGACAATTATATCGTAAATTGCTAGTCCGAATTGTACAAATTTTGCGATAAGCCTATTTTGAGATACGAAGATTCCAGATTTGACATTTGCAATGTTGTCAGATTTGCCGTTTCTCTGATATTATTGGTCACTTTGGTTTTTTAAATACATCACCCTGTATATTCAGTCATTATTGAAACCTCCTTTTTAATACGAGTTTAGCCACATGTGTCACTCACGATTTTATGTAGTCTAAAAGGACTTAAATAAATAAAACAGAAGTGTGGTAATGCTTAATTGTATTTATAATTTTTTAATACAAGCAATTTTCAACTAAATTAAAACGTAACAATTAAAAGATTACAAGATTTTTAACATAATGATTACTTAATCTAGCATTTAAAATTGTAGGTAGAATGCGTCTACCACATTTTTCCATGATTGTTTAGACTTTGACTAGACCTTTTAGAGTACATAAAATCATAAGTGTTACATATGGCTGAATTCGTATTAAAGAAAATATTCCAATAATGACTGAATATACAGGGACATGTATTTAAAAAACCAAAGTAACTAATAATATCAGAAAAACGGCAAATCTGACAACATTGCAAATGTCAAATCTGGAATCTCCGTATCTCAAAATAGGCTTATCCCAAATTTTGTACATTTCGGACTAGCAATTTACGAGATAATTGTCCGTTTCTAGACTTTTGTCCACTCTGTATTATCATTAAAGAATATAAGATAATTTTAAATCTATTTAAAATATTAACCGCCAAATTGCAAACGTCAGGAACAACGCTGATCAAATATTGATTAAAAATTGGAACAAAAACATGAAATGAATAAAACATTACTTGTGTTGAATAAAAACATATTTTATGTGTAGTAAGAGTTTTTTGGAAAAATAAAATTTGATCATTCTTAAAATGGGGAAATTTGTTTGATCTGTGAAACTGTTGATCTGGGAATCTGGGACTGTTGTAAAGAGAATTGTCAGAGCTTTTAAAAGATATCTTATTCGACCCTCAATGACAATTTTGGGGTAATTCTTACCCTCGCTTGGAGTTGACAGTAGTGAAGTCAAAAATACCGGAAAATAGTGGCCCCTTTTAATTAAAAATCGAGCGTTTTTCTAAAATGTTAAAATGTTCCTGCAAATGGCTCGGTTTCGTTTTAGGTTGGCCACCCTGTTTATTAACCATTATATTTATTTAATAGTTTACACAATTAGTAATAGAATAGTAAAAAATAAATCAATCGCAAATAATAATAGAAATAATAGAAAAATTAAACATCACGGTATTGTAAATAAAGCTGACATTTATAAACTAATCACTTTTAAATGTTTTCAAAAAATTAAAATCGGTTATTTATTTGCAAAACTTAATTAAAAATTTTACTTGTGGATTTCACTTCAAAAGCATATTAAAACTTGTGAGGTCTCCAGCCAGACACTCAGTTGGTTTTACCATTATCCGTATGTTTTTAAACGAAGGTAAAGAGACGTTTTCTTTAGTATTGGCACCATATGACTCAACTAATTAAAACAGGTTGCTTTTACGAATAAAGTAAGTTGTTTTTTTTTTTAAATTAATTGTTCGAACTTCCCACCTGTACGACAACTTATACAAATTATGTTTTAACAGGGTCGGCATGAATCAAATACGGAAAGCCTTGATTTTATATCTAAAGATTAAGATTGGAAAAAACGTCAATACTTAGAGCACTACCTAGAAATAGAGTGTCTCGTTGAAAATACGATACAAACAGAAATCAAGAAAAAGAAAAATAGGAAATCACCAGGAACTAATGGGATTAATAATAAATTCATCAGAGATCGTGGAAGAACTAACGAAGCTATTCCAAAAAATATTGAAAAACAGTATCATACCTGAAGAATGAAGAACAAGTATAACTATTCCAGTGTTCAAAAGAGGGGAAAAAGCCGACCAGCAGAATTACAGAGGAATAACATTGCTTCAATCCACATCAAAACCGCTGACAAAAATAATATCACAGAAAGTAATTAGCACCGTTGCATTGTCAGAGGAGCAACAGGAATTTAGGTTCAACAGATCTACTACTGACGCAATCTTTATAATGTGACAACTAGTGAAGAAGTACATAGAGTTCCTCTTTGTATGCATGTTTAAGGGAAACTGTATGGGCTTATCCTTATATGCGAAAGGAAAGTAAAATCAAAATATATAAGACATGCGTCAGGCCAATAATTACATATGGTATAGGAGCGAGAGAGGATACCAACAAGACCAAAAGGATGCTACCAGTCGCCGAAATGTCAGTACTGAGAACAATAGCCGGGAAAACAAGAATAGATCACGCAAGAAACACTGATATTAGAGCACAATGCGACGTACAGGATGTGGTGAGATGGGGAAGGTAGAGGAAAAGAGAATAATATAACCACGTGAAGAGAATGACCGACGATAGACCTCTACACATTGTACTAGAGGGAAAACCAGCAGGGACCTGTCCACCCGGAAGACCACCAAAAAGATGGAGAGACAGCTGGCAGTCCACATCTCAGGAAATATTACAGAGGCAAGTCCGGAATCAACAGATCATCTAGATCTCTAACAAGTAAAAGAAGAATAAGAGTTAGAGCAATCATAGAGCAACTATCCAAAGCGGGTGCTACGGGCAAATTAGCTTCTGGCTAAATTGATCGGAGTAGGGTAAAAAACAAGAGAGCAATAAAAAGCCTGCGAAAAAACCTGTAAACACAGTGCTATCACGTTAAACACCAAAAAGAAAATAGTTGGACCATTAAAGCACAAGACCGAAGAAAAATAGGTGCATTCAAAATGCACTGCTTGAGAAGAATACTTCGAGTCCCATGGACGGCAAGAAGAACGAGTCTGTCCTTAGGGAAATTAAGGAACCGTGGCGACTATCAGAAATATTAAACACCAAGCTACTAAAATAGTTCGGCCACGTTACAAGACGCAATAATGATTATTTAGAGCGGTCGGTTGTCTACGGCAAGGTGATAGACACTAGACCGAGAGGTCGTTCCCCGAAAGATGGTCTGACCAAATAAAAGAATGCACTGGAACAAGTTTTAGAGATGCTGCCCGCAATGCAGTGAATGAGGATAAGAGGAGACAAGTCCTAAGGAAAGCTGCAACACTATATTAGAACCGTCTATGTGATCACCACCCTTCTGCCAAGAAGGAAAGAAAAAGAGAGAGGGTGAAACTTTAACGGGTGTGGTTAGATGGTAACAAATTAGGTTTAAATAGGCACTTGACATCCCGTTCTTTGAGAATAAAGTGAGGGACCTTTGCCAGAACAATTTCTTTACTAATTTTTTTTTTGTTTTAATAATTTATCTATAATATAAATATTAGGAGATGCATTTTCTATTTTAATGACGAGGGATACTTTGTTTTTTTTTCGAAATTTTATAACTCGTTAACTGTAAAAATCAGGACATATTTTTGGTAAAAACTAAACGCTTATTTAAGATAAAATTTAAACTTACAGTAAATTTCTTAATTTTTGAATTTTTTAGAGAAATTATCCTTCTAATAGCAAATTGTTATGGGGCTTATTTTGTATAACGTTTTTATTTTCTCAAATAATCTCCCACTAAGTTTAAGAAGTTTCTAAACAACATTTTTCCCACGTTATTTAAATCACACACAATGGAACCCTAGACAAATATAAAATCGATACTTGGACATAGCGGCGACATTGGTAAGCATCTCAGTAAAACATTATCAAAAATTAACCTGTATATAGGCGAGTTTATACAGCAAATAAAATAAAATAAAAAATAACATAAAATAAAATAGGAAATGAGTGCAAAAAACATTGGTTCATACGGATGATTGAAATAAAATAAGAAATAAAAATGAACCGAATGAAATCGCAGCTTTTTTGACAATGACTTTTGTGTTTTGTGCATAACAGTAAATAATCTTCAAATTGATTTATTTTATTTTTTTAAATTTTATCATTATCTAAAATTATCCAACTATATATCTACCATCCAATTCCTATTAAAAAATATTATAATGGATGATGGAATGTTGATACAGCAGGTATCGACCTTTCCTCAGTTATATGCAAAAACTGATGGAAAATACAAGAACAGCCGATTGAAAGAAAATTTTTTGCTCACAATTGCTAACATAATAAAGAAAGCACGTAAGTGCTAAAAAATCTGATGGTTTAACGTTTTTTAAATCACTTTTTCTGTAACTGAAGCTTCTGAACACAGATGGAAGCTTTTAAGAAATAAATATACGGGCCATAGAAGAAAAATAAAAAAAAAACCACAAACAATATTATTAGGTTAGGTTAATTGTAAACTGGGAACATTTAGAACAGAAAAGATTTGGGTCACGCGCATTATCAGTTTTTAAACAAAATAAAATAAAATAAGACAAAGAGATATAAGTTGGCCATCTTTTGTTGTTATTCTTATTTCTTATTTTATATTATTTCTTGTATAAACGCTTATATAGTTTCACGATAAATAATTTTTGAAAACGATAAATAATTATTACGGCCATAAAGGTCAATTTTAAATTATACTTTATACTTTTATGTTTTGCCAATAACTTTCAACAAGTAACTATCATATTTCAATAATTTTTGCTTATTTGTTGCCTATGTTGCATATTATCAATGGTTAAATAATTACTTATAAAGAAATGTAGGTAAATGTTATGATACCGATATTAAAAACAACATTATTTAATTAATTTGTAACTGGCTAGTCGTTGGACATTTATTAAATATTTTAAACAGTACTTTCATTTAAAAAAAACCACTTTTGATTTTGCCTAAATTTAAGAAAAACAAAAAAACACGTTAAATTTTAAATCAAGGAGAAGGTTTTAAAGTATTATTCTGCTGTTTCCAAGTGGCATCCTTTTAACATGTATTACTCGTGAGATACATTGTGTTTTCATGCGATGGCCAAATCAATCTATTTATTTAAAACATAAAAGATTTTTAATATTGATATGATCACTATAAGACATTGTTAGGTTAGCTAATTACGTAATAACTTAAGACAGAAGGACCCTTAAGTAGGTAATGAATAAATTAACCGACTTGGTATTACATGGATCTAACAACTTTTTACGGTAGAAGAACTGAGTTGCGAGACTTGGTGTTTTTTACAAGTTTTTTTTTTGATGGCATTTCATTTCTTTTTGTAGATAGTCCCACTTTTTTTCTGGTTTTATACCTATACTGGTACACTGATTCATTCACTGCAAATGTAACTTAGTAATCCTATATATTTATATGGGATTACAAAGTTATTCATGCAATTGGTGTATCTAGAAAACTGGACCAAAATTGCAAAATATTTTAGTTTTTCCTTGATTTATACACCTTACACTAATTGTATATTAAATTTAAAGCTCCTATGTCTGCTAGAAGTGCCTTAGAGTTTTGATGATCGGTCAGTCAGTGAGTGAGTGACAAAATTAAGAAACTTTGACTAGTTATAATTCTTAAACTACTTGTTCAAATTAAATGAAATTTGAAATATACCGTGTTTATACAATGCCTGCTTAATTACTAAAAATTCATACTTCTAGTTTTATACACAACGAAGTTATAGGTCGAAAATGACCTGAACTGCTTCGAGCAAAGGATGGTACGGCCGTACCGCTTTTTTGCTTGACTTGGCAGAACATAGCGAAATTACTACAGTAACTAAAATAAAGTTAATTAAATGTAGTGATAGTAACCATTCAAAGTGTGCCTCTGTTATTTTGTAGGCAATAATATAACCTATTTTTAAATTTCTGCTCGAACTCTTTGCAAAGTTTTGCTAGTAATTCGTCTAGACTCTTCAGTTTTTCTAGGCTTTAGTGATTTAATGTCTTTGGGAGGAGTTTTGTAAACTAATGGTTTTAAATAGCCCCCACAGAAAAAAGTGGTGTTAGATCTGCAGATCTAGCCGACCATTCCATAAAACCCCTTTTGCCAATCCAATATCTTGGAAGAATGTCCCACACATTTGAACTAGGTACCTATATTTATTTATTTCTCTTATCAAATGTCCTTTGATTTATAACTTGTTCGAGGTATGTAAAAAAGAGAGAATAACACGTTTTTATAATACAAACGAATTAGAGTTTTATTTTTAAATATGTATATTGTGTAAAATGTCTTGTGTATCCAACTTAAATTTGTGGAAGTAATTTTTTTTTAAATTTGCAATAAATATTAGCTTGTATTTCAATCACAGCATCCATTAAAGTAAACATTTTCTTTATTTCAATTACGCGCTCGTGCTGCTAAAATTCGATTTAAGTTACAGCGCAGATCGATCCAAATAATCCATAGTAAAAAATTTTTATTCAAAGTAATGTTAATTTTTTAATTCTTTTTGTAAATTTCAAATTCATAAATAGGCAATAAATATTTAACAAAAGATTTAGAAAATGATGCAAAATTCGTCTGTGTTTTAAACAATCCGATTTTGATATAAAATTAAGCACAAGCAGAACGAGAAATGTTTGAGACGAAGAATATCGCATAGAGCCAACCCCGCATCTGCTAGAAATGACCTACGAAGGAGCAAGATGGAACATTTATATGTTCGCTCCAACTTATTCAATTTGCTATGGTCAGATTCATTCGAACTGCAAATTTATCGCTGCAGAAGATCCACGTTGTTTCTCTAAATTGAACTTCAAAACTACATATCACGATACGTTGGCGGTCTCGAGCTTTTTGGAAATTTAATCAATTCCAGAAAATGTACGATGAAATTATTCTTGATAGCATGAATTTCAGACATATATGATCAAAAATTTACTGTAATAAAAATGAGTACGGATTACAAAAAGCCACTTTAATAAGCAACGAATATAGAAATGAAATAAAATTTCAATAGTTAAATACGGTAAACAGGGTTTATAAATAAAAAACATTTAGAAAATATTTTATTTAAATCGTTTGCGAATTTTTTTAATAAAGCCTGGATAATTTGCGCTCATTAAATTCACTAAATTGATTTTTTTCCACGGTAAGTATTGTTTTCCAATGAAAAAAACCTAACTACTGCATAAATTCTTTATATAGAAAACCCGACGTTGTCTGGAGTTCCTAGAAGGTTCTTGAACACTGGTGGAACATTCTGAAATGCCAGCGTCGGACATAATTGGAAATGTCACTAACAAACTTAGCGATCTCGTAGACTATGAATTCGACACTATTATCGGCTATTTTTGGTAGTCTTTATATTGAATCCCCTTCCCATTTCTTTTGTAGGGGTGTCACCTCTTCAATATTTGTTAGGTACTAAGACGTTGTATGCACAAAAATTTGTTTACATTCTAGTCATTTTACCCGGCGTTATCCGGGGTTTCTGGAAGGTTCTTGAACACTGGTGGAACATTTTGGAATGCCAGCGTCGACGTCGGA
The DNA here is from genome assembly GCA_950111635.1 of Agelastica alni. Lineage (NCBI taxonomy): Eukaryota > Metazoa > Arthropoda > Insecta > Coleoptera > Chrysomelidae > Agelastica > Agelastica alni. The sequence goes on along the minus strand of OX467712.1, from coordinate 43,549,280 downwards.
CATAATTAGGAATGTCTATCAAACTTAGTGACCCCAAAGACTATGAATTTGATAATAATATCAGCTGTTTTTGGTAGTTTAATATTTATTAAAAAAATTATTGATTATTATAATACCGAATAAGTATGGCAAGAGATTAAACTAGAACATGAAAAATTTAAGAATATGGGGCCGGCTGGAATTTTCATGAAATTTTCACAGATGCTTTGAAACATAATGAAATCAATACGGTAATAATTATTTTTACGCGAAAAGACCTTTTTTTACGACCGTGCCTTTCTACCCACTTTCCTGCACTTATTTAAATTTCGAAAGTGTCACTTTCTTGCACTAGCGCGGAAATATGGAAATATATCAATTTTAATGTTATTTTATACATTTCCTGCACTTATTTAAATTTCGAAAGTGTCACTTTCTTGCACTAGCGCGGAAATATGGAAATATATCAATTTTAATGTTATTTTATACATTTCATTCATTTTACCTGTAGGTATTAGGTACTTTTCTTACTACTTTAGGTTTTAATATTTTATCCAACCTATTCACGCCTGTTTAACCCAGAACGTTACACAGGTCACAGTTTTAGACGTCTTCGGCAATTTAGGCGAAGGGATAGCTGAAATAAAACGTCTTGAAGGCTGGAAGTCAATTGCTGGTGCTGAAGATTACATGGAGAACTCCGAAGAAAAGAATAAAACCATCTCAAATAAAATTATTTTATGTACTAACTCCTTGCAACCGATTAAGTTTCCTTTATCGACATCTTCATGTACTTTGCAAACTACGAGCATTACTCTGAACAGCCAGTTACCACCAAATCACTTTGCTGGACCGGATATCCTAACTAATTTGCAAATTGAAACAAACTGTGGTTTTAACATCAGTATTCATAAGTCAGAAAAGAAAAAAGCCTGACTTCAAAAGCCAATCAAAGAACGCAAAAGGCAACGATTGAGGATGTAAACAAGGCAAATAATGAGTATAAAAGGTTAAAAGGTGTGGCAAAAGAGGTTGTGGCAAGAAAGAAGGGGAGTGATAAAGATGAATTTGATAAAAGGTTATCTGACGATTTCCAAAACAACATTAACCTCTTCTGGAAGTCCATAAGAACAGCCAGAGGTAAAAATACTACCTCGCAACTGGAAAAAATCAAAAAATCGACTAATGCAAGGCCATTATCGTGCGCTTTACAAAGGAAAAAGGTTCGCAGTACGACTGTAAGAACTACCGAGGTATTAGTTTCCTCAGCATAGTTAGCAAACTATACGCAAGAATATTGATTAAAAGAGTGACGAAAGAAATTAAGAAGATGATATGGGATGTGCAAGCAAAATTTAGAAGAGAAAGGAGATGTAGGGATCATTTCTTTTGATAACGAGGTATAGTTGAAAAATTCTTGGCTAGAAGTCAGAAGGTCTATTGCGCTTTTATACACTTGGCCTATGACAGAGTGGTGAGGAGTGAATTATGGTCGACATTGTCTATGTATGGGGTGAGTGGTAGTTTAATACGAGCACTGAAATCACTTTACGAGGATTCCACTACTTGGGTCAGGATAAACGGAGCTTGCACGGGCTGGTTTAACATCGAAAAAGGTGTGAAAAAGGGATGTATGGCTTCGCCATGGCTGTTTAACTTATACATAGACGATTGTTTAAAATATTTTAAAGAAAGTGCGTATGGATTGAAAATGAATGATTTGATCGTCAAATGCCTTCTTTACGCCAATGATTAAGTCATATTAGCGTAAACTGAAGTTTGTATAGGTATACTTTTTTATTTTGATGTTTAAAAAGCAAATTAAATTATTATTTTTATTTATTTTTTGTTTAACTTATCCATAGACGATTGTATAAAATATTTTAAAAGGAGTGCGTATGGATTGAAAATAATTTGATCGTCTAATGCCTTCTTTACGCCAATGATCAATTAATATTAGCGTCATCTGAAGAGGAGTTGCAGGCGATGGTTAATGTTATGCAAGATGCCCTGAAAATCAAAGGGATGAAAATAAATGTAAGCAAAACGAAAGTAATGGTTTTTGAAACAGAAGAAAGCATGACAAACTGTGAAGTTTTGATTAAGGGAGAAAGAGTGGAACAAGTAAATGAGTTTGTATACTTGGGTTCAAAGTTTACGAGAGATGGGGAGTATGACATTGACATTAAACGAAGAGTGTAGGCAGAAAAACAAATGAATGGGGCACTGAATAACTTTATGAACAGCCAGAAAGTGTTAAAACAGGCAAGTCTGGCTGTGCATAGAAAAGTGTTGTTTTCTTCACTTATGCATGCTGCGGAGATGAGTAGTCTGAGAAGTATAGCCGGAGTGACTAGGTTGGATAAAGTAAAGAATGGTGAGATAAGAGAACGCTGTGGTTACAAGGATGAATAAAGGAATGCTTAGATGATTTGGATACGTAGAAAGGATGGATGAAGGAAGATTGGCGATACAAATTTATAAGGCGAGTGTGAATGGACAAACCGGTAGAGGTCGACCTCAGCGAATGTATCTCGATCAGATCAACATTGTTTTGAAGAGAGAGTACCAACAACCGACGAGCATGTATGAGAGCACTGATGAAAGTAAAGGAAGCAAAAGATGTATGTAAGGACAGTAGCAAGTTGAAGAAAGTGGTTTCTGCTTACCCCTACGGGAAAAAGGCATGCATTTGAATATAACTGTTGGCAAAAAAAATTCTTGTACAGTATAAATATTCTGTTTGCTGATAAATTTAAGTTTGAGCGATTTATTAATGGCGGTGAATTGTTTGTTAAAAAAATGTAAATGAGAATAGTCGTTTAAAAAAATTATATAGGTAAAAATGTAAAATGAACGTATTCTGTAATCTTAGTAATCTACAGCTGACTCTCGAGTATTAGCTTAGATTTTTTTATGTTGCGGCACAAACAGAAATAAGTAAAATATGTAAGAGGTGAAAGCAAGACCAATCGGTGCAACGGTATTACGTTTAGGGACAATGGAATATCTCATTTCGAAAAAGGTTCGGTCCCTGTGGTGTATTTTGCGACAATACTCTGCTCAAAACCACAAATAAAATTCCTCTCTCTCTCTTTCTTATTCATACTTCTCTCTCTGGACGATACAATTCTCCGGAAATTGAAAATATATATTTCAGATGATATAGAATCAACCATCTAAAAACTGGATGTATGGAAACATGTAAGATAAGACCAGTTCAGGAAGGGGTTAAGAAAAAAAACATATTTATTGACTAGCGGTATCACGGTTTCTCCAGCGGAATAAAAAATACAACGATATACATTTTAAATATCCAACATAAAAAATGCATGACACAAAAGTCTTTATATTTCAAAGAATTTAGGAGGATAATTACGCATGTAACGTAGAACTATTTTTATGGTGGACATTAAAGCACAAATCAACTACCGTTTGTTTTTAGATGCCACTGCTAAAGGATGGAAGAAATATTTGGAGTCCTGCCGTTAACTTAAGAGATAGGTTTGTTTTTGCAGCACTTTACGTCAGCTTAAGTACATTTATCAAAATACTGTGCGCAGGTGCGGTTGCGTATTGTATACAAATGGTTAATTGACTGCTGTAGGAACAGTTATAAATCTACTCTATCTTACGTGAATTTTATTTAAAGAAAAGAACCTTGAACCTGTTAGCAGAGACAACTGATAAACACCTTGACTCGCGCATGCATCAAACCGTTAGAATGGAAACATAGATACATAAAGTTCTTTCACTTAATGCGGTTTTTACACACATCTTTCGCTTCTTTTACTTTCATCAGCGCTCTCATACAGCTGGTCGTCATACACCTCGTTGGTTGTTGGTACTCTTGATCTGGCCTTTCTTCAGAACAATGTCGATCTGATTTGTTCGCCAAGGTCGACCTCTACCGACTTTGCCATTCACACTCGCCTCATAAATCTGTATTGTCAATCTTCCTTCATCAATCCTCTCTACGTGACCAAACGATCTAAGCATTCCTTCATACATACATAGTCACGCCTTTTTCCATAAGGGTAGGCAGAGACCACTTCCTTCCACTTGCTACGGTTCTTACACACATCTTGTGCTTCCTCTACTTTCATCAGTGCTCTCATACATGCTCGTCGGTTGTTGGTACTCTTGACCTGGCCATTCTTTAAAACAATGTTGATCTGATCGAAATATGTTCGCCGAGGTCGACCTCTATCGACTTGTCCATTCACAATCGCCTTATAAATTTGTTTCTTCAATCTTTTTTCATCCATCCTTTCTACGTGTTCAAACCATCTAAGTATTCCTTTATCTATCTTTGTAACCACATCTTCTTTTACACCACAGCGTTCTTTTATCTCACTATTCTTTACTTTATCCAACGGAGTCACTCCGGCTATACTTCTCGGACTACTCATCTCCGCTGCATTAATACTATTTTCATGCTGTTTCTGACAAACCCAACATTCACTACCATGCATAAGTGTAGGAGAACCAACACTTTTCTATGCACAACCAGACGTGTATTTTTTGCCCCTTCTGGCTGTACATAAAGCTATGCAGTGCCCTATTAATTTCTTTTTCTGCCAACACCCTTTGCTCAATGTCCCTATCATACTTTTCATCTCTCGTAAACTTTGAACCCAAGTATACAAACAAATTTACTTGTTTCACTCTTTCTCGTCGGTTGTTGGTACTCTTGACCTGGCCTTTCCTCAAAACAATGTTCATCTGATCAAGATATGTTCTCCGAGGTCGACCTCTACCGACTTGTCCATTCACACTCGCTTTATAAATTTGTTTCGTCAATCTTCCTTCATCCATCTTTTCAACGTGTCTTTCTTTTTAACCACATCTTCTTTTACACCACAGCGTTTCCTTATGTTGCCATTCTTCACTTTATCCATCAGACTCACTCCGATTATACTACTCAGAATGCTAATCTCCGCAGCATTTATCTTGTAGATTGTAGGGGGGGGGGTCGTAAAGGCTATGCTGCCTCTCAAGCACTTCGTACTATCAGATATTGTGTGCATAACCCTTATTCTATTCGAGGCCCGGGAATCCAATATTTCTTACAAAGTTTATCAATTTCCTGGGAGCTAAGTTTCTGACATCGGAGTGCTTTAGACACAAACTTGAGCCTCTGGCAGAAAAGCGCTGAGCATTCGCAAAGCAAATGTTCTGCAGTTTCAGCGAAGTTCTCGCAATAGCGGCAACTATCACTCTCTGTTTTACCTATCTTTTTCATGTGATACCTCAGAGGGCAGTGTCCAGCGAGAAGTCCCGTCACTAGTTTCAAGTCTTTTTTATCCAACTCGAGACGCTGTTAAGCTCCTTGACGAAAGGCTTACTAGCCTTTTCGCTTGTCTTTGTCCTGGCACTTTATGCCAGCGAGATTTCATTTCATTTGTTTCCCATCGTCGAATCTCTTCTTTTAAATGGGATGTGGAGAGTCCACAGAAGGGATCTGGGCCGGAAAATTTGCCCCTTTCTTGGCAAGACAGTCTGCTTTCACGTTACCTTTAACTCACTTGTGACCTGGAACTCACATCAGCAGCATTTACCTTACTTATATGCTTCTTCTGCCAACCCAATATTTACTACCATACATAAATGTAGCGACCAGCACTCCTCTATGCACATCCAGTCATATTATAGCTAAAGAAACTAATAAGCACGCTTTAAGAGTTAATAAAACTAAAAAGTAAAAAATCATTCTTAACATAGGAATAAAATTACTGACGAGAAAACTAATGTCACTGTTCTAAAAGCGTGCGGTGCTTTGTATGACATTTTTAAATTAACTGTGCGTTTCGGAGTTAAAGCACCTCACGCTTTTAGAACAGTGACATTAATTTTATCGTCAGCAATTTTATTCCTATGTTAAGAATTATTTTTTATTTTTTAGTTTATTAACTCTAAAAGCGTGTTTTTTAGATTTTTTAAAATATAATTTATTTTTCGCTTTTTAGTTCGATTTGTTTTACTCACTTAAAAAATTATGTATTAAATGGTGAAAGCACAAAAAGAATGCATCGGTCGGGATTCGAACCCAGGCTTCCCGCGTGGCAGGCGAGCATTCTACCACTGAACCACCGATGCATTCCATTACGTGACGATTTCTTCTAAATCGCATTACCCGTAAGCCGCGTGTAGGAACTTCGTTCCAAAAAAAATTCGGTAACCATTACAAAATATTTATGCAAAACCATTGGTAATCAATTCGGTTTAAATCCACTACTCGTAATCCGTTTCTACCGAAGATAAAGTGGGAACGTTTGACGACTTCCTTTCATTGGTAATTTATCCCTACTCTACCCGATTTACTGTATTTGACCTAATTTCTTCCAAACCTAGCGAAAATTTTAAAAATTTATTTCCCGTTGTCAGTAAGCAGAATAAATAAAATGACACAAAAATAATAAATTAAGTGAAACATTTCAGATAGCACGAAGGGGTTCTTCATTTTAGGTAATATACCAGGAAGAGTTAATTGAACACATGAACTACTCCTACAAATTGGACGAAGTCACGAACAGCGTAAATGCAAGGCCATTAAAATTATCGGAAATATTCAGCAGTCTTTTTAGGATAATAAAATAATCAATTAACAAACAGTTTATGATTATTTATGATTATTTTAAACATTACCTATTAATCGACACGTTTAAAATGATGTCTAACTTTTTCTTTTGCCCAAAAATTAATATTATTTTTTTCTTGCAAACACATAGTGAATAATTTTACAAAAATATCTTCTTTAAATTTTTAAATATTACAAAAGTGGAACCTAAGTCTTCACGTTAATTATTTAAATTAAAAAATAACTTGCAGTCTGAAAACCAGTACTGGATTAAGGGGGACTGTGGAGCTCGAGGCTTCATTTACAAAATACATTTTTTCTTTATACATAATAAACTTTTACTATAATATTTGGCCCCAGGACCCCATTTGCTTTAATCGACGGTTGCTGAAAACAGGTTTTATAAAAGTTTTGAACGAAACCACTTAATTTTTTCTCTTATACTCTCGAATAATAAGGTAAAAAAACTTACTAAGTTCAAAAAAATCGTCTGAAATCAAATTAAAAGAATGATATTATAAATATAAAATTGTAATTCTTCAATAAAATTAAAATTAAAGTTTAGTTTTAGCACATACAGTGCTTTTCATATAAAAGTACACACGTTTAGTAACTTTTGAAGGCGCGACTTTTACGAAAAGTAAAAAAAAACACTTATACCTATGTAAAGAGCGCGATACTATGCCATATTTAGCTGGAACAGTCACCCTTTCACCCCTGCTCTTATCTCTTTAATATTTTAATGGGTTTCCCCCATTTTTTTTATCAATTTTTGGATTCTTCTCGTACAACTGATTTCAAAAATGCGCTAAATGTGGTTTAAATTAATTAGTTCATGTGCTTCAGAATTTTAAATTAAAATAAAATTGAATTACGTGGAACTTTCATTTTAATAATATTATCACGTGCGCATTTAAGGGTCGGTAATAATTTTCCATTCTTTATCGTAAATCTGCTCTAGAAATTGGTTGGGTAATCCCATAACAAGAGATCTATAGGTCTTAAATGTGGTGACCAAGATAGCCACTTTATCATGGATTCTCTTGTATCCAACGAACAGGAAAGTTTCATTCAAAAATTATACCTACAGTAAAAGAAAAAGGTGAAGATGTTCCATTCTGTTAAATTACCAACATATCTTCTAAAAATTTATTAATATTTTCTTTTACTGTGATAACAACAGCAAATAAACCATGTGACTAAGACTTAATAACCAAATTGAAGTGTAGCAGAATTAATGGTGTAAGTGCGCTACTAGTAGCGTGTGTTGCCTCCTCAACTTTGGATACCAGCATTTATGCATTTACACATGCTTCTAATTAAATTTTGGATAAAATCTTGAGAAATTTGTTCCCATCCTGTGATAACTGCATTTTCAAATCGGGTTTCTAGGTGCAGATATTTGACGTTTAAAATTTTTTGGTTGTCCTCATTTTTGAACTTAAACCCTACATACATGTGGTCATATAGGCAGAGACCACTTTCTTCTACTTGCTACGGTTTTTACACACATCTTTTGCTTCCTCTACTTTCATCAGTGCTCCAATACATGCTCGTCGGTTGTTGGTACTCTTGACCTGGCCTTTCTTCAAAACAATGTTGATCTGATCGAGATATGTTCTCCAAGGTCGACTTCTACCGACTTGTCCATTTGCACTCGCCTTATAAATTTGTTTCGTCAATCTTCCTTCATCCGTCCTTTCTACGTGTCCAAACCATCTAAGCATTCCTTTGTCTATCTTTGTGACCACATCTTCTTTTACACCACAGCGTTCTCTTATTTCACTATTCCTTACTTTATCCAACCGAGTCACTCCGGCTATACTTCTCAGACTACTCATCTCCGCAGCAATAATCCTATTTTCATGCTTCTTTTGCCAAACCAACATTCACTACCATACGTAAGTGTAGGAACCAACACACCTCTATGCACAGCCAGACGTGCATTTTTTGACACTTTCTGGCTGTTCATAAAGCATGCAGTGCTCCATTCATTTGTTTTCCTGCCAACACCCTTTGCTCAATGTCACTGCCATACTTTCCATCTCTCGTAAACTTTGAACCCAAGTACCCAAATTCATTTACTTGTTCCACTCTTTTTTCCTCAATCGAAACTTCACAGTTTGTCATGCTTTTTTTTCTTCCAAAAACCGTTACTTTAGTTTTGCTTACATTTATTTTCATCCCTTTGATTTTTAGGGCATCATGCATAACATTAACCGTCGCCTGCAACTCCTCTTTTCACTAAACGCTAATATGACTTGATCATCGGCGTAAAGAAGGCATTTGACGATCAAATCATTCATTTTCAATCCATACGCACTCTTTTTTAAATCTTTTAAACAATCGTTTATGTATAAGTTAAACAGCCATGGAGAAGCCACCATTCTCGGTCTCACACCTTTTTCGATGTTAAACCAGCCCGTGCAATTGAAGTGTTTTTTTTTAACTTATTGTGAATAATTTTATCTGAGAGCACTGTATGGTATATGTATTGGGTTTCATTATTGGGTATAGAACCTATAATTTTTTTATATAGTTCTTTGTTTTTCTGCAGTAGCTATTAATTAAAAGTGACCAAAAAAAAAAATAAATTCTTGTATATTGAATGTTTCATTGCAATAATAATTAGGTACCAAAAAAATACTTTTCAAGGAGATGTCATATAAAATAAATATATTATTAGCGTTCCCAATTTTTAGTGTGGAATGTTGTTACACCTATAACTTTGTATCTCGCATTGAGTTTTGAAAAGCCGACACCTCGAAATTATTTATTTGGTCTATTCCGCGAACTTTTCAATTTTCTTTTACTTCTTTACTTTATTTCTTTCATTATATATTTGTCAATATCTTTTTTGAAAAGTTGGTTTACTTTAGAAAATTGAATGGAACAAACATCTCGTAGATAGAAATATTTTGGTTGTAAAAATACGTACCGCGAAGTTACCTACATATCTCAAAGTTTACATTTTATTAATATAAGAAAGTGCTAATCAAGCTGAGTGTGCATTTGGTGTGTTTGTCCGAGTTTTATATTTTCGAATAAATTTTATTTTTATTTTTATTCATCTGTGGAACAAGTAGACAAAATCTTGTTAGCCCGACTTTATTTAACTTTTGAAAAACTTCGCTTGTAAAGAAGCCAACTCTATTTTCTTTAAAATTGGATTTCATTAAGTATATTGAAGTTAAACAACATCGTTGACTCCTAACTTGCGAAAAGAAGAAAATAACAACTTCCAGAATCAGTCTACATTGTTAATTATTCTTTTAAGAATCCCAATGTTTTAATTACTTTTATCATTAAGTCACTTGGGTATAAGTTAGTTTTTTCTCTACAAAATTAAAACATATGAATTTTATAGACCACTATTTCAAAATATAAAACTTTTATTTGCAAAAAAAGTGAAACAATAAATTTCGTTTCTTTTCGAAAATCCAACGATTTAAAATATAGTCGCCTGTGACAATTTCTGTTTTCAAATTAATTAATTGCAAAATCCGCTAGATTTTACGTGTGAATAAGACCGTGGTGTGAATATTAGTGTTCATAATAATCAAAAATGGATAGTGATAGCGATATGGATATCAGTAACACTCCACCGTAGGCTGAAGGGTTTACTGCCATTTATCGTCGTGAATTTTGTTATCACAGTAAATGAAACAACACACTTGTCATCGAAAATATATTGTATAATTTAATACATGGAGCTTACAGTTTCAAGCCTCCTGTATCTTCAGAATATTTTCACTGGTTGTTGGCTTTGAATTTCATTTATTTTGTCTGATTATATTGATGTGCATTTTACCACGTGGTGTTTTAAAGCGGTGCTCTGACCGCTAGAGGTGCTCATTCCTCGGCTGATTATATGCGAAAGAGGAAGAGAAGCCGGAAGCCGGTTCGAACGTGGCTTCTTCTCGCGTTAAATTCAGCGTTTTTATTGGTAACTGTAACGTATAGTTGGTTGCTACAATTGCGCGCGACGATTTCGGAATGTTCTGGAGGAATAATAAATGCACGTATTTTAAATTGCACGGGCCCCTTTGTTTCCAGCCGATTACTAATTTTCACTTGATGAGGGCGTGATCAAAACATAGTAGATCACAAAACTGCACGTGTTTTTTAGATGTTTTTTTTTGTCGGCGTCAGGGCCGTACTGAGTAGTTTTAACATTCAATGAATTTCTCAAACAGAAATTGTACAGTTGGAAGTACTGATTTCCAACAATGATTAAGTCATAACACAAAAAATTAAACTATTAATCTTAATTTTATATTCGGCAATACCCCTATTTTTTGTTGTTATAATTAAGTATATTTAGCAAGAATTATTTAGTTTTAATTTCCTTTGTACACATTTGGTTTAATGTTTGTCAACGAAGTTTCAATTCATAACTAAGAAGTACCATTACGCATAATTAGTATTCGCTACACACAAAAATGCAGTTGATAATTATTAATAATTCATTAGTACGTCAAACAAAAGAAACCGCAGTAATCACACATCTGCAGTTAGTTTAAACAATTTAAATAAATATTCCATTGCAAATAAACAATATTATTATTAGAGTCAGCTGGAGTGTAGAAATGTTTTTAATTTGCATTTTTATCCGCATTTAATTGGCACCTGAATATCTACCAGGTATACCGTCTTCTTAATCAATTAAAAGTTTCTTTCGTTACCATCATTTTAAATATTTTTTTAACTTTCATTTAAATGATCAGGAGAAACAGTATAAAATATTATGTAATTATGTATTATAACAGAAAAATAACGGCTATCAATATAAAACATCAATGGTTCAGATAACGTTTTTAAAAGATAGATACTTTCTTTTTAAATTTAAAATATGCTACCACGCCTAATAAAAAAAATTCCAATTAGTATAAAAATAAACGCAACTGGATCTTATTGTTAAACAACCCACACATGGTAATGTTCTATAAATAATCTATTTTGAGCTGAAAATTTTCAACTAAATTAATGTTTTGTAGTTGATATATTAAAACAAGTTAATTTTGAAAAACTTTATTTAAACCACAACCTATTTTTGTTATAAAAATATAAAAAACTTAAAAATAACCTAAATTAGTCAAATATAAAAGTCAACTTCAAATTCAATTTTATTCCACAAGTAAATATAAAAATAAATGAATAAATTTCTTGAATTTTAACACTACTTAGTACGTTCCTGACGCCAAAAAATAATCATTTTAAAACACGTGCATTTATCTTCTCTCCAGAACATTCCAAAATCGTCGCGCGCAATTATAGTAAACAACTATGCGGTCACGTGACAAGACAGTTACGATTTTTGACCAATAAAAAACACTGATTTTAACGCGAGAAAGAAGCCACGTTCAAACCGGCTTCCGACCTCTCGTCCTCTTTTCTTTTCAGCAGCGGGGAAATGCACAACGCTCGCTTTAAGAGCACTGCTTTTAAACACCTTATAGTAAAATGCACATCAATATAACAAGATAAAATAAATTAAAATCAAATCCAATAACCAGTGAAATTATTCTGAATATACAGGAGGCTTGAAACTGTAAGCTTCATGTATTAAATTATACAATATATTCGCGATGACAAGTGTGTTGTTTTATTTACTGTAATAACAAAATTCACGACGATACTAGGCAGTAAACTCTTCAGCCTATAGTAGGTAAAAAACAGATCGAGACAGCTTGACTGAAATATCGAAGGAATCCACCATCTACGTTTGCGGAAGACGTTTTTGAATAGCAAGAGTGAGTCGAGGCATCAAAGGTTCCGGTGGTGAAACTGCCTACACCTCAAAGCATTTCTCCAGCTTGTCGATTCCCTACTGCTACATTCTTCTCGTCGTCGTCGCCAGCGCAAAATTAATAATACTTTATCGTCCTCAATTATTTTAAAACAGCTCGACATTGTCTATAGATGGTTTGAACCAAGTTGTCTAATTTTTGGTTGAGGTTTAGCTATCCACGCTCTCTGCAAAGCTTCAAATAATTGTTAGCGGTTCTGTAAATTCCAACTCTTAAAAATTTTCGTTAAAGCATGTCCCATACATGCTCTATTATCATGCATCAGTATAAAAGCATAATTATTTGAAGTATTTTATCGATGTACTTGGTTTTTAATTTTTGCAGCAAAACGAGATCGATCCTACCGTTGCTGATTCAGCCCCAAAACATAAATAACTATATCTCTATAATAATGAATCTCCTGTACATCCTGCAATCATGCTTCTTTGCCTGGTACACTTCATATTATTATACGTTTAGAGCCAGGATATTTCCCAAATCCTGACTCATCGAAAAACAAATAAGACTACATTGGTCATTTTGCCATAACACCTGATTGGGGCCAAAGCTATAGAAGCAGTGCGATTAACGGTCTTCTCGATCTTAAGTGAGCTTCGCGCAAACGAATATGATTGCCCTGGAAGAAACTTTTGTTGCATATATTTGCAGGAGCTGCTGTTACCGTCCATATATTTGCAAAAAAAATTTCTTTTAAAATGATTTGTTCTAGGTAAACTTATTTAAGTTTTTTTATTCAATTGAAGTTTTAATTTCATAATTAATATTCACCTAAAAAAGCAAAGCCTCTAAATAAATATTTATTTCTATGTTTTAATTAATGTTCACTATTGAAATATATTTCTATAAAATTTTACAATATTTTGTATCAATTTAATTTATTCAACAAACAACTTAAACAGTTATTTTATATTTGTGTTAAAATAACTCTTGATGTCGTTTGTTAATTTTATTATAATAAAACCGAAAAAAATAATTTTTTAAACCGATCAAAATTCAATAAGTTTTCACTTTGCTTTAAGCAATGTTTACCCAATAATGTATAACATCAGTAGCGATAATAAAAATGTTTAAACTCTGTAAACACTAACTAGTTCCTATTACCTTTAAACTCGTTAGGTTTTAAGTCAATTTTCTTTCAGATACTTATAACATTTTTTTTATGAAGTTAATCAAACTGAGTTGTAGTTTTTCAAAGATTACGGTTTTGGTTTTAAAAACATTTGGAACCATTGTAATACTGCACACACTCAGTCACAACTACATCAAGGAATTAACGAACACCTAGAAATTACCAATTATCGTACGAATCCAATTCGTTGCTATATCAACTCGTCAAAAACTGGTTTCTGCGACTGTCAACAAGTGTAACTTAGCTGTTTTATTTGTTACTGAAAGTTGCTCTGCAAATATAAACCAGTTGATTGCAAAGAAGAAGTGCAAAAATGTTTATTAAATAATTTTTGTCCACCTTTTATTTCACCGTTTTTGATAACGTGAAACATCCAATGCCACGGGCGAGAGTTAAAGCACCTGGCGACCGCCAGTCTTCCGTCCGACCCAAAATACCGGGAACATGTAATTTGGTTCTCAGAGTGAGAAGGGTCCGACAAAATGTGTATTTCGGTTCTCAATATTTTACGTTTATCTGGTGTCTGAGTGTAATTTGGTTCCCGGAAAGAAAAATTATTTTAACCAATTGAAATATTTCTTTATTTGAGGCAGAAAAAGTAAAAAAATTATTCTAACCTAACCTAACATCAACAGTACTTTTATTGAATGTGACTGAGCAAGCACGACATGCCGAGCAAGCCGACATGATACATCAACTAGAGCAGGGGTCTCCAAACTACGGCCCGAGGGCCACATCCGGCCCGCGGACAGATTTTGTCCGGCCCGCGGAGAGCTAGCATACTTGAAAACTCCTTTTAGAGAACATATTTTTTATAGCAAACTAAATTTAGTTTACTGAAGTATTCTAATTTTATGTTGAATAATTATTAATATGACATCTACATTGATATGGTCATGGGCTAACTACTCATAACATTGTTGTAGGCTTATTGTTATTGTTTTTGTGATAAGTTGGATAAAGAAACACAGAATTGTAATGAGTAAAGACATGTATAATAAGCAGAAAATTTAACTTCAGTATATAATAACTAACAAATTATTGAAATGAATCCAACTAACATTTTATATATTTTAAATAAAAACATAACTTATAACAAGCATAATGACATATGAAATACTAATGAGATTTATGTAATTGAGACTGACAATAGTTTGTAGTTGTGGACTAATTTTACTTGTACCAATTATTAAAAGAGATTTAAGATGCTCATTAGTTAATTTAGATCTGTAAACATTTTTTGTGTACTTCATTTTGGAGAAGGTCTTCTCGCACAAATAAGCAGTACCAAAAACAGAAAACAGCCCACGAGCAATTTTATGCAAATTATCAAATTGTGTCAGTGGAAGACTCTTATAAAATTCCAACAAAGATGAGTTTTGATATTTGTTCTTAATTATATCACTGCACTGTAGATCAATCATTTCCTTTTGAAGTTCCGAGGCTAGGGTTTCAATGTCAGTATCAAAAGGATTCTGATGAGTTTGTCAGAAGAAGCATGAAAATAGGATTAATGCTGCGGAGATGAGTAGTCTGAGAAGTATAGCCGGAATGACTCGGTTGTATAAAGTAAAAAATAGTGAGATAAGAGAACGCAGTGGTGTAAAAGAAGATGTGGTTACAAAGATAGATAAAGGAATGGTTAGATGGTTTGGACACGTAGAAAGGATGGATAAAGAAAGATCGACAAAACAAATGTATAAGGCCAGTGTGAATGGACAAGTCGGTAGAGGTCGATCTCGATCAGATACACATTGTTTTAAAGAAGGATCAGGTCAAAACTACCAACAACCGTCGAGCATGTATGAGAGCACTGATGAAGGTAGAGGAAGCAAAAGATGTGGGTGAGAACCGTAGCAAGTGGAAGAAAGTGGTCTCTGCCTACCCCTACGGGAAAAAGGCGTGACTATATGTACGTATGTATGTATGTAAATACAAATGTTTAGCAAATTATAATGCAAACGAAGCGCATATTTCTTTGACGATATTTCCGACGAGACTTTTTAGAGTAAAAAATTAAAATTCATACTGAATGTTCATGTCTTCGTGATCACTAAACGATACTTCGATAATATTTCCGAGTAAAAAAATTAAGTATTACTTCCTTTATGCTTCGTGAAGCATTTAATAATATGACTGGTGTTACATAAATGTTTATTTTTTTATTTATTGCCTTTATTATGTCTATTGACAAAAATGTTCTACGAATCACATTTTAACGGATATAAAAATGGATTTATTCATTGCAACCATAAAATAATAAACAGAGAATATAAAAAAAGTATGTAAGATGCAATGCACAGGGGTTTAATTTAAAATAATATATCATATGTGTTCGTTGAGATTTTTTTTATTAATTATATTGTTAATGTTTTTTTTTCTTAAAAATAAAAAATAAAAAAAAACTAAATTAATTAAAATTAAGTCAACAAAGGTTTTCAATTTTTCTGATTTTATTATAAACGCTTTGGAGGTTTGAGAGTATATATTTCAACAAGAAGCACTTATTGAATAATTATCGTTTAATTTATAAAAAATCTTGTGATAAAAATAAGTTTAAACTTTAATATTAAGACAAACCAAAATACCTTGTAACTATAGGTACCGACATTATAAATATTGCTTGCACTGCATGATTTTTTTAATTCAGTTATTGTTTAATATTACAAGAAAAAAATATGTTAATTATAACACAAATTTGTCAACAAAGACTTTGTTAAAATGTTGAAGATAATAAATAAGTTGTAATTCATTTGAAATAAAATTCGTGTAAAAAAATTTACAATATTTATCGCTAATAAAGTGTGAATATTTTCTGTGTTTATTTTAAACCCCCTATCCCCATCTGTTGATAAATAGTGAAACCGGCGACAACAAAAAATATGCTAAAAATCTATTAGTCACTCCCATATTTGAATGGCTACCTAATAAAAAATGCGAATGGGCAACATAAATAAGCTAATGTAGTCACCCATGATTATACTTGAGCCAATGAAATGGAAGAAAACAGGTAAGAAAGAAGGTCTTCAAGTCGTGGTATCTCCGAAAGTATTTGTTATTTTTCACAATAGGCCTGTTCTAAAAAGATACAGGGTATTTAAAAGTGATAATATTCATAATTAGTCATTAGGGAAGCTATCAATCAAAATTATCAGGAAAACATCTTATCATACATATTTTTACACACATACATACATATAGTCACGCCTTTTTACTGCAAGGGTAAGCAGAGACTACTTTCCACTTGCTACGGTTCTTACACACGTTTTTTCTACTTCTACTTTCATCAGCGCTTTTATACATGCTCGTCGGTTGCTGGTACACTTGACCTGGCCTCGACTTGCCCATTCACAATCGCCTTACTAATCTGTTTCGTAAATATCTTTCATCCATCCTCTACGTTTCCAAACTATCTAAACATTCCTTTATCTATCTTTGTTACCACATCTTCGCAGACTACTCATCTCCGCATCATTGATCTCACTTTTATGCTTCTTCTGCTAAACCCAACATATACTACCATACATAAGTCCCCGTAGGGACCAGCACTCTTATATGCATAGCCAGTCATGCCTTATTGTTCCACTCTTTCTCTACGAACAAGATAAACAACCATGGTGAAGCCACACATCCCTGTCTAACACATTTATCGATGTTAAACCAGTTCGTGTAAGCTAAATTTATCCTGGCACAAGCAGTGAAATCCTCGTAAAGTGATTCAGTGATTTCAGCGCTCGCATCAAACTACCGCTCACCCCATACATAGACAATGTTGACCAATATAAAATAGATGTAGGTATAGATCACCCATCAATATGACTACCACATCAAACATTTTCTACAACCAAAATATAGTTGAAATAAGTAACTACAATTGCGTCTAAATTAAGGATTAGTTGCAAATACAAAACAATATTAACAGTAACTGCAATATGTTAAGAATTAAGGAATAACATTTTTCTTATTGTAATTACATAGTTTTTACATATTTTGTAAGAGCTAAAATATTTGGCTGCAAATTATTATATTAAAATTACAACTAAAAAAATATGCCTCATTAGATTATTACTGGTGTAGGAATAAATAGGCAATAATTAATTTATTAAATACCGAATAATAGTGTAGGACTTTGGTAAAGCATTCATAATAAAAAAACTGGAAATAAGCTACATCAAACTAAGACGAAACAGACCAGTAAAAAAACCACGTCAAGACTGTTTCCAAGTTAACAGAAGCCAATGCTCAATTTGGGCTGTAACTCTATCCAAAGAATAGATTCTTGGTTCATCTCCATAAAATTCAATAAAAAAATTCAAACTACTTAATGCACTTCTTAACCAGTAAGTTCGTTCAACCGAAAAATAACTAAAGGTCACGTTTATAATCTTTGAATACCGGATTATATCGTACCCATCATCGAAAAATGTAAAATTTCATTAAAATGTATTACCTACGATTAGCACAAAATTCTGATCTACTTAATAAAAACGAGGTGTCAGTCGTTGCATTAAACATTGTAATAAATTCAGGATCAAGTTGTGTTAAATGATATATCAACGACGACAACTATATTTATTTTCTTTTATGTTGCCCGCTCTTTTTAGATCACAAATAAATAACTAGTTTGTCTCATTAGGGATTCAATGAATGATAATATAACTATATAGTCAATTAAAATTATCATATTTCATAAGAATATCTATAGATCTACTTAACCATTTCCATTTAAAGAAGTAGTAAATTTATCTTTGTTGTGATGAAATTGGACAAAGAAATATTCCGTTTGATAAGCAATTTATGTATGTTAGATTAGGTAAATTATATTGGTTTAAAATATTCATTAATCGTTTTTAAACTGACAAATCATGTTTAACTAATGGTAACCAACAGATTTTAAACAGAACGTTCTTTATGAACAGGACTTAAGATTGTAAAACTTACTTTCATTGAAGGTTTTTAACTTCCCAGTGGAAAATGATATCGACGTGTGACCAATTACATTCGACGCAAAATTACGCAACTTGGAACTGATTAGATTTACAGTAAAATCGGTTTAGCTGTTTTTTATGGAGAATAAAAAACTGAAAAAAATGGTAAGCTTTCGGAATTTTTTTTTGTCTCGATTATCTCGAGAAAAAAATGATATCGACGTGGGACCAATTGCTTTCTTTCTACGCATAATTACGCAACTTAGAACTGATTAGATTTTCAGCAAAATCAGTAGAGCTGTTTTTACGGAGAATCGAAAAACTGAAAAATCTGAATTTTGCAATTTATAAATTATACTATTTTTAATACATAACTTTAAGATCTTTTGAATAATATGATTATTGCATGTTAGGAATATTTGTATGAAAAATATGATGACAATATTTCATAAAAAGAGATAGATTTAGAAAACAAAATTAGGAATTGGAGAATTTTAAAGTCAGTATTGAGAGAATAACATTGTAGACGCTATAAAAGTGAAAAATTATTGTTAGTAATAATCAAGCATTGTTTATAACAATTGAATATTGTTACTAACAAATGATTATTGATTATAATAATTAAAAAATATTTTTAATTGTTATAAACAATTAAAAATAGCTCCCGCTTATAAAATGATAAAAAAAAGTTTGAAAGAATACGGTTGACATAAACAGAATATTGTTAATGACAATTGCAATTTGTTATAAACAATTTGAAATCGTTTTTTATAATAATTTTAATAATAATTATAACAACAAAACAAATGGTATTGTTTCATTCTTTCCACTGCGAAGTTAGTCGCACCCAGACCACTGATATTTTTTTTCTAAACGATAACTAATTAAAAGCCTTATTGATGGAATTACATTTATTTAAACATGTACATACTTAGTTCGTGTATTATTTATAAAAAAAATATATTTAATAGGTAGCACGGATCTTAAATAAATAATAGAAAATACAAGAACGGTCAAACATAAGAAAAAGAGCAATACAAATTTTGAAAACCATTATTATTATTATTATTATTTGACGGCAAAGCAGTTAAGCCATCTTCAAGTAAAAATAAAATAAATAAATAAAGACAAGTTACATAGTATCTTATTTTTACTAAAGGTTTTTATTCGGAACTATTCCTTTAGTTTTTCTTTAGTGTACAAGCAAAGTTTACAGAATAAAAATATCTGTAAGTATAAATATGTAAACCTAATAGCGAATAGTTTCATTTTATTAGCAACAAAAACTATTTGAAATGATTATTTATGGAAAGCTACAAATAAAACAAACAATAAACAACATCCACAACTAATTTTTATTTTAAGTGTTGGGCAACTAGAACAAAAGCGCGAAGTTTGCTTAAAAAACAAGATAGATAAAATTAAAGATTCAGATTTCAAACTCGCTTTTTAAAAGAAGTGGTTTCGTAAATATTTATAAGTAAATGAGCCATTTATGTGCAAGCAATGGAAACCTAGATTTAAAGCGATCGTCTCAGTTGACCGTTTAGCGGGAATTCGAAAATCGATTGTGGGTAAGGTAGGTAGCTGTTGTCTGCAGCATCTCTGCCCCTAGCGTAGGGAGGCTAAACTAGTAATCAGAGAACATCTATACTTTCAGAAAGAAACCGTACTGATGTCATTCGAGTTGTCGTTTTATCTGCCCACAACTTTTTATTACGAGGGTTGTACGATATATCATTTCTAAGAACGTAGCAAAAATAAGCTGAAGGACGAAAATAAATTTTTTTGAAAGTGAGTCGTTTTTCTTTTCAACTATTTTGTTATTTTATTATTTTAAAAACTGCTACTCATTGTTTAAATAAAATATATGGATTGTTTTGCTTTTTGTTACTGTATCCGATTTTGACATTTTGTAACTAAAATAAATTTAAAAAAATATAACCCTGAGTTTATACAGCAAATAAGGTAAAATAAAAAATAAGTTAAGAAATGAGACGAAAAAAGACCTGTTTATACAGATAAACTTAATTAAATAAAGATTAAGAATCGACCAATGAAATCACGTCTTTTTTAACAATGACGTTTGTTTTTATTGCTAATTTTATTTTTCAATTTGTTTTCTGTACTTTAAAAATATATAAAACAATTACACTGTATTAAGATTTTAATTTGAAACTATTATTTAATCAAAAAATCTAATGAAAATACAAAAACTTTCCTTTCTGTTTTAGACTAGTTAGTTTGGTTTGTCTTTGTTTTGAGTTAAAATGGTGAAAAGCTTTTGTCTTGGGTGATTGTTCACCTTTTTATCATTTTAAAAATGATAATCAAACTTTTTTATAGCTTTAATTAAAGTCTAGCGATCAGTTAATA
Organism: Agelastica alni; assembly: GCA_950111635.1. Lineage (NCBI taxonomy): Eukaryota > Metazoa > Arthropoda > Insecta > Coleoptera > Chrysomelidae > Agelastica > Agelastica alni. Next base: position 43,528,478 of record OX467712.1, on the reverse strand, counting down.
TTTTTTTTATAAACTTTGTTGGTATCTTTTGAAGTTTGATTGAAACCAGTTAACAACTCCAACATTTTAGCCCGAATGCTGGAAAGGGTAGCTAATGAAAGTAGGACTCTTGGTCTGGAGATTAACTCAGACAAAACCAAACTCATAGTAATTGAAAGAAGTAACGCAGTACAGCTAAACAATCTGCCTCCAAATATCTAAACGGTTAATGACTTCATCTATTTGGGGTCTTTAATAACCAACACAGGAGGCTATGAGATTGAGATAAGAAGACGTGTAGTACTATCGCGGACAGCTATGGTGAACCTGGGAAAGATATGAACAGACAAAGGGATAACCAAAAAGACAAAAATGGCTCTGGTGAGATCTTTGGTGTTCCTTATATTTTCATACAGATCTGAGTCGTAGACCATCAAAGCGGCTGATAGAATGCTGGAGAAGAATTATGCGCATTCCATGGGCGGCGAGAAGAACAAACGTGTCAATTCTTAATGAACTCTCCTCCAATATATATAGAAACTTATACTACAGGGCAAAGTAGAAGGCCGAAGACCCAGAGGCCGATCTCCGTCACGTTGGCTGGACCAAATAAAGAACATCACAGATCAACTATTGCAAACGAATCTCCGCGAGATCGAGGATCGCCACCTTTGGAAACGTAAGGTTGTGAGTTGCAGGTAGCCATAGTGTCACGATGCTTCAGACATGAAGATTTGACGAAGAAAAATATCTATATATTATCTGGAATGATAAAAATCAAACCTTTAAACTCAAGACAACAAGTTAAATGGCAAGCTTGTGTATGGCATATGAAAAGAAAATTATTATTAAAATAAAAATTTTTTTGCGATTAAATCCATTTATTATTCGAAGAATTGTCATAATAACATTCCTGGTAGGTAATAAATATGTGTAGCAAAAGATACTGCTAGCTATAAAAATTAAATTCAGTCCAACAAATTAAATAACTTGAAATTTCTTACAAAAAATACTTGGTACATAAATAAATTTTGAGAACTTATAGACCAACATGCATCAATTGCAACTAGTAGTATAATTTTTTCGCTTTTGAAACACAACAATTATAATTCTAAATTTAATATTAGTTGCTTTAAATAATTTATGCAACTGAAAATATTAACTTACCTTTTATTTATTTTAAAAAATGTTTTTTTGCTTATATGACAACCGTGATTATTTACGTACAATGAGTCCATTAAGTAACGCATAAATTTATTGTTACCTAAATAAACAATAATAGGAAAAAATCCAGAAACAGGTCCATTTTTGATTTTAATTTACTATTTAAAAAAATTAATCTATCACACAGGGTGAATAACCTTTGAATTATGACGTCAGCACCGGTTTTTTAAATGAAACACCCCCTTTTTTTCTAAGTTGCGGATTTTTTGAAGAGCTTACTTTAAAATCACCAGTTGATTTAAATTGGTACAGGGTGGACAAAAACGCAAAAGTTGTTTGTTATTTTAACATTGTATCTATCCCCTTTTATAAGTAATCCTAGCCGCTCGACTAAATAGAAAAAGTAAAAAATATTTTTTGCCATTTGTTTATTTTTTGACATTAACGACTCTCATAAATATTTGGGAAATTGTTCTGTTAAAATGCCTTTAACTGAAAGGAAGACAATCAAAATTTTAATAATGATTGGTGTTGGCGATAGGATTAGGACTCAACAAGAGGTATGCACATATTTCATGAAATGCAATCAGATCCTGAACGTATCTCTTAATCTACGGTAAGCAGAATAGAAAGGAAATACAGAGAATTAGAACACGTTAGGGATGTACCAAAGCAATACAAATAATACAACATGTAGTTTTGTCAGCAGTAGACGATCTACACTGTACAGTGCGGGGATTATCTAAAAATTTGGGTATTCAGTATCAAATATTTTTAAAAAGGCAAAATACCATCCTTATAAAGTATCCATGAGTTGCCTAACGATGACTGTGATCGCAAAACTTCTGCAAATACATGATGAATAAAAGTGATATTGGTTTGATGAAAATCCAAATTGAATGCAAGAATGCCGTACGCAAAGACTACAAAAAAATCAACGTATGGTACTGTGAGCTATACAAATAATGGTTCATATTTTTTTGATGAAAATTTGACAGGATTCTATCTAGATCTTTTGCAAAATACACTAATTCCTGATCTGACCCAGCATTTCCCTGATATCCAAATAGCCAACACTTTAAACCGCAGAATATGGTTTTAACAGAACGGCGTACCACCACATTTCGCTATAGTTGTGCACAAGTTTTTAAAGTGAACATTTCCAGATCGATGAATCGAAAAAAGGGGAACAGTAAAATGGCCCGCTAAATCACCCGATCTTACCCCATTAGACTTTTTCATATGGGTTATTTATAATATTAAGTCTACACTAACAGACCTGACAATATTCATGACCTAAAATCCCAAATCAGGCAGAATTTGCTATGCTACAAAATGTTAAAGACAAATTTTTTACCAGGTTAAGTCATTGTTTAGTGTTCAATGGAAACTAATTTAAACATTTACTGTAAATTTTTCCTGCTTTGTTTTTGCTTCGAATGTACGTTTAATCTTCAATCTTCATCAATTATTTTGTAAATAATAAATTGTCATAACAACTTGTTCAAACAACTTTTGCATTTTTGTTCACCATGTACAATTTCCATCATTTTGTGATACATTTTTGGAATTAGCTCGGCAAGGTAAATCCGCAAATTGAAAAAAGGGGGTGTTTTATTTACAAAAAGTAGTACTGATATTATCACTTAAAGGTTACCTTGTATGATGAATTATTCTTTTAAAAATTAGTAAATTAAAATCTAAAATCGACCTGTTTCAGGATTTTTTCATATTATCTTTTATTTAGCTAATAATAAATGTATGCATTTCTTTATGGACGTACCGTAGATACATCAGTGTATAAAGAATTTAAAGTATTAACATTTTGTTAAAGTAAAACATGTATTATTGGTAATTTTAAGAAATCCAAAAATACGGGGACAAAGTAATTCTCTTACTGGTCCTACAATTATTTTAATTTTAATGTTGGTGTCATGACTTTGTGAAAAAATGCTATGCTAAATATAGAAATGTTTGTCAAGATAAATTTGAAATAACGCTGACCTCGAGTGTTTTCTACAAAAACTCATAATTACCCTTAAAAATCATTCAAAAAAAAAGGGTTTCTGTACGACTAAACGACTTTCGGCAATAAAAGTTTACCGTTAACACTTTTTACCAACCTGAGCTGAGAAAACGGGGGCGTACAGAGTAAAAAAGGGTTACAACTTAAAATTTTATTTAATTCAATAAAAAATAATTTTTAAATTTGTGTAATTTTGCCAAGTTGCATTTTTAAATAAAAAATCAGTAAGTTATTACAATTAAACATATCACAAAATTTTATTTGACAGTAAATTAGAATTATTGAGTTATCGCTGATGAAAGTAGAAGTAGCGAAAAAGGAAGTGAAAATAAGCAATCGTCGAGTGGGAAACCAACAATCTTGTTCAGTTCAACGCCCAGATACAAAGCACCACGTTTTCCAAGAAAGTAAATTCCTCAAATCACTTCATCACAATGTCCGGAAATGCCATCAAGTCCATCTATTTCGATTTTGGGATTCACGGTGTCTAATAATATGTCTTGGCATGACCATGTTGCTAACATCGAAAAGTCAGCAAGCCAAGGCTAGGTTTCCTGTGGAAAGCTAGAAAGTTTTTTACTCCTGATCAACTGTTGACGACGTACAAGGCTTAAATCGGACCTCTACTGGAGTATTGCTTGCACACTTGGGGTGCAGCATCAAGGCATTCTCTTCTTCTTCTAGATTTCATTCAAAAACGGGCCATTCGTTTGATAAACTGCTCAACTCTCTCATATATCCTTCATCCGTTAGAATTTAGAAGAAGAATTGCAGACCAGTCATTGCTCTACAGATATTTCCATGGCAGATGCTCCAGAGAAATAAAAACTCTTGTACCACCATTGGCCACATTCGGCCGAAGAACTCGGCACGCTGATCAGTCTCACCCATTTACTCTCAATATAGACACTACAAGGACCAATCTCCATTAAGAATCCTTTTTTTTACAGGACTTCTACAGAATGAAACAAGCTTCCAAAATCAGTTTTTCAAGAGAACTATGATTTGCAACTTTTCAATAAGCGGGTCCACAATCATCTCCTTTCTATAACACCTTTCCCTTCTAATAGTCGCAGTGCGGGCCGTTTGCGGCCCACACGATAGTTCTACCCTTTTTGCGACTATTTACAGTAAAAAAAAAAACTACGGGAAAGAAGCATGACTACATGTATGTAATGTTATTGATACTAGGCTTTGCATAATTGGTCGTCTGTTTTTTATCTCTGTCCACATTTTTTTTCTTTTTTCGATACCTATAGGTACAAGTTCATTTCTGTTAGATGTAAAAGTCAAAATTATGACTGTTTCTGACTTTCAAACGCTTAAGTCTTCTCGTTTTTAAGAATAGAAATGGAAATTATGTGTTCTGGTAAAATTAATTGTTTCTAATAAAATTGATTGTTCATACAACTCGTCACAGTTATCTTCCTGGGCATGCTGTGAATTAACCACATTTTTATGTTTAATAGGGTCTTCTTTATTTTTGTGTGTTTCCACGAGAAAATGTCCTTCAGTAATAATATTTCTGATTACTGGAAATGGGCCTGTTCATTGAAATCAATAAGAATGTTTATTTGTTAGTCGGTAATACTATTTTATAATTTCCGCCCTGATAGGTTTTGTAAAAATAGATCGAAATGAATAATAACAAGTGTTTACAATGAATAACTGTTTTATACTTAAGTTTTCCTACATAACTTATTCACCAAATTAAATATTAATATCAAACGAAAACACTTAAAAAAGTGATTAAAATAAAAATTTAGCAATCAAAATTGACACTAGTACCTTTGCCAAAAACAAGATATTCCATATTACTGGGTACATTCCTTAACCACCGCCCTTAGGTAATATGCTAATTTAACTTTTAAATCGACTATTTAAAAGAAGGTACATAGGTAAAGTTAAGAAGTATGAAACGTAAAATTAAAGTTTGTAACTTTGGAATATTCTTTTATATATACAGGGTTGCCAACCGAAAACGAAACAGAGCCATTTGCAGGAACCACGTCAACATTTTAGAAAAACGCTCAGACCAGTTGATTTCTGATTAAAGGGGGACACTCTTTTCTGGCATTTTTGACTCCACTACTTTCAACCCCAAGCGAGGGTAAGAATTGTCCCAAAACTTTTATATAGCATTGGGGGTCGAATAAGATGTCTTTCAAAAGCTGTTGTTACAATTCTTTATACATTAGTCCTCTAATTTTAAAATTCCGCCCATTACTTATTGAGAGATTAGATTTTAAATGTAAAGCTTTTTTTAAAAATAATTCACAGTATGACGAAGATCATTTTTATTTTCACCAGGACGGTGCTCCTCCGCATTATGCGGCGATTGTTCGTCAGTATTTAGACCAACGTTTTCCACGGCATTAGATTGGGAGAAGAGGCAGCATTGAATGGCATCCACGATCGCCAGATTTATCGCCCCTTGATTTCTTTTTGACCAGCGTCGTTGGAAGGTTTTGCGTCAAAGAATCGTTGACGAGTTCCGTCGGATTACTCCGGAAATTCCGCGGAATGTGCGTGAACCTTTTGAACAAAATCTTTATTATTGTATGGAAGCGGGCGGTCATCATTATAAACATCAAACTAATTAAGTAGTAAGTTGGCAACTAAAATAATTGGAATTTTCTACATGTAGTATTGGGAGGAAATGTAAAATTTAAAGACTATTGTCAGAGCTTTAAAAATTCATCTTATTCGACCCCTAATGCCATTTAAAAATGTTGGTGTAATTCTTTCCCTTGCTTGGGGTTGAAACTAGTGGAGTCAAAAATACAGGAAAATTGTGTCCTCCTTTAATCAAAAATCAACTGGTCTGAGCGTTTTTCGAAAATGTTAACGAGGTTCCTGAAAATGGCTCTGTTTTGTTTTCGATAGCTCACCCTGTATATTTAAACAAGTGTGACCGATCCTTATTTAATCAATAAAAATAAATAAAATTTTAAATATTGTGCTTTAAAAATTTGGTTTTAGGTGTAAAAATCACAGATTTAGTAGAAAGTGCAAATAAATTTCAAATGTGAATAACTCTTAGAAAAAGTGTTAAAATAAGAAGATACGCCTCTGCAAAAGTTTTTATGACCATCAGATTTATGATATTTTGAGAAAGAATTAGCACAACAATAAGTTTCGAAATAAGTGTTATTTAACCCTTTTGTCCTTTTTATGGAGCAGAAAGATGAAATACCGGGTGTACCGTTACGTAAGGTTACGCATGTTTTTATAGCCAAAACATGACACTGGCACAAAAATAGGTAATAAAACATGTAAAGTGGATCCCGTTATGGTTGTAGGTTACTTTTAGAAGATCTTAGAAGATTTGTTTAGTATCGTGATATATTTCAAATTGTACATACATGCCTTAGAATTTCTAAAATGTTGAGTGAAATTGTTTATTTGGTTGAAAAAATCCAGTTTTAAAGATACATAGGGTAAGTTTTTTTATTTATTTGCTGTTTTAATGAATCACATTCTAAGAAATTGTAATAAAACAATAGCCTAGTAGATTTAAAAAAATATAACTACTGATATTCTTTGCTGCTGCTATAAGCGAATTTTATTTTTCCCGTCACGTTTTTTTTTGCATTAAATAATTTTTTGGCAAATTTAGATATAATTTAAAAGAAAAAACCAAAAAGTCATCTTTATTATTATAACTTATATTTTAATATTCTTTTTATACCCTAGCTGATACGTTACAAAAAAGACGTCAACAGTGTAAGCTACTGAATCAAAATTAATTACAAAAACAAAAAATAAAGATTTTGAAATTTAATAAGAAAGGTAAAAAGAAAGGTTTTTTGTATTAACTTTAAAAGTTATTTTTAAAGTTTTCTATTTCTGTTTAATAATAATTTATATTAGTTCAAATTTCTGTAAATGTTATAGGTTATAGAAGCTTAAATATGTTGAGTTTTTAACAAAAATATATTTTTAAAATAAAAAAACTTAATAAAATAACTTATCAATTAAGCTTTTTTGTTCATTAAATAAGGAAACTCCAAAATAAATATAACTTTTCAATTATTTAACTTAAAAAATGGAATATAGACGTACTTAGTTTATACTTTTAAAAATTGTTTACAACATAAACTCCTTATTTTTTTTATTTTAATTCAAAAAAATAATGATTGTTTCAATAACTTATTTGGAGAACATCTTAAAATATTTAGGTAATAATTGCATGACAGGCGAGTTTATACAGCGAATAAAATAAAATAAGAAATAACATAAAATAAAATTAGGAATGAGTGCAAAAAACATTGGTTTATACAGATGACTAAAATAAAATAAGAAATAAGAATGAACCACTGAAATCGCAGCTTTTTGATAGAGCAGGTATCGACCTTTTCTCAGTTATATGCAAAAACTGATGGAAAATACAAGAACAGTCGACTGAAAGCATAGAAAACACTCTACTCTCTGTGGAGTGTTTTCTAAGACTGAAAGAAAATGATTGGCTTACAATTGCTAACATAATGGAGAAAGCACGTAAGTGTCAAAAAATTTAGAACAGAAAAGATTTGGATCACGCGCATTATCAATAAAATAAAATAAGACAAAGATAAAAGTTGGCCATCTTTTGTTCTTATTCTTATTTTATCCTATTTCTTGTATAAACGCTTTCATAGTTTTGGGCATGTTTGTTTATCTTTCTTATTTTGATTTATTTTGTTCCTTATTTTATTTTATTTGCTGTATAAACTCGCCTTGGACTCGTTTTTACTTAAAATGCTGGTTGAAAGATTTACTTTATATTCTCTTTATTGAAATAGCCTATCGAGTAAAAAAATTGAAAATACAGCATTACAAATATTTAAATGGACAATTTTTTTAAATTAGGTTCACATCTGTCGTCAATATGGTTGCTCTTGTTTTATAAGTGATAAATGATTGAAATTCCTAAGTACCTACCTACAAATTTTATTTTTATGTAAGTGCATTGGCATTTATTAACAGTAACAACAAGAAGATTTATTGATACTTTCAGTTTAAGTGGATTTTAAATATAAAAAGCAATATGCCAGACAATTATTAAAACATGGCTACCAAGGATTATTTATAAATAAACAAATAATAATCAGTTGTTTATGGATATTTACAATTAATATAAATTTTTAAAATAATTTAGCTTTTAAAAAAATTGTTTTAAAGAAAGGCTAGGTCAAGAGTACCAGCAACCGACGAGCATGTATGAAAGCACTGATAAAAGTAGCAAAAGCGAATGACGTGTGTAAGAACCGTAACAAGTGGAAAAAAGTAGTCTCTGTCTAAACCTACGGGGTACAAATATCTACATGTATCAGAAGATGTTTGCATGTGGCTACAGTTGAATGAATAGCTTTCCGTATGACTAATTATGAATACTTTTGAACACTTGTTTAAATTATTTATTTTTTATTTATTTATTGACGGATTACCCTATTTTTGCAATAATTTTACAAAAAAATATAATTTGATAGAAAAAACATTAACATTAAAACATTAAAACACTAAAACACTTCTTCTTCTGGTGCCGTACGCGATGTTACACCAGTTTCAAATATTGCGAAGCCATGAATGTTGTTTTCGGCCCGGTCCCCTTTTTCCCTCGATTTTTCCCATAAGTATAGTGTTGAGCAGAATATACCTAGGACCTCTTAAAATATGTCCCAAATAGGATGTTTTTCTTTCTTTTACAATGTTCAGTAGTTGCCGATGTGTTCTTGCTCTTTGTAAGACTTGCTCATTTGATATATGATCCACCCAGGGAATCTTGAGTAACCTTCTCAGGATCCACATTTCAAAGGCCTCGATTCTGTTAAGGGATTTGGCCTTTAGTGACCAGGTTTCTGCTCCGTATAGTAGTATTGGCCATATATAGCACTGGACGACTCGCAGCCGGATATTCAAGGGTATTTCTTGTCGTAGGAGGTAGGTATTGAACCTGACAAATGTGCTTCGAGCGATAGCCTAGCATCATCATTATCCCACTTATCGTTCAGCGTTGTGCCAAGATACTTAAACTTGTTCACTCTCTCGATCTGCATATTATCGATGTAGAGGTGAGCGTTCTCATGAGCTGCCGACTCACTATCATTAGTTTGGTTTTACTTATATTGACATCTAGACCAAAATATTTTCCTATGGTGTTTATAACATTTATGGTTGCTTGTAAATCCTCTATGTTATCTGCTAATATAGCTGTGTCATCGGCATAACGCAAATTGTTAATGGGAATGCCGTTCACCTTGATGCCTCTTGGGTTTCCTTCCAGTGCCAGTTGAAAAATCCTTTCCACGTAGACATTGAACAGCATTGGAGATAGTATGCAACCCTGTCGGACCCCTTTAGCAAGAGTTATGTTCTTTGTGTGCTGTGAGTCATGAAGTCGCAGCTTTGCTGTTTGGTTCCAATATAGTTTGTGTATTATTTGTATATCTTTTTCATCAATTCCTGTCTCTCGTAAGATAGGTAGGAGCATATCATGTCGTACGTTGTCAAATGCTTTTTGGTAGTCGATGAAACATATAAATACGTCCTTTCGTTGGTCATAGCATTTCTGTACTAGCAATTGCATGCAGTATAGGGCTTCTCGTGTGCCTAGGCCATTTTTAAATCCAAACTGGGTTTCGCCAGATTTTTCTTCGCACTTTTGGTATATTCTTTTGTGGATAATTTTCAGGAATGCCTTTAGTGCATGGCTCATAAGGCTGATGAGTCGGTGGTCTTCGCATGTTTTAGCGTTTGGTTTTTTAGGGATTGCGACAAAGGTGGAAGTTAGCCAATCGATTGGGATCTCTCCAGTGTCATATATGTCATTAAAGAGTTTGCATAACCTTTTGGTGTTTACCAGTTTTAATTCTTCCGTATGTATGTTATCCTGACCAGGCGCTTTTTTGTTTCTTAGCTTTGAAAGTGCATATATGACTTCCGATTCTAATATGGGTGGTCCCGATGCTTTATTTGAGTCGTTGCTTGGCGCTATAGTACTAAAACACTGAAATATTAAAATTTAAATAACAAGTAAAATGATGCATATTTAGGACCCATATGCCGAATTCGTCAATTGGCCGAAATAAATACTCAATTCGCGATATGATGAAAGTGATTATCTGCCAAAACATATTTATATTTGCCATTTGAGCAACTCCGGATAGCTCATTTCGCAAAATGTGTTAATCGGTTTAAACAGATTCCGAAAAAGAAGATTTTTCGGCAACCGATCATCTGGCTTTGATCATATCGCGAATTGAGTATTTATTTCGGCAAATTGACGAATTCGGCATATGAGTCTAACACATACTTATAAAATAGCAGAAAATAGACGAAAAGTACACTTAATATGAAATATATATTGTTCTCCTTAGTGAGATCGTTTGAGAGCAATTAAGAATTTGTGTTTGGAAGCATTGAAGATATTTAATCCAAGAATACAATGTTCAATACCTACTCTTAATAATCGTGTTAATGAATTGTTTAAGCCATAGTTTGTGTTATGAAAAGGTACTTTGATTAGATCAGTATTACGAAAGGTTCTCTGTATAGGAATATATATTTTTACATCATCAGTGATTATTAAACAATTACAGTGATCCTTTATGTTGTCAACTCGTTTCATGGTTGTTCCATGTATTTCATATTGAAAATTCAAGGGCTAGACTAATTGTGAGAGTTTATTCATGTAATTTATTTATATCATGTTAAAGTTTTAAGCAGTCATTCGAAGTCTGTATAGGAATATATATTTTTACATCATCAGCGAATATTAAACAATTACAGTAATCATATAAGATGATAGATCATTTACATAAAAATTGAATAGTAATGGACCCAGATGAGACCGCTGTGGAACTCCTGACGTAACTTGTACTTGATTAGAGAGATGGTTCTTAACTTTGACATATCTACTGAATTCTCCTTGCACGGTAACTATTTAGCCAAGATAATAACCATGGTGGAAAATCAAGTTTTTCCAACTTATGATTTAAAAACTCGTTATTCACGGTATCGAACGCTTTTGAGAAGTCTGCAAAGAGCATTTAAAACATCATTCTGATACAGTAGCAAATAAGTCACAGTTAATTTTCCTGTTGTGAACCTATGCTGTTCATTGGCAATTATGAACTTGCTATAAACCATGTTAAAAATCTAGAGATAAAAAAGTCAAATAATTTTCGAATTACAGATAGTTTTGTTATTGGACGATAGTTAGTAATATTTGCCTTGTCTCCGTTTTTTAATATTGGTGATATGTAGCTGTCTTTCCATTTTTTCGGAAAAATTCACTGATTAATGAATACTCAATGGTTTAGCTAGAGCATAAATACATATTTTGAGAAAAGAAGCAGGGATGCCATCTGGACCGCAACAAGTTTTATCTTTTAAATTGTAAATTTCAATAAATACCTACTTCTTCAAGTGTTAAAGTTAAATTTGGTATATTTACACAAACATTACTGGCATTATATATTTGGTATTCTTGCTTTTTAGCATAAGTAAATTCATGAACATGAATTTGTCTTATCTCCCTCTAAAATAAATTGTTTTTAATGTATTTTTTCTCATAATATTTTAATGATGCATAGTGCCATACTATATTTTTTAATATAAATGCTTTTTAACTTGGGGTCCATTGCAATCTTTATTGTTTTGTAATGTTTGTAAATTTTTAGTTTATTCGTTATATCTTAAATCGTAGAAAAATAATTTTATTTTCGGAGCCGTTGTGGTGAGGGCATACACTTTTTTAGAAAAAAAATTGTTTGATCTCTTGCATGCGTCCTAGTATTTATCCCTATAAGTCAGACGTGCATACCGTGGCTAAAAGTTTCATACTGATTTTTAGCGTCGCAGTCGTTGCAGACAGGTGTCGATCAGGTGGGGACAGTTCAAATTGGAGTCGTGTAATTAATTACTTGATTGTTTGTCGTGAATATTCATTACGTTTTGTGTTGGTCGACTGGTTTTTGTGCAGATCATTATTTAAATTTGTATGATCCTTAATTATTTTTCCATATCTGTTTGTTAGAAATGTCCAGAATGCATATATTTTCGTCACTTTGATGTATTCATTTAATTAATATTTATTTAAAAAAATTTTCCGTTTTAGTCGTTTCAAGGTAAATTTACGAATTGTGCACAATTTGATTAATTTGAAAATTCATGTTTGAAGTAAATCCTGTTTATTAAAGCCGTTACCAAGTAACCTTTATTCGCACGGCGTGCGATAAAGTCCCGATTATGGACGTTTTTGCGTTTATTATGAAAGGTTTATGATGCATGCATACTAAAAAATGGTTTATAAATTTTGTCTTTATAAATAAGCTGTCTTTTTAAAAACTAATAAAATTTAAAATAGGTGATTAAATAGGTATTAAATATAAACATAGGTTCAAAAGTTTTGCATCACTTTGGTGAAAAAATATGTTAGGTCCATTTTAAGATCAATTGAAAATTAATTGTTGATCATGAAAGTTTTTAAAATGTTTAAGTTTTTCCAAAGTTTAAAACAATAAAAAATATTTCTTATTAAAAAACTTTGAAAGAAAGTTTCGAATTGCCATTGAAAGCATATCGTAGATGCTCTATGGAATTTATATCTGGAGACAAAGGAGGCCAATTGAAACGAAAATGGAAAAAAGTGAATTTCGTGTGCTGATTAAGCATTACTTTTTAAGTAAAAAAACCCTCACTGAAACTAAGGAAAGACTTGATAAATACTACGGGGACTCGGCACCATTAATTTCAATGGTTAAGAAGTGGTTTACAAAGTTCCGTTCAGGTCGTACCAGTACTAGTGACGCCGAACGTACAGGTCGCCCAAAAGAAGTGATCACGCCGGAAATCGTCGATAAAATCCATGAAATGATATTGGATGATCGGAGAATAAAAGTGCGTGAGTTGGCTCATGCTGTAGGTGTATCTCAACTGAACGGGTACATCATATTTTACACGAATATTTGGACATGAAAAAACCCTCTGCGAGATGGGTGCCGCGATTTTTCACACTCGACCATAAAAGCAATCGTGTGACCACTTCAAAAGAGTGTTTAGCGATGTTCAGCCGTAATCCGGACGAATTTTTGCGCCGTTTTGTTACTGCGGAAGAAACATGGATCCATCGCACCACGCCAGAGACCAAGGAACAATCAAAACAGTGGGTTGCTCAGGGTAAACGTGGACCAAAGAAGGCGAAACAAAGTCTGTCAGCCAACAAGGTCATGGCCACAGTTTTTTGGGATGTACGCGGTGTCATTCACATTGATTACCTCAAGAAAGGTAAAACGATCACCGGCGAATATTATTCAAAGCTTTTGAACAGATTCGACGTTGATTTGAAGCAAAAACTGCCGCATTTGGCGAAGAAGAAAGTGCTGTTCCATCAAGACAATGCACGTGTGCACACTTGTCTAGTCACGATGACCAAAATCCACGAATTGGGATACGAACTGCTACCCCATCCACCATATTCTCCAGATTTAGCCCCCTGCGACTATTTTCTGTTTCCAAACCTAAAAAAAATGGCTGGGCGGTAAGAGATTTGAGTTGAATGAAGAAGTCATTACCGAAACTAACGCGTATTTTGAGAGCTTTGAAAAAACCTATTATTTGGAGGGAATAAAAAAATTAGAAAAACGCTGGACTAAATGTATCGAGCTAAAAGGTGATTATGTAGAAAAACAAAATGTTTATTTGCGGAAAAAAATTTGTTTTATTCAAACAGTCACTGACTTATCAAACCGCCCTCGTACCTTTTGCCAGTCAATATGCCTTCAACGTGAACTACTTTATATGCAAGTTGTGCAGCTCTGGTTGGTTTTCTCCTAATACGAATTCAGCGATTATCACTTATCAGACATTATCGTGGTTTCATCAGAAAACATAACAAAATTTAATAATTCTTCGGGTAACTGTACGTGCCCACTATAGTCGACGAATTCGGATCTCATATAACTAACTTATTTCCGGGATCTCAAATCGAATTCAAAAATTCGTCTTCTTAGAGTAGAGACAGAAACTTCAAGTGCATGTCTCACTTCTCTCTGAAATGGTAGAATTATCATGCTGCGATTTCTTAGAATGGTTAATGTTATATAGCGGTTCTGCTATTGGTTACCCGCCTTTTTACACTTCTAGGTCTATCTCGCACAGAATTAGTCTCTACATAACGATTCCATATGCGAGAAACATCTATTTGTAGAAAACTTATTCTTTCAGCAATAAATCTTTGTAAATGACTTTCTTTCACTAAAGCAACAATTTTGATGCAGTCGATTTCTGGAATTACTCGCAGCTTTTAACTGATTAAAAACATTTAATTTGCTCACATTTTTTCTAATGCTTGTAAATATAAATATAAAAAAAAATGTTTTTATAAAATTTTTGATGGTAAATACCAAGTGATGCAAAGCTTTTAAATCTATGTGCAAATATTTTGAAGGATAAAACTTAAATTAAAAATTATTAAATACTACAATAATATACAGTACGTTCATTTTAAAACCAGCCAGTCCAAATAACTTTTGATTTTGCGTAAATGTAAGAAAAACAAAAACCACGTCGAATTTTAAATCAAGGGGGAGGTTTAAACATTTTATTATGCTGTTTCCAAGTGGCACCCCTTTTAAATCCCCCACCCCTTCATTAAAATGTCAAAAACCTACCTTTTAATACATCAAATAAAAACACAAGAAAAATACAAATCAATCATATAAACAAAAATTTATTCAATCGATTTATTTTGCAGATACCTAACATTAAACATAGCGAAATTACAGCAGAAACTAAAATGAAGTTAATTACAAACAGCTCCTTAAATGTATTTACAGTGATCGTTCAAAGTGTGCTCCGTTATTTTGTGGGTAATAATATAACCTATTTTTAAATTCTTGTCGAACTCTTTGCATGGTTTCGCTAGTAATTCGTCTACAATCTTCAGTTATTCTTAGCTTTATTTCTTCAATTTCTTCGGGAGGAGGTTTGTTAACTAACTTTTTTAAATAGCCCCACGGAAAAAAGTCAAGTAGTGTTAGATCTTGCCGGCCATTCTATAAAACCCTTTCTATCAATCCAATGTCTTGGAAATTTTTTGTCTAGCCATTGTCTTACAGCTAGTGCGTAATGTGGTGTAGCTCCGACCTGTTAAATGTATATATTTTGTTCATCTAGCACAATACTTCTCTGTTCATCAACTTGTTTTTCTAGAGACTGAGTAATAAGTGGATCAATTTCATTGTCTAATAATTGTAAACATTTTGTGTATGGAACCAACTGAAATATTTGTAAGTTTTGATACTTTTAAAATGGAATAGGTAGGCTATTTAACAAAATGACCCAGTACTTCAATTTGTGCAGCTTTGTCGAAAACTCTGGGATTATTATTTTTTTATTACAAACGGATTCAGTTTCTTCAAATTTACGTAACTAAATCTATAATGGTCTGGTGGCCCATATTTCTATCAGGATGCCTTTCATTAAAAACTCGAGCTGTTCCTCGAGCGCATTTGTTTTGATAACTGTGAATAAATATTATTTTTATTCGTTTTAGCAGAGAATACACCATTTTAAAATAACTCAAGATGCAGCTACAAATAATGGCTAATTTAACGTCACGAATAACTTACTAAATATACTATTAATACTTTTGAAACAAAATAACAAAAAGTGACATGTATTCAGAAGTAAGTTAATTGATCACTAATAAGACATCTACCTATTCTTATGGACTCATGTTGTTTCACAAAATTCGTTGTTATCAGCTAAATAAATCGATAGAATAAAATCTTGTTTATATGGCTGATTTGCATTTGATGCATGTGATTTAAAATTCGACGTGTTTTTTGTTTTTCTTACATTTACAAAAAATTAAAAGTTATTTGGACGGGCAAGGTTTGAAATGAAAGCATTGTATAATGTAAATTATGAAAATGTTGAATAAGTTTAGTCATGAAATCTAATTCATCAATTATCATTAAAAAAGTGCAGTAGTATATACCTACGCCAAAGTATGTATTTCTATAAAACAAACAATAAAGTAGGGCGTATTGCACATGAAACTAATCAACGTAATAGAAACTTTATTGATAAAACTTGTAAACAGTACGAAGAGATACCTCTATTTGTTTTTATCGATTGATATAAATTTTTGCAGTTATAGTTGAAATTCAAGCCATATCATCTTCGAAACTTTTACAACTTTCCGATCCGAGGTAAACAAGTTTGTTTAATTAAATTTAATCCTAAAAAGTATAAATGGTCGTTTGGTCCATACATTGGCAGAAAATTCGAAGAATTACGTTCCCAGTTTTGTAAATATTAAACATCTCTTGTTGATGTAACATAAAATTTGTACTAGCTTTGTGTCAGCGATTCAAAATAAAATTAGCAAGTTATCGTTATTTGTCAATAACAAGTAATATTAACCCTTTTTATAATGAAAAAGGTTTAAATTTTATTAATAAATGTTGATTTTTAAAATGTTTAAAGACATGTGTCTTTATTTAATACATTGCAAATTTTTAAGTATCTTGTTATTTATAATTAGGTACTTGTAAAATGCCTGAAAAGATATAGGTAACGCATTTTTTTTAAACTTCTTCTTCTTCTTCTTTTTCTTAAGACATTTGTCTTGTTTTTCCTCATATATTAGCACTTATAGCAGCCGCAACTGGGATTCTGATGTCCAGCTCTCGTGCCACCTCTTGGGCGGTCGTCCTGGTGGTCTGTTACCTTCAGGCTTGTTGTGCTTAGAAGCTCTTACGAGGCAGTTTCCAGGCATTCTGTCCACATGATCCCTCCAAGCTCTCTTTCGGACTCTGGACCATCTTACTACATCTTGAATGCCGCAGGTAGCTCTGATGTCTTCGCTCCTCTGCCTGTCGAGTAAAGTATGTCCTGTTATGGTCCTTAGGGTTCTCATTTCGGCTGCTCTTAAAATTCTCTTTGTTGCTGCTGTTTCTGCCCTCGTTTCAGTAGCGTAGGTCATTACCGGTCTTACGCAGGTCTTATAGATTCTTGTTTTGCTCGCTATAGACATGTGCTTGTTCCTCCATATCACATCTCGTAGGAATCCCGATAGTCTTGCTGCTTTGATTGTTTGCGACTTGACTTCCGACTTAAGATCACGGTTACTGGTTATTTGAGCACCCAAGTATTTAAATGACATAACCTGTGCCACGCTCTTGTTATATAATGCCAGTTTACATCTTTTGGGATCTCGTGATATTGTAAGAGATTGTGTTTTTTCTTGCGAGATGATCATGTTATACTGTTGTGCAGTTTGCTCGAATTTAAATAGCATAAACATAAACAAGTTCAAATATTAAAAGTTATTTATTTATACTAGTGGTCGCTTAATGGTCGAAATTTAACCGTAATTAATAAAAAATTTAAGTTTTAATGTTCTTGAGGTTCTTCTGTTAAATAGTGTAGGTACCTATATATTCATATTATTTTTAAATTTTGTTTTATTACGTCAAATGTGAGCCTGTACAAATACGTCATTAGCGTGTGTAACGTTGGCCTTCTATCTTGCCCTTCATTATAAGTTGAAGGATACGGTAACGATCACCTCTGAGTATGTGACCTAGATAGGACAGCTTTCGGCATTTAACCGTTATTAGTAATTCGCGGACGGCGTTTGCTCTATTTAAAACCGCCTGCTTGGCTACCCATGGGATTCAGAGCATACGTCTATGTAGCCATATTTCAAATGCTTCAAGAGGATTAATGGTTTCTGCTTTTAAGGTCCAAATCTCTGCCCCATACAACAATATAGATCATATGTAGCAGTTGATTATTCTTTGGCGGAGCTTTAAATTTAGATTATTATTGCGGAAGAGCGTTCTCATTTTTTGAGCTGACTCGATTCTGCACTTGACTTTTTTATCTGGGTTGAGATGCTCTGTAATATAACAACCAAGATATTTGAAACATGAAACCCTTTCAATTTTTCGACCATTCATTTGCAGCGCAGCATCTGGACTGTCCAATTTTTTTATGGGTTGTTTTGACCTACAAGAATATAGTCCTCAATTTTCGGCCATTGCCGGGGTATATTTTAACAATAAAAAATTATTGAAAATTAAAAAATGGATATTTTTGAGATAATATTTTTGAAACGCGTCATATCAAAAAAAGTTTCCAATAAAATGTGTTCATCATAACGTCCTTTGTAAAAAAGATCCTTAAAAAAAGTGCTAACATTGTTAATTAAGCGGTTAATGGCAAATGAAAATGAAAATTCTACATTTCGTATTTGCAACCACAATCGGGTGTTTATCAACATATCTGTTTGAAACTAGTACATTATGTACAGGAGCCAAACTCGATCTACGAGATATAGTTAAGCAACAATCTGCGATCATCGAAAAATCTTTGCCCTCTGCAATAGAATTTCCCGAGGAAGGCCCACAGTGTGGAAAAAACACATGCACAAGTGATTTGGAAAAAAAAATTGTTGAAAATAGAGACTGTTTTTCGGCGATTTTAGATTTTTGTTTATAAAGAATTAACAATTCCGACCAAAGTTGCAAAGATACCTAAAAAATTCTTGGACCATCTAACGCTTTTTTAGAAAACGAACAATTGAAAGAAAATTTTTTTGCATTATTTTGATTACCGCCCGAGATGTGAATGAGTTTACGTTTATTTAATTTTCTATTGTAATAAAGATTTTTGCAAAATTCGTGTTCCTCAGCAATCCCTACGCTTCCAGCCATGGGATTCAATAAAATTATTCCCTTTACGAGCAATTACGCCATCACAGTTATCGATGTATTTTGATCGACGTGTAGAAAGGATTATATTCCGTCTATTCTGTTGGAAATAATATCGTGCGCGTGCGATAAAAGTAGGGATGGGTCCTTACTCGTGGAACGTTATTTTGGAACGGTATTTTTTGATAACGCTACAACGAGTTATACCGTTCCAAAATAATAATAGATTAATAGAACTTCGTAATATATGGCCTAAGGTGACTGGACTAAACATGACTTATACAAATTTGGACTCTAATTTAGCATTGCTAATAGAAGGCGCTAGTTACACTTGGTTGTGTTTAGTAAATCAAAGTAAATTCATTTTTCGGATAAGCTATGAGTAAAATATTAAAAAAAATTAAAAAGCGTTAAATTTTTCAAAAAAAGTTTATGGAGCATATTTTAATAATGAGGGACAGGCTCCATGGCAACATAAATTGGCATAACATGTAAACATAAATAAATAAATTTCGGTTACTTACAGTGTTTGTAAAATTATTAATTGTTTTATTAATCTCTACCTCGTTGATATTATTTTTCTCGTCGTCAACCCTTCCCAGAATAATTGTAACATGGTGTTTCTTGATCGGTAAGAAACTGCATTGCCTCAAAATACCATAAGGTTGGTTTGATTATATCTTCGACTCCAGCACTGCTTTTTTCAGACTCTTGAATTCGCTTCGAAAACCTTTCTAAAGTTAGTGCGTAACGAATAAAATTATTTAATTGATTGATTCTTATTGGCATTTGGATATCTCTTTCTATATTTTACAAGCAATTGTTGGTATTCTCTCTCTCTCTGTAGCACTACAACCTGAGGTGGGTTTTGGCTGCCTCCACTATTTGCCTCCATCTCATCCGGTTTTCCGCTGTCTCTTGCCACGTGTCAAGGTCCACTCCCAGGATGAAGAGGTCCTTTCGGATGTTATCTCACCATCTTAATTTTGGTCTATCTAGTGACTTTCTTCCTCGGTGGACTTCTAGTATTGATCTTTTTTTTTTATTCGGTTACTATAATCCTTACTTTTAATATTCCACAATGCTGGTAAACTCTGGTATAGCTCTATACACTCCACAACGAAGCTTCTTTCTTCTTCTTTGTCCGTAACCATTTTTATAACGTTTATAAATAATAACAATTACAGTACTTTGACGTTCTCTGCATGAACAGACGAATACAGAACTGAACCAATTTTGCGCAATATTACTTTCAAAAGTTGATAGAAATATTGGGAATTATCTGATTTAAAACATTCAAATTTTCAAATATTATGCTTTAATATTATCATGGTTCGTGTCCTTCTCAATTATTTTTCGGGGTGGATAGCGGGTTTGGGACGAAAGAAATAAAGAAAGTCTTTATGTGATTTTACTATTGTTGAAGGAAGAGAAATTATTCGTATTGATATTGTTATAATGTGATTAATCCATTTGCTTGATGTTAATTGTAAAGACGTTTGCCCTGATTCTGTGATGGATACGATATCAGAAATTTTACATTACCATAAAATTAAGACTTCCACGAATTAAAAAGCCTTCAGAAAGATCTAAAATAAAGATCGAAACGTCGGCGATTTAAAAAGAGCGAGAAGTTTTTTTTCTTTCGTCCTAAACCCACTATCCACCCCGAAAAAAATTATGCTTTAAATTTATGATGAATAATTAACTAATTAACCAGTAGTCTTAGATTAGGATTATTGTTCGAAATCTTTAATAATTCCGATTAAAAGATTGGGAACCTCTGGAATAGATCGAATAGAGTCTTGAACCAAACGGTGCGTTATAGCGACATTTCATTATCTGGGATTTAATCCGCAACTAAATTATGTAATGGATATTCTGGTCTCGAAGAAGAGTTTTCAGAATCGAGCGCATCGTATAGAAATTGGTTTCTTAACTTTTTTTTTTCTTGAAACGATACCACCATCTTCACCTCTCTCAAGTTTATATGCATCGTCGGTTATTTTTTCACGGTTTCACGGCCACTTGTGTAATTGGGTAGGAAAAGAAATATTTCGATTCGTTTTGCTCGTTTTTGCCTCGCATGTGTCGAATTCTTAATATCTTATTTCCGATGTTTTTTTTTTCATAAAATAATTCAGATACGTTTACAAAGAATATTTTGTAACAGAAATGTTAAAGGTATCCAAATCATGAAAATGTAAATAAAAATGTTTAATGTTTTAAAACTTCATTCCAAATAAATTTCAAAATGTCACGTTTTGGCAATGAGAATGTTCAAAATATAAATGTAAATAAAAGGAAAAATTTCCAGAAATACAACCTACAGTTTGGGTAATATTTATGAATTAAATAAACATAGAAGTTTAGAAGAATTGGCGTTGATACTAAAAGATTGGGCGGTCAATAAAAGAAAGACGGGACCGAATTTAAAGAAGCAACGGTGAAGACAATGTAGAACGTTTCGTGCAAACTTTTGCAAAAAAAGTACTATAATGACTATAATATTATGATTGACCCGTTTAACAATAAAGTATTTAAACCAGCACGATATAATGGATATAATGTTAAGTTCAATTGTAATAATTGTACTTTCACTAACTGTACTTATAAAAAATAAATTAATGTTTCATTGTGTTGAGTCATAAAATTTTTTGTCAAAAAACTTTCCGCCGAATATCCTCGGACATTGACAAATGGCTCATAATTTTATGACAAATTTCTCAAGCTCGTTGCTTGGTAACAGCCCGAAGCCGAATGCTTCGAGCTGTTACCAAGGAAAGAGCTTTTGATTGTCATAAAATTATCTCGTCCAATATCAATGTCCTAAGGATATTACTACTAAAAATTTTTTGCTCAAGTAGAAATCCAATGAAATCAGTTAATTTCTGATCATCTGATCAAACCAACATTATACTGAAAACAGGTCCCATGAGCTGTTTTCAGTAGTAATAACTCAAGGGCATTGATAATTGTCGAAACAATTTTATAACAGATTTCGAAAGCTTGTTGCTTGGAAACAGACCGACGCCGTAGGCGGAGGTCTGTTGCCTATAAGCAACAAGCTTGAGATAGATGTTATAAAATTTTTAAGCATTCATCAATGTTCGAGGGTTATTCGGATAGAAATTTTTTTGCTGATTATGGAAACAAAATATTTTCTTACATCACAAAAGTCCATGAACGCTTTCCACACAAAATTTTTATTGTGAACAGTATTCTTCGGTATATTCGATGCTATAATTTCATCAATATTATCTTGAGTATCACAACCAAATCGTAATATATTGAAATATTTGAATTGTCAAAATTGAATTGAAAGGAAATGTAGGTATGTATCCATAGCAACATGACATGATTTAGTGAAAAGAACCCATGGGCTCTTTTCAGTATAATTTTGTTTTGATTGGTTGTGTTCGATCAGATGACCACAAATTGACTGATTTTATTGGATATTAACTTGAGCAAAAAATTTTCACTTAAACATGTTGCTATGGATACCTACATTTTTTTATTTTGACATTTCAAATATTAAATATTTTATAATGTCACGATTTGGTTGTAATACTTATGAGAATATTTATGAAATTATCGAATTAGATATACCAAAGAATACTGCTTACAGTAAAAAATTTGTATGGAAAGCGTTTAGGGACTTTTGCAATGTTAGAAAGTATGGAAATCGAGTCTCAAGATTATCGGTTTTATCACGACAATGATCCAAAGCCCACGTTATCAGATCCGCAGTTGGTTGCTTTATAACTGCCCAAATGTTATTAAAACACCAGCCCAGTCACCAGACTTGAATGTATAGAAAATTTGTGGTTGACATTAAAAAATAAAGCAATTAGTGCCCCAATATTGAACAAAAATGAATTAAAAGTAAAATTACTAAAGCATGCAAAACAATTTCTCTGCAGTATACTAGAAAGTTAGTTGAAGACTACAAGTCATTATTGATAGTAAGGAAGGCACTACCAAATATTATTCATTTTCATAAGCTCTTAGATATAAAACATTTTATTCATTTTTATACTAACTGTTACAGTATAGTTGTAATTTACATAAATAAAACTTTTATAATTTTTTTTAAAAAAAAAATTTTCAAAAAGAAAATTAAAATTAGTTACTTTTTTTTATAGCGACTGCATTATTTAGGCTGTGAGTCACTGTACTTCATTTATTTACTCTAAAAATCAAATGGGTATCTATTAAAATATTTGTTTTTGGATGGAACGCCCTATATTTAATAGAAATAATAAATGTATATCTCCATTTTAAATATGAAATAAAAAAATCAATAAAAACTAATCAATTATTTATATATAAGACAAAACAGCATTTAAATCGATCCAAATTCCTGTGGTTCTTGAGACATATTTCACGATTATTTGGAACATATAAAATGACCCAAATATATCTGTTTGTGCTTTTTGATTTGTTATTTTTTTATATGGCATTCTTCGTAACATTATCAAGCATCTATCCAATTACTGGTAAGTGGTTCCATGCAGACACCATAAGTATTTCTGTTATAAATACAAACATAACAATATACCGGATGCGTCATCTAAATTGGGAATAATAACCTCTTAGATCCCACAGTTATCTGCTGTACAGTGTGTTGTAACTATGGTAACGATAAAATTCATTATATTTACAGAATTTATGTGGGTGGTTTAAATTTGCTTGCACCAATATTCAATAAAATGATATAATCTTGTTTTAACTCTAAACAAATAAATTGTACACGGTCTTTTAATAAATATTGGATTTTGCTTAAATATTTTCCATAATAGCTAATATCGACCTTCTAACTCTAAACATGTCTGATTTTAAAATTAATTTAGAATAGCAGTTTTTAGAGTCAAAGCTTACTTTGTTAATTGCAAAAAAAAACTCTTAGGTGTTGCTTTTCGTGACATATAAATTGGAATAGGTAAAAGGAATTGAAATTAAAAAAATTTTTAGCTTGCATTCTTAATTCCGTATGAATTAATTAACTAGTGTGAGTAAGATAATCTTGATTAAAATTGATTAAATGTTTAATGACTGCGGAATATGGAAGCACAATTGGTGGAAGTAATTTATCAATTATTAGCATTTAAAGTTGTTTACAGTAAAATGAAGTCGATCCTACATACGATGCTGATTTCGCCCCAAATGATTACTGTACCTCCTCTGTAAAAATGAACCTCCTGTACCTATATGCTGCAATCGTGCTTTATTGCCTGGTACCTTTGACATTCTTAGACGTCTTGAGTCAGGATGTATCTCAAATTGCGCAATTGCCTCTCATTAAAGATTGACATTTAAGCGGTCTTCTCGATCTAAAGTAAGCTTAGTACAAACGATTTGTGCTCGTTGCTATCCAAATTTCAAGCTCAAACATGAATAAACTCAGATTTGTTTGAGTTTACACAAATCATGTTATCATGTTACCTATTCGATCGAATAATCGCTATTATTGCGTACTCTCATTTGGAAAATAAATTATTTTCGAGAAATTCGGTTCGCTCGTCTCAAAGAGTAAAAATAAAATAATAAACAAATAAAAAACAATATCTTACTGTTGCTTTATCTTTTTTTTTACTTTTGAATTTTGAGGCTTATGTACGGCGCGGGCCTGATAAAAAACTTGAGTTTCATGTAACTATTTGCAATAAAAGTTGCATTTATATTTAAGGTGCCGTTTGCTGCAAATTTCCTTCTTGCAGCTAATTGCCAAAAGGGATCTACGTAATATCTTGTAGATCTTTTTCAGATGTGCTAAATGCTTGCACTAGTTTAGAATATTTCCCTGTGAGTATGTATATCTATGTATTTATATTTATTTCTAAATTTAAATATATCTACAAAATTCTGCAAATTCTTATTTAATTTGTAATTTAAATAAGTATTTTACTTGAATTTTGCTGTCGTGTTCTTATTTTTTGTTTTGTCTGTCTCATCCGGTATTTGTATCTACACGGGTGATAGTAAATATTATAGATGCTTTCTTTCAGTATACTTGTACGTAAACTGAATGTTGAAAAGGATTTTGTTTATTGATGTTTCCACGGATATTCTGAAAGCTTAAATATATATTGCATGAAATCTGTGGGAGAGCAGCTTACCGTAGACGTAGAAGTAACAAAACAAATTCAGTTTTATGTATAAATATATCGGTCTTCTGTGAAAACAGGGTTGAACTTTAGATTTTGTGAATAGGTAGATTTTGAACTTTAATTTGGGGATGAGCCGGGCGCTCAGCTTTATAGCCATTGTGCACGGACTCAACGAAGGACAATTTATGTTGGAGAGAATTGGTTCAGGAGACCAACCTCATGCGCAAAGCCAATCATCCCACCTGGTCCCACCCACTTGATGTCGGTGTTATTGCCTGTGCCTAGCCCGAGGATGTCCTTGCATATTCCCCTGAGCAGTTCACAGTTAACCAACACATGATGTGAAGTTTCTTCTTCAATCCTGCATCTTGGACATAGATGCATGGCATAAGATGCCTACAGTGACCAGTTATCAGCCCGATAAACGGTCTCATTTGATTCCTCTCGAGACTGATTAGTCTGTTACCTAGTTCTTTGGAGGGTCTTTTAAAAAGGGCTTTAGTATGTCGCATCCCGTTGGTTTCAAGCCACCTTTACATGAATCTGTCTTCAGATTTCCTGTCCATTAGACCTTTGATGAAACCAAATCGCATATATCTCTGCTTGAAATACAGTGGCCGTGTGGCCGAGTCTTAAAGTCAGCTCTGTTTTTGGCTCATCACTCCAAATGCTGCTTCTGTTCCCGATTGTGATTAGGAAAGTCAGCTTACCATTCCTTTTTATCTGGGAAGGTAACTTGGAAATTGATCCTGAAATATTAACTGATGGGTTGTCAGTTACAACCCCAGGGTCAGAACCTCCTCGAGATCCTTACCTTCGCGAATGACTGCATGCCCTTACAGCGTCATTTTTTAGAGTCCGTAAGAATGCAGTATCATGACAGTTTTTACTGCCTGGGATTTTGCGTATAGATCTGGAGGCTTAATGTTGAGAATGGTCCCCATTGCTGGTGTAGGGGTAGTTTTAATTGCCCCGGTAAAGACTAGCAACGCTAGTCGATTAACCTTATTTAGGCCTTTGACGTTAATTTGCCTTTTGAGGGATATTCACCATACAACTAATGCGTAGGTGGTTTGTGGGACCAAAATGGCAGTACAAATCCATCTTACCACGATGGGTTTTAGGCCCCACGTTTTACCAAACATTTTCCTGCTTGCCCAGAAAGTGGTAGTTGCTTTACGGACCTGCTTATCGATGTGGCTTCTCCATTTTAGTTTTTTGTCCAGTGTGACACCGTGATAGCGCACTTCATTGGAAAAACTTAAATTTAAATTAAAAATTGAGGGAGGTTGCATTGTAAACTTCTTTTTTTTCGTGAAAAGTACCATCTTTGTCTTACTGGGGACCACCCTTAAAGACCTGGATGTGCACCATTCATCAATGAGATCAAGAGCTTTCTCATTGCTACTGGGTCCTGGTTTTTGACCAGAAGTGTCACGTCGTTGGCGTAGCCGACGGCGAACACTCCCAGCTTATTCAGCTTCTCTAGAAGACTGTTAATAACCATGATCCACATAAGGGGGGAGGATACCCCTTTTTTTAGGCATCCCCTCCTCACATCACGTCGCCGCATATATTTGTGGTTACCGGTCTATGTTTTAGCATAAAGTCGATCCAAATAGAAATAGATTCCTCTATATCGAATCCTTTAGCTGCATCGTGAATATATTTGAAGGGAGCATTATCAAATGTTCTCTCTATATTTATAAATACGCCCAGTGAAGCTCTTTAGTGAAATAGGTAGCTACTTTTTACTTATGTACGAATGAAAAATTTATATTAAAGGAAATTAAAAAAATTATTTATAGTTTGATTAGTTAAACGTTATTTTAAAATTAAAAAAATTGTACAAATTTCTTGAATTTAAAAAAGTTCTTCCTTGTAACCATGTATAGCCACGTAAGCTCAGCGCCATCTTGTGGTTTTTTTAATTCTGGTTCACTCCAAACGTAAGTGTTATATGTAATAAACGGATTGTTATTAAATTAGTGCTGTGTTGGTATATGTGAAAATAACCAGTTAAAAATCCAGAATTACAATTTTACCGTTTTTGTGGATTTTCTTGTAGGTACCTAGAGAGAAAAAAGAAGTAGTTTGCGACAGTACGTCGTTAAGGGTAATTAAATTTTTGTATGTCTTAAATTATTGTTAAATAAATAAAAAAAATTATATTTTTCGTTTTCTTGAAAAAAAAAATTATAAAAAAGTTTAATAAACAGTTAAACTTTAATGTAGTTTTTTATCCAGAATACAGAATGTCAATTTGTGTTTTATGTGAAGCAAATAAATAATATATATTTTGAAGGAAATATTTTGTTTATTATTATTGTGATTTAATGACATTTTGTATTTAAAAAAATAATCAAAAATTTACTTAAATAAAGACAGCAGCTGCATGTTTACAAAATCGTTTGCCTCCTTTACAACTGCATGTTTTATTTTTTACCGTTCTGTCCAAATTTAACTAAAACTGAGTCAGAAAAACATTTTGATAAAAAAAAAATTCTGTTGTTATATTTGATACTTGGGCTGCAGTCATATCTGATCAATATTATATATTTAGGTTATTTATTAATTTATGCTAATCCTATCCCAATAACAAACTAATAAAATTATGTTATTTTATGAGATTTTTGCCCCGATGCTTACCTTAATACCATACCAACAATTCGTCAAAAATTATCAACATAAATCTTTCCATACACATTGAAAACATAACAATTTCGTACCATTGGAAATATTTTTCTGTCGAAAAATATCCATCTATAGGTACTTCATGAAAGCCGCTCATTAATTTTGTTGTTGACATTGTTTAGGTATAATTAATTATTTACTTATAATTAAAATCAAAATAAACTGTTTACATTTCATTTGTTGATGAGTTTGGAGTAAACGAGGATTTAAATAAAAACACGAGATGGCGCAAAGCTTAAACGCCAAAGATATTTTACTCTATAAATGTTAAGCTATAAAACCGCATTTTTTATTTTTTTACTTTTCAAATATTAGGCACCAAATTTAGTTTCAGGATATTGAAAATAATTGCTAATGAAGAGAAAATCTTAAGTGAACATATTGGTTTCATAGGAGCCCGTATTATGAGAGTACTGATGAAAGTAGAAGAAGCGAAAAATGTATGTAAGAACCGTAGCAAGTGAAAGGAAGTGGTCTCTGCCTATCCCTAAAAGGAAAAAGTCGTGACTATTTGTATGTATGTATGTAAGAGCCGGTAATTTATTTCCAATAGATAAAAGATGGATTATAAAACTTTACATTTCTTTTTATCAATAATTTTTTTTATCCACTAATAATAATAATTTTAAAATTCACCATTTGGTATTTTGTTCAATTCTTGTCTACTCAACAACAATAACATTTGTCCATAACAACGAACCAGCATATTTTGTTCATTGTTAAATTGCTACCTCTTAAAAAAAACATTTACTTTTAACTTTGAAGCAAATGATATTGCTATGTCATTCACTTACAGAAAGGAATGTGTTAACTATAACCAGATGCAAAATTTCGCATTGTTAAAATTAAAATAAAGATAAACGAGTTGAATGCACCAAAAATTGCAGATAACACATGTATTTTGATGTTAACATCGTAGAACAGTGTTATGGAGGCGAACCAAAAATTCCAAGTAATTAATTGTAATAAAAAACCTTTACAAATAAAAAATGGTCAAAAAATGCTTGAAACTCATTTTCGTAGAATTTCATTTCTTGTTTGAGAGCTTGGTTCAGATTGTTAAAATTTAAAAAAATTAAAATTTCTTTATCGTCCACTTTACTTGGCGAGTTGTTATCTTGTAAAAAAAACTAAACACTTAAGTTGGATCATTTATTTACTGTTCCTGGATTAAGTTTTTGTGTTTCACATTTCTCTTTTTTTAAATATTTCTTTTCAATCTAGTTATCGAGATTCAAATTTTCTGTTAACAAAAAAATATTTTGGGCGGGGTCAAGTTGGATGCAGTATAACGCTTACTAGCAGTGATTGTAAAAAGGAAGAGTCGACTTGGATGCAGATTATTCATCTAAAGATACAAGCGACAATTTTTATAATGCACAAAATATTCTATGACTATTTATTTAGAAATAAAGCACATTTATAGGAAATTAAAAAAAAAACTAAATTATATTTTATTCCAATATAAAAGTTAACTGCCTATTTATACCTTTTAGTATGGTAGGGTACCAAATTGTAATAAACAATATAAATATTATTTTAAAATAATAAAAAACCTGCTAGAAATTTTTTCATTTTTTAATTTTTTTTATTTAATTCTTGAATTAATAAATATAAAAATTTTTTCGACACTGTTTATTTTAATGTATATATATATATATATATATATATATATATATATATATATATATAATCAATGCCCTTCCTATCCATAAAGGGTGTAAGGGTTTATTTTTATGTAAATATTCCCTTATTTAAAATTCTAGCTTGTCATCTAAAAACTGAATAGTTGTAATAACTGTGAAATGATTCTTATTTATTTGTTCAATTAGATTATGAGGTGTGAATTTTGAATTATTTTATATGTAAGTAAATCATCAATTAAATAATCGTAAAATGTAGTTAGCTTCTCATTTTAAGGTTAAATTTCTTCTTAATCATGAACAAAACAATCGCCTACGTCGTTTGCCTTTGTTGGTAGCTTTAGTGGAACGTTAACCAAATTTTTGAAATAAAAATCAAAGCAAAAGCAATACTTGATATTTTAAAATTTTGATATTATTTTATGGCATACAGCTAGAATGTTATTAAGATTCTAGACCAGAACAACATCGATTACCGGTACCAAAGAATTATACAAGAACTGAAGAGCAGAAGTATATCAAGAATAAAAACGAACGATGGACTGTCTAGGGAAGTGCAAATTAATACGTGCATACGACAAGGTGACAGCCTTAGTCCTACTATGTTTAACATAATTATGACAACATTAAGACAACAGTAACAGCACACAAATTTAACATGAACATCGCAACAGAAAAAATACAGTCAATGGTTATCTCTAAAGAACCCATAAGGTGCAAACTGGCAGTCAACAACAAGATAATCCAGCAGGGATAGAATAAGAAGTTAGGATATCAGAGAAGAACTAGAAATACAGGATGTAGTAAGATGGGCTAGAACACACAAGAGGTGCTGAATAGACCATGTGGAAAGGATGCCAGATGAAAGGTGGGCAAAGTGAGTCATGTCGCAAAAACCAAACTTGCGAAGACCGGTAGGCAGACCACCCAAGAGATGGTACGAAAGCTGGAGCTCAGTGTCACATGAAGAGCTCCGAAAAAGGCTTAACGCAACGGACTAAACAGTACCATGTCCTATTATAACAAAAAGAAGAAGCTAGAATGTTAAACGCATCCAACTTGGTTTATCTAAATGTTACTTAAATTAAGTAGCATTTAACTAGATTTGCAAGTCTGTCAGACAAGACGTCCGAAACTACAATAAACAACAAATAGCTCAAGTAATTGAGGGGAATAAGAGTTTAAGAGTACTGAGGAGCAACCTTACAGGAGGCAGGAAAAACATTTGTAGGCTCGCTGATAAAAGCGGCAGTATTAAGACAGGGCGAGCGGATGTTCTTAAAATTACTAAAGAATTTTACACGGAGCTTTATAGTAAAGAGGCGGAACTGCATATATCTACAGGGCAGATACCGAGGGTGCAGATTGTTGAATCGGAGGATATCCCAGAAATAACTATCGACGAAATAACAGCTTCGCTTTTGGAAATGAAAAATAACAGATCTCCAGGAGGCGACGATATAGCTATCGAATCGATCAAAAAAGGGGGCGAAGCTCTAAAATACGCTATCCATAAGCCATTTTGTTGACTGCACAACTCCTAATAAGCACTCCTTCACATGAAGGTTCTTTTGATTTGAAATTTCTAAGGCTACCTATTAAGAAGCGGTACTGCATTTTTGTAATCAATGTCAGACTTTTTGAAAAAATGTTAGCTGTATTAGATTTTTTATAATCTGTAATGATAGCAAACAAATATAATATAATATTGTTGTAATTAAATGGTCCGATTCGCAACGGTCGTTATAAACTTGATAAATTAAAAATGAATGACTATTTTTTTAGTATTTACGATTCAAATATATGTCAATATAATGCTACACAAAAATAGATTTTAAAACTGATTTACTTAAATAAATTTACTGGTTATAATAAGGTTAAACATGTAAATAAAATTCTCAATTTTTTTAAAAACATAAGAATAAGAATAAGACATTACTAACGAATTATATCGACAAGTTAAACAGAAATTAAAGTTACGGTTAAACCCAGAAAGACAACAAGCATCCATCCCATTATTCCTGTTTGTGCGATTTGAAATTTTATTACCCAATTGTTAGAGTTTGCACGACCCCGTATACGGAATTTAAAATTGCGCAAGCAAAGTAAGAAAACTAAAAAAGCAAAATAAAATATTTTCAGATATAAAAGTGTTTGTATGTTTTTATGCAAGAATGTGTCTGCGACGAAATGAGACATTTCCACGCAAATTGTCTTTCTCGTTTTTAGCTCTCCGGCAACTTTGGGAGGATTTGTTTCCATTGCAATTTTAAAATACCATGGAATATCTCTGTAAAGAAACCTTTTTCCTTCAAAAAATTTTATTTGCAAGGACGAAAATACATTGCATAACAAAATACCACGGAAAACTCCACGAAATTGTTCGGTAAAATATACAACAAAATAAATCAGTATCTTCTTGCCTTACGTTAAAAATAATTCAAAATTATTGATTTAATTAAAATATATCCAAAATTATACGCCAAATTATATTCCAAGTAACGTCCGAAATACATTTTTCCATAATCGTAAAATGTACCTATAGATTTTGCAGCTTTACATATAAGTACATATTAATTATAAGTATTTTAAACACAATCTCATTGGCAACATTAATGTGTTATATTTATATTTTTTAAATACAAATTAACAATATCTTTTAGTAACTAACTGCTTGCCAAGTAGGCTGAGGACCTATTTTCCTATTTAAAGTGAATTTTGTTATTATTAAAGTAAGTTAGTTCCCTTTTGCCAAAAAGTATCTTAATAAAAGTTACTTACAGGGCAGGTTACTTTTAAAAAATAGGATTTTTTGTTGTCAATTGCATCACTTAAAAGTGTTTTAAACTTCAAAAATAATTTGTCCAAGAAACTTATCACTTAAAAAGGCAATAAGTGCTAAATATATTCGATGGATTATCCTACCGGCACCACTGAGAGACATCATTTTCGCATGACAGAACCTCACCGTCAAATACCTAAGCAAGGGCGGAAACGATCTACCAATTTCCTAAGCAATCAGGGCTAATAAACTGGAGAAACACTAGCAATATTGTATCAACATATATACATACATATAGTCACGCCTTATTTCCGTAGGAATAGGAAGAGAGACCACTTGCTAAAGTTCTTACACCCATCTTTTACTTCTACTTTCATTAGCACTCTTATACATGCTCACCTCTTCTTTCACACCACAGCGTACCCAGCCCACCCCAGCTCGCAAAGTTGAATCAAATCCAATTCGCGACAGCTATTTAACCAGTTTCAATTAGTTCCATTTACTGACGTAAAATCAGCTCCCTTGTAAATTTTCCGAAAACATTGAAATATTGAATTTCCATGTACTTGATTTTCGAACACGAATATCGCCTGAAATAAAGGCTTTTTCGATGAATGAACCACACGAAAAAAAATGCTCCCGATCCAAACTAAACTGCCCCGTGGTCAGATCATTGTTAAATTTATCGTATATACCCATATAAATTAATTATATGGTTTAGTACCTATATTTGATGCATAGGCATGTAACGAACCTATTAACTTTATATTTTAAAGAGTATACTGATGGTACGTCCTGTACCTACGTTTTACAAATAAGACGTTATGCAGTGGATATAATTACCTACTGTTTATAATGGCTTCGCCATGGCTGTTTAACTTATGCATAGACAATTGTTTAAAAGATCTGAAAGAGAGTGCGTCATATTAGCGTCATCTGAAGAGAAGTTGCAGGCGATGGTTAATGTTATGCAAAATGCCCTGAAAATCAAAGGGATGAAAATAAATATGAGCAAAACGAAAGTAATGGTTTTTGAAAGAAAAGAAAGCATGACAAACTGTGGGGTTTCGATTGAGGGAGAAAGAGTGGAACAAGTTAATGAATTTGTGTACTTGGGTTTAAAATTTACTAGAGATGGAAAGTATGACAGTGACATTGAGCGAAGGGTATTGGCAGGAAAACAAATGAATGGGGCACTGCATAGCTTTATGAATAGCCAGAAAGTGTCAAAAAAGGCACGTCTGGCGGTGCATAGAGGTGTATTGGTTCCTACACTTATGTATGGTAGTGAATGTTGGGTTTTGCAGAAGAAGCATAAACTTCCAAAATCAGTTTTTCCAGAGAACTATGACCTGCAACTTTTTAAAAAGCGTGTCCACAATCATTTCCTTTCTATAATCCCTTCCCCTTCTAATAGTCGCAGTGCGGACCGTCCGCGGCCCACACGATAGGTCTACCCTTTTTGCGACTATTTTCATAAAAAAAAAAAAATAGGATTAATGCTGCGGAGATGAGTAGTCTGGGAAGTATAGCCGGAGTGACTCGGTTGAATAAAGTTAAGAATAGTGAGATAAGAAAACGCTGTGGTGTAAAAGAAGATGTGGTCACAAAGATAGATAAAGGAATGCTTAGATGGTTTGGACACGTAGAAAGGATGGATGAAGGAAGATTGACGAAACAAATTTATAAGGCGAGTGTGAATGGACAAATCGGTAGAGGTCGACCTCGGAGAACATATCTCGATCAGATCAGATCAACATTGTTTTGAAGAAAGGCCAGGTCAAGAGTACCAACAACCGAAGAGCATGTATGAGAGCACTGATGAAAGTAGAGGAAGCAAAAGATGTGCCTACCCCTATGGGAAAAAGGCGTGACTTTATGTATGTATGTATGTTTATATTTGATGAGTACCCCTAGGTAAAAAACAGATTAACTTTTCACGTTTCGAAAATTTTACAGATGACTATAGCTTAAAAACTATTTGACGTACCATTTTTTCCGTGAGTGGCTGAAGTTTCTTTATTTGAACAATTAAAAATAAATCAACTATTCTTAAGACTGCTAATTATTATATTATTAACTTGAGTGCAACAGAATAACGCAATAACTGGTTTAATGTTTATTTTTACAAAAGGAGGTGTATAAACGGAAAGGAGTGTCCAGTTACACCTAGACAAATAAATCACAATGATAGTAAATGCCATTTTTTGTTGCATTGAGCAATGCTTGACATTAATATATTGCGCCGATCTAATTGTTAGTGAGAAAGGCCATCAATGTAATAATACAATAATTACTAGCTTGGTTTTATTTGTTATAACTGTATGTGATGCAACTAGAAATGCTTGACTAAACAGCACAATATTGGGGTCTTTTCTAATACGCCCCCGCATTTTTAATTCCTTTTCTACAGTCAACGGCTGGACCGATTTTAATGAAATTTTTAGCCAATCTTTAGATTAGCCGGCGAATGATCGTGTGAAGTCTGGTAGCAACCCCGCATTTTCAGTCTGATCGTGAATCTAACTTATTTAATTAATTTGTCAAATTTAACAATAATGATAATTATTATTATGATTTATGGTTTTTTGTGTTTTTTTTTATACTAAAATTGAAACTATACATAATAGATTAGCATGACCCCTGCGCAAGAATAACACATATTAACATTAAAATATATTGTACTCTTTTATTAGGTGTTTATTAGGTGCAAAACTGTAAAACATTAAGGTCTTTTCTAATACGTCCCCGCATTTTCAAAGTTCTTCACCACGTACTGTTGCTGTTAGGTTAGGACGTTAGGTTAGTTTAGGCTAAGAATAATCGGTATTAATTGAGGCAGTTAAAGTAAAAAAATTAGCCTAACTTAACCTAACACCAACAGTACCTGGTGAAGTTTAAGGGTTGCTACCAAACTCCACATGATCACCCGCCGGGCTTATCTAAAGATTGGCTGAAAATTTCATCAAAATCGGTCCAGCCGTTATACTTTAATGTTAACGTGTCATTCCTGCGTAGGAGCCATCATAATCTAGTCTGTATCGTTCCAATTTTAGTATAAAAAAAAACACCACAAATCATAATCATAATAAGTTGCAGGCGATGGTTAATGTTATGCATGATGCCCTAAAAATCAAAGGGATGAAAATAAATGCAAGAAAAACGAACAAACTGTGAAGTTTCGATTAAGGGGA
Source organism: Agelastica alni (assembly GCA_950111635.1). NCBI lineage: Eukaryota > Metazoa > Arthropoda > Insecta > Coleoptera > Chrysomelidae > Agelastica > Agelastica alni. Next base: position 43,493,179 of record OX467712.1, on the reverse strand, counting down.
AAGAGTGAGACAAGTAAATGAATTTGTGTACTTGGGTTCAAAGTTTACGAGAGATGGAAAGTATTACAGTGACATTGAGCGAAGGGTGTTGGCAGGAAAACAGATAAATGGGGCACTGCATAGAGGTGTGTTGATTCCTACACTTATGTATGGTAGTAAATGATGGGTTTGGCAGAAGAAGCATGAAAATAGGATTAATGCTGCGAAGATGAGTAGTTTGAGAAGTATAGCCGGAGTGACTCGGTAGGATAAAGTAAAAAATAGAGAGATGAGAGAACGCTGTGGTGTAAAAGAATATGTGGTTACGAAGATAGATAAAGAAATTATTAGGTGGTTTTGAAACGTAGAAAGGATGGATGAAGGAAAATTGACGAAACAAATTTATAAGCCGAGTGTGAATGGACAAATCGGTAGAGGTCGATCTCGATCAGATCAACATTGTTTTAAAGAAAGGCCAGGTCAAGAGTACCAACAACCGACGAGCATGTATGAGAGCACTGTGAAAGTAGAGAAAGGAAAAGATGTGTGTAAGAACTGTAGCAAGTGGAAGGAAGTGGTCTCTGCCAACCCCTACGGGGAAAAGGCGTGACTATATGTATGTATGTATAATGATATTGTTAAATTTGACAAATCAATTAAATAAGTTCAGTAATTATGAATAAAAATTAACACTTGGTGGCTATAAAAAAACAATAATTGCGGGGTTGATACCAAACTTCACACGATCATTCGCCTGGCTAATCTAAAGATTGGATGAAAATTTCAATCTTTTTTCGAACTAAAATAAAAACATCGGAAAATAAGTAACATACAATATATTTAATGAACTAACCTAATAATACATAAACATAAATAAATATCGTCAGATATTATTTCCTTATGTTTGTTTCAAAACAATCCATCAATCCAACTGTTAAAATGTTTCTTTCTAATCGACAAAAAATTACTTTTAACCGCGACCCTGAGCTGAAAGGATATAAATAATACACACATGTATTACAAACTACTATTTATTAGAAACAAAACCAAAAAGCCGTGACCAAATGTTTTTAAAAAAAATTTCTGATCATACCGCGACCGTAAAGCAGTGGCGCAACAAATTAGGTTATAACTTTTTCAAAATAATTTTAAAAACCGTGAAAGTACTTGGACTGAAAGTTTTGATGAAAAAATAGAATGTAATAATTTGGATATTTAAGGGCATATATGAACGTCTTTTATAAAATACAAACATACTTTTTACGACAACATTTATTCTAAAAAGTCAACATTGTTATAAATTTGAAAATATCCATAATTAGGTATGTTACAATTTTAGTTTCTGTAGCTAGAGTGTGCTTACTTTTACTTGCATATTTTGTTGAAAAAAAAACGGAGGTCTGGGTGGGACTCGAGAGGTCCACACAACCAACTTTCCAGAGGAAAGAATAAAAAATATTATAGTACAATTTATTATTAAAATTATTTAAAAAAAAGATTTTCTGTTAATGTCAAACGTATTCTTTTAAACTTTTTCTTCTTATCATTTTATAAGCCGGAGCTATTTTCAATTGTTTATAACTATTGAAATTTTTTTTTAATTATTATCAATAATCATTTGTAAGTAAAAATATTCAATTGTTACAAACAAAGCTTGATTATTACTAACAATAATTTTTCACTGTTATACCGTCTTCAATGCTATTCTCTCAATACTGGCACTAGTTTAAAATTCTCCAATTCCTATTTTTGTTTTCTAAAACTATCTTTTTTTATGAAATATTTATTGTCATATTTTTCATACAAATATTCCTAACATGCAATAATCATTTTATCCAAAAGCTCTTAAAATTCTGTATTAAAAATAGTTCAGGTAGTTTGCCATTTTTTTCAGTTTTTTTATTCACCATAAAAAACAGCTTGACCGATTTTGCTAAAAATCTAATCAGTTCTAAGTTGCCTAATTATGCGTCGAATGCAATTGGTCCCAAATTGATATCATTTTTTCTTCCCGAGATAATCAAAACGAAAAATAATTCCGAAAGGGACCATTTTTTTTGGTTTTTTAATTCTCCATAAAAAACAGCTTAACGGTTTTGCTGCAAATCTAATGAGTTTCAAGTTGCGTAATTATGCGTCGAATGCAATTGGGCCCTGGTCGATATCATTTTTTGTTCTCGAGATACTCGAGACAAAAAATAATTTCGAACGCACATACGAACATACGCACATACGGACATACACACACACACACAGACGTCCATTTAAAAACTATTGTATACGATTTTGCGGACCTTGAAATGTGGAGATATGTCAAAATTCGGGATTCGCAAAATCGGACCCATTACTATAACTTCCACTGGGAAGTTAAAAAGACCAAACTAAAAACATTTTTAATGACAATATTGTGTAATTAGTTAGGTACTTTGAGTGATCAGATGTAAAAATATTATTTTTATAAGCTTTTTAAACCGAAAAAAAATTAAAACTGTCATTTTGACGGAAATATTTTTTTTAAGCTTAGCTTATCTACGCCTTTGTCTTCAGTCATTTCGGCAACAAAGTATCCGATTCGACTTGACCCGAAAACTTGTTTTCAATAAATTTAATTGAGAGCTCCATTTACAAACATGCCAGTTGCGGCGTTGGCAACCATGCTACCAATAAATTGATTAACGTGACAGCCATAAGGGGCCAAAAACATGAGCGGCCAATGATATCTTGATGGTAAACGGTAATGTGGAAACGTTTTCTGGTTGGGTGGTCGGCCTTTTAAGGTTAAAAAAGCTTGTCAACAACTTCAGCACTCCAAAAAAACGGCTAATTACAATAAATTTTCGGTAGCTGTTCGAATAGTCTAATTAGATTAAAATAAGGAAGTGCTAGTTTAATAATTTAAAGTGACAAAAGGAAAGTCTTCTGTTAAATTTTTCCCAAAATCCTTCTTTTTGGTAAGATGTTATCATGACGTAAAATATCTTATTGAAGCAATGTATTAAGGATTATTTTAAAATAAGGCTTTCAATGTACATTTACAAAACAATGTTGTTTAATTTAAATTAATCTTTAGAATGAACTTAAACTGTCGACTTCTATATTTTATTATTATTAAATTAATTTGATTTATTCTTTCTCGACCACTCATTCCTTGGTAATAAAAAACAGTGCTGTTCCTAGGAAACACTAGCGAGGAACTTTACAGAACACGATAAGTAAATATCTTAAGAAGTCTGATGCCAAACACACAGATTGGGTAAAAAAATTGTTCATAGTATAATTTTAAATAAAACTAAACTAACATCAATTTTGATAATGTATGCAGAAGAAACTACTGCATATTTAAGAATTTATAGTTATACCTAATTAACGAATTTGTCTCCAATACGAAATTAAACAAAAAATATATAAGTTTAAAATTAATCTCAAAACAAAGTGCTAGTAGGAATGGTAGGTAAACGCACCAGGGTATGTTCGAAATTTTCTTCTCAGTCATAACTCGATTCCGTGTATCGTGATCCCTCATGTTACTCAGAGTTGATAACCGCCCGCCATGTTTCTCTATCTTCTGCTGTTCTCATCACGTGAGGTCCATTGCCAAAAGTGCATACCAAAAACTTGGTGTTTTGTTTCGTGCCAAGAGCTATTTCACCTCCAGTCAGCTGCTTATGATCTGTAAGGCACAGATCCGACCTGTACTGGAGTACTGTTCCCATATTTGGAGTGCGGCACCTAAACATATCCTGAAGCTACTGGATTCTGTCCAAAAAAGGGCAATTCGTCTCGTCGGTGATGCCTCGCTTACAAACTCGCTCACTTGTCTGGAACACCGTAGAAAAGTTGGCGATTTGTCTCTATTTTATAGATATTTTCATGGGCGATGCTCTTCTGAAATATCAACAATCGTTCCTCCTTTGGCAGTCTCTTCGAGATTAACCCGTCAAGTTCAGTCTTCACACCCCTTCGTGGTCACTTTGGAGACCTGCAGAACATCACTTTCCAAAGACTCATTCATCCAACGAATTGCGAGGCTTTGGAACTCATTGCCTAGGGAGGTGCCCCGAGGCATACAACCTCCAGAAATTTAAGAAGAACACCAACTCCTACCTTCTTTCCCTTGGTTCCCACGATGTTCTCTGAACATTACAGGATATCCCTTTTCGTGGGAACCAGAACATAAAAAAAAAGTCACCTCGGTTATAGATAGATTAGTAAAACTTTTTATTTGATCTATGAATCTCATGGGTGACCGACCCCTTCTTCTTTTATCATCGACTTTGCCTTGTATGCACACTTTTTCCGTCCCGCTTCGTCTGATTGCATGACCAAAGAAGCGTAGTATATGACGTTAAATTGTCAGTAGTAGCCGCTGGTTGGTATCAATATTTAATTCTCTTAAAATGGAGAGCGATACGAGTTCCTCCGACTCCTCATCGAAGGAAATATCGAGGGCAAACGATCTGTGGGCAGACGGCAGAACTCATGGCTAAAGGATCTGCGTCGATGGTTTGGACGGACATCAATAGAAATTTTCAGAGGTGCTGTTTCACGCACCCTTAAAGTTAGTTGGATCGCCAACCTTCGTAGGGAGACGGCGTCCTATGAAGAAGAAAATGGAGAGGTTGGTTCCCCGCGCAGTCCAAGGAATTCTTAACATGCGTCGGTAGCAAATCAACACAAAACCTCTCATTCTTCTGCGACACTATGCGTTAAGTGACCAGGATTCAGAACCATATGTAGAAATAGGAAACACTAGGGAGTCCATCAACCTTATATTTGTTTGTTTTGTGATATAGTGATCTTTCCAAATTTTAGTCAGTTGAAATAATGCCGATCTACATACATACAAATAGTCACGCCTTTTTTTCGTAGCGGTAGGCAGAGACCACTTTTTTCCACTTTCGCTACGTTTTTTACACACTTTTTTTGCTTCTTCTTTTTTGTCAGCTTTTATACATGCTTGTGACCTGGCCTTTCTTTAAAACAATTTTGATCTAATCGAGATACGTTTGCCTAGGTCGACCTCTACCGACTCGCCCATTCACACTCGCCTAATAAATTTGTTTTGTCAATCTTCTTTGATAGGTATCTGAACCATCCAAGCATTCCTCTATATATCTTTGTTACCACAACTTCTTTCAAACCACAGCGTTCCCTTATCTCACTATTCCTTACTTTATCTGGCAGAGTCACCTCGGAGATACTTTTCAGACTACTCATCTCTGCAGCGTTGATTCCACTTTTATACTTCTTCTGCCAAGCCCAACATTTACTACTATACATAAGTGTAAAATCGGTACTTTTTTAACGTTTTGGCTTCTCATTGAGATCTGGGAATTCCAACAGTAGCTGAAGAAATCAAATTATACGCCAGAAAATACGAGACTAGGCCTTGAAAATAACCACAACATTGAAGTGTTCCAGATTTTGTACAACCAGGATCAACATAAAAAATTAAAAAAATTAAGCCCTTTAAGTTACTGCTGTTAAGTGATTAGTGTACCTATACGTAGTTATCACGACATAAAAGTGACTGGTGAGATGAAATTTTAAAAACACCAGCGGGTTATGTCTTGGACTTAGTCAGTTGGGACCAGTAGAAGTACCAATGGAGAGAAAAAAGTATAAGTTTAAATTACTAAATTAAAAAAATAAAATTTAATAATTAAAAATATATAATTCCTGTAAATAGTGATATTTGACAAGGAGCCTTTCTTAACCCCTTATTGTTCAACATTGTTATGGACGGAATAATAAAAAGCACTCGTAAACTGAAAGGGTGAAAAATGGGGAACAAATATGTCAAAATCCTATGCTATGCCGATGATGCTGTTCTGATTTCAAAAAACGAAAATGACCTACAGAGATTACTATTCAAATTCAGCACAACGGCAAAAAGTCTAAGAATCTGCAGCAAAAACGAAATGCATGACAACCTCAAAAACACCTATCAGATGCAAACTGGTTGTGGATGATAAAATTATACAACAGGAGATGAAATTTAAATACTTAGGCATAGAAATATCAGGATACGGTGACATCGAGGCGGAGGTAAGAAACCAAGCGGCAAAAGCAGCACGAATCTCAGCTTAGCTGAACGATACAATCCTCCGAAACAAATATATCGGAATCGAGACCAAATCCCGAATCTACAAGGTGATTATCCGACCTATATTAACATACACAGCGGAAGCTAGACCAGATACATCGAACACAAAGAGAATATTAGAAACCACCAAAATGAAAATAATGCGCGGGATCGCTGGAAAAACACTTTTTAACAGGGAGAGAAGCGGGTACATTGGAAGAACACGAACACATAAATGGGATGAATGACGACAAAATGGTCAAAATAACTAGAGACAAATCGCCCTTAGGGCGCAGAAGCGTTGGAAGACTCCGCAAGAAATGGAGCGACAACCTCTTTAATAATTGAACGGCACGGCATACGAAGTAAAAGTAAATTTGCTTACATTAAAGAAGAAAGAAGAAGAAGAGAAGATAAATTTAAATAATAAAACTAAATAAATAAAAACTACACCAACATTTACCATTTTTAACACGGAAAAAACATTTATTGCATTAATGAATTTAATATTAATTTACCAATTTATCACCAATACTACCAATAAATAAAAAGTAAATTAGTTTAAAATTTTAAGTTAATAATTCTTAAAATAAAATTTAATCATTTTTTTAAAATAAACTTTGAATAAATCTTAACTAACAATTATTATTATAAAACGCAAGATTTTAGATTAATTCACCAATTTGTTCCAAAGTTATTAGGTAGCTATTTTATTAATCTCTAATTTTAACAACGTTAAATGGTCGTTTTAAATTTTTGTTTAATTTTAAGAGTTTAAAGTCTTATTTTTTAATTAATTGCAAAGGTAAAATATAAAAAGTTATTTTATATTTGTTTAAATACCTATCTATAGATAGACAATAAAGTTATATTTTCTCAAAATATAAAACAATAAGAAAAAGTAATATTACTTTATATTTTACATCAAAAGATGCGATAAATTCCGTCAATATGCTATCAATGACACAATGGCCTTCACTTGGGAGAGCGAAAAAATATTCTTGGTTATGAAACACTTATTGCTTCAAAAGCTAAAAGCAACAAAACGTTGTTGAGGCGCTTTATGAGAGGGTTTGAATTATGCATATTCAGTCAAATCGTACAAAAAAAATGGCAATAAAATATTTTCCCCCAGATATATTTCAAATTGAAAACAAGTTACCTCCCATAATGTTATCGGCGCCAATAAATTCGAAATAAGGATACGCTGGGAGAATCAATCTTCATGCAGTTAAAATAATAATAATTTAATAGTTAATAAATATGGTCAGATGCTCTTTATAAAAGAAAAGATCGAAAAAAAAAAATTATATTTGTTAAATTTTCTGCAATATTTAAACAATAATTAAAATTAAAAAATATATACTATAATATCTTCCCTACCATGTCTAACTAACCAATCTGAAATGCGGTATTTTACTTTTCAGGAGAGCAAAAATTCCCTTTGGTAGTGAATCCAAAATCAGACGCTCTTTGAACATTGTACGGAGGAGAATTGTAATTCCTTTTTCCGCACACGGAAAAAATTTTGCAATTGAGTTAACGTATTTTGTTTATTCCTACTACTTGTTGGGTGCATTTTTTATTTAATAATTCTGCATATTCTTTGTCTTTCTGATAAAATAAATCTGTAATATTGAATTTTCAGGTAATCTTATTTTTTGTATTATTAATCTTAATTATAGCAGCACTCTTGTTTGCGACATGCTCCCGAAATTCCGAAAATTAAAACAACATAAGATAGTAAAATACCTAAGCAAGAATAGTATATTCTCTAACAAGGTTAGAATGAATCACGAATTTTCATTCTAACCGAGTAGCAGACTATACTTTCTCCACGATCAAAAATTTTAAAATATTTTTTAATGGAAACAAACAAAAGATAATTTTTATTGCAGAATTCAATTAAGATTACATTAGGGTAAACACTCAATAATTTAAGAAACATTCTACTTTGTATTAATTGTTATATTTGTACAGTTTTCGAAATTAAAACTGGTGCATTATTGGAGGAATTTTCGACAATTGCGTGGTTCGTAGAAGATAAGTTTATGATACTTCTTATATTTTCGAATAAAAACGTGACAGAAATAATTTTGACACCACTGAAAATTGCCGCTACGGTGACAATCAACTGCGTCAAGGCTAATGTTATTATTGCTAACCAGAGTGAGAACATTATTCTATTACAAGAGAGAGAATGTAAATACATTTGAATTGCATGTGGGCAGAGGTGTTGCAGAATATTTCTTCAATCTCGAGAGAGAGAATTCCAGCATTCTGTAATCAAATTTCATTTCCGAATTAGCAAATCCTGTGATGATCGTGGAGAAAAATATTTCAAACTTACCTTAGTTTACAGAAACTGATCGTCAGGGGCACTTATTATGAATTCGTTAATTTGGTGGTTGTTTAAAACGTTTGACTTCTTTGGTTTGTATTCATCTTTTTTTCTTTTTAAAAATGCTTTCATTTTCACATGTTTGGCAATATTTACATTTTGATTTACGTACAAAGTAGTGAGCAGCATAAAGTAGTGAGACCACACTGTATGTATTTGGTTTTACTTTGTTGGATAAATCATCCAAGTATGCAAGAAGGACATTTTATGACAATGAATATTTTTTTTCTTTTTCTCCAATTGCGAAATTCTTCACATGCACGTTCACATCTGGCTCTTGATTTCGTTGGTAGGATTTTTAGGGAGGATATTTTTGCTGCCTCGATGATTTTTAGTGGAGTACACTCACTACCACTATCCTTGTCAGTATCCATGATATTGTTGTGCATGTCTAGGATACGTTGGTAGGTATAGAAACTGACCTCACAAAAATTATGAATGCACCAAACATTCACAATATAATCAAAGTAACTTTTGACGTTTCACAAAAATTGTTCAAAACCTGCTAAGATCAGTTGGAAGGGCGTCGGAGTTTTGACGAAAAGTACGTGACTTTGATCCTTAAACGCATTTTTTTTATTATGATAATAAAAAAATTACACTATTCAAAGAGATTTTTTCAGATTTATATGTTACATAGATAAATTTAAATCAAAATTATATATTTGACAGCTTGACAGAGGTATATATTTATAAAAATTATGTATTTGACAGTTTATCTGCATGCGGAAAGTATTTTGCACGCTTGTGGATACATGCTACTTTCCGTGGGACTTTACAGTGCGATATACGTTACTTTCCTATGTGGTCGTAGGAAAAAGACATTTTTTACATTTGTTAGTATAACATGGCAGAGACGTTGTATTATCTTTCTAAAACATTTATATTTTTTTTTAATGAAAATAGTCGCGACTATTAGAAGGGGAAAGTATTATAGAAAGGAAATGATTGTGGACACGCTTTTTAAAAAGTTGCAGGTCATAGTTCTCTGGAAAAACTGATTTTGGAAGCTTATTCCATTCCGTAGCAGCCCTGTAAAAGAAGGATTCTTGATAAAGATTGGTCCTTGTAGTGTCAATCTTGAGAGTAAATGGGTGAGACTGATCAGCGTGCCGAGTTCTTCGGCCGAATGTGGCCAATGGTGGTACAAGAGTTTTTATTTCTCTGGAGCATCTGCCATGGAAATATCTGTAGAGTAATGACTGGTCTGCAACTCTTCTTCTATGTTCTAGAGGGTGAAGGGTATCTGTGAGAGTTGAGCTGTTTATCAACCAAATGGTCCTTTTCTAAATGGAATCTAGAAGACGAAGAGAATGCCTTGGCGCTGAATCCCAAATGTGCGAGCAATACTCCAGTAGAGGTCGGATTTGAGCCTTGTACGTCGTCAACAGTTGATCAGAAGTAAAAAACTTTCTAGCTTTCCTTAGAAAACCTAGCCTCTGGTTTGCTAACTTTGCGATGTTAGCAACATGGTCATGCCAAGACATATTATTAGACACCGTGACTCCCAAAATCGAAATGGATTCAAGGGTTGTAATGGAGTGATTTGAGGAATTTACTTTCTTGGAAAACTGAACAAGATTGTTGGTTCCCCACTTGACGATTGCTTTAAGATCATCAATCAAATCAAGATCATATCAACAAAGCTTTGAAGACAAAACTTTATACATTCCAAGGTGGAAATTTATGACCTAATAGCAACGATTTTTTAAATAAAGTACCTTAGTGTAAATTTGTAAATTAAGAAAAATAATTATTAAAAAACAAGTTACTAACCGCAAATTTTCTAAAGAATTATTTTAAAATACTTGTACGTCCTGTATAACATGCCAACAAAACAATAAACCCGTCTATGTTGATTAAAATGACAAACACACGTATAATAAATTACAGGTGAGCACATTAATGAATATTACACCTTTGTCGTTTTGCCGCCATATGCAAATTATGATAATGAAGTATGCAAATTGTAACGTAATGATCTGAAATGATGCGTTTTATTATGTGGATTAATCTTCAGTTATAACGTTTTTTTAAAGCAGAATATTTCAAGTAGTAGATATCAGCAAAATATAATCAGTTTGACGTTTCAATAAAACTTGTTTACCCAGTTGTTTTGGATATTAAAATAACTGAGGTGTAAAATAAATTTTAACATTAAGTAAATTTGTTAAAACATTGAAACACTTGATTGGTTTATAGTCATTTTATTAACGACGTTGAGAGATTTTTAAATAATTTTATATTTTTAAAATAAATTATTTGTTTCAAGCAAACTTTCAAATCGCACGTTTCAATTACGTTGATAAATTTAATTAAATTTTTTTAAAAATAGAAATAAAATATTTATATTTACATATTAATATTTACAAATAAACTATTATACTTTAAAATGGCTATTTAATTAATCGAAATTAATTTATAATTTTTTTTCTAAAAATTCGCCAATTGCGTTACCTACCAAACTAATTAAATAGCAGAATATTTTTATGGTATGTTGGTATTTTGGGCGCGAGTCAAAGAAGACGAATAGCTACGCGAGCGCTATCTTTACCCATTGATGCGCACTTCAGTTCACGACGAGTGCCCGTACCGTTAATATCGAAAATATGGATTGGACCATAGACCTATTATCCAGAGGAGACGCAACATTTCGATCATAAAACCCTGTTTGTTTTGTCGCAATGATTACATGAGAGTGGCCATGAGATTGACAAAGAATACCAATCTATTCTCTTTGTCCCGTTCTCATGCTGGCAACGCTGTAACATTATAGTGGAGTTACGGCCACGCTTGTAATCAGTGACGTGCTGTTTGTTTAAAATGAGAATATATCTATCGGGTAATGTTTAGTTTTTTATGAGAATATATTTATGAATAGGTGATACTCAGTTTTTATCAAATTGAAGTGTTGTAGCCTGCTAAAAGTATTTTTCTTAACCCCAAAAGTTGGGCTCCAAATTGTGTTACCCTAACTAAACTTTTTCTAAAGTTACAAAAGTGGGGTGCCAATTTCAAACAACTTACTAATTTCCCAAATGTTGGGCGACAATTTTGTGTTACGTTAAAGTTTGTTTTCTAAAGCCCATTGTGTGTAATGTTATAAGTTACTTTGATAAAAATAAATTATTCCAACTCAAGTGCTGCTAATTGTGTATCGAACAGTTTTACTAATACCCGTCTAACTAAATTATTCTATACTGAAAAAGAATTTTAAATACTTTACCTGTCAGAAATAAAAAAAAAATTTAAATAATTATCATTAATATCGATTGGACAAATAAAATGTAATGTATTTAAAATTTTAATTTTAATGTTCAAACTATTTAATAACAGCTAAGTAACCTAAAGAAAAAGATTAAAATATGATACTCAGCGTTCCGTGACTGCTTGATTTCTCGATTGGGTTAAATTTGAGGTGATGTATTGATTTCTTATGAAATACTACAATAAAATGGATCAGGAAGGAATATAGTTCTTCAAATAACAAGGAAAGAAGGATAATACCACTGAATAAGTGTTGCTGAATAACAGGGAAATAAGTAATGACCTTTTTTGAGAATATCTCGAAAAGTATTGATTTCCACATCGTTTGGTTTTTAGATTCGTGTTTTACGCCTCAAAATAATACAGGTTTATTTTAATATTGAAATCGTCATCTCTACACCACCGGATGAAAATATAGTAATGAGATGTTTCAGCTTGAGCAACACATTTCTATGATCTAACGGAATGAAATAGTTAAATGGTTCAACATTCCAAAAAATGGGTTGTATTATTCAGGTTGTTATAACTCATGAAATAATAATAAGAGATAGCATTATGTTACAATATTGTTGCAAATATAATCTACAAATACTATGGATTATCCAATAAAAATCACAAATCTCTTGCCATAACTGGAGAGCGGTTTTTAAAGCACCCTAATGGCCAAGAGACCTCCCGCAACAATAATCCATAGAGAACTGTCAATGGATGGAACCTAATTCACCCTAGTGACTAATAAACTATATCCTTATTACTCTGTGCATAAAGTACATTGTAAACATACAGTGTATCAATAAAAAAAAATTAATAAAATTATTGTTACGAATTGTGGTCAGAGAGTACGATCCTATAGCCATTATTTGTCCAGATGCGACGGGAATCATTTACAAAAAGATGTATGATTCATGGTTTAACAACAAACGCCCGACATTTAGCGAATTGTTTATAGCCGCGGGCAGAAATTGAAACCCGCGATGTATCTAGAATGTTTGATCAAGAATCGGGAAGTAATTTCCAGAAATATTGTTTGGATCTTTTCATGAAATTATGGTCTGCAAAAAGTTAGTTAGAAAGTGATACAGTTTCTGAGAAGATTGTTTTAAGAAGTTCAAGTTGAAGTACCTATAGTTTTGTGAACATGGTGACTTGTAAAGTGAATATCTAAGTGATTTATCGAATAAAAGTTTATTGTATTACTAAAAGAAAGATTAGAATAAATTGTTTAGTTTTTGTATTGTAAATTAACAAACCCATATCGTAACAATATAAAATCAAAAAAACTTGACAGCGTTAGCACGATAAAAAACCAGTAAATTATATTAAAGTAAGTTTTTTAATTTTAATAGACTTGTCTAATATCTAACTTATATACCTATGCAATTAACTAAAGTAAATTTAATATAACATTTTTTTTGGTAAAAGTTTAAAAAAAATGGTTTTAACACAATTAAGATTTCATTGCAAGAAATGTCCAAATGTTTATCTTCTTCTTCTATTTATTTTTTCAAATATGGCTTTTGCCATATTAGTAGGTTGTTTATTTTTGCGTTTTTAACAAGTCTCTTGTCCTCCATTTTCTTTATGTGTCTGTTCAAAAATCTTCGTGTCTGTCACATCCACCTTTATATGACCTTTATTCCGCATTGTTGTCTGATGTCCTCGTTCGATATACATGTTCTTATCATCTGTATTGTTCTGCTTGTATCTAGTCTTGTTTCTGCCGAGTATGTTATAAAGGGTCTTATTTTTGTTTAATATATCTTGAGTTGGTATTTGTTCTTCCATCAATATATTTCCATGGCTCGTTATTTTTGCTCCCACATATTTGAAGTGGTTCACTTTAACAACGATTTTGAAATCGATTTCCAACACACATCTTTCGATGTTACTAAGCACGTTGTCTTCTCAGTGTAAAAGAGGATATTAAGTTCTTCTGATTTTGTGTTAAAAATCTACAATAAGGACTGCATCGTCCGCATAGCATGCATGGAAAAAGGTATTTCCCATTTTGTCTACGGCTGCTTTAGGCAGACTTTATTATTTATTATATTATCCATTATCAAGTTAAATGTGTTATATGAGTAAATAGCCCTGTCTCGTGTATTTTATTAAAACGGAAATAAAAAAAGATTTGATTAACAGATTTAAAAGACGCAATGAAGCAACAAAATGTATTTAACTTAATAAATGCATACCCAAAAGATATAATAAAATGATTAAGAATTTACTCCGCATTTTATGTTATAATTCGATGAAGAGTGGTTAAATCAAAAGAGAGGACAAGGGTGTAGCTAGCAAAGAATATAATTGGGATGAAACAGTTTACTAAGCCACATAAAAGTAAGTGATCGCATGATTTCACTCAACTATATGTAACGTGCCTTTTTTTTCCCTTCTACAGTTCCATTATAATTATATCTCTGATGATTTTATATTCCTCAAGTACTCGTAAATAGTGTCGCGTACCGTATTTTGTTGTAACTTCAATATATCATTCGTTGTAAATAGTGTTGCATAGCCTCGATTATTATGTATTATCGATTATATTATTGTTTGGTTTGGCTGTCAACACGGACGAACGCGATTCTTGGTGTGGAACATAGATTTGCGAATATTCTTGTTTGACGTCAATTCCGTGTCATATTTCTTGATATCCGGCTTGGGAAGCAGTCTAGTCGTGTGGAGAGAGTCTTGGGAGTGGTGTGGTGAGAATTTCTGGGGCGGTGTGATATTAACAAGTGTGCAAAACCTCTACGGTTTTCCTTTCATATCTGGCTGTATTTGGGCCATCTGAATTAGATTTTAAAGGAAAACCATTTAATTTTTAACTTGAACATTTTATCTTACCTTCGTTGTTGATATTTTGGATTTTGGTGTCGAGTTAAAATAACCGCATGCGGGATTTATTTGAGGGAAGCCATTGTTAATTAGCAGGTGCCGTTCCATAACCAAACCGGCCACAGGAGTAGTGCATTCGTATACCCAAAGGTTACAAGTGATTTATTTTAGAATATTTAACGACGTGACTTATTTTTGACACCACGATTAAGTTTTGTTTTAATTTATTAATATAATTTTATTATTGAACTGTTCTCTCTGTGTTGATGTGACTATATTTGTTATAGTTTTATTATTGAACTGCGTACTTTGATTTATTGTTAGCTGTTGATTTTGACTATATTTGTTATAAGTTTATTATTGACCTGTGTACTTTGATTTATTGTTAGCTGTTAATTTTGACTATATTTGTTATATTTATATTTTAGCTATAATTTCATTTATTTAGTTCACCATTATCTCAGTTGTTTATCGTGTGGCTCTGCTAGTGCCTATAAGACTCAGGGGTTTCCGGCTTGAACCGTCTAAGTCGGTGGCGCGGCTCACTTTTATTTTCCTTTTTTTTCTTCTACCCTCTACGGCTGAGCTCGGGCATAATTTGCCAGTAGAGAGACCGCTGGCAGAGTACTCTATAGAGAACGAAAAAGACGTGGCATATAGTTTAAATAGTACCATTTTCTTGAATTTTAGATTTTATTTACATATAGAAAACCACGTGCATTCTATTCCGTTGTTAAATAATATTATTTAATTGTTGTCATTTATATTTTCTATTATTAGTTATTCTTATATTTGTTTTTACTGTGATAGAGTTGCTACTATTTTGTTGTTATTCTTAATATGCTCAAAAAAATATGTTTTTGTCTATTGTATAATTTAAATTTATTTCCTATGTTTAAACCACCTTTACAAAATTTATCACATAATAAGTACCTAAACCAGAATGTAACAAAAAAAAGTAGTAATTTAATACTGTCTTTTTGGACAAGTGAAAAATATTCCAAGAAAATAGTTTCTAGGCGAGTTACGTACACTATTTTTTGTGTGGATTAACAAATTAATAAAGCACGTTTCTTTGTAATAATTTTTATTTATTTGGCGACATTCTAATTCTTGTTTGTATTAATATTTATTAAAGCAATTTAATGTGTTTAAAAAGCTTGGAATATTTAAATGCCTATTGTTGAATTTATTGTATTAATCGCGAACAAAAACCATGCAAACTTATTAAAAGCAAAATGTTCACTATCTATATTTTATTGTCAAATTGGTAAGTCGTCATTACTATGCAGGAAGTTGGTATATATATATATATATATATATATATATATATTTGAAAGGTTGCCAAAAGAGTAATTTTATTTATATTTTTGCTCTTTATTGCTTATTTTTATTTTGGGTGTATTAGAAAGTGTTTTAAAAAATATAGATACCAATTTTTATAATTATAGGTTTATACATAGATGCAAAATTTACATAAAATAAAATTATAATTATTTAATATCCTAAAAGGTTTCTATATCTATGGTATTTGGCAGAAATTTGATAATTCCAAGATTATGTTTTTTAGTTAATTCTACTACCATATATCATTTTTATTGTATTTTTATTTGATGTAACCATGATATTGAAAATTTGAGCGAATAATTTCATTATTTACCAATTTTAAACTGCCTAATATTCGATACATACCTGAAAAATACCCTCGATTAAAAATTGAAAAAAATAATTGTAAAAGCACATTTAGGGCAATAAATGTATAAATATTTATAATCAATTGGTTTATTTCTTTATTACATCACAGATATTTTTTTGTGTGGAAAATATATCTTCGTAATTCGAACATTCGATCAACGTCCAAACTTCCACCGCCCTTTTGCACCTAAATAGTACGGAAAAGAGGGAAGCTTAAATAAATTAGAGGATAAATGCAATTCACATGCAAAATGCAAATGGCTGCCGAGTTATTTGCAGAACTCTCACGCGAAACGAGATATCACGAGCCATTTCTAGTTTAGCGTTTTACCCAATTAAATAAATAATTCATAGTTTTATGCACGTACAGCTCGAAATATTATACGAATCAGAAGCGCACGTTAAAAAGGAACTAGGGAGGTCACTACTAGAATTATAAATTTATTGATAAAAATATTTAAAATAAAATTATTAAGTACATTATCGCGCGGTACTTTTTGGTAGTTATTCGATATGTCGTGATTAGGTTTGTTCCAACTACTCGAAAAACCCGTACAAGTAACGGTCAAGTTCTGCAGAGTGTATCGGGCCAAAATGACAGCCATTACCGAGGCAGCTGTTTGGACACTCCACAATGAACAAAAGTTCAGCGAGACATCCATTCCTTGCAACAGGCTGGCTGATATCAAATCACTGAACTCAATCTACTTGACCTCTAGGTTAGCTGTGCAATGCCAAGCTACCCTGAATAAGCTAGCAGCTAAGTTCACAGTTAATATTGTCTGAGTACCCGGCCACAGGGACATACAAGGCAACTGTAGAGTGGACGAGCTAGTAAGAAAGGGCACCACCTACCCTCTCAGCTGTATCTGTCTCATCTCAGCCAGGAGTACCGATTGCAAACTTCCGGCTTATCCTGCTCAGTAAAGTAGTTCAAAAAGCCAACCTAAGGCGGAAAAATGAACCCACATGCACATCATCGAAGCAGATTTGGCCTAAACATGACAGGTGGTACACACGCAAGGTGCATGGTAATTGCAGAGCTAAGACATGACTTCTGCAGAAGCTGTCACGATGAGCAAGAAATGAAAATAATGGTACATCTTCTATGCCACTGCCCTTCTCTTTAAAGAACACGGCTTTCTATTCTAGAGCTGACTTAACTGATCAAGCTCAGTTAGCATTAAAGACCTCACTATTTTCATTAAAACCTCTAACTGGTTCTTACGTTAGAGGGGGAGGGTACCGCGCCATCCATTACGGTATTACAACGGGCCAAAAATCCTGAGTGGGTTCCCTCCGAACCGCCGTTTTAACCTAACAAGTGCAATAGATTAATTGAAATCTAAACGTGTATAGACGGTTTATAGGACGATCTGTTTTTCCATTTCAACAAATCTTGGGATCGTTTTTAAACGGTAATTTCGGGGCATGGCTGAATACAGAAACTGTTTGGGCTGATACGCGCATTTGATATGTCATCAGATGTTACGATATTTTTTTTTAACAATCAATGAGTAGTTGGGTTGTTAGTCGATTACGTAAAACAGTCACAAAACCGATTTACATTCCGACTTCGTAGTATTACTCGAGAGAGTATAAAGTTAACGCTTCTGCATAAATTCGATCCAAACGATCCCGAATGCCGTACAAGAGGTGCTGGTTGGAACAAACCTATTATCAAATGTATAAACGTTTCACAGAATGGAAACTAGCGATGGATGTTCTAGACATTAAAAATTATAAAATTCAGTATAATTTATAATATTGCAGATGATAATAAAAATTATGTAAATTGACATACCCACTACAGGGTGTTGCCATTTTACCTAACCAATGTGTGGGTAGAAATAGGTAATTGGTTATTTATTCAAAGTCTAATTGTGTTAATATACTGAGTGAAATTTGTAGTGTTACACCCAAAAGAAATAATTTCTTGTTGATGACTATATTTAACGCATGCTAAGACAGTTTCATCTATTGCAGACTATCTTACAAGGAAAAGTACTAGAAAAACAAAGTGTGAGTAGAAGACGAATGTTAGAATGTTATATCCTGATTTGGTATGAGTACAACTGAGTTGTTCCGGGCTGAAGTGAATAAAGTTAAGGTAGCATGTATGATAGATAGCCAACATCCAAAACGTATAGGAATTATAAGTTTTTTTTACATTGATGTTAGTAAATCAATTTAAAAAATTATTCTTTTTGGGTCCACTTTCACTGTCATAAATTTAAACAGAAAACAATAATAAGTAAGTTCCATTACGAGTTACAAAGCTTTATGGGATTTATTTGTAATAAAATTGTAAATGATTCTTTAACCATGTAAATTAGTACCGGAAATGTATTTTAAATTATTTTGTATGTAACAAAAACATTTTCTTACCACCCTATATAAAAAATAAATTACGTCACACATTAAGAGGTCGGGAGGAGATCAACAAATTGTGACGTTAAATGTATAAATTTAAAGAATAAAAACTCCAAGATTCTACTTTTACGAAAAACTTTTATAATATTAAGTATCAACTTTATGTTCGACTTAATTATTGATGATTTTATAACAAACTATTTTAAATGAAAACAATATATAAACAATTTTTTCTTTCGGAGTGGATAGCGGGTTTACGACGCAAGAAAACAAACTTATTTCTCACTCTTCTTAAATGGACGACGTTTCGATCTTTATTTTAGATCTTTCTCAAGGATTTTTAATTTGTGGAAGTCTTAAGTCTATGTTGATGTTTACAATTAACATAAAGCAAATGGATTAAATTTTAAATTTGTTTGTGCCGTCTTTATGTGATTTTACTATTGTTGAAGGAAGAGATATTATTCGTATTGATATTGTTATTAGGTGATTAATCGATTTGCTTAATGTTAATTGTAAACACGTTTGCCCTGATTTTGTGACGGATACGGTATCAGAAATTTTACATTACCATAGACTTAAGACCGCCGACTAAAAAACCTTGAAAAAGATCTAAAATAATGATCAAAACGTAGGTGATTTAAAAAGAGCGAGAAGTTTGTTTTCTTTCGTCCTAAACCCGCTATCCACCCCGAAAAATAATTGAGAAGGACATGAACCATAATAGTATGACCTATAAACAATGCTAAAAGTGCCGTTCTAAGGGACCTGTGACAAGGGGTTGTTCACAAAGTTAAGACAGAATTCATGGATGATCACTACTAAAATCGTTTAAATTAAAATAAAAATTAAATGAGATTATGCCTTATTTTTGTAGGTATTCTATATCTACAGTAGGTAAAAGATTAAAACAATATTTACTTTATCAAAGAAAAAACAATGCTTACTTAAATTAGGTAATTATTTATTAAAAAAATGTTTATAATGATACTAGTTTTTTTTAATTATTTTTTAAAAATTGTTAATTAATTTTTTTTTAATCATAGAGGTTTTTTCACTTATTAAATAACTTGGTTAGGAGAAGTTTTTAGAGTAAGTTCTTACCGACAAACTTTTATTGCATCCTAAAAACTGACTGTTAGTATAAATTGCTAGAAAGTTTTAATCTGATTGGATCGTCACACACCCTCATCGTACTCGACTCTTATGGGAATCAAAATGACTCTAAAGCTTTGGAATTTAAGCTGAAAAAAACTAGCTCTTCAGCAAATTAGGGTTCAAGCGGAAACTATAAAAATTCTCTAGCTACATTAAGAAAAACGGCAGGTTAATATATTATCTTATGATTATGTTACTAAAAATACGCATTTTAAAATAAAATTACTTGGTAATTATTTGTGCATATACGACTCAAGAAATTACTGATAATTTGGATAAGAACCTTGCAGTTACTTAAAAATAATGTTACATTTTGAGCTATTTAATTTCAATAAAGCAAGGTTTTGCAGTTGATAAACCGCAACCTATTTTCTTTCAAAAAAAATGTAGAAAAACTTCAAAATAGACTAAAATGGCCAAATAAGTATAAAACTAAAATTTAAAATTAATTCAATTCCAAAAAATTCATTGTGGTGTGTTTATAACAGCTCCAACTTCGTCTTTGCATGGATTGAATCAAGTTATCTATTTTCTGTTGGGGTATAGCTGTTCGTACTCCCTGCAAATTCTCAAATAATTGTTGGCGGCTCTGAAAACTCCTGCCAACTCATCAAAACAACCAGCCACTGTTCCACAATAAGGGTACGTGTAGAGTTGAATTATTAAAGAAGGGTACCTGTCCAAAGTCTCCACTTTATTTAAAACGAAGTGGATGTCGAGTGCCTTTTTAAACCAAATTTATTACCACCCAACCACACTTTTACTTCTTCTTCGTGTTCTCTTGACGTTTCATCCTACTACAACTGATTTAAGTGGTTTCTAACAATAATAAATCATCTCTATTATCATGCATCAATACCAAATTTTTTACCATATGCTACAGCATAGGTATGTAAGCAAAAAGTACTTTAACAATGTAGGTACCTACCTTTGGCATTAAAAACGATACCTAGAATAAACGCATCAATGCCTGAGGTCACTATCCGCCATCGCACTATCAGGAAAATCCTACGAAATCTTGACTCTAATAAGGCAGTAGGACCAGATGGAATTCCGACAATTGTCCTGCAGACCTGTGCTCAAGAGCTCACCCCAGTTCTCTGTAGACTCTTCAAGTTATCATACAGCAAAGAAGTATTTCCGTCCATGTGGAAAAACGCTAAAGTCCAACCGATTCCGAAAAAAAGAAAGAAGACTATTCCTGCAAATTATCGCCCTATTGCATTGCTCTCAGTCATATCCAAAGTTATGAAAAAAGCAATTAACACAGAACTTATCAAATATCTGGAGAAATTTGAGATAATCCATGACAGACAATATGGATTTCGACAACTTCGGTCTACTGGAGATTTGCTGGCTTATGTCACTCAGCTCTGGACAAACACTATTGAAAAGTTTGGTGAATCCCGTGCAATAGCCTTGGATATATCTAAAGCCTTTGACCGCGTTTGGCACCAGGCATTGTTAAGTAAATTATCTGCCTACGGTCTTCCAACCAAACTGCGCCAATGGCTCTTGAGCTTCATGCAAGATTGCTCCTTACATGTGGCAGTTAACGGTATTTCTTCTGATGCGTTTAAAACCAATGCCGGGGTCCGCCAGAGTTCCATCCTGTCCCCCACCTTATTTCTTTTACACATCAACGACCTCTTGAAAACCACCACGAACCCCATTTACAGTTTCGCAGACGATAGCACACTTGTCTCAACTTTCCCATCATATCGATCACTTTCGGTGAATGATACAAATAGACTCAGGCAGGAACAGGTTGATTCCATCAATAGAGATCTTAAAGCAATCGTCGAGTGGGGAACCAACAATCTTGTTCAGTTCAACGCCCAAAAAAGACAAAGTGCTACGTTTTCCAAGAAAGTGAATTCCTCAAATCATCCCATCACAATGTCCGGAAATACCCTTGAACCAAGTCCCTCCATCTCGATTTTGGGAGTCACGGTGTCCAATAATATGTCCTGGCATGACCATGTTGCTAATATCGCAAAGTCGGCAAGCCAGAGGCTAGGTTTTCTGTGGAAAGCCAAAAAGTTTTTTACTCCTGATCAACTGTTGACGACGTACAAGGCTTAAATCCGACCTCTACTGGAGTATTGCTCGCACATTTGGGGTTCAGCACCAAAGCATTCTCTTCGTCTTCTAGATTCCATTCAGAAAAGAGCCATTCGCTTGATAAACAGTTCAACTCTCACAGATACCCTTCACCCTCTAGAACATAGAAGAAGAGTTGCAGACCAGTCATTGCTCTACAGATATTTCCATGGCAGATGCTCCAGAGAAATAAAAACTCTTGTACCACCATTGGCCACATTCGGCCGAAGAACTCGGCAAGCTGATCAGTCTCACCCATTTCCTCTCAAGATTGACATTACAAGGACCAATCTTTATCAAGAATCCTTCTTTTACAGGGCTGCTAAGGAATGGAATAAGCTTCCAAAATCAGTTTTTCCAGAGAACTATGACCTGCAACTTTTTAAAAAGCGTGTCCACAATCATTTCCTTTCTATAATCCCTTTCCCTTCTAATAGTCGCAGTGCGGGCCGTCTGCGTCCCACACGATAGGTCTACCCTTTTTGCGACTATTTTCATAAAAAAAAAAAAAAAAACATTTTGCAGCAAACGAGATCGTGGTTTATTTCCCAGTACTCTCCACACTTATACGCTTATTGATAAAAAAGATGTATCCCTAATCTTAAATCATCTGAAAAAGAAATAATTGGACATTTTGCCATAACACGTGTTCCTCAACCCAAGCCAAACGAGCAGCGCGATTGCCTCTTGTAAAAGATTAATAGATAATCCCAGCGATCTTCTTGTTTTGGAGTGAGCTTCGTGCAAGCGATTTATATTGGTCCTGTAATAAACTTGTTTTAAATGTGTTTGCAAAAGCTGCATATGTTACTTAGGTGCTGTTACCACAGCGTTTCTTCTCGCAGCTGATTTCTTACATCTCTGTCAGTTATGTCAGCATTTGTTTGATCTGATCGAAATATGAGGTCGACATCCACCGACTTGTCCATTCACACTCGCCTCATAAATTTTCTTCTTAAATCTTTTACACCACAGCGTTCTCTTATCTCACTATTCTTCACTTTATCCAACCGAGTCACTCCGGCTTTACTTCTCAGATTACTCATCTCCGCAGCATTAATCCTATTTTCATGCTTCTTTTGCCAAACCCAACATTAAATGGTGGCTTTTCATGTATAATACAAAAATTCTTTGTTTACTTTGTACTTAAATCAATGCTAACATTTTTTCCCTTTGAAATCGATAAAATATAGAACAAAAACATGCTTTCTCAAGGATTTTGTTTATGTTATGTTAAAAACATCAGAAGATACAGTAACATACAATGTGGATTAAAAATACCACATATTTAATAAACCAACTTAATATTTAAACATGAATTAATATCCTTAGATTATTTCCATGTGCGTATATTTTAATATCCTAATAAGTATTAAAAAAACCGCTCCTCGAAGAATGTTTTTATGTCTCTTATTGGAGGTTTTAATACTTTGGTGTTAAATGTTAAAACTTTGTCTGTAGGCGGCAGACAGAATTATTATTTTAATAGACCATCTTTGGTAATAGTATCACTTTACAAACCTATAATATTAAAGTGTATAAAAATATTTTTAAACGTTTCCATTAGAAATTATATTGATTTTAAAAAAAAATCGTTTTTTATTAGAGCATTTATATTTTATAGTATAAACTCATGAAAATAAGTATGATTTCTATTATCACAAATAAAAGTTCAGTAAGTTTTATTTTAGTAATTATCGATGATAAGTAAACGGGGGCGTGTTGAAAAAACGCTCGGCCACGATGATTGATATTTTTATTAGCGCATTTTTTTTAACAAAAACTTTCTCTACAGAGTGTGTCATTTAACAACTTTTTTATTTCACATGCAACAACCTGTATTTCATTCAATTTTTGTATTTTTCAGAAAATATTTCATGTGCAATGTCCTATACCCATCTTTAACTGTTCAGAAAATATTGAGTGATTTCAGATTAATTGCAAAATTAACATTAAAAAAAGAAATTCAATTGATTACAGAAATTCGCTAGAACACTTTCAATACTTATTTTCCAGTTAGGTCTCGTTGATGAGGAAGTAAGCAAAAATCATTTCAGCGTCCTTTTTTAAAAAATAAAAAATTCATACAAAAATTTTGTGTGAAACGCAAATTGTTGTCTGACTGCATGACAGTAGTTGTCAGTGTTATAGTCGTTCGAATTTCGTTAACTGCATATCAGAAAAATGATTTATTTAACAGAAATGCACAAAATATCAATGCTACAGATGATTGATTATGGAGATAACACACGAACACAAATAGAAATAACTCGCTTATTTCATGAAAAAATTTAAAATTTGCCATCTATATCCCAAAGGAAAAATTTTAGTAAAATAAAAAGTTTTGCGAACTTGGACATGCAAGGCAGATAAAAAAAGCAGCTTCCAAAGCAAAAAGTAATGATACCAAATTGAAAATTATGCTCTGAAATTTGAGGAAAACTCACATTCTTCTAGTCGACTGGCAGCCCCAATGTTCGATGTTAGGTATTTATCGATAAGTCGAACATTAAAAAAAAATAAAATGCATCCCTATAAAATTATACCAACTCAGACCAACACTTTACTGTCATGCTAATCGTCAAAATTGTTGCTGTTGATCATGAGAAAATCCTCACTGGATAAGAGAAGAACATACTCAATCCCCTAAAATTAATGTTTGGACAGGAATCATTGGAGATCATATCATGGATCTCTTTTTCATTGATGCAATTTAAATGGCGATAATTATTTAGCATTGCTCCAAAATTATATTGTGTCAACCTTGACAAACTTATATCCGGATCCAGCAAACCTACTAGCTCCAGCGAATACGATATGGTTCCAGCAAGAATACGATATGGTTTCAGCAAATCAATGTCCAGCAGTACCTCAACCGAATATTTCCAAATCGGTGGATAGGGAGGCGAGGATCGATAAAGTGGCCAACACGATCCCCTGATCTGACGTCATTAGACTTCTTCTTAGAGGGGATATGTCAAAAGTATTGTATACAAAACTAAACCTCTTGACTTTGCTAATAACGCTTGCGATTAGATCGGTCACGCCTGCGATGTTGAGTAACGTCCGAAGAAATGTTTATTTAAGATTGACATTATTATTTTTTATTTTTACATTATCAATAAATAAACAGTACCTATTACTTATTAGTTTTTAAGTGTGCTGTAGAGAATTTCTTTAACCAATTGATTTTCTTTTTTTAATGTTAATGTTTGCAATAAATCTGAAAACATTTGATAATTTCGAAAAAGGGTAAAGATGGGTATAGGACATTTCACATAAAGTATGTCTATAATTTTCTGAAAAATCGAAAAATTAAATAAAATATATGGTGTTGCATTTAAAATTAGAAATTTGGTATTGGCTGTTGTTACATGACACACCCTGTATAGAAAGTATTTGTTGAATAAAAAATGCGCTTCCATAAATACCAATCGACGTGTCCGAACGTTTTTTTAAACACGCCGCTAGCACGGACTGGTTTAACATTGAAAAGGGTGTAAGACAGAGATATGTGGCTTATACATAAACGATTGTTTAAAATATTTGAAAGAGAGTGCGTATGGATTAAAAATGAATGATTTGATCCTAAAATGCCTTCTTTACGCCGATGATCAAGTCATATTAGCGTCATCTGAAGAGGAGTTGCAGACGATGGTTAATGTTATGCATGATGTCTTGAAAATCAAAGGGATGAAAATAAATGTAAGCAAAACAAAAGTAATGGTTTTTGAAAGAGAAGAAAGCATGGCAAACTGTGAAGTTCTGATTATGGGAGAAAAAGTGGAACAAGTAAATGAGTTTGCATACTTATGTTCAAAGTTTACGAGAGATGAAAAGTGTGACAGTGACATTGAGCAAAGGGTGTTGGCAGGAAAACAAATGAATGGGGCACTACATAGCTTTATAAATAGCCAAAAAGTGTCAAAAAAGGCACGTCTAGCTGTACATAGAGTTGTGTCGTCTTCTACACTTATGTATGGTAGTGAATGTTGGCTTTGGCAGAAGAAGTATGAAAATAGAATTAATACTTCGAATATGAGTAGTCCGAGAAGTATAGCCCGAGTGACTCGGTTGGATAAAGTAAAAAATAGTGAGATAAGAGAACGCTGTGGTGTAAAAGAAGATGTAGTTACAAAGATATATTAAGGAATGCTTGGATGGTTTGGACACGTAGAAAGGATGGATGAAGGAAGATTGACGAAATAAATTTATAAGGCGGGTGTGAATGGATAAGTCGGTAGATGTCGACTGCGGCGAACATATCTCGATCAGATCAACATTGTTTTGAAGAAAGGCCAGGTCCAGAGTACCAACAACCGACGAGCATGTATGAGAGCACTGATAAAAGTAGAGGAAGCAAAAAAGTGTGTATGTATATATGCCCCTATCGAATTTATTCCATTTGGCTGATACACACTGTATAATAATATTTTTGATATTTTTCAGCTACACTTAATAATTTTACATTTTAAATCTCATAAAAATACACAATCAATGTACTTGCGTGGTCTGTAATATCACATTTCATTTTTGTAATATAAACTGACTAATAAATAAGTTAACCAATCCATTAATATTTCTAAAATTATTCTTTAAAATCCTTTTAAAAATTCCTTAATTGTACATCATTAATATTGATACAATGTATCTAAGCGTTTTGACTTTTTAGCAAAATATTATTCCTAAATTACACTACAAGTAGGTATATCATCGTTTTGGTGAGTTGAACATTTTAAATCAAATAATAAAATATTGCTAAACGTAATTAGCAATTGTGAACTCGACCCAAAGTTCATTCGAATGAAATAAAACATTCAGACTGTAAACAAAGAAACATTATCCAGCTTTGAAATAGATAAACTTGTAACTGAAACAAATCCCAGCAATTTTACAAAACCACTACGAAATAAAATCGATACTCGTGCAGGGCTGGTCTGGACCTCAATTTATGCTTATGGCTTTATTTCAACGCATGAGACATGTTTAAAAATAAAAAGACCGTATTAAATCTCATTGTTGTTTTTTTAATTATATTCTGTATGTGAGTAATTACAATCAGTGTCAAAAACATAAGGACCAAGTTAATAACCTCTAACAAAAGTAGGCCAATAGAAATTAAAGACAGTCAAATTAATTCCACTTTTTCATTGGGTTTTTTTTTTTCATTGAGATATGGTTTAGCAAACAAAAATTTAATAGCAGATTTTAATTATATACAATAGGACCTAATAATATTAATGATTTATAAAAATTATAGATAAAATTCATTACAGTTGTTAAACCTTCGCTATGTTAATAATATACTTACAGTCTAGTACCATTCATACAATTATTTTACATCAAAATGGAAAATATTCTTCGTATTTAAATATATATAATATATAGACAGAAACTCTCAGTTCTAAGCCGACCAGCGAAGACTACGCATTGAAAATGCCAAGTAAGACCTTGGCGAAACGTCTGCAAAAATACAACCGAATTATTACTAACGAACATATGCAATCTCATACATGTTATTGGGTTGCATCGTGACCGATGATTCCAATCCCTTCAATATTTGTCTGCATGTTTGGTTTCTCTGGTGAGAGCGTAGGCCAGCATGTTCTTCTACATCCTCTGCATTTAAGTGGATGAACTGTAATGGATAAGTCAGGAAGCTGGCTGTTTTGGGTGCTTGTTGTACCGTTTTCTTCATTCTTCATTTATAGATTGAATATTGTTATGGATGTAGGGTGAATTAGGATGTCGGTGTCTCCTATGGCTTGAGTATATCTTCACTTTTTAAGGTTATTTGACACTCTACACATTTATGATTAAGGGATTCACTTTGTTCTTCGTTTTTTCTCATACCTACATACAAATGTACATACATAAATATATTCACGCCTTTTTCCTGTATGGGTAAGCAGAGACCACTTCTTTTGTGTTACGGTCCTTACATACGTCTTTTGCTTCTTCTACTTTTATCAGTGCTTGCATACATGCCCATCGGATACTGGTACTCTTGACCTGGTCTTTTTTCGAAACAATTACGATCTGGTCGAGAAACGTTCGTCAAGGCCGACCTCTACCAACATTTCCATTCATACTCGCCTTATGCATAAATCTGTTTTGGTAATATTTCATCCATCATCTCTACGTATTCAAACATCAAAAGAGGGATACCCTTTAAATTTAGAATTTTGTTAAACCCTGACATAATACACATTTTCATTACACAGAGAAGTCACAGAACTCATAGAACTAGAAGGCTAATATAAGTGGGAGGAACTGATTTGATTCATCACCACATGTATAGATGAGACACACGTAATCATGCGCATTTTATCAACAACATTGCCAGTTCATGTAGTGGTACGAGAATCTAATTAAATGGCATTATGATGTATATTTATATTGCATTACATTTCCATGAAAGAGCCGAAACTCCTCAATTATCGATTACTTGGGATCATTTAGTTCTTGACACAAGTATTCAGAAGTGTATATGCAAGATAATATTACAACTGATGGAATCTTAATAAGCATTATGATTTCCTACAATCTAATTTTGGCAACGCTGTTAACATCAACTCCTGTCATTTAGTCCGACGACATTTTTCTTCAGAGCCGATCTTGCGTCTTTTGTTGTTGATTTGTGTTTCTTAACGTTAAATTAGTGTTTTTTAATTTCGTCCTTTTTACTCATTGAAAGTAAAGCACCTCCATTTAAAAAAAAAATACATTGAAAATATTTCATTGCCATGTAACAAACTTTGAATATAAGAACACAACATTTTTTTGTTATCAGAAGCGAAGTGGCAGAAATAATAAAATATCTTATCTGGGGCGACATTATTTGTAATAAACTGACTTGCAGTAGCGACATCAACTAACACAAAAGGAGACAAGAATTTTGGCGACAAGTAAAAATACGATAAAAAAGCATGTAAAGAAAAATCCTACACCGGGTGACGCAGCTTTTTATGGCCAACAAAAATCCCAACTATAATATAAAAAGTCGAGCTTTATTTCATATTTAGTTTTTAAAAACATATTAAAAAAATTGAGATTTAATAAATGATCTACAAATAAGAAATAAATATAATTTAAACATTTTAATTAAAAATGCAGAACTATGGTTGGGTCCTAAAATATTGTTCTATTTTCCAAATTATTCTGCTAACATAATTATTGCAAAAAACTATTTTCATTACGGGTTGAAGATTTCGTGCGTCCTGTGTGTCGTTTGAGTTCATCTCCAGGTCTGCTAACAACTGAGCCGACCAGCGAAGACTACGCATTGAAAATGCCAAGTGAAATCTTGGCGAAACGTCTGCAAAAATCCAATCGGATTTTAACTAACAAACGGATCCAATTCCGAATCGATATTTCAACACATTACGAATAAATAAAAACTTCAAAAGTTCATGTGATTTACTTTGAACTCAAATCAATAGCAAAAAATTCTCTTCAATATATGAAACTGATAAAATAAAGAACAATAACAAAAACATGTTTTGCCAAGCTATTTTTGTACTAAAATCAAAACACATAAAATACAGTGACAATATATTTAATGAACCAACCCAATAATATTTAAATAGTAATCAATATTCTTTTAATATTTCCATGTGTGATGGTATATTTTTCGGGTTCATTTTATACCCTACAACGAATCTGTACTTTAAAACAAGTTCAGACACAGAGAACGAACTTCAAATGTAACCTTGGAGAATAATTTCAAAAAGGAAATTAAATTAAAGTCAACTCCAAATGAGAGTTCGGTTTTATTGTTTAATTCACTCTATTCTCTATCTTTTTGATGGTTTCTGAGCTAACTATTTTTGCTCCGAATATAAATTCCTACCGGTAAAATAATTAATTTCTGTTATCTTCGCTAGTACAGAATCGCGAAGGGTGCTTTCGGTTTTTTTTATTATTTTATGTACTCTTGAGATATTTAAGAAACGATGAGAAGTGCAATATGACGTTCCGTAAATTCTTATTTGAATGCAGATTAGAGTTAATTTTAATTTCTAAAAAAGTATAACACAAGAGTTTAAGTATTTCTTATGAAAAATACAGGGTGGTTAAAAAAAAAAGTGACCCCGTCTCTAGGATAGGTTGAAAACTGAAAAAGAATTGGGGTTTGCTTAGTAAAAATTTTTCGTAACCGCATCCGTATTTAAGATAATGGGCGTTGAAGAAAAAAAATTTGGTTATTACTTCATAATTTTCAAATCAAAATATTCCGAAAACGGTACACAGTATCGAGTTTAACCAAGAGTACCTTTTTGGTGTAAAATTAAATGATGTTTATGTTCACTTAAAATTTTGAAGAATAAATCTAACCTTACAAAAGTTACGTTCAATACTACTTTGTACGAGCAGTACGCTACCTTCATTTGAAACACCCTTTATAAAAGCACGTTCATGCAGAACTTTTAAAAAATCACACTCGTTATATGAATTCAACTGCCATTGTCGACATGGCACATTGGCAAATTATTTTAGTGGGGGAGCTAGAGGCTTGCATTAACAGGAGTACACCTATTAACAGGCCAATAATCGTCAACAAGTGAAGTACGCATGGTTGTTAATCATTTTTACCATCATTATTACCACTTTATAGAAGCTGACCATCTATCTAATAAATCAAAAATTAAAATATTGTTTAATTTGATTTTAAACCAAACAATAATAAAGCTGAAATAAAAATTTTGTCAGGTTGATTACTTTCTGATGATACATAAAAAAATGGTTTTTATTACTTCGAAGATTATTACATACAAACATACATACATATGGTCACGCCTTTTTCCCGTAGGGGTAGGCAGAGACCACTTTCTTCCACTTGCTACAGTTCTACTCACATCTTTTGCTTTCTCTACTTTCATCAGTGCTGTCATACATCTCGTTGGTTGTTGGTATTCTTGATCTGGCATTTGTTCAAAACAATTTTAATCTAATCGAGATATGTTCGCCGAGGTCGACCTCTACCGACTTAACCATTCAACTCGCCATAAAAATTTGTTTCATCAATCTTCCTTTATCCATCATTTCTACGTGTTTTAACCATCTAAGCATTCCCTTATCTATCATTGTAACCACATTTTCTTGTACCCCACAGCGTTCTCTTATCTTACTATTCTTTACTTTATGCAACCAAGTCACTCCGGCTACATTTCTCAGACTACTTATCTCAGCAGCATTCTTCTGCCAAACCCAACATTCACTACCATACATAAGTGTAGGAACTAACACTCTTCTATGCACAGCCAGACGTACCTTTTTTAATACTTTCTGGCTGTTCATAAAGCTATGCAGTGCCCCATTCATTTGTTTTTCTGCCAACACTCTTCGCTCAATGTCACTGTCATACTTTCCATCTCACGTAAACTTTGAACCCAAGTGCACAAATTCATTTACTTGTTCCACTCTTTCTCCCTTTATCATAACTTCACAGTTTGTCATGCTTTCTTCTCTTTTAAAAACCAATACTTTCGTTTTGCTTACATTTATTTTCTTCCCTTTGATTTTCAAGACATCATGCATAACATTAACCATCGCCTGCAACTGCTCTTCAGATGACGCTAATATGACTTGATCTGATAATAAAAACGCCAAATATGATACTTTGTTTTATTTATAATTAGGTATACAATATTATCATAATCAAATTAAGGCTCTTACTTACTTAAGGTTGTTAAATCTTATACCAAAAGTGGGGCAGATATTTAAAAAAAAAAGATGGCTTTGTAGAGTATAAGGTATGGGTGAGCTTCTTTTAACAAAAGACAGATAGTTGACGCTTTATAAGGTTTACAGAAAAATCTCGTAAGTTTCATTTTCGTTAAATTAAAAGGAAAATCTTTTAGCACATGCTCATGCTTTCCCTACAAGTTAACAGGTTAAAAAAATATTTGCTATAATTTGAGTCATGTTTTGTTTTAATACAGATTGACTAAATGTTAACACACTCCTGTAATAGTTAAGAAGAAAAATAATAGAACGTAAAAGGAAACAAGCGTATAAAAAGTTGCTCTCTATTTTTTTCTCGATAATTTTTCTGTTTCAACTGTCACAAAACACTATTTGTGCTCTTTTCAAATGTAAAAGGCGAATATCTGGTTTTCATTCGGTTGGGTTAGTAAAATGCATCTAGGCATTCAATAAAACTGTTATCAAAGTTGGAATTTGTAGCTCACAAAGCGCGCTACACCCATGTCACTATTCAACTAAACTATAGCCATGGCGACGAGGCAGACGACCGAACAGAGGACATTCGTGATAATTACACCGGTTGGGTACTAGTTATTTTAATTAACAGACCATAATAAATACAAACT
Organism: Agelastica alni; assembly: GCA_950111635.1. Lineage (NCBI taxonomy): Eukaryota > Metazoa > Arthropoda > Insecta > Coleoptera > Chrysomelidae > Agelastica > Agelastica alni. The sequence goes on along the minus strand of OX467712.1, from coordinate 43,460,946 downwards.
TTTTAAACAGTCGCTTTACGTAAACGATTAACATATAATGTATGTACACTCTGATTTACAGTATGATTAAGAATATTGTATTTATTTACATTTCTATAATTTTAGAACTAAATAATGTAACTTTAGAGATGACGAAGGAATCAAAGTAGGTGATTCTGGATCCAAACATTTGTGTCCGTTTTAAGTTGTAAATCAGAAACCACTGAAACGTCTGTAGGACTTGGGTCTTTATAATTTTCCTTTTTCTACACGAGAGAAATGTTTACCCAACTTCGATACAAGCTCTCTCTTTCTCTGTAGCTTACAACCCGGGGTGGGTCTTTGCTGACATTACAATTTGCCTCCACTTGCTGCGGTCCATCATAAGTTCTTCTGGTCGTTGGACATTTAGTGTCCGTAAGTCCACTGCAATATTATCTTTTCACCGCATCTTTGGCCTTCCCACCGGCCGATTTCTTACCGGGTTCTCTTCCCACACCAGTTTTACGACACGTTGGTCTTGTCTCTTCACATGTCTGGCCCATCTCAATCTATCTGCCTTTAGTATTTTTACTATATCTGGTTGGTTATATAGTTCTTGCACTTCCCTGTTAGTTCTAATTCTGTATTGTTGTGTGGCGTTGTCCTTGATTGGTCCTTATATCTCTCTAAGAATTCTTCGTTCTGCGATTTTTAGTCGGTTCTCATTTTGTTTTGTTATCGTCCATGTTTCACATGCATATGTCATTATAGGTCTTATAATTGCATGATAAATTGTTACTTTCGTACGGCGGGTTACATTTTTCGATTTCGTTATTTTTTGTAGTGCAAAACAGCAGCGATTGGCTTCCCGAATTTTGTTGTTAATATATATTGTTATCTGAGGTGATTGTAGCTCCTAAATATTTAAACTCATGGACCCTTTCAAAATTATAGTGGTCCATTGTCACATTTTATCCTATACTGTCTTTTCGTTCTGTTCTTGTTGTAGTCATGTATTTTGTTTTATCTTCGTTTATTTGTAGGCCAACCTTCTTTGCCGCAGTTTCCAGTTTAATGAACTTTTCCTTAACGTTGATAGTTGTATTTCCTACTATATAAAAATCGTCAGCGAAAGCTACTACAATGCGCGGACCCTGATTTCCAAATAGGAGCGTTTCTATGTTTGCCCTTCGTACGATGCCTTCCAAGGCGATGTTTGAGACCACCGTTAATTAGAAGAAGGTTGACAATTTTCCTTCAAGTCTTATTGCACTTGTAGATCCCTCTACACAAGCTTTTGTGAGACTGATCAACTTTTTCGGTACGCCCAGTTCTGCCATGGTATTCCACAATTCCACTCTTAGGATGCTATCATATGCTTGCTTTAAATCTATAAAAAGCTGATGTAGTGTTTTGTTGTATTCCCAACGTTCTGCCTGAGGCAAAACGGTTTTAAGACTTTGGCGTGCAGGGACGGATCGTAAAAGGATTTAAAATAAAATTTAAACGAAGCGTGATCACAACAACGTCTAAGTTACGTAATTTTATTCACACAGATAGAATCGATTAGGATTAAATGTAATTTACCTAAAATGATTCGCCAGAGTTAATAAGTACGTAATTTTGCAAATTTCAACAAATCAAATTAATTAATAAGAATTACGATAACAAAATATATTATAAGGTTAAATTTTAAATCAGGAAACTCACGTTATTCTTCCGTGCAGGAGTAATGATCTGAATCGGCGAAAAATAAACATGCATCGGTTTCCATGTAGTTCCGGTCCCGGGAAAAACGATTTAAGGATATGACATCAGAAAACCGTGGGCAGAAAAGAGTGAGGATCAACTCGCATCCGAATTGCTCTATTTCTTTTTATACGAGAAGTCTGAGCAAAATGCATTTTTAAATTTTTAAAGATTAAAAATAAAATAACAACTATCGTGTAATTTATACTCTTTGAAAACAAAACAATGTAAAATGACAAGTGATGATGAATTTTTCATTTCTGAGACTCCTCCAGAGCTGGTTGACGCAGTAAATACTGCTTTATTAGAAACACGAGTTCTTTCTCGGAAAATGTTGTAATGGCATACTTTCTAAACCTTTTTTTAAAGATGAAATCTTCAACATTATGGGCCAATTATTTAATGTTGAAGTCAACCGTTGCAATTAAACACAATGTAGATATAACTACATATTCAAAACTTCGTTCTTATTGAAACGGCAAGCTCAAGGTTATAGGCAAGATTTTAACGAAGGAAGAAATCGAAAAAAAAAAAAACTCAGGAAGCTCCAGATAAAGAAAATGTAATGATTAAGGTAATTTACAAGGTTTTAATTTTTATTTAGATTACACATTTATTCATTTTTTAGGTGGCTTTATATTTGGTATTTCTGAGGCCTGTAGAATGGATGAATTAGTCCGAAGAAGATGTCCGATGTAGAAGACCTAGAATCTAAGCTTTTAATTAGCATACCTGATTCGAAGACCAACAAACCAAGATCAATTTTAGTTAATCAGATGTACTTGAATCTTTATCGAAAGTAAGTTTCGTTAAGACCAGAAAATATGAACAGCGACCGATTTTTCTTTAAATAAAAGTGGAAAGGGTTGTAGACAAGTAGTAGCAATACATCAATTTAGAAAAATGTCTAAGATAGTTGCTATTTATTTGAACTTGGAAAGTCCGACAGAATATACTGGTCACTGCTTTCGTCGGTCTTCTGCAGCAATATTGGTTGACTCTGGTGCCGACATAACTAGTTTAAGGAGGCATGGCGGATGAAAATCATCAAACGTTGCTGAAGGATATATCAAAAAATCTCTTAACAATAAGGTTGAGGTGGCAAATTAAATTTTTACAGTACAAAATAACCCTACTACCTCACATGTTGTCCAAAATGTTTCTCATAGTTCTAATAAATTTTCAAAATATAAATTAATATCTTAGAAAAAACTTGTTTTCAATCATTTATGTAAAACACTAACAACTGTAAGGAAATATCATTTCCTTACAGTAAGGAAATTAATATTTCCCAACAGTTAGGAAATCTTGACTTTTTCTTTAAGAAATTTTGTCATTACAGACAAAATTTCCTAGCGATTTGCGAAAAAGATTATTTTGCAGGTAAAAACGAAAATGTTTTGTAGTACCATCCTGTGAAATGATTTATTCTCACAAAAATGTCAATTTTGTCACTAGTAAAAGAACCATATCTTATATTTTAAAAGTAATACAAACGATAAACTAAATCAAAAATTAAAAAAAATTGTGTTTAGGTTATTGATACAAATTAATTTATTATTATTCTAATACGGACCTAAACCTGCTGTTGGATATTAAGTTGAAATGTGAAATTAGCTGATTTAGTAGTAAACGAAATTGTTAGTTACCCGATGACTTCATGTTTACTATTACGTATCTATTTAATTGAATGCACGCATGCATTTTGTAAATTGTCGCGATATAGCGAAATGTTTATTTTTATCAACAATTTAAATTAACATCATTAAAAATTTAAATATTTCCCTATGGATGTTATGAAACCGAACGGCGACCATTTTTTTTATCAAAATAAAAAAAAATTTACTGTTAATTCCAAAAAAAAATTAGCAATTGGTTGATATTCCTCGAAATATATATACAGGGTAATTAATTGGTGTGATAAAGCTCAGTAGCTCTGAGATACCAAAAAAAATGTGTATCAAAATTGTAGGCATATTTAAGCTTCACATTTCAAATTTAGTAACAATGTTACAGGATGTCCCATAACGCGGTGCCAGATCAAAGTTATGTTTTTTTAAATGAATCATCCTGTATTTTACCATAAAATTAAAATTCTCTTAACCTTCCCATTACAACAATATAAGGTTTGGTATCTCTTATCTCTCTTATCTCTTTTCTCTGGAATCAATCATCCACGGTAACACTATGGATAGGAGACCACTCAGATACCTATAAAGAGAGGATTTAGAAAGGGTTGTATTTTGTCTCCTAAACTTTTTAACCTCTACACGGAGAATATGTTTAAAGAGGCAACACAATCTGGCGAAGGAATAAAGATTGGAGGCGAAACCATTAGTAGCATTCGATACGCAGATGATACCGTGTTCCTAGCTGAATCAACGAAAGAAGTGCAATGTATGTCAGGTAAGATAAACAGAAAAAGTAATAGATGGGGACTGAAAATTAATTTTAAAAAAACTAAATTTATGGTTGTTAGCAAAATGGATGTTGGACCGGAAAGAATAACACTTGGTGGCAGCTGGATCAATCAGTTGATAGATCCAGACGAAGAAATCAAGGCTAGAATAGAAATAGCTGGAAGAGCATTTCTGAAACTCAAACCAAGAAGAAAGCATGACAAACTTTAAAGTTCTGAGTAATGGAGAAAGAGTGAAACAACTAAATGAGTTTGTATATTTGGGTTCACAGTTTACGAGAGATAGAAAGTATGACAGTGACATTGAGCGAAGGGTGTTGGCAGAAAAACAAATAAATGGGGCACTGCATAACTTTACGAACAGCCAGAAAGTGTAAAAAAGGCTCGTCTGGCTGTGCATAGAGGTGTGTTGGTTCCTACACTTATGTATGGTAGTGAATGTTGGGTTTGGCAGAAAAGGCATAAAAATAGGATTAATGCTGCGGAGATGAGTAGTCTGAGAAGTATAGCCAGTGTGACCCGGTTGGATGAAGTAAAGAATAGTGAGATAAGAGAACGCTGTGGTGTAAAAGAAGATGTGGTTACAAAGATAGATAAAGGAATGCTTAAATGGTTTGCTGTTATTCTCTTGCATTACCATGCACATTTTCAGTTATTTTAAAATACTTAAAATAACGCTGCTGGCAAATTTTCCTCTTTATTTTTAATTTAGGTGGTCCCATTCCTCGTTAAATTTAACAAGACGATGAAACAATAAGATGCATTCGTTGCTAGATGAGCTGTCATTGTTGTTAAACGACAAATGTCTCGAAAATGAGAAACGATGAAAACTTTACAGAAATCCACAGTAAAAACAATCAGCACAAAATAAATTTCGAGTCGGTTTAAATAAAGTTTTTCGGCCGATCGTTTGAAACATCTGTTCGTACACGTGAATTAGTTTTGTTTGATTTAGCCGATGATATTTTCAGAACATTTTTATATTTGGTTAACTAATATTCGACACGTTGGAGCAGCATGCGGGCACATGTTTAGGATTTTACTAAAAAAAAATAGTTTTTGAACGATGTTTCACTTTCCACTCTATCGTTACATAAATATATTACTTAATTAATTAGTTATAAAAGTGTCACAAACAATAATTTAATAATCTTAACAAATAGTTGAATAGTAAGTTCGTTTTATGTTCAGAAAACTACATGCATACATCTCATTCAAGTCGATGTCTATGTGACTGCTTAATTTCGAAATTATATTAAAATTAATAATAGAAATGAGCTAAGAACACTCATTCTTTATGAAGCAATTGAAAAGGATTCGTATATTCATAAATATTAATGTATTCCCTAATTTATGAGTCACTTATTAACATACAAAATGTGTTTGCTTCTTTCCAATTGACTGAACAAAGATTCTGGGTACATAATTTTCATCCAGTTATATCTTTCAGTGGTATTTCTCGAAGTGAAACGTTCGATGTTAATTTTAGAACTTTTATACAAACATTTTCATACCGGAATTTAAATGTAAGCATTTCACGGTTGTTCGCTGAACACTGACAAATAAAATTGCTAAAATATTATCCTGTATATGTTCAACTATCAACGCATTTTACTAAATGTTACGGAAATAACTGGAATAGGAACATTTTAACGAGATCATCTTGTTTATGTCGAGATTAAGATTTAGAAATATTGGCAATATTTTCAAACACACTATACACCCACTTTTGTGCAATGCGTTTATCTATGCAATGCAGAGATACCTGGTAGTAGTCATTTTAAAATGTTTTGAGATTGATGCACGAGATTGGCTTTTAGTATTTCTTGATTTCCTAGTGCCTATCTAAGTTCTTACTTTAACACATTCAATTTATTGTATGGGTTGATCCAATAAATAACTATCATAAATAGGATTATCTAGTTCTTATAACCAAAAAAAGTAAACCATAAATTGAATGCTGACCCTTGCCTTGTTTATTTATTTGTATTTTTTATAAAAAATCTAGAAAACTGCTACATTTGTTCTAAATTATAATTTTGAATTTGATTTTTTATGCTTGACGAGCCCTTAATGTTTGGTGCATTCGTCTCATTTAATGCCCAGCGCTTTTCTGCAAGAGGCTCAAGTTTCTGGAAGGGGTCTTCTTTATAATAATTTCTAAAAGTTCCAACAAAGTACATACCACAGTTTCAGAATGATGGTTTTGTACCTTATTTTTTGACCATGCATTAAGAATAGATATTACCATCTTTAAGGTAAAACAACGTTTTCGCAATATCTGACTCAAGGTAACTTGTAGGTAAAGTAAACAACGAATTTCGTCTTGGTTTAACAAGTTCTAATAGTTGAGAGAAAAACGGTAAAATTTTTCATTTAAAGTAATAACATTGTAGTAGCAAAGTAAAATGAAAGCCAGATAGGTATCATAAGAACATTCAATCATCTAATACGGGTTTTCGACTTCCCTCAAAAATATAACAAACGGTGAATGCGGAACATACCGCATTCGTAGAAGGAGGATATGCGAGAAAAAATGAAGGTCGTATATGGGGTAGAGCCCTAGGAGTCCATAAAAGTTTTATTCTCAATTCGGAACACCTAACTGCAAATGTAGTATACAGGAATGGGGTCAATTTTATACATAATTTAGTAGAAATTTTTCACAAGGAATCCGAATATCTGCTTGAATATCAAATATATCCTGTTTTTTATCAACACGAACAAAAATTTTCAAACGAATCTCACTGGTACCTACCGATAAATAATTAAGACGATTATTTTAAACGTGTTTAAATTATTTTAAAATTAAATGATTTTTATGTCACAAAAAATCACAATTAAAGAAATAATTTATCTAAAAATGTGTAGTTTCTCTAACTAGCAACTGCATCCTACTTATTAAAGATCCTTCAGATAATTATGAATTGCGTGTTATTTATATTTAGCATAAATATTAATAAAATTAATAAATAAACATTTTTTTTAAAATGGTAAATAATTTAAAATAAAATATAAAGTTGTTGTTAGTATTCTTTATACTTACACTTTTTGTTTGAATTTAATCAAATTATGAACTAGTTTAAATTATTTCAAATATTCTAAAAAAAATTATAAAAAACATTTTAACTAGAATTTAGATGGTTTCAAAGACAGTAAATGTTAATTATTTACTATTTTGTATTTTTTTTTTAAAATCTAGAAAATTGGCACATTTGCTCTTAGTTATAACTTATTCGACATTTTTTGTGGCAAATCAATAGAAATAATCTAATTATTCAAATGAATGCTACAAGCTTATTCTCTACATAGAAACATTATTATTGCATGACGAAATCGTGTGTGACAACTCAATAAAATATTAATATTATATCTGTGTGTTGTAAAGGATTTTCTATCACGTTTTTAATTTATTTCATTACGTCCGTGTCAAAAACAATAGGTAGTTAACTTCGGAAATTATGTTCAATTTTAATTGTGAATTTTCACTTTTTTAAAAGATTTCAATGACACCGCAATATAAACAAAATAATGTTATAGTTTAAACAAAACAACAGTGTTATACTCGTAGGTACTGCTATAGATAAATATAATCTAAAGAATTTTAAAATGTATAAAAAAGTTATTTTAGATCATAGACCTATTATCCAGAGGAGACGCAACATTCCATTAATAAAACTCTGTTTTTTTGCAATGATTACATGAGAGTAGCCATGAGTATGACAAAGAATACCAATCGATCTTCTTTGTCCCGTCCCCATGCTGGCAACGCTGTGAAATTATTGTGGAGTTACGGCCAGGCTTGTAATCAGTGACGTGCTGTTTGTTTAAAATGAGAATATATCTATCGGGTAATGTTTAGTTTTTTATGAGAATATATTTATGAATAGGTGATACTCAGTTTTTATCAAATTAAAGTGTTGAAACCTGCTAAAAATATTTTTCTAAACTCACAAAAGTGGGGTGCCAATTTTAAAAAAACTTGTTAATTCCCCAAATGTTGGGCGACAATTTTGTGTTACGTTAAAGTTTGTTTTCTAAAGCCCATTGTGTGTAATGTTATAAGTTACTTTGATAAAACTAAATTATTCCAACTCAAGGGCTGCTAATTGTGTAGCGAACAGTTTTACTAATACTCGTGACTCCTTGATTTCTCGATTGGATTAAATTTGAGGTAATGCATAGATTTCTTATGAAATACTACAATAAAATGGATCAGGAAGGTATATAGTTCTTCAAATAACAACGAAAGAAGGATAATACTACTGAATAAGTGTTGCTGAATAACAGGGAAATAGGTAAAGACCTTTTTTGAGAATATCTCGAAAAGTATTAATTTCCACATCGTTTAGTTTTCAGATTCGTGTTTTACGCCTCAAAATAATACCTGTTTATTTTGATATTAAAATCGTCATCGCTACACCACTGGATGAAAATATAGTAAACAATGAGATGTTCCAACTTACTTGTGATAATAAACACTGGGGCTTAAATAATCCGGTTTTTTACACACTTGGCAATGACGAATCATTTTTTCCACTAAATTTTACTGAATTTTACCAATAATATGCGAAAAATTAATGATAATACTCCAAAATCTCGTTGCAACAGCGCTACTAATAATAATTACTAATAATTAGTATTTTTACACGTGTAACTATTCAGACAAGCCATGCAGCGTTGTCGCTTATTGAGCAACACATTTCAATGATCCAACGGAATGAAATAGTTCAATGGTTCAACATTCCATAAAATGGGTTGAATTATTCAGGTTGTTATAATTCATGAAATATTAATAAGAGATAGCATTATGGTCACAATATTGTTACAAACAACAATCACAAATCTCTTGCCATAACTGGAGAGCAGGCAACATCACAGCACAACACATTCCAGTCGGCCGTATCAAGATCATATAATCGCCCAGAAAGTGGGGATGTATGATCGTGTTTAAATGTAAATATTTCCTTTTCCTTCGATAATAGGTCTATGTTTTAGGTTTATATTTATTAATATTGTTACAGAGCAAAGAATATTATGTGTTAAAAAACCAATTTACTTTACATTTATAGCTATTTCATTTACTGTAATCAGTTATATTGTCCTATTTTATTTGCTTTTGAAAACACAATTCGGTACTTCCTCAAACTTATTACACTATTCGGAAACACTATAGCAGATAGTAAATGATAACACTTGCGTGTTTGTTTAAATTAATCATGCAGGGTGGCCAACCGAAAACGAAACATCCGTTTTTTGGAAACTCGTCAATATTTTAGAAAAACGCTCAGACCCGTCGATTTTTGATTAAAGTGAGATACTCTTTTCCGGTATTTTCGACTCCACTATTTTTAACCCCAAGCGAGGGTAAGAATTACCCCAAAATTTTTAAATATTTAAATGACATTGATGGTCGAATAAGATGTCTTTTGAAAGCTCTAACAATTCTCTTTACAATAGTCTTTAAATTTTATATTTCCTCCCAAAACTTTGAAAAAACTTACATGTTAAAATTCCAATTATTTTAGTTGCTTACTTACTACTTAATTGATTAAATGTTCAAACTGATGACCACCATAAAATAATAAAGCTTTTGTTCAAAACGTTCACGCGCATTCCTAAGAATTTCCGGAGTAATTCGACGGCACTCGTCCAAGATTCTTTGACGCAAATCTTCCAACGACGCTGGTTGTGTTTTATAGATTTTACTTTTCAGATATCTTCACAATAAGAAATCGAGCGGCGATAAAACTGGCGATCGTGGAGGCCATTCAACGCTGCCTCTTCTTTCAATCTATTGTCGTGGAAAACGTTGGTCTAAATACTGACAAACAATCACCGCATAATGCGGAGGATAACCGTCCTGTTGAAAATAAAAATAATCTTTGCCATACTGTAGATTTTTTTTTAATACATATCAGTCAAGGCAGGGTCAATAGCGTCTTCCAGTAATTGCAAATACATTTCGCCAGTCAAATTGCCTGGTAGACAAAAGAACCCACCAGTCGGTCACCGCAAATGCCAGCCCATGTTAGGTTTTATGTGAGTGGGGCGTGGTCGCCCCTCCACCGCGACCCTTAGTAGGTCTATTGTGGCTCACCCCTAGAGGCTACAGTTCACCGTACAATCCAGCCCTTCTTACGAAGTTCATGGTTGTATAGGGTGAGATTTTTTAAAAATCGGTAGGTTCTAGGTTAGTGTAACCAAATATGTTGAACCTTATTCTTCCCAGGCCGGGGCATGAACATAGTATATGTTCAGCAGTTTCGTCTTCCACGCAGCAGAACCGACAGTCCGTTTGTTGGTTCAGATCTATCTTTCTGAGGTGGTATCTCAGACGACAGTGTCCCGTAAGCAGTCCTGTTAGAATACGCAGGTCATTTCTGCTCCATTCTAGGATCTGCTTAGTTGTGTTTCTCGAGGGTTGTAACGGTAAAAACGCCTTCGAGTGGGTTAGCCCTGGTAAGTCGGACCAGTACGTGAGTATTTTCCTCTCCGCCCAGTCCGAAATAATTGTTTTGGCGGCACTTGTGGTGACTCCAAAAACCGGTTCTGGTCCAGTGAACGCAGATTCGGCCCCCTGTTTTGCAAGGGTGTCGGCTTTTTCGTTTCCTTCCACCCCCTGGTGCCCAGGTACCCACAGTAGGGTCACCCTGTTGTTCGCACCAAGGTACTCTAAGGATTCGATGCAATTCCATACAAGTTTAAAATTTATCTTGTTGGAGCTCAGTGCTTTTAAAGCGGCCATGCCAGCCCATACATTTAATTTCTCCGGTTGTTGTGTATGCACCTCGTGAAAAACTCTTGGGTTTGAATCGGACCAATAGCGGCAATTGTGGCGATTTACCGTACCGTGCAAGAAAAAACTAGGTACTAGGTACTAAATATACCACTGGCGTACTTAACTCGAATTAATGACATTTTTACCGTTCGTGATTGTTTGCAAATAAGTTTCACATTTAAAATCATATTTCTTAATAAATAATGGGCCGAATTTTAAAAATTAAAAACTACTGTATAGAGAATTGTAAGAGCTTTTTAAAGACATCTTATTCGACTCCCGATTCCATTTCAAAATTTTGGGGTAATTCTTACCCTCGCTTGGGGTTGAAAGTAATGGAGTCAAAATACCGGAAAAAAATGTCCCCCTTTAAACAAAAATCGACAGGTCTGAGCGTTTTTCTAAAATGTTGACGAGGTTCCAGAAAATTGCTCTGTTTCGTTTTCGGTTGGCCACCCTGTATAAATATGGCACAAAAGATCTTATTGTCGGGGTGCCCAAGTGCTTTTGTCAGGCCACTTTCTAATTTTTAATGATTATACATCTAAATTGTTTAATTTAATCAATGGGAATTATTTAAATTGTTTAAATAAAATCAAACTTTAAGTATTCTTATTCTAAACGCTATATTTTTTATTTTTTCTGTATTATAAAGCTTTATCAAGCTAGCAGTGAAAAGTCGCCAAAAATAATAAAAATACGACTGCCAGACCTATTTAGAACCGATTGCAATCTGCCAGACCGACTTTTTTTATAAAATTTAGCAAACAATACATATAAAAATGTTCAGTAGTAATAATTTTGGCCAAAAAAAAATTGTTATAATACGTTCCCGTGACGTGTTGTGCCACTGAATTTTCGCCAGACTAAGAATTTTTAAGTCTGCGCTTGTTTATTCATTCGGCTAAACGTAATCTACCGCTCCTTTTACATTACAAGAAATATTTGGACGTTTGATCGTTTTGACGTAACGGTTAATTCACCGAAAGGAGAGATTAGTGGCTCAAACAATGGCATGGACCCTTTCACATTACACGAACGTCAAAACGATCGAACGTCCATATTTTGATAATGTGAAAGCAGCGTTCGGTGAATAAAATATAAAAAAATGGATTTAAAATTGAGCGCGCTACACTTGGCGAGATGACCAGGTTGTGGTCTGAAGCAAGTGAGATAATATTTATACTCTATTTTAATAATATTAATTATTTAATTGTACTCCAATGTAATTGCCAACGTTAGGGATGGCACCAAAAGAAGAAGAACTATACTTTCGACTTGGAAGCCTGACGAATAGTATACACAAGATATCAATAGTTAAAAAAAGGCTATAGTGCACCAAAATTGTCCATGTTTTTAAAAATTTTAAAATGTACGTGTCTTTTAAATGATGTAATTTAGTTACCATTCTATAAAAATTTTTGTTCATCTTGAAATGTTCATTGTTGAGCTGTAGTTATGTCCTCTTCATGTTTTGTCTTTGGTAAAATAAATTTGTGACAAAAATTTCTCCTAATGAAAATGTTTGAGAATTCGCTTGTAATAATTAAAAATTTTGGTGTACTATATATAGTCTTTTTTTAACTGTTGATATCTTGTATATCACAGTACACACAACCCCCCTTTTCTGTTATGTTATAAAATAGTATGCAACCCACGGTAGAACGTTAGATTTCTTGACGTATGTGATAAAAAAGCATTGGACTCGTCTCGGCTTTTATATCACATCCGCCAGAAAATCCAACTTTCTGGCCTAGGGTTGTAATATTTAATTTGTTGGTAAAAAACATTGTCTAATCTATTTTTGCTATTTTGTTGGTGGCTCTCAGCATACACTTATCAATATTCTAAACAGCAACAAAATTTATTGACACGTATTATTAATGAAACTGCCATTCAAGGTATCACGAACAAGGTACCTATATCTATCGGTACCGATGAAAAGGCACGGCCGGTTTTTTGTTGTTATGTTGTTACTGTATTTTTGCTATTACTTATGAATATCTATTTCAGCCAGCAACAAATCAGCAACCTTACATATCTCGGTTTATTTACAATGATAATCCTGTCTTAAGCTACCAGTATCCATAAAAAAAATGCTCTAAGTATATGAAGCCTATTATTAGTCATTTGACTGATTTTATAGTCTGTCAAGCAACACATAAATAAACAAAGAAGACGCATACATATTATTATTTTTATTATTTAAACTTTTATGACAGTAAATACATAATAATACTTTTTCTTGTACATTGTCTAGTAAAACAAGACGTTGAGCACAACGTTTTATATTTTATAACAATATTAAACAAAAGATGACGAAAATAATTTAACATCGTTGTCTGATTGACGAAGTTTACAGCTTAAAACAAAGTTTGTTATCGCTTTTAAAATCAAACTGATCTAAGTCAAAAACTTTGAAGTCACGTAAAACTTTCGTCTTCAACAGCAAAACAGATATATAAAGTTTTTGGCAGTAAAATGAACAAACTTTTTATGTTTTCTTTCTCATTGAAAACAAGCGATTGTGTAATTTAAATTACAAAAGTCAGAAAAGTATTTGATTAACTATTTGTATTATTACACATCTAGTATTAATCAATTAAACCCAATATTATGGGACCGCCACATAACCAAGACTAATAAAACGAGAATATTAGATTCAATAGTTCGCAGCATAATGACTTATGGAGCTGAAATGTGGGTGATCAACAAAAAAAACAAAGGGAAGATTGTAGCCACAGAAATGGACTTTTGGAGAAGGAGTTGTGGAGTGAACAGATTAGATCGAATAAGAAATGAGGAGATCAGGAGAAGAATGAAGGTAAAAAAAAAAGACATACTAGAACACATAGAGGAAAAAAAACTAACTTGGTACGGACATGTTAGAAGAACTCCGGAGGATCGCTGGATACACCGGGTAACTGAGTGGAGTCCATTAGGCAGATGAAAGAGAGGTCGACCAAGTCGATCATGGAGAGACGAAGTGGATGAGGCGATGGAATTAAGAAACCTGCAGGACGGAGACTGGCAGGACAAGGACAACTGGAGACAAGGGCTGAAAGCAGGAAGGCAGCGATAGCTGTAGATATCCTGGATTATATATATATATACACATCTAGTAGGAAATTTAGATATGTTTTAGGATTAGAATGCTTAAAGTTTGCAGTTGAACACGGCAACTAATTTTTAAATATTTTATTTTTAACATACAAATATTGTGGTTAAATTATTTAAAATACAATAGGTAATTTTATTATCAGCTCCAAAGGAACTAATTTTAAAGTAAAATATAAGACAGACCTTATTGACTCTTTTAAATTTTTGCTAATAATTGCAAAGAAAAACTTGTTTTAAATTACAGGTAATAAATAGTTTGTGGGAAGTCTGAAGAATACTGTTTTTTGGACGAGTAGATAAGATTTCAGGACCAACAAGATTCCAGGACTCTCCATATGATTGTGGAAAAAAGACTTTTTTGCAGTAAAATAATATTCTTTGCATAAATATTTCTGTATCTAAAGCAAAATAAAAAAATGTTAATGAAATATTGCGGTATTATATTTTATTATATTATATTATATTTTTTTTTATTTAATATTTTAAGTTTTTCTGGAAAATGTCACTGACGTCCATAAATAATTTTCAAGTTATTGTAAAAATTTACACATAAACGCGTGTTCATCATGTACATATACCTTGCCAAAACACATAAAAGTTATTTCAAAATTAAATTTTATACTTCCTTTTATATTTTTTTAAGTAACTCAAACTAACTTCAAACCACCTACATGACTTTTCTTATTATTTATTTTTCCATCTTCCGTTTGCAGGCAGCGCCAGCGCGGCAAGGCGAGGCATCGTAAATATCTGCACAACTAAATAAAAGTAAAAAAAGATCAAATCCGAATGAAGAAATGAGGAGAGAAACCCATCAAGCAATAACCCCTCGCCAACAATAAGTTAGAACAAACAACCACACTCCATATGGAATTATAGGAACAAACAATACACGAATATATTCCTACAGGGACGTACTGGGTTGGTATCTGAACATTTTTTGGTAATTTCTGTAAGATTACGGTTCTTTTTATTTAAATATTTTAATAAAATTGTTGTAACGATAGATATTTGGAACTTAACAAATAAAATAAGTTAAAAATACTTTTAAATGAAGATTATGTTTTAACCTCTTTAAATGTTCCGTTTATTATCGTGACCATCATTAGAGCCGCGTGTTTGTTAATTGGGCTTTGGGAGCAATTTGAATTAAATCCTAATTTTTCCAAAAAAATTATCTCTTCAGATGAAACTTATTGCTGGTTTTGTAAACAACCAAAATTGTCGGTGTAAAAAAATCCAAAACAGATTTGTAAAAAGCCTTTTTATCCAGAAAAAGTCACTGGTTGGTGTGGTTAATAGCTTCAAGCATCATCGGAACATGCAAATGCAGTAACAGTGAATGGTGAGCGATCAATATTAACAGATTATTTGAAAGGCATATTTTTTTCAACAAGATAGTGCAACACGACATTTTACTAATGCCACTATGGAGTTATTGGAAGAGAAGTTTAGTGAGTCTGCAATCTCCAGAAATGAAACTGTTAATTGACCTTTAAGAAGTTGTCATTAAAGATCTTTGGATTATTTTTTGTGTAGATATTTTAAATTTTTGATCTATACCAACAAATTTTGAAATATAGACGCTATAAAATTGAACATCGAACGATTGGTTCATCAAATTCGATCCTGTAAACAAAGCCATGGTGAACATTTCAATGATGTATTTATTATATTCAAAACACAATAGTCAAAAGTTGTACAAAAAAAAAGTTTTGTCTTTATCTCGAATGTTTGTATTTTAATTAATTTAAACAAAAAGAAATCATCTTTTTTGGGAAACCCTTTAAACCCAAAAAATCAGTAATCAAATCTTTTAAAAAAAAACGTTACAATTTCTTTGTTCCTACCAAAGTAACATTTGTGTTGCGTGATTCCAAGATTTTGCCTTTATTCACAGTTTATAAATAAGGCCTATTGTTCACGGTTGCAGAAACAAGATGCTCTTTTTGGTAAAGATCAAAGAGAAGGAAAAAAAGATTAATGTTGGTAGGATGTTTCTTTTTCCGGTGTTTCTATTATGTAAGAAAGTGGGTGGTACAGTAGTTAACGATAATAAATACTTATCTAGTAGGTTGTTTTTTGTTTAAAGGAAAAGGTTACAAAAACCAGAGAGAATGTTTTATGTATGTTTGTTTTACTTTACTTATGCGTAAAGAAATCGCAGAGAATTAATTATAACTGTTAAGTATTAAGACAATTTTAATAAGATGGCTTTACTAATTTAAGATAAATTTTTATTGTAATAATAAATAGAAACAAAAAATTTGCACAATACGTACGCCATTTCAAAACATTTAATTAATGCGATATACCTATGTGATAAGGCGATCAACGTGTCGGGTCCACCTCTGAATGGAATGAAAGAAACAAACAATATACTCCACGAGCAATAAATACGTGATAAATGGATCTTACCTTGTCTTCCCCTCCTCGGCGAGGACGACGCCCATCGGAGAAGCGACGCCGAAGACCAGACGAGAGGACGCCGCCGCCGTCGCCGCCACCACGAACGTCGAGACGCGTCACACTGCGCGATTTCACCGCCACACTCTGCACTACACTCCCCACGGCGAACTCCATTCTTTACACGAACGACGTCACCTGCAAATTACATAATTGCCTCAATTACCTTTGGTGAGCTTAATGGAGTTGGTGTTTGACAAACAAGGCGTTAAATAAAACAGGGGGAGGAAATTAAGAAAATTACCAGAGAAAATATAGATATGAATTATTGCTGACTGTCGCCGACACCGATGTTGATACTTTATGAAAAGTAGGCCATGAGTCAGTCGTCAAAAATACAAATTTACTATAAAAATATTATTATCGACACACAAATACTTTAGCTACGAATTATTTTTTGGACTTTAATCTCGGGGGTCCGACTTTAAAGTCGCGCGCCCGACTTTAATCTCGGGCGCCCGACTTCAATCTCGGAGGACCGTCTTTAATTTCAAGCGCCTCTAACTTACAAGAATTATTAAACTAGATATTAAATAAGCTTTTGTAGACATTCTGGTGATAATGTTTAAACATAATCAGTAATATCTGTTTTAAAAAACCCCATTAACCTAGTTTAGTTAATTTATAAGTTTTTTAACTATCCTATTTTATACTTTTAAATAAAAATGGGTTATTGAGATGGGTTATTTTAGATGTTACCTATTAATTTAGTAGGTACTTTGATAAAGATACAAAGGGCAGATATCTATATCTTATCAGATAGCCAAGCAGCACTAAAAGCTCTAAAGTCACACACTTGTGAGTCCAAGCTGACTTGGGACTGTAAACAATCACTAAGACAACTGGCAGCAAACAACCAGGTTACTCTGATGTGTGGGTTCCAGGTCACAAGAGAGTTAGAGGCAACGAGGAAGCAGACTGCCTTGCTTAGGAAGGGGAAGATACACACACAATTTTCCGGCCCAGAACCCTTCTGTGAACTCTGCAAAACCCACTTGAAAGAAGAGGTTCAAACAGATGAAATGAAATCTAACTGGCATAAAATGCCAAGATAAAGACCAGCGAAAAGGCTAGTGAGCTTTTCGCCAAGGAAAGCTAAGCTTTTCAAGTTGGACAAGAAAGAGTAAAAACTGGTGATGGGACTCCTTACTGGACAATGCCCTCCGAGTTATCACCTGAAAAATATGGGCAAAACAGAGAGTGATAGTTGCCGCTATGCGAGAACTTTTGCTTTGCGAATGCCCAGCGCTTTTCTGCAAGGGGCTCAAGTTTCTGGAAGGGGCCTTCCTAAAGCACTCCGATGTCAGGAACTTAGCTCACAGGAAACTGATAAACTTTGTACGAAGTCTCGTAATCCCGGGCCTCGAATAGATTAAGGGTTATGCCCAAAAGATCTAATAGGTCGAAGTGCTGAAAACGCAGCATAGCATTTACGACCCCCCCTACAATCTACAATCTGATATCTCGGTTAATAATAAAAATAAAAAAAAATAATGCATTAGGAATTTTTTTTAACAATCATTAAATTTTTCTAAGAATTGTGATTAATCTGTAGATTTTTTAAATTAAATCTATAAACACTAAAAATCAAAATATTTTTTATATTTACATAAATGAGACAAACTCATGAAAGTAATAAAATTGTACCAAACAAAATGAATAAAACGACTATTTTAATTCTAATGATTATGATTTAATTAACGAAATATCAAAGTTCCGATTAATGACCTATTAATGGTTTTTTAAATATCCAATAAAAACGATACATCAATATCGTTTTTATAATTTTATTTACAAATTGTAATATATTTTTAACAAATGTCTTCATTATAAAGTCATAAAATGGTTAATGTTTTAATTAATTAGCTGAAACTTACATAAATACGTACATTAGAACAATAAACAAATTAGCAAATTTAACATTTTAATTTTTAACACAAATTGTCATTTAAAATTAGATAAAAACTAATATTAATGAGAAATCGATATTTTATGGTTATTTTATTAATTTTTTTTTTTTGTAACAAATACTTAGAATAATAAATACCGTAGGTATCGAATCATTAGCAAATTTGTTTAATAAATAAATTTTTAAATAAGAGATATTTATGTGACTCAGCAATTACAGGGACATTCGGTGGGATTGAGGCGTCGGATTGCCCAATTAGTATCATCTATATTCTATAGCCTAAATCGTATTTAGAATAACAGTCAGGGCATTATATTCTTTGTAGAGCAGTACTTATAACAAATGATCAAAATCTCAGTTAAAAACTACAAACAGATTCTATCTGGAAATATCTCAAAGTTTAATAGGTAAATTAACAAATAAAACGAAATTATTAATTCTTAAGAAATAACATTAAGGCATACTCTTAAACAATTACTTTGATTAATCACAGATATCACACATTTATTTCTTTACATCACTTTCTACACCAGCACATACGTCATATACCCAACTTTTACATTTTATGCTCTGAATTGTTTGCTTAAACTTGGGCGTGTAAAGAAGAATAAACGAGGATACGAAGATATTTATATTTTATATATCTTCTATAGATTTATAAATGTAGGTAGATTAGACAGTTTCAAAAAAATAGATAAATTTTTTTCTTAATTATATAGAAAACCAATAAAACGAAAAGCATGGTAATAGCAAGGGAACCAACAAGATGCAAGCTGGAAATAGAAGGAAAGATCATTGAACAAATAATGAGCTTCAACTATCTAGGAGTAGACATATCTAGTAACCGGGATCTAAAAATGGAAACACAAACACAGACCACAAAAGCAGTACAGGTGGTGGGAGCATTGAGAACAATGGTTTGGAGAAACAGATTCATGAACATCGAAAATAAAACAAGAATTTATAAGGCAATGATAAGACCGATATTAACCTATGCAAATGAAACGCAAACTGAAACCAAAGCCACCAAACACAAAATGCGAGTAACAGAGATGAGAATATTGCGGTCAATTGCAGGAGTAACACTACGAGACAGAAAGAGAAACGCAGAAATCAGAAAAAAAAGTAAGATCGAAGACGTAGTAAAATGGATGAAGAAGAGAAAGAAAGGATGGCATGACCATGTTCAACGAATGGACGAGAATAGGCTAGCCAAAATATGTAAGAATGAAAGACCAGCCGGAAAGCGACCACGAGGGAGACCACCAAAAAGGTGGTTTGAAAGTTGGAAATCGTCCTCCATGGAAGATTAGAACAGGCAACAGGACTAAGTCCTAGTCTATAAAAGGAAGAAGAAGAAGAAGAAGATATAGAAAATACTGTTGGAAATGGTGAAAAAAAATACTGTGAAAGTTACACTGGGTTTATACAGCAAAAATAAGATAAAATAAAAAATAAGTTAAGAAATAAGCTTGATCACGACTCTTCTGTCAAGAGGAAAGCGAATAAGAAGAAAAAATAAGACAAAAATAGACCTGTTTATACAGATAAATATGGATTAACAATCAACCAATGAAATCACGCCTTTTTTGACAATGACGTTCGTTTTATTGCCAATTTAATTCTTTAATTTGTTTTCTGTACTTCGAAAATATAAAAAACAATTACACTGTATTAAGATTTTAATTCGAAACTATTATTTAATCAAAAAAACTGATGAAAATACAAAAAATTTTAGGTTAGAACGAAATTTAAATTTTTTTTTTAAAAATGTGTCATTTTACTGCTTAAAATTAATCATTATACTCAAATAAATAGATTTTCAACCTACAAATTGATTGGTTGTAACAATTTAATTAATAACTAAATAAATAAGTTTGTTTATAACCAATAGTTGTCATAAAGTTAATGGTTGCTTCGGAAAAAAAGAAAAATGGAAAATTTTTAAATCAATCCAACTTTAACGTTAAATAACTTTTGAAAAATTAAATATATCAAATAACTGTTGCAAAACTTTTTTGTAGAACGTAAAATTCTCTATAAGAATCGGTTTTGATCATTTTAAAATATTATCTCTAACGTGAGTTTCAAATTTCCAAAATTCAAGAGAACTTTGTTCCCATGTTATTTAAATGAGAAATTGAAATTTACGATGCGGCACCTCTTAATATTAATATTAAGAGCTTTACTTTCACAGTATTATTTTTCACCATTTCCAACAATATTTTCAATATAATTAAGAAAAAAAATTTATCGATTTTTTTGAAACAGTCTAATCTACATTTATAAATCTATAGAAAATATATAAAATATAAATATCTTCGTATCCTCGTTTATTCTTCTTTACATGCCCAAGTTTAAGAAAACAATCGAGAGCACAAAATGTAAAAAATGGGTATATGACTTATGTGCTGGTGTAGAAAGTGAAGTAAAGAAATAAATGTTTGATATCTGTGTTCAATCAAAGTGTAGAATCAAAGTAATTGTATCCCTATTTAAATAAAATTAGCTATGAACCCCAAAACTTTGCATTGCGACCAAAAAATTATGGTACCCAATAAAAATATAGCTAAAAGAAAAGGTAAAGAAAGAGGACGAAAAACTTAAATGTTAAAAAAATAAAGATACCCACCACTTTTTCAAAAAGTTTAAATAATAAAGAGAAACGGTAATTTCCCACAATTAAATAACAGATATTTTTATTATTTATATATTTTTGTCATTATTTAATATCCCTTAAAAATATCCCAATCTATTTGAAAACTCACTATATCTTTTAGTCGTAGTCATGATAAAAATTAATAAATCATATAAATATTTTATTCCAGTAACTGTATTTCATCTTTATACTTGCAATAAATATGGGAGAGAGATTAATTTTTGAAAAAGAAACAATAATTTTAAAAGAACTTACTTTTATCCGATCGCAAATCTAGCTAAAACTTCTCACACAATTTGATCGACCTTAAACGGTTTGCTTCCAAGAAATATACTCTAACTAACTAACACAAAGCTAGTTGAGGTGGAGCTAAAGGACAAGTTAACAAAAGATAATATAAATCAATTCCTACCCTTACTAAAAACTAACAATTGTGCATTCATCCCAGGTCAGTCCCTTTTCAGTAGGTAAAGGGCGGCCATCACTGATTACGTAACACTTGTGAATAAAAATGTGCATTTTATACTAAGTTTAAAAGATCAGTTACTGATATCAGCTGAGCATGTGAAATTAAAGTGTAAACAAGAAAATATTTAGAGGAAGTAACTTCTTATAAACACGTGAGTATTCATAAAGATTTATCAAGCCAGATAACAGTTGGTAGCAAAAATAAACCTAAATAATTATTATTAGTCAGTTAGATCAATTAATGTTTGTTTAGAGATGAAAGGATACTTGACAAATTTCAAATTTAACTTCTTTGATAAAAGAAGTGTATGGGAGTTTGTGCAATAGATTAAACAATATACTTTTTTTATTAAATTTAAGTAAACAGTTCGATATCATAAATAAATGAATTCTTCTTCTTCTCCTATGCCGTTCCCATTAACGGAGGTTGGCGACCACATTTTTAAAAGTTTTTCTGTCTTTAGCCGCGTGGAATAATTACTCCACATTCATGTTTGTCCAGTCTCGAATATTTCCTAGTCATGACTTTTTCTTTCTACCGATTCCCTTTTTTTCTCTTCTCTACACTGCATGATGACCTGCAATGGCCTGTATTTTTCGTTCCGCAATGTGTCCAAGGTATGCGGTCTTGCGTACTTTGATTGTTTTTAACAATTTTTTCTCTCGACCCATTCTTCTCAACTTCCTCGTTGGTGACCCTGGCCATTTCAACATTCTTCTGTATATCCAAAGTTCAAAGTTTTTCGATCTTATTTATTATTTGTGCTTTTAACGTTTATGTTTCCACCCCGTAAAGTAGTTGTTACCAGACATAACATTCTACAAACGTCAATCTGATCGCAGTATTTATATTTCCTTCACATAATAATAGTCCGAATTTTAAGAATTCTGTCCTTGCTATTTCTATTCTCACCCTGATCTCCTGATCTGGGTCTAATTCGGAGTTGATGTAGGCTCCCAGATATTTGTATTTTTTCACTTTTTCTATTTGTTGCCCACCCAGGGTTAGTTGTTTATAATTTGTAGGTCCCTTCGATATTATCATAAGCTTGGTCTTATCGATGTTAATATCAAGTCCCATTCGGATGCATTTACTATTCACTGCATCTAGTAAGGTTTGTAACTTACCATACTTTCAGCCATAATCACAGTACCGTCTGCAAATCTGTTTATTATTTTGCCGCCAATTCTTATCCCCTCTTTTCGTTCCCATAAGGCTTTCGTGAAAATAATCTGCGAGTATACGTTGAAGAGCGTCGGAGACAAGATGAGTTTAGTGAATGGTAAATGATTTTAAAATTACCAATACAAATCTTGACAAAATATCCCTTATTCTATGTATGTATATCCATGATACGGTTATTATAGCCAACGATGTACAAGAGCTACAAAGCATTATAGATTCCGTAGTCCACCATAGCGAGATGTTTGTATTACATCTCAATGTCTCCAAGACCAAACTATTGGTCTTTTCTAAGACTTCAATAAATGCACACCTACATGTCAAGGGACAAACAATCGAACAAGTGACCTCAATAAAATATTTGGGAGCTAACATCAATAGCCAGTGCAACCCAAAAAGGGAAATACTTTCAAGGATGGAGCAAGCGAGAAAAATCTTCATGAGTATGAAATCATTTTTTAAAAAACTAGACCTTAGTTTGGAACTCAGAACTCGAATGATCAGATGCTACGTCTTCTCTGTTCTATTCTATGGAGGTGAGAGCTGGACACTAAATTCACAGACTGAAAAGAGAATAGAAGCCTTCGAAATGTATGTGTATAGACGGATGCTGCGAATTTCATGGGCACAAAGGATCACCAACGATGAAGTACTCCAGCGCATGCACAAACAAAAAGAACTACTGAACACCATCAAGGAAAGAAAAATGAAATACCTGGGTCATGTGATAAGAGGTCCTAAATACGAAATATTACGCCACATAATAATAGGCAAAGTACATGGAAAAAGATCCGTAGGAAGAAGCCAGAACTCGTGGCTAAAGGATTTGAGGAGATGGTTCGACCGTTCGTCTGCAGAGATCCTTCGTGCTGCAGTTTCCAGAGCTACAATTGCCATTTGGATCGCCAACCTTCAGCAGGAGAGTTCGTGATAAGAAGAAGAAGATATCCATGAGTGTTATTCATGACCGGCAAAAAAAACGGACCACCTTTAAAAATTCACGAAAACACAGACGCGTTTAATTCATTTAGAAATTTAAATATTGTTGCAGCAGTGCACATTCCCAATGAGAAACGTACGGAATGGAGAGAAAAAACAATGTAAAAACAAAAATTATAATTTAGGAATTATAACAAAAACAATGAAAAATTAAATTGTACTTTAATAACAAAAACTAAAGATGGCAACTTTTAGTCAAGTTTAAACTAAATGTAGATAAATAATAATTTGTACGTCTTCCTCGAGCCTGAATTATACTGTTCGGTAGTCTTGGCATTGAATTTACCAAATTAGTTAAGTAAATTCTTGAAATTGCATCGAATTCTTCTAAAAGAACTAATCGGAGCTTTTGCAAAGTTTTGCAGGCATTGCTGTACGACAACAAATACGCCTCTGAGTTCATCTTAAAGATATTCTATCGGATTTAGATTCGGGCTGAATGCTGGCCAAATAAATCTAATAATTCCAACTTTATTAAGGTATTTAGTAACGACTCTAGCTATGTCTGGTACAGTGTTGTCATGCAACAATACCAATACATCTCCAATAAAATGAGCAAATGGGCCAGCTACTTGTAGAATCTTTCACGTACCTGTGAGCGTTGAAAACACCTTTGTTGACTAGTTTGAGCTCCATACGTGCTACTATGGAAATATCTACTCATACCAAAATATAACCACTATGAATAGACAGCTGTTTAGAGTGGTACAATCAGCATGTCTCCCATTTCGTCTTCTCCACGTTCTATCTCGACCATCAAGGATCGTAGACAAAAGCAACACTTATTTTAACCTTGCGCACTCATTGCAAGCGATGTTGGAGTATAACTGCTGTTATTTTACGATTTCTTAATATATTTATCACAATAAAATGATCGTCAACTGCACTAGTTACTTTTCGCCATCCGGACTGCTAGTCTTTCGCATGTTCTATTTTCTAGTATAAGGTATTTCTAAAGTACGTGACACATAACGCTGACTACGACCACCTTCTATTAATGCAACAATTTGTCCAACATCTGCGCTAGTTAACGGCAATTTAAACGCGTAAAAATTGTTGGTTTCTGTCAGATTTTGCTGTTCTCTTACTGTCAAACTAGAAAAATTACCATCAGATAATTAACCCTACTTGGTTTTTTATAAATAAAAACTATCAAACGCCGATTAATAATGTGGATTTACATAAAGAAGATTTATTTATAAAAATATATCAGTTTAAACCTTTATTTAGACAAAAAAAAACTGCAGGCAAAAAATATTTCTTATAACTTAATCATCTTGTTAAATTTTTATAAGGTTGGTAAAATTTTATAATAAAAATGGTAAAAAAGCGATTTTTGGTGTTTTTTTTGCAGAGCAAAATAACACACTGGCTACAAAATTAAACGTTAAAATAAATATTCACCAAATTGTCACTTTACTCGGACAAGCTGTTGCCACTATGATATCTATTTTATGTATCATTGCTTCGACGAGTTTTGCAAAATCTGATAATGGAAAACGTATTTTTCTCATTTTGTCGAAACGAATCTAGCAGATATTTGCATGGAAATGGCCGTATCAAGACCCGAATCGACGATATTTTTAATACGGTTCACGATAAATTCGCTAAGTTTATGTTAATTAAATAACATATTTTCCTAACTATATTGTCAAGAATAATTAAGACTTGCCGTTTTATATATTCAACCTAGTTGGTGTGCTGCATATCCAGGGCTGAACTTTTCAATTTACTGTCGTACTAAATCTGCGGTATATTAAAATTGGTTATGACATTACAATCATTATTTATTTAAGTAACTTTTCATGCAAATAGATACCTACGTCATTAATTTATTTATTTTCTCTCTTAAATTTGGGAAATGTATTGTTTTGTTTTAATTAATACATGTATATAAATACACATCTTATAAAACCAGCTTCATTTATTAATTGACTATCTAATAGCCTCACAGGCATTGACCATTAAAACCATTTAAAAATAAACTCCTGGAGAAAGTTATCATAACAATATGAAATTATTTAAAGAATTAATATATCTTTTTCTTATGTCCGTTTTTGAAGTTTATCGAGTATCTAAATAGTAAGCTATGCATATTTTGTCTCGTAGGAATTTATTTTGGAAGACCAGGACAATGACGAAAACGATGGAACAACGACAGAGATGAACGTTTTGTTAGAAAATACGTTTTAAGAAACTTAATAGAGAATTAAATTAAATTAAAAAAAAGGACTTATTAATAGCGTTATTTAGAATGTTACTTAACAAGAAAAACAAAGCAATTAAATCTGGCATGGCTACAAAAGAGTTTTTTTAAACCAATTGCTTTGCTTTTGAAGCAATGGAAAAATTTCTAGCTCCAGTTTACCATTACACACCAAGTACTGATGCAGAGGTAAATAAACTAACAATATGTACAGGGTGTTTAAGTTTATTAAGTATCAAAAATAAATTAACAACATAATACGTTTTTAAATTTTAATGTATTGACTTTATATTAAAAAGTAATAGCAGCTACAAAGTAGTACTTTTAATGTAAACTAACTATATATTTTCAGCCAGTCTACTTTACCAGTAGCCATAAAATAATTGGCATATTGATCCCTCAGTTTTAAACACTTTGTGGTAATGAATTTTTTGTAGCGACAGCAGTGAGGTGATATTCTTGGAGTCGTTTCTCCATGAGCGGTATGCATTGTCTTACGAAAATGAAACAAAGGAGCCTTGTGGCGAGTAAATAGGTCCTAAAGTTTTTCTTTTACGTTAAAAATATAAAGATAAACACATGTCAAAGTTATTAAAGTTGCTCTGCTTGGTTGCAATATCATCGGTTGTCTAAGAATTCTGAATATAGAAGTCAATATGCCAAACACATTTTCAACCATTATGCAAGCTCGGGATAGTGGCGATGAAAAGTCCCGCGCATAAAAAAGTAGCTATTGTATAATCATCCATTATGCATGGAGAAGTAGATAGGTAAAGGCATAAAGCGAATATTTTCCATATTTTGATCTTTATACAAATATTCGATCTTAAAAATAATATGTGTGGATGATGCACGTAGCATTATTATTTGTATCAAAATATTCAGATAATTTACGAATATTTGTATATGCAAGTGTGGAGCAGGAGTAAAGTCTCGTATATTTTGTAAGCGTAAAAATTTTTGCAAAAAATAAACGTTTTAATTTTAGAAGTACAAAGCAGAAATATTTAGTACAAAAGAAGTACTGGTTTTAAAGGAAATACGGTTTACAAAAAGGAAATATCTTCAAAGCTCATTAAAGAAGTACGTTCGGTCACCCAAATTGTGTTATCTTATCTAATGCATGGATTTAGTGGTGCCGGCTCTGCTAAAAATATTTTGCATACAAATGTGTTATAGCAACAACCTCACAGGTATGTTAATTTCTATAGGTCTAATGTTCCGACTCGATGGCGGCCATTTCTGCATAGCAATCCTTAATGGAAAATTAAGAATCGAATATTTTAAGCGGGTTGTCTCAATTAAGAAGTGATTTTTTTTTTTATTTAGTTGTTGTGCTACCTTTATCGTGAATATAAAAAATATTTGTAATGATTCGATCGGTTTTTTAAAAAATCAAACGTGGGTTTGCTACCTGCTCCTTTTTCCAACTTTTAACATTAAAATGGTAAATTAATTTATATATTTGCTTAAAGAATTTCAGAAGGTTACAATCCTACTACTATTATAAACGCGAAAGTTTGTGAGGATGTATTTATGTATGTATGGATGTTTGTTACTCTTTCACTCAAAAACTACAAAATGAATTTTAATGAAACTTTATAATAATGTAGCTTATACATCAGAATAACACATAGGCTATTATTTATAAAGATATTGTTTAAACCTACTACTATTATAAACGCGAAAGTTTGCGAGTATGTATGTATGTATGGATGTTTGTTACTCTTTCACTCAAAAACTGCTGAATGGATTGTAATAAAACTTTACAATAATGTAGCTTATACATCAAAATAACACATAGGCTATACTTTATAAAGATATTGTGTAAATCTACTACTATTATAATTGCGAAAGTTTGCGAGTATGTATGTATGTATGGACGTTTGTTACTCTTACACGCAAAAACTACTGAATGGATTTTAATGAAACTTAACAATAATGTAGCTTATGCATCAAAATAACACATAGGCTATAATTTATAAAGATATTGTGTAAATCTACTTCTATTATAAATGCGAAAGTTTGCGAGTATGTATGGATTTCACGCAAAAACTACTAGATGGATTTTAATCAAACTTAACAATAATGTAGCTTATACATCAGAATAACACATAGGCTATAATTTGATAAGATATTGTGTAAACCTACTACTATTATAAACGCGAAAGTTTGTGAGTATGTATGTATGGATGTTGGCAGCAATCAAATCAGAATCAAAATGAAATTGGTTAAAATCAAATTAGCTACATCAATTTCTAACTGGCATTAGTCAATTTCAAATTGGCAATAAACTAAATTATATTGACACCTGCCAGTTTTAAGTTTTTTTTGTCAATGTCATGTGTGCAGTATTTATTTTGAAATAAAATACATTTTAGTTATTTACTATATAAATGGGATAAAGGCATCATTAATATATAAGTGTGTAAGTTATAAACGAGTACGTAGCACGAGTTATAAAAGTTATGAATGAGTATTAAATTTTGGTATAAAGATAGATGGATGAATTCTTCGGAGAAGAAAATGAGCTTCACGAAGTAATAATCTTACGCAGACTAAGTCGCGGGTATCATCTATGACAATAATATTAATATAAGACTGATTTCGTTACTATTTTTTTAATTAAAATATTTAAAATAATAATATTTTTATAATAAATAAATATTTACATTTGTTTATTTTTACTTTATTATACATTATTATTATATAACTGACCGCTATCAGATGCGAAGTATTAGCACGGGTCACCTCTAGTAGAAGATTATAGAAACTATTGTTTATAGAAACATTTAAAAAAAAAAATTATAACTGCGATATTGCGTCGAATGACGCGAAATTTGTAGTACCACGTAGTCTAAAAAAATATAGAAACATTTATACGTTAAAAGAATATGTATTATTTTGTAACATATTTACGTTTGTCAGGTTTTTATACAGTGCATTTATGATGCTGCATTTCTATGTCTAGCACAATTTAATTACAGGATACTACCAGTCTAGAATACCTAAATAATATCTTTGCTTAAGCACAAAGTCACGTTTTAATTTCAAAACAAAAATATAATAAAAATTATGATCTTGACATTTTTTTTTCCGCAGATGCGTGTGGTGTGATCAGTTTATTAATCTCATAATTTTACGCTTTTGATTTGTGAATTTATAAATGCAACGATTAATTTAAGTTGTATCTATCATTAAATCAATGGGTACTACTTATTGTTTTTTACAAAATTTAATAACTTTTTTGTTGCTTTTGCATGTAACGGTTAATTTATTATAGTTAAAAAACTATAATAAAAAAAACGGCAATGGTACAAAAAAAGTGTGATATTTTGTTAACAATTTATGTAAATACGCTCTTGTGGGGGGTACCAAACAATTAGATATAACTAATTAATAATGGCTCTAAATTTTTGTAACATTATAAGCACAACTTCTAACAGCAATAGTATAAAAAAAAGGGTCATCTTTAATTTTTTTAAATTTAGGTAGGTACCTACTGGAAATTTTTTGTCAAGTAGGGTTAAACGATTTCTATGTTTAATATTTAATAATTATGTGTAGAAAATACAATTATTTAATGTAGAGACCCTTTAAATATAGTTAAAACAATACACGTTTTATAGGTTATATAGGTTAGATTTATTATTAAATTCTTTTAGTTACTTAGGATTTCTACAATAGAAGCTGGAGTTAAAAATCTACAGTTAACAAATTTAGTGGTTTTTATTTTATACCAACTTAACCCGACTACACTTCGCTGGGATAGTAATTATTAGGAAAGTACCTAAACAAAATTATTCTAGCAAACGTAGATTAACCGAGAAAACACATTATTTAATACCCCACTTTGCGTTGATGGGGCTAGCTGTGGAATGAAAAGAAAAAAAGAAAAAATGTGTTCATTTAAAATTGTAAAGCTAGTGAATGACTGACATTTTTTGTTTGTCCGTTTTCTGTATAATCATAACGATTAGATGTTTTACCGGAGCATACGACATATAATAAAAGTATTCGTTTTCTAAAGTCAAACGGCACATTTTTGAATGCAACAATCTAAATAAAAGTAACTAACATTATGATTTTCGAAAGCAGACATAAAATCATTTTTAAACTAAAACAAATTAATCAATTCAGCATTCACTATGAGATTAACCCACATTTATTTTTTGGAAACAGATAGGTAAGTAATGTAATCACTTCTCAGATGAAATCAATACAACTCCAACCTTTGATTAAATAATGACATACGGTATAGAAGCGAGAGAGGATACCAACAAGACCAAAAGGATGCTACGAGTCGCCGAAATGTCAGTACTGAGAACAATAGCCTGGAAAACAAGAAGAGATCACGTAAAAAACACTGACATTAGAGCACAATGCGACGTACAGGATGTGGTGAGATGGGGAAGGCAGAGTAGAAGAAAATGGTATAACCACGTGAAGAAAATGACCGACGATAGACTACCACGCATTATACTAGAGGGAAAACCAGCAGGGACCCGTCCACCCGGAAGACCACCAAAGAGATGGAGAGACAGCTGGCAGTCCCCATCTCAGGAAATATTACTGAAAAAGTCCGGAATCAACACATCATCTAGATCTCTAAAAAGTAGAAGAAGAAGATTATCAACTGGTCTCAGTAACACCTTTTTTCCGCACTAACCTTTATTTTCACTATCTACATTAATACTGATATATTTAAAAATAAATTAAAGAAAATAGTAACGTGTTTAGGTGAAAAAATGTCGTTCATACCTTGCAAGATCTCTAAAAAAAAACAGAAGAATTAAAAAGTTTATAAAATAATTTAATTTTTAATCCTATTGAATTAAATTAAATCCTTCAAATTTATTTAAATACTACCTCTTATGGGTGGTTAGCATGAGAAATCCTTTTTTTCAATTATTTTTATCTGAATATTGTAAAATGCTTGGAATTTCCAGTTTCCGTCGGAATTTCGAAATAAAATGTGTACAAAAACACGTTTATATAAAAATGTAACGTTGTGAAAAAATGTCAAGTCAATCTATCATCTATTTTTTAACTTTTGCGGAGACAAATACACGGAAGCTAAATTTTTATTAATAAATATTGATAGCAAATAAATTTCACCCAGCAATTGATCAAAATTCAATTTAAAACAACTTCGTTTTTAATAAAAGTATCATAATAGACATATTTTGCTAAACAAATATTATGTATCCCAAATTTTATAGAGATAAAATGGTCATAATTTGAAAACTTGTTTATAAGTAGAAAAATTGTTAAAAAATCATACTAAACAAATAAATTTAAATGGCTTACACAATATCTTAAACCTCGTATCTGAAGTAATTAGTTGTTTTTTGTTTTAAATTATGTTCTTAGAAAATTGGAAAGAATGAAAATTAATGTATGCATTAGGTACAATATTTTTAATGCATGCAAATTATATCAACAGAGTTTTTTAAATTATCTAGAGAGTATTGGTAGTTAAACTTAAATCTACTTTTTTGTGTTTGCCATTTTGTGTCACGAAATATTTTTTTAATAGATACTTATTTACAAACAAATTACGAGTGGTGTCATTACGGATTCTTGTAGGTATCCTATTTGTGGCTTTAGGAAACTACATTTTGTGTGTAGATATTTCTGGTTGATATATTTAACAAGAACAAACAAAAAGTATGTTCTAAATTTTTTCCAGTGTACCCAAGCTGAAAAAAATCGACTTTCGAGAATTAAAATAAACGTTTTAATAGCGTATAAAAATCTGTTTAGTAGTTACGTGTCTCAAACCTGGTTAGTGTAGTTATTCTCACAGCCGGCGAAAAAGGGGAAGCCTCCCAACAACAACAACAACAACAAAAACGATTAAAAAAGGGTCGGGAGGGTTTTTAATACGTCGCACTCAAAATAAGATGAAAATGAAGTTCTCTCGCGACATATACTAACTGTTGGTGACACATGAACGACTCTTCTATCAGACAAGACTGACAGCAAGCTTTATATTCCCATTTTACAACAGTTTAGTAGACGGTGCAGTTACCATGAGGGTTTTAGGGCCTCTGCCCGTATGAGAGAGTCCTGACGTAAGTTTCAAATAGCCAAGAGCGCGTCGTTATAGGTGAGACAGATACGGCAATTCAAAGATCTACGACTTTATCATGATAAATGTATATAAGCAAGATATGAGACGCATAAATAAAGGCCGTCTGTAAAAAATATCACAGTACGCGGAGATCTACTTATTATATTTATATGAATTTCGAATTCAAAAAACGTCTTTTGCGTTGATAGGTTGGTATACATTTTTTCGTTTAAATTGTATAGAAAACCAATTTATATTTACGATCCCCCACAATAAAAATGTTAAGTTTTAAAAAAATATTATTTGTGCTTGGTATTTAAAAATAAAAGAAAACGCTTTGAAGCACAGATAACATAGGTCCGCCACTAAAAATTTTGCTTATTTTAAACTAATTTCAATGTCTTCTTCTTCTTTTTCTTGCTGTAGGACATGGTCCTGTTTGATTTGTCATCCTAGCTCTTGTGATGTGGACGTCCAGCTGTCGTGCCATCTTTTCGGTGGTCTTCCTGGTGGTCTCTTTGTATTTTGGTTTCCGATTTTTGCCCATTTTGCTATCCTTCCTGTGTCCATTCTATGGACATGGTCTCTCCATCCTCGACGTCGTGCTCGTGTCCTGAACTCCCGTTTCTCTCAGTGTGTCCTCATTCCTTATTCTATCTCTGAGTGAGATTCTCCTTATAGTTCTCAACACCTTCTAACCTCTAATTTCAATGTATTTAAAGCAACATGCAAAATACTTTCCAAATGTAGAAAATTGTTCCTAATGTTTTATATTATAGGGTTTTTAACTAAATTTAACGAGTAAACAGTAAACAATAAACAGCATTATTTTAAATTTTTTTTTATATTTAGGTGTTTTCGAGTTTGGATTCAGTTTTTTTACTCTATCTTTGGAAAATATTTTTATTGGTTTCAAGGAAATACTCATTTCCTCATTGCAGAGATAATATGGGTTCCTTGTCGTGGCCTCCAAGAAGCCCAGACGTAAACCCAAAAGAACATGCATGGGTTATTCTGGGACGACGTATTTGTCTTAACCTTGGTGGATTTTACACCGTTAATGACTTGGAGCAGGCACTTCGTCATGGAAGCAATTGACCAAAAGCAAAATCCGTTTTTTAATTAAAAACATTTAGCAAAAAAAAATTAAAAGATATTTTTTTGAAGATTTTTGAAATTTCAATATTTTTTTGTTAAATTTATGTTTTTTAATAGATTTTTCTTTTAAATGTTGTTTTTTAGTTAACATTTAGTTAAGACACCTTATACATTCTTAAAAAGCTAGTTTTGATATAAAATCTGTGTGTACGGATAATTTTGCACTCCGCTGTATTAAATTTCAAATTATTTACAATTTTTTGTTAAAAATTAGCACAATAGAAATCGTGTGTATTTTAAATACAAATGACTAGAACACATCCGGACTGTCTAAAATTTTTTATAAAACAATATAAAAATAAAAGCGCTTCTATAATTTAGGGAAACAGCTGTATCTAACAATTAAAAAAGAAAATCTTAATCTCGACTGAGTTCTAATGTTTACCTTCTAATCCGAGTTAAAAATACTTACTGATTTAAAAGTAAACTTTTATTGTTTTCTCTTTTGTCACAAGAAGTAATTGTTTATTTTTTATTTTAAAGAAACGAGTCTATATTATTTAAATAAATCTGTGTTATCTAGGCTGTTTAGATATAGATACATCTAGTAGATACTTCCAAATTACACATTATTGCAGTTTAAAAATTTAATGAATTAATAATTTGTATAATTAACATAATCTTAAGGTCATCGTCAATTTGCAACACTTGTTTATCTGGTTATTTGATTTGCAAACAAAAATATTATTGGGATTTTACGAAATTTTTGTGTTATTAAAAATGTTATAATTTAATCATCAAAAAACATCAAAAAAGGTGTGAGACAGGTATGTGTGGCTTCGCCATGGCTGTTTAACTTCATCATCATCATCATCATCATCACTCAGCTATAGTAGTCCACTGCTGAACATAAGCCTCTCGTTTATTTTGCCACTCTGCTCTATCTTGAGCCATTTGTATCCAATTACCACAGATTCTTTTGATGTCATCGGTCCATCGTGTGGGGGGGCGCCCTCTACTACGATAAGCTTCGTGCCTCGGACGCCACTCCAATAGTTTTTTAGACCATCTTCCGTCAGTTCTTCTAGCTACGTGGCCAGCCCAGTTCCACTTTAAAGTTGTTATTTTTTCGATTACATCTATAACACCTGTTCTTTGGCGAATAATCTCATTTGGTATTCGGTCTCTGAGGGAGATACCCAGAATAGCCCTCTCCATCGCCCGTTGGGTGACATGCAGTTTCTTTGCTGACTTTTTTGTAAGCGTCAATGTTTCGGCTCCGTATGTCATCACTGGTAATATGCACTGATTGTATACTTTTCGTTTTAGACTGATGGGAATATCCGACTTGAAAACATACTTTAATCTTCCAAAGGATGCCCACCCCAAGCCTACTCTCCGGAGAAGTTCGCACGTCTGGTTGTCCCGTCCTATTCGGATCTCATGACCCAAATATTTGTAGGCGGTGACCTGTTCAATAGATTTGCTTCCAATAGTTATGTTTTTACTGGGGACTAGGTTTGTCATGACTTGCGTCTTTGCAAAGTTAATTCTTAGGCCAACTTCCCTTGAAGCATTGTATAATTTTTCCAACATCATGGACGCTTGATCTATACGGTCGGTGATAAGGACGATATCGTCTGCAAATCTTAAGTTATTTAATCTTTCACCGTCTATATTTAGGCCCATTTCCCCCCAGTCGATTTTCTTACAGACATATTCGAGCAGTGTGGTGAACAGCTTTGGAGAGAGGGTATCTCCTTGACGTACACCTTGTTCTATTCGGAATGTTCTTGTGTTTTTATGTAATCTTACACACGCCGTTGCTTTCTCGTATATACCCTTAATCTGTTTAACTTATACATGGACAATTGTTTAAAAGATCTAAAAGAGAGTGCGTATGGATTAAAAATGGATGATTTGATCGTCAAATGCCTTCTTTACGCCGATGATCAAGTCATATTAGCGTTATCTGAAGAGGAGTTGCAGGCGATAGTTAATGTTATGCATGATTCCCTAAAAAACAAAGGGATGAAAATAAATGTGAGAAAAACGAAAGTAATGGTTTTTGAAAGAGAAGAAAGCATGACAAACTGTGGGGTTTCGATTGAGGGAGAAAGAGTGGAACAAGTTAATGAATTTGTGTACTTGGGTTCAAAATTTACTAGAGATAGAAAGTATGACAGTGACATTGAGCGAAGGGTGTTGGCTAAAAAACAAATGAATGGGGCACTGCATAGCTTTATGAATAGCCAGAAAGTTTCAAAAAAGGCACGTCTGGCGATGCATAGAGGTGTGTTGGTTCCTACACTTATGTATGGTAGTGAATGTTGGGTTTGGCAGAAGAAGCATGAAAATAGGATTAATGCTGCGGAGATGAGTAGTCCGAGAAGTATAGCCGGAGTGACTCGGTTGGATAAAGTTAAGAATAGTGAGATAAGAAAACGCTGTGGTGTAAAAGAAGATGTGGTCACAAAGATAGATAAAGGAATGCTTAGATGGTTTGGACTCGTAGAAAGAATGGATGAAGGAAGATTGACGAAACAAATTTATAAGGCGAGTGTGAATGGGCAAATCGGTAGTGGTCGACCTCGGAGAACATATCTCGATCAGATCAACATTGTTTTGAAGAAAGGCCAGGTCAAGAGTACCAACAACCGAAGAGCATGTATGAGAGCACTGATGAAAGTAGAGGAAGCAAAAGATGTGTGTACGAACCGTAGCAAGTGGAAGGAAGTGGTCTCTGCCTACCCCTATGGGAAAAAGGCGTGACTTTATGTATGTATGTATGTATGAACGTACACGCACATTACTCTGCTTTTGACAATCTCACTTAACCAACTCGAAAGGTTTAATCCTCTTGAGTCTTTTCGCTATTTCTGCAGTGTCAAGGAGCTGGATTACCTCAACATTGGTATTATGATTAAGTCGTAGTTCGTGACTCGTGGCAAATTTGAATATAGTTTGGTCAACAGCATCCATATCCAGATCCTTATGGAGGCTACTGTTTCGAATGTACCAGGGTGCATTCACGATGTTGTACCTTGTTTTGATATCTTTGAATGATTTGTAGACTACTTTGACTAGCACATCCCCATAGTTGAATACCATACGACCAAATGGGTTTGAGTATTTGTTATACAGCATAAGCTTGTTGTGTACAGACAGAGTGGAGTTTCGTTCGATCAGCTAATACATTTTTTTATATTTAATTTCAAGTTGTTCCCTTTTCTTTTTAATACGAGCTTTCCAGCGAAACTTAGCATCGAGGGTGATACCTAAGTATTTTGCTGTATTTGGGTATGGAATTCGTTTTTTATTTATGTTTAAAGGTATATGTTGTTGAGTTCTATTGGTAAAGTTTACGTGTTTAGATTTGGATTCATTAATTTTAATTCTCCACTTTTTTGTCCATTTGTCTATTTTATTGATTGATACATGTAGTTTTTCTGCCGCTTCTTCATGGCTATTTCCTACTGCTAATATGGCAGTATCGTCTGCAAAGGTTGCTAAAGTATAATTTTCTAGTTTAAGCATGTCATTCGTGTACAGGAGGTATAGGAGAGGTCCCAACACACTGCCCTGTGACACTCCTGCATTAATTTTCTTAAGGTCGGAGTAGGCTTCCTCTTATTTAATTCTGAAGTGTCTGTCTAAGATGTAGGATTCTAACATATCAGAAAACTGTAATGGCAAGTACATCTTCATTTTATGTTTTAACCCCTTATGCCAAACTTTGTCAAAAGCCTGATCCACGTCAAGAAATATTGTGGAACAGACTTTTTTTCTTCTAGCGACTTTTCTATCACATTTGTAATTCGGTGGACCTGACCGATAATAGAGTGGTTTTCTCTAAACCCGAACTGATGAGATGGGATCAGATTATGCTTTTTTATTATGGGTTTTAGCCGTTTAAGCAGCAATTTTTCGAACAGTTTCGACAATACAGGGAGAAGAGAGATAGGCCTGTAAGAGAAAACTCCGTGTGGGGGTTTACCTGGTTTAGGGATCATAATGACCTCTGATACCTCCCACATCATTGGTACATATTTTAGCCTAAAAGATGTATTGATTAGATGTGTTAGCTAAACTATTGCTTTTACTGGGAGTTGCCTTAAAACTTCGCCAGTAATGAGATCAAATCCAGGAGCTTTTCTAGGATTTATATTTTCTTTAATCTCTTTTATAATTTCTTTAGGAGATGTGAGTTCAATCTCTGCTTCTTGTTGTGCTGTTTCTTGGTCAATATTATCATCACCTTCATTTGGCTGGAAAGTGCCCTGTAGATGTTTGGCGAATCTATCAGCCTTTTGTGGATTATTTTTTGCCCATTTACCATTTGGCATCCTAATTGGTGGTATTTGCATGATAGGTTTTTATAATCCTTTAGTGATTTTCCATAGAGAATAGTTTGTGCTGGCATCTTTTGTTCGTTCACTTAGGTAAGTAGGTACTTATTGATTCGTTTTTATACTTTTTTATTTCTCTTTTTAGTATCTGGGTTGCATTATTTAAGTTTTTCTTGTCAGTAGGGGCTCTAGATTGATGCCATTTCCGCCTTAGTTTTTTCTTTTCACAGATTAAGTTTCTAATTTCTTTTGAATAGTTGTTTTCTTTGGTTATCTGTCTAATATTAGGGGT
Organism: Agelastica alni; assembly: GCA_950111635.1. Classification (NCBI taxonomy): domain Eukaryota; kingdom Metazoa; phylum Arthropoda; class Insecta; order Coleoptera; family Chrysomelidae; genus Agelastica; species Agelastica alni. Next base: position 43,423,211 of record OX467712.1, on the reverse strand, counting down.
ATTATTCCATACACATTGTTGTATTTGTTTTATGAATAATTCGACCTCTGCTTCTAGTTGTTGCTTATTTTTTAAGGGTACTGCTAAGTTAATTTTTTCCTTGTAATTCTAACTTAAAACTATACCAGTCTGTTAGTTTATTTATTTAAAGTAGTTGGATTTTGTTTTATTATATACGCTTGCCTGCGTTGGAAATATCACAATTACTCAGTGACTCCGAAAACTATAAATTCACATTAATATCGGCGTTTTTATAGTTTTTATATTTTATCCTCTTCCCACCCCTATTGTAGGGAAGCCAACATAATTGGAAATTTTACTATCAAACTTAGCGTTCCCGAAGACTATGAATTCGACACTAATAACAGCCGTTTTTAATAGTTTTTATATTTCATCCCCTTTCCACCCCTTTGGTTCATCCGATCACTACCAAACTTTACAGAAACACCCGCTGGGTTGATTTGAATTTGATTGTCCGAAAATTTCATCAAAATCGGTTCAGCGGTTAAGAAACGCATAAAGGACATACAAACAAGCATACTTTGATTTTTATTTACATACAAGCCAATCCAAATCGCGGTAGTTCTTGTATCACAAAGATATTTATTTTCACAAAGATTTTCGATGTTTTTGCTTAAATTGAAATAACTCAAATACATAAATGTTTGATAGCTTCAATATTTTCGATTTGAAATGGCAGGTGTTTGTCTACGAATATTTCATTTGCGTTGTATGGAAGGTACCATTACCACTTTTTAACTAAAACCACCCCTGACATGTATAAAACAACTTCTGAAAATTTCATTCCAATCGGTCCAGCCGTTTGGGAGTTTTTGAAAGACATACGTGCAAACATTTTTTTATTTTTATATATAAATAGATAGATAACATATTTTGCAATAGGTTTAAATTTTTTATAACTAGGTACCAAAATTAAAATTTTATCAACCTTAGCAATACCCAAAGTTTTTATTTCAGTACGTACAATATAAGATCACTTTTTTGTGTAAATTATTGTGAAATTTTTCAGTTTTACACTGTTTCAATTTCTTACAAGTATTCATGAGTAGGTACCTAAACGCATACACATTTTTTCCCTACAGGTAATGGAAGTGTATTAAAAATATTGGAAGGAGGTTTGCATCGTTAAAAAATTGACAACGTATACTATTAACCAAAGGATTGATAAATTGACGATTGTTCATGGTAAAAGAGTGGTAGAAGAGTAAGAGAACATTTAAATTTTATACCGAGCACTATATAGAAAATTTGGAAAATATAAAATGCTTAATAAATCATAAAATATATTAAAGAATGTTAGACGTTATTATTATTAAAAGTAGATTTTAAAAAATCAATGTTCTTAATTTACGATTATCAACTGATTAAAGAGGTCAAACTTTTTGTGCAAGAAAACACGTGAAAAATGTTGAAGAGTGAAAGTCTGAGCAACTAAGTTCAATAAAAGCTAAAGTTATTCGTCAAACAAATATTACATAACATTTTGATGTTACGATTGATGTAAGTTATTATTAAATTATTATGGTAGTTATTATTTAGATATCTTATAGTTGAATTATAATAAAGTTATAAAAATATTTTAGGTAGAAATCAATCAAAATGTAGTTGAGATCGACTGTGTAATAACTGACGAGTTGTCCAGTTGAATTGGGCAAAAACTGTAAACACATTGGCTGCTGTCATTAAATTCATAAATTCTAAGACAGCTGAATCAAAAACAAGTCAAAGGAATATTGGTATATTTTTGCGATGTATTATTTAAGAAAATTAATAAATTGTCAATTCATGTAATGAATTAGGTTATATTTGCATTAATAACTTAACACTATGTGATTCACGATCTAAATCACAAGAAAAAATAAAATCATCACTATTAGATTAAATAGATACCACTTTCACTGACTTGGGTATTTCATTTATTAAGAGTTGCTGTAAACTGAATACGTTCACCCAAATTATTTACTAATTTTTGTTCATCACCAACAGTCAATGAAAGTTTGGACGTTAGCTTTAATGCTCTACCATCTGAACTACAGAAATATTTAAGTTTATATGCCTAACCATAGAAAAATTTATTTTTAACACATATCAAACTTAAGATTTACCAATTTTTATTCAGTCGACGTTCTAATAAATGTGGTTCTGATGAAAAGGAATAAAATTTTATGACTTGAGTTCTTTTTACTAAAAGTATTGTGACATGATACGTCACAACATCCTGTGTTACTTCATCTTTTATTAACATTATTACTGTTATTTATTTTTATTGTTCAAATATTATTACTTTCATATTTATGAATTAAAATTATAAATATTAATAATTAATAAAAAGTATACATTTTTTAATAAGTTTATGTAAACATATACGCTTGTGTGAGCACATAAAGTTATAAAACTACTGAAAGAGGCGCCATTAGTCTTTATGCAGGTTTTGTATAATTACTTAATTTTCACTAGTAAGGAATTATATAAATATTTAGGACTAAAATCAGTGCATATATATATACGATATTTTCAAAAAACATACCACTAAGGCAACACTGATTTGAATCACACGGAATGTGCTTTTTCTGAATCTATCTGAACTTCAAACTGGATTTTTTACAAGAAATTAAAACCAGTTCATATATTTTGTAACTAACAAATACTGCTCAAAACAAATATGCACCAGACGAAAAATTCTCCAGATTTTTGTGTTAAATTTTGTACAAAAAAAAGCATAGTGTTTTGTGTAATTTGCTACGTACCTACTGTGTTTATTGTGTGTCTATTTAACTGTATCACATTGAATCATTTAAAACAAATAATACCGATATGATGACTTACATCGATAGGATATTTTTAATATTATCTAAATTTGCCTATAGGTAGGCACCTAGTATATATATATAAATCGCGTTAAAACGTGCGTCGGCGTCTTGCGATTCCTAATCTCCATTCCTCTCTATTCGTCCACATGTCCTCTCTCAGATCTCTCTCTTCCATCTCTTTTTGTATGCCTTCTCTCCAGCTCTTTCGTGGTCTTCCTCTTCTTCTTCTTCCTCTGGGGTTCCACTGTAATATTTTCTTTGGGATTCTGTCTGGTGGCATTCTTTGAACATGCCCGTACCATATCAACTGTTTAGTTCTTATTTCGTCTGTGATGTCGTGCTGTACTCCCATTATTTGTTTTATCCTCTCATTTGTAACTCTTTCTAGTCTTGATTTCCCCGCTGCTCGTCTCCAGTAATCCATTTCTGTGGCTCTAATTTTTCTTTCGATCTTTTCTTTCAAAGGCCATACTTCGCAACCGTACATTATTATGCTCTTCACTATCGTGTCGTAAATTCTTTTTTTGTTGTTGTTGCTTATTGTTCTATCCCACAGTACTCCGTTTAACATTGATATTGCTCTTCTTCCTTTCATATTTCTGTCCAATATTGCTTCTTCGAGTGTCCCATCCTTTGATATTCTCATTCCTAAGTAATTGTAAACTGATGTGTGTTTGATTTTTTGTCCATTTGATAATTGTAAGTCCTGTTGCACTCCCCCAATACACATATATTCCGTTTTTTCTACATTAACCTCTAGTCCCCAAATTTTATATTCTTCTATAAGTTTTCGTGTCATATACTCTGTGTCGTCTATGTCTTGGCCGACTATAATTTGATCGTCTGCGAATGAGAGTGTGTATAATGTTGTGTCCTCATCTAAAGGTATGCCCATGTTTTGGCATTTACGTTTTCAATTCGCTAGTGCCCGTTCCAAATATATTTTAAATAATGTTGGTGACAAGCAACACCCTTGTTTCAGTCCTTTTGTGATATTAAACCCTGTTGTTAGGTTTTGTCCAACTTTAATTCTTGATTTGGTTTTATTGTATAATGACTTTACTCCTTTTATCAGTTCAATATTAATGTTGGAAGTTTCCAGAGTTTCCCAAAGTTTAATTAAGGGTACGCTGTCGTATGCTTTCTTTAGGTCAACGTACAGTATATGGATCTCTTGATTGAAAGCTAGTTTTTTTTCTATAATTTGTGTTAGTGAGAACAGATGGTTAATCGTTGATCTTCCCGCTCTAAATCCGGCTTGCTCTTCTGCTTCCATTTCCGTGTATTCCCTTTCGATTCTGTTTTTTAAGATCTTGCCATATATTCTTCTGATTGTGTTTGTTACGGCAATTCCTCGATAATTGTCGCATTTGCTTTTGTCCCCCTTTTTGTGTATTGTTGACATATGTGATATTTTCCATTCTTCTGGGACTTCGGACTGATTAATACACCTTTGAAATAGATCTTGCAGCATTTTTATATAATTTATCTGCACCTAGTACCTACGTCAATTATTTATTTAAAAAAAAACACATCAACCACAGTTCAAACGTCAGAAAATGAACATTCTTTGTCTGTTTCACAGCATGTTAAACTATTATTATTTATTATAAATACATATAAGTAAAAAAAATGTATTTTGTTTTTCAGATTTTACTTTCATCGAGAAAATATTTTCATGGATGCCACACAATCAGATCTTAATAGTTTTGTATTGTTTATATAATTATTGAATAAAAGTGTAATTTTCTTGTTTTTTTAATTAATTCCTCTCCATAAAACCAGTTTTACTGTCTTTACTATTTGTTTTCTTTTTTAATTAAAAGAGAATTAGTCTGTTTAAATTATTTTTAAGGGCAAAGAGTATCAATTTTGTTTTAGTTTTATTCATAATAGATTTAGTGCTATTTAATATTACTCAACTTTTCCCCAAATAAATCAAACATTCTTATTATATATTTAGTACCGTAAAGGAATCAAACATTTCTATTAATGAATAATAGAACTTTTTTTGTTTAATTAAATTTAGTTTACAATATTTATCACTTTAGTCGAACGGAACAATCCATATTTTCTATTTTCAACAAATATACATAAAATAATTAAAACTAAAAATCATTGTTAAATTCTAAACGAGATTGTGGAATAATTTTTTGAATACCTTAACTTTTGTTCATCAATGAATGTGATAATTATTAAATAAACATTTTTAAAACATTTAAAAATAAAACTCACCTTTTATAATTAAAACACTCTAACAGCGAAAATAATTTTAAAATCCAAACGGAAGCGTAGGAAGTTTTATTTTATTGGTAAAAACCTACTAACAAACAGTAACAAACAATCTCTAGACGAAGATGAGATAACACTAAAATGAAATTCGACAAGAAAAACTTTCCAACTTTAAATTATTATTTGGTTTTGGGCCTATAAGTAGTTATCTACGATTAGAAATTTCTTTTTATAGGTACCTTGAATTTAATTAATTATATTCGTCGATAAATGTACCTTCATTTTCAAAAATTAACGATAAATTTAAAATAAATTAAATGTTTTTAATTTTTTAGTATTGTATTTAATTTAACTTTGTGTACCTTGTACAATTGGTGTACTTAAATGAAGATAATGATATTATAGGTACTTTTATTAATGTAGTAAGTACAAAACAAAATCCATTGCACCTACTTTTAATATTGTGTATTTTATTAGGTATCTATCAAAACACTCTAATAAAGATGTGTACAAATGCTTCGTAGACTATGAAAAGGCCTTTGACAGCGTTCTACATGATTTGCTCAGTGAGATTTTACGTCAGAAAGAATTGGACACTCGAGACATCAACATTATTGAAAACCTATATTACGACCAGAAAGCAAAAATTGATATAAAAAATACAAAACTGAAGATATTGAAATTAAACGCGGAGTGCGACAAGGTTGTATATTATCGCCGCTACTTTTCAACCTGTATTCGGAAGGTTTTTCAGTTTTTCCAAAAAACTATGACCTGCAACTTTTCAAAAAGCAGGTACACAATCATTTCCTTTCTATAATCCCTTCCCATTCTAGGTCTACCTTTTTTGCGACTATTTTCATTAAAAAAAAAGAAGGTATTATGAGAGAAGCACTAGACCAAGAAACATAAGATATGCGGACGACACAGTCTTGCTAACAGAGAACATTAATGACTTACAAAGGGTTGGTCATAGGGTGTATACAACGTGTTCTAAATATGGCCTGAAAATTAACCTGAATAAAACAAAAATTTTTGGAATTTTCCAAAAGAGTAAATACAAACGTCCAGCTGACCATAAACAACCAAGTTATATTTTATTATATTTTTACGTATAAATATCTAGGAACTGTAATAGATTCCAGCAATGACTTAAGAATTAAGATCAAGGATCGAAATAGTGCGTAACGCGTTTCTAAGGATGAAGCAGTTCTTTTGAATCAAACACTGAAAATACGAATGATACATTACGTATTCTCTATTCTCCTCTATGGCATGGAAGCATCAACACCGAATAAAACATCGTTGAAAAAATTGGAAGCCCTCGAAGAATACTCAGTATATCGTATGTATACCGAATCACTAACGAAGAAGTACTCAGACGTCTAGGAAAAGGGACAGAGCTTGTGAATGAGACAAAAATCATAAAACTACAGTACCTTGGCCACGTTATGAGAGGAGAGAGATATACTCTGTTACAAAAGCTCTGTTGGCAAACGCAGCATAAGTCGAAGACGAATGTCGTGGCTGCGCAACTTGAGAGAGTGGTTCAATAGTTCGTCAGTCCAACTTTTTACGTCAGCGGTGGATAGAGTTAAAATAGTTATGATGGTAGCCAACCTTCTAAAGAAGACGGCACCTTAAAAAGAGGAAGAAAACACTTTTATTTTCAAAAGGAAATTAGGTTCATATTAAAAATGGTAATATTTTCAAGTGAAAACATTATATTGAATTTTCTAAAATTTCTAGATACCCCTATAATAATAATTTGTGGACGGTATGCATCGAATTTTGTGTTGTATTAAAACTATAGTATCAATGTCGTGAAATATAGTACAAAAATTATAATCACGTCTCGCAGACATTTTGGTAACATACCTACATGACATTTGGAATTATAAAACAAAATACAGATAATAGGTACATACTTACAACTTTCTTATGACCATTTTGTTCCTTATGATATTAGGAATTAAAAATATAGTAGAAGTTTTTTAAAATTAAAAGGATCCAACTAATTATTTATTTGTTATGAAATATAAAAGAGTCTTTTAGTTTTGAAGTGGATATCAACTTTTTTAATTATGTTTTCCAGTATTATTTATTAGCAAAAAACTAAAGCAACGTGTAAGAATGTGACACAAGTTTAAAAAATTCTGTAAAAAAAGGTAAAAAAAATTAATTGGATTCATAAATTAAATTAATGATTGTACCTATATCTTTGATTGAGCCATTACAAATTACCTGAACAACCACATCCACATTATTTCAAATTACAGTTACCAAAGTTTAAAAACTTCTGATGTAGTAGTTATTTTATACCATGTACTTGAAATGAATGTAAATCTATTTACTACATTTATTTCTTTATCCACTTCAACTCTCTCGTGATTACCTACCTAAAGTTTTTAATCGTTTTTCTTTCACAAAAAATTGACAATAACTTTATCAATGTAATCAAACCATAAAAAACTTTAGATTAAACAATTTTAACCCCATAAAAATTTAACTCGATAATAAACATTCTAGGATTTGTTTCTATAAAATATTTAAATTGAAACAATAAGATAAACATGCCAGTAGTTTTGTTACTCAACTTAATAAAATAAACAGTGTAATTTAAATTTTTCCGTGGTGGCAGGCACAGACCGAATCTTTCGCTTTTTCTACTTTTATCAGTGCTCTTTTACATTCTCGTCGATTGTTGTTACTTTGACCTGGCCTATCTTCAAAACAATGTCCATCTGATCGAGATATGTCCGCCGAAGTCGACCACTACCTACTTGCCCATTCGTACTCGCCTTATAAATCTTTTTCGTCAATCTTCTTTCATCCATCCTCTCTACGTGTTTAAACCATCTAAGCATCGCTTCATCTATCCTTATTACCACATCTTCTTTCACAACACAGCGTTATCTTCTATTCTTCACTTTATCCATCAAAGTCACTCCGGCTTACTTCTCAGATTACTTATTAATTTACTTTCATGCTTTTTCACAACCATACATAAGTGTAGGGACGGACCACTTCTCTTTGCACAGCCAGTCGTGCCCTTTTTGATACGTTCTGGCTGCTCATAAAGTTATAGGTAGTAGGTACAAATGACTAATAAAAATAATAATAAGCTGGGGGGCGATTCGTTCTGAAACCCGCCAACTCAGACAATGTCCATGGTGTCTCCCCGTAATGACAATCAGCGATTCGCTATACCTGTCTTTCTCCAAAACAGGAGCAGGTCACCTTAGTTGCTCGGGCTTAAGTTAAGTTGAGCCCAGCACAGACAGCCTTAGTATGAGGTACGCCGGACATTGGGCAAGAATATGGAGGCTGGTTTCCTCCTCTCCACACAATCCACAATTAGGGCTGTCGTCCAGCCCCAGATTGTGAATGCGGTATCTAAGGGTACCATGACAGGTCAGTATGTGTACTGCTTGTCTGTCATCATTCCTACTCAGCGACGTAATGCTTCTGACTATGCTCTCTCGGGGAGATTCCCCTGTTTTCCAGTACATTAAATTCTGGTTCTTAAGCTTGCCTCGAATTGCCCCTTTGCATAGACAGAAAGGAATGTCTAGATTTGGCTTTGGGCACACCAACTTTAGTCTTCGATCTCACTTTTGTTAACTTATCAGCCCTCTCGTTACCTTTGATTCCCGAGTGACCAGAAACCCAGACAAGAGTGACCTTGTTGCTTTTCGCCAATGCCTCTATGTCTGTTTACAATCAAGGTCAATAGTGAATTATTAAAGTCGGTTGCCGCTTACCAATGACTAAAAATTAAAAAATTAATAATGAAGAATTAAAAATGTGTGACGCTAGTAGGTAAATATTCAAATTAGTTTGATTCTGTGCAGAGCATAATAAATGTATTTTAGTATTTTAGTTCTACCTATATAACTACTTAAATGATTTGTAAAATACCCATTATTAAACTTGCCTCAAAAAAATGTTATAAAAGTTGTTGATAGCGGGAAAATTAAGTTTTAAATACTTTTTAAATATCTTCATAAAACGTTTTCGAGATTATCATTATCAAGGTTTCAGAGTCACCGGCGTCAGTCTTAAATAGCCCGACGGTGCTGCCCTCGACAAAGACGTAGCGACAAAGCCCCGAACTAACGGGATTTGAGGGTTGCCAGACATGTTTGCACACTTAATGTGGTTATTGGCTGGCTGCGTACCCCTACCAATTTACCAAACTTCAGATTAGGAAATATATAAATATGAAGTGTTTATTTACAATTACCCAACGCCAATTGGATGGTATAGATACTACTTATTACCTTTTGTTTTCGATTTATGACCGTATAAAATTTGGCAAGATCCTTAAAATTTTATATACTTATAACAGACATAACAAACAACCAAAAAACCATTATTATTATAGGTAACTTATTACCTATATTTCAACGACAAAGTTTTAGTATTTTAAAAGCAGAATGTCCATAATTAGATAAAAAAATTAATATATATATATATTATATAATGTGACTAATTTTAAAAAAATAAATAAATAAAACGATATTTTTAAATACTTACTATTACATACTACCTACTTTTATTCTTTTAATACCTAAAAAATAACCGATATTTAACAAATTTTGGGTATATATCTACCCAAGTATCAAACCAATCGAAATTTATTTTTGGCAAAAATACTAGTAGGTACAAATAAAATTTTATTCATTTAGGTAGGTACCTCTAGGTAAATAAACAAATCAAATCTAATCGGCCGTATTATTAGATACAATTTGTTCACTAATAACATATAAGGAAAGATTCAAGGATGGCGTTCAAGAGGAATACCAAGGACCTGATACTTCAAGAACGTGGAGAAATTGATGGGTTGCAACACCTACTCACAGATGAAATTCCTAACAACCAATAGAAACACCTGGCTATCACGACATGATGATAAAATTATGCTCAGTTGTAAACCCGACGTTAAAAGATAAATATGTTTTATTCTATTAAAACATTTCCAGTATTACTTGCAAAAGGTGTTAAATTTTAGAGTCTTTTAACAGAAAAATCAGTTGGTAGTAAATCAGAACTTAAGGTTTGGTTGAATGTTGTCAATTGGTAACTGACAAACTTGGTTTGACAATCATTAGGTAAAAATTTCGTGTAGCATGCCCTTACTTTTTAGTAAATAAATAAATAAATAAACATAAGCCTGGGGAGTTTTTCATTCCTTAATTGTAAAATATTAAACATAAGCTTTATTAACTTTTAGTAATATGTTTATATTTTGACATGACAATGCAGCAATTTTTATAAAAATTATCGTTACCCCATCCTAATTGAGTGTCAAATAAAAGAAAATAAATTCATGTTTAAACATTGCTCACTGTTTAGGTTCCGTCGGATACTTTAAGCTGCCCTTAAAAGGCATCACAGGTACGTACCTACTACTAATAGTTAGGTACTAAAATATTATACACGTATAAATTTATAAAATGCAATTAACTAAAACGATATTATAAAAATAAAAATAAAAACTATTTAAAGATAACCGCTACGTAATCTTGAGTAAAATAACATTTGATCACTTTATGTCAAATTGCAAACACGAAATAATTTATAAACTTCCTTATTGAAGTTTAACATGAAAACAAACAGAAGAATAATGAAAAAACAACTCGAAAAAAATTAAACCATCTGCACCGATTAACCTACATTTACAGACAACCCATGAATCGATACGCAACATAGAAGATTTAAGTTATCCTATTCCGCCAATCCCACCCGAACCGAGTTGGTCTGTCAGCACGAACAATCGATAGTTTGCCGTACTTAAGTGTCCAGAAATGCACTGCGCTACTGTAACGAACAGTTAAAAATCAAGAGAACCGGTGAGATCGAGTTAAATTTAAAGTTAGAAGAGGATGGAAATACTAGTGTTACGTCGTTACTGAATCGTAAGACGATACCGAATGCACCAGTAGTTCAGCCATAATGGTAAAAACGATATTCGACTGTCACGTGGAGGTGTTACGACTTTGGCGCCAATAAGCTATGTTACGACGATCGATGTTGTCATGGCAACGAGTGAAGCTCCGCCTTAAAGAAAGAGCAGGAAGGAGTGGTGTTATCGAAGTGGAAGAGAGATGTAGAAAAGTCGTAAAGAATCTCATTGGACAATAAATAGTAAAAATTTTATGGTTTTTTAAGTCAATGTTGTTTTCAGGATCTGCTACTAGATGTAGGTAATGTCTCTGTTTTCAGTATTTCATAATATTCGTCCCGCCACTTTCAATGGGTTTAAAAATAACCCAAATATTTCAAAAAAACTTTGCAATGAAACTATCACAAATAAAATTTTTACTACATAATTATTCAAAGCTGTAAATTATAGCAACAAACCGAACAGAAAAGTTACTTAAATTTGGTATACAGGAGAGTTATTTTCAGACTAAAAAAAATTTGTTAAAAAAAAATACCAACAATACAAGCAATACTTATTAATACCAATTTTATAGAACAGATAGATGGATTACTTATTACCTATCTGCCATGTTATATGTAGGTTCGTCAATTTATAAATATACAATTCATAATTTGATAATACATACAGGGTGGCCAACCGAAAACGAAACAGAGCCATTTGCAGGAACCTTTTAAAAAAAAGCTCAGACCTGTCGATTTTTGATTAAAGGGGGACACTCTTTTCCGGTATTTTTGACTCCACTACTTTCAACCCCAGCTAGGGTAAGAATTACCCCAAAGTTTCTAAATGAAATTGGGGGTCGAATAAGATGTTTTTGAAAAAAATTACATGTTTAAATTTCAATTATTTTAGTTGCTTACTTACTACTTAATAAATTAAATGCTTAAACTGATGACCGCCCGGTTCTATACAATAATAAAGATTTTGTTCAAAGCGTTCACGCACATTCCGAAGAATTTCCGGAGTACCTAATTCGACGGCACTCGTCAACGATTCTTTGACGCAAATTTTCCAACGACGCTGGTTGTGTTTTACAGATTTTACTTTTCAGATGTCCTCACAAAAAGAAATCGAAGGGCGATAAATCTGGTGATCGTGGAGGCCATTCAATGCTGCCTCTTCTCCCAATCCAATGCCGTGGAAAACGTTGTTTTTTTTTATGAAAATGGTCGCAAAAAAGGTAGACCTATCGTGTGGGCCGCGGACGGCCCGCACTGCGACTATTAGAAGGGAAAGGGATTATAGAAAGGAAATGATATGGCACTGTAAAAGAAGGATTCTTGATGAAGATTGGTCCTTGTAGTGTCAAGCTTGAGAGTAAATGTGTGAGATTGATCAGCGTGCCGAGTTCTTCGGCCGAATGTGGCCAATGGTGGTACAAGAGTTTTTATTTCTCTGGAGCATCTGCCATGGAAATATCTGTAGAGCAATGACTGGTCTGCAACTCTTCTTCTATGTTCTAGAGGGTGAAGGGTATCTGTGAGAGTTGAGCTGTTTATTAAGCAAATGGCTCTTTTCTGAATGGAATCTAGAAGACGAAGAGAATGCCTCGGTGCTAAACCCCAAATGTGCAAGCAATACTCCAGTAGAGGTCGGATTTGAGTCTTGTACGTCGTCAACAGTTGATCAGGCATAAAAAACTTTCTGGCTTTTCACAGAAAACCTAGCTTCTGGCTTGCCGACTTTGCGATGTTAGCAACATGGTCATGCCAAGACATATTATTGGACACCGTGACTCCCAAAATCGAGATGGAGGGACTTGGTTCAAGGGTATTTCCGGACATTGTGATGGAGTGATTTGAGGAATTCACTTTCTTGGAAAACGTGGCGCTTTGTGTTTTTTGGGCGTTGAACTGAACAAGATTGTTGGTTCCCCATTCGGCGATTGCTTTAAGATCTCTATTGATGGAATCAACCTGCTCCTGTCTGACCTTACACATGTCTTATATATTCGTATCCTACTTTTCACGCTTACGTATTTGTTTCTTCGTATTATGTCCCTCAGATATCTCGAGATTCTGGCCGCTTTGTTGGCTTGTCTTTACTTTTTTCCTGGTATGTCTGCTGTACGATACATGTATTCCGAGGTTGTTAAAATTTATTACTTGGTTTATTTATTTTTTTTTTTTTATGAAAATAGTCGCAAAAAGGGTAGACCTATCGTGTGGGCCGCAGACAGCCCGCACTGCGACTATTAGAAGGGGAATGGATTATAGAAAGGAAATGATTGTGGACACGCTTTTTAAAAAGTTGTAGGTCATAGTTCTCTGGAAAAACTGATTTTGGAAGCTTATTCCATTCCGTAGCAGCACTGTAAAAGAAGGATTCTTGATGAAGATTGGTCCTAGTAGTGTCAATATTGAGAGTAAATGGGTGAGACTGATCAGCGTGCCGAGTTCTTCGGCCAAATGTAGCCAATGGTGGTACAAGAGTTTTTATTTCTCTGGAGCATCTGCCATGGAAATATCTGTAGAGCAATGACTGGTCTGCAACTCTTCTTCTATGTTCTAGAGGGTGAAGGGTATCTGTGAGAGTTGAGCTGTTTATCAAGCGAATGGCTCTTTTCTGAATGGAATCTAGAAGACGAAGAGAATGCCTTGGTGCTAAACCCCAAATGTGCAAGCAATACTCCAGTAGAGGTCGGATTTGAGTCTTGTACGTCGTCAACAGTTGATCAGGCATAAAAAACTTTCTGGCTTTTCACAGAAAACCTAGCTTCTGGCTTGCCGACTTTGCGATGTTAGCAACATGGTCATGCCAAGACATATTATTGGACACCGTGACTCCCAAAATCGAGATGGAGGGACTTGGTTCAAGGGTATTTCCGGACATTGTGATGGAGTGATTTGAGGAATTCACTTTCTTGGAAAACGTGGCGCTTTGTGTTTTTTGGGCGTTGAACTGAACAAGATTGCCTGAGTCTATTTGTATCATTCACCGAAAGTGATCGATAGGATGTGAAAGTTGAGACAAATGTGCTATCGTCTGCGAAACTGTAAATGGTCTAAATACTGACGAACAATCGCCGCATAATGTGGAGGAGCACTGTCCTGTTTAAAATAAAAATGATCTTCGTCATACTGTTAATTATTTTAAAATACTATTTGGACATTTAATCAATTAAGTAGTGAGTAACAACTAAAATAATTGGAATTTTTGTAATTTTTTTCATTGGGAGGAAATGTCAAATTTAAAGATTATTATAAAGAGAATTGTCAAAGCTTTCGAAAGACATCCTATTCGACCCCCAATTTCATTTAAAAATTTTGGGGTAATTCTTACCCATCGCTTGGGGTTGAAAGTAGTGGAGTTAAAACCAAAAATCGGCGGGTCTAAGAGTTTTTCTAAAACGGTGACGAGGTTTCTGCAAATGGCTCTGTTTCGTTTTCGGTTGGACACCCTGTATAATATTAGGTATATAAAATAAAATTGTCTTTTTTTTAATATAATAAAATTTTTGGTCAGTTAGACACAGAGACAGTTAGAAATTGAAATGGTAATCATTTTAAAAATATTTGAAATTTGAAAGCGGCATAGAAACTACTTATTTGAGGTTAGAATTTTTTAAGGTCAGTCTTGAATCTTTTTGGGGTCTCATTTCTTAGTGATACTTTTCCATGTAAATATTATTATAATTTCTAGCAGTGTATTTGTGAATTTTTGAGCACTTCTTTAGATGGCGTTTACTTTTGTGGATGGGACATAAAATTTTCAAGCAGACCTTAAACATTGAGAGTATTTATTGTTCTTCCAGTAAGAGAATGAACGTGCGTCATTAATATTGTATAAAACACATCTCATTTGCCCAGAATCTCTTTCTATCTACTTTAAAGAGTGGATATAATTAGTAAAAGCTTGTCTTTTAATCAAAGATGTATGTTATTTCATGGTTGAATAGACCCGCAATATACTGAAAAGAGATGGCATACAAATGATACTTACTTTTCCGATTCAGTTCGCTTGAAGTGCTACTTCATTGTTTTCAACGTAACCTATGATCGTTATTGTGGTTTTGTGCTATTAAGTTGTATTTTTCGTGTTTTGCTTGCGTATTTATTTTTAAATCTTTTTTTTTGAAAACTAGAATCTTGTTGGATTTTAAATTTTACTGTAAGTACATATTTTAATATTAAAATAATCCTAACCTTACATTGACATTTTATCAAATAATCTACAATCTAAGAATCCGCATAACGGGATTGTTTGATTTGGCAAATTGTAGTATTTAAAACTGCTAGTTATCAAGATTTACAATTAAATACAATGCCGAAAAATAACTTCAAAATAACTTAAAATCACAAGCACAACAATTGGTTATAAATTTGTGAGGTAGGTTAATTTTTAGATAAAATTACATACTTAAGTAATATCATTACACTTCTAATAAATTTTAGAGAGTTGCCAGTGCTTGGAGAAACAATCTACAGTTGAAAATAACGAAATTTTCAACAAGTAAGAAGCAAGAAAATAAACAGATGTAGGCACCTAACCTCAAAAATAGAAACGTATTAACTGTTGTTTAAAGGTGACAGAAAAATAGAAATAAATAAAGAGAAAATAGGATAAAAACTTACCGTAAGAATCATTGTTTTTGTTGATTAAGCTTTTATTCATTAACATTTAAAAGAATATCCAAAACAACTGATGCTATAGGTACTCAATGAAATATTGAATTGAACGTAGCTTCCTTTAAATGTTGACATCTATTTGTCATTTAATTATTTGTTAGTTTTAGGGATGCTTTATTAAACTGACCACCGGTATTTACCTTTTTTATATAAAAACTGTCCTTATGTCCTCTACGATAATCTCGGTGTAAAAATTTTTATGATGATAGGTTGAGTAGTTTACGTGTGAAAGCGTAACATACAAACAAACTTATATTCCCATTTATAATATTAGTTAAAATTGTTGAAAGGTTTCTGTTGTTAATAAATGAATTAAAAAGAGTTTAATGTGCAGGCAACTATAAATGTGCTAAAAAATTAATGAAATTCTAAAAATAAGCTCTTTCAGAATATTTATGAATAGTTTATGTTTACGCTTAAAATAGATTAATTTCGCATGCCTAAATGTATGGACTTTTTCGGACATAATTTTCAAAAAGCATTTAGATATTTAGATAGGTACCTACGTAACTGTTTAGTATACAATACCGGCGTATTTGATTAGAAAAGGTATTTCACACTCATCACTATGCTAATATATGCGAAATAATTGTTGTTTTATTAGTAATTACTTAGTATACAAATCTCAATCCTACAATAAATTAATATATTATTTACAAACAAAATTTATACTATAATGCTACTAGTGTTTTTAGTTTTAAGAGATGTTATTTTTTTTTTACTTATAAATTTTTTTGTTTGCATTTAGAAATCAAATAAAAATAATAAAATGTTTATCTAAATGACATAATAAATATTTCCGCTGTAGAGCAAAAAATGAAACTGAATTTGTAAGTAAGAGAGCAAATTCTTTGGTTTAAGCAAAATATGTGGAGGTTTTCTATAAAAATATTGTAGGTACTTATAACCTTGGGACACCCGAGTCTACTGAGCAAATATACCAAATAACCCCCTGCCATCTAAAAAATCATATATATTTTTAACAAATATTTTGACGCACATTTTATTTTGTCTTTAAAAATATTTTAACTACGCAGATATTAATTTATATTTAAATAGGTTTTGATACGATCACTGAAATCACTTTACGAGGATTCCACTGCTTGTGTCAGTATAAACGGAGCTAACACGGACTGGTTTAACATAGATAAATATGTCAGACAGGGATGTGTGGCTTTACCGTGGCTATTAAACTTATACATAGACGGAAAATTATCGATTTGATCGTCAAATGCCTCCTTTACGCCGATGATCAGGTCATATTTGCGTCATCTGAAGAGGAGTTGCAGGTGATAGTTAATGTTATGCATGATGCCATGAAAATAAAGGGATGAAAATAAATGTAAGAAAAACAAGTGTGGAACAAGTAAATGATTTTGTATACTTGTGTTCAAAGTTTACGAGAGACGGAAAGTGTGACTGTGACAATGAGCGAAGGGTGCTGACAGGAAAACAAATAAATGGGGCACTGTATAACTTTCTGAGCAGTCAGAACGTGTCCAAAAGGGCACGTCTGTCTGTGCATAGTCTTATGTATGGTATGGTATGCATGCTGCGGAGATCAGTAGTCTGAGAAGTATAGCTGGAGTGACTCGGTTGGATAAAGTGAAGATTAGTAGGATAAGGAAACGCTGTGGTGTAAAAGAAGATGTGGTTACAAAGATAGATAAGGGAATGCTAAGATGGTTTAGACATGTAGAGAGTATGGATGAAGGAAGATTGACGAAACAAATTTATGTGAATGAACAAGTCGGTAAACCTCTCGATCACATCTCGATCAGGTCGACATTATTTTGAAGAAGGGCCATGTCAAGAGTACCAACAACCGACAAGAAGGTATGAGAGCACTAATGAAAGTAGAAGAAGCAAAAGATGTGTGTAAGAACCGTAGCAAGCGGAAGGAAGTGGTCCTTGCCTACCCTTACGGAAAAAAAGTGACTATATACATGATGTATTATTAATTTTGTTTATTAAATGTATAGTATTTTTAATTCACATCATTCACTGTAATTTCTAGTGCTTTTAATGCAGCACAAAAAAATTCTTGACAAAAACATTTAAAAAACATGTTTTTGTTATTGTTCTATATGTTATCGATTTCAAACACTAAATAAAATGTGGTAGTAGATACCTACTGATTTGAGTTCAAAATATATCGCAGGCGTTTTTGAGCTGAACATGGAAAGGTACCATTTAAACAACTACCAAATGCTAAAATCCATTTGCATATCAAAAAATGGCGCTCGTCAATAAGATCTGAAACTTCTGAAAGTTAAATTTCCTGCTTGAAAGCCCGTTATGCAGAAACTGGATATGTATCTGTGAGATATGTACATAGGTGGCACTTGATCTACGAGCCATAATGAAGATCCTTTTTTGCAATTAGCTGCATTATGGAACCTACCGGTAACGGCTCCTGAATACAACTCTTATTGCAAATACATATAACACAATTTTTTCCAGAACAATTAAAAATTGTTGTTGTACTTACAGGAGGTTCATTCTTATGCGTATTGCACGTAATTTACGACTTCATGTTACGGCAACAACTGATCTCGTTTTACTGCAATTTTTTTTTACATTTATGAAATACGACCAATTGTGTTTCCATCTACCACAGCCGCGAAGTATTGCCGTGGCTCGCGCAATCACCGGACTTATTCCAATGGAGCATTTTTAGGACATGCTCCAACAAAGAGTTTTGGAAGGTAGCAGAAATTTACAGAATCACCAACAATTACTTGGGGCTTTGCAGAGAGCACGGATATCTCAATACGAAATAGATAGCTTGATTCTATCTTTGCAAAGATGATGTAGAGATGTTATAAATAATTATTATGAATTTTAAATATTATAAATAAATATTAGGTACCTTCCCAGTGTTAAGTTATAGTAATGAGTCTGATTTTGCGAATCCCAAATTTTGACATGTCTCCACATTTCAAGGTCCCCAGAGTCGAATACGATAGTTTTTAAGTGGAAGTCTGTGTGTGTATGTACGTATGTTCGTATGTTCGTATATTCTTATGTGCGTTCGAAATTATTTTTCGTCTCGATTATCTCAAGAACAAAAAGTGATATCCACGTGGAATTAATTGCATTCGACGCATAATTACGCAACTTGGAACCGATTAGATTTTCAGCAAAATCGTTTGAGCTGTTTTTTATGAAGAATAAAAAAACTGAAAAAAATGGTAAACTACCTAAATTTTGCAATTTATAATTTATACTATTTTTGATACAGAATTTAAAGATCTTTTGAATAATATGATTATTGCATGTTAAGTATATTTCATGAAAAGAAATAGTTTTAGGAAACAAAAATAGAAATTGGAGGATTTTAAACTTGTGTCAGTATTGAGAGAAAAGCATTGAAGACACTATAACAGTGAAAAATTATTGTTAGTAATAATCAAGCATTGTATATTGAATTGAATATTGTTACTAACAAATGATTATTGATCATAATAATTAAAAAAAATTGTTCAATTGTTATAAACAATTGAAAATAGCTCCCGTTTATGAAATAATAGGAAAAAGTTTAAAAGAATACGGTTGACATAAACAGAATATTGTTAATAACAATTATAATTTGTAATACAAAATTTGAAATCGTTTTTTATAATAATTATAACAACAAAACATGGTATTTTTTCATTCTTTCCATTGGGAAGACCTCTCGGTCCACACAACAAATATGTTGTGACCGTGGTGTGAATAAACTTTGTCCAAATTAACTAGATTTAAAATTTATCAACTGAAATTTTTTATTAAGTTGAGCATTTTTAGCTCAGAATAAAATATTTTTAGATTATTTTTGTGTGTGTGTATCTACCTATTTAAAAAAGTTGAATAAACGTTTGATGTACTTAATTATATCTAAAGTTTTGAATAAATCCTGCTGTGGTAAGTTAGATATATGAAGATACATTTTCTGTCAAATTTAAAAGAAAGCCTTTAGGTACAGGTATGTTAATGTGTTTTTTATTCACAGTTGAGATTTAAATAACTTTATTTGTTCTGTCAAACCTGGAGCGACCGAAAAAAAAATACTTAGTCGCACTTACCAAGCCAAAATTAACTCACTAAAAACACGTTTCACACTGACCGTTAACATTTTTAAACTACCAATTTCATAAACATCGAGCTGTTGGATGGCGGAAATCGTTGCGTTAACAAAACATTTTATTGGAATTCCAAGTACATTAATAAATTTTGTTTGACTAGTAAGTATATAAAAAAAGTTTTATTCGAAAAGGTAAAGTATCATTTTAATAACGCATCATATGTTTATTTATAGCTTTACCTGATCTCCTAATAAAAACGTAAAAACAAATTTTTAGTTACTGAAAAATATAACTACGAAAATTATGTAGGTTTCGCAATAAGTACAGTGGCGGAAAAATTATGAATATCACTAACTATAGTGATCACTATCCACTTTACATAAGTAGATTGTTTAAACAGGTACTAAAGGGATAAGAAATTAAATTTTAAAAGTTGTTGTTTAGGTATTGAAAACAACAGTATCATTTATTTCGTTTTACTTCATTGATCCCGGATTTACCTTTTTCACATTCCTTTTATCTATCAATTTAACTTTTTACAAATAGCAGAATTTAATATACACTCAACCAAATTTTTACGTAATCTCCCTTTATGTACTGTTCAAAAACATACATACATGCTTACATATAGTCATGCTTTTTTCCCATAGGGGTAGGCAGAGACCACTTCAAAACCACTGTTCAAAAACATTAAACAAAAATGGGTAAGCATAGATGATTGTTGTTTTCATAAACAAATATTGTGAAAACAATAAAGCCAAAGACATGGATCGAACACTTCAGAAATCTATACATTAACCCTGAAACACATACTGAAAAACAAGATTAAAATAATGCACACGCGGTGCGTGACAACGACGAATATATAACAACGGAAGTGATACAAATAGCGATCAAGCAAATGAAAAATGGGAAAACAACAGAAACTGCTGGGATCAGTAATAAACTCATCAAATACGGATGCCCAGAGATCGTGGCAGAACTAACGAAGCTATTCCAAAAAATATTGAGAAACAGTATCATACCGGAAGAATGGAGAACAAGTATAACTTTCACAGTGTTCAAAAGAGGAGAAAAAGTCAACCCGTATAATTACAGAGGAATAATATTGCTCCAATCCACATCAAAACTGCTGACAGAAACTAATTAGCACCATTGACATGTCAGAGGGATTTATGTCCAACAGATCTACTACTGAAGCAATCTTCATAATGCGTCTACTAGTGGAGAAGTCCATAGAGTTGAACAAGCCCCTTTTTGTATGCTTCGTAGACCTCACAAAAGCAGAGTTCGACTGAAAGATGTAATACAACTTATGACGCAGAAGAACATCAATGAAAAGTACACACAAATAATAAGAAAACTCAACAGTCCTTATAAAACACGGATAAAAACGGAGCATGGACTGACCGAAGAGATATGTACGTCCTTAGGGATTAGACAGGGAGACAGTCTAAGCCCGATCCTCTTTAATATGATCATGGATGAGATAATAGAAGTCGTAAAAGAAACCAAGATTGGCTATAAAATGGGCAACCGATCTTTGGGGATCCTTTGCTATGCGGATGATGCAATTCTTATGGCAGAAAGTTAAGACGACCTCCAACGCCTACTCTTTAGATTCAATACAATAGCGCATAAACTAAACATGATGATATCCCACAAGAAAATACAATCAATGGTGATATCCAAGAGCCCATCAGGTGTAAACTAACTACTATTTGATTTATAAATAATCTGCAGCATTTATAGACTTCCCGACCAAACTGCGCCAATGGCTCTTGAGATTCATGCAAGATCGCTCCTTACATGTGGCAGTTGACGGTATTTCTTCTGATGCGTTTAAAACTAATGCCGGGGTCCCCCAGGGATCCATCCTGGCCCCCACCTTATTTCTTTTACACATCAACGACCTCTTGAAAACCACCACGAACCCCATTTACAGTTTCGCAGACGATAGCACACTTGTCTCAACTTTCACATCCTATCGATCACTTTCGGTGAATGATACAAATAGACTCAGGCAATCTTGTTCAGTTTAACGCCCAAAAAACACAAAGTGCCACGTTTTCCAAGAAAGTGAATTCCTCAAATCATCCTATCACAATGTCCGGAAATACCCTTGAACCAAGTCCCTCCATCTCGATTTTGGGAGTCACGGTGTCCAATAATATGTCTTGGCATGACCATGTTGCTAACATCGCAAAGTCGGCAAGCCAGAGGCTAGGTTTTCTGTGGAAAGCCAGAAAGTTTTTTACCCCTGATCAACTGTTGACGACGTACAAGGCTCAAATCCGACACCTACTGAAGTATTGCTCGTACATTTGGGGTTCAGCACCAAGGCATTCTCTTCGTCTTCTAGATTCTATTCAGAAAAGAGCCATTCGCTTGATAAACAGCTCAACTCTCACAGATACCCTTTACCCTCTAGAACATAGAAGAAGAGTTGCAGACCAGTCATTGCTCTACAGATATTTCCATGACAGATGCTCCAGAGAAATAAAAACTCTTGTACCACCATTGGCCACATTTGGCCGAAGAACTCGGCACGCTGATCAGTCTCACCCATTTACTCTCAAGATTGACACTACTAGGACCAATCTTCATCAAGAATCCTTCTTTTACAGGGCTGCTACGGAATGGAATAAGCTTCCAAAATCAGTTTTTCCAGAGAATTATGACCTACAACTTTTTAAAAAGCGTGTCCACAATCATTTCCTTTCTATAATCCCTTCCCCTTCTAATAGTCGCAGTGCGGGCTGTCCGCGGCCCACACGATAGGTCCACCCTTTTTGCGACTATTTTCATAAAAAAAAAAACATAATAAACCAAGTAATAAATTTTAACAACCTCGGAATACATGTATCGTACAGCAGACATACCAGGAAAAAAGTAAAGACAAGCCAACAAAGCGGCCAGAATCTCGAGATATCTGAGGGACATAATACGAAGAAACAAATACGTAAGCGTAAAAAATAAGGATACGAATATATAAGACATGTGTAAGGTCAGTGCTGACATACGCAGCCGAAACAAGGGCAGAGACATCGCATACGAAAAGAATAATGAGAACAACAGAAATGGAGATGTTAATAGCTATAAGAGGAATCTCACTCAAAGATAGAATAAAGAATGGGGACACACTGAGAGAAACGGGAGTTCAGGATGTGGTAAGATGGACACTAGCACGGCGTCGAGAATGAAGAGACCATGTCGATAGAATGGACATAGGAAGGATAGTGAAATTAGCAAAAACACAGAAACCCAATTCAAAGAGACTACAAGGAAGACCACCGAGAAGATTTTATTATTAGCCATCTTTTTTATTAAATTATTAATTTCTGTTTGGGATAAATTTTACCATTCCTCCAAAACTATTTGAATCAGTATAACTCGGGTTTTAATTTTTTCTCTATTAGTATTCCACGAGTGGATTCATATCGGATGAAAAACTAGGCGACAAAACCTTGGGAAATAAAAAAGTTAATAATTTTTAAGATAAATCCAATATTCGTGAACTTTTCTGTAATATTTGTAGAGCAGTTTAGTTCAGGAACGCTTAACAGTTAAGGTTAAGACGAAAAACCCAACACCTGTAGCTTGCAATAGTTGCCTCTGAAGCTCTGGGTGGGATATATTGCGCTTTTTTGCTGTTTGGACTACAAATTAGTCCTACAATGGTGTGGTAATTTTTCCATAACTTCTTCTTGGCCTATTTTTTAAGGTACCTAACTCTATTAATCTTGAGTACGTTTTTGAAAGCAATTCCGTATCTAACACGCTCGATTCTTGCATTTTTCTTTGTGACATTCTCTGCTCTTCTAAAGTAATAATTTTTTCGCTCTGCACTTCCGATAAGACCGATTAGGCATTTTGTCAAATATCACATAAAATCAATTTATTAACTTGACTACAATGTTACAAATGAATAGAAATTTTTTTGAGGGTGTAGCAAAAATTCTTATCAACTTTTATTAGCGAACACATTATGACAAAAAAGATTTTAAGGTCAAAGTTCCCAAGGGCTTTTGTCAGGACCGATCCTATTGTTAAATAATAAAATTCATTTTTTTCTACCATATTATTTTTTTTAAAAAATATTTCTTAAAAATATCTACTTGGTGATTCCATATAAGTGTGGTTGTTTTTACTTATTGTAAGCAACTAAAATAAAGGACCAGTGCTGATTGGCAGTAAAAAATCACTAACAAGCCAATTTTATGTTAAAAAAAATTGTAACTAAACATTTACGTAGTAGTTCTCAATTTTGATATTTCGGTCAGAGTTGATATTAAATAAGATTGGAGTGAATACCAGATATCTGTATCGACTTAACGGGCGCACTGCGTTGAGAGGTACATTAGTAAATTCCCGTAAGATTTAAACCCAAAAATTTTTTGTTCATTATTATGCTTTTGTTGAAAGGTTTTATTTTTATTTTTTTGCTTTATTGTGAATAGAAATCGTTGATGTAGTTGTCGGTGAGTGTTTTGGTTAAAAATAGGCACATATTTAATTATATTAAAGGGAATGCAAAAAAATAAATTATCGGTACAAATTTAATGTGTTTAATCATGTTGTTCTTACGGTATTATCAAGCATCAGATTTATAGTCATCATAATCGGAAACAGTGTCGCCACTATCCTGATTTGGATTGTAACTAATAACAGGATTAACTGCTTCGATGTGGTTTTCTCGAACCCACCATTCCTCTATTAAATTTTCACATTTTGTAGCACATTTTTCCCAAATTTCAGGAGTGGCAGTATTAAGTGCTCGTTGCTAGGTTTCCAAAATACTGTAACCAATGTGATTGTCATAATAAGTTTTACATATTCCCCAAATATGCTCAATGGGATTAAATTGGCATTGATAAAGCGAAAGTCTTAGCACACGATGTCCATAACTGAGTATAATTTGATCCACTTTGTAAACTTTTTCTCTTTCGTGCCTTTTAGCTATCGATAATAATTCCGGCTTAAAGCCGGAATATACATATTTTCGTTCGTTAACCATTCTTTTATTTTCTATACCGTCTAGAAGAGTGTTGGTTGCTTATTTAAAATTTTCGAATGGTACGGAGCATTATCTAATACAATGACAGATTGTTTATGTAACGATGGTAATAGTTTTTTTTTAACCATTTCACAAACATCTCTGTATCCATATTGTCATGATAATTGGCCGATTTTGATTTTGACGAAAATAAAAGATCCGTCCCATCAACAAAACCATGCTTTGCACCTGCGGTGTGTTTTATAGATTTTATGTTATCGTCCTGCCAAATTCTTTTTGTTCCACCTTCAGCAAAAATCCAAGTTCCGCCTAGTAAATAAATGAAGAGCATTCTTGTTTACTGTGAGTATAATTTTTTCAAAATTCAATTCCTTGCGCACGACTCTAGCTTTTTCACACAAAGCCTTTCAAATGTCGTCATTTTTAAACTTAAACCCTATATGTTTCAAAATTCTCCAAAGACTCGTTCTAGAAATTTCAAATACATCTTTTTATTTTACTTTTGCTAATATTAATTCTACGCATTTTGTGCACAATGTCGTGAATTTCAAATTTTTAAGCTTCGGAAAAGTCAACAGTCTTTGGATGTCGGCGGGGTTTATGTTTTTCAACTTTTTGTTTACTATTTCCATCTTTCACACTTTTTAACACTGAGGTTAATTTTTTTCACCAATACCCATTGCATCACCCACGCGCTTACGTATAGATAAAACTGGTAGCAACGGACCTCCATTGTCCTTTTTTGCAGTAAAATAAGCGTGTTCATTCAACATTAATGTATCTATATCTAAAACACGTCGCGGTATTTTCGCGGTCTATTAGGTATACATACACTTAATTTCCAAACAAGAATTCACTTGTAAAATAAAATTCGTTACCTACGAAATTTGTTTAAAAATATTAATAATTTACTTTCGTACTTTTTAAATGTACAGTTGAATACTAGGATATGCTTCACTGTGATTGGGACATTGCAGGTTGTACAAAAAGGAGGGCCTTCAGAGGCCATCAGATGTCCAAGGGTTATTCGTGTCTGCGCACGATTACCTTTTCTTTTCTTTGGAGATTAGGTAATTGGAGTGGATATGTTGTCGGCCTGATCTCATGAAGTTTGGTGTGATTTTCATTCCAGTGGGTTTGCCAGGACTTTTGGACAGAGTTTTTGAAAAATGTTTTCAGGTCAGTTGGTAACTGTATGTTTTCGAGTGTTAAATTTGCAGACAATGCACCTTTGGCTGCATCGTCAGCAAATTCATTCCCAGTAATTCCCACGTGTGATGGGGTCCAGATTATTGTTAGAGACACCCCCATAGTAGCGAGTTCGCTGGAAATATCATGTATAGTTTGTACTAGTGGGTGATCTGTGAATATATTTTTGATGGAGTGAATAGAGGCTAGGTAGTCTGTGCAGATTGCAACATTCCGATAGTCCGGTGTTATAGAATTTAGGGCCAAGAAAATTGCATACAGTTCACCTGTATGGACTGTAGCGGAGATTGGAAGTAAACATTGTTTGACCACACTGTCAGTGTTTGTAGCTGAGCAACCAACATCCAGTTGGCCTTTAGAAGCATCAGTAAACAGAATATTATCGAAAGAATCCGAATTAATCAACTCTAGGAATGATTGTCTCAGGAGGAGTTCGTTGGTTTCGTGTTTGCGGAATGACGTGAGGGAGAGATTAAGTTTCGGTAACGATTTAGTCCAAGGGAGAGAGGGAGATATTGCATAGTGCAACCAATCCTAGTGAATTAAAAAAAAATAGCAAATCTCTTGCTTTTATTAAGATGCTTCTACAGATGTTTTACGTTTGGATAGTTTATCTTCAACTTAGGAATGTTTACAATTATAATGTGTTGTTTTAAATAATACTAGTGATCTATAACAAACAAACTTCTAGATTTAAAGGTTACTTCTAGGTTAAAATTACCTCTATATGCTTACTCTTCATTCATATTTTAATCCATTTAGACAACAACAGTAGATAAGTACTAGGTATCATTTTATGAGTACGTGTTTGTATAAATTTCAGTATTTCGAAAAGATTTGCAGGTAAATGTTAAATGTATGTCATCTTATTTTTGTTTAATCACAAATCGAAATTTTATTAAAATAAAAAAAATTTTCTTTCAACTTTAAAAATTATACATTTATATATGGGTAGGACTGGCTCAAACAATTTGAATACTAGCCGTCGACTATTTTGATTTAATTGACTAGCGAAGTCAAGTAGGTATTGTTTAATGTAAATGATTTTCTGTCTATATAATTTTTTAAAAAAGTACAAATTTCAATAAAGCTAATAAAAAAAGACTACAAGGAGCGTCCTATTTATATTCTACCTATATATTAACAAAAGTAGTGTTTCAAATACCACAGAATATAAATAATTAACAAATAATTAAAACTTAGTTAAAACCAGACGAAATGCTACTTTGCAATAAATATTTCACACAAGTATAAGTAAACCTTAATAAAAAGTTTAATATCTATGAAACAATATGCATTTAAATGGAAATAAAGCGGCAAAACGATTCAGGGTAGAAATTTCTTGTTTTAACGGTAAATTTTCTATCAATTTATTATTAATTTGATAGTTTTAAAGTTATATTCTTCCACCCAACGAACTGCCGATTCATTTAGAATCCAATTTACGAAACCCAATAAAATGTTAATGCAGCTTTATATACCTGTTTCGCAATAACAAATATAAAGAGACGGAGGCTGTTAATAATATCAAACTCGTTTTAGAACGCCATCTCCGTATATGTAAAGTTTACACTCATGATTTTGCACTAAACCAAACTTTGTTAAGTCACAAACACAACTGATTTGTAAAATAAACCAGAGAAAGAAACTATAAAATGTTAAATCCCTCCTACAGCTATATATTTTTAATTGTCCCTCCACCATGATGGCGCGTCAAAGTCAAATAGCCCTTGAAGCATAGCTGTAAGGGTCGTAATGCTGGGAACAGTCCTGTCGGTAGGCACTTTAAATATGTAATAATCCTGTCACGTATTTTTAATTTAAATTTTATTTTTAGTAAAACATGGCAAAAGTTTCATTTTGATCTGCCTTATTCTTTGACTTATTATAAGTTCGTATTATCACTGTGTACTACCTACGTATATTCTATCATTTGTTTTTTTGTAATAAAATTGTATTAGAATCAATATTTGTCTTTATGTGTAGGTATTTTTATTTTATAATAAATTTTTTTTTCATTTTCATGCAAACGATGTTTTAGTTAAAAGACACCGTCAAAATGTTTGTTCTTGCTAAAATATTTTAAATCCCGCTCAAATCGTGAAATCTCTTCTAAGTTTTTGTATTATGGTGTAGTACAGTCAGATTATCTTTTTTTGTGCTAGTTCTGCAAGCTGTAAAATTGTTGGTAATTTTTTTAGTTTTTCGTAGTAATAAAATTATTGTTACAGCAGTAAATTCTTAAATTCTTGTTGGTAAAGGTATTTTAAATGTTAAGTGAATATTTTTTCTTAAAAGAAAGATGAATTAATTAAAAAAAAATCTAAAAATATGTAAACATAAGAAATGTCAAAAAAGTTATTCATAGTCTATAGTTCTATAGTTCGAAAAATACACTTCCCGGACTAGGCCGGAAAAATGCTACTTTCTCATATAAAAGCGTTTAAGAAGTGGGTACTTTTCGGAAAAATTAAAAAAATTATACAGAAAAATTAAATTAATTAATATTTTTTAATATAATTATTCTTATATTTTGGAAGTAGAACCAGTAAAGTTAAAGTTAAACTTCCTCCGTAAAGAAACTTTAAAGTGAGAGCCTTAAAATATTATAAAAGCGTTACTAAATCGGTGAAATAAAAATTCGTACATAATTATCTTTATAACAAAATCAAAACCATTAATTACATAAAATCCCCATCAAAATTTTTAAGCATTCATAAATAACTTGAATAATTCAATATTATAAACAGTTGTTTTTGAAAACCTTTAATTTTTACTTCAAAACAAGATGTTAAAACAAAAATTATGCTCGACAGAATTTCTGTTTTGTAAATCCGTTTCTGAACTAACCTACAAAATAATCGTAGATTTTTCAAAGTTGTAAGCATATGCACGCCATTTTAAAATGTTTTTATGTGTCAAGTTTGACATTTAATAGGATTCTCATTAACAACATAAAAGTCGGAATACTTAATGTCGGTTTGGGTTTCATGGCTAATTAAACAAACATCAGTTTTATAATCCAGTTTTTATAAAAAAAATAGTAGATGCGTTTCGACAGATTTTTGGAAATAGTTTTAAGATGCAAAATGACCAAAAGTATAAAGAAAGTAAAAAAAACACATTGTAAGACAAAAAAATATACAGATGTAAGGAAATTAATTCTGAATTTATTTTGATAATAAACACCACATTAGAAATAACAATTATGTAAATTAAAACAGCTTTTTAATTGTACCTACTACTAAAGAATAAAAATACTAATTAAATTATACAGGGTGAATCTATCAACGGGACAGAGGATTATAGCGAAACGGTAAGATTTAAATTTTTGTCACTTTAGTAGTCTGTACATTGATAAAGAAAGCTACATTTTTAAATCAGTTTGAAATATATAAATTAATTTAAACAAATCATTTAAAGCTGAAATCACTTGTTGCATCGCACAAGATGACAAATAATTTAAGCATTTATTATAGTAATTTGTTGTTCGCTCTGTAATATTTATGTATTTGTTTTATTAAAAATATATCTGTTTTATTATGTACTCAGTTATCTACATATCATTAAAGAAAAAAGCTCATCAACTACAAGCATGCATATTTATTAACTACTCTTGTTTCTTTTATAATAACTATGCCAAGATAATTGTTTTAAAAATTTAGAGAGAACTGTATAGCATATTTCACGAATATACGGTGGTTTCGGATTATCGTTAGAAACTCGATAACAGTATTCAATTGTACATTTAAGAAGTACAAAAGTAAATTCCCCTAATATTTTTAAACAAATTTTGTAGGTAATGATTTTTATAAGGCACTTTGCTTCTTTGCACGGATAATTTTGCAACTAAATCTGTTTTAATGACTTTATTTATTGTACAAAATAAGAGAGGTAGGTAAGTAATCCAAAAAAAATTTATTAATTAAATAAGCTATTAAGCTTTAATTTGGCTTGTTGATTCATTTTTGTTTGATTTCTAGAAAAGTCATTAGCAATCTTGGGTTATGATTGTAGTGAATACCGACATTAAAATAGTATAGTACCAATTTTTAAAAAATTGTACTTACTGTAAACAAGAATGCTCTTTATTTGTTTATCTGGACGAAACTTGGGATGTTTGTTTGAGGTAAAACAAAAAGAATGTAGCAGGACGATAACATAAAGTCTATAAAACACACCAACGGTAAAGGAAAAAGACACATTATTGTGCATGCAGGTGGAAAGCATGGTTTTGTTAATCTTTTATTTTCATCAAAATCAAAATCGGCCGATTATCACGACGATATGGATACAGAACTGTTTGTGAAATTGTTAAAAGAGCAACTATTACCATCGCTACATGAATCAGTCGTATTAGATGATGCTCCGTATCATTCGGAAATTTTAAATAAGCAACCAACAAACTCCTGGACGGTATAGAAAATAAAAAAATGGTTAAGAAACGAAAATATTTTATTTTCACAGTATTGCTTCAAGTCGGAATTATTATCGATAGCTAAGAGGCACGAAAGAGAAAAAATTTACAAAGTGGATCAAATTATACTCAGTTATGGACATCGTGTGCTAATACTTTCGCCTTATCATTGCCAATTTAATCCTATTGAGTATATTTGGAGAATATGCAAAACTTATTACGATAATCAGATTGGATCTAATGGTTACAGTGATAAGGCTGTTTTGGAAACCTGGCAACGAGGACTTAACGCTGCCACTCCTGATTCCGATTATGATGACTATAAATCTGATGCTTGATAATACCGTAAGTACTACATGATTAAACATTTTTATTAAATTTGTACCGATAATTTATTTTTGTTGCATCATTTCTTTTAACATAATTAAATATGTGCCTATTTCTAACCAAAAAACTTATCGAGAGCTACATCAACGATTTCTGTTTCTTAATAAAACAAAAAAATAAAAATATAACCTCTCAACAAAAGCATAATAATAAACAAAAATTTTTCGGGTTTAAATCTTAGGGGAATTTACTAATGTACCTCTCAACACAGTGCGCCCGTTAAGTCAATGCCTCGGTGACTAATCAGATACCGTCGTATATTGGTGAAATGAGCTATAAATGTTTTAAAATCAATTAACCAACAAATTTAAAAAAATTGTAAATTACACAAAAACCATGACATCCAGATATAAAACACCTTTATACCAATCGAAAGAGGATATTATTTTAAAAATTTTAAATTATTAAATAATGCCCATATTATTAATTTATTAAATCTATTGATGAAACTGTAAATTTTGAAAACTCTGTAAAGGATGTCCAACACTCAATCATGGAATCCATTCAACTAATATACAACTATTTAGACGTAAAAGTAAGTTTGTGCTAATTTGTTAGATAAGTAGATAATAATTTTTTTTTAAATATCACAATTTAAAAAAAGTCGACATGACTCAAAAAGAACACTCTGTACTTAATTATACGGAACCCTTATGAAAGTATACCTTATTTTTTACGGATAATCAGAAAATGCAGTAAAATACATAGCATCCCATAAGAAAAATATGATACGCCACGCTTTATTGAGACATCCTGTATATTTCAAAATTATTTTAAAATATAGTAAAGTAAAGTATAGTTTTAAAACTTTTACCGTTTCCCTATAATCCTACTTAATATTGGTTCACCCTCTATAAAAAAAGAATGAAAGTTTTATCATTAAGAAAGAGTTATTTATATCAGGACTTTCATAGAAAAGCTAAAATTTATAAAACAAAACAAATTAGTCTAATAAGCAGAAATGTAAAAAAAGAAAACTACTAACGAATAGAAACAAAGAGATATAAAACATATAATATTGTTACGATCTGGCCCTGTTGTCTGTCGCCTTGAGGCGCCAGCGAGTCGATCACGATTAGGGTGAATATTAATAAGCTGCTAGTAATACACAGAAGACACTGGATGCTTCTGGAATTTCTTTGAATAATGTCGATTACTTTAGAACACTGATTTGAAGATAATTAAACGGAATTATAGATCGAGGTTTTTAAGTTAATTTTTAAAGTTTAAGTTGTAGTTAGTTTAAAGTTAAGTATTTTAAAGTTATTGTAAACTGAATATCCACATGATTTGTAAAATAAAATTTATTGTAAATAAATACTAGAATAAAAGTTTTTAGTTATTGTAATGAGAGTTTAAAATTGCCGAACCCAAGAAGTAACAATATTTAATAGTTTTAATTTTAAAACAAGCATCTATCCGGTACATTAAAACGAAAACTTAAGAAAAGGACCGATGCAATTCAACAGGTAGGTAGGTAAACAAAGTAATAAACCTCAAAATCTGAAGTAGGCAAAAAAGGGTCCTCTGCACCCCTTTACTTCATTTGAATGAAACCTACGAACTTTCTACATAAATATGCAAAGCAAAAAATGACCCACTTTCCAAATTTCTGCTACCCAGAATGTTCGACAAGAAATTTGACCGAAAACTTTCTTTGGTTAATATTAGTGTGGTTTGATACGTTACACTGAAAACATTATTCTTGTTTAATTGTGATATAATTTGTGATATATTAACTTGTGAAGCAACGAGAGTTTTGCTGCGAATACATTTAAAGGTAAGAAAAAATAAATATTTTTCAGTAATTCGAACAAAATTTTTCGTAATAAAAACGGTTTAATGTAAGTACTTTAAAGGAATTTTTTTTATAATAAATAAGATAAATATACCAAGAGTTAGTATGGCTATGTTAAACACCATTCAAAGAAAGCATATTGTAAAAACATTTATTTAATAAAAAAATCCTATCAAAATGTAGGTTTGTTAATTTGATTAATTCCACAACTACACTGTTTTATTTGATTCGAATACAAGACTATTCTTATAATATACATATTATTGCAATAAACATATTGTTTTTAAAATAAAAATAATTTTTTAAATTCATGAAAACATTTCTTTATTTTAAAAAAAAATTCATAATTAATTTGTATTAACCGCAACCAATAACTCTGAATAAATGCGAAAAATGTCATTAAACATATTTTTGTTCGAAACTATTTAAACAAATAAAATAACTTCTGGCAAATACGAAGTTTAATCGCCATTGTTAAATTTTCAGACGACAATGTTTATACATTCGTCGTAAACAATTCAGAGATAGCGTTTATAAATATTTTGATGTACTTATTTAAAATATTAAATATTCCATCGCGACAATAAAAATTCAGTTTGCATTTTTATGTGAAAGGCTTCTTGTTTCATGACATTATCGCGCAGTGCTTTTTATTGATTTTTGAATTTGGTAAGGATTAGTTTAAATACTTTTAAATTTGTGTTATGGTATGAGTTTGTTATTCAGGTTTGTTTATAAATAAATCAAACTCCGTTAAGGTATTCGAGAAGAAATTAAATTATGCAATAACGAGCTGTTAATTGTTTGTTTAAAACATTTTTACGTTAAACCTTAATCACTAATTTTGTCGTCCATACATATGGGTTTACTGTATTAATTTCTTTAAATATATTTTATATTCATCTCTTTACTTGATATTCATTGTGTCTGGTTAAGTTGGCAACATATTATGGAAAACTTTTTTATTACTATCTAATTTAACAAAAACGAGTAATTCTTCGTGAAAAAGTCTGCACGGTGTAAAAACCTTAAAAGCAACCTTTAGATATCGAAATTTTCCAGTGATATACAGGTCACTTAAAAATATGAATTTTACCAAATTGTTTATTTGGAATTCTTAATTAATTTCTAATAAACAGTACACCGTATTACAACAGTATTAGGATGTGTTGAACGGTAGTTTTTGATTTACACACGAAGTTCCTGGTCTCCTGTTATTAGATTTTGTTGTGCGCAAAGTACTCGATGAATGGTATGGTGGGATTGCAGTGGGAGGAAGGCGCATACGTAATCTGAGATATGCCGATGATACTCTCATATTGGCGACAGATCAACTCGAGCTGGAAATGATCATGACAAGACTGGGAAATATAAGCAAAGAGCCGGTTTTGAAGTAGTGGATAAATTTATTTATCTTGTCTCCCTCATCAAAAACACAGGAGGTAGCGAAGCAGAAATAAGGCGACGGCTAGCAATAGCAAGAACGGCCACAATTAAACTGACACGCATATGGAAGGACACGTCAATTAGTAAAGCTACGAAAATTAGGCTGGTCTCTACTTTAATTTTCCCAATTGAATCCTGGTCCTGGATCAGAGAAGCGGACAGAAAGAAAATAGATGCATTTGAAATGTGGGTTTACCGAATGCTCCGGATATCATGAACGAAGCACTGCACCAATGTATCGATCCTAGAAGAACTAAAAATCGAGGACAGACTGTCCAAGAGAATAAACCGGAACTAAGTGCTGTATTTCGGGCACGTCTCCAGAAGACCGGATGCTTTAGAAAAGCTGGTGGTTCAAGGCAAAGTCGACGGACGAAGGTCACGAGGAAGATCTCTAACCCGATGGGTAGACGGAATCACAAGCTTAAATGGACTCTCTCTGCACGAGGCCACAGAACTAGCCCAGAACAGAGAGGAGTGGAAAATTACTATAAAAATGGTAAAAGCATAGTGCCACCAAACCCTTGTGAGGGTAATAGGACCGAGGAGAGAGTGTGGTAAGTGTGTCCTTTCCGTATACGAGATATATGTCTTTGTTTGATAGTAGTACACGGTAGAACTGAGAATTTAATTTGTCTTAGTTTAGCTTTCGAACAGTTCCTCCACTCATTTTGCCACGCACTAGAACTAGATGGGACGGGTATATCTGTTTTAAGCCATCAATGACACTTAAAAAGTCGGTTATTACTATATATTTTTGAGAGGTTTTGTTGTTAATGAAATTAAGGACATAAAGTATAACTGTAAGATCTGCAGTAGATACTCGTATATATTGAAGTGGTTCCGGGAAATTTACAAGTGATTTAGAGGCATCAGTATAAATGTGGTGGTAATCTGAGTATGTCGGGATGTTTTCTCAAAAATTTAGTAGGTACTGAAAATTTTCGGATTGTATTCAGATTGGTTAACTCGTTGATAAAAGGGGAGGATATTTATTTTCCTGGCATGATAATTAAATCTGTTGGTGCAGATGCTAAAGTAAGATATTCTCTTCTTAGTATCAATGAAGGTTCACCAGATCCAATATATAAACTTTCCCTGGGATTGGTAGGAAGTGTTCCAAGGGCAATTCGTATTTCGCTATTATTTAAAGGGTCCAGTTTTGCAAGCATTTTTTTCTTTGCTTTATTCTATACGATACATCCATAGATCTAATAATTAGTTGACAATTATAAATAAATTTTTCTGGTAACAGATATTGTCAAAATAAAAGTCAGTACCTAATATGCTTCCACCCTGATGCATTATTACACTGCTGCAACGCCAAAG
The DNA here is from genome assembly GCA_950111635.1 of Agelastica alni. Taxonomy (NCBI): domain Eukaryota; kingdom Metazoa; phylum Arthropoda; class Insecta; order Coleoptera; family Chrysomelidae; genus Agelastica; species Agelastica alni. Next base: position 43,387,900 of record OX467712.1, on the reverse strand, counting down.
TTAAAAAAAGTAGATTGTCAAATTTGTTATGAATAAAGGTAGGTAACAATTTTAAATACTTATTGTCAAAAATAAAAGTATTTTTGGTACTGTTGGGTAAAATTCATAATTTCTAGCAGATCCTATTTATGTCTCAAAAGACTTGATATCTGATGGTGGTGTTTCAGATTTTATACCCTGCAGAATATGAAGAATAAATTTTTTTCGTAAAATTAATAATAAAAAAGTATCCCATATGCTGGCAACTTAAGTAGACACACTATAGATCTTCTTCTTCTTTGTGTGCCATGCTTGTTTTCAAACGTTGGCTATAATAGAGTTGACAATTTGTTGGAAAGCTTCTCGATCGGTAGCTACATGAAACAATTCTTCGACTGTTCGACCCGTCCAATGTCTAATATTACGAATTACGAAGCCAAGAAAGCTGTTTTTTGCCAATCCATCGCTTTTCTTCTATTTTACCCTGGATAATTAATCGGAGCATGTGATATTTATGCCCCCTCATCATATGTCCAAAGTATTCGACTTTTCTTATTTTGATGGTGTTTGTAAATTCTTGCTCTTTATGTAGGGATTCTAACACTTGTTCGTTAGTTACGTGTGCTGTCCTCGGAATCTTTAGCATACGGCGATAGCACCATAAGTAAAACGCTTCTAATTTATTTAGATGCTTTACTTTCAGTGTCCAGGTTTCACATCCATAAAGCAAAACAGACCAAACGTAGCACTTTAATACTCTTAGACGGATGTTCATCGAAAGACTTCTATTACATAGTACAGAACGCCAACTTGTGAATCTTTTACGTGCCAGTTCTATTCTGGTTGAGATTTCTTCATCGCTTTCAACTCTACAGTCCATCCAGCTACCCAAATACCTAAAGTGTAGTACTCTGTCCAGAATTTTACCATCTAATTTTAATTTTGGATACTCGATATTAATTTTACCGACAACCATCCACTTCGTTTTCTTTGTGTTGACACTTAAACCCTTTTCCTTGCATGCATTGTTTACTGCATTTAGTAGTGTTTAGAGGTCTTTAAGGCTTTCTGCCATTATAGCAGTATCATTAGCGTACCCAATGTTGTTAATTACTTCTCCACCAATTTTAACACCTTCATGGCGATATTTCAGCGCTTCTTCAAAGGCAGCTTCCGAGTGGACATTAAAAAGCATTGGTGACATGATGCATCCCTGCCTAACGCCACGTTTAATAGGAACTTTTTCTGAAACCTCTTGTTCCACTTTTACTCTAGCAGTTTGGTTATAGTAAAGGTTTTTGAGCAGTCTTACATCATATGAATCAAGACCAACTTGATCTAAGCATTGAAACAGTGGTGTATGCGGTACGTTGGCAAAGGCATACGTAAATGTTTTTACGAAATTCCACACTCCTTTGCAAAAGTGTTCACATGCAGAACAAAGCCTCACGGGTACCCATACCGCCTTGAAAACGAAACTGCTCATCACTGATTCTGTCAAAAATATATAATAATAATATATAATATATAATAAAAATATCTTCAAAATATTATAAGTGTGTAATTCATCAAACTGATAAGTCAGTAGTCACCACATTCTTTTGGGTTACTCTTTTTCAGGATAGTAAAAAATAAGGATTCTAACCAGTCGTCTGGTATTTCACCAGTGCTATGTATCTTGTTAAATAAGGATGTGATGATTCCAACGCTCTCGTCGTCTAATAATTTTAGCAGTTCTGCAGGTACCTCGTCTGGTCCAGGGGTCTTTCTTCGCTTCGCTTGATCTATTGCTTTTTGTACTTCGGAAACTAGGATCGATGGGCCTTTGTCCCTGTTTGATGTTGTTTGTTGGTATTCTCTTTGGTCGTCTTTGAATAATTCTTTTATATAATTTTCCCATTCGGTACAGCGCTCCTCTACCTCACTTAATATTCTTCCACTAGAGTCCCGGATGATTCTTGTCTTGTAAGTTTTACATGTACCCGTTAATTCTTTTAGTTTTTTATGTAAGTGGAAACTGTCATGCTGTTGTTTCAGTTTTTCAATTTCTAGAAAAGATTCCTTTAGCCATCGTTCTTTCACTATAGATACCTATTTATAAATATTTTGATTTATTTATGCATAAAGTATCTACATAAGGTTAAAAAAAATTTCACAGTCGTGTCGAAAAAGTTTAATTTGTACTTCAAAGGTGAGTGATAATTTTGGCAATAAATTATACAGAAATGCTGTAATAAATAAATTATGTAATTTTTAAATTCATTAGTAAAATAATACTTTGACGATACCTACGTATAAAAATACTTTTAATTTACAAAGTTTTAAAAAGTCTGTTGTGTATAAAGTAATTTTTTTTTTAAAAATACGTATAGGCATAATTCCCCCTAGGTAATAGGTATATGTTTAGTTTTTTTTATTGAATTAGGTGTGAGAAACCAAACTAGCTTTTGTTATTAAATTTATACCTATAGATGAAACTAGCGTATAAAGAAAATAAAAACTTACATCTTTTATATAATTTTCATATTTCCATAACAATAAAATTGTAAGTTGACAAATATTTAATTAACAATCACTGATAACGCAGAAAGTAGCAATTCAACTTGAGCAACTAAAACCACATATTACACACATACGCACACTTAAAACTAAGGAAATAAATATAAAATAAATTTGTTTCTAGTTTAAAACAACTTTTTTTATTGCCACACAAAGATAAGAAAAAAGTATGAAGGTTTTTTTTCATTAACTTTTAAACTTTATCAGCAAAAACAATAATAATTTTTTTAAATGGTTGGTTACTGAATCGAATAATATATGTAGTTTGGTGCATATTTATACTTATTTTATACTTAAATTTTAATTTATTTTAACAAAAGGTATCTTGAGGTTATAATGAGTACTTATTACTATTACAAAACATATTGCAGCACCAATCAACGTTTTTTAAATAAATCTTGATTTTTGTTATCAATGGTGTAATAAGGGATTTCAACATACATACGACTTTTTCCCGTAAGAGTAAGCAGAGACCACTTCTTTCCATTTGCTACGGTTCTTACACACACATCTATTGCTTCTTCTACTTTTAACAGTACTTTCATATAGTAGAATTCTATATATTACAGTATGGTTGGCAACCCTAGTTACACTTCACAAAAAAAGCACTTTCATACATGCTCGTCGGTTGCTGACATTCTTGAACTGGCTTTACTTCAAAACAATGTCGATCTGATCGAGACCGGCTTCCGCCGAGCTGTAGACAAGGTTCAGATAGCGCTGATGATTGCCAACGTCCGAAACGGACAGTGCACCTAAAGAAGAAGAAGAAGATGCCATAAAAAATCAAACGGATGAAAGTGAATGTAAGCAAGACGAAAGTAATGGTTTTTGAAAGAAAATAAAGCATGACAAACTGCAAGGTGCTAATTGAAGGAGAAAGAGTAGAAAAAGTGAATGAGCTTGTATCCATATAGATAGAAGACTTTCCTGGAAGAAACATAGCTTTACAAAACCAATTAAACCAATTATTAGACGCACACTTAAAAGTTTCACCCCGTATGACCTCACAAACAGATTCTAGTTTAGATATTTTGGGGTTTTGACACCACAAGCCATTTTCTATGTACACAACATTAACTTATTGTTTTATTCTTGAACAGATTGTAAATTAACTAGGAAAAAAAAACTTATGTATGGTACTGAATGTTGACTTCTGCAAAAGAATGCTCGCACATTTGGGGTTCAGCACCAAGGCATTCTCTTCGTCTTCTAGATTCCATTTAGAAAAGAGCCATTCGCTTGATAAACAGCTCAACTCTCACAGATACCCTTCACCCTCTAGAACATAGAAGCAGAGTTGCAGACCAGTCATTGCTCTACAGATATTTCCATGGCAGATGCTCCAGAGAAATAAAAACTCTTGTACCACCATTGCCCACATTCGGCCGAAGAACTCGGCACGCTGATCAGTCTCACCCATTTACTCTCAAGATTGACACTACTAGGACCAATCTTCATCAAGAATCCTTCTTTTACAGGACTGCTACGGAATGGAATAAGCTTCCAAAATCAGTTTTTCCAGAGAACTATGACCTGCAACTTTTTAAAAAGCATGTCCACAATCATTTTCTTTCTATAATCCCCTCCCCTTCTAATAGTCGCAGTGCGGGCCGTCCGCGGCCCACACGATAGGTCTACCCTTTTTGCGACTATTTTCTTAAAAAAAAAAAGAAGCATGAAAGTAAGATCAATACTGCGGAAATGAGTAGTTCGAGACGTATAGACCGAGTGACTCAGATGGATAAAATGAGGAATAGTAAGATAAGGAACGCTGTGGTATCAAAGAAAGATAAAGAAATGCTTAGATCGTTTGCATTAGTAAGTGTGATTGGGCAAGTCGGTAGAGGTCGAACTCGGCGAACATATCTCGATCAGATCAAAGTTGTTTTGAAAAAAGGTCAAGTCAAGAGTGCCAGCAACTGACGAGCATGCATGAAAGCGCTGATGAAAGTAGAAGAAGCGAAAGACGTGTGTTATAACCGTAGCAAGTGAAAAGAAGTGGTCTCTGCCTAACCCTACTGCAAAAAGACACAACTAGGTATGTATGTATGTATGATATTGACTTAATTATTATTTTATTTGTAATTTGCATAGTAGGTTAGTTTTTTAAATAAGGTTATCGTTAAATATGTATATGGGTCCTAAATCATTTCTAACCAGCGAAAATTGAATAATTCACGTTAAGAAAATAATTAAGATAAGTACACTAATTAAAAAAATAATGAAAAAAAAAATATCAATAAGACAATTAAAATCAAATCTAAATCTATTATAAAAAAATTAAAATAAGTTAAAATTTTAATAAATTAAACATTCACTAAGATAACAAAAACCTCAATGAAGAAATTAAAAGGGACTAAAGGAAATAATAGAGAAGTGAGAAATATGTGGATAAAAATTCCTATAACTGAACCAATGTAGGTAATTAGTTAAAGGTTTTAAAAAGGATTGAAAAAAATGAAAAAGGGTAAAGAAAAAATAAAAATGTATATTTGCTTATTTTTACTATCTCTGCTAAAGTTAAAAGATCACAGCAAACTCCGAAAACAAAGAGTCATGTGGTTAAAGATAAAAAAACATTGTTTGAAAATACATACAGTTACGATATCAACAAATATTACCCAAAAGAACAAGAATTCTTTCTCGAATATTCTTGTTGCCCGCGGCTATAAATGTAGGACCTTTGTTACCGCCGACAGAATCAAACATACTTTTGTACAACGCACTGCGCATTTAGGCCAGACAATGGGGCAGTGGCGGACCCGTTAACCAAAACCCAGAACAATACAGAAGAACTGTCGAAGGAGAAGAATTAAAAGATGCATGCACTGAGAAAGAATAAGTAAAAATAAATAAGAAACAACTCTAATCACTACAGAATAATTCAATCGAGCACTAAAAAAACAAAGATCACTTTGGTTTCAGGAGAAGTAAAGGTACTATAGAAACAATTTTATACGTAAGGCAAGGACCAGAGAGAAGAAGCGATGTAATTAAAAAATACTTTTGTAATACTCTTAGATCTAGAAAAAGTTTTTATTTTATTAAACAACTTATAACTTGCACAAATATACTGAAAAGACAAAAGTTTCATACTTTACCTTTACAAACCTCAAACAATAATAAATGTGAATAAATGTAATATAACGCTTAAAATAAGTCAATGAATAAGACAGGTCCCCATATTTTGTTAATCCGTTTATAGAAAAGTCAATAAGCGAAATAAAAATGAACACCAAAGGTGTAATATTTAAAGGCAAGCAAATACACTCAATCCGATTTGCGGATGACATAGCCATTATTAGCAAAATCGGAAGATGAAATCAATTCTATGCTAAAGTATTTGATACAATTTTAAACAAATGCAGCTTACAAATAAACGGAAGAAAAACTAAAGCAATGATTGTAAGTACCTTAACAAAAACACCAACATAAAAATCAGAAATAGTCCTTTAGAATAAGTGAAAGAATTATGCTACCAAAAAAGTTTAGTGACGCAAGAAAATCAAAATACGAGAAATAAATAAGGAAGAGAACAAACAACATTAGTTAAACAAACCTCTAAAAGGACTGCTTACAGGACACTGTCGTCTAAAATACCATCTCGAAAGAATGGGTCTAAACGGACTATCGGTTTTTCCGCGTGGAAGACGAAACAGCTGAACACATACTATATGTTTATACCCCTGCTTAGGAAGAATAAGGTTCAACATATTTGGTTTTATCAACTTACAACCTACCGATTTCAAGAAAATCTCATCCCATACAAACATGAACTTCGCAAGTAGAACTGGATTGCGCGGTGAACTGTAACCTCTAGGGGTGAGCCACAAAATACCTATTAAGGGTTGCAATGGAGAGGCGACCTTACAACGCCTCAATCACATGATACCTAACCTTCTCTAGCTAAAATAGAGGAAATTCCAGATTTACTAAAATTAATAATGACAAAAAAAGTAATATCTCTCGGGACATTTGTTGAGACATACAAACTTGATCACAAATACTATGGAAGTGAGAACTGAGAGAAAATGACCCAGAGGAAGACCAAAAAAATTCTACTTTGAAGGCATCTATCAAACCATGGGTTGTACTTCCTACTCCAAATTAAAACGAATAGGGACTGATAGACATTTATGACTATAACGAAAAGGCATTCATTACCTTTAAAAGCAATAATGTAATATTTTTTAAAAATTCTGCTAATAGACAATCAAATTTTTTTTAAACAATAACATAGCATCTTTATTACTTTAAATTTTAATCTTTAGATACCGGGGATGAAATTTTAAAAATGTTAAATTTTTTGGATCATTGTGATAAAATCTAAAATTTATTTGTCTTTAAAATAATAATTATTTTAATCACAAAAAAAAATACTTAATTCACATCTACCAAAATTTTTTTTTAATTTTCGATATTAACTTTAAAAACCCTATGTTAAGCAAAAGTTTTAAGAATTAACAATACTTAAAAAGTTAAAAAATACGTACGTAAATTAAGAAGATACTACTTCAATCGCAAAATAAACAAAATAAATAAAAAATTAAAATAGTTAGGTAACAGAAAAAATTAAAATACTTACAAAAATTGGATAAAAAAATACATTTTTAAAACCAGCCGCATATCCAGCAATTCTGTGCGAAACGAAAAATAAAAAAATCACGTTGACGATAACACACTTACGTAAATGGAATAAAAATAATTTCTTGACACAAAATGTTGTTTTAATTGATAAGCGATATGTGCGGAGGTTTTTATTGAAACTGTTATACCGCATGTACTGCTGTTACAGGCAGTCCAAACCCATTCAATTTATTTACTTAATAAAAGGAAGAAACTATTCTTGCCATAGAGTTATCACCCATCTATTAATAAAAAGGACTCTTTTATGAGGCGTTTCTCTTTATAGCTCATTTCACCAATATACGACGGTATCGGATTAGTCACCGAGGCATCGACTTAATGAACGCACTGTGTTGAGAGGTACATTAGTAAATTCCCCCAAGATTTAATGCTTAGTATTTTGCTTTTGTTGAGGGGTTTTATTTTTATTTTTTGCTTTATTGTGAATAGAAATCGTTGATGTAGCTCTCGATGAGTTTTTTGGTTAGAAATAGGCACATATTTAATTATGTTAAAAGGGAATAATGTAACAAAAATAAATTATCGACACAAATTTAATAAATATGTTTAATCATGTAGTACTTACGGTATTATCAAGCATCGGATTTATAGTCATTATAATCGGAATCACTGTCGTTGCTATCCTCATTCGGATTGTAAATGATAACAGGATTAACTGCTTCGATGCGGTTTTCACGAACCCACCATTCCTCTATTAAATTTTCACATTTTGTGACACATTTTTCCTAAATTTCAGGAGTGGCAGTATTAAGTGCTCGTTGCCAGGTTTCCAAAACTGCCTCATCACTGTAATCATTAGATCCAATGTAACTGTCATAATAAGTTTTGCATATTCCTTAAATATACTCAATGGGATTAAATTGGCAATGATAAGGCGAAAGTCTTAGCACACAATGTCCATAACTGAGTATAATTTAATCCACTTTTTAAATTTTTTCTCTTTCGTGCCTTTTAGCTATCGATAATAGTTCCGGCTACCTTTTCGTTTTTTAAAAAATAGGTCATTAACAAAATATGCAAGGGCAGAATGGATACTGTCTGTGTTTATTTACATAAACTAGTTCAAACAAAAATGATGAAGCAAAAACTCAAAAATATTATCTTTATTAAGCATCTATTTACATCGAACATTACTAGAGATTTTAAAATATGGCTCCCTGAATATAATAAAACAATTTTAGATTAATTTTTTAAAGAAAACCCAATTTGTTCACACAGAACGTGCATTTACTAACCTATGCTTTCGAACAAAAACTGGCAGCTTGTGTAAATATATGTGTAAAGATTTAACTGACAGTTGAGATAATTTATTAAAGAAAGGGACCTATCAAAGTTCCCTCCCCGCTTTATTCGTAAAGAAACTATTGTCAAGTGCCGATTCAAACCGAATTGGTTACCACACCTTAACTTCTACGTAATAACCCGCTTAAAAATATTCGCGCGAACTTCTTTGTTAATCGTCAAACAGAGTTATCCTGCAACCGTCGGTTTTCGTTAATGTTTCACCCTATTTCGATCAATTTAGCCCGAAAAGGTCCCTTTTAATAGTAATTCTTTTCTAGCTCTGTCTCTTTAAATCGATCAAGTATCGAAATATAACAAAATTTCTTTTTGCCTATCCTTCTTCTATGCCTTTTTTTTACTTTACTCATTTATTACGTCGTTCTTATTGTTGTTTTATTTTCAAGATATACTTATTTCCAAATAAAAAGTCCTTTTAATTTTGTAAACCATTTTATTCTTTTTTATTTATAAAGTATTCAACGAAAATACTTGTTTTATTACGATATTATAAAAGGTTTAATAAAGTACCTGCTTATGTAAAGGTCTGTATTGTTGTTTATATTAAAATTATTTTATTCTGTTAATTTTTTGTATTCGACCTAACCTAATTTAAATGAGACCGAAGGATATGCCCGTGTTATCTTCTACAATAGTAAATCGTTCTTTTTGTTGTATAATAAGTTAATTCTATTCGATTCATTTTTGCATCTTTCTTGTTATTTTGCATGCTACTTATTGTTATGGTTAATGTTAAACAAAACACTAATTATTATTATTAAACATTAAAGGAAAAATCAACCCTGAAAATATTTGTTTTGCGTTGTAAGTAATAAAATCTGTTTTACTAGATTGTAGATTGTACATTGTAGGGTGGGTCGTGAAGGCCATGCTGCCTCTCAAGCACTTCGACCTATCAGATCTTTTGTGCATAACCCTTAATCTATTCAAGGCCCGGGATTCCGAGACTTCGAGTAAAGTTTATTCCAGGAGGCTAAGTTTCTGACATCGGAGGGCTTTAGGAAGGCCCCTTCCAGAAACTTGAGCCTCTTGCAGAAAAGCGCTGGGCAATTATGTTTTACTAAATAAACCATGTCTTTTTACCGGCTTTTTGAATCAAATATTCTTGTGATTGATATTACCGGGTCGCTAGACAAAACACCGTGCGATTTCGCATTTTGGGGAGTCCTAAAGAATAAAGTCTTTACCACCCCACTATGTAAATATTGAAAATTTCTTCTTCTTCACGTGCTATGTCCTTCTAGGACGTCGGCGATTATCATTATGCTTTTTATTTTATTAGCAGCGGCACGAAACAGGCTTGTAGAATTAACACCATACCACTCTCTCAGGTTCTTCAACCAGAACGTGCGTCTTCTTCCTGGACATCTTGTTCCTTGGATTTTACCTTGCATCATATTCTGTAAGATACGGTACTTTTTCCCTCTCATAACATGTCCAAAATATTCCGACTTGCGTTTCTTGATGGTAAACATGACTTCTAGTTGCTTCTGGAGACGGGCAAGCTCCTCGGTGTTTCGGACTCTGTCTACCCATGATCTTCGTAGCAGGCGACGGTAGCACCACATTTTAAACGCTTCTATTCGGTTACACATTGCCTTTGTTAAAGTCCACCCTTTCATTCCATATTACATAATTGGAAATACGTAGCACCGTAGTTAACGAATTCGTAGGGGTTTTGACAAGTCTAGAGATGCAAGAACCTTCTTCATGTTGCTAAATGCTGCCCTAGCCAGCTCGATGCGGGACCTTATTTACTGCGTGCTACTCACTTACTGTTCAATAAGCATCCCGGATATCTGAAGCTGGAGACTTGCTGAATCTGTTGGTTGCCTGTACTCAGGTTTGCTGGAAGCTCACCATTTTTGCTAATAACCATAGTTTTGGTTTTGCTAATATTTAATTTGAGCCCTCTTACTTTGCTTTTAGCCACAACCCCATCCAGTAACGCCATCAGCAATTCCTGCCAGTAGAACTGTATCGAAAATTTGATACAGAGAATTATAGAGGAATGCCTGCATTTACGTGCTCAAGCGATGGCAAACATGAATTGAAAAAGTTGGTACCTATGCAGTTTTAACACAAGGTGTAACGCATAAACTTCAGCTTGTATAATTAACAAATTTTGTTCATCAATAATTGTGCATCTTATTAATATGCACATTGTTTAACTGATTTTTGCAACACCCCGTATAGTCACACTTATCATTAATTAGCTATATTTAATTTAACTTAAACAATTTGTAATTTAATTAAAAGAAAATACAGCTTTAATCAAAACCACTTTAAATTAATAAATCATAATTTGTTTTTTTTTCAACAATCAACTGATAATGTTAAAGGCGTTACAAACAACTCCACAAATCAATTTAACTGCATTTAGCATTAATTAGTAAATACTGATGGTGTCCAATTGGAAATCAACCCACAGAAATAACAGCAGAGACGAATTATTAATTATTTCAAAGTAAATTTGCAGGCACAATTAATTTTAATTTTTAATTTAAATTTTTCAAAATTAATGGTTTACAAAAATTTTACGTCAAATTGAAAACGGTTCTCATTAAAATACGATGTACCTACTAAACTTAATCAAAATCAGTCAAACAAAAAAATTATTTCTATTATTTCTAAAGAACTTTCGACCAACAATCAATGCTTGAATACCCAAGTAAACTTGAACAGGGACTTTTTTCCCTTCATCAAAGGAACAACAATTAAAGTTATCTCACATTTTCACTCCATTTATCTCATTAAAACATTTTCAAAATTTTTTTTTAACTTAACTTCAAATAAACTGTTAATTTTCAATTTTTACTCTTCATAAGTTGATACCACTGATTCTTATTTGTCATTTGACACGCGAAGTATAATCATTTTGCGTTAAATGAGTTGACATCTTGACTGACCACATGGCCATCCAATTTTATTTTGAATTTTAACATGTTTTTCGTTTGTTCAGCCTTTTACTTTTAAATGTGATGTTTTCCATTGTAACACTTCCTGTTACCTGACTAAGTAAGTACTCACTAATCATTTAAATATTTTTCAAATTTCCTAACCTAATTTCTAGAAAAAAATTTCAAAAACTTTCATATAACTTAAATTCAATTTATGTTTCCAACCAGAGTATTTACTTTCAGGAAGCACTGAAGATGACGAAAGTCGAAAGCTCTTTCCAATAATTTTTTTTTAAAATGTACACTTTAAATACAAAATCACTGCTTCATTAATTTTACCAAGTGTATTCAGCTTCACACATTCAACAAAAAATTATTTCTCAAATTTTAATTTGACACCAGTTAAAAACTGCTATGCACGCTACCATCAGGGGCGCGCCAACTATGTGGCGAATGTAGGCAAAAGCCACAGGCGGCAAAATCCAAGGGCGGCAATTCGGCCAAGTTTGATTATGAAAGTACGAGGGCGGTTTGATAAGTCAGTGACTTTTTGAATAAAACAAATTTTTTTCCGCAAATAAACATTTTATTTTTCTACATAATCAACTTTTACCTCGATACATTAAGTCCAGCGTTTTTCTAATTTTTTTATCCCTCCAAATAAATACGCCTTGGTTTCGGGAATGACTTCTTCATTCGACTCAAATCTCTTACGGCCCAGCCATTTCTTTAGGTTTGGAAACAGAAAATAGTCGCAGGGGGCTAAATCTGGAGAATATGCTGGATGGGGTAGCAGTTCCTATCCCAATTCGTGGATTTTGGCCATCGTGACTAGACAAGTGTGCACACGTGCATTGTCTTAATGGAACAGCACTTTCTTCTTCTTAGCCAAATGCGGCCGTTTTTGCTTCAAATCAACGTCGAATCTGTTCAAAAGCTTTAAATAATATTCGCCGGTGATCGTTTTATCTTTCTTGAGGTAATCGATGTGAATGACACCGCGTACATCCCAAAAAACTGTGGCCATGACCTCGTTGGCTGACAGACTCTGTTTCACCTTCTTTGGTCCACGTTCAGCCCGAGCAACCCACTGTTTCGATTGTTCCTTGGTCTCTGGCGTGTTGTGATGGATCCATGTTTCATCCACAGTAACAAAACGGCACAAAAATTCGTCCGGATTACGGCTGAACATCGCTAAACACTCTTTTTAAGTGGTCACACGATTGCGCTTATGGTCGAGTGTGAGCCATCGCGGCACCCATCTCGCAGAGAGTTTTTTCATGTCCAAATATTAGTGTAAAATATGATGTACCCGTTCAGTTGAGATACCTACAGCATGAGCCAACTCACGCACTTTCATTCTCCGATCATCCAATATCATTTGATGGATTTTATCGACGATTTCCGGCGTGATCACTTCTTTTGGGCGACTTGGACATTCGGCGTCACTAGTGCTGGTACGACCACAACGGAACTCTGTAAACCACTTCTTAACCATTGAAATTGATGGTGCCGAGTCCCCGTAGTATTTATCAAGTCTCTCCTTAGTTTCAGTGATGGATTTTTTACGTAAAAAGTAATGCTTAATCAGCACACGAAATTCACTTTTTTCCATTTTCGTAAAAATTCACGAGGTTGTCTGCTTTGAACGGCTATCAAACACCAACTGCACGACGTAGCTTGCTTAAAATTAGAAAGTTGCCCACTGATAGATTATAGTTGACGGCAGCACTATTGCATTTGAAGTAACTGCGCGGGAAATTCAAAAAGTCACTGACTTATCAAACTGCCCTCGTACTTACGAACCCATAACAGACCCGAAAATGAATACCGAACAAAATAAAATTATTTTTCTCTATATTGGATACGACCTGATCATCTCTTAATGAAAGGTTCAAGGGGTTGGAGCATTTTTGGATTTGTTTATCAAATAGTCAGCTTGAATGAAGAAGAATTAATAAACTCGTATGAAAATTTATCATTTCATTTAAAAGATAAAGCACGTAAATATTGATGCAAATGACTTATTTGATGAAATTATTTGTTTAAAATTCCACTGACCAGAGCAAAATGAGTTAGATTTACAGTTCATTCTTCAACACATTTGTATCAAAATTAAATATAGTATTAGTACGTATTTGAATTTTATTTATGTGTACCCACCCATGCATAAATTTTTACTAAGAAAGGGGTAAAGGGTGTAAAATTATATTTTACACACAGGCGGCCGCTTGGCTTGGCGCGCCCCTGGCTACCATAGATATAGGTACTTCAAACACAAAATTATTCCTGTTGGCTTTCTCTTAATGCATTATAGTCCAAGCAGTAATTAGTAGACAGATTTTTCTTTGAAATCTGCCATACATAAATTACAATTTTTGGAATGTTGATACTTGATGTGGCAAAATGATGCCAAAGCCTAGATATCCAGTGTAAACGAAATACCTATTCGGTCATGCCATAATACGTTTACTATCGTATTAGTGTACTTTTATCGCCAAAGAATTAATTTGTAGCATCATCAATAGGGGGTTTAGAAAAAAAAATGTTACTCCTGCTTTGTCTGAAAACCTTTTAGATATTTTTAGAGAAGTTGTTGGAAATATGGTCTACATGGTATTCTCCATTTTTCCATGAAAATTGAATTAAGCATTTACAGCTCAATCTTGTATTACCCATAAACCAAGGAAAGCTAAATAGCTTTTCGAGTTGGACAAGAAAGACTTGAAACTGGTGACGGGACTCCTCACTGGACACTGCCCTCTGAGGTATCACCTGAAAAATATGGGCAAAACAGAGAGTGATAGTTGCCGCTACTGCGAGAACTTCGCTGAAATTGCAGAACATTTGCTTTGCGAATGCCCAGCGCTTTTCTACAAGACCTGCACAAAAGACATGATAGGTCGAACTGCTTGAAAGGCAGCATAGCCTTCACGACCCCCCCTACAATCTACAACAGTCTTATATTCATCTTAAATTCTTACAATAAGAGATTACAAACTTCTCGAAAAAATGCTGTTCAAACATTAACCTTCGTAACAACCAGCTTTAATTTTTAATAATCAATGTAATATTTGGGTATTTACTTATAACACATCCTTTTCTCCAGAAATATTTCCAAACAAATACTTATCACAAACCAATCGTAACATCCAATTAAAGTCAGGTACTAAACCTGGCTGCAGCCATGCGGCTAAATTTTTTATAGTGCCGAAATAGTAAAAAATTAAAAATTATCTCCGACTTCAATTTTATTGTTGATATAAAAATCTTTGAATTAGATTTTCTATGACAAAGCGTGCATACCAATAAGGAATGTAATGATGTGGAGGAGTGTTGAGAACTAGATAATTCTAATTGAAAAAAGTATCAGGAAGCGTAGTGTTCCTAACCATGTCAAATGCTATACTTACATACTTAAAAACTATGCAACTATGGGATTCACCATGTATAGCTATTGATTAATTTTAAAGAAAACATTTGGTAGTCTTATTTGGTTTTTTTTATGGTGTTCATACCAACACTTAGTGCCACTATAAATTCACAATAATACGCAAATTTTAAAACAAAAAGCAAAGAAAAACAAAGATAATCAAAAATGTTAAAAATATTCCAGGAGTCTTTTCTTTGTTGCTATTTTTAATTTCTTTCTCTTTGCACAAATCTTTAAGTTTTCCTGGTACATTCTCTTCATTTTTCGTAAATAAGGAAATCGACTTCTACTCTACATCTTACACAAAGTCTTCAAAATCCGAAGAAACACTGTTGGAATTAGAATCACCCAAACTAATACCTATTTTTTTTCACTAAAACTGAACGTAGGTATGGCACAAATAATACATATATAGTCACGCCTCACTTTTTTTCATCAGAGTCACTCCAGCTATACTTCTTAGATGACTCATCTCCGCAGCAATAAACTTACATTTATGTATCTTTTGCCAAACCTAACATTCACTACCATAAGTAAGTGTGGGACCAACACTTCTCCATGCATAGCTTGTCGTGCCTTTTTTGACACATTTTGGCTACCCATAAACTTATTCAGGGCACCATGTTTTTGTTTCTCCGCCAGCACCCTTCGTCAATGTCACAATCATACTTTTCGTCTCTCTTAAATTTTGAACCCAAGTAAACAAACTCACTCACTCGTTCCAATCTTTCTCGCAGTTTGTCATGTTTTCTTTTCTTTCTAAAACCATTGCTTTCGTTTTCTTTATATTTACTTTTATTTTTTCGATTTTTAGGGCATCATGCATAATATTAGCCATCGCCTGCAGCTCCTCTTCAGATGATGCTAATATGACCTAATTATCGGCGTAAAGGAGGCATTTGACGATCATACCACTCGGTCTCAATCAATACGCACTCTTTTTTAAATCTAACAAACAACTGTTCATGTATTAAACAGCCATGGCAAAGCCACAGATCTCTGTTTAACACATTTTTTAATGTTAAAACTTTTCGTGTAAGATCCGTTTATCCTGACATAAGCAGTGGAATCTTCGTAAAGTAATTTCAGTGCTCGTATCAAACTACCGCTCACCTGATACATAGACAATGTAGACTATAATTCATCCCTTACCACTCAGTCATAGGCCTTTTTCAAGTTTACGAAAGACCAGTAGACTACAAATAACGAAGTTACCAAAATTAAACTTTGCAACAATTAACATACGCGGTAACCACGGTAATTGACTAATATGGGCACACGGTAATTTTGAAATGTATAAAAACGTTTTTTCCATGTCAGGATAAATCATATCTATGCAAAAAGATCTATTTGGACTCTCGTAGATTAAATTTCGCTATGAACTTTGTTAATAAAACTTGTGTAACAAAACACCACTCAGCTAACTAATTTTATTATAGTGTTCGTATCGAATCGGGATTTTTAAACTTCATACATATTTTTAATTAAAATAACTAATACGTTGATGGAACAAATCACATTGCTATCCAACAAAATATATAAAAACAAGAAAATTCCAGTACAATGGAAAGAAAGCATTACAATACCATTGTTTAAGAGAGGTGTCAAAACAGATATGAACAACTATAGGGGAATAAGTCTGTTAAGTACAACATCGAAGCTACTGACAAAGATCATAGCCCAACAGGTGGCCCAGACTGGAATTAATGAGGAGCAACAAGGGTTTCGACAAAATAGATCCACCATCGACGGGATTTTTATTCTTAGACAGATAGCTGAAAAAGCAATAGAATACAACAATGTTGCTTACATGTGTTTTATTGATCTAAAACAGGCTTTTGATAGAGTCAGATTGAAGGATGTGCTTGCACTGCTCGAGGAAAGAAATTTGGACTCTCATCTTATCGCATTAATTAAAGAATTGAATACCGGAAATTCTACGTTTATAAGAGAACAGAAGCTAACAAAAAGGATAGACATATCAACAGGTATAAGACAAGGAGATAGCCTTAGCCCTATTTTGTTCAACATCGTCATGAATCGACGAAGTCAAAACGGCGGGAAAAGGATACAGGATGGGAGATCAGGAGTTTAAAATAATCTGTTATGCTGATGATGCGGTCATTATATCGCAAGACGAGGACAATTTACAGAGAATGCTATTTAAATTCGAGCAAACTGCACAACAGTATAACATGATCATCTCGCAAGAAAAAACACAATCTCTTACAATATCACGAGATCCCAAAAGATGTAAACTGGCATTATATAACAAGAGCGTGGCACAGGTTATGTCATTTAAATACTTGGGTGCTCAAATAACCAGTAACCGTGATCTTAAGTCGGAAGTCAAGTCGCAAACAATCAAAGCAGCAAGACTATCGGGATTCCTACGAGATGTGATATGGAGGAACAAGCACATGTCTATAGCGAGCAAAACAAGAATCTATAAGACCTGCGTAAGACCGGTAATGACCTACGCTACTGAAACGAGGGCAGAAACAGCAGCAACAAAGAGAATTTTAAGAGCAGCCGAAATGAGAACCCTAAGGACCATAACAGGACATACTTTACTCGACAGGCAGAGGAGCGAAGACATCAGAGCTACCTGCGGCATTCAAGATGTAGTAAGATGGTCCAGAGTCCGAAAGAGAGCTTGGAGGGATCATGTGGACAGAATGCCTGGAAACCGCCTCGTAAGAGCTGCTAAGCACAACAAGCCTGAAGGTAACAGACCACCAGGACGACCGCCCAAGAGGTGGCACGAGAGCTGGACATCAGAATCCCAGTTGCGGCTGCTATGAGTGCTAATATATGAGGAAAAACAAGACAAATGTCTTAAGAAAAAGAAGAAGAAGAAGAAGAAGAAGAACTAATATTTAAAATAGCCTTTGTTAGTCGTAATTGTTTATAAAACTTTTTGTCATTTTATAAATCATCTGTTAAACAACATTAAAGTATTTTTATTATTAATAAAGCTTTTATTTAACTTGCAATGTATGTACGTTTGTCCGGGTGGAATCTTGCAACTCAAAATTTGAAACAAATATCTTTAACCGATTGAGCTGACATTATGTATACACGTTTAGTTTGGATGACAATGCATGGTTAGCTGTGTGACGTCATTTTAAATCCAACATGGCGGAACACCCAAGATGGCGGACCAGTTTTTTTTTTTTTGAAAAAAGTCGCTAAAAGGGTAGACCTATCGTGTGGGCCGCGGACGGCCCGCACTGCGACTATTAGAAGGGGAAGGGATTATAGAAAGGAAATGATTGTGGACACGCTTTTTAAAAAGTTGCAGGTCATAGTTCTCTGGAAAAACTGATTTTGGAAGCTTATTCCATTCCGTAGCAGCAGTTATTTTTAATGCACAATATCAGTATCAAATGAAAGGGCTTGCTAAGAATAACTCGAAAAATAAAGTGACGTCACTCTAAACCCAATATAGCGGATTTTGAAAGATGTCTGACTAAGTTTTTTATGCTTTCCTACAATATAGGTATCAAATGAATGTACTCGATGAGAATAACTAGAAAAAAATAAAGTGACGTCACTCTGAATCCAATATGGTGGACTTGAAAGATGGCAGATTAAGTTTTTAATGCTTTCTTACAATATGGATATTAAATAAAAGGACTTGCTGAGATTCGAAAGCGAGTTAAACTCCGTGCTCCAATCTGTTCGTAATTTTGGTGTAATAGGGTTTTCGAAGTTCTCGATTATGATACTTGAAGTCAAACTGTTCGAGTCTGTAGCATTCGTTAGTTAACTTTGATTTGTGTAATTTGGCGAGATAGGCGTCAATAGCATTGGTTTGCAATCTGTCTAGGAGAAGAAAAACTCCAAAATCAAAGGTCAAGCTTACGTGGCCTTAATTAGGGTAAAAACATTAGAAGGTCTCCTTATTGAAGAGCTGGACTGTTCGAAAACAACCGGCAAACAACTTTGCAACAATGAGGCGTTGAATGAGATAAACAGGCTGAGAAACCTGTCGGGCGATAACTAAAAAGTAAAAAAATAAATTAAGATTAATAAATAATTTTTAAAAACAAGCTTTCATTTAAATGTCCTAAAAAGAAGAAAATAAACTTTAAATTAAATCAAACCAAATAATTTAGTTTGTTCAATATCGTTTTAGATGCAGCGATAAAACGGGCTAATATTGACGTAGAAGTTTTTTCAAGCAGTGGACCAAACCTGATACTGGCATTTGCAGATGATATAGATCTTGTCAGTAAAACAACCATTAAAACCAAAGAGTTGTTTGGAAAAATAGAAAATGATGCAGACACAGTAGGACTACGTATTAATAAAGACACAACAAAATACATGTATAATTCCCGGAGGCAGGGAAGAGATCGACTAGGGCAAAATGTAACTATTGGCACCTACAATTTTGAACGGGTCTCAGAATTCAAATACCTCGGCGCAGTCATCACAGCAGACAACGACATGAATAAAGAAATAAAGGCCCGCATACAGAGCGGTAATAGATGCTATTATGCTATTCTCCAATGGAGAAGAATGTCGCGATCCTCAAAACTAAAATTGTACCATGCTACTATAAGACCGGTAGTCATGTACGGATTGAAGCGTGGACCCTAACCAAAGCAAACGAAGACGTTCTGCGAAGGTTCGAGCGAAGGGTACTTAGAGAAATATATGGACCAACCCAGAATCCTAGTTCAGGACAATATCGTATAAGAAGAAACGCGGAATTGTACCAGGGAGATATTGTGAGAAAAGCAAAGTCATAAAGATTGAGATGGGCAGGACACGTACACAGAGCACCGAATGACAGATTGCTGAAAATAGCATGGTAGGAAGCACCGACGAGCAGAAGACCACCAGGAAGACCTAAAATGAGATGAAGAGACAATGTTCTATCGGATATGCGGAAGATGGGCATTGAAAATGAGCAGGAAACAATTCTAGATAGAAGTCGATGGAGGCAAATTGTGCTTGAAGCCAAGACCCGCATAGGGTTGCAGTGTTACTTGATGATAATGATGATGAAACAATTTAGTACATGTATTACACAACTTTTTAAATGATATAAAAGCTTGTCGCAAGATTTGCATATTTTGTAGAAAACATTATCTTTCATAGAATTATTTACAATGAGTATGTCAAGCAAGACTAGTTAGTACACAGGTAAATCTCGCGATAAGCTTTTATATCATTTGTTTTGATTTGGTTTGATTTAAGTTTATTTTCTTCTTTTTAGGGTACTTCAATAAAAGCTTGTTTTTAAAAATTATTTTTTACTCTTAATTTATTATATACCAATAATTCAATTAAGAAACTTAATATTTAATAATCTGCCCTGTTAAAAAGTTTCCAATTATTATTTCTTAAATGAGTCAAAATCGCTACGTTAAAAACAATCATTTTTAAAAATTCTTTATGATCTAAATGTACTGCATTAAGTTTGAAATCAAGGTAACTATAATTAAAATAAGCTCCAACACTATAAACCTTCCATCGATCAGACTCCAACCCAATAAAGTTGTCAAATGGATAAACATTCAAACACAACAGACACAAATATCAAGATGGCCATCATCCAATATATAGAGAGAGACAGAACACCCGAGAGCCGAACTGGAACACCGATGAAAAGAAAAAGAAAGAGTACCGAAAAATGAAAGAGAAGATGAACGAAACGCGGGGGGTGGATTCCATCGATCTGTTCCGTTTACACAATCAGCGTCATATAGACGTCTAGCCAACCCCTAATATCTACCCATCTACATTACGCATTTCACGCATCCAATTATAACGCCAATATTGTCCGATTTAAGCAACACGTTGAGATTTTGGGGGATTTTAATATGCTTTATTCATTTGATTCTAAAATTATGTTTACTTATTCCCGAAATACGCATAAATTTAAAAGTAAAACAACCATTTAAATAAAAGAAAAAAGGAAAAATAAAGCTTTTTAATTTAAAAAAAGCTGAAAAATATTATTTTTAAATCGATATTGGCCGAGGAGGCTACCTGTCCTAGATATGGGGTCACCTTCTTTTTAAACACCCTGTATACACGCCAAGCGAACGAGATATAGTAGGTATTGTTTTTTAAAAAGACAATTATTATCTTTAAATCATTTTAATTTTATCGATTATAAAAGAAATAAAATATGTATAAGTATACAAAATATCCGGACAACAAAATTGTATTTGCTTAAATGTTTTTCTGTTGTCAATATTATTTTAAACAGCTGCATCTTAAGAATTGCAATGCAAAATTATTGATTTCTTTTTAATTTTTGTTATAAATTGACGTTTAGACACCTGACATTATTTAAAAGTTTCTTTATAGGTACATTGATTTTAAAACTTATATTTTGAAGGTAATACAAACAAAACGATTTACTTTATTTAATTATAATAATAATACAACTGAATATAATTTATTTTAGTATGGCGACAATTTGATCGAAAATACTCTTTTTTGATGACAGAAACGAATTAATTTCAGAAGTCATTAATTATGAGACACCCTCTTGGTACCAAACTGTTTAATATTACGAATGATTCACCAGCTGCATTGACATTTACTCGCGTTGAATTGGTAAAAATAAATATTGGCAGTCATCGTATCTTATTGTAGAAACACCTCAAACAACTGGTTTCGTGTTAGTATATTATTTATTTTAAGACACCTCGTTCAAGAAATATCCATAGAGACAACCAACAAGAACGTATCATTTCGCAAAACCAGTTTTCAGGTACCTACATATACACATATACGTTGCTAAAACTTGAGAGCTTGACCGATTAGAAGTTCATGAGCAGACATTTTGTTTGTGCATGCATTTTTTTTAGGTATTAATAATAAACTGAGCCAACTAAATAACCTATTTCCAAATGTAAATATAGAACATTAAAAAACATATAGGTTTAGTTAAAATTTACCTACATTATATTTATTAAAAAAATGAAAAGCAGAAATCTTCCGAGGAGCTTGATAAAAGTATTTATGAATTTAATAATACTAGAGTTTTAAATTTATGTTAACATTATTTTTATAAATTACATCTTGGAAAAAATAAAATTATACTGTTGGGTATTCAACAAATATCAATTAAACGTTTAATATTTTCAACTATTATCAACATACATCTCAATTTTAAAAAAATGTAATAAATATTTTAAATAAAATTTCAAATATTGTTCGTATTTTTAATTCAGTTTAAAATAGTTATAGCAAGAATAAAGAAATTAACAAATACCTATTTAAAAAACTAGCTTTACCCTTGACTTCGCCTGCATGGACTGAAGGTATATACCTACCTAATCTTAAAGTGCAAAAAAATATGCATCACAGATCATAAGAAACATAAAATGAAAAATATTGCTGTTCATTTTACCAATACTAGTTTGTTAACAATTAAGTCATATTTATACCATTCAACTAAATATAAATTATTAAAATCAGAAAGAATGTTGCTATAAACAGTATAATTATTTATTATTTTATTTATTTACAGGTTCTTATGTCTTATTTAGCTATTTATAATAAGTATCTTCACGTGCCGTACATAAAGGGCAAAGTCGTGTGGTGCACGAAGGCCGAAGGCGCAGAAAAGCCTCAAAACTCAAAAATAAAAAAAAAAACAACAAACAACATTGTCAAAACAAAATTTATAATGATAAAAAAAACAGTAAGGAATTGTTTTTTAATTGTTTATTATTTTATTTTTACACTTTGAGACGACAACATAGTGGATTATTTTTCTAATACGATCATAATACTTCGTATTTTATTAAAAATGCCGGTTTCGGTTGCTGCCTCAGCTTTTTCGAAACTCAAAATAATAAAAAATTATTTAAGATCGACCATGGGGCAAAACCAACTAAGTAATCTTGCTATCAGTTCATCGGACCAGATAAAAGAATTAGTCACCGAACATTTAATTAAACAATTTGCAAAAATTAAAGCATGAAAAGCTCAATTCACTTAGCTAAAATATTAATAACAATAACTAAAACCTGAATATTAACCTTTAAAAGGTGACATGTTGCATTATTAAAATAATATATTGTTTTGTTTTTATTCGTCGATCAGTTTCGTCCTGTGATTTATAAACGAGTATTTTTAATGTTTTAAATATTTTTTTATTACCCTTGCTTTTATATCATAGATTACATTTAAAACCAAAATACAAAAATTTTGAGTTGTAATACTGTTGGAATATATTTCTGTTTTCTATAAGTTTATGATTATGTTATGTACCTCAATGAGAAAATACTTGCATGACTTGTAGGTACTTGTAAAATATAAAAAATAAATTTATGAAAATAGTTTTTAAAATTATTTTTCAATAGTGGATAATAATACCTATAATAACCCGTATCTGTACTCACCTATGAACGTAATACAAGTTTGGGGCGTTCTTTAAAATTGCACAAGGGCGCCAAAAATGTTAGGCGCGAGCCTGCACTCGAAGCCCTTTAAAATACTCAAAGAATATTATAACAAACTTGCAAAATTAATTAAATAGAAATATATGACATTCTATTTATTCTTTGTACAAAAATATTGCGATATAACACAATTCACCTTTGTCCAAATCTTGGTATTAAAGAAGATACAGGGCGGTAAATGTAAAAATTTTTTTGGAAATACTTTTATAATTTTAACAACGTTTAAAACATTTCCACAAAAGTTGGTAAACAGAACTTTTTTGTGATTAGAAATCATAATCTTTATTGGTTTCAGTTTAGCACATAGAGGGCGCTACGTACGCTATACTGAGTAACTTAAAATGTACCTACTTTTTTTTGGAAAACTAATACATCAAAAATGAATTTTTTTAATTATATCTACGTAGAAAAGGTACACTTGTTTCATCTTGCAAAAATTTACTGTTTTAGAGATAATCGTGATTAAAATTTTCGAAGAAATATTAGGAGTGGCCACCGTTGACTTTAATTCATTTCTGTATTCGTTTCTCGAATAATTTTCTAATATTAAAAAGTATGATATTATTTCCACCCTATATACTCCAATGAATAGAATACTCAATAACGTTTTAATACAAAATTACTAAAAAAAGGCTTTAACAAACTTCCAAAATCACAATTAATTAATTCGAAACATTTAGTACGGAGGGTAGAGATTTAATATTTAATATAATAAATATTTAGTATCTACTCTGAATATATCTTCAATTAGTGACGCAGGATAAGATTGCCGGAAGGTTAGGTCCAGGACGTAGAAGAACATCTTTGCTACGAAATCTTCAAGAGTGGTATCGCAAATCATTCGCTTAACTATTTCGAGCTACGATAAACAAAGTTATTGATTACCAACGTTCGATAATCGGACAGGGTACCGAAAGAAGAAGATCTTATGTGAAGGACATGTTAACAAAGTGACCAGCTGTAAGCAGCAAATTCCAGATGAAGAACCACCAAAATAGCACTAGCATAGCAAGAGAAAATATAGCAGTTTATAAAACGTCAACTTATTACGTAGTTCAAAGAAATTTAGTAAATATAATATAATAATTCCAGAGTTCTCGACGAACCTGCACAAATTAAAGTACGGGGTCATTTTTCCATAGATCCTACCTATTTCATTCCAAAAGTACCAAAACTTACAAATATTTCTGTTGGTTCCATACACAAAGTGTTAAAATTGCATAAGTTTTTTACTTATACCGACACCCTTGCAAAACAGGGGGCCGAATCTGCGTTCACTGGACCAGAACCGGTTTTTGGAGTCACCACAAGTGCCGCCAAAACAATTATTTCGGACTGGGCGGAGAGGAAAATACTCACGTACTGGTCCGACATACCAGGGCTAACCCACTCGTTTTTACCGTTACAACCTTCGAGAAACACAACTAAGCAGATCCTAGAATGGAGCAGAAATGACCTGCGTATTCTAACAGGACTGCTTACGGGACACTGTCGTCTGAGATACCACCTCAGAAAGATAGATCTGAACCAACAAACGGACTGTCGGTTCTGCTGCGTGGAAGACGAAACTGCTGAACATATACTATGTTCATGCCCCGGCCTGGGAAGAATAAGGTTCAACATATTTGGTTACACTAACCTAGAACCTACCGATTTTAAAAAAATCTCACCCTATACCACCATGAACTTCGTAAGAAGGGCTGGATTGTGCGGTGAACTGTAGCCTCTAGGGGTGAGCCACAATAGACCTACTAAGGACCGGCTTTGTTAACAAACATAATTGTATGTACTGACATGACGAAAATCCTCACGTGTTTCGACAGGATAGTACTCAGTTTCTAGCGAAGATCAATGTATAGGCTGGTATTCTTAGGAAATAAGATCACTGAACCACCTTTTATTGACCAAAACCTAACGGGAGAATTGTACCTACAATTATAGAAAATGAAATTAATTCACTTAGTACTTAGTCACCAGAAAGACAAAATTTGAGGTACAGGAAATATGGTGCTAGGTGAATAGAATATATACCTTTAACAGGACGGAGATACACCACATTACGCACTAGCACAATGGGTAGTCGAACGATTTCCAAGACATTGGATTGGCACAAGTGGTTTTATAGAATGGCCGGCAAGATCTCCAGATTTAACTTCACTTGACTTTTTTTTCTGTGTCGCTATTTAAAAACATTAGTTCATAAAACTTCTCCCGAAGACATTGCCACACTAAAGATTAGAATAACTGATAAATATAGACGAATTAAGTTCTAGCGAAATTTGAAAATAGGTTATATTATTTCCTACAAAATAACGAAGCTTACTTTGGACAGTTACTGTAAATACATTTGTAGTTGTATGTGTTGCAATTTCGCTGTTTAATGTTGTCTGCAAAATAAATTGTTGTTTATTTGGCTGGTTTGCATTTTTCTTGGGTTTTAATTTGATGTATTACAATGTAGGGGTTGCTATTTGAAATTTTAAAGAAGGGGTTTGAGATGTTAAAGAGGTGCCACTTGGAAACAGCAGAATAACATTTTTAAACTTTCCCCTTGATTTCAAATTCGACGTATTTTTTGTTTTTCTTACATTTAAGCAAAATCAAAAGTTATTCGGACTGGCTGGTTTTGAAATGAAAGCACTGTATGTTAATCGTAGACTCAGCAACTTTTTTTTCTTTTAAAAAATACTTATACCAATACTTTTTTAGTATATTTTGATGAAACATTTATTAAAATTTTTAATTTTTAAGAAAACATTAATTTTTTACTTTATTTTAATATCTTTTTTGTTTATAAATCTGTAAAATGATATTGTCGTCAATTGAATATTCAATAACTGCCGTAACCTATAAATTATTGTATTTACATCTAAATGAAAGAATAAAAAAGCAATAATAAATATTAGAAACTGACATTTTTGAAGATAAGTGCGTTAATAAAGTTTGTAATTATTTAGCTATACCTATACTTTTTTTTATTTCATGTTGGAGGTTCCGTTTCTTAATCAAACTATAAAATTTCAAAAAAATATTTAACAACGGGACTTTGATAAGTACATAAGTAGGTATAATTATTTCACAGCTTACTTTTAACTTTAGAATAGTTTTGGGTAGAAAAAATATGGTGCAATATACGTAAACATGTTGACACTAACAAGGTGACAAAATGTGGAGTTTCATAAGAATTTTAAGAAAAATTACCATAATTTAACGTTTTTTCATTATTTGTCACGATCTAAAAAAAGCAAATCTACTTGACCCTTTCTTTAATTATAAAATAAATTGTTTTGTTAGTGGAAGAAAAATATCGAAAATTAATTAAAAATCAAGGACAGTTAATACATAAAATCACAAAAGAACTGATAAGAATTTTAAAGTTTCCATTGTTTCACATTAAAAAATCCTTTTTATATTTATTCCAGGCTGCATTATCAAAGTTTAAATTAGTTTCGCGATACATACACAATACCAACGATAACGTTTCAGATCAAAAAATATACATTAAAATAATCTCACTTTTTTACACAAATAATGCCAATATTTAAAAGAAAACTTTAAAATAATTTAAAATTCTATACGATACAAAAATAATAAAAGATCTTTAATTTTGATGCACCGTTAGGTATTAATAACTAAATTTTTTTTAGTAGGAATTACATATAGATAGTGAACATACGTCCTACATAAAGTCACGCATTTTTACCGTAGTGGTAGGCAGAGACCACTTCCTTCTCCTTGCTACTGTTCTTACACACATCTTTCGCTTTTTCTTCTTTCATCAGCACTTTCATACATGCTCGTTGGTTGTTGGTACTCTTGACCTGGCCTTTCTAATAAACAATGTAGATTTGATCGAGATACCTTCGCCGAGGTCGACCTGCCCATTCACACTCGCCTTATAAATCTATTTCGTCAAACTATTTTTATCCATTCTCTCAACGTGTCAAAATCATCTAAGCAATCCTTTATCTATCTTTGTAACCACATCTTATTTCACACCACAGAGTTTCCTTAACTTACTATTCTTTACAGTATCCATCAGAGTCACTCCGGATATACCTTTCAGACTACTCATCCCCGCAGCATTGATCTTACTTTCATGCTTTTTTTGCCAAATTAAACATTTACTACCATAAATAAGTGTAGCACTTCTCAATGCACAACCAGCCGTACCATTTTTGACACGTTCTGCCTGCCCATAAAGTTATGCAGGTCTCCATTCTTTTTTTTCCTGCCAACACCCTTCGCTCTATGTCACAGTCATACTTTCCGTCTCTCGTAAACTTTAAACCCAAGTAAACAAACTACTTCACTTCTTCCAGTCTTTTTTCTTCAATCAGCACCTCGCAGTTTTTCATGCTTTCTTCTCTTGCAAAAACCATTACTTTCGTCTTGTTTAAATTTACTTGATTTTTAGGGCGTCATGTAAAATATTAACCAAATTGTAAAAATTGACCAAATATTCTTTTTTTGAGGAACAACAACTAAAAGAAAAAATCAAATACATGTCTGAACATTACATAATACTTTTGTTCCTGTAAACGTTTATATTATATAAACTATAATAATAATAGGTAGTTGTGCCTTAGCTATTTGATGTGGCTTTCATGAAAAGCTATAAATACCGTATTTTATTTTTATTAAACTTTACATATTTAAACTTTATACCATTTCTTTACTACCAATAATTTGGAAAAATTATAGAAGCAAAAATATAAGCAACAATAATAATGTATCTATCATACTTAAGTGCAGATATTAAATATGCATTCTT
Source organism: Agelastica alni (assembly GCA_950111635.1). Lineage (NCBI taxonomy): Eukaryota > Metazoa > Arthropoda > Insecta > Coleoptera > Chrysomelidae > Agelastica > Agelastica alni. The sequence goes on along the minus strand of OX467712.1, from coordinate 43,359,865 downwards.
ACCAAATTGATAACACAATTAAGTTGACTGAAGCTTTCGACAACAACATAGTCAGGATGCCAATGAAAAAACGGCCATTGTAAATTTATTAACCAGAAGAGACAACCGGCGATCATTTCCATTTACCTAATTAACAATCTCGAGAAGTTTAAAAAAGACAAAGATCTTGTTAAGGAGTGCCAATTTACTCAACTTTAATTATACTAACTGGTTCTGTCGGATCATTGCCAACTTTGCAAACACCTCTATACAATGTTGCATAAATACTAAATTAAAGGACTAAAAAATTATTTTTGTGTTGTCTTCCCCATATTTAAATACGAAAACTTTATTTATTAATTAGACAGGTCTCCTAAAAAGATATTTTTAAAATAAAATTTAAAATATTTATAACTACCACCAAACTTTGATTTTTTTCAACAGAATGTGTAAATTTGTTTGTTACATTTAGTAAAAATTGTAACGTATTTATGAAGCAGAACGTAACCATACTTTATAGGCAACATCGACATCGTATACCTACAAAAATAAGAGAAAGGTACCTAGGTACCTAGATTTAAATAAAAAAAAAATTACTCGCAGTTATTTTATACCATTAATAAGTATAAAAATGATTTAAATATGTTCATAACAAGTTCATTTAAATTATATGTATCTACCTAATTGATTAAACATATTTTTAAATTTTTAAATCACAAACAGTACTTAGTAAAAGGTACTTTTAGTGTATTTATAAATCATGCTTTAGGAGTTTATTATAGGTACATATTTATTTAATAAAAATGCAAATACCTACTTTTATTTGCATTTTCTGCAAAACAACATAACCTTACTTTTAACAATACCTACCATTTAACTGTCTGAAAATACAGAAAAAATCGGAAAATATGGATGCGGCATTAAAAAATATACCCACTTATTTTTACTTACTAAATAGTAGTCTTTGGTACAATTTGACGAACATATTATGTTGTAATCATAATAAATCGACAAAAGCATATTTTGTAAATAATTTAAAAATATTACAATTACTTTACAGCATAAAGCAATGAGAGTATTGGTACAAACTCTCCGCAACGAAACATAACCCCACTTTTTAAATTTAAACCTTTCAAAGTAGTTAAAAAATAACAAAAGTAAAAACTAAACGTGTTTCGTGATTGTAACCGTGTAATATTGTTTATTTCTTATTTTATCTTAAGATGAAAATGTCTAAAATGGTGTCGGCAGTACAAAATTGATTTTTATAAAAGTTTATGCAATCGATTTATGATATACTCAAAAAAATATTGGAATGCGAATTCGAAAAGTTGTCGTCGTCAATTGGTACCTAATTAAATGTGGGCGAAGAAGAGTGGCTAATGAATGGGTAGAAGTACAATTAAAGCAACCTCGGGCATAAACAATGAGAAATGCATGCATGAAACGACAAAGAAGGAAGTTTAGTTTGATGTTGTGTACGCATGCAAGGTTGTTTGGTGGTGTATAGAAAATACCCACATCGAAAGACCATCATCGAGAAGCAACAAGCGCTAGCGGTTGCGGAGCGGCGAGTTCAGCGCGGGAATTCAAACGTTTCTACATAGGTAATTATGAATAAGTAGGTTAGGTAGTAGCTCACCTCTAAAAAAGAATTTGCCCGCGGCTGTCGAACACGACTAATGACTGTCACATCACCCTGCACTCTTTGGGTTATACCTTTAGGTATGTGGCATGCGGATTGCATATAGCATATAGGAGGGGCCCCCAGCGCAGTCGTATACATCTTAGTGTTATGGCCGCTACTCACATTGGAAGATAGGCCATCAAGCATGCCGTGTATATACCGCCGCACAGCCAGCTATATAGCGATTGTAAAACTTTTAGGACACTTTGCGAACCTCTCGGCTGCCATCGGTTCGGAACTCTTCTAATATCCGGATGGATCACTAGCTCTCTCCTCTTCTCTCCCATTAGCGTTTACAGATGCATTTCGGCTTGCTCGTAAATCGTAAACATTTGCTGTGCCGCTCTCTCCGCTCGCCGCCCTTTTCTTTTGCTTGCTTGCACCCTATCCGGCCTCCCCGGCATCGCGCGTATCAAAACGCCGCCGGCTAGACATTCACGATCTTTTCAGACCATCTTATCTGTTTTTCCTTGCGAAAACATTATACTAATTTCTCTGAGCATTCCTCCATTCGAAAGCAAATACGACGCTCGGATTCTTTTTATCAAAACAGAGAGGAAAATAATTAACAGTAAATTTCTAACGAAACATTACACACTATGACGACTCCCCTTTCACACATTGATTGCCTCCAGATATCTTTTGGAATGTACAATTTAAAGGGAAAATATATAAGATCTTGAACACATTTAAAAATTTCCTTTTTTTTAATAGAACAATGTTACTCTCAATGTTTCTATTCATTTAATTTGTATGACTATAACTATTGGAATATACGATTTATAAAGAAAATACCTAAGCTTTTAAACACATATAACAAAATTCGGTTTTGTTAATAAAACAATGTTACTCTCAATGTTTCTATTCATTTAATTTTTATGACTATAACTATTGGAATATACGATTTATGAAGAAAATACATAAGCTTTCAAACACATTTAACAAAATTCGGTTTGGTTAATAAAACAATGTTACTCTCAATGTTTCTATTCATTTAATTTGTATGACTATAACTATTGGAATATACGATTTATAAAGAAAATACCTAAGCTTTTAAACACATATAACAAAATTCGGTTTGGTTAATGGAACAATGTTACTCTCAATGTTTCTATTTATTTAATTTTTATGGCTATAACTATTTGAATATACGATTTATGAAAAAAATACACAAGTTTTTAAACACATTTAAAATTTACTCTTTTGTTAATAGAAGAATGTTACTTTCAATGTTTCTATTTATTTAATTTTTATGACTATATCTATTGGAATATACCTACGATTTATGAAGAAAATACATAAGCTTTTAAACACATTTAACAAAATTCGGTTTGGTTAATAAAACAATGTTACTCTCAATGTTTCTATTCATTTAATTTGTATGACTATAACTATTGGAATATACGATTTATGAAGAAAATACATAAGCTTTCAAACACATTTAACAAAATTCGGTTTTGTTAATAAAACAATGTTACTCTCAATGTTTCTATTCATTTAATTTTTATGACTATAACTATTTGAATATACGATTTATAAAAAAAATACACAAGTTTTTAAACACTTTTAAAATTTCCTTTTTTTAATAGAACAATGTTACTCTCAATGTTTCTATTCATTTAATTTGTATGACTATAACTATTGGAATATACGATTTATGAAGAAAATACATAAGCTTTCAAACACATTTAACAAAATTCGGTTTTGTTAATAAAACAATGTTACTCTCAATGTTTCTATTCATTTAATTTGTATGACTATAACCATTGGAATATACGATTTATGAAGAAAATACATAAGCTTTCAAACACATTTAACAAAATTCGGTTTGGTTAATGGAACAATATTACTCTCAATGTTTCTATTTATTTAATTTTTATGGCTATAACTATTTGAATATACGATTTATGAAAAAAATACACAAGTTTTTAAACACATTTAAAATTTACTCTTTTGTTAATAGAAGAATGTTACTTTCAATGTTTCTATTTATTTAATTTTTATGACTATATCTATTGGAATATACCTACGATTTATGAAGAAAATACATAAGCTTTTAAACACATTTAACAAAATTCGGTTTGGTTAATAAAACAATGTTACTCTCAATGTTTCTATTCATTTAATTTGTATGACTATAACTATTGGAATATACGATTTATGAAGAAAATACATAAGCTTTCAAACACATTTAACAAAATTCGGTTTTGTTAATAAAACAATGTTACTCTCAATGTTTCTATTCATTTAATTTTTATGACTATAACTATTTGAATATACGATTTATAAAAAAAATACACAAGTTTTTAAACACTTTTAAAATTTCCTTTTTTTTAATAGAACAATGTTACTCTCAATGTTTCTATTCATTTAATTTGTATGACTATAACTATTGGAATATACGATTTATGAAGAAAATACATAAGCTTTCAAACACATTTAACAAAATTCGGTTTTGTTAATAAAACAATGTTACTCTCAATGTTTCTATTCATTTAATTTGTATGACTATAACTATTGGAATATACGATTTATGAAGAAAATACATAAGCTTTCAAACACATTTAACAAAATTCGGTTTGGTTAATAAAACAATGTTACTCTCAATGTTTCTATTCATTTAATTTGTATGACTATAACCATTGGAATATACGATTTATGAAGAAAATACATAAGCTTTCAAACACATTTAACAAAATTCGGTTTGGTTAATGGAACAATGTTACTCTTAATGTTTCTATTTATTTAATTTTTATGGCTATAACTATTTGAATATACGATTTATGAAAAAAATACACAAGTTTTTAAACACATTTAAAATTTACTCTTTTGTTAATAGAAGAATGTTACTTTCAATGTTTCTATTTATTTAATTTTTATGACTATATCTATTGGAATATACCTACGATTTATGAAGAAAATACATAAGCTTTTAAACACATTTAACAAAATTCGGTTTGGTTAATAAAACAATGTTACTCTCAATGTTTCTATTCATTTAATTTGTATGACTATAACTATTGGAATATACGATTTATGAAGAAAATACATAAGCTTTCAAACACATTTAACAAAATTCGGTTTTGTTAATAAAACAATGTTACTCTCAATGTTTCTATTCATTTAATTTTTATGACTATAACTATTTGAATATACGATTTATAAAAAAAATACACAAGTTTTTAAACACTTTTAAAATTTCCTTTTTTTTAATAGAACAATGTTACTCTCAATGTTTCTATTCATTTAATTTGTATGACTATAACTATTGGAATATACGATTTATGAAGAAAATACATAAGCTTTCAAACACATTTAACAAAATTCGGTTTTGTTAATAAAACAATGTTACTCTCAATGTTTCTATTCATTTAATTTGTATGACTATAACTATTGGAATATACGATTTATGAAGAAAATACATAAGCTTTCAAACACATTTAACAAAATTCGGTTTGGTTAATAAAACAATGTTACTCTCAATGTTTCTATTCATTTAATTTGTATGACTATAACCATTGGAATATACGATTTATGAAGAAAATACATAAGCTTTCAAACACATTTAACAAAATTCGGTTTGGTTAATGGAACAATGTTACTCTCAATGTTTCTATTTATTTAATTTTTATGGCTATAACTATTTGAATATACGATTTATGAAAAAAATACACAAGTTTTTAAACACATTTAAAATTTACTCTTTTGTTAATAGAAGAATGTTACTTTCAATGTTTCTATTTATTTAATTTTTATGACTATATCTATTGGAATATACCTACGATTTATGAAGAAAATACATAAGCTTTTAAACACATTTAACAAAATTCGGTTTGGTTAATAAAACAATGTTACTCTCAATGTTTCTATTCATTTAATTTGTATGACTATAACTATTGGAATATACGATTTATGAAGAAAATACATAAGCTTTCAAACACATTTAACAAAATTCGGTTTTGTTAATAAAAGAATGTTACTCTCAATGTTTCTATTCATTTAATTTTTATGACTATAACTATTTGAATATACGATTTATAAAAAAAATACACAAGTTTTTAAACACTTTTAAAATTTCCTTTTTTTTAATAGAACAATGTTACTCTCAATGTTTCTATTCATTTAATTTGTATGACTATAACTATTGGAATATACGATTTATGAAGAAAATACATAAGCTTTCAAACACATTTAACAAAATTCGGTTTTGTTAATAAAACAATGTTACTCTCAATGTTTCTATTCATTTAATTTGTATGACTATAACTATTGGAATATACGATTTATGAAGAAAATACATAAGCTTTTAAACACATTTAACAAAATTCGGTTTGGTTAATAAAACAATGTTACTCTCAATGTTTCTATTCATTTAATTTGTATGACTATAACCATTGGAATATACGATTTATGAAGAAAATACATAAGCTTTCAAACACATTTAACAAAATTCGGTTTGGTTAATGGAACAATGTTACTCTCAATGTTTCTATTTATTTAATTTTTATGGCTATAACTATTTGAATATACGATTTATGAAAAAAATACACAAGTTTTTAAACACATTTAAAATTTACTCTTTTGTTAATAGAAGAATGTTACTTTCAATGTTTCTATTTATTTAATTTTTATGACTATATCTATTGGAATATACCTACGATTTATGAAGAAAATACATAAGCTTTCAAACACATTTAACAAAATTCGGTTTGGTTAATAAAACAATGTTACTCTCAATGTTTCTATTCATTTAATTTGTATGACTATAACCATTGGAATATACGATTTATGAAGAAAATACATAAGCTTTCAAACACATTTAACAAAATTCGGTTTGGTTAATGGAACAATGTTACTCTCAATGTTTCTATTTATTTAATTTTTATGACTATATCTATTGGAATATACCTACGATTTATGAAGAAAATACATAAGCTTTCAAACACATTTAACAAAATTCGGTTTGGTTAATGGAACAATGTTACTCTCAATGTTTCTATTTATTTAATTTTTATGGCTATAACTATTTGAATATACGATTTATGAAAAAAATACACAAGTTTTTAAACACATTTAAAATTTACTCTTTTGTTAATAGAAGAATGTTACTTTCAATGTTTCTATTTATTTAATTTTTATGACTATATCTATTGGAATATACCTACGATTTATGAAGAAAATACATAAGCTTTTAAACACATTTAACAAAATTCGGTTTGGTTAATAAAACAATGTTACTCTCAATGTTTCTATTCATTTAATTTGTATGACTATAACTATTGGAATATACGATTTATGAAGAAAATACATAAGCTTTCAAACACATTTAACAAAATTCGGTTTTGTTAATAAAACAATGTTACTCTCAATGTTTCTATTCATTTAATTTTTATGACTATAACTATTTGAATATACGATTTATAAAAAAAATACACAAGTTTTTAAACACTTTTAAAATTTCCTTTTTTTTAATAGAACAATGTTACTCTCAATGTTTCTATTCATTTAATTTGTATGACTATAACTATTGGAATATACGATTTATGAAGAAAATACATAAGCTTTCAAACACATTTAACAAAATTCGGTTTTGTTAATAAAACAATGTTACTCTCAATGTTTCTATTCATTTAATTTGTATGACTATAACTATTGGAATATACGATTTATGAAGAAAATACATAAGCTTTCAAACACATTTAACAAAATTCGGTTTGGTTAATAAAACAATGTTACTCTCAATGTTTCTATTCATTTAATTTGTATGACTATAACCATTGGAATATACGATTTATGAAGAAAATACATAAGCTTTCAAACACATTTAACAAAATTCGGTTTTGTTAATGGAACAATGTTACTCTCAATGTTTCTATTTATTTAATTTTTATGGCTATAACTATTTGAATATACGATTTATGAAAAAAATACACAAGTTTTTAAACACATTTAAAATTTACTCTTTTGTTAATAGAAGAATGTTACTTTCAATGTTTCTATTTATTTAATTTTTATGACTATATCTATTGGAATATACCTACGATTTATGAAGAAAATACATAAGCTTTTAAACACATTTAACAAAATTCGGTTTGGTTAATAAAACAATGTTACTCTTAATGTTTCTATTCATTTAATTTGTATGACTATAACTATTGGAATATACGATTTATGAAGAAAATACATAAGCTTTCAAACACATTTAACAAAATTCGGTTTTGTTAATAAAACAATGTTACTCTCAATGTTTCTATTCATTTAATTTTTATGACTATAACTATTTGAATATACGATTTATAAAAAAAATACACAAGTTTTTAAACACTTTTAAAATTTCCTTTTTTTTAATAGAACAATGTTACTCTCAATGTTTCTATTCATTTAATTTGTATGACTATAACTATTGGAATATACGATTTATGAAGAAAATACATAAGCTTTCAAACACATTTAACAAAATTCGGTTTTGTTAATAAAACAATGTTACTCTCAATGTTTCTATTCATTTAATTTGTATGACTATAACTATTGGAATATACGATTTATGAAGAAAATACATAAGCTTTCAAACACATTTAACAAAATTCGGTTTGGTTAATAAAACAATGTTACTCTCAATGTTTCTATTCATTTAATTTGTATGACTATAACCATTGGAATATACGATTTATGAAGAAAATACATAAGCTTTCAAATACATTTAACAAAATTCGGTTTGGTTAATGGAACAATGTTATTCTCAATGTTTCTATTTATTTAATTTTTATGGCTATAACTATTTGAATATACGATTTATGAAAAAAATACACAAGTTTTTAAACACATTTAAAATTTACTCTTTTGTTAATAGAAGAATGTTACTTTCAATGTTTCTATTTATTTAATTTTTATGACTATATCTATTGGAATATACCTACGATTTATGAAGAAAATACATAAGCTTTCAAACACATTTAACAAAATTCGGTTTGGTTAATAAAACAATGTTACTCTCAATGTTTCTATTCATTTAATTTGTATGACTATAACCATTGGAATATACGATTTATGAAGAAAATACATAAGCTTTCAAACACATTTAACAAAATTCGGTTTGGTTAATGGAACAATGTTACTCTCAATGTTTCTATTTATTTAATTTTTATGACTATATCTATTGGAATATACCTACGATTTATGAAGAAAATACATAAGCTTTCAAACACATTTAACAAAATTCGGTTTGGTTAATAAAACAATGTTACTCTCAATGTTTCTATTCATTTAATTTGTATGACTATAACCATTGGAATATACGATTTATGAAGAAAATACATAAGCTTTCAAACACATTTAACAAAATTCGGTTTGGTTAATGGAACAATGTTACTCTCAATGTTTCTATTTATTTAATTTTTATGGCTATAACTATTTGAATATACGATTTATGAAAAAAATACACAAGTTTTTAAACACATTTAAAATTTACTCTTTTGTTAATAGAAGAATGTTACTTTCAATGTTTCTATTTATTTAATTTTTATGACTATATCTATTGGAATATACCTACGATTTATGAAGAAAATACATAAGCTTTTAAACACATTTAACAAAATTCGGTTTGGTTAATAAAACAATGTTACTCTCAATGTTTCTATTCATTTAATTTGTATGACTATAACTATTGGAATATACGATTTATGAAGAAAATACATAAGCTTTCAAACACATTTAACAAAATTCGGTTTTGTTAATAAAACAATGTTACTCTCAATGTTTCTATTCATTTAATTTTTATGACTATAACTATTTGAATATACGATTTATAAAAAAAATACACAAGTTTTTAAACACTTTTAAAATTTCCTTTTTTTTAATAGAACAATGTTACTCTCAATGTTTCTATTCATTTAATTTGTATGACTATAACTATTGGAATATACGATTTATGAAGAAAATACATAAGCTTTCAAACACATTTAACAAAATTCGGTTTGGTTAATAAAACAATGTTACTCTCAATGTTTCTATTCATTTAATTTGTATGACTATAACCATTGGAATATACGATTTATGAAGAAAATACATAAGCTTTCAAACACATTTAACAAAATTCGGTTTGGTTAATGGAACAATGTTACTCTCAATGTTTCTATTTATTTAATTTTTATGGCTATAACTATTTGAATATACGATTTATGAAAAAAATACACAAGTTTTTAAACACATTTAAAATTTACTCTTTTGTTAATAGAAGAATGTTACTTTCAATGTTTCTATTTATTTAATTTTTATGACTATATCTATTGGAATATACCTACGATTTATGAAGAAAATACATAAGCTTTTAAACACATTTAACAAAATTCGGTTTTGTTAAAAACTACACCACCGTATATTCGTGAAATATGCTATAATCAACATCTGCTGATTAAACTTGCTATCATCTGATTTATTTTTAATTCCTTTCGTAAATAACCAAAATTCGATCACCAAAACACACTCCACAATAGTATTTTATTTCTTTATTTCTTCTAAACGTTTCGTGATTCTATAACTTTTTGGGGTCCATATACACAGAATACAAGTTTTTTGTGTGACGTATGTGACCTTGTAGGTATTTGATAATACCAGATGGGATTGGTATTGATGGTTTCATCCTTTTCCCACAAAACTGTTAACGATAATAGCTTTTTTCCCAAAATTTTCATAATTTTGGCATATAACTTCTTAATTAACAAAGTTAGGAAAAAAGGGTATGGAATATTGTATAACCTTCAAGAAAGCATAAAAAAAATATTTTTTTACTCACGGTTTCAGAGATATAATAATAAAACTTTATTTTTAGTAATAGCATCCTATCCAAAATATTAAATTGACCCTTTTTTGAAGCCGGGTTGACTAATAATCCTTACGCAGGCATTAAACAGATTTAATCAGTTTCATCCAAACTTAATCAAATGCTCAACCGAATTGTATCACACATTTTGGTAAATTATTTTTTGATTAACTTACATCTATAGTAAAAATGAATTAGTCAACATTGTCTACAGATAATTTAAAATAAAATTTTTAGACTACTATCGATGACGATTTTTTTAGTATTAATCAATTTATAAAAGAAGTGTCACAAGAAGGCGCAAAAATCAGTTAGAATTTAAGTTTTTTTGATATCTATGCAGATATTTTTCTCTTTACCTCCTACGGAAAAACTACTTTACATTACTAAACAATTTTTTTTTAATTGGTTAAATAAATCTGTACGAACTGCTCTTGCAACGTTGCATTTTAATTTTTCATTTCCAAAGTATTTTTGAAATTCGACAAATATAAGATTATTTTCCTTTTTTTTCCAAGTTTTTGGCACTGGCAGAGCCAACAGGCCAGTTATATTTTAGGTTGTTTGGTCAATTTTACAGATAAAATTTTGTGTTAGATAGATATTGTTAGTATTTGCCTGATGTAGTTTTTGTTTTTTCTTTTTATTTTTTTTATTTTTAAATGGATATTAATTTTCATTTTCCTTCACTAACATTTAAAATTGAAAAAAAAATATATTGCGAAGGCTTGCTGCCACGTCTTTTAGTTCTCTAAAGAGTACTCTGCCAGTGGTCTCTCTACTGGCAAATTATGCCCGAGCGGGTAGAAGAAAAAAAATATAAAAGTGAGCCGCGCCACCGACTTAGACGGTACAAGCCGGAAACCCCTAGGTCTTGTAGGCACTAGCAGAGCCACACGATAAACAACAAACAATTATGGTGAACTAGATAAATAAAACTATATTTACAATTCCTGCAATATATTAATTAAGTAAAAATTATGTTCTGATTTTTTACAACAAATTCTGTATTTTGTAAAGTGGATTAAACGAATTTAATACACTTTTCTTAAAATAATATTTAAATTAATTATAACAATCTTTCAGACAATAATAAAAACCTAATGATGTACAAAAGAGAATTAAAAACAAAAAAAAAATGTTCACAATATTTAAAATTTCAAAAATAATTGGTTTTATACAGAATTCCTGATAGCAAAAGATTAAAAAAAATACAAAATAAATGGACTTGACACAAAAATAATAATTTGAAACCATCACAATAACTACATAATGTATATTCAGTAATGTATACATTCAGATTCAACTTGGAGCAGGTACAAATTTAATGAAAATAATTTGTTACTTTTAAACTATTGAAAACACTTAGATCAAGAACATAATAACTGATAAGTTGATAAAATTAAACTCAATACTATGCAACCAATTGAAAACTTTATTGAGACGCCACTGATGATCCAAGAAACAGAAACACCAAGTAGTATTTTTAAAGATTTACACTGTTAAAACAATCGAGCTTATTTAAAAAATATTTCTTTTTACGATGGCTGTCCTTCAAAATAGCAATATTATAGGATATTTACAAATAAGTATGAATAAACGTTTTTACTTGGACACAAAGAACTATTGAGAATATTACTTTAATCAAAGTTCAGACTTGGCATATTATCCAATGCAATAAATAGGTTTCAACAGTGTACCAATTAATAAATTAAAACAAAACTTAATCACGGTGTCAAAAACAAATCACGTCGTTTAAATTTTCTAAAATAAATCACTTATAACCTGTGGGTATACGAATTCACTAATCCTGTGGCCGGCTTGATTATGGAACAGCACCCGCTACTTAACAATGGCTTCCCTCCATCAAATCCCGCACGCGGTCATTTTAACTCGACCCAAAATCCAAAATATCCACAACAAAGGCAAGACAGAATGGTCAAGTTAAAGATTAAATGGTTTTTCTTCAAAATTCAATTAAGATGGCCCAAATACAGCCAGATATGAAAAAAAAAACCGTAGAAGTTCTGCTCACGTGTTAATATCAAATCGTTCCAAAAACTCTCACCCGACCTCCACGACTGACACCAAGCGACTCTTATCAACTGCTCACTCCCAGGCCGGATATCAGAAAATGACACGGGACACGCGTCAGCCAACCTTTGCAAATCTATGTTCCCAACTCATAATCGCGCTCGTCCGTGTTGATAGCCAGCCCATCCACACAGAAAAGCAAACCAAACAATAATATAGCTGACAACACACGACAATCGAGGCCAAAAATCAAGGCCAAATCTAATAACAAAGACTCCCACTCCAATTAACAAAAATGTCACAGCCATTAATAATTAAATCCCAACACTACTAGGTATGCAACACTATTTACAACGAGTGATAAATTCAAATTACAACAAAATACGGTAAGCGAAACTATTTACGAGCACCTGAGAAATACCAAACCATCAGAGATCCAATTAATAATGTAACTGTAGAAGGGAAAAAAATAGGCACGTGACAGGCTGTCTATTCAACACTCAACCTTCATCTAAAAGCTAAAGATTTATAAACTCACAAAAAGGAACGTAGAATTATTTCATCTCCTTATTAACTTTAAAATTAATCAATAGAATATAAAATGAATTGGATAAAGTGAAGAATAGTGAGATAAGAGAACGCTGTGTAAAAGAAGATGTGGTTACAAAGATAGATAAAAGAATGCTTAGATGGTTTGGACTCAAAGAAAGGATGGATGAAGGAAGATTGACGAAACAAATTTATAAGGCGAGTGTGAATGGACGGAAGTCGGTAAAGGTCGACTGCTCGGCGAACATATCTCGATCAGATCAACATTGTTTTAAAGAAAGGCCAGCAACCAACAACCGACAAGTATGTATGAGAGCACTGATGAAAGTAGAGGAAGCAAAAGATGTGTTAAAGAATCGTAGCGGAAGTGGAAGGAAGTGGTCTCTGCATACCCCTACGGGAAAAAGGCGTGACTATTTGTATGTATAAATGTATACCTAATAAATACGCCTATAAATTTAAATTCATGCGAAAACAATACAAATTTTAGATAAATTAAAAAAAAATGGAGTACAAAAATGAACAGAAGGCTTTTATATGAATTGATATATAGGTAGGTGCATATTTCTGTTCCCACAACATTTTTTATTTAAATATTCGAGGGTATTGCCATAAATTTATGATATTCTTGGACGAAGTAGATGGATAAAATATGTTTTAGGGTAAGTTGCGTGCGGTTTTACTTGATAAGGGGTCTTAAAATGTAAAACTGAAAAAAAATGTTAAGGAAAATGTAAAATTACATTTGGTGGAACAACATTTCCGGTATTGGCATGCATTTATCAACTGAAGCAAGTATTTTTTCTGCATTTTTTTAATATTTTTAAACAGCAAGAATGTAAATGATAAAATTTTATACCGTTTTACAAGTCTTACAACAAATTTGCCATCATTTTGATTAATAAAGCTATTAAATAAATTATTTAAATTCTACTACTATTGTAAACGCGAAAGTTTGTGAGTATGTATGTATGGATGTTTGTTACTCTTTCACGCAAAAACTACAGAATGGATTTTAATGAAACTTTACAATAATGTAGCTTATACATCAGAATAATACATAGGCTATAATTTATAAAGATATTGTGTGAACCTACTACTATTATAAAAGCGAAAGTTTGTGATTATGTATGTATGGATGTTAGCAGCACTTAAATCATACATCAATTTCTAACTGGCATTAGTTAATGTCAAATTGGCAATAAACTAAATTAAATTGACACCTGTCAGCTTTAAGTTTCTTTGTCAGTGTTAAGTGTGTACTATGTTATTTTGAAAAAAAAATACATTTTAGTTATTTACTATAGAAATGGGATTAAGGGATCATTAATAAATAAGTGTGCAGGTTATAGCACGAGTTATGTAAGCATACGAATGAGTATTAAATTTTGGTATTAATACAGAGGGATGAATTCCTTGGAGAAGAAAATGAGCTACACGAAGTACTAATCTTACGCAGACTAAGTCGCGGGTATCATCTAGGATAATAATGTTAATATAAAACTGATTTAGTTACTATTTTATAAATTAAAATATTTAAAATTTATAAATATAAACATTTATTTATTTTTACTTTATTATATTACGTAACTGACCGCTATCGGTGCAAAGTATTCGCATGGGTCACCTCTAGTAGATTAAAATATTTCATTCGAAAATAGACAATCTAATTTCTAGAAAAAAAATTCGCTTGCAACGTAACTACCACAGATATGAGGGATCATCACGGTAATATCATTAGATGGGGGTGTACAGGATAACACTATGAATTATGGAAGACAAAAGACAATAACTTATCTCTAATTTTATTTTCTGCGTCCATCGCTAACAACATTTATGCCAAGAATTATTTTTATTACTTTCAGACAAATCAGAAATGGAGGAAATTTATTCCATCATCTTTTATTCATAAATATGACATAAAAGGTAGGTATATAATAAATTGTGCAACCAGCACAGGTTCTAAAAACCGACAGTTATTCTATATTTTAAATCCTAACAAACCTAAACCGGTCCAAAGTTAAAAAACTATTTTATAATGTTGACAATGCTGATGTTTTTTTCATTGTCTGTTTTTTTATTCCTACTAGCTTAATATGTTAATATATATATACTGATTTTTAAAATAATCCGAACATTCAGTAAAAGCTAATCAATTTTAAGGGGGCTACACACGTGCAGTTAAAACTGTGCGACTCGACAAACAGTTTTATCTGTAGGTACAGATACTTCATCTGTAGGTAAATGCGACGTTTTCTTTAAAACTGAAAGTACCAATTGATAGAACTGTGGCAATTAAGTCATAGTGGCAGATAAGTCAATGCGTGTGTAGACAAAGTTGACAAATTGTACAGTTTTTAGTTTTACTAAAGCTACGCGCAAAGGTCCACTTAACTTGTGTACCTCTAAAAATTTTTAATATTAAAATTTGTGTAAAAAGTATTTTGTATTATCGTTGCCGTTTAAATTTTGGCAACAAAACTACGTGAGTGGATGATTTTCCAGTTAAATCGCTGTTTTAACCGAAGGTGTGTAACTGAAGTCCAGAGACCATTAATTCTACTTTATTGTCGGCAATATTCGATACCACTCGGCTTCAAGTGTTTCGCGCACGCTATGCAATGTTGCGATCACGGGTTGCGATGCTTTCTAAACTCTTAAATAAATTAAACCACGACTAAAACATTTTTTTTAAGTCAGCATAATTGTAAGCGTGTGAGGTTAGATATTTTTGAAAAAGTGAATTCTTTATAGCAAACTTTCTTTATTTAAAATATCTTTTGCTTCTTCTACTTTTATCAGTGCTCTCATACATGCTCGTCGGTTGTTGTTACTCTTAACCTGGCCTTTCTTCAAAACAATTTTGATCTGATCGAGATATGTTTGAAGAGGTTCGACCTCTACCGACTTGTCCATTCACACTCGCCTTATAAATTTTTCAATCTTCCTTCATCCATCCTTTCTACGTATACAAACCCTCTAAGCATTCCTTTATCCATTTTTGTAACCACGTCTTCTTTTACACCGCAGCATCCCTTATTATACAATTTTTTACTTTATCCAAACGAGTCACTCTGGCTATACTCCTTAGACTACTCATCTCCGCAGCATGAATCCTATTTTCATGCTTCTTTTGCCAAACCCAACATTTACTACCATACATAAGTGTAGGAACCAACACTTCTCTATGCACAGCCAGACGTGCCTTTTTTGACACTTTCTGACTATTCATAAAGCTATACAGTGCCCCATTAATTTGTTTTCCTGCCAAAACCCTTCGCTCAATGTCGCTGTCATAGTTTCCATCTATCGTAAACTTTAAACCCAAGTATACAAACTCATTTACTTGTTTCACTCTTTCTTCCTTAATCAGAACTTCACAGTTTGTCATGTTTTCTTCTCTTTTAAAAACATTACATTCAGTTTGCTTACATTTATTTTTATCCCTTTGATTTTCAGTGCATCATGCATAACATTAACCATCGCCAGCAACTTCTCTTTAGATGACGCTAATATGACTTGATCATCGGCTTAAAGAAGGCATTTAACGATCAAATCATTCATTTTCAATCCATACGCACCCTCTTGCAAATCTTTTCAACAATCGTCTATGTATAAGTTAAACAGCCATGGCGAAGCCACACATCACTGTCTCACATCTTTTTCGATGTTAAACCAGTCCGTGTAAGCTCCGTTTATCCTGACACAAGCAGTGGAATCCTCGTTAAGTGATTTCAGTGCTCGTATTAAACTTCCGCTTACCCCATACATAGAAAATTTCGACTACAATTTACTCCTCACCAATTTGTCATAGGCCTGTTCCAAGTCTATAAAAGCGCAATAGACTTACTGACTTCTAGCCAAGAATTTTTCGACTATACCTCGTAAGAAAAAGATCTGATCCATACATCTTCCTTTTCTTAATGCTGCTTGCACATTCCATATCATCTTCTCAGTTTCATCCGTCACTCTTTTAATCAATATCTTTGCAGACAGTTTGCTAACTATGCTGAGTAAACTAATACCTCGGTAGTTCTTACAGTCCTACTGCGAACCTTTTTCCCTTGTAAAGCGGAACGATAACAGCCTTGCACCAGTCGTCTGGTAAGCTACCACTCCTCCAACAAAGAATAAAAAAGCGGTACAGCAGACTAGTTACCACGCTTTGTCCAGCCTTCAGCATTTTAACTGTTATCCTGTCATACCCAGCAGCTTTACCCAGTTTCATACTGATTAACGCTTCCACAATTTCTGTCGTACTAATGTCACTTTCATTGCAACTTTCACTCATGTCTTCGAATTGGGCCTGTACTTGTGTATCCTCTTTCTCAAATGGACTTTCGAAGTATTTCTTTCATCTTATTAAAACGCATTCCTCCCTTTTTACCATACTACCATCTTGGTTTCTAATTTTTTTCAGTTTCAGTTGTGAGGTAGTATTTTTACCTTTGGCTGTTCTTATGGACTTCCAGAAGAGTTTATTGTTGTTTTGGAAATCATTAGATAACCTTCTATCAAATTCATCTTTATCACTCTCTTTCTTTCTTGCGACAACCTCTTTTGCCACACCTTTTAACCTTTTATACTCATTCTTTGCCTTGTTTACATCTACAAATCATAATATTTGGCATTGCTATTTGTGAGGACATATAAATTCTCCAAAATGTAAGTTTACCATTCTAATGATACCTTAATTTAATAATATAAACAACGTTTACACGGTTAGAATAGGTACATGCTAAAAAGGAATTATTAATTTAGATATTCTCGGACCACCTAATGAGCTGACTTATTATAAAGCATAGCATGTTAGAGATAACGCTTAAATTTTAAAGGAATGTTAATAAGTTTTATGCAGCTGAACCTTACACAAATTTGCATTAATTTACCCATTAATTTTTATCGTGGCATATCTTCAAAAAGGAAATGGGTAACTGACTCTAAAAAGTTGTTGTCAAAAGTTAATTGGACGAGTTTGATTACGTTATCAGTAGTACCAGTCAAATTGTTTCAAGTACGTCTTTGTTATTGATATTGAAGTTGAAAAACAATAACTTATTACAATAATTTAAAAAAAAAAAAACTATCTTGTCAATATTTATCTAAGTGTGTAGTTGTTAAATGTGGATACAGAGAAAAATAAAAAAAACTTAGAGCGTGTGTACAGAGTACACGTGTAAGAAGGGAAACTTCTTCTGGCAACATTAATAAGAATCTGTAAAAATTTTAAATCAATAGTCACGAGATAAAACTGTAAATTATTGCTATTTACCAATATTTTTTAACAGATTTTACAAAATCAGTATTTCGTGGTATGTATGTAGAAATGATGATTGGGTAATAAAAAATATGTAATAAAAATTTCAAATGCTTACCAAACATTATTTTCATCTAAAAGGTTAACTGACACTTATTTGAAGCAGAAAATAATTAAAAATTAACACAAATGATCAGATATATTTAAAAAATCTCAGCAAAAGTATGCTCTTCTCACTAATAAAATTCGTTTGCAAATGACTCACCGATTACTTTTTAAAATATTTCCGGTTGGCGTAAAGTGGAAAATATGAACGATTTAGGCGGACAAAATTTTGAAACTTGTCCATATTTAACCTTTGGGGTCCCAGATTACGGGAAAAATAATACGACAAATCCAATTATCGGTTTAGAGTGGCGTAAACCTGATAATAGATGTATTTTAAATCATTTGAGAAACTTTGTTAAACTGCAGTCGAAAAGAGATCCAAAGCTTTTTCAGGGAAAAAACGTCGAATGTTGGTAGAGGTCGACTTTCTTGTAAAAGAAGATGGCTGTTAAGAGGTAGATGCCCCTTTCACAACTTTGGAAGCAACTCTCTAACCAGAAACATAAAGCTATGCTGCGAAAGTCAACTTTCCGCAGTCTACATTCAATAACTAACTTTTCTTTTTTTTGTTTTTTACTAGAACATTCGAAACTTTTTTCAGGGCGTCCTGAGCGTTGTCAAGTAGGTTGGATAACTGAAATACGAAAATCCAAGTCATCTGAATCAAGCCAACTAGAGATTTTATTGAAAAAATCTTCCACCTTTCCGAAATTTTTTGGAAAGATGTGAAATTCTAATTTTCAAAGTCCACTCTCCACATCTTCTTCATTATTAATATGAACAGAAATAAGAATAAATTTCAGCAAGCGGTCTTGGCGTTTTTTTTGTTGGAAAACTTACCCGCTCTTCAAAAAATTTTCTCTTCGTGATTAGGAGTGTTTTGTCTGAAAAAAATTATGTATCACCCAAAACGCAAAAAATCGCAAAAATTCTTTGCAAAAATTAAAGACTAGAAGGATTGATGAAACAAATCCTGCAAACAAATCTTTGGGGTAACTTGAGGGTTATATAGTTTTTAGTTATTGAATAGGGGCATACATTTACAAATTGCTATATTAACTGTACAGGTAGACTGCAATGTATATTCAATAACGAGTGTGGAAATATGTCTTACCTGTCTCAGCAATGTCCATTGTAAAATAAAAGCAAAAAGACTTTTCACTACACACACCTTGAACATAATAAACGGCCATCGAATAAAGATAATCCCACTGCCGGTTATTAGGCACTTGTATAAACAGGAATGATTCACTCATTTACTATTTATTTGTTAACACGGTATGGCGGGAAATATTAGTATTAACTAATAATATAAAGGTCAAGCACTTAGAATTTCCATACTTTTGACTTGACTTTTGTCCACCTAAATCAGTAATTTTGCCCACTGTGCGGCGTCCAATAGGTGCATCACAAAAAAGTTAACAAAAAAGTAATCGATAGGTAAAACATGTAAAACAACCGCATTCCAGCAGTTTAAATATGATAATTTAAGCTCCTATTTTACTAAATAATCTTCTTCTTATAGTGCATCTTCTATCGGAGGTTTGCTTTCATCACAGCTATCCTGACCTTATTGACTGCAGCTTAAAAGAGTTCAACATTGCTACAATTAAACCAGTCTCTTAGGTTTTTAAGCCAAGACACACGGCGTCTTCCAATTTTCTTCCTTCCACCAATCTTTCCCTGAACTATCAGCTGGAGATGTGCGTATTTGGGTCCTATCAGTATATGACCTAGATATTGATATCTAGTCTAAAATCTGGGAAGCCATGTTAGAAATGGGTATAACGCAGAGAATTATCAGAACAGTCCAAAATATGTACAAAAAAAATACCGTAAGGATTAAAGAGGGAAATAAACTATCAAATGCCTTCAAAACAACTAAGGGTCTCCTCCAAGGATGCTCAACATCACCCACACTATTCAAAATATTTCTACAACAGACACTAAGACCATGGAAGAGAAAATGTGCAGGAATGGGAATACCAATTAGAAATGATCATCTGTATACTCTAAGCTTTGCCGATGATCAAGTAATCATAGCTCAAGATGAGGAGGATTTAGGTTTTATGATGCGGAAACTAGAGGAGGAATATGGGAAAAATGGAGTGGAAATCAACCTCGAAAAGACCCAATATATGTCAACGGCACAAGACAGGATATATCACCTAGAAATAGATGATAACCGACAGATCTCAGGAACAGACAAATTTAAGTACCTAGGGTTTATAATATCAAAAAGTGGAACAACAGAGGAAGAAATAAAAAATAGACTAGGTCAAACTAGGGCATGTATTAATCAATTAAACCCAATATTATGGGATCGCCACATAACCAAGACTAATAAAACGAGAATATTCAATTCAATAGTTCGCAGCATAATGACTTATGGAGCTGAAATGTGGGTGATCAACAAAAAAAACAAAGGGAAGATTGTAGCCACAGAAATGGACTTTTGGAGAAGGAGTTGTGGAGTGAACAGATTAGATCGAATAAGAAATGAGGAGATCAGGAGAAGAATGGAGGTAAAAAAAGACATACTAGAACACATAGAGGAAAAGAAACTAACGTGGTACGGACATGTTAGAAGAACTCCGGAGGATCGCTGGATACACCGGGTAACTGAGTGAAGTCCATTAGGCAGACGAAAGAGAAGTCGACCAAGGCGATCATGGAGAGACGAAGTGGATGAGGCGATGGAATTAAGAAACCTGCAGGACGGAGACTGGCAGGACAAGGACAACTGGAGGCAAGGGCTGAAAGCAGGAAGGCAGCGACAGCTGTAGATATCCTGGATTATATATATATATATATATATATATATATATATATATATATATATATATATATATATATATATATATATTGATATCTCTTTTTGATGGTGTTAATGACTTTACATTCCTTATTCATCCGATTTAGGACTTCCATATTAGAGATCTTTTCTGTCCAGGGAATACGCCACATTCTACGGTAGCACCACATCTTTAAGTCTTGTAGTTTGTCTGTGTAATTTTTCTTGAGAGTCCATGCCTCCACTCCATACAAAAGCGCGGAAAACACGTAACAACGCAGCATCCTCATCCTAAGTCCAATCTTGATATCTCGACTGGTGAACAACTTTTTCATTTTCGTAAATGTTGACCTAGCTATCTCTATTCTCGTTCTTATTTCTCTTGTTTGGTCACCTGATTGTTCTATCGTCCTATCCAGGCTCCCAGGTATTTGTATGACTGCACATTCTCTATTAAGATGTCTGCTACTGACACGTGTACATGGTTGTGATTTTGGGAGAACTTTGTAACTACCATTAACTTGGTTTTTTTAAGATTAATCTTTAGACCGTATTCGTTACATCGATCATTTAATTTCTCTAGAAGATGTATGTCTCTTTGATTTCTCGTTAACAAGACCGTGTCATCAGCATATCGCATATTATTTATAACCTCTTCGTTAATAACTATCCCTACCGATTCTTCTTGCAAGGTTTCTTTAAAAATGGCTTCGCTATACAAGTTGAATAGTATTGGCAATAGGATACATCCTTGTCTTACACCACGACGGATTTCCATTTCCTCTGTTGGCTGGTTTTCTACCTTTGTATTCGCTCTTTGGCCCCAGTATAGGTTGCTAATTATTCTCACATCGTCCAAATCAATGTTTTTACTGACGAGTAGCTGATGTAACTTATTATGTTTTACTTTCTCAAAATCAATGTAACATGCAAACACATCTTGGTTCATATCGAGACAGCTCTTGTTCCAAGTCCTTTGCGGAATCCAAACTGCGTGTTGCTCATGTCCTCCTCAAGTTTTCTGAACATTTTTTTATGGATGATCTTTTAAAACAGCTTTAAGGTGTGACTTATGAGTGCAATGGTCCGGTAGTCTAAGCATTCTCTTGGGTTTGGTTTCTTAGGTATAAGTACAAAAGTAGATGTCAGCCATTGCTTAGGGATTTCTCCACTATCATAAATGTTGTTAAAGAGGTCCAGAAGAATATTTATCACATCGTCATCAAAGAGTTTGACAAGTTCTATGGGTATTTGATCAGAAAAAATAGAAAAGACAAAATTAATTTTGGTATTCATGTATATTTAATGAAAATAATTTTATGTACAGGTAATAGGTATTGTTTTATTATTAAATGCCACACAATAAATAGATACATAAATAATTCCTTTTTTCAAAGGATTGAGGCATAGTATTGAAAATATTTTTACAACAAAAAATTACTAATTAATATTTTTTGATTTTTTGAATATAGGTTTGATATGTTATGTTATTTTCTCATTTTACTTATTATCTCAAACATAAAGTATATTATATTAAAGTAATAATATTTAAGAATTTTGTTTCTTAAATTTTTCAGTATTAAAATAAAAATTAAAAATAATAAATAGCTTAATAACTTATTACATTTTCATTTGACAAACGTAAAAATCATATAATTTATATGCATTTTATATTTTAATGCAATGCAGATTAATGAAAAAAGAATATATAAAATATTATTTACTTGAATAATGGTTTTTATTAATAATAGTTTGTTAATTGGAATTAATTCTACCTTGATACAAATACCCCTAGGTAGGTTAGGTATCATGTGAGGGGGGTTTAGGTCGCCCCCCCCCCACTGCGATCTTCACTAGGTCTATTGTGGCTCACCCCAAGAGATTACAGTTCACCGCACAATCCAGCCTTTCTTACGAAGTTCACAGTTGTAGGGGGCAAGATTTTCTTGAAATCGGTAGGTTCTAGGTTGGTATAACCAAATAAGTTAAACCTTATTCTTTCCAGGTCGGGTCATAAACAAAGTATCTGTTTAGCAGTTTTGTCTTCCACGCAGCAAAACCGACAATCCTTTTGTTGGTTCAGATCTTTGCTTCCAAGGTGGTATCTTAGACGACAGTGTACTGTAAGCAGTCCCGTTAGAATTCGCAAGTCATTCCTGCTCCATTCTAGGATCTGCTTAGTTGTGTTTCTCGAGGGTTTAGGTAAGAACGCCTTCGAGTGAGTCAACCCTGGTATATCGTACCAGTACGTGAGTATTTTCCTCTCCGCCAGTCCGAAATAATTGTTTTGGTGGCACAAGTCTGCGGTTGTCCATTCTACCTATGTGTTAGTTCCATTCCTTCTTCCTGTTTGCTACCCAGTCATTGATGTTCTTGACCTTACAGGATGTTCTGATATTCTCGCTTCTCTCCCTATCCAGCAGTGTCTTTCCAGGATTCTATGTATCTTCATCTCAGCTGTCTCTAGGAGTTTTTTGGTTTTCACTGTTTCTGGCCTGGTTTCTGCGGTATATATCATTACCGGCCTCACGACGGTTTTGTAGATCTTTCATTTAGTGTCCGTTCCCATTTTCTTATTGCACCATATTGTTTTTAGGCAGCCAGCTATTCTAATTGATTTTGTTGTTTGATCTCTCACCTATTCTTCAATATTACCAAAGCCGAAAAGTTCTATGCCAAGGTAGTTAAATTTCATTTTCTGCTCGACTACTTTACAGTCAAGCTTAAGTTTGCATCTTAGAGGAATTCTTTATTCTAATATAATTGTTGTTTTTTTAAACAAGAAAGAATATTCAACAATTCCTACTCCAACAACTTTTATTTAATAGTGTTAAGAAATCTTTTTTATATACTTTAAAAATTTCTTTATTCTAATTTAATTAAATATAGAGTGTAGTAAATAGAACATGCATTTTATTTGCTATGTTTTTAATTAGCCTGTATTGAACTCTTTTTCGCACTGTACATTATTTTGGAAGTAATATTGTTTTCGAATTTATTTTTTATAAAAAAGATGCTATCAATATTCATCTAAAATCAATTATCTGTGTTATTAAAACAACAAAAGGTTATAAATTAAACTTTTTGAAAAGCAAATAAATCATTCTCTCAAAAACAATCATCCTTACTTCGGACAAGCTGATTACATTATGTAATTACATGTAAAAAATTACATTGTAAGTGTATCAAATCTAATTTAAGGACAAGTGATTTCGTTAAGTTGTATATTGATAAGATTATTTAAATTAATAATAACTATCTCGCAAATGAATAATTTTAAGTTAATCGAAAACTCAATGGAAACCAGGGAACCAGTTCCCTAGGGATTTCCTGGTTATTAATCATGACAGATACAAACACAGAGAGCTTACTGACTAGAAATTTTGGATCAACAATCCGAATTTGCCAGTTAAATGTTAAGAGCATAAGCAGAGCTAAATGCTCGAGTGCATCTCCAAACTACTATTGGACGGTGAGGTTGATGTTGTGGCGGTCCAAGAGACCAATGCTGGGAATGAAGAATCACTGACCAGACGAGGTCATATCTCTGGCTACACCTTACTGGGAGCCACCTACCATCACACTTACGGCATAGCCATCTATGTTCGCAACAACATTGACAACGCGCATCTGACTTCCAGCGATTCCAACAACAACATACATACAAAGTTACAAAGATGGCGGAGAAAGAGTCACAGTGTTTAAATGTGGTCTCTGACATTATTGAAGATAACTTTAAAGAAAAGCAATTCAAATGTTGCCAAACAAAACCAATGAAAAACCTAGTTTGCGTGGAGTGTGGAGACGTTTTTCATGTGTCTTGTGCAGTGAAAAATAAACTGAAATTTGTTAAGATCTGTGAATCGAGAATAATATGTTGTAAAGCAAAAAATCCAGAAGAAACTAAGGCATATCTAAAGCTAGAAAATGAGGCACTCAAGAAGTTGATTATAGAAAAGGAAGAAAAGTATAATCTGTTGTCGGAAAATATTAAACTTCTGAATCGAAACAATCAATTACTTGAGGAAAAACTAGAACTAATCTCAAATAAAAATGAACCCAACAAAAAAACTCAGGTAAATACCTCTCTAAATACCAATAAAAAGCAGCCCAGACAAACCGAAACAAAACAACAAAAACAATCAACAACTGTGACAAATATATCCAGCTCCAATGAATTCGCGATGTTGTCAGATCCTTCCATAAAGGGGAAGAAAATGGACTTACCTGAATATCTCGGAGAACTTCTACTGGAAAACAACAGCTTATGGAAACAAAATGCACACTTCCTTGAAGAAAAACTAATAGAGTGTAAAAACGTGAAAGATAAGCAGACACCTAAAAATGAACTGTACAAAAAACCACTCAGTAACAATATGGCAAAAACTTCTCTACCTGCCAGTTTTTTACCCAAGAAGGAATCCCCAGCTGCTCCAGTACGTGTAAACATACAGGATGCACCACAAAAACCTGAATCAAGGATATCAAATAATATCGAATTAGAACAAATTGATTTGATGAATAAAATCATCTATCAAGAAGATAATTACCAGACCACAAATGGTGGCGATTTAGATGATGGGTATGCCTATCCCAGGAGAAGAAACAATCGACACTACAACCATAACAATATAAATAGGAAGCCCGAAATTCCAAAAAAATACATCGGCAGCAGCAAAGATGAGACAGACTTCACAGGAAAAAAACCAAAAGTATGGTTATACATATACAGGGTGACCAGAAACGTCAATGACACCCAGATACAAAATTACATTTCAAAAAAGCTTTATCCAGAGACACCAGAAGGGGAAGGAAACAGCGATGTGGTAATCAAAGAGCTCCAAACAGATCCCAACCAAATGAAATGCTTCATGATTGGAGCAGATCTCTCTCACAAAGAAAAATTGTATACGGCAGATTTCTGGCCCAGCGGAGTAGGCTTCAGGAGGTTTGACTTCAGACGCTACAGGCACTACGAAGACAACCAGATGAACAACAGAAATTCTTTTTTATAGGAAAACTGAACAAAAATAGCAAAGAAATGAATGTAACCTATGTAAATTTCATTTTATATTCCAATATGCAAAGTATGAGAAACAAGCAAAGCCTACTTGAAGTAGAACTCACCACTCATGTGCCAATGTTTCTATCAATATCAGAGTCTTGGCTAAAGGATTATGAAGTAAGTAATTTTTCAATTGATGGATACTATCTTGCAAGCGCATACTGTCGCAATGTTTTCAAGGGAGGTGGCACTGCTTTGTTTGCACAACAAAGATTAGTGACAACTCCTCTAAATATCAATAACCTATGTGTGGAAAAAGATTTTGAATGCAGCGGCTGTGAATATGAAAATCATAAAATAGTTACAACTTATAGATCACCAACAGGAAATTTCCATATTTTTTGCAGTAGACTTCAGGAAATGCTAGAAGAAATATTCAATGTAAACTCAATATTATGGATTATAGGTGACTTCAACATTAATTTTAATACTCCCTCACATGAACGAGAGGAGATACTTAACATATTTGCACAATACAATCTCCATAGCATCGTATATCAGGATACAAGAGTTACATCAAGCTCTAGCACAAAAATAGACAATATTTTTACGAATGCCGAAGCACATTCACATGTTGTGGATAACCACCTCTCTGATCACAACACAATAATAGTTAAAACCCCCTCCAATATGTCGCTCGATAATCAAAAGGGAAATAATTATTATTATTCTAGAGACTATTGCGGTAAAAATAAATCACTGTTTGGCCAACTTTTACAAAGCGAATCTTGGCAAGACACATACGATTCGCTATCATGCAACCAAAAATATGAAAAATTCGCAAACACATTACTGAGTCACTTCTTTCAGGCCTTCCCAATAAAGAAAAATAAAATAAAAAAGGACTCCAAATCCTGGGTTACAGAAGAAGTCAAAAAGTCTAGCGCACAACTGAAAGATCTACATGTTCTTCAAAAAAAATTCCCCATTTTAAAAGGCCAATATCAAGTGCAAAAACGGAAACACACTAGTCTTATAGAATCATGTAAAAGAAATCATTATGACCAAATAATACAATCTTCTGAGAATAAAAGCAAAACCTCTTGGGCAGTTATCAATAAAATGAAAAATAATAAAAACACAAAAACACCCAATATTAAAATTTCCCATGAAAATGAAGAATTTTCCTGTCCCGAAGATATTGCTAATCTCTTCAATAACTTTTTTATAGATGCTCCAAAACAAGTCATAGATGAGATCCCACCGGTAGATCACAATTACTTTGAGCATAGCCTCAACAGCATTCTTACTTCGATGGTTATACTTCCTTTCACTGAGGAAGAAATGCTAACAATGTTCTCAAAACTCAAAAATAAACGCTCCTCTGGACCAGATGACTTACCCAATAATATTGTAAAAGAATTCAAAAATGAACTGGTGAAACCTATAACTCACATAATAAACTTTTCACTAGAAACAGGCACATTCCCTGATGCCCTCAAAACAGCAAAAGTAATCCCACTTCACAAAAAAAAGGGTAAAAATATCATGAACAACTACAGACCCATATCAATAACATCAGTTTTCTCAAAACTTTTCGAATACTGTATGCTGGAGAGGCTAAACTCCTTCATTGCAAGATTCAAACTTATCCCAGATGAACAACATGGGTTCAGAAAATTCAAATCTACATCTACGGCAACAATAGATACATATATCAACATAATCAATGACTTAGATGAAAAAAGAAGTCCTATAGGTATATACTGTGATTTAAGCAAGGCGTTCGATTGTGTCCCACATGATCGGCTGCTTGACAAGCTTTGGTCATACGGAATTAGAGGATGTGCATTTGCCTGGTTGAAGTCATTTTTGACAAATAGGAATCAATATGTACAGATATCTTGCAATGAAGAGGGTGGTAAAAACACAATATCCCGCTCTCGTTTGGCACCTGTGGAAGTTGGAGTGCCACAGGGGAGTGTGCTTGCCCCAGTTTTGTTCTCAATTTATGTAGCAGATATTGTAAAATACCTTGCACCTTTCAAATTAACACTCTACGCTGATGACCTCTCTATACTGGTATCAAAAGACTCTCCCAAACTAAATCAACAAGCATGTAATACCCTCATGGAAAAAATTATCTTATGGTTCTCGATTAATAATTTATACATTAATGCCAGCAAAACACAGTTTCAAATTTACCACACAAAACAGAGAACGGTCGAAAACATAGAAATACATTTAGGGGAAATGACTCTAGAGAAATGTCACACTATAAAATTTCTAGGTATAACTATGAGTGATACACTGGACTGGGAATCACATATAAGTGATACAATAAAAAATCTGAACTGTAAGTTGTATCAAATAAGATGCCTTCAGAGAGTGCTCAACCTGAATGTGATAAAAAACTTTTACTTTGCTGAAATACAGTCCCGACTATCATACGGTATATTGTTGTGGGGCATGTCTTCTTCAGCTCAAAAACTATTTGCTGTTCAGAAAAAATGCATACGTGCAATGTTGAAGAAAAATCAAAGAGAATCATGTAGACCTCTTTTCAACAAATTAAAAATACTTCCCTTATGCTGCATATATTTATTGGAAATTTCCTGTTACATACATAAAAACAGAAACATCATTCCTTGCCATAGCAACATACACAATTACCCAACGAGATTTAGCCATCACCTGTGCGCACCTCAAAATCATTTAAATATATGCCTGAATGGCCCCATAACTAATGGGATTAGAGTATACAACCACTTACTTCCAATTATTAAACAAGAAGCATATTACGTCAAATTCCGAAAAGCGTTGAAGATATATTTACTGAACAACATGTTTTATACAATGGATGAGTTCCTTTCGTCATAATAGGCTCTCTTTGTTCCTCATACTCTTTTATTTATACTCTTTTATTTATTTAAATTTAAATTATATGTACTTGTTGGTTTTACTTATTTTGAATGTTCTATTTTGACTTGTTTTATACTTACCATGTAGGTCTTGGAAATCAATAAAGATTATTATTACCGTGATAGTGAAGGTGGAGGACCTTTAAGTGTTTTATATGTTCTATGTATACGTTAGCTTGCTATTTTATTGGACTATTTTTATTGGACTATACTAATTTTTTTTAATTTGTGATTGTCTTATATGTACACAATGTAATTTCTGTCATGTGCCATACGATAAATAAAAAATCAATGGAAACTATGGTCATTTCTTTAAGTAAAGGTATTTAAATACGCTTAATTGTCAATTTTTTTATTTAGTTTTGCGCATCAACTATAAAGGTTATTAACGCGTTACGCTGGACATAAATTTACAAAAGCAGCATAAATTATAACCTAATAAATGATATTTTATTGTAGGGATCAATGTCCTTAAGGTATCTTACAACATTCTGTATTGAAATGTAGTTGTCTTTTAAAATGTTTTTAAAATTAAAGGTCACTCAGTTGTCTAGCTCCGTTGAATTTTGTGCAAGTATGTGTTTCACTGTTACAGCTGTTTCGCAATCTTTGCAATTAAGTGAGTCATTGCGAGTAAGAAGATGACTGTGGGTAATTCTGATTTGACCAATTCTGAGCCTTAATAATAGTACCTGAGATCTTCTCTCGTGTGGGGATATTGTCCAGGGATTTACGGTTGATTTAACCTCAGCAAGATTACAGTTTGATTCGCTCCACTTGTTTTCGCAGGTTCTGGTAATGGTGTATTGGATATGGAGTAGGTATGAAGTCTGATACAACTGTTCGGGTCAATTTTTTGTTTAATTTAAATTAAAAAACCACTCAGCACATTGGACGATAAACAACAAGGATTCAGATCAGGAAGATCTTGTCTTGCGACAAATTTCTGAAAAATCCATCGAGTATAACAAACGAGCCTTTATGTGTTTTATAGACCTGGAAAAACCGTTTGACCAAACACAACTGGAGGACGTGGTACACCTTCTATACAACAGGTAAATTCCATACAACATCATAAAAACCATCAAAAATATTTACCAGAGAAACAAAATACAAGCCAAAATTAATGGCACAACAACCAAAGAAATTCCTGTGGTATTACTATTCAAATTCAACACAACGGCAAAAAGTATAAAAATGAAGATATCTGCAGCAAAAACGAAATGCATGACCACCTCAAAAACACCTATCAGATGCAAACTGGTTGTGGATGATAAAATTATACAACAGGAGATGAAATTTAAATATCTAGGCATAGAAATATCAGGATACGGTGACATCGAGGCGAAGGTAAAAAACAAAGCGGCAAAAGCAGCACGAATCTCAGCTTACCTGAACGATACAATCCTCCGAAAAAAATATATCGGAATCGAGACCAAATCCCAAATCTACAAGGTCACTCGACCTATATTAACACAGCGGAAACTAGACCAGATACATCGAACACAAAGAGATTAGAAACCACCGAATTGAAAATAGCGCGCAGGATTGCTGGAAAACCACTTCTTGACAGGGAGAGAAGCGAGTTCATTAGAAGAATATGTAAGATAGACAATATAAATGAATGGATACTGAAAAGAGAGAGAGTGAGACGAACACATAGATCGGATGAATGACGACAGAATGGTCAAAATAACTGGAGACAAGTCGCCCTTAGGGCGCAGAAGCGTTGGAAGATCCCGGTAGAGGGATCAAACAATTGACCGGCAGAGGATACTGTTACGAAATTTACTTCTTTCTTGGGTTCGGTTATTTAAAACTCTCGATACAGTAACAAAACAATTTTTTTTCCAATACTTCTACACAATAAAACTTTACTTTTACAAATCACTTAGATACAACTTTTACAGCCAATTACATTTCATAACTCATAAAAACTTAAAACTAACTTCCTCACGACCACTGTCTTTTAACATTTCTAAATCATAATTCCAGAGTAATCGACCTTTTTCTCGAGAGTCCGGAACAATCCTTCTACCATCTCGAAACCGCTAGACGCTGAGTTCGATATTTTACCAGTCGAATCGCGGAGACTGGCAGCTCATTAATATGCACTCTCGAACGCCGACAAATAAAAACAGGGACGGATTGTAACAATACGAAGAAAAACAAGCAATTTGCTTACATTAAAAAAGGAAGAAGAGAAGAAGAAATCATTAAATTGTGATCTTACTGATATTATTTAAATAAATTTCGTCGATAACTTTACAGGTAGCTTCTTTTTAAAATAGATAATTCTGTTTATTTTCCTGCATTTTTGGGGATTATTATTGTTGCTGATTTCAAAATTTGGGATGCATCAGTTTATAAGGACAATCAAAACATTCGGAATTTTTTTTTTAATTAAAACCAAGTCATTAAATTTTTTTTGTTACAAAATGCTGCAATAATAATCAATAAAGACGATGCGGTAATCAAAGTGTTAAAGTTGCATTTTTTTTAATGGGCTGAAACAAATACTTTTTTATTTGTAAGTAAAGAAACAAACAAAATTAAACATTTGGCATAAATTACTACAATTATGGTGGTATTAAACAAGTGTAAAACTTATGTGTTCAATTAAAATTCTCTGCTTGTAATTGGTCAAATGCAACTTATCGATTTAAAAGCAAACAAATGTTGTTACAATGTCTTTGTTAAGGCGATACCCTCTTTCAATGTCATTACAAACAAGACGAGATAAAGAAATATAAAAACCTGACTAGAAAACTAATTTATGAGAGCGTTGTTAAGGAATATTTTTTGTAATTAAATTAGTTTACTAAAGTTTGTGTGCAATCTCTGATTCATTTGTTTTTAAAATTTGTTATTACACATGGTTACAAAATATGTAAAAATATTTATAAAAGTCTTTTTTGCTAATTTCTTTACTACACTTGTGTGTATATTTAATTTACAAAGGGAACTAGGAAAGATTTTAAATGCAACCCCGTGGCGCAGGAGTCTTAGTGTTGGTGCGTGTTAATACTCGCACACTTTCCGCCGCATCAAGTCGGGGGTATCAGTTGTTTGGGTGGTTTTGCGGTATAACTACGCTCGCGGTTTAAACATAGAGCAGTGCTTAGAAGAAACGACTCTTGCATTAGGTGATGATTGTCCACATCGTACGACTATATTTGTCGGTAGGTGGATAATTCCAAAGGGAAAATTTCAGTCTGGAGGACGAGGAGGCCACCAACGTCCGTTGCGAAGTAAAACGTTACTTCTTCTTTCGGTTCCGTCTTCTATTGAAGGTTGGCAACAATCTCGGCGAAATGGGTCCGGTCTTGAGCAGCTCGAAATAAGAAATGTGAATCTAGTCCGGTCCAATCTCTTATATTTTTTAACCACGAATGTTGGCGTCTTTCTATACCTCGTCTGCCTTCTATTTTGCCCTGCATTATTATTTTCAGCAGCTTCATTCGATCACTCCGAATTACATGTCCTAAGTACGCGGTTTTCCTCTTCTTTATGGCGACAACTAACTCTCTGTCCTTACCTATCCTTCTCAAAACCTCTTCATTACTAACGTGGTCTGTCCAGGGTATTTTAAAGAGCCTTCTGTATACCCACATCTCGAATGCTTCCAGCCGTCTTAGTGTTTCGGCCTTTTGGGTCCAGACTTCGCATCCGTACAGCAAAACGGAATAGATGCAGCAATTAACAAATCGAAGTCGTAATTTCAAGTTCAGTGATCGGTTGCAAAGCACTGATCGCATTTTATTAAATACTGATCTGGCCTGTTCTATGCGCGATCTGATTTCTGTATTAGGATTCAAATCAGATATTACCCAGGTACCTAAATATTTGAACTTGGTTACGTTCTTGATTTGGAGTCCATTCATATATATATTATTATTATTATTATTTGCGAGTAGACCCCTTAGGATCACGCAAAGCAAAACGATTCGTTTGGGAGGTAGTTTTTCTAATCCTCCAGATTTCTCTCATCTTTTCTCCCATGTCTTCTTTCCTTTCTTGGGACCATTTTGTTCCGGTCTTCCTGGGCACTTCATTCTCTGGTACAACCTTCCATTGGTAAATCTTACGTCTGTATGTGCTTCTGTCCTGTATCTCTTCTTGATCTATTTGTGCTTTCCGTAAATCAGCCTGTACCTGAGCTATCCATGGTGTCGTCGACTTGACCCCCTTGATGTAAGTTAAGA
The DNA here is from genome assembly GCA_950111635.1 of Agelastica alni. Taxonomy (NCBI): domain Eukaryota; kingdom Metazoa; phylum Arthropoda; class Insecta; order Coleoptera; family Chrysomelidae; genus Agelastica; species Agelastica alni. Next base: position 43,326,508 of record OX467712.1, on the reverse strand, counting down.
TCTTGTTTGCGAGGCGAGTTAAAGGGAGTCTACTAATATGTCCGTAGAATCTCAATCGCCTCTTTCTTACATCGGCCGCTAGGTTGGACAGATTTTCGGTGGTTTTTCTGGAGTGTAATCTGTAGCCCTTATCTGTGTGTTTGGGTCCCAGCACTTTCCTTATGGTTTTCCGTTCTTCTTTTAGGATATACTCCATGTCTCTTTTGGTGGATAAAGACAGGGTCTCACTTGCGTACAGTATTTGGGGTTTAACAACTGTGTTGTAGTGTCTAATTTTGGTGTGTAATGACAAGCATTTCTTGTTGTAAATTTTGCAGGTTCTTCCGAAAGCCATTTTCAATTTCTGAAGTCGTATTTGCTGGGCCATCTTTTCTCCTCCGTTTGGTTCGAGGATCTCTCCTAGATATTTAAAGTGTGTAACTCTATTGATCCTGCCGTACTTGGTGTCAAGGCTCTGAATGTCTATCTTTGAGCAAAAGAACTCGGTTTTCTGGAAGGAGATTTGTAGTCCTACTTTTTCACCACACTCCTTAAGAACTTCTATTTGTTTGGTAGCAGTTGTCCCATTGTGTGCTAGTATTGCTATGTCATCTGCAAAGGCAAGACAAGAGATTTCTAGGTTATCCTTGACCCGTCCGAGTCGCATAGGTTTCCAATGTCCTTGGTTTCTCAGCTCCTTCTCCCATTCTCTGATGACTTTATCCAAAACTAGGTTAAAAAGAATTGGGGATAACCCGTCTCCTTGTCGTACGCCTGTTTTTATTTGGAAGGGTTCTGAGTTTTCTCCCATGAACTTGACTTTCGACGTCGTGTTTGTAAGTGTTAATTTGATAAGTCGTAAGGTCTTGGGGTCGAGTCCTAATTCTTCAAGGATTGTGAAAAGGGATTGTCGGTCGACGGAGTCGTAAGCTTTTTTAAAGTCCACGAAGGTACAAACAACTGGCGCGTTCCTGATAGCCTTCTGTTTTAGTATTGTTTTCAGGTTGAAGATCTGTTCCGGGCATGAGCGGCCTGGCCGGAAACCTGCCTGATATTCTCCTATTTTGTGCTCGAGTTGCTCTTGTGTCCTTTGCAAGAGGCACGCTGCCAATATTTTGTACGCAACCTGTAGAAGAGAGATCCCCCTGTAGTTGTTTACGTCTGTTTTGTTTCCTTTTTTGTAAACCGGGTGAATGAGGGCACACCTCCAATCTTCCGGTAATTTTTCTGTAACCCAGATATCCCAGATGATCTGTGTAAATTCTCGTAGTGAGCTTGGTCCCAAGTTTTTCAGAAGTTCTGCAATAATGCCGTCTTCTCCTGATGCCCTATTGTTTTTCAGTTTCTTTATGTGTTCGCAAATTTCGGATGCCTGTGGAGGCGGGGATACAGGGTTGGTGGTGATGTTTTTTTCTTTATCGAAGCGTGTACTTGGTTCCGGGCAGTTTAGCAAGTCTGAGAAGTACCGTGCCAGCTCCCTACAGTTTTCTTGGTTGGTCAGTGCTAATTTTCCGTCTTGTTTCTTGAAGCATAGGTTTTGTAAGGAGTATCCTTGAATCTCTCCCGCGAAGGTCCGATAGAAGTCCCTCGCGTTGTAGTTGCGGAAATTTTCTTCTATGGAATCGAGTTGTTCATTCATGTGTTTTCTCTTGTTTTGTCTGATAGCTTTGGCTGTCTGTTTCCTAGCTTCGTTGTATCGCTCAAGAGTTTCCGGGGATTTATTGCTGTTGTATTCCAAGAATGATTGTTTTCGTTTACTAATGGCGTTATCGCAGTCTGAGTTCCACCATGGGTGTTTGGTGTTTCTTTTCAAAGGGATTAGTTCCTGTGCCTTTTGTACGATCTTGGTGTGGAAGCTTTCCCATGTGTTCGCCTGCGTCTTCTCCCATTCTTCTTTAATATTGGATTCCTCGATCTTCTTCGTGTCGAACCTCTGTAAATGCGTTTTCTTGTGTTGTATTTTTCTAGGTGTAAATTTAACTTTGACTCGTGTGAGATAGTGGTCTGATGGTATGTCTGCGCCTCTCCTGACTTGTATGTCATGGATTTCTTTTTGTACCGGGTAGGAGATGGCTATATGATCTATCTATTTTTCTCCAATGCTTGCTATAGGTGACCTCCATGTCTTTTGTTTTCGTGGGGATTTTCTGAGGGAGGTGGACATGATTTTTAGGTTATTTTGTGAGCATAGCTCGATCAACCGTATGCCATTTTTGTTCGTGAGCTTGTGAGCTGGGAAGTGGCCCACCGTTTTTTGGTATATCTTTTCTTTCCCTATTTGTGCATTTAAGTCGCCCACTAGAATTTTCGTGTCTTCCTTGGGAATCTTAGCTATTATTCTTTCCACTTTATCCCAGAACTTGTCCGTTGCTTCCGGGTTTTTCCTATTGTCTTCGTTCACGGGTGCATGTACATTGTGTACTTTTTGTTGGCACATTGGAAGCGCATTGTCATCAGTCTGTTGTTTATGGGAGTGATATCTTTGATGGAATGAGTGATTGTCTTGTGTACTACAAAGGCCATCTCGAAAAGTGGAGCTCCTTTGCCCACCTTTTTATCCGTTTTGCTTTTGAATATGCGGTAGTTTCCGTAGTCCATCGTGTCTTCGTCAGCAAAGCGTGTCTCCTGTAAGGCCAATATCATAATTTTTTGTTTGTCCATTTCAGTTGTTAGGTTGTAGAGCTTCCCTGGTTGAATCAGGGTGTTATATATATATATATATATATATATATATATATATATATATATCAGGTGCTGGATTGGTTCTTCTATTGATGGCCATTACTTTTGTTTTCTTTATATTAATTTTAAAGCCCAGGGTCTCTCCCACTCTGTTGATACTATTTAGTAGTTGTTGGAGTCCTTCTACGCTATCGGCTATGATGGCCGTGTCATCTGCAAAGCGTAGGTTGTTGTTGAGATGTCCGTTTATTTTAATGCCGTGTTCCATACCTTGTAGAGCTTCATCTAATATGTAGCCGGAATATATATTAAATAGTAAGGGCGATAAAACACATCCCTGTCGTACTTCCCTATGGATGGGTACATCCTCCGTCTTGTCTTCTTCGACCCTGATGGTTGCCACTTGGTCCCAATATAAATTTTTCAGGAACTGGATATCGTTATTATCGAGGCCCTTTTCTTTTAGGATGTTAAATAGTACTGTGTGTTCAACTCTGTCGAACGCCTTTTCATAATCGATAAAACAGATGAAAGCCTCTTTTCGTTGGTCTCGGCACTTCTGTAGCAGTACAGATAGACTGAACAGTGCTTCCCTCGTACCTATTCCTTCTCTAAAACCAAATTGTGCGTCATCCAGATCAATTTCGCATTTTTTGTATATCCGTTGGTGTATTATTTTTAGAAGTAGTTTTAATGCGTGACTCACTAGGCTGATTAATCAGTCAGATTTTAACCAGTCGCGAGGGATATTACCGCTCTTGTATATTTCGTTTAGAAGCTTAGTCAAGACCTTTGTATTCTGCTCATTTAAGAGTTTAATGGTCTCGATGTGAAACGTTACTGCTGCAAGGAAAATGCTTGACGTAGACAGGTGAGTGATTTACCATCAAATTGAGGAAACCTTAGACCTAAATGCACCAGCAATTCGTTTGATTCTGAACAATCATTTGCGCGTGACGAAAGTTTGCCGCATAGTCTAACTGAAGACCAGATAACGCGACGTATGAAATGGTGCCGGAAGACGCTGAAAATTTATGATAAGTGACAATTTTGGTATGTGAACAACATCGTGACAAGTGACGAAACTTGGCTGTACTATTATGATGTGCCGACTGCCTCAAAACAAAGTTTGGGTCTTTCATGACGAGGATATACTTGTAGCAGTCGGAAAATCCCAATCAGCTCGGAATAGTTTAACGGATGATTTGCGATACTACTCTCGACGATTTCGGAGCCAAGATGTTCTTCTTCGTTCTGGATCTCCACTTCCGGCAATCTTACCCTGCATGACTAAATGAAGGAGGTAATATTTCTCTGGATGCCTCATCACGTGGCCGAAGTATTCGAGTTTTCGAATGTTTATTTGTTTTTTGTTTATTTTTTTTAAATGGTACCATAAATCGACACAATTGCCGTTGCTGGACTGACGAAAATTCTAGAATATTCCGCGAAATACATACCCAGCATCCTCTTAAACTATTCGTGTGGGCAGGAAATTTTGAGGATCGTATTGTTGGGCCACAAAATTTGAACGAAGAAACATATTTCGAATTATTAGAGTACACTATTGATCCTGCTCTCACAGATATAATCAAAGATGATAATAGATACTCAAAAAATGGTCTGTTTTTCCAACAAGACGGCGCACTTCCGCATTATAATAGAGCTGTAAGGGAATATCTTAAACGATTTCATAGACAATGGATTGGAAGAAAAGGCTTCATTAAATGGCCTGCAAGATCCTCCGATTCAACACCCTTGGATTTATTTTTGTGGGTCTATTTAAAGAGCAAAAAATTTTTATACCACCGAACCCGCTTCGTTGGAAAAACTAAGACGACGAAAAGTACATGAATGCAGTCTAATAACCCCTAAAATGCTTCAAAACGTTCGACGTTATTTGGAACAGCAACTCTGCAATTGTATGAAAGTTGATGACACCATTTTGACCATCTAATTCATTAATTGATTATTAATTTTAGTAAACTGGTTTGTGTATCGTAATTTAGTTAATTTTAGTTACATTACACTTAATAAGCTTCCTATTGTTTTCATAAAATTCGTATTATTGTACTTTTTCCTGCTCCCACAGATATAATCAAAGATGATAATAGATACTCACAAAATGGTCTGTTTTTCCAACAAGACGGCGCACTTCCGCATTATAATAGAGCTGTAAGGCAATATCTTAAACGATTTCCTAGGCAATATATTGGAAGAAAAGGCTTCATTAAATGGCCTACAAGATCCTCCGATTTAACACCCTTGGATTTATTTTTGTGGGTCTATTTAAAGAGCAAAAAATTTTTATACCACCGAACCCGCTTCGTTGGAAAAACTAAGACGACGAAAAGTACATGAATGCAGTCTAATAACCCCTGAAATGCTTCAAAACGTTCGACGTTATTTGGAACAGCAACTCTGCAATTGTATGAAAGTTGATGACACCATTTTGACCATCTTATTCATTAATTAATTATTAATTTTAGTAAACTGGTTTGTGTATCGTAATTTAGTTAATTTTAGTTACATTACACTTAATAAGCTTCCTATTTTTTTCATAAAATTCGTATTATTGTACTTTTTCCTGCTCCCACAGATAAAATCAAAGATGATAATAGATACTCACAAAATGGTCTGTTTTTCCAACAAGACGGCGCACTTCCGCATTATAATAGAGCTGTAAGGCAATATCTTAAACGATTTCCTAGGCAATGGATTGGAAGAAAAGGCTTCATTAAATGGCCTACAAGATCCTCCGATTTAACACCCTTGGATTTATTTTTGTGGGTCTATTTAAAGAGCAAAAAATTTTTATACCACCGAACCCGCTTCGTTGGAAAAACTAAGACGACGAAAAGTACATGATTGCAGTCTAATAACCCCTGAAATGCTTCAAAACGTTCGACATTATTTGGAACAGCAACTCTGCAATTGTATGAAAGTTGATGACACCATTTTGACCATCTTATTCATTAATTAATTATTAATTTTAGTAAACTGGTTTGTGTATCGTAATTTAGTTAATTTTAGTTACATTACACTTAATAAGCTTCCTATTCATAAAATTCGTATTATTGTACTTTTTATGTGACAGAAAAAATTGACACTTTAACAAAACATAAGCAAACATAAATAAATAAATAAATTAGGACTATTTTTGCAAAGGTGGTGTAAATATGGAAAAAAAATCATGGATAATTATATGCCTTAATACTCCATCGAAATGCCTTTCTAATGATATGCCACATATGGTACATTCCTATTTTAAATAAAGGGGTTGGGAAAGTGAAAGAAAGGGGGTTGACAAATGACAGAAATCTGTATCGTAAAAATGTGTCCCCTTGGAACTAAAATTGACATGTATCAGCATTTCCTTAAATTCTTATGAATACTGCCAAATATCGGGGTGGACTGTTTTCTGTGGCCCACTCTGTATATTTGCAGTATAATCTATGATGGATTTTAAGCCAAGAGCCGGGTACTTTTTTCTGCAATTTTCTACTGAAAGGATTTTCTTGTTGGAATATGTTCAGGGGTGCCCCCCGAATGTAAATCCAAGTTGGCGGGATGGGGGGGTGGGGTTTAGTTGAGCGTCAGCCGCTATCTTGAGAAACGCGTCACTGTCATACTTTTCATCTCTCGTAAACTTTGAACCCAAGTACACAAATTCATTTACTTGTTCTACACTTTCTCGCTCAATCGAAACTCCACAACAAATTTATGGAAATTTAATTTTTTACAAATTTGCTGATCATTCTTTTTAATGTATCATTAACCGTTAACTATAAACAGGGTGGCCAACCAAAAATAAACAGAGTTATTTGCAGGAAGCTCGTCAACATTTTAAGTAAACGCTCAGACCCGTCGATTTTTGATTAAAGGGAAACACTCTTTTCCGGTATTTTTGACTCCACCACTTTCAACCCCAAGCGAGGGTAATAAGTACCCCAACATTTTTTAACGGCATTGGGGGTCGAATAAAATGTCTTTTAAAAGCTCTGACAATTCTCTTTGCAATAGTCTTTAAATGCAACATTTCCTACCAATATTTTGAAAAAAATTACATGTTAAAATTCCAATTATATTAGTTGCTTACTTACTACTTAATTGATTAAATGTTCAAACTGATGATCACCCGCTTCCATATAATAAGATAATAATAGATAAGGTAGTAATAAGATTTTGTTCAAAACGTTTACGCACATTCCGAAGAATATCCGGAGTAATTCGACGACACTCGTCAACTATTCTTTGACGCAAATCTTCCAACGACGCTGGTTGTGTTTTATAGATTTTACTTTTTAAATGTCCTCATATTTATAAATCGAGGGGCGATAAATCTGGCGATCACGGAGGCCATTCAACGCTGTCTCTTCTCCCAATCCAATGCCGTGGAAAACGTTGGTCTAAATACTGACGAACAACAATGCGGAGGAGCACCGTCCTGTTAAACATAAAAATAATCGTCATACTGTGGATTATTTTTAAATACATATCAGTTAAGGCAGGGTAAATACGTCTTCCAGTAATTGCAAATACATTTCGCCAGTAAAATTGCTTTGTAGAAAAAAAAACCCACCAGTCGGTCACCACAAATGCCAGCCCAAACATTTAATTTCTCCGGTTGCTGTGTATGCACCTCGTGAAAAACTCTTGGGTTTGAATCAGACCAATAGCGGCAATTGTGGCGATTTACCGTCCCGTTCACGAAAACACTGGATACTAGGTACTAAATTTATACCATTGGCGTACTTAACTCGAATAAATGACATTTTTACCGTTCGTGATTGTTTGTCACATTTAAAATCTAATTACTCAATAAGTAATGGGCAGAATTTTAATTTTTATTGTATAGAGAATTGTAATAGCTTTTAAAAGACATCTAATTCGACCCCAAAGCTAGTTAAAAATTTTGGGGTAATTATTACGCTCGCTTGGGGTTGAAACTCGTGGTGACAAAAATACCGAAAAATAGTGTCTCCCTTTAATAAAAAATCGACGGGTCTGAGCGTTTTTCTAAAATGTTGATGAGGTTCCTACAAATGACTCTGTTTTGTGTTCGGTTGACCACCCTGTATTTACCAATAACCATATTGAAAAAAGTTTTGAGCGCTATAAACAAAAACCTATCAATTATGCAAAAAAAGATTTGAATACAAATTATAAAAAATGTTATTATCTATTATTTCTACTATTTTTGTCGTACGATACAGAATTTACAAGATATTTAATAAAACGCCCCCCTCCCGTGCCGCCAACTTATATTTACATTCAGGGGACACCCCCTGAACATTGTCCTAGAAAAAAATCCTTTCAGTAGAAAATTACATTAGGAACCTACTTTTTTTGCTCCGGTTCTTGGACTTTTTTTCAAGAATATATTATTATATTTTCTGGCCTTTACCAGGTCTTTAATTTTACTTTATGTTCGCAACTATTAATTGTATATTTATTATCAGTCATCACTGTAAAATAATTATGTGTTACATGACGTTTTGCATAAGGTTGTTTTCACAACAAAATGATTTTCACATGGCTGTTGAATGTAACAGTTCTTATTAAAAATGATGTATAAAAATTTTTTTTTTAACTCTTATTTTTACAAAAATGCATTTACAAATTTTATTTTTAAATTTATTTTGTGTGTCTATATTCTAAAATAACCAATTTTGTTTGTCATTATTTTTATTCCATTATTAACTTATCACAGTTAATTTTCATTCTTGATACTTTTATGTCCTAAAGCATTTTTCTGCTACTGTTTTTTTAGAAATTTCACTTTTATATTTCCTTGTCTCTGCATAATTTTAATATTGGTTTTGGTAGATATTTATTATTTCCGAATTATAATTTTATTTTGGTCTTTTGGTATTTCGTTTCTATATATTTTTTAAATGATATTTCAGGTTTAAAATATTTAGAAAGGATTTAAAATCATTATTTGTAAGTTCTGCAAACAAACGAATATGAAAACAGGATGATAATAAATAAACTTAAAAAGACAAACGAAAGTATCTACGTGATTTAAAAAATTATGCTTATAATTATGCCAGAAATGTGATTAAATAAAACAATAATTGTCTTGATGATCAGTGAAAAGGAATGGAAAGGAAATATTTTATTTGGCGAAAAATAAACGGGAGTCAGAAATCACATATACAAGATACTTAATAATATTTATGTGTATACATATACATACATAAACACAACAATTCATAGTTTGAACACAACAAGTAAAAATACAATTTAAAGAAATATAGGTACAAAATATTTCAAAACATAATTTCCAGTTCTAATCACAAACGTGACGAAATAATAAATAATCATAAAATTTTGACGGGCTAATCGAATCAAAGACGTTACGCATATACAAAGAAAACAATATTTAAATGAAAACGTGTTTTAGCTCAGAACAAAGCAGAATTGCTCTCATATTCTTGCAATTTAAATATCACTCACGCTCTTTAATTACTAACAATTTTTAACAGTAAATATTTAATTTTCAGATTAGAAAATGCTCCTCGATAAAAAACAATTTCAATGCTTTGACACATCTCTAAATCCCATTTTACACAAATATTGTGAAAGAATCATTACATACAATTTTTATAATGCGACTAATTTTTTACCACACCCCGTAACGCATCAGAAATGTTGAAACTATCAAAAATAAATTTTTAATAAATACAAAATCACTTAAATTGATTTTTAAGTCGGTACACATTAATATCTAAATTTTAAATATTTTTATTGAAAAAACTAAATTGTAAAATTCATGTTTCTATTGTTTTCTCAGTATATAAATCAGTTAAGTAACACAATGGCCAACTCGAGATCATTTTATAAACAGCAAATCGTTGGCTGGAAAATTTTTTTTAAAAACAATTGAATAGCATAATCATTTCTATTCTAACAATTTTTCAGAATACTTCTATTGTCCATGAAATAAAATGTCTAGTTAATTTTCCTATGAATATACAAAGTATGAAGTAGATGAATTTAAATGCTAAATTCACTTGTCAAATTTTATTTTTTTTTTACAGTACGTTATAATAGAAATTATTGTTAAATATGCAAAGGATCCTGTATTTATTTTAAATAGATATTTTTATTTTGTTTGGTTAATCCTGTCTTTTCATTATAAATTTAAAATTCCTGAATTTTAAATTTAAAAAAAAAATTATACTTTCTTAAATGTCAAATCAACAAATTCTTAACATTTTATTCAGTTTACTTACTTAATTTTATTTTTTTAATTATTAAACCATTTGTAACTCTATAATACTTTGTTCCCAAAAAAAAATTTAATTTTTGGAAAAATATTTAATAAACTCCTTAAAAGAATTTAATTCTCATAGAGTAAATTTATATTTCTTTTAACTGTGAATTTTATTAGCTATTAATTTTTTAAATTTAGATTTAAAAATGAAATATCTTTATTAAGGTAAAAGGTATTTTTTTAAAAATAATTTTTAAACAGAAGTTTTCTTTAATATAGGATTCTTTATTTTTTAAAAATTGTGTATTTATATTATCTATTATTTGACTAAAATTTTAGCCAACGAATACAAGTTACTTTAAAATTCCAAACTACATTTTAAAATCATCTACCTTTAAACGGTTTAAAATTGAAATATGTACATCAGTGTTTTTCATCGCTGATTTTGTCTAATCAATAAATACACATCTGACACTTGACAGGTTAGTATAATGATTTTATGCAGAGATAAGGCAAGGAGAATTATCACCGTGTTCAGAAAATGTTACTAAAATACCTATAGTACAGTTAAGATGACGTTGCTGTAGCAAAAGTTTCATATTTAAGGGAAAGGAAATTGTTAGAGCAGGACTTAATTAAACGGAGAAAGATCTACTTTGTGAAAATTTTCAACAAATAATACTAAATTATATTAGCACAACGTTGGTTAAAAAAAATACACAATATCAACTTTTTACTGCACAAATTTTAACCAAAAGTAATAATAAAATTAAAAAAAAATTAGGTCTATCAAAATTTTGTTTAAAAACGATAATTTTTTAATATCTCCTTAATTTTGCTACTTTCCTTTAACGTTTCTAACCCCGATTGCTTACTAGCGCCACCTATATTTGCAACATTTTTGCGGACATTTTTTTAATGAAAGCCCCACGTTAGATGACTCTCCTTATCTCTACTCTGCATAAATTGTTTGTAGTAAGTACAATATATTTATGAAATTCGGATTTCTAGAGAAGTTGTTCTCCCGTATTTTACAACAGTTTAGTGATAATAAAGACAAGGTTCCAGATTACTTTGTTTTCGTAGCTCAGAAATTGCAATTTGGCTTCATATGAAAATTGGGAACAAAACAAAATTTTTTATGTAGTTTGATAATCCAATAAAAAAAAATCTTAAAAAAAATTTATTTATTTAAGGATAACTCAATTGCTCTGGTGTAATTTTACATAAATTTTTTCGAAAAACGGAAGTTTTGCCAGATATACACCATAAATAAATTTAACTAAAAATTGCTTCTATTTTAATCGAATATTTTTTCATAAATATTTAATAAATGTTTAATAGACGTGATTTTATTTATTTAAACTATCCCTTTTTCGTAAGAAAAATATGTTAGAATGGAAATAAAATAATAAAACGGTCTCGATGAATAATATAATTTTTACAACTTTATTTATAACATTTTACATGACCTAGCCTAAATCCGAATAATTAAAAAAAAATATATAAAAAAATCTTATTAAGGTAATAAAAATATATCACAATATTATTTTTTTTAAAATTTTTAAGTATGCTGATCTCGCAAACAACATAAAACAATATTAAGAATGATCTAAAAACATTTTTTTAATAATTTCTTTAGATCGTCATTTTTTTTAACTACAACTTTATGCCATGTTATTACACTTTCTGTTTTACGAATTCATATCTGGTTCCTGCACTAATACACCAAGCAGAAAAACTGAAAAAAAAATTATAACAAAAAATAAAATTTTGCATCAACCGTATACAACAAGCCACAGATATACAGGTACCTAAAAAGTATTTTAATTATTTACATCCAAGTTGCAAGGTATAGTCCGAGAGTTGTCAGCAAACTTACATCAAAACCGGTTCAAGATGAAAGGGAAATAAATCGAATACCGTGAAAATCAAGAAAACTATTCAGCTTAAAACACTTTTGTATTATTTTAAACAAGCGAACTAATATTTAAAAAAGTTAATTCCATTTTAAGACAAACTTAACACAATCTATATGCATTTAGAAATCTAAAATACTGTATTAATTTTTTTTAAATTCAATTAGACGTTATTAACCGAAATAAAATTTCAGTTTATTTACTTATTTATTTTATACAAAAGTTTATCGTTTAGGTTTTAACTTTACGGGGCAAATTGCAACAGCGAAAGTAGTGAAATTAAAATTGGTTTTTTAAATTTACCAGACAACATTAAAAAAGTAAAATATTTATAATTTTAACTTTATTTATCTAATATTTAAATTTAGTAATTAAAATAAAGGGAACAAAGAAATGTCTGGGCGCTCTCTCAACACAAACCAAAAGTAGGTACCCATGCTTTACAATAAACGATTTAATTTAAAATTTATCCCAGTTCCTATATTTACCTTAGTGGTTTTTGAATTATTATTTTTTATTTATTTTAGGACAACTTCTTCAAAAGCTAATCTTAGTTATATGATTTTTTTCCAACAACTAAGAATACAATTTTTAAAATATTCCTACGTTTTTGTTAAAAGTCACAAGAAAAACTGTTTTGACGTAATGTCAATGTTACAAGAACTTACAATTAAATTATGTCTTAAACAAAAAAGATATAACTAAAAACAGCAGAATTTTTAAAAGTATCTCGATTTCGTAAAAAAATTATTTTTGAAGTATCAGAAAAAAGTTACCAAATTATATATAGGTATTTAAAACAATTAAAAAAAATACATTCATAAATATAGTCACCACTTTTTTCCGTAGTGGTAGGTTAGACCACTTATTTTCACTCGCTACGGTTCTTATACACATCTTTTGCTTTATCTACTTTCATCAGTGCTCTTATACATGCTCGTCGGTTGTTGGTACTCTTGACTGGACCTTCTTCTGATCTGATAGAGATTTGTTCGCTGAGGTCGACCTCTACCGACATGTCCATTCACTCTTGCCTTATAAATTTGTTTCGCCAATCTTATTTTATTCATCATTTCTACGTCTACATTCCTTTATTCCTTTATCTATCTTTGTACCCACATCTTCTTTTACACCACAGCATTTTCTTATCTCACTATTCTTCACTTCATGCTTTTCATGCTTCTTCTGCCAAACCCAACATTCACTACCATACATAAGTGTAGGACTAACACTCCTCTATGCACAGCCAGACGTGCCTTTTTTGACCATTCTGACGGTTTATAAAGCTATGCAGTGCCCCAATTATTTGTTTTCCTGCAAACAACCTTCACTCAATGTCACTGTCATACTTTTCGTCTCTCGTAAACTTTGAACACAAGTATACAAACTCATTTACTTGTTATACTTATTCTTCCTTACTTAGCACTTTGAATTTCAGTGCATCATGCATTAATTAACCATCGCCTGCAACTCCTCTTCAGATGACGCTAATATGACTTGATCATCGGCGTAAAGAAGGCATTTGACGATCAAATTATTTTCAATCCATAGACACTCCCTTTAAAATATTTGAAACAATCGTCCATACATAAGTTAAACAAAAAATAAATAATAATAAAATTTGGTTATTTAAACATCAAAATAAAAAGGTATACCTATACAAACTTCAGTTTATTTTATTGATAAAAATTAAAAAACAGAATTTTAAGACTTACAATTTTGAAAAACAGAGAGGTAGGTAATTTATTAAATTTTACATGTTTCTTAAAGTTTTAAACCAAAAATGTAAATGATGAGCAATTTGAAAAAATTCACATCTTTGTGTAGAGCGCAGACTGCTTTTCATAGCTCCCATTATTTTAAATTTATTTTATTTTTTTATTGAATTGGTTTTGTGAAAATTAATTTATTTCAAATAAATATTGCACTTATTTGGAAATAGGTTGCAAACATTACCGTGATTATTTTTTTCATCCCACACATTTGCTTCATTTCGGTAATCTTCCTGGCTATATCTTATTACAGTGATAATTTCCCCGTACCTGTTAAAGATTTTTCACAAATTTGACTGACAATTTCCATCTCCACTAGCCAAAATCGAAATGAAAAACACAATTATCGGCTATTTCCTGATGGTTTTTCTATGCAACCACCCGTGTAATAGGATCCCTCGAGATTTTAATAAGCAACCCCTTCGTTGCAATAAAACTATCAGGACATAAATGATAATTTTAAAGGTCTTGGGGTATTATAGATCATTCAACACTATAATATAATATAATTAACAGTCATTGAATATACAAAAGTAGGTATTCTTTAAACTGTAATATAGTCCGATGAAAATGCTTAATTTTTAAAAAGAACCAATAAAAAAACGATTTGAAAACACTAAATTTTAAAAGGTTACCACGCCATCAAATTTATTGCGTCAAACATCAAATTTGTCTTTGAACTTCAAAGCGTCAAAGCTAATTGACTGTTGAAAAAAGTTGACATTTGTTGGTTGTCATTCATAAAATGAAGAGAACATGAATCAAATTGGAAGTTCCAGTGTTTGCTCGATATAGAAGAGCGGAATAAAATTGTGCTAAAATATAAATCTGGAAACAATTTGTAGACTTATGTGCCCCTCGGGAATACAATGAAACAACTAGTTTGTTTCAGCTCAGTACAATCCTGTTAGACTGGGCTTAATATGAAAAGAAGAGTTACGTTTTTTCAGCTTTTTATCTTCTTCTTCTTATAATTCCTATCCGTTTCGGATGTTGGCTATCATACATGCTATCCCAACTTTGTCCACTGCAGCCCGGAACAACTCAGTTGTACTCATAACAAACCAGGTTTTTTAACCATGATTCGTCTTCTATCCACACTTCTTTTTCCTAGTATTTTTCCTTGCAAGATAGTCTGCAATAAGTGAAATCTGTTTTCATTTCTCATTACGTGTTCCAGATATTGGAGCTTTAGTTCATTCACAGTATTAACCACTTCATTTTCCTTGACTATTTTGCTGAGAATCTCGGTATTTGTTATGTGGTCTGTCCATAACCATAACACGAATGCTTCCAATTTCTTCGCTGTGGCTTCAGTGTGTCCATGCTTCTACCCCGTAAAACAGAACAGAGAACACGGAACAACGCAGGAGTCTTTTCTTGGTGTTCAATGTTATGTGATGGCTTGATGTTTCACTCGTTCTATCGGTTATTAGTTGATTATAAGCAGTTGATTATAACAGTTATTAATGTTGTTTTTTATAATGTTGAATAATCTTTTCAGATACCACACAAGATACGAATTTTTTTCGAAAAACTCTGTCGTTTTTAAAAAACGACTTTTTAAAAAAATTCTCACCTTTGTGCTATTACCGTTGATAAATAATTGATCATTGTTTATTGATTTAAAACTACTGACTTTTTTAAATAGTTTTGTAAAGATAAACGTAATTTTACTGGATTAAAATTTCAGTTTTAATTTTATTAATAATCCCCCCAAGATTTTGCAAAGTACATGCAAATAAAATTAAAAATTTAAAGTTTACTGTGTAGGTAAAAATTATTGTTTAACTGTTATGTCGAAAGAAAAAAATAAATAAGATAAAAAAGTGTCACCATTGAATTACCTTTTGTACTTCCAACTGGTTTGTCCATATTATTTAGCGAGTAGAAGGCTCCAATGGTCTAGAAAAAATTAATATTAACACAGGAAAATTATGGCTGCTTTTACATCCTAATGTTCTATACCTGCAATAATTTACTATACATTGAACTACAGGCAACATTGATTACAATAATCATAATATACAAAGAAATGATCTTGTACCAAATTCGGGACGAACTTTTGTAAATTTTCAGTGAATTTATTTTTTCAATAACCTTTACTGAATTCACCAAGTTTTTTTAATAATCCAAAATATTCCATTTAAAATTCTTAAAATGTTCATTAAAAAAACTGTTCGTGGAATCTTAAATAAAAATGGGGACAGTAATTTGTATTTGGAAGTATTGAAGAAGATACGCTTCATTAAAGGACAATCTCCAATAAAATAACGCCAGCAAATGAAATATTTTTAATTAAACTTTTTTATTTAACCATTTAAACAGCCAACCGGAACAAATCGAACAACAGTGGTCATCTGAAATATTCTTCCTTAACTGCACATTTACTTCTCGTCCTTTTTACAGGGTGACGTATTATTTGGGATAATTTTTATTTATTTTAGAGGAAAAAAAATCAGAAGCGTAAAAAAATTCAAAGATATAATTCTTGGTAGTAGTTTTCATTTTTTTCCTTGGTTATACTCGAAAAAAACTTACTGCTGTTTATTTTTAATTCTTGAATAATAAATATTGGAAATTGTGTAGATATCTGACGAAGAATTAATTAAGTTTTGATTTTTAAAATGTAAATAAAAAAATTATTTATTAATGGATCGAACTTCATGAATCCGTCGGATAAAATAATTATTTCATCAGATATTATATGTTTCTTAATTTATTTAATTAACTAGTTTGAAGTCCCCACTTTTGCCTTAAACTTTTTATTTATTTTGTTTTGAAAGATGCTTCCTAATTAAAGAAAAATATTTTTTGAATAAAAATTTGGTATTTAAATACGAGAATTTATAATAATTGTAAAAAGAAACTGCCCAGAAACCGTCTTCAAAGAAAAAAAAACTACAAAATCTAAAGCCAATTTTAAATCAATTTGACGATTACCACTGCTTCTTTCAAAAATTCTTGCTAGAATTCTTTAAACATCGGTTTAATATGAATTTTTTAAAGATGGCTCCCTAACATCGGTTTAATTCAAATGACTTTAAAACCGATTAAATAATTTATATTGTACATTTATTTCTTGAAATAGGTATACCCATTTAAATTACAAGATTACAATTTTTTAATTATTGTAGTCATAACCAGCATATTTATTTATCATGACCATCTATAATTGTTTAAAAATTTAAATGGTAGTTAAGGGAAACTTTTGCAAACATAAAAAGTTTATGAATAACAATATCCAACATCCCAATCGAAAATCTTAACATCACAGTTTGATTGGGCATATTTAACAGGTATTCGTTTTAAAGTTATTTGATTTAAATCGATTTGTTCCGTGCACTTTGGATGTTGATTTAAGTCGAATCGGCATAAAATGAGCTTTAGATTTTGCAGTTTTTTTTTTGAAGAGCTTTTATGAACACCCTGTATAAAAGCACTTTTGACCCACAGTGTATTTGTACTATTTTAGCTACTTTTAAAAAAAATTCATTTAATACTTATTGAACCCTTTGCAAAATTTATGTTTAAATACCAAAAAATATATAAGATCGTTTCTGCGGAAAATTTGCGAACTATTAGTAGTAGTTTTATAAGAAACACAAATATTAAAATATTTAAATATTAAATATTATTATAAATGTAATGAAAATATTTTTTATACATTTTTTAATTTTGTTTAACTCAGATATCTATAGGAAAAAAAATTAAATACTTTTAAACCATTTTATATCTATTATTGTTTTTTTTAACAATGCTTTATTAAAAAATAAAATTTAAAATTTTTAAAATCAACATGGGGAATGCAATTTTTGTTAATTTTTTATTAATTTAAGGATATTAAAAAAATTGAATAATATCTATTAAACCATTGTATACTATTGTTTTTAACAGATTCATTGCTTTGTTGGAAAAATTAAAATTAAAATTTTTAAAAATAACCGGGGAATGCAAATTTTTTTTAAATTTTTTTAATAAGATTAGTAAAAAATAAATAAAATAAACCTAAACCAGTATTCATTGTTTTATAAGAAACACCAATTATAAAAAATTTAAATATTAATCGAGAAATGTAATAAAAATATTTTTTATAAATTTATTAATTTTGTTTAATTCAGAGATAGAAAAAAAAATTAAATACTTTTGAACCATTTTTTATCTATTATATTTTTTAATAATGCTTTATTAAAAAATAAAAATTTTAAAATCAACAGGGGGAATGCAATTTTTGTTAATTTTTTATTAATTTAAGGGTTATAAAAAATTAAATTATATCTATTAAACAATTGTATACTATTTTTTTTTTTTGTAAGATTTAATGTTTTATTGGAAAAATTAAAATTTTTAAAAAAACCAGGAAATGCTTCTTTCAATTTTTTT
This sequence comes from Agelastica alni, assembly GCA_950111635.1. Classification (NCBI taxonomy): domain Eukaryota; kingdom Metazoa; phylum Arthropoda; class Insecta; order Coleoptera; family Chrysomelidae; genus Agelastica; species Agelastica alni. The sequence goes on along the minus strand of OX467712.1, from coordinate 43,308,551 downwards.
CTTAATTTTAATATCAACTTCAAACTTAACCAGGGAATGTAATTTTTTTAAAAAATTTAATAGTATTTAACCATGAAATATCATTGTTTTTTTTAAACAGATTAATTGTTTCATTGGAAAAATTAAATAGATATAAAGAAAAATATTAAAAATAACCTCGTTGAATTATTTACGAGTGTATTTTTCTTTAAGATTGTCCCAAAGTAACAAAATATATATCAAAAAACAAACTATAACAACAAAAATAATACTCACTGGCGAAAAATAAAACCATCAAGCAGTATCACAAATACTTCAACACAAAAACAATCACCCAAGTAAAAGAAATAATTATTATAAATATTTAACGATAAAAAAGTTGCTTTGCTTCATAGACCAACATTTCGTGAAAATGAGTTATGTATCTATACGAAAGAGGGTCCCGGATGAGTACAAGCGTTTTCAGTGTATCAACGAATTACAATCTAAAGACAAAAATTACAGTCGATGTATATGTACAAAATAAGTCTTAAATTTTTTATTGTTTATAACCATCCTCAAGTAATACGAAGAAATTAAAAGGGGCTACCCATTCGAAGGCAGCTCGATTTCGTGTGCTTTGCACTCTTGTTTTTATAGTAGTACACTTTCTGAAAACCATTTTTTTTAAGCATTTCAAGATAATTAATATTTCAAACTGTTCAACATTAAATTAAATATCAAAATATATTGCGAAAATTCCAAAATTACATTGCTCTGTAAATTACCATACCCAAAAAAAAAATTAACACTTGTTAACAAAGATATCTTTTATTCATAAAATTATTAAAAAACCTAATTAATAAATAAAAAATAATATTATAAACAACAAAAGAAAACTCGATTGCATTTATAAATTTTAACAGTCAGAAATATTTTTAAATGATTTTTTTTTATTTAGGATTAAAAAAATGGCACAAATAAAATAATTATCTTTCATCTTAATTAAAAACATAAAACTTCTGTCAAAATTACATAACATTAAAAATTCAAATTTAACTAAAATACTATTAACAACCAAAAAGTTATTTTTACTGTAAAATTTTAAAATGCTAAAATAACTTTAAAATAATATTTTACGTTTGTTTGTCAAATATTTTAGCTCGTCTTGCAACCAGCGATCATCCTGTATTTAAATTATCTTAAAATGCCCACAGAAAAAAATAGCAATCATTTTCTACGTTTTTATAATTATTTGCACAAGCCCAAAAAATTTTCGGAAAATTAAAAAAAAAATAAGTTTTCAGTAAATTCACAAATATAACAAATATAAATTTACTCTTTGGCACTGCAAAGAACGTTTCTTTAGGGGTTGGTATTCGTCAACACTCCGCCCTAACTGAACTAAGTCTTAAGCACTTATTACATAATATACTACAAGAAAACTAGACGACTACGAAACTCGTACTTTGGTAAAATTTGCGCGACGGTCTGTTTGGAATTTGGCGTTTTATTTTAATTATTTTTCTGCTTCATTAATCACGTAGATTAAGATATAGTAACTAGGTGAAATAAAGTTGTCGACAAAAGTGGCAATTCGATTATAAAACATCAGAGTTCCAAAAGTGCGTGAGAGCAAACATTTACCAAAGTAGACCTCCCCAATTTTTCTTGTAGTAGAATGACACTAAAGAGTATTTTAATTGGCTAGCCCATGGTGGTGATGGCCCAAAACAACCCCGGAAAAAGGCATTGGTCACTGATGATGTTTCAACGTCCCATTAGCAGAAACGTGGTGGTTCACAATGTGATGCGGCGTATGCACCTGGTGCGAGGGATGATGATGTGAACTGTGGTGATTCTGGTTGTTGGTAGCCGAATTGTTGTTGTTCTGTTGCTGCGACTGCTGCCTTTGGGAGTTTTTTTTATTTTTCATTCTTCTATTCTGAAACCATATCTTCACCTGCCGCTCCGTTAGGTTGAGATTTCTCGCCAATTCCCAACGTTTCTGCTTCGAAACGTACGCGTTGAATAGGAATTCCTTTTCCAATTCCAACGTTTGGTATTTGGAGTAGGGTTTGCGTTTTTTGCGAACGGTTACCTGTCCCGTCCATTCGAGAGGATTGGTACCCGCTCCGCAAGGAACTGTCACTCCCATGGAACCCAGCGAACCTGAAGCAAAAAGAGATGGGGATGATCCCCACATAACTGTGAACAATTAATTATTCATAACCAAAGTCGATCGAAAAATTTTCACTAATAATAACTCTACATTACAATTGTTATTTCGCGTTATCTAAAACTTATTTAAATTTTAAATTGTTTTTATGCCTTCAATTCGATTCTATTAATTAATTCCTAATCTTTTAATTGGTTGCTTCACCTATCATTTAATGAAACTTCCAAGGTCTTAAAATTTAAGCAATAAAAAAATAATCTAAGGCAAATACATTGACCATTAGGTACCCTATATTTGAAGTAAAATGGTGTAAGCATAAAATGTAATTTTTTAAGTAATTTAATAAAACAAAAACATAAAAAACAGAAAGAATTGATAATATTAAAAAAATATATCACAACTAAAAATTTTGGACAAAATTATAGACAAAGTACCTATATTACGAACCTAAACCAGAAAGTTGGATATCCTTGCGGATGTGAAATAAAAGCCGTGGGTTGTATACTATTTTTCTTGCTCCCCAATCCGGAAAGTAAAATTAAATAATTGATATTAAAATAGATTCAAAGCCACCACCTGCTCATTTCGTGAAGTGTAGCGCGTTCCATTTTTTTATTTCCATTAATCTTTTTTTTCTATTTATTACATCGTTTTATTCTTTTACTAACAACAATGTAGCTTTGCAACATTGTTGATTTTATTAGGATGTAAGATTACGTCAAGCTGAATAAATACAAAAGCTCTGTACCCAACCAGGGGCGTAGCCAGGGGGGATATCGGAAGCATCGCCCCCGAATTAAACAAAAAAGAAAATATTAATACGTTTAAAATTACATTGAGACCTATAATTAAAATAACCCATGGTTGTAATTTGGAAAATACGCACATCCATAAATTTTCTTTTCATCATAACCCATCCTACAGCAGTAGCAAATCGCAGTGTAGGTACAGGTATACACTCCTTATTTCCATCTTGGACTTTCTACTTTCTAAATGAATGATAGATTCTTAACTCAAATGAGTATATTAGAAAGCTTGTGCTGCTTACTACTAAAAAAATGTGCAGAACTTGATGATGACAGAATTAAATTATTGCGTGAAGTTGTTTTAAAACAATGGCCTATTTATTTGTACAATCCTTTCCAGAAATTGAATCAATAAAAAAAAAACGCTGATTTACCTGAAGACTTTGTGTCATCCATAAATAAGTGTGATGAACGTATGTTTTCATTAATTTTCAAAGGATTAAAAACAGCGGCTACATTTCCAATTACAACAGCTACTGTCGAAAGATCATTTTCAACTCTTCGACGCTTAAAATCATACCTGTGCAGTACAACTTCTTAAAGTCACCTTAATGGTTTGGCACATCTCTCTATACTTCGAGATATAGAAGTAAAACCTGAAGAAGTCCAAGGCGTAATAGCCAAAAAGCCCAGAAAACTTAAAATCACACTTTAACAAAACATATTTTGTAACGTTTTATTTTATTTAACCTTCTTTGTTAAAAATACATTAATTATTTGTTAAATTAGACTTTTGATCAAAAGGTTTACTATCTTTTTCTACAAGCGTGCGTGATTCACCTTCTACCCGCACGCAATTCAGTTTGGAAAGTGTCATTTTCCCACAGTTGTACGGGAAAAGTTTTCCCACACTAGTGCGGGAAAAGTTTTCCCACACTAGTGCGGGAAAAACATTTATATGATATCCTCGTAAAATATAAGTGGTGGGTGACAAAATATGAAAGTTCAAGCTTTTTTGTTGCAATACTAAGTGAGTTTGTTCAAAATCATTCATCATTTTGCACTATTTATTGAAAAAATGAACAAATATTGATAAATAAAAATGTATTGTTATGAAAATCACCCTATATATAGGCTTTGATTGATCTGATAACGAGTAGGTAACAATTGATGTTGTCATGCCGATCAATACACAAATTTGTTTGTAATTGTCAGAGTGACAGACAAAGCGTTACTTATATAAAATTTTCGATTCAGTGAAATTGCCACAATGAATTATTCATCTGATGAAGAACTTCCACAAGAAATCGTGCAAGCAGCTACAGATGCGAACTTAGAGTTATTGCCAACGAAATCTAAACAAAGGTATGAGAAGCAATACACGAGTTTTATTGAATGGTGCAACAATAAAAAAGTGAAAACACCAAATAAAGAAGAAGTATTCTTGGCTTATTTTCTAGAAATGTCTAAAACATGGAAGCCGAACACTTTATGGGCAAGATATTCAATGTTGAAGAGTGTATTCAAAGTAAAGCAAAATTTGGATATTAGCAAATTTTACAAAACAACTGCATTCATTAAAAGACAGAATGTCGGTTTTCGACCGAAAAAGGCCAAAATCTTCACTCAAGAAGACGTTTCAAAATTTATGACTGAAGCACCCGATGACATATACCTCATGATTAAGTTAGTAGCAATTATTGGATTAGCTGGTGCTTGCAGACGAGAAGAGCTGACAAAACTCACCATTGACGACATAGACGACAAAGAAAACCTGATAATTGTTAATATCAAGGATTCCAAAAATCATTCCTCTAGATCCTTCGTGATATCTGAAGAAGCAAATGATGGTTATTTTTTGAACGTATACAGAAAGTATGTACATTTACGTCCAAAAGAGACTCCTCACCGTCGTTTATTCTTGTATTACAAAAGTGGAAAATGTACTGTGCAACGTGTAGGAATCAATACCATACGAAAGATACCCTCCGAAATAGCAGTATATCTGCGCCTTCAAAATCCAGAGCTTTACACTGGTCACAGCTTCAGGCGTTCCTCAGCCACTTTACTTGCTGACTGTGGTGTGGGTATAACTAATATCAAACGCCTAGGAGGATGGAAATCGACTTCAGTTGCAGAGGGGTATTTAGAAGACTCCACCAATCGAAAAAAAGAAATGTCCAACAAAATTCTCAATTTGAACACTACATCGTCTTCCGGGTGCATTTTAGAACCATCCACGTCTATATCGATCGGCGACGATTTGATGCCTGTGCCTGCACATTCGATTTCTTTCGATAATGTATTGACCGAGTTACCTTCTTCTTCAGGAAATCAGCCATCTTCAAAAAATATGCTGGCTTCCGCTATAAATTTACATAATGCATCAAATTGTACATTTACAATAAATATTACGAATAATTAGTGGATAGAAAATGTTACTCTTGTTAGTTGTTTCCATTTGCATAAATAAATAATTGAAAAAATGAATTTGTTTCCTACGCTTGTAGAAAAAGTATTGTTCCTAACTCATGCGGAAAGTGTCTTTCCCGCACTCGACTGCTTACCCGAACTCCGCTCCGCGTGCAGTCGCGTGCGGGAAAGCATCACTTTCCGCACTTGTTAGGAAAATTACTATTACCACCCAATTTCTTTTAAATTATTACCTCATGGTACTAGTACAGTTTTAGGATCTTATTTATTTCAGGTACTATCAATGTTTTTGATTTTTGGTATGATTTGTTTAGGAAAACTTTTTTTTTTCTAACAACCCAATTTTATTACAGTCTGTCTATATTTCACAAAAGCGTGTAAGCATTAAGTAAAAAAGCTTAAATAACTTATTTTGTATTGTTATAAATTTCAATGTGTAAAAGTGTAAAGGAAGATGTGGTTACAAAGATAAATAAAGGAATGCTTAGATGGTTTAGCACATAGAAAGAATGGATGAAGGAAGATTGACGAAACAAATTTATAAGGCGAGTGTGAATGGACGGAAGTCTGTAGAGGTCGACCTCGGCGAACATATCTCGATCGGATCAACATTGTTTTAAAGAAATGCCAGGTCAAGAGTACCAACAACCGACGAGCATGTATGAGAGTACTGATGAAAGTAGAGGAAGCAAAAGATGTGTGTAAGAACCGTAGCGGAAGTGGTCTCTGCCTACCCCTACGGCAAAAAGGCGTGACTTTATGTATGTATATATTTCAATAATTTTCACCCCCGGACCCCCCGCTTTTCCTGATGGGTATTATATACCCCCCAGTATAGGTCCCCCCGAAATAAATTCCTGGCTACGCCTCTGTACCCGACTATGCAAAGTAGTTAGTTCACTCTAATGAGAGCGCGCAATAGTAAGCAGGTCGCAAAGACCGTACTTTCGGCTCCAGGAGCAAGAAATAATATGTTCTAGAATTAGTGGTTGATTAAATATAAATAATCCTCAAAAAAATGTACAATTTGCATTAAAAAAGGATTTTGATCTACTTTTTTTGTATAGTTCTGTAAAACTATAAATTAATTGGAAAAATTTTATAGTTTTACTTATAACATAATAACGAAATTACTAAATGAGATAATATAATAATTAGGGCTGCTTATAACCTTGATTATTGTAATGTATTTTTTTCAATACCAAGTTAAAAATTAGAATTTAAAAAATTTCAAAACAGTTTAAAGATAACATAAATAACAGAATTAACCATGTACATCGCTTGTTCCAAAATTAACAAATGTTTTAGTCAAAGTTCATTGTCTCGCATATTTTAACGAAATCATCTAATTATAAAATTACGTCAAAAACATTTTGGTAGTATATTTTTTATTTCCCAAACCAAGTTAATGAGTTTATTGACGATTATTGTAATTGTTTGAGATTTAAACAATGTTTGAATGTAGTAGGAAGCGGCTTTTAATTAAGAAACCACTGTATATATCAATAGTAGTACTCTGGTGCATTCGAGTGCCAGCTGTAAACCTAATAAAAAGTAAACAATATAAAAAAGATGTTTTACAGCTACTAATTGGAACGCCATTTCCATTTTATTATTATTATTGTTAATAAGGCCACACGTTTAAAAAGACATTATTCTTTATTTACTTGTTTGAAAACAAACGGATTGTTCGAAATTGACACTTAAAAACTAATGTGCACAGCAAATATTATGGCATTCATAAATTTTAACAACCCCAGACCCCAAGTCCGTGTAGTCTCCAAATCTCAGTCGTCAGTACTCAAGTCAAATAGGCCGGTCTGTCACTCAAATCACTATAAATCCAGTCAACATTTATGAAATAAATTACAAAAAATGAATTTACCAATGAAATAAGAATAATGATGCAGACATTATATTATCTTAAAATATTTTTAATGTGTTGATTGTAATGTTTTAATATCGATATTTAAATTACTCGTGGGAGCTTAAAGACAACATCAATGATTACGTTTGTTGAATATGCCCAAGTTACCTGCTTTTTGGAATATTTTCCATAATAAATATTTTGATATTCAAGTAACACTTGTTAATACAAATTGTATTTATTTAATTAAATCAAATTAAAATTATTACTTAGATTATTTTTGGGATTCAAATTTGCTTTGGTAAATAACAGATTTTTTTAAAAGTATTACCAACATTTCGCTTTATTTTATTCGATCTAAATAAAACATTAGAAATAAAATGTTTAGGAAATATGTTAATGGTTATGCAAATCACTTAAAGGTACCCACAATATTCTATAAGATCTAAACGGCAAGATTTAATTTCGTCACAGATGTCCCAAGACCGGTCTAAAAGTCGTTTTACGTGCGTGACTTGTTATAGTCAGCTGTTTCGTCACGTGATTGAAACCCATTCATAAAAGGCTTTATATATACTTCTACATGCCTAATACCCCAATATCTTTTTTATTTTTCTGCTCAAAATTAAGGAAAGTTCTAAAAATCAGAGCGCGTATTTAAAACTGTATGATATCAGCGATCTTTCTTTTATAATAAAGATGTGTAGACACTTTTACTTGACAATAAAACTGACCTACACTAATACTACACTAATAATGTGGAAGAACGGAAATTTCAACAGTTTTTTAAAAGCCTACCTATTCATTTATCGCTACTATTTCTTATAATTAATTTAAAAATAAAAGAGGATATAAAAACGGATTTATACCAATCACCCATAAACTAAATTATATTCAGTAATAAAATTTTATTAGACCATCTTTAATTTCATTATCAATTTTTGTGTTTGTGCTAGTGAACTTGAACTTCCTAATAAATAATAAATATATTAACTAGAACTGTACACTTTTATCTTTTAGACGACGATGTTAAAAGTATTTTAATATCGATCTGCGACCGTTTTAGGCCTACCAGACAAACCAACTACTGGAGTTCGCCGACCGAGACTCGAAAATCTACAGACATGGAGCGTAATTTTGAATTCTGATGCCATCTAGCGTTAACACAGAGAAACACGTTCCTATACGAATTTCTTAAATTGCCAACAATTAAATATTGAAAGTTTGTAAAGTTTTGTTTACAATTAATAATGTTTATATTCATGTGTATTTTATAAAAAAAATCATGCGGATTAAAAAAAACACTAAATAAAAGTAACAGTAACTCACCTGGAGGAGGGTAAGGTGTAGACGGAACTGGTTCAGGTGCGTAATTTCCAAGGCCATAGCTTCTATCGTGGGCATGAGTAAAAGAAGCAGTTTCGGCGACCATAGCTGCAGCTGCTGCCGCTCGACCTCGGTCGTCTGTGGGTAAATATGGGACGGCTTGGTGGGCATCCACATGATGTCTGGATGCTGAAGAGTATGGAGAATAGTTACACCAAGAACTACCAGAGAAACTTTGATGGCATGAAGAAACAGCAGGATCAGCGCTTGGACCAGCCGAGACGCTGCTATATTTATACTCCGGAGTACCAGTAGCTGCAGTAGCTGCCGGTGACCAAAAAGATAAAGGTGCTTTTCTATCTCTGTTACCTGAAGCATCAGCTGCTAGGTTGTAGTACGTGGGTGCATTATACTGGTGATGATTAAGACCTACTGTGGGTTCAAAAGCTGTTTGGTGATTTTCTGACGGAGAATACGACCAGGGTTGACCGTGACCATGCCTTATAACACCGTCTCCACAGTCTCCGTAACCTCCCGAGGTTAATCGCTTAGCGGGAATGTGAAGAGGACCTGCGGAACCACTGTTGCTAGTGACACTGGCAGGCGATGAACTGGACGTCGCCGACGTGGTGGCTGCAGGAGGCGGTACAGTAGTCGGACTTGTCATTCCGCTGTTGCTGATGGGAGTAGCAGCACTTTGAGGGGCTGGAGGAGGGCTTTCTTCGTAGAGGCTGCCGTTCATCATGGACCACCAGGCTACCCCGGCGGAAGACCCCGTTCCGGTGGCTGGAGATGATCCCGGGGGATGCACATGATCGTACAGGGTTGGCGCCGCGCACGCCACGGGGTCAGCGATGGTGAGGATGATTGTTGGGCAATTCGATTACAACATCGAAGAACAAACCAGTGACATTACAACGCGATGGGTCAAAGATTTTTGTTGTAACCACGATGATAAACCAGTAGAGTAGAGGAATCAGTTTATGAAACAGAAAACACTACAATGAACAATGTTAAAAATACTTTTAAACACATCAAAATTATTTAGTCACTTTTTTTCTCGCGATCAAAAAAAAATTGTCTCAGCGTTGTTAGAATTTTTATTGACACTTTCATTAATTTTTATCAAAATTATCACCGGCGATTATATTTTGTCTTCAAAAAAAAATTACGAGATGTATTTATTTCAAGTTGGTATCAGTGCGACATTCGATTCGAGATTATATTCGCGATGTATTCTGCGCTCGTCGCATGTGATACTGACATCAACGTACAAGTTTCAGACACACACTGAAAATCTTGTCGAGTGTTTGGTCTCTCTTTCGCGTTTAGTTCCTGTCGGCTTGGATCGTGCACGCGCGTGCGATCTAGCGGCAGTTTATAGAAAACGCAGCGATGCTTCTCGCGATGTAAATTTCCCGCGATTCTAGCTGCGACACACGTTCAATGTTCGAAACATACCAGTGGAGAACGAAGTGCACGGCTCCCCATTAGGTACTGAATTCATTCCTTTTTACTCCTTTTTTTTCGCTTGCACTGAAAATATCGTCAGTTAACTGCCGAAACCCGCGACAAACGTAAAAAAAACGTCGATTTATTTAGAATTAATTTCCAAAAAAATAATAGTGCTATTTTAAAAATTATGGTTAATTTATTTAATTTACCCTATAGCGGTAAATAATTCAAAAATTTTAAACAGACTTTTAAATTAATTTCATTGAAACGCGCTTTTAATGCAAACAATATTTAAATGAATTAAAAAATTTATATATATATATATAAAAATATATCTGCATAATTTATAGAAAACTATAATATTATTAAAGTAAACTATAAACATTTTTCGACAGCGTGAATGGATGTGAAATTTTTTTTTTATTTTAAACTGCTTCAACCACTAGGGCTATTAGCATCGATCGATATAAATATAAAAGCTACAATTAAAAATATAGATACAAATATTTTAAATCTGTTTTATGAGACCCGTTGAAAAATGTTTAACTGATTTTTTTAAAAACCAGCTTATTTCACTGTCTGTCACCTATATTATAGATTAGTGTGGGTCGATTATGTATCAAAAAACAACTACTCTTCTGGCTATATGCCGCGACAGTCATTGAATTACATCTGATACATAATCGTGTATAATACCCCTTTTCGGTTAACAATATGCAGATGTTTGTTAAGTAAGAGCAAGCATCTGTATACTGTTACCCGATGCATGTCCAACATGCAGGGTAGAAAAAAAAACTCCACTCTATTTGCTGGTTAACTGTGAACTTCTCAGGGGAATTCGTAAAGATATCCTCAGGCTAGACACAGACAACAACACCGACATCAAGGAGGTGGGACCAGGTAGGTTGATTCGCTTTGCGCATGAGGTTGATCTCCTGAACCCAGTCCCTCTAAAATGAATTGTTCTTTGTAGTGCCCGGTTACAATGGCTATAAAGCTGAGCGCCCGATTTAATTTAACCTACCTACTTATAAACTATTTTTACTCATTAGCTTTCTCGTTAATAAGCGTCAATCTCAACCAAGAGTATTAATGTAGAAAGTGATCATTTAATCAAAGGTTGGAATTGATTTATTTCATCTGAGATTTGATTTTTTATCTGTTTTCAAAAATATAAAGGTGAGTTAATTTCATAGTGAATGTTGTATTTAATTAATTTGTTTTGTTTTTAAAATAATTAAATCGTCTCGTTTCTTTTTCTTCTTGCGATGCCTATCCGGTACGGATGTTGGCGATCAACATAGCTATTCTAACTTTATTGATTGCAGCTCGGAATTGTCCTGTAGTTGTTAAAGAGAATCATTGTCTTAGATTCTGTAGCCAGGAATTTCGTCTTCTCCCGGGGCCTCTTGTTCCATATATTTTGACTTGCAAAATTAACAGGAATAAGTTGTATCTCTCTGCGTTTCTTGTGATGTGACCTAAGTATTCGAGCTTACGTTTTTCACTGTTAGAAGACTTTCACATTCTTCGTTTACTTTTCGTAGAGCTTCGGTGTTGGGAACATGGTCTACCCATGATATTCTTAGTATCCGCCTGTAGCACCACATTTCGAAGGCCTCAGTTTTTTATTGTTGCTTCAGTTAGTGTCCAATATTCAGCTCCATTTAAAAGGACTGAGAACTCACCGCAATAGTCTAACTTTGGTTGTTAATGGTAAATCATGGCTCATAAAGACGTTTGCCATTTTACTGAATGATGTTCTGGCTATCTCAATGCGTTGCTTTATCTCTTTTGGGCGGTCCTATTGCTCGTTAATATTGGTAACTAGATAAGTATATTTCGCCACTCTAGTTATTGGTTGTTAGTTTATCACTAGTTGTCTGGGGTGAATACGGTCTTTACTTATCATCACTGTTTTTGTAATGTTGAAGTCGAGACGAAATTGTTGTCTGCTATGCGTTGGACTAATGTTTGTAACCCATCTAGGTTGTCTGCAAGAATGACTGTGTGAGTTACTTTTATTTAGACTGTTGCATTCAAAATTGTGCGGTTTAAATTTAGAATGCTTCTCTCAGATATGGGCAGTAATGTGTCACATGCTACAGAGTCGGTAAACCATCTGATCTTTATATTTATGCAAAATACGTCAAACAAAAAATTTAGTCCGTTCACTAGCTTGTTCACTAGCATTCCAATTTTTTTAAAAAACATTTTTATTTCTTTCCTTATATTTCTCAGCATAGCAACAGCAATGAGGTATATTTTCGGTTAATCTAGCAACTAGCTAGTTGTTTAAATATGTAGGTATTATACAATCGTATTATTGTGTGTGTGTTAGGAGGGATGGCATCAGCTTTCGCCATTTGCCACATACTATTTTAAATCCGGAGGAAATTTAAAAGGAATTTGTACTTATATTTTAATATTGGTTCTTTTTATGTATTTTATTACCGAGTCCAAGATAAACTTGTTGTTTGTTGATACTACTGAGGTAATATTTGCCGGTAGCTGGAATCCATTTCCTATTAAATCGAATATAAATTGTTCAATGGACGAAACATAGTTAGTGCATTCAAAGAATAGATGATTTAGATCGGCAGTTTTGTTATTATTGCATGAACAATATGGTGAAGCAACTACATTAAGTCTGTGAAGATGCGCTGGGAAGTAGCCATGATAATCGTATTATTGACTGTTTGCTCTAATGCTTCAAGATAGTCATTTAAACGTATTAGTACGGTATCATCAGCTAATGTAAAGTATCTACCTGTCGTTTTCAGTGAGAGAACGTTTAAAAAATATAGTATGGGTCCGAACACAGTGTTAAATCTTTACATATTTTTCTTTGAAAACTTGGGATTAAAAATACTTATGACAGTTTTCAAAAATTGCTTTATGACTCCTCTCTGGAAATATTATTTGAAAAATTTAAACGGCATACAGGGGGTCGCTATTGTCGAAAAATATTTTCCGGGGTAAACTTCTAATATTCTCCCCATTTTCCATTCTGTCCGTTTGATATTTTCTTCACTAATCAGAACTATTTCGCCGACTTTCAATTCAAGTGGATTTCGTCGACCAAAGTTGATCGGTTCCGCAAAATCCTTTTTGAAGCGTGTTCTTAGTCCTTGAGTATATCTTCGTCGTTTGATCAAGCCGTTTCTGTCTAATCAGTCCAATTCCGGTATGTCATTGTTAGTTATGTCACTAATGACCATTAAAAGGGATAAAGGGCAGATAATTTTCATCGTCGGATGAATATGGTAAGGGTCAACTGTTTATAACCGCTTCGCAGTCACACAAAAGGTTAAGTAATTCTTCGTAGGTGACTATTCCTAAATTTCTTCTTAGTAAATTCTTTACAATTTGAACCATACGTTCCCACCATCATTTGTAAAATTAAAACGATATGATTAAAACAATGAAATAATAAATTTTTCACACACACACACATATCACTTTAATTTTCTCTTTGTTACGTGAGTTTTTAACAGGTTTTAATTTTTTTTTTATGAAAATAGTCGCAAAAGGGTAGACCTATCGTGTGGGCCGCGGACGGCCCGCACTGCGACTATTAGAAGGGGAAGGGATTATAGAAAGAAAATGATTATGGACACGCTTTTTAAAAAGTTGCAGGTCATAGTTCTCTGGAAAAACTGATTTTGGAAGCTTATTCCATTCCGTAGCAGCCCTGTAAAAGAAGGATTCTTGATGAAGATTGGTCCTTGTAGTGTCAAACTTGAGAGTAAATGTGTGAGACTGATCAGCGTGCGGAGTTCTTCGGCCGAACGTGGCCAATGGTGGTACAAGAGTTTTTATTTCTCTGGAGCATCTGCCATGGAAATATCTGTAGTGCAATGACTGGTCTGCAACTCTTCTTCTATGTTCTAGAGGGTGAAGGGTATCTGTGAGAGTTGAACTGTTTATCAAGCGAATGGCTCTTTTCTGAATGGAATCTAGAAGACGAAGAGAATGCCTTGGTGCTGAACCCCAAATGTGCGAGCAATACTCCAGTAGAGGTCGGATTTGAGCTTTGTACGTCGTCAGCAGTTGATCAGGAGTAAAAAACTTTCTGGCTTTTCACAGAAAACCTAGCCTCTGGCTTGCCGACTTTGCGATGTTAGCAACATGGTCATGCCAAGACATATTATTGGACACCGTGACTCCCAAAATCGAGATGGAGGGACTTGGTTCAAGGGTATTTCCGGACATCGTGATGGGATGATTTAAGGAATTTACTTTCTTGGAAAACGTGGCACTTTGTGTTTTTTGGGCGTTGAACTGAACAAGATTGTTGGTTCCCCACTAGACGATTGCCTTAAGATCTCTATTGATGGAATCAAGGTTTTAATAATGACTTCATAACATTTTATGAATTAAAAAATAGTAACACCTATTTTGATACATTTTATAATTTAGACCTATTCTTATTGCAGGTTCTGAAGATAATTTCCAAAGACTACTCCATTCTTTTAATACCAAAGCAAAAGAACTAAACATGCTCATCAACACCAAGAAGACTAAATGTTTAGTAATATCAAAGTAACCGATAAGGTGTAAGCTGGAAATCGACTCCAAAATCGTCGAACAAGTAAACCATTTCAAATATTTGGGAGCAGATATAACGAGCCATGGAAATCTACCTCTCGAAGTAAGAGATCAAACAATGAAAGCGGTACGAATTTCGGGATGTTTGAGAGAAACTGTCTGAAAGAACAAATAACTAAATACGGAAAGCAAAGTAAAAATATATAAAACGGTAGTCAAACACACGCAGCAGAAAAAAGACCAGTTACAAACAGAACTCTACAAATGATGAGAACAGCTGAAATGAAGACCCTAAGAAGTATACAAGGCAAAACTCTATACGATAGAGTACAAAATGAGGATATCAGAATACATAGGAAGATGGGTGAGACAGAGAAGACGATTCTGGAACAAACATAACAAAAGAATAAAGGACAACAGACTCGTCAAAAACGCAAAAATAAATAATCCAGTAGGAAAGAGACTGGAGAGAATGCTGGACCTCATCCTTCGGGGAGGACGTGTTGGCAATGAACAGGCAGTAGCCTACTAATATGTATCCATATTAGAAAGAAGACTTATTGATTAATAAGCAAATTTTTCTTTTTATACTAGATACTAGATACTTTTTAAAATGTGGTAAGAATGTACCCATATTGGTTTTGGTTTTAAAGAAATATTATATTTTGATAGTGAGCAAGTGAAGTAAAAGAATGTTCAACAAATCAACTAAGAAAAGTAATAGGAAAACATATTAGGTACAACAAAAATGAAAAATATTAAGGATAATAGCTGAATTACTTTCAGTAAACTTTACAATTTCAACAAAGTGTCGACAGAAGGCTCAACGCTTTATCGCAGACAAATAGCGATGGTCCTGAGAAAGAGAACATCGAAGTCACGTGGAAAAAGTTCAGAGAAATTCTTATTAAGACAGAGCAGGAAACAATAGGATGGGAAGACCGTAGAGAAAAGAAACCCTGGATGACCGACGCCTTATTAAAACTAATGGATTCCAGCTGCGAGGCGAAGAACAAAGTAGAGAAATATAGAAGAATAAACAAACAAATCCAAGAACAGATCAAAAATGCCAAGGAACAGTGGTTGAGAGCACAGTGCAAATAAATCGAGGAACTGCAAGCACAACATAAATATAGAGAATAAAGAGGGAGCAGGTCTATGGAAACCCAAACATTTTTCTCTGATAGAAAGCGAAAACAACGAAATAGAACTAGACCCAGGAAAACAAAAAATAATTTGGGACAAATACCTTAAAGAACTGTTTGGAGATAACAGAACAGGAGGACTACCGGCTAAAATGTATAGTAACCTTACAATCCTCACAACAGAAGTGGCCAGGGCGATCGCAGAAACCAAAAGCAATAAAACACCAGCAAGGACGCCCTTGTGGCTGAGCAGTTCAAAAATCTAAGTGAAAACGCAATTACCAAGCTAATCCACTTGTTCAATGCTATTTATAAGAGTGGGAGACTGCCAGATGACTGGGTTTGCTCTACATACGTCCCGCTCCCAAAAAAGAATAAAGCAAGACGATGTGGAGACCACAGAACCATCTGCCTTATGAACCATGCAGCAAGGATCTTCATGGGAATCATCTTCAACCGCATACGCACTAACTGATTCTTGGAACTAAAGACGAAACTATTCGTCTGCTTTGTGGACTACAAAAAAGCCTTCGACCGCATTCAACACTATAATATAATACAGATCTTGCAAGACATAAGATTGGTTTGTCACGACATAGCGATAATATTGGATACATATTGGAACCACCGGGGGTGAATTCGAACAACAAATGGCAATACATCTTACATAAATATCAAGAGGGATGCCTGTTGTACACCCTACTATTTAATGTATATCCGGCATATATAATCAAACATTCATTAGAAGATGTAGGTGAATGCATCAAAAACTGAAACCATACAACATATAAATATCATAATCAACAGGGTCACCCTTCAAAATGTCCATTGTTATACCTGGGCAGAGAAATAAACCACCAACTTAACCACGCGAAGTAGATTAATAGAAGGATAGAAATAGCCAGGGCAGGTTTCCTAAAAATGCGAAACATACAATGTAATCCAGGTCTATCGCTAGAGGTTAGGCTAAAAACAGTAAAGAGTTATAAATGTTACCTCCCCTTTTACGGTTGTCAGACATGGACGGTGAAGCAGGAAGAACTCCGCAAACTGAGCGCCTTTGAAATGTTGATCGTATAGCCCGGACTACCAGAACAACAAATGCAGAAATTCTAACTAAAATGAATACCCGCCCCCAGTTAAAGAATACAATGAAGGCAAGAAAAACAGTCTACCTGTGACACCTAATGCGACACGAGGAATATGACCAATTACAGCTGATACTGGAGGGAAAAATAAAAGGTAAACGAGGTATAGCAAGAAAAAAAAAGTCCTGGCTCAGAAACAGATTGGGCAAACATGAATGGTAATGCTCTAATCCATCAAGCTCAGAACAGAGAAGAATTTGCCACGGTGGTCGCCAACCTCAATAGAGACAGCACCTGAGAGGAGGAGAAACTATTCTGAAAAAACGCAGGAACGTTTATAATTAACTTTTATTACGTTTATTTATTGACGTGTTTTATCAATATATTCTTTCTATCGTATTATCCGAACATTTAACAAATTAATGCTAACAAAATGTTAAATTTGGGTAATAAAAATTAACTGCTTGTGAGATGATCAAAGATCATCGCTAATAATTAAGATATTTTAATATTATTACAGCAATAAACATTTAAAAATATCTATTTATACGGTTAATAGAATAAAAAATCAAAATAACATTTATCCGTTTTAAATCCGGTAGCTGCCAAATAAAGATATAAAACACAGATTTAGTAAAACTAAAAGGCTGTCAAATTTTTTTTTGTTTTTTATTATACCTCTCGTAGTATTTCGTAGTTCTAAACTTTTGATTGCTGCATTAAATATTTTGTATGAATGAATTTTATGAGTGTTAACTATTGTTAACAGATATTGAATGAGTTTATATTGGTCATAACTTTACTTAATGTCATTTTAATTATCATATTAAAGTTTTTACAGTTTCATAATTTGGTTATGTTGCATTTAACATATAAATTTTATTAAATATAAATTGGCCAATTGGAAGAAAGTCTAAATAATAACAGCCAAAAATTATGGCAAGATAAAAATTTTAACGCAAGCCGGCCTAAACACTTGATTTATAAAATATAATCTGTAAACGTCTTAAAACAACTTAATGATGCCTCGAAGAATGTCGGGTTAAAAATGAACATTTCAAAAACCAAAATCAGTAACACCACAGAACACTTGTATGAAACTGGAAAACGTAGAGGAAGATATTTATTTGGGACATACAATAGGGATAGGCAAGGAAAATCAAACAGCGGAGATAGTACGAAGAATAAGACTAACTTGGATGGCTTTCGGGAAGATAAAGTATATATTTATAAATGATGACATCCCTATAAACCTGAAGAGAAAGGTTTTTGACACTTGCATATTGCCAGTAGCCTAGAAACAATAGCACTAACAAAAAAGACCGCCAATCAGCTAATGGTAATGCAAAGAGCGATGGAACGGACGATGCATAACATCAGTCTTAGCGACAGAAGAAGAAACGAAGTAATCCGACAAAGAACCAAAGTAGTGGATATAGTGACACGTGTCGCTGAATTGAAGTGACAGTGGGTGGGACACGTGGCACGACAAGATCAATCAAAATGGACGTCTAAACTAACACGCTGGAGACGAAGCGTAGCGTGGGAAGACCACAAAGAAGATGGCTTAATGATATCAAACACCAAGCAGGAAACAGGTGGTTTTAGACAGCACAAGACGGAACAGCATGAAGAATCATGAAAGAGTCCTACGTCCAGGAGTGGACAACAGAAAATGGCTGAACGAGAAGAAAGAAGAAGAAGAAGAAACGTCTTAAAAGTTTCTGGGATCCCAAATAAATAAAAAAAAACATATGCACCCGATACTGATTATAAAAGTCATTATTTGACTTTTTTTCAGTTATTTCTTTTTTATTTATTGTTTCTTCAAACATATTTGATAATTTTGTGTCTTTATTTTGCAAAAAATTTAACTTCTTTTGTTTTATGAAATCAAGCTATTATTTAAAACTGTAATAACCTTAAATTAGTTAGTTTTATAATCTTTTAATTTCATTCTAAACTTGATTATCAAAAGTATTTAAAAAAAAATGTAAAATTTCCATGTTTAGGTACCAATTAATTGACTAAAAATCTGTTTGATTTAGCTTTTTATTTGTTATTTAAATAAAAAGATCCGGTATATAAATTATTGAAATAATTATTAAATCAGGGGTCAGTGGCTTTTGAGTAAGCCAGTGCATAATTTAAGATTTTCAATAAAGATATAGGTAAACCTACCATATCTGCATCAGACAGTAACTACTCTAACAATCTGCCATATATGTAAATGCTTGACAGAAAAACATTATGTTGATACTACGTGTTAGAATAAAATGTGTTTCTATTTTGTACCAATAAATGCACCTTAGAAATAAATAATTCGATTTTCATATCAGCAAATACATCTATGCTATTATAAAATTAATAAATTTTAAATTAAATTCTGTATGGATTTGTTTATATATTCTTGATGACTGTAACAATGGTATTTGCGTCATCGATTTTTGTAACCCAGAATTGAATTCTTATCAACAAGTAAAAACAAATTGAAATGTTTTTGAATGGCAAAAAATAATACTCAATACTTACAAAAATCGTACTGTTTTTCCAATATGACTTGGGTTTAATTGTATGTTTGTTTATAATTTGTCGTGACAATCTTGTAACTATTTTATTGTAACAAAAAATAGGCAAGTTCGTTGAATGGTAACTAAAAAGTTTGATTAAAACTCGAGTTTGCTCACTTGCATGACAAACTTAATGCAAACCTTCGTGTTTCACACCTCAATTAAGTGTAAAGCGACAAGTGTGAAGCATGTTTACATTGCTATCTGGTTTTTACTTAAAATTGCATTATTTTGTTGTAGATTTCTTTATTTTGATAGAATTTAATAGAATTCTTCAATTTTATTTTAATGAAAATACCATATGTTTTAGTGTTTTTGGACTTTGTTTCGACTAGCTTTTACAAAAACTTCCTTAATTAATTTATTTAAGAACATTTTACTTTATTCCTCTTATATCTACATGCACGTATCAAAACTAATCATCTATAATTTGTTGTAAAAAATTTAATGCTTAGATGGTTTGGACACGTAGAAAGGATGGATGAAAGAAGATTGACGAAACAAATTTATAAGGCGAGTGCGAATGGACAAGTCGGTAGAGGTCGACCTCGGTCGGATCAACATTGTTTTGAAGAACAGCCAGGTCAAGAGAACCAACAACCGACGAGCATGTATAAGAGCACTGATGAAAGTAGAGGAAGCAAAATATGTGTGTGAGAACCGTAGCCCCTACGAGAAAAAGGCGTGACTATATGTATGTATGTACAATTTATTAAAACACCGAATTAATAAATTTTAAATCTCTAATTCTTCCCAAAAGTTTGTGTTAAAAACAATTACGTAATAAAAAATTAAAAAAAAAGTATTTTAATATTTTTCTTTAATAAGATATAATATACTTTATCTAATATATAAAATTCTCCTGTCACGGGGTGCGTAATCGAACTCCTCCGAAACGGCTTGACCGATTTTGATGAAATTTTTTGTGCTTATCCGGTATCTATGAGAATCGGCCAACATCTATTTTTCATCCCCCTAAATGTTAGGGGTAGTCCACCCCTAAAAATTTTTTTTTATTTTTTAAACAAAATTTTTAATTTCTATTTTTTTATAATACAACATACAAAAATACATACAATCTTCAATTTTCACCCTTCTACGATCAACCCTTATTTTTTAATAGCCATTTTAGTAATTTAATCATTTTTCCTCTCCGGTCGAAAACTGATCAATCGTCATTTAATTAGTTATCCCCGCCAGATGTCTACAGGTGTCACTTCTGACCCAGTAAACAGCACGGAGTAGGGATGAGAACGAAGCCGGTCTCCTTTCTTTCTCACTCCCTACACAGTTGTCGGCCATCATTATTGTTTATGCATCAAGTGTAGTAGTAACGTTGACAATTATTATTTTGCTATCTCAGTGTAACTCTCATATTAACTTTTAATCATTCCTATTTTATCAATAATAATTAAATTATCAATTTTGAGTGTATTTTGCACGATTAGTTAATCAAGTGATTTTATAACCTCAAAAGTACTCAACACGTGACACGAGCTTCCAATAACAACGGATTTTGTGTTGAAAGTATACTTTTTTTTATTTATATCGAAAATGTTGATCTTATAAAAATGTAATTTTAATTTAATTTTATTAAAAAAATGTAATTGAACAATTAAGATTTTCATAGTTTCCAAAAAATCACTTTATTTTGAAATGTCAATGGAAATATTGGTTGCATGAAAAAATTATAAGAGACAATGTTTTCATAAAATTTAATTTTTTACTTTTGTTTGAAAATTTTTTCCATAAAACTTATATTTTTGTTATAATTTCATAAATTAAAACTAATCATTTCAAAACTGCGGCAAAAATCCTGGCCCTAATTATACTTTTAACATTTTTCATCATTAAATAATTTCATTAATTCTATTTATGTATGTTTTGTACGGTGAGCAATGCCAAGAAAACGCAAAGGGGCTGATTTGAGCCGCAGTACAAGTAAAGCTCGAAACTTGCGAAATAGCAGATCCGAAAGAACAGAAGAACAAATCCAGCAACAAAATACTGATGCACGTGTCAGAATGGCGCAATTGCATCAAGAAGAGCCAGAAGATACACGAGCTGAACGCAATGAAGTCGGAAGATTAGAACAACGACAATCACGCCGTTTCACAGTCAATAGACGAAGAACAAATGACCAACAACGACAACAGGTACATCGAGCATTTATATCTGATTCGTTCCTGCGTCTAGCATTCCAGTATGAGCCCGATATTGAATATTATGCTCATTCAAAAGTGGTAATTTACTAGGAAATTATTTATATGGCAAAACAACGTTTGCCGGGTCATCTAGTATAATATATATATATATATATATATATATATATATATATATATATATATATATATATATATATAATATAATTTATATAATTTTATTACTTCCAGAATAGAATTATTTAAAAAAATTTAATTAGTTGATTTTAAATATTATTTTAGATTAAATAAATACTACTGTTTTAAATATATTTTAATTTATTAGTTTCCATTAGAATTTATAAAAGTTACAAATTTTTATTTATTTTGTTTAGACATATTTTAACCTTACAATGACAATGTGATAGTGTTAACTAATTATTGTTATAATTGGCATACAACTTTTTTTATTCAATGTATTACATACACTATTATTAGGCCCAATCGATTTTAAACCTAACAGGTACCTATATTAGCTGTAAAATTGTTTTTTGAAAAACCCCATTATTTTTTTTATTTTCCTCATTTGAATGAAGTAGATATATTGTGTGTTTAGCTTAATATGTATCCATATAAGATTAAAAATTATAAAAGATTGAAAAATACTACATATAAAATACTGAAGCGTTCTGTTAGGTTTTTAAAAATATGTAAATATAATGGTAATGAAAAATGACGGATGCATAATGCACATTTTATAATAGTTGATAATAATGATGGTTGAATACACACATTGTCTGCATGTCAAACAAACCCTTATATCCTTAATTTAGTATTCAGAATGGTGCATTTCCTTTGTATATTCATAATTTATAAATGACCACAAACGTTAAAGGTAACCTTAATGAAAATATTAGTTTGTTTAAAAATTACTATTTCTTAAATTTTCAGATTTCCTTTGCTGAGCTGATTCCAAAAATGTATCACAAGTTGATTCAAATTGATACATGGTGGACAAAAATGCAAAAGTTGTTTATAAAAATTTATTTTTTGCAAAATAAATAATGAACACTAAACTTACACTCTACCAAAAACAAATCAAGGAAAATTAACAGTAAATGTTTAACCACCAAACAATGACTTAAACTGGTAAGAAATTCGTCTTTAACATTTTGTAGCATAGCGGGAGTTACGTTTTGCATTTCCTGTCTGATTCGGGCTTTTAGGTTACGGATATTGTTAGTGTTTTTAGTGTAAACTTCAGATTTTAAATAAACCCATAAAAAAAAGTCTAATGGAGTAAGATCGGGTGATCTAGCGGGCCATTTTACTGTTCTTTTCCTTCTTCCGATCCTTCGATCTGGATATGTTCTGTTTCAAAACTGGCGCAAAGGTTGATTTTTTGTGATCTTTGCGTAGATACGGCATTTTTGCATTCAATTTGGATTTTTATTAGACCAAT
The DNA here is from genome assembly GCA_950111635.1 of Agelastica alni. Classification (NCBI taxonomy): domain Eukaryota; kingdom Metazoa; phylum Arthropoda; class Insecta; order Coleoptera; family Chrysomelidae; genus Agelastica; species Agelastica alni. Next base: position 43,285,630 of record OX467712.1, on the reverse strand, counting down.
ATCGGTTGTTTTGCCGGTTAATATGCCCGTTCAAATAAAACGTTGCCCAAAATAAAACTTAATCAATTTAATAGTTACTCAATTTATTATCGTTTTGATTCATCATGTATTCGCAGAATTCAGTTCTGCGCTCAGTCATTTTTAGCCGACTTAAAGATGGGACAAACATACTTTATAAGGATGGTATTTTGCCTTTTTAAAAATATTTGATACTGAAGATTACAAAATTACATCTTGTTAAATATTTGCATTAAGTGTAGGTCTACCTTGCTTCGGTACATCCCTTCTTCTTCGTCGTATCTTCATGTCTGAAGCATCGTGACACTATGGCTACCTGCAACTCGTAACCTTACGTATCCAAAGGTGGCGATCCTCGACTTCGTGGAGATTCGTTTGCAATAGTCGACCTGTGATGTTCTTTATTTGGTCCAGCCAGCGTGACGGAGATCGGCCTCTGGGTCTTCGGCCTTCTACTTTGTCCTGTATTATAAGTTTCTCTAGATTATCTTTATTTTTGCGTGTGATGTGTCCAAAATATTGGAGGACTCGTCTCCGGCAGACGGTAGATAGTCGATCCGTGATGCCGGGTTCATTAAGAATTGACACGTTTGTTCTTCTAGCCGTCCATGGAATGCTCACGATTCTTCTTCAGCACCACATTTCAAATGCGTCTATGCGGTGTCTATCAGCCGTTTTGATGGTCCACGACTCGGATTCGTATGAAAATATAGAGAACACCAAAGATCTCACCAGAGCCATTTTTATCTTTTTGGTACATCCCTAACGTTTCCAAATTCTCTGTAATTCCTTTTTATTCTTCTTACTGTAGATTGAGAGATACGTTCACGATCTGTTCACTTTCTGTTAAAGGCATTTAAACAAACCAGTTCCTTAAATACGAAATGATAAATTAGATTAACAATACGTAATTGTACTTGCATATTAATGACAGTTTATACGTCAAGTTTACAAAAAAAGGCAAGAAATACTTTTAAACTTTTTCTGTTTAGTCGAGTGGCTAGGATAACTTATGAAAGTGGATGGATAACAAACAACTTTTGCGTTTTTGTCCAAGGTACCAATTTAGATCAACTTGTGATACATTTTTGGAATCAGCTCAGCAAGAAAAATCCGCAAATTGGAAAAAAAGGGGTGTTTTATTTAAAAAAACTGGTTGTGACGTAATCACTCAAATATATATAGTTATATTTATTACACTGAAGTGAATAACATTTATAGTTTTATTTGGATGAAACTGTAACTAAGTATTATTTTAACAATTTTTAATTTAAAAATCAGCTTATTGGAGTTAGTTACCCCTCTGAAAGAAATAATTCTGACCATTAAAAAACAAAAATTATAGTATCTGGGACATTTTATGAGGGGGTCAAAATACAGCTTGTTACAACTGATAATACAAGGAAAGATTCAAGAAAGAAGAATTGTCGGAAGAAGACGCCACTCGTGGTCGAAGAATCTGCGTGACTGGTGCACGGATGCACAACAAATCAGTTGTTTAGATTTGCTGTTTCAAGAATACGCATAGCATTGATGATTGCCAACCTTCGCAACGAAGACTGCACCTGAAGAGGAGACCCCACTGTATTTTTATAAATGGAATTTAGGTTTATTATATTTAAATGACTATATTGATAATTTTTTTTTTATTTACTTCAAGATTCATCACGAAGGTTAAAAGAAAATAACAAATAGTTTTAATTAAATTAATTGCATTGTTTATCGAACAATTCCAAAAAGTATAAAAAAAAGATACTACGATTTAAAAATTTGTCACAATGGTTTTTATTATTTTCATTTTATAGCTTGTTACCTATATTAATTAATATATTAATTAATACTCTTTGAACAATGCATGTGCCAACGACATTTTATATACATTTTATATACAAGTTTTCAACAAAGGCGCGGGGGCGTCACCTCGCAGTATAAGTTTCGTTAATAACTTAGTTGCATTTTATACTTCAATGCAATTGAACCAACCTTGTGTGCGACACGCAACACATTCTCTGTAAACTTGGAATCCAATTATAATGCACCAGGATACATAACCGACGATTTTTTTAATAAGTGTCTTAATAAATCACTTAGCTCAAAAAGCATCGCATATTTTTAAAAAGTATAAAAAGTTTGAAATCTTGAAATATATCTTGACACGAAAAAATTAATTTACGAACATGGTCTGCTTTACTTATCAAAAAAAAAATCTGTCGTTTTTTTTGTGGAACCAAAACAAAAAGAAACATGCGATAAATCTTCGTTCTGTTATTTCTGTTTAAAAGTCAGTTAGCGCTCATATTTGTTGATAGTGTCAAAAAAAATTGGATAAAAATCAGTAATTCAGCGCCTGAACTTCTTCTTCTCTTAAAGTACCTTGTTCATTTAGTGGATATTAGCAACAATAATGGCAAACTCATCTCGATCTTGTGCGGCTCTAAATAAAGCGAGTGCGTCTAGATGTCTTATGTTTCTGAGCTATGAGTTTTTCTTTCTGCTGACGCCATGTTGTCCTTCTGTCTTTCCTTTTAATATGAGTTTCAGAAATTGATATTTTATGCTGCGAAAGATACATACAAACATAGTCACGCCTTTTTCCCGTAGAGGTAGGCAGAGACCACTTCCTTCCACTTGCTACGGTTCTTAAACACATCTTTTGCTTCCTCTACTTTCATCAGTGCTCTCATACATACTTGTCGGTTGTTGGTACCTGGCCTTTCTTCAAAACAATGTTGATCTGATCGAGATATGTTCGCCGAGGTCGACCTCTTCCGACTTGTCCATTCACACTCGCCTTATAAATTTGTTTCGTCAATCTTTCTTCATCCATCCTTTCTACGTGTCCAAACCATCTAAGCATTCCTTTATCTATCTTAGTAACCACATCTTCTTTTACACCACAGCGTTCTCTTATCTCACTATTCTTTACTATATCCAACCGAGTCACTCCGGCTACACTTCTCAGACTACTCATCTCCGCAGCATTAATCTCATTTTCATGCTTTTTTTTGCCAAACCCAACATTCACTACCATATTAAAGTGTAGGAACCAACACACTTTTATGTACAGCCAGGCCTACCTTTTACAACACTTTCTGGCTACTCATAAAGCTATGCAGTGCTTTCCTACCAATACCCTTCGCTCAATGTCACTGTCATACTTTCCATCTCTCGTAAACTTTGAACCCAAGCACACAAATTCATTTACTTGTTCCACTCTTTCTCTTTTAATCAGAACTTTACAGTTTGTCATGCTTTTTTCTCTTTCAAAAACCATTACTTTCGTTTTGCTTACATTTATTTTCATCCCTTTGATTTTCAGTGCATCATGCATAACATTGCAAAAGATATGGCCAAGATATGCAGTTTTATGATCGTCATAAGTTTCCTGTCCCAGCGCATACGTCTTAAGACCTCTTTGTTGGTTGTATGTCCATGATATTTTTATAAGCCTTCTGTTAACCCACAATTTAAACGTTTCCAATTTGTTAAGAGTCCACGTCATGAAGCTATACAGCAGAATGGAGTAAATGTAGCCCTTAAAGCTTTGATTACTTAGTAGATGCGTAACGTAAGTTGTTGATAGCCTGTCCATTTATCTTAATACTGTCGTTTGTGTGTTGTAATGCACGAATGAAGATAGCCTCCGAATACATGTTGAAGAACAGAAGTGACAGCACACATCCCTGTCGTACGCCTTGCGGTATAGATGCACTCTCCGTTCTACTGTTCTCAAGTCTTACAATTGCGGTTTGATTTCGGTAGAGTGTTCTGATAATCACCATATCGTTTTTATCTTGAAGGAAATGCACTATCTTGCTGTGGTCGACGCAGTAGAATGCCTTCTGATAGCCAAGCCAAAACAAGCAGCCAAATTTGTGGCCTTAGTGGAAGATCGCAGCAGTGTTTTGCCAATCCATCGTAACTACAATATTAAAAAAAACAGAGAAACTGGGTGTTACAACAAAAGACCAGTTTTAGGACACCCAAGGTGTACCATCCCTGCTGATTACGTCTGAAAGTCCTGTGGGACGTCATATTACAAGGAACTACAAAATGATCTCTTTAGAGTCCGTAATTCTATTAGGAATGAGTTATGGAAAGTTGGGATTAGAGCCAGAATCCCTGTTAATGCACCATTGTTAACCATGGCAAACCGTATGGCACGTTTGAGATTCTCGAGGAAAAATTCTAATTGGAATGTGAACGACTAGGTTAATATTCTTTTCACAGATGGGGATCCGATAGACATATCCCAGTTTACAGACGCGAAGGTGATTTACACACTATAAGACCAGCTAGGAATATTAGCGGTGGATCCATTATAGTATCGGGATGCATCTGTTTTAAAGGTCACTCAAAGTCACACACCGTTTAGTGTGAATTTTGTTTTCGTGCATGATAACGCTCGTTCGTCTTCACGTTGCTAAAATAACAATCAAGTATCTCTATAAAGTTATTATTTACGTTTTGGAGTGGCCAGCAAAAAGTCCAGACTTAAACACTAAAAAACATTAGAAATTTGATTAAGAGCCTTCCAGAATAAATAAGAGCTGTGTTTAAAGCCAGAGATAACAATCCCAGACTTATTGTTCTAAAATTTTTTTTGCTTAGATTTTTTTATTTAAGTCAATAAACGTTATTTTTGCAATTTATTTCTGAATTTTTTATTTTTAATAAGCAAACCTCTCTTAAACTTTATAATGATATTATTAATAAAATATCATTAAAAAAAAAAGAAAGGAACAAAAAATAATGTCATTCCAATTATTCCGTACTTCTTAGGACAAGTATATTTACTAAGAAACTGTATTTTAATAGTTATTTATTTTGTAATTATTCAGATTAATAGTTAAACACTTTATGTTTTCTCCTTACCAGGATTACTACTTTCCTTTTTATTTTTTATCAATCACACATAGGATTCCATGTAAAGATTCTCATTTTAGATTTTTTCTAATTCATCACTAATTGGGTACAGAGATTTTTCCACTGGCTTTACCGATGAACAGATTTTACTTTAGAGAAAAATAAACAGACACATCTTAATAGAGAATGTGCAGTCATACAAATACCTGGGAGCCTGGATAGAACAATCAGATGACCAAACATGAGAAATAAGAACGAGAATAGAGATAGCCAGGTCAACATTTACGAAAATGAAAAAGTCGAGATATCAAGATTGGACTTGGGATAAGGATGCTGCGTTGTTACGTGTTTTCCGCGCTTTTGTATGGAGTGGAGGCATGGACTCTCAAAAAGAATCACACAGACAAACTACAAGACTTCGAGGTGTGGTGCTACCGTAGAATGTGGCATATTCACTGGACAAAGAGATCTCTAATATGGAAGTCCTAAATCGGATGAATAAGGAATGTGAGGTCATTAACACCATAAAAAATAGAAAGCTTCAATATCTAGGGCGTATACTGAGAGGACCCAAATACGCACATCTCCAGCTGATAGTTCAGGGAAAGATTGGTGAAAGGAGGAATATTGGAAGACGCCGTGTGTCTTGGCTTAAAAAACTAAGGGACTGGTTTAATTGTAGCAATGTTGAACTCTTCGGAGCTGCAGTCAATAAGGTCCGGATAGCTGTGATAATAGCAAACCTCTGATAGGAGATGCACTATAAGAAGAAGAAACAGACACAGTTACGTAGTAGGAGTAAAATGACTTAAAGGTCACCAGAACTCCATAAATAAAATTTCATAGAAAATGAACATTTTTTATCAATTTTTTACCTCAAAAAAAATTTAAACAAATCCTATAATATCTTAGTTATAAATAAGTTTGGCAACAATAGTTAAACTACCTTTCCTCTAAGATTGATAATTATTTAACAGTATCTTACATACACAGAGCAAATAGCATAAAAATAATGGAGAAAAGTAAGCAGATCTGTTACTTTTGTTCGGTAGCTAACGCAATAAGAAAAATTTAACTATTTTTCAAAATTGGATGTTGTAACCACATGCAAACTTTATCATAACTTATGATCCCGAATCGAAATTAGAATTTACCAACCCGGAAAATTCATCGACGTCGACGTACACACTCATATCTTCATTAAATTAAATTTGTAACACAATCCAATTTCGGAAAGTGATGAGTCGGTACTGATGATGGTCACATGCACCGAATTGTGCAAAATTGACTTCACATGCCTCGGTAAATTTAGATGTCAATGAATAAAGTTGTGATTTTATTTAGAGAACGCGATTTTGGAACAGTAACACGCCAGAAAAAGAAACGCAGAACATAGAAACATTTAATAACCGATACATCCATTTTTAGTTTCATGCTTTAATAAGATTTTTGGTAGTTTTATACATTTTATACATTTTTATAACAAATAAAATTATTTGCTAGTTTGTTGTTCGAAGTTGAGTTTATCATTACAAAGTAATAATTTATTTATAAACTGTCTGAAAGTGAATTTCCTTTAAAATCTTTTGAAGAAACATTATTAAATATATTTGAATTTACGACATTGTTGTACTTGAATAAAGAATTTATAACAAACTCGCCAATTTGTCATTACCTATTTATTTTTGTTATCGCAAAAATATGCAGTTTCTTGCATAATAATAATAATCGTCCAACAATCTAAGTAGTCAGGCAAATATTAGTTTTGTTTTCTCATCCAATGCACCTTCACAAGATCACTTTACAAACAATAAAATATGATATTGCGCTTAATACTTTTACAAAGTTAGACATCACATCAAACAAATATTAAAAATTTAAAATTATGCAGACGTATTTAAATATTTGAGTTATTTGATTCCCTTTTAAATTGTCGCATGTCCATGCAAATGATTGAAAATGTCAATATTGTGACTTCAAGTTGTACAAACACCTGCAAGAACATGAGATGTTTACCAAATACAACATTATTTGAATTATCATCCTTAACTGCATCATACCGAATGTTGGGTTTTTTAGCTTCGTTAAGCCCCGTCCACATCTGAGCAAACGCAACGAATGAGCACTTTGCGCCGCATGAGCATTTATTGGGAATTGTTGTTTCCCCGTACAGAACCCCATGAGCCTGCATTCGAAGCCGCTTCAGTTTTGCGCCGCATTTATTGATACGATGAACGCAAGAAGTCAGATTTTATCAGTCATATATTTCGTCGGCGCCTCTGACATATTAAAGGCAATTAATAGCACTATTTAATGTATATGACAACCAACTGCCAAAAAGCTGTAGTACACAATTCTCAAACGTTTTCGGCAACATTGCCATCAGCAGGAGAGAATTCTAAAAAGTGAATTAATTATGTGAAAACTCGTTCGTGAAATTTTTTTTTAATTAAGATTATTAAAAATTGCCGAGGTTAGTAATTGGAAAAATCAAAAATTAATTACCTCACTCGTTAAATTTTTTTACAAAGGGTCAACATAGGAAATGACATTTCATCATCTTATTTGTAAAGAAAGAGTTAAAATGATTAACATAATAATACATTGTATATTAATAACTTCAAAATGTTCTTGGATAGGTCCAAATAAACGTTGGTATTATAACATAATTGTCAAGTTTTTTATTGACGTTTCGGCTTAATTCTCAAGCCTTTTTCAAAATATTTTATTGTCAGTAAAGCGTGGAATTTGTTAATAAATAAAAAATAAAAAAATATGGGGAAACACTTACCAACACAAATTTTGTAAACAACGGGACATGGCTTAATAACAACAAAACGATTTGTCTATATATATATATATATATATATATATATATATAAGACATATTAATGACAATGTGAACATTGAATTATGGAATGGGAATTACAAACTGATTGTAAATTACAAATGACATTGTACGAATATTGACAAACTAAATAAATTAATGAAGTGAAATTCATAATGTAAATATTCCTAAGAAATAGTTAATTATTGATAGAGAAATTTAAAAAGAAAAAATTTTTTATCGAAGATGTCAGACAAGACAAAAACCTCGTTGTAATAAAAACTTAAATAGGAGTTGAACTTATTTGTGAGAATAGATTTTTTTTCAAAAGTTTGAAGATAGGAAGAAAATAAGTTTGGTTAAGATGTATTTGGGTATTTAGACAATTATTATCGTTTGAAATTTCATTTGTAATTTCCAAATCTTCAAGAAGATCAAGTTGTAAATTATAACCATTAACGTTGTGTAGGATAGATAGTGAAGTCAAAATTATGATTACTGTTTTTAATAAGTTCCCCAAAACTCGAAGTTTGTGTCTATGTAAATGTTCACGTGTTCCAACTGAAAATTTAATTTTGTCTTTGGTGTTGTAAGTATGGTACCTAGATTATTCAGGGATTTGAAAGAAATTCTGACATTTGACGATAAATCATTAAAGTAATTCGAAATTTGATTAGAGATTTCATAAATATAAAGAAGTGAAAAATATTTCATTGATGGGGTTGTTTGATCTTGGTTGAATTAATAGCACGTTCAATTATTGATAAATTTATGTTCACCTTTTCTTGTTCCAACATTTTCTTGATTTTTGCTTTTATTTGCCGGTAAGATCCTTTTAGACTATCCATTTTTTTATAACTTCACTCACATCCCGGTTAAATGTACCCCTCCATTCTCTCCAAGCATCCCCTTTCTTAATTTTATTAAAATACATTTCGTGTCTCACATTTAAAAAAAAAGGCCGATTTATAAAACTCTTTAATTAATTGCAAGCACGTCTCATGTGAAAAATCCATTTGGTACCGGGCCCGTTCGGCGCAACGTGTTTAGTGTTTAATGCAACAGAAAACCCGTCCAGACTGAGTAAGAAATTCTTTTGATGTACCGACAATGTTCGGATCGGCTGCCGCACGTTTTGAGTGTGCTCAGCGCGTTCGTGCGTCTGTCAACATCTGAATGCTCATGCGGCGCAAAATGCTCATTCGGTGCGTCTGCTCAGATGTGAACGGGGCTTTATTTACATAAAAAAAAATTTATGATGGGATTTATCGAGGCATGTTGAACGTGTGAAATTTATTTCGTACTTCTGTAGTGAATCTAACTGATAAAATGCTTGCAAAGCTGACCCACACCCATTCCTATTCCTTATCTATACACATGGAAATAATCTAAGGATATTTTATTCTGAAATGGAAAATTTCAACTATGTTGAGGTTTTCCAAGTGAAAATTAAAACAAATTAATTTTGACAACTTCTTTAAGTTTAATTGGTAAGAACCGTAGCAAGTGGAAGAAGTAGTCTCTGCCTTTCCCTCGTGAAAAAAAGGCGTGACTCTATGTACCTATGTATGTATGTTTTTTAATATATTTTAATAAAATTGGGACGCTGGGAACATGATAGAAAAAAAATAAATAAAAAAACAAATAGGTACATGAATTCTTAAATAAAACCTTATATATTGTCATTGGTTTATCTTTTTCAATGATCAGACCTAATCTTCTACTAAATTTTGAGCAAACTCCGGAGTTATTTCTTGCCAAACTCTTTAAATGCTCCGCCATATTTCGTCTGTATTTTGCGCTCGAAAATCATTAAATTTATTAATGTTTTTTATAATATGTCCCCATAAATTTTTCATTACATTAAGTCCGGAATCCTCGAAAGCTAAGCATGAGTCTGAATATTTATCAGAAACAACTCTAGCAGTATCAACGGGACAAATAAATACCTCTAGATTCCAATAAATACAGTATACACAGACGGTAATATAGTTTTTAAAAAATTTATATATGCCTCTGCAAAAATTCGTGTTCAAATTCCGATTCCATGAAAACTGATTCAACCCCACACATTAACCGAGAAACGATTGCTGTTAGCAGCATTTCGGCTTATCAAACCTTGTGTTTGGCGGTCTACATTATCTGACTCTACCATTGAAACTCGACTGAAATACTTTTTCGTTTGTAAAAACAATGCCCTGCCAGAAAATTGGATTCACGCCATAAAACTCCATTGTAAAGCCATCCCTGTTTTCCTTATTAGCTGCAGAGAGGTTAGGATTTTTTGCAGCTGGATGGTTTTTAAGGTTTAAAGTTTGTTTTATGCGTCCCTGCAAGTTGTGTGTTTCGAGCTTAATGTCTTGAATGGTCGTTACACCAAATATTCCTGCAACCCTTTTCGGACCATCCTTCTTCAGTTAAAGTCGTGAATCTCATTTTTTTACAATTCAAACAAAAATAATTTAAAAAAAAACTTAACTTTTTTGATTTTTGATTCCAAGATGTGAAAGGTAATTTAAAAATCCGGACATTAAAATGACACTTTTTTTGATATTTTATATATTTTAAAAATATATTTTAAAAGACATATTTACAATGTCACAAAAAAGTGTCCGAATTTCAAATTCGCTAACTGTACCTAAGTTTAATGCTCAAACAATTTTGTTTAGTTTTTCACAAAAGAATAAAACATTTTTTTTTAAAGAGTTATTATCAATTAAAAACTTGTCACGTAAACTAGGACCGTTCCTAACGACAATGGCCAACTCTAGTTAAAGGAATCAAGTTGATATGCTTCGGTGCATTTGGATATCCCTGTCTACCAGCTCACTGGAACGAATGAGACCTTCGGCCAATGTCGCTTTGTGCGACAACATGGCAGGATATTTTCAGCAATAATCGACTTAACTGTTTGCTTGGAGAAGGGTCTTTTTCCTTTGCAGAATTCGTCGACGTTGCTGTGTTCTACGAACGTCGATCTTATGGAGCGTTTTCAAAGTTTCGTCAGTCCCACCCCCACTTGCGGGGCGGAGATAGCCGCAAGGGTGTCGTCAAGATTTTTTTTCAGAAAGGGGAAAACGATTCTCAAATTGCTTTTGGAAAGTTGATTGTTTTTGTGCTTTATGAACATTGCAAAAGCGACTAAGAATTAACGCATCGGTCAAATTGATTTAAAACTACTAAGTATAAGTTGGGGATGTCAATTAAAAATATTACTTGAGTTTAATTAAACAAAAATAAGTAAATTTACTAATGACGTGTTTAAAATGCCCTATTCTTAATCTGGTAAACGCTACTTGATCTCTCCTTTTCATAGGAATTTGGCTTTACCATTTTATTGTGGGTAATTTTATTTGCCTTAGTTTTTGGTGTGAAACGTCTTATTTCAGTTTCTCACCTATAGGAAATTATATCGGGATTTTTACAGTACTAGCATCTTCAGTGGCATGACGTACTGTGATATGTGCTGAGAGATTACCTTGAATATGTGGTCCAGATTAGAATTGTTCTTTTCCCCATTTTGAGTAGACGGTGAATTAATGCATGAAATTTCTGAACTAACAAATTATCATTGTAAGCATCACTTATTGCTTCAATGGTATTGAGAGAGTTTCTACAAATAGTTGGGGTATGTTGTGGCATGAATTCTGTGTGGCTAATAATTTGCCAAATGGCTTTATATATACTTACTAGCTATAGAGTATTATTGTCCATTTGTAGAAAATTCATTAGCAGTGCCGTATTTATTGATCAGTTAAAAAAATTCCTGTTGGTATATAGAGGGATTTGTTTAGAATTTATTAAATTTGAAGCATTTCTTGTTAATGGTAAATAGGTTTAATTTTCATGGAGGTACTTCGTAAAACTGTATTGGGTATACTATCGAAAGATTTTCATTATACTAATAGTTCTTTGAGTTCCTTTATCCGGATATTGGCAGGTCGAGTAATTGTGCTCCGGCCCTCGTACAGATCGAATGATTCATTAAAATATATTGTGTTATGGTTGGGGTGGTGAGGTTGTGCCCATATTCCAGCTTCATAGAGATAGATAGATAGAGAGTTAGCAATTGTATTCTAAGAGAAAGACGAGCGATTCCAGATGTCGATTCCAGAGGGCTTGTAGGAAATGCACCTAAAGCTAGTTTCAAAGCGCATAATTGAATCCGTTTAAGTATGTTTAGATGAGATTGCCTAACGTTATGATGGAATACTTACTCAAAAACGAAAATATAAAAATTTCTAATTGTAGTTGTAATTACTCATTATGTAGATAAATACATCGTACATAATATCTAAAATAAACCTTTTTTTTCTCGTTTTAAACTAATGCACTGATATTGTCCTGAATTGAATTTGAATCAAAATTGTCTACAAAAAATATAAATTTCTATTGACATTGCACTGAAAATGTATTTTCCGAATGAAAAATATTACATAAAATGTTAGCGCTGTAGAAAATGTAATTTTCTTTTTTTATACCACACAAACAAGTGCGATAATAAGCAATAAATAACAAGAAATATTTTATTATTACTGTAAGTTATGTATAATATTCATTAATAATAATGAAGAAAGGCCAGGTCAGAAGTACCAACAACATGTATGAGAGCACTAATGAAAGTAGAGGAAGCAAAATATTTGTGTAAGAACAGTAGTAAGTGGTAGGAAGTGGTCTCTGCTTACCCCTACGTGAAAAAGGCGTGAATATGTGTATGTATAATGATAAACTGTAATTGTACCAGTTAAAGTGGTAGTTTAATTTTGGTCAAGGGTAAAGTGACAATTTAAAAACAAATACATAAAATTGTTAAAATCAGTGCGTAGTCGTCATTCATTATTAATAGAAAGAACCAAAATTAAAAAGCTTTAAATTTTGTCATCGAATAATTCGGTTCCTATTTTCCTCCCTATAGTAACACCCTTACGATCGAATAACTATAGATATTTTCTTCTCCGTTGCCTGTCTTGGTATCGTTTTGTTTCGAAAACCGCTGGTCTCATGAAATTATGTTTTGGCCCTTTGCCAATATCAGATTTAGCCGTTCATTCACCTGAGACTTCATCAGTGAGGTATTGTCGAGGTACCTATATAAAAGCTTTCTGCTTTTTTCAATTTATTGGGGAAAAACTCTTTCTATATAACGCAACGCTTCAAAACTTTATGACTGTTTGGAAAAGAACAACTACCTTTTATAGCGATTTCCCACTGGATTTGCTAACTCGAAATGTTAAATAACGAAATATTAATAACAACGGAAATGAATTAGTAATGAATGTTTATTTTTTGGGTTAATATAACTGTTTGTATTAATATTTTTTTTAGTGATTTTATTTCTGCTCGTGGATTAAACTAAGATATTGTGACACGTAAATATTTTCCCGTTTGTGCTGTGTTTAAAAATAGAAAATAAATAATAAATATTTATTTCATTACTTGTGTATTATATTGATTTGATAATTTTTTTAAGAAACAATACGCTATTTCACTACGTATTAGAAATTGTGGTAGAATTATTGCATGTTGTTTTTTATTTCAATTGCCTAGGTACTGTTATTTTTAGCAATGAATATTAGTTTCAAGACGAACAATAATTATAATTTAATATTTTATTGGTTTTAATGTTTTTCACCGTGAAACATCACATTGTCATTGAGGTAATACGCAGAATATATTTCATTGTTTGTCCATCGTGGACAAAAAGTATTTATTTATAAACGTTCTTTAACTAAAATAAATACGCAGTAGGTAATCTTACGTAATTGCAGGATTTTTTAAATAAAATAGAGTTACCGCATTTATAGAGTAGATTATAAAACCATTTTAAAATGATTGCATGTAGCCAAGCAGGGTTCTATATAATAATTATTATATAAATAAGCTATAAATCCTCAATTCTGTTGGTAAAATAGTAAAATCTATTTGCTGATGGACCAAAGTACGGCAATCCCAAACCATAAATATACTTGGCAGTATACTAAGGCTAGCTTGCCTATGTATTACGCAGGCTATGAGAACAACCCCCACTGCTGCTATGGAAGCAATGCTAAACCTCCCACCTCTAGATATTTATATCCGGGGCGAGGCAGGACAATGCTCGTATAGACTAGAGCAACAGAACTGTTGGAAAGATACTAAAACACATGGGCATACAACCATAAAAAATATAATCAGACACCCATTTCTAGGAATGGCAACTGATTGTATGTGTGCAGAAATATCCTTTGAGAAAAACTATGAGGTTGATGCAAAATTTAGAAATGACAAAGGAAATGATGATCAACCTGGTGAACTCACCTGGTACACAGATGGATAAAAAACCAGCGAAGGAACTGGCTCAGGCGTCTATTCTTCAAAACCCAAATATAAGCAAAAAACTCATTGGAGAGACGTGTCTCGATCTTTCAAGCTAAAGTACATGCCATAAACGCTTATGCTGTTGAAAATCTGAGACGGGGATACGAAAAACGACACTTAAAGCTATGGCATCACGGTAAATAGACTCAAAAATTGACCGGAAATGTGCCGGAAACCCACGAACCTTGGCTAGACATAACAAAGTCAATTTGTAGTGGATTTCTTCTTTTTTCTTCTTTGCCTTTTAATTCGTCCAGTTTTGAACATAGGCCTCCCCTGGTATTTTCCAATCATTTCTGTTTTGTGCTTTTCGTTTCCAATGTGTTCCTCCTATCTTTTTGATGTCCGTCTGTTGTCTTTTTGTCTGACGGTATGATCTGCGACGCTCCATTTTAGCCTGGCTATATGTTGTCCTGCGTCTTTAACTTTTGTTTTGTTTCATATCCAGTTGTTTTGTTTTTTATCTTTCAATTTTACTACTAGCATTGACCTTTCCATGGATCTTTGTATCTTTACTATTTTTTATAAGTTTGCTTTAGTCAAGGTCCACGTTTGGCATGCGAATGTAAGAATCGGGAGTATGCATTGATCGAATACTCTCGTTTTCAAGTATTGTTGGATTTTATGGTTTTTTAGGACCTATTTTAGTTTCCCAAATCTTGCCCAGACTAATCTGACCCTTTTTTTATTTCCGCTGTTTGATTTTTTCTGTTTATTTTTATTATGCCAAGATGCAGACAAACTAGCTATGCGGGGCTCTGGCACACCATTTATTGGACTAGAAACAATAAAAGGGATACCCAAGGCCAGCGTTAAAGCAGCGATCAATGGCTGGGTCCACTCTCAGCATCAGCTAGGCACAGCAAGTTAATGCTAAAATAATTTTCACCCAAGCAAGCAGGAAGCTGCTTTCGCTAGGTAGGAAAAAACTTAGAACAGTAGTAGGGCTTACTACCGGACACTGGTTTTTAAGGAAACATCTGCAGAATATAGGCGTGTCCGATTTAGAAACCATATGCAGATTATGTAATGATGAGGAGGAAACAGCCACTCATATTATTTTCGAGTGCGAAGCCACCACCCAGTGGAGGAACTACCTGAGTTGTATACAAGACCAAGGAAGTGATCCACCTGGGGCAATAGCGATACGAGAGCTTCTACTTCTTAACAGGAAAATTGAAGAAATGGGACTAAACTAAGGAGCTGGAAAGGTACAAAAAGCAGACAATGCTGCAGTGTCTAGGAAAAAAATTAGACTCCTTCCATAACTCCTACTTATTCATTCATTTATTCAAATACTAAGCAATTCGCACGCAATCACAAAACACTAAATAAACTAATTTTGGCTCTAATTACGTCACCATTACAGACAACAGACTGTTTTGTGACAGTTACCAAGCAATCAGCAAAATTTATCAGAACAACGTATACTACGTGTTTTCAGTCAGTAAGTAACTCTTGTTGAAAAGCTTCCTAATATACTGCGCGCAATCCTTACTATCAGGGACTGTCTATGATTGCTGTAAAACACACTTAACGTTGCAAGAACATGCAGCTTTGGGGCAGAAACGTTTCTGCAGGAACGCTTAGTTTCATCTGAGCTTGCGTCCGTTTATAGCTGCTGCAAAAATAATCCCACTATTTTCTTTACAACCAAAACAACATTAAACTAATTCATCAGCAACACATAATAATACACTTGGCTATGTCCATTTTCGGTTTTTTGTTTTTTTTTTATGAAAATAGTCGCAAAAAGGGTAGACCTATCGTGTGGGCCGCGGACGACCCGCACTGCGACTATTAGAAGGGGAAGGGATTATAGAAAGGAAATGATTGTGGACAAGCTTTTTAAAAAGTTGCAGGTCATAGTTCTCTGGAAAAAATGATTTTGGAAGCTTATTCCATTCCGTAGCAGCCCTGTAAAAGAAGGATTCTTGATGAAGATTGGTCCTTGTAGTGTCAATCTTGAGAGTAAATGGGTAAGACTGATCAGCGTGCCGAGTTCTTCGGCCGAATGTGGCCAATGGTGGTACAAGAGTTTTTATTTCTCTGGAGCATCTGCCATGGAAATATCTGTAGAGCAATGACTGGTCTGCAACTCTTCTTCTATGTTCTAGAGGGTGAAGGGTATCTGTGAGAGTTGAGCTGTTTATCAAGCGAATGGCTCTTTTCTGAATGGAATCTAGAAGACGAAGAGAATGCCTTGGTGCTGAACCCCAAATGTGCGAGCAATACTCCAGTAGAGGTCGGATTTGAGCCTTGTACGTCGTCAACAGTTGATCAGGAGTAAAAAACTTTCTGGCTTTCCACAGAAAACCTAGCCTCTGGCTTGCCGACTTTGCGATGTTAGTAACATGGTCATGCCAAGACATATTATTGGACACCGTGACTCCCAAAATCGAGATGGAGGGACTTGGTTCAAGGGTATTTCCGGACATTGTGAAGGGATGATTTGAGGAATTCACTTTCTTGGAAAATGTGGCACTTTGTGTTTTTTGGGCGTTAAACCGAACAAGATTTTTGGTTCCCCACTCGACGATTGCTTTAAGATCTCTATTGATGGAATCAACCTGTTCCTGCATGAGTCTATTTGTATCATTCACCGAAAGTGATCGATAGGATGAAAAAGTTGAGACAAGTGTGCTATCGTTTGCGAAACTGTAAATGGGGTTCGTGATGGTTTTCAAGAGGTCGTTGATTGCGTGATTTAATCGAAAAGTGTCAATAAATTTATTCTTAACACTGGAGTAATTCTCTTGATTAAAAATACTTATCATTGAACATGATCAACACTAATTTAAATACGACTTTATTGTTTCTAAAATTACTTGCATTTGAAACCAAATCTTATTTTTAAATTTTATAATATTGAAAATTACTCCTGAGATATTCATCTTTTTAATATCCTTATGTTACTTGTAGATTAAAGCGGTTATTATAGAAGTTAAAATTTAAAGATTAATTGTTTATCTTATTTGATTATTATATTAAAAATTTGTTTTATCTTTCTAGTTGCTATCAATCATACAATTCAAATTTAATTTGGGTGTTGAAATTTAAAGAAATATTTTTAGTTGCATTGTTATATTTTAAAAAAAAATCATGTTTTTCTACTCTTTATTTTTATACTAAAACCAATTATCCAAATTGCACATTATTTGTGTTGTTTATTTGTTATTTACCGATTTTAAATAACCGCCCTAAAATACGTAAACATTATTTCGGATGCGCTTACCTACATGAAATATTTATCTTATAAAAAAAAATTAAATTAATAGTAATTGTTAACTATTATACCTTGGTGAAATGTGGCAAGCGTTGAGCCTGGAAACACTCTCGAGAGTCTGAAACAATAGAATAATAAAATAAAGAGAGACAGGATCAATGAGAACATAAAACTGTAAAGATGAAAGATACATCCATAAAACTAATCTTTTGATTTTCACGATAGATACATGAAACACTGATAAATATATATGGCTTCTTGTTATCAATACGATGTATTATAAATCAAAATATAGCGGTGCTTCTTGAATACAAAAGGAGTCCTAGAAACTCTATTATTTATTAATGCGTAAAAACAATCCATGGTAAATACGCTTATAAATAAATGAATGCCCTTTATAAGATTTACCAAAGTTGTTTTAAATTTATCCAAAATGTATTCTTTTGTAAACCAATTTTAAAATCATGTTAAATATTTTTATATTCTGTGACTTTTCATTTCATTTTCATTATTTAACCGAAAAAATTTGATTTTTAGTATGTTAGAGCTACAAAAGCCAATCAAAGAACGCAAAAGGCAACGATTGAGGATGTAAACAAGGCAAGGAATGAGTATAAAAGGTTAAAAGGTATGGCAAAAGAGGTTGTGGCAAGAAAGCAGTAGAGTGATTAAGATGAATTTGATAAAAGGTTATTTGACGATTTCCAAAACAACAGAGGTAAAAATACTACCTTGCAACTGAACAAATTAGAAACAAAGATGGTAGTATGGTAAAAGGAGAGGAATGCGTTTTAAAGAGATGAAAAGAATACTTCGAACGAGAACGAGGATACATAAGTACAGGCCCCGTTCGGAGACATGAGTGAAAGTTGCTATGAAAGTGAAATTAGTACGACAGAAATTGTGGAAGCGTTGAACAGTCTGAAATTGGGTTAAGCTGCTGGGATAATCGTGCCGCTTTACAATGGAAAAGGTTCGCAACAGGACCTTAAGAACTACCGAGGTATTAGTTTACTTAGCATAGTTATCAAACTATATGCAAAGATATTGATTAAAAGAGTGACCAATGAAACTAAAAAGGTGATATGGGATGTGCAAGCAGGATTTAGAAGAGAAAGATGTTGTATGGATCTGGTCTTTTCATTACGAGGGTATAGTCGAAAAATTCTTAGCTAGAAGTCAGAAGGTCTATTGCGCTTTTATAGACTTGGAAAAGGCCTATGACAGAGTGGTAAGGAGAGAATTGTGGTCGACATTGTCTATGTATGGAGTGAGCGGTAGTTTATAACGAGCACTGAAATCACTTTATGAGGATTCCACTGCTTGTGTCAGGATAAACAAAGCTTGCACGGACTGGTTTAACATCGAAAAAGTTGTGAGACAGGGATGTGTGGCTTCGCCATACCTGTTTAACTTATACATAAACGATTGTTTAAAATATTTGAAAGAGAGTGCGTATGGATTAAAAATGAATAATTTGACCGTCAAATGCCTTCTTTACGGCGATGATCCAGTGATATTAGCGTCATCTGTTGAGGAATTATGGTTTATGTTATGCATGAAGCCCTAAAAATCAAAGGGATGAAAATAAAAGTAAGCAAAACAAAATTAATGGTTCTTGAAAGAGAAAAAAGCATGACAAACTGTAAAGTTCTAATTATGGAAGAAAGAGTGAAACAATTAAATGAATTTGTATACTTGGGTTCAAAGTTTACGAAAAACGAAAAGTATGACAGTGACAGTAAGTAAATGAGTTTGTGTACTTGGGTTACAAGAGATGGAGTGACTCGGTTGGATAAAGTAAAGAATAGAAAGATAAGGAAACGCTGTGGTGTAAAAGAAGATGTGGTTACAAAGATAGATATAGGAATGCTTAGATGAAGAGTAAGAAAGAATGGATAAACGAAACAAATTTATAAGGCAAGAGTGAAGAGACAAGTCGGTAGAGGTCGACCCCGTCGAACAAATCTCCATCAGATCAAAATTGTTTTGAAGAAAGGCTAGGCTAGGTCAAGAGTACCAAAAACCGACGAGCATATATGAGAGCACTGATAAAAGTAGATGAAGCAAAAGATTTGTGTGAGAACCGTAGCAAGTGGAAGTAAGTGGTCTCTGCCTACCCCTACGAGAAAAAGTCGTGACTTTATGTATGTATGTATGTAGAGCTATAATATTTAAAGACGACAGTAACGACAAATAAATATAATAAATTTTCATTCAAGACAACCGGGAAAATCTTATGTGCATTATTTTTTGTAAATTTACTGGACATGAAATAAATACATCATTGCCAGATGTTAAAAACATAAAAAGATTACAAGTTATAAATAAATGTTAACGTACTGTTTATGAAAATTAATTTATTGTAATAAACGTGAGAATGTTTGCCAAGTAGACCAAGTAATTGTATAGAAAGTTTAAGTGCCTTACCTTCCTTCAAAGTAGAAGTAGAAGTAGGTTCTAAAAGAAATATTTATAGTTCCATACAATGTTGTTGAAACGCTTTAAATAATTTTGATTTTGACTTAAAAAAGAATTGCAGAAATCACGTTAAAGAAAAATGTCTGACGTCTCAATCTGTGAAAAGATTTGAGGAAAAAGTCTCCGCCCCAGATGTTAAGGGGATAATAAATTTTATTATTAAGAAAATCTTTATTTGTATCTCTCAGTCACGTTTGTGATAAATTACGTCTCAAATATATATCGCATTTCCTTCAGCCATTTCTACTTTGGCACGTTTCACCACGTTCATACGTCCAGCAAGATTCTAGAGCTGTGGATAGAGGATTATTACACAAGGAAAAATAGTTGTGTAAAATTATTAACAATAGCACATTATTAACTTTTTGCATCAAAAGTTCTAACTTGTAATACTGAGCTAATTTAAATAACAATAGGATTAATGACATTTCTTTCTCTACATTTACTGCCTGCAGAAAAAGGGGAAATAATTGGAGGGGATAGTTTATATAACGTTTGTATGATTTAAGAAAAAATGAAATTATGTTGATTTGGTAATCTTGATCCTTCGACATTTACAAGTTGACAGTGACGTTTATGTATCCGTTATAAAAACGTAAACGGCTAAAAAAACTATTTAGTTAGACTTTTAAATAGGTCTTGAGAGGTGATTGGGGTTTAAAGAAGTAATTTGAATAAGTATATATGTTCAAATATTAAAACTCAATATTAATAATAGTTATTATATTATACATTTTTGTAAATATATTTTGCCATTTTTTTATTTAAAATGTGTTGACATGGCAAAAGTTTAATCTGTTTAACTTGTAGTTCCACTAAATAAAATTTTATTTAAGCTTTAGTTTGTTAAATATTAGTATTGATTCATATCTTATTAATGTCACCTTCTTATATTTAATGTTAGGCATTTTTAAAAAAATGTTACGTAAAATATTTACATAAATTAAAAAGTAATATTATGTAATAAACTCAGTTAATTTACTAATATTTATCACTATTAAATAGTTAACTGGTTCTGGTAGTATAACAAAAGTGAAAGTTAATTATTAACATATCAGTCGGTACCACGGCTCACCTCACCTCACCTATCCATTGTTATTTAACATTTAGTTAGATATTTGTCAAATACCGTTAGGAACTTCGTTCCTATCGGGTGACCGATAACCCCACACGGCTTGTTATTTTATTATTTGGAACTACAAAGTTACACATTTTGTTTGTTAACGTGATAACTCGTAATACCACTGTCTATTTAAACGTACTTTAGATAAAATTCTATAGATATTTACAAATATAAATAAAATATTAATTGCATTGTCCACTTGAGTTTGCTTAAAAATATACAAACTATTTTTATTAGTGTAATAAATTTTGTCTTACCTATTAGACAACTCGAAGGGATGAAGAACTCTTTCCACGTCCCCGAACAGTTTGACGCATTGGATTTAACACTTGCAATGGAAAAAAGTTGCCCCTGGAACAGAAAACGAAAAACGGCTGTTATTTCATAAATTTTTACATGACATGTTTACAGCTACCATTAAGTGTCGAAGAAAATATATGAGTATTAAAATTGCTTCTAACAACTTATTTTAGATATTGCATAATAATTCTGTCGTCATTATTACTAAATATTTTATCAATGACAACTTATATCAAAACGAAATTATACCAATTTAGTCGACATTATTTAAAAAAATCATTACCAATGTTGGTACACGCATGGAAATACTCTAGGGATATTAAGTAATTTGGATTTGAATATTGTTGAGTTGGTTCAATAAATATTCAAAAAATATTGTTTTTTTAATCCACATTGTGTGTCACTGTATTTTTAAAAGTTTTTGCTTTAGCATAAAAAAAGCTTAACAAGTTTTAAAATTATTCTATATTTTATCGCTTTAAATACTAAAGAAAATATGCTTTCAAAGTAAATCAGCATTCAACATTTGTTCGCGTTTTAAATAGTCTCTTTCCATCTTTAATTTAAAAATTCATTGGCATGCTAGAAAATGACGCTCGACAAGCAGAAGTAAAGCCAAAATTTGGCACTGTTTAAAGAGAAATTTCCCGCTTTCATACCGAAAACTAACAGAACGCACGAGATATACAAATATAATGAAATTCGCAAACAGAGCATACAGAATATGCGTTTTTCGCGAATCGTGATGCGCGATGCGTGATTTATTGGTGTATGCAGGTAGTTCGCGGAAATGAAAAGAGCCAGTTGGTAGGTACATACCGAAATGCGAAATGTATAATAAAATAAATGTTATTAATAATTATTCTTGAAGAAATCAAACACAGTTTTAACCTGGTTGACACTGGAGGTCCCTTGAAACAAACTATAGCGCACAACGCATGGACGAATTAACTATGAACACAGCCTGATTTTTGACAAATAAGCGGTTCGTGTTAATGCGTAGCCTTTGATATTCGTCAACTTACCGCCTCCAAGAGCAGATCATTGCGAACACACGAACTATGTTGTTTGCGAATCAATTTTTAACGAACAAATCCCTACACACTACTCGCGAATTACCTGCGAATAACGTATCACGCATCGCGAATACATACGTAGTCTGTAGCGAGCTTAAGATATATATCAGTCTTTAAGGCAATCGCGTTGCTCGTGTAGCTCGGACTAAAGACTATAGCAAAATTTCCAATGGGGTTTTATTTGTTTTTCAGACGAGGTAAGATTTAAGATACCTATAGATATATTTGCGATCCACATCTCGACATAAACCTAAGGTAAAGGTTAGCAAAATGTTACATAAGGTCAGTTCTTCTGTATGGAGTAGAGACATGGACCTTAAAAATAAAGAGCATGAATAAATTGGAAGCTTTCGACGCATAATAAAAATTACCATGGACAGCAAGAGTGCGTAATGCAGAGGTCTTACGCATAGTGAACAGAGACAGAGAGCTTCTCCAGGTTATCAAGCGGAGGAAGACAGCATATCTGTATCACTTATTATGCAATCCCAAAGATTGGATATGTTGGACAGGTCTGGACTTAATAAGAACGGCGGAGGATAGAGAGGAGTTTGCTGTTGTAGTCGCCAACCTCCTTTAGTGGAGATGGCACCCAAAGAAGAAGATAGATATATTGACTTAAGACGTGTAAGAGTGTAGAGAGTACCGAGCAATAAAGAAAGATTGAAGTATATACAGGTGATTTATTTTAATAAAAGAGATACAGTAATGGTTTGGGACTGAATCAGCATCGGAGGTAATAGGACCGATAATGTACGACCAATAGTGGCTAGTTTTCTTGATGATAGTAGTATTAAAAATTTTCACTAGAGCATTTATGGGTTCATGGTTCAACAAGGAATTTTGAGCGGTAGCAGAAATTTTTAATACCGGGAACAATTATTTAAGGCTTTGCAGTGAGCATGGATACCTACAGGTACCTATAGGTACCTCATCAAGAAATAGATTCTATCGATGCAAAGACTATGTCTAGCTTTCAGCTTAAATGGAAAGAATTTAGATTATTATTTATATAGTTCAATAATATGAACACAAAAAACTCATTAAATATTTTAAAAAACATTCTTTTAAAAAAAAATTCATTAAATTAGTCCATTCCGAGGTAATTAATTTAACTATGTAGTAAAAATAAATCATGTAGGTAAATAATCACTTTTGTATATTATTCATTTTCATTTTTATTTTTATTAGTATCCTTTTTAACTCCGAATTCAAAAAGAAAACTTGTTCATTATTAACGCATACTCGTATTTTACAAACACTTTTCCTGTTCTCAAACATAGCATAGTATTTATGAATCTTTTTTTTACAGTTCCTTTATCCATTCCATGTTGGACCGCAAGAAGTTTTACAGTTCAGCAGTTTTAAGGACTTTCGTTAGTTATTATCGATTAAAAACATTGCTAAAAAGATCTTTTTAAATTAAAGTGTGATTGGTTGCAGAAAAATGAATATTCATATCCCGGTTCTACAAAATAATTTTTTTTTTAAATGACTGCCACTATTTCGTAAATTTTAAAGTGCATTTATTAAAAAAATAATTGAATAATGCAACAGTTCAATATTATAATTATATTTTGCAATTATGTTAAATATATTATGTAGGAGTAAAATAATTATCCGCATTAACCTTCACGCTTTCAATATTAAATGTTTTTTCTTTAGAACGTAATGTACAGTTTATACGATTATCAATAAAATATACTGCTTAAACATGAATATTGTTTTTTACAACAAATATTGTGTTTGGCTACATACATAGTAATGCTATTAAGACATAAAAATAATTAATAGCATTTTACTTACGATTTAAACACAACATTAATGTGCAGGTTTAATTTTTATTCCATTAATTTTTATGCTGTCCTTAAACTGTATTATATTTGAGGCATGGATTTTTAGTTTAAATGATTTAGTTGGTGAGTTTTAATTTACCTTAAAATTTCATTGCGCTCATGTCAATTTTGCTATTGTTTGTAAAAGTAACGCACAAACTAAACTAATAAAAATAGCTTGGAAGTAAATAAATACATTTTTATTAAGGTTTATAAAATGCGTTGTCCTTTTTTGTATTCCAACACATTCTATTTGCGGCTTGGTGTCCAAAAAATTCATTTTATGAAAGGATTTTCGACCCTTTGTCGAAGGTATTATCAGGGGTAGCCGTATATAATTGATATTTGCGGTGCGATCCCCACGGAATGAAATAGTTTCGGTTCAGTTGGTCTTTATCTTTCCTAAGATGTCTCCATAAACCCTGATTACTTTCACAAAACTCAGAATAGTATGGTTCGTCATCCCGCAAAGAGTTTATACTTTTTAAAGGTTGCACAACATTTGATTAGATCCGAATTCAAATTAAAATGTTTGCTTAAAATTATAAAATAAATTGAAAATATTCCTCTGAACAACAAATATCTTAAATAGTTTGGTTAAACGTTAGCGTATGGCAGTTATAAACACATGCACTTAAATATGACAGGTAAAGTATGGTAGTTATACAAAATAAAATAAAATAAAACACAGGACAGAGCAGAACAAGATAATCACACGAGATATACATAATAATAATTTAAAGTTTTATGTCCAGATTTGAAATCCAGTCAATCGACTCTGGCGTAGCCATTCGGAAATCCTCAACATTGCCCGGGTAGGCATGTAGAGGGCAGTCACTCACAATGTGCTGGACAGCAGGGTTATCGGCACAACAGTCGCAGGATGGAGAATTACTTATGCAAGGAGTCTGCGCAGACACACCGTGACCTGTTCTGATCCTGTTGAGTGTAGACCAAGCTTTACGTGGGAGATCGAAGTCGGGTGTTCCTCGTTTACCATCTCTAGTAGTGATTCGTGGAGTTCTGGTGGAGCCATTTGAAGTATTTCTTCTCGCCAGCTACTCGTTATCTGATAATGGTTTCTGGGCAATAATAGGAGTCCACCTGCATCTTAACCTTTGGATGAGCAAGTCTGGTATGTCTGCATGTATTGGAAACTCAGGAATATTGACTATCTTGTTATATTCATTCGGCAGTGCTTTGGACCTACGCAGATTGGGTGGAGGTATGCGGCTCAATACTGGAAGCCAGTAAGTAGGTGTGTGTCGAATAGGGCGTCTACTTTTCTAATGTGGGGACTGTTTATCCACACAGGAGCAGTACTTTGTTACCGAGTACCGAGTACACCAAGCTTAATTCAGAACAGCGGAGAGTTGTTACATAAGCACCCCATGCCGATCCACACAGTTTTTGGATGATGTTGTTTTTTGAAAAATACTGGCAGCCAGACTTATTCTTGGAATCTCCTGGCTCAAACACTTGCAATCCAGTATGACCGAAAAGCTGCCTAATCAGTGAATTAAAATTTAATGAGGTGTATGAAGACATTCTGCACCAGAAGAAATGAAAACCAAAATAATTTAACTTATAAAAACATTATCCACTAGTTAAACTGAAGACCTCTTATGAGGAATGTGAAAACATAACAATAAGAATTTAACACCAATAACCAAATATTGCTCATTTTTAAATAGGGTTAAAACATAACTGGTTTAATATATTTAACAAAAATAAAGAAGTTAAGTTTAAAACAAACAAGCTAAATAAAGTTAAGATAATTTTCCGAAAAATTATTAATAGCAATTATTGATTTTAAATAATATTTTGCATAAATTGTGCGGCACAACGTAGGGTTCGTCAGCTAGTACCCTGCTCACCTCAGCGCTTGGCTTAGTTTACCCAGCTGCAGAGGGAAAAGGCACTTGTCAGAGAATATACAAAAATTATTAATAATCCTCAGCTCCCTATACACCAGGATATCAGAGCCCTTGAGACCAACAGACTCTGATTAAGGCACCCACCCATCTCGTCAGCCAAGGAGCTCCGAGAGTCAAATTTCAGCCTTCTTTATACTTGGGAACAATATTGCTCTCCATATTGCCGAAATATGCCCTGCATTAGAAAAAGACCACCTGGCTTCAACCAGCCCCGCAAGATATGGTCAACCATCAACAGAGTAATCATGGCAGATGTGCTTACTCTTTTCACAAATGGGGCCTAACGCCGACAGTCAGACCATTAAACATATAGTGGAGGAATGTGACTTACGATCCTACGAAGGGAAATTCCCTGACAGTAGCCAATGCAGCAGTGGACTACATTCGCAACCTAGATATCTGTCTGTGACCATAACAAAGTTTACTGTTTGTCATATTATTTAATGTATTTTTAGTGCACTCGTCATTTACATTAATGTTTTTATTTTTAAAAGATATGTTACCATGATGTGTTACCATACGATAAATAAATAAAAATTGATTTTAAAGAATTAGTCCTATTTGGAAAAAAGATAAAAATGCATGGGTTGTGGGTTGAAAATATTTCTTATAATGCCATAGAGAAAGTTTTGCGCAACCCTCATGGAGCGTTTTTAAAAAACCAGATTGGAAAACTGAACTCTGTGAGGCAAGGCGGTCGCCACAGTTCTGAGGATAATATAATAGCAAAAGTTTTTCTTCTTTGTTTCATCCCCTATCGTTATTTCAGAAAAATATCTGTCACGAAGAGTAAAAGTTATTTAATTTCTGTCCCATTTGAAAACAAGAAAAGATTTTCCTTTCTCTGGAGCTCTCTCCCTCTTTTTCCTCGGTATATAATTAGAAAAAATTGATGAAGGTCTCGAGAAAACCGCAGAGGCTTCGTTATAAAAAGTCTTTAGAAATCTGCAAGATTTGATGTTGCGTACGTAATTAGGGTAACTAAGGATCTTAAATGGGAAATATAATTTTGAGGTTATATTTCTCCAACAAACCATTGGCGGAACATTTACTGCAGGAAGAAAAAAAATGAAAGAATATTGCAAATCAAATATTTTTATAACAAAATATCAATTTGTTAAATAAATATAGTGTTGCTCGAATAGTTACGCAGTTTATAAGAATTACAGTGCAGTAAAAAACTTTATAAATTATTCGATAATTAGTGATAATAATAACTTTTACCGATGTTTAAGCATCAGATCTGTCTTTCTTCGCACAAGATAACTGGTCATTTATTGATAGGTTTCTGTTAATTGTTTCAAAACAAATACAAATGTTTCTGGAAAAAATCTGGTTGTTAGAAATATTGCTTCCAAGACATATCAAAACATGAACTAATTAATCAAACTTTAATTCTTTTGATGTCAATGGATTCTTGAATAAAATAATTATTAAAACCACGATAAATATAGGAAAAAAAATTATAAGTTACCTTACTATAATGGTGAATTAAAAAACAAAGCAAAAAAAAAGACGTAAAAAATACAAACTTAAAAAAAATTACAAAAGACCCCAGAGTGATTAATTCTGGGAAAACTTATAAATCTTAAATCAATAATAAATCCAATACATAAAAATACAGTCTTTTATGGGAACAGTTAGTGAATATGAACACGAGAATAGCTGAAAATATGAATAATTTTTTTGTTAATAGTTTTTCGAATGTCTCCAATAGTATTCCACAATCTGACGTAAAGTGGCAAAATCTTTGAAGCAGATTTGGCTTCAACTGGATCTACGTCGAACTAATGATGTTTTAACTCTATCCAGAGAGACTTAACTGATCTTAGCTTAGTTAGCATTTAAGACCTCATGCTTTTCATTAAAAGCTCTAACTGGTTTTGAACGGTAGAGGGGGAGGGTACCGCCGTCCATAATGGTATTACAATGGGTCTAACGGTCTAATTGGCGTCCCACCGAATCGTCGTTTTAACCTAGCCTAACCATCCTACAATCTGAGTAATGGTCTCCGGCAAATTATCCAGTTATTAACAGTTCATTCCTTGAATTTAAATAGTCAACTGTGAGTATGTCCGCACCGTACTTAGCATTCATTGTATTCATTGTATGGACCCTGCCTCGCACAAACAAAGACACTGGTTATTTATTAATGTTTTTTTATCAATTATGTACAACACACCACGTGTGAGGGTCGAAGAAAAGTAAGTTTGATTTCAGAGTACGATGCTCTAATATCAGGCTAGGTGTGAGGTGAGGGTCGGTGCGTCGTTATGGCCAAGCGCATTTACCTCTATAATAACATTTTCTTCGCACACGTATACTATACAAAGAGCGGTGCGAGGTGCAGTTTATCGTTATTGCCACCGACTATAAACGATTACTTACTCCTTAGATAATAAGAACAAGTCTGAAGTACTGAATAGAGAATGTTTCCAAGAAACCTTCGAGGTACGTGATATTAAACCTAAACCTTTAAGAATATTTCCGATCAACTGAAAATAAGTAGGTACTGTTGTTTCTATACCTACCAAATACTCTACTGACTAAAAAAAAAATCCTTAAACTAGCAGTTTATGATCAATTAGTTGCTTACTTTGGTCATAATTTTTTTTTTTTTATGAAAGGGATTATAGAAAGGAAATGATTGTGGACAAGCTTTTTAAAAAGTTGCAGGTCATAGTTCTCTGGAAAAACTGATTTTGGAAGCTTATTCCATTCCGTAGCAGCCCTGTAAAAGAAGGATTCTTGATGAAGATTGGTCCTTGTAGTGTCAATCTTGAGAGTAAATGGGTAAGACTGATCAGCGTGCCGAGTTCTTCGGCCGAATGTGGCCAATGGTGGTACAAGAGTTTTTATTTCTCTGGAGCATCTGCCATGGAAATATCTGTAGAGCAATGACTGGTCTGCAACTCTTCTTCTATGTTCTAGAGGGTGAAGGGTATCTGTGAGAGTTGAGCTGTTTATCAAGCGAATGGCTCTTTTCTGAATGGAATCTAGAAGACGAAGAGAATGCCTTGGTGCTGAACCCCAAATGTGCGAGCAATACTCCAGTAGAGGTCGGATTTGAGCCTTGTACGTCGTCAACAGTTGATCAGGAGTAAAAAACTTTGTGGCTTTCCACAGAAAACCTAGCCTCTGGCTTGCCGACTTTGCGATGTTAGCAACATTAACACAGAACTTATCAAATATCTGAAGAAATTTGAGATAATCCATGACAGACAATATGGATTTCGACAACTTCGGTCTACTGGAGATTTGCTGGCTTATGTCACTTAGCTCTGGACAAACACTATTGAAAAGTTTGGTGAATCCCGTGCAATAGCCTTGGATATATCTAAAGCCTTTGACCGCGTTTGACACCAGGCATTGTTAAGTAAATTATCTGCCTACGGTCTCCCAACCAAACTGTGCCAATGGCTCTTGAGCTTCATGCAAGATCGCTCCTTACATGTGGCAGTTGATAATATTTCTTCTGATGCGTTTAAAACTAATGCCAGGGTCCCCCAGGGTTCCATCCTGTCCCCCGCCTTATTTCTTTTACACATCAACGACCTCTTGAAAACCACCACGAACCCCATTTACAGTTTCGCAGACGATAGCACACTTGTCTCAACTTACACATCCTATCGATCACTTTCGGTGAATGATACAAATAGACTCAGGCAGGAACAGGTTGATTCCATCAATAGAGATCTTAAAGCAATCGTCGAGTGGAGAACCAACAATCTGGTTTAGTTCAACGCCCAAAAAACACAAAGTGCCACGTTTTCCAAGAAAGTGAATTCCTCAAATCATCCCATCACAATGTCCGGAAATACCCTTGATTCTGGGAGTCACGGTGTTCAATAATATGTCTTGGTCATAATAAATTATTATTAGGTCGATAGTCAGGGTTTAGAAAAATCATTCACGTGAATCAGAAATTTAGTATACTTTCTCTAATTGTAAATAGAAAAATGCGTATGATGCCAAATAAATACACTGTAGCTGTTTTTGAAGACTTTAAGAAAGCATTTGGAACAATTGTCAGAAACCTTTTGATAAAAAAATTAAATTATTATATTGTAACAGGCTCTGTGCTGGCTTGGTTTATAAAATGCCTTAGTGAAAGAAAACAGAATACAAAAATCAGTTTAACAATACCTAATGAGAGACATATTAATATTGTTGTTCCCCAAAGAAATGTACTAGGGTCACTTTTATTTATAATGTACTTAAAAGATATTTAACTATGTTCTCGGGGCACAAGTACGTAATCTATTCGCAGAAGATACATTGCTTTTACTTCGAATACCAAAATGAATGCTAATAAAAACTAAATATAACCTAGACTCTATTAAAACGAAATAAAATTTAAAACATCTGAAATAAAGTATTAATCAAAATAATTAAAAAAAATTATATTTTTTTTCTAGAATAGCAAATAATTTGACTATTATTAACAAGGAATTTTATAATTTAACCTCATTTTCAATACTGTCCAACTTTAATGGACTTAGAAAAAAAAGGGAGTCACCCAACTTCAACTACAAAATGTTGAATTTTGTTTATATCTCTGGTACTGCGTGGAACTCTTTAATTGTTATTATTTATTATCTTTATTGTTAGATTAGGATATATCCTATTATAAAAATTAGACCCATTTAATTCAATAAGAAGGCAATTCAGACATTTTTGTAACAAATTGGAATTAATTGCATGTTGTTTCGTTCTTGAAAAAATATAAATTAAATGGAGGAAGAAGTTTATAAATATTTTAAGCTTGTGAACCAAAAAGTTATACTAACTTACCATTATTGCTAATAAATATATATATATATATATATATATATATATATATATATATATAAATTATAAACGTTTTTTTCTCCAAAAACTCCAACCTATCTGAAGGTGGACGAATGAAGAAAAATTTTCGCTAATCTTGATTTTTTTTTTCAAAGAAATCAAGTGTATTTTGATTTACCGTCTGTTGCGTAATAAATCTTAGTACGTTTGGTTTGTATCGTGTTTATTTTTATTGAAATTCTTGAATTATTTTAACTTTGGTATTTGTTTTTATTCACGTATTGATTTATCAATTTTCCCTGACTGGAAAATTTTTCTGGGCACCCGTCTGTTAAATTAGTATAGAAGTTTTATTCAGTATTTTATTCGAGACAAATAGAATAAAAAAAAATGCGATTTCTTTTTCTTTATATTCATCCTCCGTACATTCATATATATATTTGCCCATTTCTATGCATACCTCCTTCTCTAAGGGTACATAACTTCCGAAGTTCTGAATCCATGTATGTGTGTACTTTGTCTCTTTTTATTATTATTTTCCATAGTTCCTGATGAAAGCAGTAAATTTGGATGGCGGAAGGGCCGAACGGGACCCATCTAAAGTTTGCCTTCGACACGACAATAAAAAAATCAATTCAATCTAGCGATTGCAAAAAGTATTTTACCATACAACCAGTTCCCAGAAAAACAATCCGCCTAATCGCAGATGACTGCCTTTATCGTAAAATTGGATTTTGCATGAATAATTTATTTAATCCATTCAATATTCCTATTGAGTACACTCACTTACTTTTGCGGCTACAATACACATTTTATTTGGATATTTTCGAGCTTAGTACCTACCTATCAAAAAGTTATACATATATTCATGTGCGTAAAATATATGGCAAGTATTTATGAGTTATATGTTATACACTGTATCTTGAACAGTTTTTTTAAAACAATTTCCAGCAGAACATGTGATGTGGATAATAATTGTATTTTATTTAAGTTATATCGTACAACCTGTTATTGAAGGATTTCAAAATATGAATACATTTTTACTGTGTCACAAAGTCTACACTATATGGGTGAAATTTTTTATATTTTATCGTCAGAAAATTTTATTTTTAGTAAAAGTTGGTGCACTTCCTAAAACTTACATTTCCAAATATTTAAACGGTATGCAGTGAAGAAGAAAAAAAAATAGAAATTTTAAATAGAATAGAAAAATGAATCCTTCCTCAGCTTTATAATTGGAGCAAATGCTGGACTACGCTAGAAGCGCACACTGGTACACTGGTTTTTGGTGGTGTTGAGAACCTGTATGTATTATATCAAATAAAAAATACTTAATTGTCTGAAGAGAAATTCATTTTAAAACCAGCCAGTCCAATTAACTTCTGGTTTTGCGTAAATGTGAGAAAAAGGCGTCGAATTTTAAATCAATTGGAAGGTTTAAAAATGTTATTCTGCAAGGTTTACAATCATTTGTCGATGAGATCGTAAAAGTGAATGAAGAATATGGACTGAAATTGAACATTAAGAAGACGAAATATATGGTTATAAGTAAGTCTAAGAACCAACACACGATACTGTGGGCAAAGAAACAGATAATACAACGAGTGGCAAAGTTCACATATCTGGGATGTACATTAAACAAAGCATAGGATCATTCTCTGGAAATAAAATGCCGAATAGAAAAAGCTAGAGCTGTATTCGTGAAAATAAAGAATTTACTATGTAGCAAAGATTCAAGTTTACAAATCAAAAGACGCCTAGTTTCGTGTTATATTTACTCTGTTTTATTATACGAAGTCGATGTGTGGACTTTTTTGGAAGCCATAGAGAAAAGAATACAATATTTTGCAGACATTATGCGAAAAGAAGGAAAATATGGATTACTCCAGGTTATACTCCAGGAAAAGATTGAGGGCCAGACAGGTCCAGAAAGAAGAAGAATTTCCTGGCTTGCAAACCTGCGCAAGTGGTTTGGAGCAACATCAACCGAGCTATTACGCTGCGCAGTAAATAAAGTTCGCATTCCCTTGATGGTGGCCAACGTTTGGAACGGATAGTGCACTTTAAGAATAAGCAGAAGATTCTGCTGTTTCTTAGAGGCACTCCTTTAACATCCCCCATCTCTTCTTTAAAATGTCAAATAGCAACCCCTACCTTGTGATACATCAAATTGAAAACCCAAGAAAAATCAGCCATATAAACAACAATTTATTTGATCGATGTTAGATATCGTTTCTCGTTTCTGTAGTATGAAGACCATGTTAAACAGAAATTGCAAACACAATACCCAGAAGCAGGCAATACCCAGAAACAGATACCATAGCGGAGATAAGACTCCACTAATAAATACTGCCGTAGCAAAATTAACTTTTCCAAACCGAGGGCTCTTTTCTATTCAAGGTAAAAAAAAATACCTAAAAGTTTCATCGCCCTAGCTCTCCTTCTGAAGTTATCGTGCGAAAAGTACAAAATGCGGTAAATTTGAGGATCACCTTGTACGGCAGCTGCCTAAAGGAATGTACCGCTATGACCCATCTTCTAACTCGGTCTTGTCCTTCGGGCAAAACTTCTACCCTGTAAATTTTAGTGACCTACCGCCTCTCTGTCTCAAGATATCGTGCCCACGAGATTTTCCAACACACACAGACAAAATTTGAAACAACCGTCACGCTGAAAATGGTGCCATTCGACGCGTGGGGCCATGAAACGTGCAGCGCACATGGTTTTGGCGATTTTGTTTTTGGGGGTAAACCAATACTTTCCCTTTTTTACTCTTCGGTTCGGAAAAGTAAAATTAAACCTTTCTTGCATTGGCAGCATCTAAATCATTTGATGTAATGCGTGCAGCGTAGCAAGCTGAGGCTAGCCGCTTGCACAACCTAACATGGATTTTAAAATCTAATTTTTTATTAATATGTAACCCAAGAAACTTAATTTCTGTAGTATTGATAATTTTTTCTTTCTCTATTTAGGTTGGTGTAGGGGTACGTGAATTTAGCGATTTACATAAACACGAAACGTTCGGTAGTGACGCCAACTATTCGCTGATGTAACAATAATAAACAAAGATTGTTAATACCAACGTTGGGTTGAACTTATTTAAAATAACATCCGGTTAAAAATAAGTGCCCTAATGGCACTACATTAGGACTACATTATTAAAGAGTTCATTTGGAATTTGAAACAACGCTAATATTTAAAATAACAGCTGCCTACCCACAAAAATTTTCCTCTCATCACTACCTACAATAAAATATTATAGTAAAATTTTATCCAATTTATATTGTTTCCCAAATTATGGACGTTTGCTTAAAATGTTTATGATTTCTTTTACTTTTTTTGGTCCAAAGTTGTTATTTCACCCAATTTATATTACTAAAATCTTGACCTTTCGGCTTTCTGTTATTTCTTTACAATTCTATTTTTAAATCAGGTACCTTAAAAATGATGCTTCGCATATTTGGAAAATAAATTACTTATTAATTTGTTATGAAAATTTAGTACCAAATTTGAAAAACTATCCATGCAAGTTGATCTCACCCCTTCTGATTTTTTTTCTGTGAGGGTACCTTAAGAAAAAGGTGTGTGCTCGATGACAATTTCAGAATATTGATGAGTTATAAAATATTATTAGGGAGTGTTGTGAGAGTATTCCGACATCTTTTTAGACAATGACAATAAAAAAATTTATGAACGATTTGTGAATTTTTATTATTAAATTGTGTAATTTTATCCATTTTCATCAATTATTTCATAATGTAGTTATTATGTACATACTTACCAAGTGAAACAACAACTTTGAAATAAGAAAACTAAAATAATCATAAACTTTAAAAAAAAAATTATTTTGAAAGAAATAGTAAGTAGATAAAATGTAAATGTAAAATTTAATTATAGCGATGAGAGAGAGAGAGAGAGAGAGAGAGACCCTTAACGTGTCTATGAGTTACCGGTATTGTTTGTACAGCTTAAAATGATAATATTAGGCATAAATGGCTGTGATTTTTAATTAAAACTTTGTAACGTGCCTATTTTTTCCCTTCTACAGTTCCATTATAATTGGGTCTCTGATAGTTTTGTATTCCTCAGGTACTCGTAAATAGTGTCGCGTAATGGAAAGTAGCAAAAGAAGAAGAAGCATAAGAAAATAAAACCAGAGTTATCAAGGTTAATGGCAATCCAATAAACAATATCCGCTACGCAGATAATACCGCGATCCTAGCTAATAACCTGAAGACCTCCAATCCATGCTAAATAAAATCAACAAATGCGGTAAAAAGTTCGGACTACATATAAATATTGTCACAACAAAAATGATGGCGATTAGCAACCCCCTTGTCTCCGTAATATAAGAGACTGGTGTGGTATACGGAGCGCCGCAACCATTTTTACACAGGCCAAGGAGGGAATCCTGACTATTCAATGGTAGACAAAAATCTACACTGATCCCTTTTGGGGTTAAATTTTTTACCTGAAGAGGGTATATCCTAAATCGCCACCACTCTTGTCTTCAAAATAATTGTTATTACCGATTGTTATTAGCCTAACCTAACCTAACGTCCTAACCTAACACCAACATTACCTGGTGAATAAATGCGGGGACGTATTAAAAAAGACCCGTTTTATTTACTTTTAATAAATATATTTAATAAATACGTAGATTTGTAAAATGTGTCGGGTTTCATTTTTGCGTTTTTTATTATAATTTCCACAACAATAATCTGATTATGAAAATTATCTCTAGGAAGGTGTTAAAATACAATGATTATCCCTGCACATATTTTCTAATAAAAAAAGGGACTTTGTTCATTTTCAGCTTAATAGTTTCTAATATCCCAAACACCATTTGTTAAATGATCATTTACAGCGATAATTTATGTTAGTGATTGGTGAATGTGTAAAAAGAAAATTTTAAGAAAGGTAAATGTTGGTAAATATAAGTTTTAGAAGCTTTAGTGTCTACGTGTAAAAGTTGGGTTTGTAGAAAAACTATACT
Organism: Agelastica alni; assembly: GCA_950111635.1. Taxonomy (NCBI): domain Eukaryota; kingdom Metazoa; phylum Arthropoda; class Insecta; order Coleoptera; family Chrysomelidae; genus Agelastica; species Agelastica alni. The sequence continues at coordinate 43,249,797 of OX467712.1, read as the reverse complement.
TAAGATAAGACAATCAATCAAACTCATTGAGAAGACATGCCTCGGTCTTCCAAGCTGAAGTACATTCAATAAACGCGGGTACTGTGGAAAATCTAAGACGGGGATAAAAAAGAATATTATTCTCATTATATCAGATAGTCAAGTGGCACTTAAAGCTTTGGCATCATGGAGAATATACTCAAAAATCTTGGCTAACCATAACAAAGTCACCTTGTTGTGGATACCAGGGCATAAAGGTATTTCTGGTAACGAAGAAGTGGACTAGTTAGGCGGCGCCGTGAAAAACCATTTATTGGGTCAGAACCAATAATAGGGATACCCAAGGCCAGCGTAAAAGCAGCGATCAATGGCTGGGTCCACTCTCAGCATCAGCTGAAGTGAGCACAGCCAGAGGAAGATAGGCACAGCAAGTTAATGCTGAAAAAACCCTCACCTAAGCAGGCAGGGAAGCTGCTCTCGCTAAGTAGGAAAAAACTTAGAACAGTTGTAAGGCTTTGTACCGGACACTGGTTTTTAAGGAAACATCTGCAGAATATAGGCGTGACTGACACAGAGCCTATATGCAGATTACGTAATGAGGAGGAGGAAACAGCAACCCATATTATCTTCGAATGCGAAGCCACTGCCCAGTAGAGGAACTACCTGAGGTGAAAACAAGACCAAGGAAGTGAGCCACCTGGGGCAATATCAGTACACGAGCTTCTACTGCTTAACAGGAGAATTAAAGAAATGGGACTAAACTAAGGAGCTGGAAAGATACAAAATGCAGACAATGCAGCAGTGCATAGAGAAAAATTAGACCTCTTCCATAACTCCTATTCATTTATTCATTCATTCAAGATAAGACAAAAAGATCATGGAAAGAAAGGTTTGTAAACTGCGGGGTTAAAAGGAACAAACAATTTGGGGTGAATTAGGGGGGTAAACATTTATCTTCTTTTAAAATGTGACTTATATAGAATATTTCGAATCGCTTGCAACACGTTGTTATTATTCTTTACAAAAAGAACATTTTTGTTGTCGATTTGTTTTGCAATTTAGTAATGGTTTATTAAATTTCTTAATACCTACATAATAATTAATTACATTAAAAATATAAAAAAATTAATTATGTGTAGTGTTGTTTATTTATTTTTTATTTAAATTAATTTACATTATGTACTTAGTTACCGATTGTTTGACTGTCCTGCCTATTTATTAAAAGCATAAAAACTTAGTATTGTTAAATAATAACAATATTAGTTATTAAGAGCACCTAACGCCGACGATATTCGACACACACGGATATTAAAAACAATAAAGATATATCCTTTTAATTATAATTTGGTAAATAGTAGTGATTTATTATAAATTATTTTTCATTTTAATACGCCCGAATAAACCAGTGTAGTACTTAAAAGAAAAAGAATAAAATTATTGCTATAATAAAATATAAAATATAATTTCAAATATGAGTTTTTACACTGACATAAATAGAGGTTATTTTGTTACAAAATTGAAGATTGAAGTTTATAATGCGATTTTTTTAAATTATTTAAAGAAACCATATCAGGTTTTTTTTTGTGAATTACGGCTTTTATTTCAAATGGCTGGTCGTGGAAATAAGTGATTAATAAGTGGTTAATATTATGCATGATGCCCTAAAAATCAAGGGGTTAAAAGTGAATGTAAGCAAGACGAAATAAATGTTTATGAAAAAGAAAAAAGGATGACAAAATGCGAGGTGCTGATTGAAGGAGAAAGAATGGGGCAAGCGAAAGAGTTTGTATCCTTGGGTTCAAAGTTTACGAGAGACGGAAAGTATGACTGTGATATTGAGGAAAGGGTGTTGGCAGGAAAACAAATAAATGTTGCCTTGCATAACTTTATGAGTATCCAAAACGTGTCAAAAAAGGCACGACTGGCTGTGCAGATGAGTAAAAAAAGATGTGTTAACAAAAATAGATAAAGGAGTGCTTAGATGGTTTGTACACGTAGAGATAATGGATAAAAGAAGATTGTTGAAACAGATTTATAAGGCGAGTGTAAATGGACAAGTCGGTAAAGATCGACCTAGGAGAACGTATCTTGATCAGATCGAAATTGTTTCAAAGATAGGGCAGGTCAAGAGTACTAGCAACCGACGAGCATGTATGAAAGCGTTGATATAAGTAGAAGAAGCAAAAGACGTATGTAGGAACCGTAGCAAGTGGAAAGAAATTGTCTTTGCCTACCCCTACGGAAAAAAGGCGTTTATTTTTGTAATAAGTTTTTTGTATTAATGAAATACATTGTTTTGTTGCTGGTTGTATTGTTGTTAATAGATGTAGCTGCCCATCTCAATCTACCAATTATGTATGGACCACAATCATTTTAACTTCTTGTAACCAATTATATCTTGTTCTCTCTTTCTTACCTTTTATATTTCGTTATCAACTATCTGTATCCAACTATCACTATCAACTATCCTTATTCAATTTATTGTGTTGTTTTTCAACTACCATCCTTACTATTGTGATATGTATTTTTTAAACAATTTTAATTTTTTCAACTATACTTTTTATTTACTATTTTAAAAAATGTATAAATAAGCACGCTGCATTTGTCGTATTTTTTTAAAATATCCTCATAAGTACCTACATAATATAAAGCAGACCACATAAGTTTCTAATAATTTGTTATAAAATAATAAAAACGGTTAACGTCAACAGCTAAAAGCAACAGTAGCAACAACAAAAATCGGCGACATAAAAAAATTCTAAAAATAAAGTTTGCATACTGCAGTTACCGCCATCATTTATCAGATTAATCAAAGAATTTAATATTCTTTGAAGCGCTCGAGTTTGTTATGCTAAGTCTGCGTCAAAATAAGATTTAATCGTAAAATTGTAGTTGTTCTTATGCATCTCCTCAAGTGCTTTTAAGCTTGTCTTACTTCAGTCTTTCGTCAGTTTTATATTTTAAACACCACGTTCAGATTTCTTTGTTTATTAAGTTGTTGTAAGAATAATAATCATTAAAACACACACACACACACACACGAACAGACACAGGGGCAGAAAGATAGTGACAGGGAAGTAAAAACAAGGCACTCACTATATTCTGTGTCATTGTGTAATGTACACATTTTAAAAAATGGTAAAATATTAAAAATATTTTGTGGAAATCTTTATTAAGAACTTAATTTAGAATTATAAAAATTCCCATTTTTATATGTAAGTACATATTATAAATCCAAGTACCTAACTAATTGTAATAAATAAATTCTGTTTCCTTATCAATGTGTGACATAGGTAGATTTTTTTTTTTATGAAAATAGTCGCAAAAAGGGTAGACCTATCGTGTGGGCCGCGGACGGCCCACACTGCGACTATTAGAAGGAGAAGGGATTATAGAAAGGAAATGATTGTGGACACGCTTTTTAAAAAGTTGCAGGTCATAGTTCTCTGAAAAAACTGATTTTGGAAGCTTATTCCATTCCGTAGCAGCCCTGTAAAAGAAGGATTCTTGATGAAGATTGGTCCTTGTAGTGTCAATCTTGAGAGTAAATGGGTGAGACTGATCAGCGTGCCGAGTTCTTCGGCCGAATGTGGCCAATGGTGGTACAAGAGTTTTTATTTCTCTGGAGCATCTGCCATGGAAATATCTGTAGAGCAATGACTGGTCTGCAACTCTTCTTCTATGTTCTAGAGGGTGAAGGGTATCTGTGAGAGTTGTTTATCAAGCGAATGGCTCTTTTCTGAATGGAATCTAGAAGACGAAGAGAATGCCTTGGTGCTGAACCCCAAATGTGCGAGCAATACTCCAGTAGAGGTCGGATTTGAGCCTTATACGTCGTAAACAGTTGATCAGGAGTAAAAAACTTTCTGGCTTTCCACAGAAAACCTAGCCTCTGGCTTGCCGACTTTGCGATGTTAGTAACATGGTCATGCCAAGACATATTATTGGACACCGTGACTCCCAAAATCGAGATGGAGGGACTTGGTTCAAGGGTATTTCCGGACATTGTGATGGGATGATTTGAGGAATTCACTTTCTTGATATTCATTGAATTTAAACGGGTGAAAAACATCAACAAATTAAAATTTTAAATTACCAAAATATTTGTTTAGCACAAGCTTTAGAAATCAATTTATCCTTTATTTAAAAGCTGTTTATAGAAATTGCGAGAGGGGGCGAATGTAAATGACTTACATTGTGTTATTTTTAATTAACTCTTTATTTTTATCACGTATAATAAATAAACTATTGTCATAAACTGTTATGTTTACTGGCAATAAAGTTTATCCTAGCATGTTACATTACGGAACACTATAATTAACATTTGTATTGTTTAAACGTTAATAATATGCACAAAATAAAGGGCGTTTTCATTTGGAAGAATCTTAAATTTTACAATTATTTTTTTTTACTTTGACACCTTTTATTTAAACATATAATAAATAATGTATGTTTTTTAGGAAGATCAACAAGAATCACAATAGTTTAAATATTGCTGTTAAATTGTTGTCTTAAATAAAAATCAAGCAAAATAGCATACTAAGAAAAAACCGGAACCTACTGACACGTCGCGACACTACGAAATAATAATGAAAATAATATTTTTTTCCAAAGAATTTTAGAAATATAATATTCACATGGTGGAGTTTGGAGAAATAAACAGAAGTAATTACTCGTGATACAGCAAGTTAACCCTAAAATGTTAAAAAAAATAAAATGAATACTTTACCCAACTACTTAGTATCTACATTTTAGGCATATAAAATTAACCTAGTAAAATTGTTTGTGTAAACATATAAATAATCTAAGGATATTCTATTGTTAGCTAGAAATTTTCAACCAGGTAGGTACCTACATTCTTCTTCTTCTTTAGGTGCCCTGTCCTCCTCGGACGTTGGCAATCATCAGCGCTATCTGAACCTTGTCTACAGCTCGGCGGAACAATGTGGTAGTGCTCACTCCATACCATTGTCTTAAGTTTTTTAGCAAGGATATCTTTCTTCTACCCGGGCCTCTTCGTCCTTCGATCTTCACTTCTATAATAAGCTTTAAAAGTCGATACTTGTCATTTCTTAAGATGTGACCAAAATACTCCAGTTTGCGCTTTTTTAGTGTAAACTGAACTTCCAGCTGCTTGTCGAGGCGTTGAAGTACCTCGGTGTTACGCACTCTTTCTACCCAGGAGATTCTTAATAGCCTTCTGTACGTCCGCATTTCAAAGGCCTCCAATTTTTTGCACATCGCATCTGTCAAAGTCCAAGCTTCCATTCCATAAAACAGTATGCTGAACACGTAATAGCGAAGCACTCGGACTCGCAGAGGCAAGCTTAAATTTCTGCTGCAAAGTACTTTACGCATTTTCAGGAACGAAGCACGAGCTTGTTCTATTTTGGTACCTACATTGAGTTGATAAATTAAAACAATTTAATTTTAATAATTTATAGAAATACCTAAAATAGACAAATATAAAACTCACATTAAAATTCTTAAAAGCCTTCTTACAAAACAGAATAATTAAAAAAGTGATGTAACTTCATTGATTATTTTTAATAGCTTTGTAAGGATATAATCAAGTTATCTTTTTTATGTTGAGTTATATGAGCTATCCATACTCCCTGCAAAGCCTCAATTAATTGTTGACGGTTTCGAAAATTCCTGCTACCAGATAAAACTCTTAAAGCATGTTCATACATGCTATATTGGATTTAGGTCCGGACATAATTGTGGACGCAACATAACACAAAGAACACAGTACTACAGCGCGTAAATGGGAATAAGGAAATACTGTCAAACAGCGCAAGATGGAATACTTTGGCCATATTATGAGAAATGAGATATATCATCTTATTTAAATTATATTCCATGGAAAAACAGAAGCCCAGGAAGAAGATGCACATTATGGCTTTACAATCTGATACAATGGACCAGACTGACATTATTCAGAACAGCTGTAAATATAATTAGATGGACAAATGTAATAATGCGCACCCGAGGAATAAGATTAATTGCATTCTTCTTCTTGTAGTGCCGTATCTGCACGGAGGTTGGCTATCATTATGGCTATTTTTACTTTCGACGCTGCGACTCTGAAAAGCTGGAGGTATGTGCATCCAAACCTTTCTCTTAGATTTCTTTGCCAGGATATACGTCTTCTCTCCGATCTTTAATCCTGCAATCTTTCCCTCCAATATCAGTCGTAGTATAATGTATCTCTCTCCACGCATAATGTGACCGAGATATTCCAGTTTTCTGGCTTTAATCTAGTTCTCCAATTCTCTTACTCTTTCTACTCGGCGTAGAACCTCCTTATTGGTAATCTTTTTTATCCACGATATTCTTAGTACACGCCGAAAGATCCACATTTCAAATGCCTGAAGCTTTTTCATTGTGGGTTTAATTACATAAATTTTAACCATTCTCAGACGTAGTTGAGAGTTTAAGTGTGGGTTAGTGCTGCGGAATGGAAAAAGCTTCCAAAATCAGTTTTTTTTTTAGATAACTGTGACCTCCAACTTTTCAATAAGCTGGTCCAATATAATCTCCTTTCTATAATCCCTCATCCACACGATAGGTCTACCCTTTTGCGACTATTTTCAGTAAAAAAAAAGTTATTTCATTTTAAAGAAAACTTATCTGGCCTTTTCGATTCTGACTTTGATTTCTTGAGTCTCATTATGCCTATCGTTGATCCACAGGCCAATATACTGACATTGCTTTACTCTCTCGACCAACACTGAATTGATATTGATGTTGATATTAAGATGGTTTATTGGGGTTTTACTTATGACCGTGTATTTAGTATTTTTATAGTTCATTTTAAACCGTACTCCCTGCTGACCCGATCGATACTTTGAAGTAATACTTGAAGATCATGTATGTTGTCGGTTATGATCAAGGTGTCATCGGCATAACAAAAATTCAAATGTTTATATCATTGTTAGCACGGCTACAGAAAACACGAAATCAATTATTTTTATTGTTATAAAATTAAGTGATATTTGAAACATTTAATTACTCAAGAAAGGCTTTAATAGGGTTAACAAAATCCAAGGTTAAGGTTGTGTCCAAAGCTTTGAAAAATTAAGTTAACTACCCAATAGATCAAATTTTCACCCTGTGCTTTTTTCCGCAAAACATCTCAGAGCTTAAAACTTTTTGAAATGCAAATACTACTTAAAATAACACCCTTGTATTTTACGAATTTCTAATTTGACGCGTTCTAGATACTTTTGCCATAGAATGGGAATATATTCTGTGATGCCGCACATTTTAATGAAATGTAAAGTGTTCGTAGTCGCGCAAAGGCAGGAGAGGACCGACGACGACGTTTATTTTACGACGGAAGGATTGGGATTGCTGATGTATGGAATGAATCGTCCTTTTGGGAGAGACTGGAAACGTCGAAATTTTCTGGATAATATTTGTCGTTGTTACTTCCAAGTTCCAGAATAAAGGAAGAGTGTCGAGTTTGGGGTTTCATAGTCGAGTTCGGGGTTTCATAATTCGGTTATAAATTTCAAATTGGTTTAACTAAAAATATTACAAAAAAAGAAGGGTCTGAAAATTCAGATGTTAGAGGTATCCATAAAAATATAAATTAGGTGAAAATGGTGGGCGGAATATCTTTTTTTGTTATGAAAATAGTCGCAAAAAGGGTAGACCTATCGTGCGGGCCGCGGACGGCCCGCACTGCGACTATTAGAAGGGGAAGGGATTATAGAAAGGAAATGATTGTGGTCACGCTTTTTAAAAAGTTGCAGGTCATAGTTCTCTGGAAAAACTGATTTTGGAAGCTTATTCCATTCCGTAGCAGCACTGTAAAAGAAGGATTCTTGATGAAGATTGGTCCTTGTAGTGTCAATCTTGAAAGTAAATGGGTGAGACTTATCAGCGTGCCGAGTTCTTCGGCCGAATGTGGCCAGTGGTGGTACAAGAGTTTTTATTTCTCTGGAGCATCTGTCATGGAAATATCTGTAGAGCAATGACTGGTCTGCAACTCTTCTATGTTCTAGAGGGTGAAGGGTATCTGTGAGAGTTGAGCTGTTTATCAAGCGAATGGCTCTTTTCTGAATGGAATCTAGAAGACGAAGAGAATGCCTTGGTGCTGAATCCCAAATGTGCGAGCAATACTCCACTAGAGGTCGGATTTGAGCCTTGTACGTCGTCAACAGTTGATCAGGAGTAAAAAACTTTCTGGCTTTCCACAGAAAACCTAGCCTCTGGCTTGCCGGGCGGAATATCTTATTATCAAGTAAAATAAATGGTTACAACCAGGTACTATTAAATATTTTTTATCATCTTAACTAATAACAATTTATACGAATGAACAATTTTTAAACTTGAAAAGTAGTTTTAAAAATGCATAATGGCAATAAGTATTTTTATGTTTAAAATTTACGGTAACTTTTTGTAAATTTGACCACACCATAATTCAACACAAACTTCAAGATTTTTGTTCTGTATTTACAGCAGAGATTTTGGTAATCGAATACTCTTTGAAATGGCTGGTAAAACAAAAAACACAACTTATAGGTAAATTTATAATTTTCAATTATAAATGAAAAACAATATAAGAAAACATTGCATTGCATTTCTTGATAAAATAATAATGTACATGAATGCAATTTCAAAATATCGGTCAAGGTTTTCAGTTACAATTGCGTATATGCTAATTACTTTGTTGTTCCTGTTGTTTTTGTGCTTGTTATTGTCCTATACGTTTAGAGTTAATTCTAACTTGATTTATGAAGGATAACAGTTTGATGTCAATGTAAGTTTAAAACCAATAAATCAACTTACATTTTTAAGCGAATTAAATTACGAACGTGCTTTTATATTGTATGATGTTTTTAATTTAAAAACTTAAGTTAATTTCAATACTTTAGAAAAAAAAAGATTTTAATTTGACCTTCTAGTAATAGGGTATCAAGTGAGTGAAGTTCGCGAAGTTCATGGTTGTATGAGGTGATATTTTCCTGAAATCGGTAGGTTCCGAGTTCCTAACCAAGGGCATAAACATAGTTTGTGTTTTGCTGTGTTCGTCTTCCACACAGCAAAACCGACAGTTCGTTTGTTGGTTCAAACATATCCATTCGAGATGGTATCTTATTGTTTTCATAAATAAACTATAATAAAAACTTTAAAGAAAAATATAGATACTCATAACATCATCATTAAACATTTTAAGAGATCTGAAGAAAATTGGTTTATACCTAATTAAATTTATACCTAATTTATACCTAATTAAATTTATTCCTCCCTAAGATACTTCTGTAGGATATCGTTTATTATTAATATTTTTACTTGAAATTGCGATGCAAGCAACAGTTTAATTATTTTGTAAGTTCATTAAAGCCAGTATCTACCTACCTTAGTATAAAAAGTCCATAGCAAACAGCAGCAGTGCAAAGTCTGCTTTCAATATTTTACAGAAAGATGAAAACGAGAGAGGAGTGTAATAAAATGTTCTTGACGTCTTCTTGTTTACATTTCAGAGTTTGCTTTTCTTATTTTACAAGGTACATTTACATACTTTTGTAGTAAACGAGAGAGATATTACCTGTGTCTCAGTAAGTGAGTAAAATAATTAAACGAAGGCTAAGATAAAAAAGCATAAAATTAATGTTTCTGGGGAGAAGAACGTGTTTATATATTTTCGTATTTTGTCTGTAATTAATAAAAAAAAAACAAAATTATTAAAAACAAGACCTACTTTGTAAGGATGTGTGTGATAATTCTATTTTATAACACTAAATGAAAAGCTTTTTTCTCGGAATACAAATAAATAATTATGAACCTTTTGTAGATGATTTATACCTGCTAATTTTTGTTTATCCCGCGTTACTAATGAAGTAGTGAGTAGTTGGATGCTTAATCATACCTAGTCTACGGAAATGTAATAAATGTATCTAAAAGTGTATATTTCTAAGAAATCCTCCTTTTTTGAAAACAACCACTAAAAATATCATGAAAATGCAACACCTCGTTAAAAACATTTGTTGCATGAGGTGGGACGGCTTTAGTTTTATTAATCAAACAAATATTTTTTATGTAATTTATTATGTTTTTAACATAATTATATTTTTAAAACGCAGCAATATTAGACAAGCTGTTGATTATTATGTCAACCAAAAAGAATGCTACGCCTTTTATTTTATTTTTATTGTTATTGGAATCCTGGAAAACGGCGTGCTAGTTGTTAGCTGTAAGTTGTAAGAAACGCGGTTATAAATTTCTAACCTCAGTTGTTACAAGATACCGCCTTTGTTGTTTGAATTGAGTTTTAGCTTTGTAAAGAAATAATTAAGAACATGTGTTTTTAACTAATGATCCATCATTTATCCGCTCTCAGTGCCTCTTAATTGTAGTTCCTTCTTTAAAGGTTATAAATATGTTGGAAGATGTTACTGAGTATTTTCATTTTCTTTGTGGATTAAATTTGTGAAGAATTGCAACAACTGCAAACTCACTTTTTATATTAATGGCTATTATTAACCAAATTAGTTTTAATTTTAAATCTTCCACATACACATTTTTGTATTTTTTAAAATTCCTGACTGTCTGACTGGTTTACTAAAATAAATAAATTTAAAGGTAAAATTATACAGTTTGCGGCTTCATAAAGGGGTTTAAAAATCTTTTGAAAGATCCGACAGTGTTTGAATAAAGAAAAGTTAATGTCTAATATTATGTTAAAACATTTCCTATACCTAATCAAATCAGTAATGACCGAACAATACAAATGTGTGCTGCCGTAACAATGTATATTAGCTGTACCAAATTTTTTGGCTTTTAATTATTTTAAAATTAAGCTGTTATATGAAAATATCGCAAACTGTAAATCAACCATACTCTATTTCGAAATGGTACGAGGTAATAAATCCTACTTATAAATACACAACGATAACAGAGTGGCAAAACGAACTTCTATGATTTCTAAATGGTCCGCAATAGCTGTTATAGTGTAGATTATTACTTATATTTTACTTGTTTATATTTGAAAGCCTGCCGCAAACAAAAGATTTAATCAGCAAAAAGGTCATTTCCTACCTTCTTTTTCTTCTTCAAGTACCTATTCGTTTCGGGTGTTGGCAATCATATTGGCAATCATAATCTTGTTTGTAGCTGCTCGAAACAATTCTATTGAGGTTTTCCCATACCACGTTCGCAGATTCCGCAGCCATGAGATTCTTCTCCGGCTGGGTCCTCTTTTTCCTTCGACTTTTCATTGCATTATGGACTGTAGTAGTGTACATGATTTCCATTTCTTTCTTCATTCTTTGGAGCACTTCTTTGTTCGTTATGTGATATATCCACTTTATTCTGAGTATTCTCCAAAAGCTTTTTTTAGTGGTGGCTTCGGTGAGCGTCCAGAACTCTACTCCATACAGTAATATGGAGAAGACGTGACATTTTAGGTGTAACTAAACCTAACCTAACCTAACCTAACCTAACCTAACCTAACCTAACCTAACCTAACCTAACATTTTGTTTCTAGTGAGAGGCTGTGGCTTTAAAAGACGGCACTCATTTTGTTGAAAACGGTTCTCACCTTCCCTATAGGGCATATTATTTCTTGTGCGTTGTTCCATTATTCATTAATTATAGTTCCCAGGTAACAGTAGTGTTCCACTCGTTTAATCCGATTACCGTTAATATATAGATGAGCTCCCCGTAAATCGCCCTTGCTAATTATCATTTCCTACCTACTGGTGTTACTGTGAGTATTATCATATAAATTTAACAATTATATTATTTTAATTTAAAATTCTTATGAAAAGTTAAAATGAAAGTAAAGTTAGTACGACAGAAATTGTGGAAGCGTTGAACAGTATGAAATTGGGTGAAGCTGCTGGTTACGACAGAATAACGATTAAAATGCTGAAGGCTGGATAAAGCGTGGTAACTAGTCTACTGTACCGCCATTTTAACCTTTGTTGGAGGAGTGGTAGCGTATCAGACGACTGATTCAAGGCCGTTATCGAGCCGCTTTATAAGAAAAAAGGTTCGCAGCAGGACTGTAAGAATTACTGAGGTATAAGTTTACTCAGCACTGTCGGCAAACTGTAGGCAAAAATATTGATTAAAAGAGTGGCGAATGAAACTGAGGAGACGATATGGGATATGCAAGCAGGATTTAGAAGAGGAAGAAGATGTATGGATCAGGAATTTTCGTTACGAGGTACGTACAGTCGAAAAAATTTTGGCTAGAAGTCAAAAAGTCTACTACGCTTCCCTAGACTTAGAAAAGGCATATGACAGAGTGGTGAGGAGTGAATTGTGGTCGACATTGTCTGTCGATCACAATTCAAGCACACATTGGAGGAAAGAAATCCATACTCCCCGAACCAGAATGACTTTGTGCTTAGTTTCGAAATACTGTAAAACGAAAACATGATGGAGGACTATAGTTGGGGGCTTTTTCGAGAAAGAGATTTGCATTACAGGCAGAAATCTAGACAATATGTTCTTTTCTGAAACATTTTAACTTGTTTTGACTGTTTTTGTATATTTGCTGTGCTAATGTATAGAATCTTTCTCTAAAAGAATAAAAAAAAATAAAGATTCGGCTGTTTTGTGTGTTAAAATGAAATATTGTGTGCTGATGTCACAAAATAAAGTTTGTGATGAATACAAGCAATTAAAAAGTAACATTTAGAAAGCCAGGAACAAAAATTAGGTTACGTAGTGATATTTAACGAGAGCTACTAAAAGAGATACATAAAAAAAATTTGAAAGCATAAATATGTGCCATATTATGATTACTTAGAAACTAGCTTTATAAATTATCTCTCAGATGGCGTCCAGTCCTTTGAAATGGCCAATTGCTATAAATAATTCTTTAAATTCACATTGTTATCAAATATTATTAATAAATTATTCTGGTTCATGTCCTTTTCAATTATTTTTCGGGGTGGATAGCGGGTTAAGAACGAAAGAAAACAAACTTCTCTCTCTTTTTAAATCGCCGACGTTTCGAATTAAAAAGCCTTGAGAAAGATCTAAAATAAAGATCGAAACGTCAGCGATTTAAGAAGAGCGAGAAGTTTGTTTTCTTTGTCCTAAACCCGCTATACACCCCGAAAAAAAAAATTATCGATTAAACACAACGAATTTAATAGCTTTGATAAAGGATTCTCTTCAAAATATAAATATAAATCAATAGAACGTTGGTAGCAAGCGATGCATTTTTAAAAAGTTCTCACATTCCTTTAAATTTTCAAACAGATCAAAAGTTCAAAGATTTAAACTCGCTCAATTGATTCGAGTCGGCCAATTCTTTTATTTCTGTCTATTTTCCGATTGTTTTAAAGGTAGTAAAAAACAAAGTTCAGTAAAAATAGTTGCATATATCCGGTTCATAAATTAAAGAGAGGTGGTACACGTCGAACTGAAAGAAGTTTTGCTTCTGTCTTCGACGTTCCGTGAATGCAAACTACGGACTTAGAAAAAGCGTTTCGAGGATTTGGTAGGATCTAAACGTTTTCAGTTTATGGAAGGTGACTTCCTGTGCTTCACCGTATCTTTACGGAAATAAAGCCTTTTGGCCCCCTGCCTCCTTTTCAATGTAGTCCCGAAGCGCAATCTTGGATATACGCTTTTATTCAGCAAGCGCCGATACAAACGGGGTACAAATGCATAAACATTCATTTTTCTTGTAAACATTGCAAAGTGATTATACATCAATAAATACCCCATAAATTTGACAAACAAAAACTGATTTAAACACAGAAAAAAATTGTTTATAAAATCCGGTAAATAATTTGGGTAAATAATATGCTGATTGTATCGAAAAAATGCTACAAATGACGTATTATAATTTTATGATTAGTAACTATCACAAAAAAAAAATTTGGAATAATCAACCCGCAGCAACGAAATTAGACTTTTTACTAAATTGTTAACAAATTCAATGTTAAGTAAGAATGTTTTAGTTTTAAATTAATTCTTTTAATTGTTCTCTTTTTCTCCGTTCCGCCAGACTTTGTTAATTACTAGGTGTGGCCATTAAATAACGAGACTGCTTATGAAAAAGAGTTTTATTTTAAAAATTATTTTACAATCGATTGCTCCCTTTCAATGTATCTCCCTCTTCTCGCCATATACTGTTCCATTCGTTTTTTCCATTTGGTCAAAGCAATGCCGGAAGTCTTCTTTTGTAAGAGCTTCGCCGATTTTCGCTTCACCTCTTCCATCTACTCGAACCGGGTTCCTTTTAAGGCAGACTTGATCTTCGGACACAGAAAAAAGTTACAGGGTGTTAAATCAGGCGAGTAAGGTGCGTGTTCGAGTACTGTAGCGGCTAAATAACATCTTGTTATGGGCAGGTGCAAGATCCACGACTGCGGCCATTTCTTACGAACTCACTTTTGCAGTGTTACCAAAACTTTCAAATAGTAAGTTTGGTTTACAGCTTTACCCTGTTTGCCGTTGATGTCGACCTGAACGTTGGTCGGTGCTCTCTCGGCCTTCAGAAAACCATTTATACCATTCGAAAACACGCGTATGAGATAGATCATTCTCACCATAGGCCTCTTTTAACAACTTGTAGCACTCAGTCGGAGTTTTTTTTTAATTTAACGAGAAATTTTACATTGATTCGTTATGTTTTTCGTCACACAATGTTATCGGCACGAGAAAAAAACACGTTCGTTTCTAACATATATAGTAAAAATACTACTACAGCGATTAAAACGTGTTTTCGTACTGAAATAGTTGACACTTCCAGCTATCCAACGCTTCATTCGTTTCCCCCCTAACCCTCTGGGACGCCTTCTGCGCGAACAGTCTCGTTACCTCGTATTTTTCAACTTATTTCTTTCTATTTTGTATCTTTTGTTTTAACAACAAAAAAAATGTTGGTTTTATTACCAGTATAACTAGTATATTGGTCTACAAGTTGTCCCATCGCTATTATTTTGTTTTTATTTTGCTAGCCATTTATTTAACAGAGTAATTTTCTGCGCTAATGAAATTCCTCGTTTACATAAAGGTTTATCCTTTTGGTAATCTCCATGATCCGACCTTGTGTCAATAGAGCCCTGAGCGCAGGTATTTCCATCCAATCTTGGATACACACTTTTATTTAGTTCAGAAATAACGGGAAATCTAGATAAGAATTCAAATTGGATCTGGGTGGTGAGATCCCTGAAACGTTGCAACAGGGTCGCAAAGAGGCAATTAGGTGTACGCCTCCTTGTCGGTTAATCTTGTTAATAGTATCTTTAGCTATGTTAATTTGTGTAAAAGTAGAAACTGCCTTGAAAAGGAAATCGACCATATTCCCTTGCTGCTGATTATATTATAACTTGACTACGTAAAATTAATTGGGTTTGGGATCGGATTAAATTTACTATGAATACATAATACATTTAATAGTATCAAAACATTCTTAAATTTTAACTCTGCACAATATTCATCTGGTTGAAATGTAATAAATATATTTGACGTTATAATATAAGATGAAAGTAATGGTTTTTGAAAGACAAAAAAGCGTGACACAATGATTGAGGGAGAGAGAGTGGAACAAGTAAATGAGTTTGTATACTAGGTTTCAAAGTTTACGAGAGACGGAAAGTATAACTGTGATATTGAGCGAAGTGTATTGGCAAGAAACGAATGAATGAAGTGCTGCATTACTTTATGAGCATTTAGAACGTGTCAAAAAAGGCACGACTGGCTGTGCATAAAAAAGTGCTGTTCCTACACTTTGTATGGAAGTGAATGTAAAGTTTGGTAGAAGCATGAAATTAAGATCAATGATGCAGAAATGTCTGAGAATTATAGCTGAAGTGACTAATGAATAAAGTAAAGAATAGAGTGGCAAGGAATCGCTGTGATAAGAAAGAAGATTTGGTAACAAAGATAGCTAAAGAAATGTTTAGATGGTTTGGACATGGATGAAAGAAGATAGACGAAAAAGATTTAAAAGACGAGTGTGAATGTCGGTAGACGTCGACCTAGGCAAACTTATCTCGACCAGATAAAAATTGTATTAAAGAAAGAACAGAAGAGTACCAGCAATCGATGAGCATGTATGAAAGCGCTGATGAAAGTAGAAAAATCGAAAAATGTGTGGAAGAGCCGTAGCAAGTGGAAAGAAGTGGTCTCTGCCTATCCTACGAGAACAAGGCGTGACTAAATGTATGTATAATATAATTTAATAATCTTTATTGACACAAAGGTTAATGGACCAAATCCCGCAATATTGCCAACAACATAGTCTTAATATCAACATCCACAAAACAAAACAAATGATAATTAGCAAGGATGATTTAAGGGAAGCTCATATACTCAGAATAAAGTGGATAGATCACATAACGAACAAAGAAGTGCTCCAAAGAATGAAGAAAGCTCGAATACCTAGGACATCATGAGAAATCAACACCGATACTCCCATACATACTACAGTCCATAATGCAAGGAAAAGTAAAAGGAAAAAAAAGGATCCGGCAGGAGAAGAATCTCATAGCTGCAGAATCTGCGAACGTGGTATGGGAAAACCTCAATAGAATTATTTCGAGCAGCTACAAACAAGATCATGATTGCCAACATCCGAAACGGATAGGTACTTAAAGAAAAAGAAGAATGACAAAAACCCTTAAAGAAATTATTTTTATTGTCAATAAAAAGGTACATCATAGTACCTTAAATAAATTTTATTGTTGAATTATGAAATTGAATGAAATATGCATTTATATATTTTTTTCCTTTTTCTTTTGCTCTTGTGATAATAATTCCGATTGGTCAATTTTAAATAATAAATATTTATTAATTTGTTGTTTTAATTACTTTTATTATTTATGTAAGGGCATCAATGTTGTATTAATAAACAAAAATTAAAATTTTAATTAGGTACCTACATATATATGTTATAGTAATAAATAATTTTATTTTTGTTAAAAAATATGCTATGCCTATTAAATCAAAAGAATTTTTGGTTTAAAATTAGAAATTACTTGTATAGCTTCCTAGATCAAATAAATGACTTTGTCACACAATTTTTTTGTTAAATACTTTAAGATAAATTAATGATACAAAACTAAAAATAGAATATTTTTATTTTTTAATATTTTACTCACCACATCTTGTAATAAAAGCAAATATTCTAGTGATGTTATTTATTTTATTGTATTTTTTCACCGTTTTGAAGTATCGTTTGGTTTTATAATAAATTACCAACGAATTATTCTTTTTTCACTCCTCAATGTTTTCTGTTGTAACTCCCCCAGTAATTGTCAATAATTGAGCCATTTGCAATAGGAAAACCCCATTCGGTGGAAAATTTAACAGAAAAGATTTCGATAGTTAGGGTCAAACTCCAATCATTTCCATTTTCACTCTCCCTGGCAGCCGAAAGCTTTCTCGTGTACCAGTCACTTCCACAAAACAATAAAGCGAAACCAACATGACATATCCTGTTATTTATATTGTAATTTACACTGATGATCATTGTTCAAACCGAAAAATTTCGAGTTTGTTGTTTGCCAAAAAACAAGATTTTAATTCACGTGTGACACTTCACATAAACTTTTTTGCACACTTCTTCATAAAATACTACTACTACCAATGAATTTGTTAATTAAATGTTGAAAATTAACGAACACATTAAATTTTTAACCATTTCTCTTTTTAACCTAATTAAATTTAAAATGTTTTTCTAAAATCATATTTTTATAAATATTTAGTTTATCTACAATAAAATGGATACTTAGTTTGTATTAATTAAAACTGTAAGTAAGTGAAATAAATTGTTACAAATAATATTAAATAATCAGTTTCATTTGGATCGTTGTCATTTTTTTATATTAAAATAGATGTTTTTAGTATAAATGCATTAGAACGTTGGCTCATTATAAAAATTCTATAGCATATTTCATGATTATACGGAGGTTTTGGATTATCGTTAGAAACTCGATAACCAGTATTCAACTGTATATTTAAGAAGTACGAAAGTCAATTCCTCTAATATTTTGAAACAAATTTCGTAAGTAACGAATTTTATTTTATAAGGTTCTTTTTGTGTGTTTGTTAGCACGGTAAATTTTGCAACCAAATCTGTTCGTAATGACTTTATTTATTGTACATAATAAGAGAGGTAAGTAAGTAATCCTAACAAATTTCACTAATTAACTAAGCTATTAAGCTTTAATTTGGATTGTTGATTCATTTTTGTTAGATTTCTAGAAAAGTAATTAGTAATCCTGGGTTATCATTGTAGTGGGTTACGATTTTTAAGAAATTATAGATAAAAAGCTGATTATGCATGCTTTTGCCTTTATTATGGATGGTTTCTTATACATGCATAGGTACTAAGAAAGACTAATAGTATATTACACACCTAGGGCAGTAAAGTACGAAATGTCTCAGAGCACATGTTTTTTGACCGAGGCGACCGTGTCCGTGGTGTGTATACTATTTTTCTCACTACTGCAGGCGGAAAGCGGTAACTTCGTTTTGCGTAGCGGGCCGAAAGTGACGCTTTCTGCACATTAGGGAAAAAAAATATTTATAAATACGTTATCCTTTTCATGTTTCCAAAAAAATGAAATAACTAGCTAGGTATCTACTAATGAATTATCAATAAAGAAAATGCTTATTTTACTAAAAAACAAATATGCTAGTTTATGAAACCATATAAAAGTAAATTTATTAAACCTTTTTTTTACTGAAAATAGTCGCAAAAAGGGTAGACCTATCGTGTAGGCCGCGAACTGCGACTATTAGAAGGGGGAGGGATTATAGAAAGGAGATGATTAAGGACCCGCTTTTTGAAAAGTTGCAGGTCATAGTTCTCTGGAAAAACTGATATTGAAAGCTTGTTTTATTCTGTAACGGAAGGATTCTCGATGGAGATTGGTCCTTGTAGTGTCGATCAAGTAAATGGGTGAGACTGCTCAGCCGTCCGAGTTCTTCGGCCGAATGTGGCCAATGGTGGTACAAGAGTTTTTATTTCTCTGGAGCATCTGCCATGGAAATATCTGTAGAGCAATGACTGGTCTGCAACTCTTTTTCTATGTTTTAGAGGGTGAAGGGTATCTGTGAGAGTTGAGCTGTTTATCAAGCGAATGGCTCTTTTCTGAATAGAATCTAGAAGACGAAGAGAATGCCTTGGTGCTGAACCCCAAATGTGCGAGCAATACTCCAGTAGAGGTCGGATTTGAGCCTTGTACGTCGTCAACAGTTGATCAGGAGTAAAAAACTTTCTGGCTTTCCACAGAAAACCTAGCCTCTGGCTTTCCGACTTTGCGATGTTAGCAACATGGTCATGCCAAGACATACTATTGGACACCGTGACTCCCAAAGTCGAGATGGAGGGACTTGGTTCAAGAGTATTTCCGGAGATTGTGATGGGATGATTTGAGGAATTCACTTTCTTGGAAAACGTGGCACTTTGTGTTTTTTGGGCGTTAAACCGAACAAGATTGTTGGTTCCCCACTCGACGATTGCTTTATGATCTCTATTGATGGAGTCAACCTGTTCCTGTCTGAGTCTATTTGTATCATTAGTTGTGATTTCTGGAGTGTCCGGTATGCTTTCCGTATCTTCTTTTTTATATAGTTCTTTAAGATACTGGACCCAAGTTTCCTTCGTTATGTGGTTTGCGCTAATAAATTCACTTGCTTCTTTTCTCTGGCGTCTGATGAATCTCCACATCCGTTTTTGGAGGCCATAAAAGTCATTTTCCATTTTTCTTGAGAAGGATTTCCAATACTGTTCTTTTTTTTTGCCTTATTAGTTTATAGGTGGCATTTCGTACTCTCTTATAATCATCATAGGCTTCCAGCTATTTTGTTGTCACTTATTTTTTTTATAATTCTTAATTTTAAAATAATACTTATTTTTTTGGAACGCATGATAATAAGAA
Organism: Agelastica alni; assembly: GCA_950111635.1. Classification (NCBI taxonomy): domain Eukaryota; kingdom Metazoa; phylum Arthropoda; class Insecta; order Coleoptera; family Chrysomelidae; genus Agelastica; species Agelastica alni. The sequence goes on along the minus strand of OX467712.1, from coordinate 43,229,950 downwards.
ATTATTAAAAGGTGGAATAATATAAATGCACCTTTGGTAGTAATTTTCAATAGATATATTAAAAATAAAATTAAGTTTCACAAAAAAAATTAGTCGATTTTATAACAAATTATGAACTAAGAAATTGACGAGAAACTAAAAACATAAAAATAAAGCTGCATAAAACCTCTAATGTCACGTGTCTGATGTAATTTAAGTTAAATGACGGGTAAGCTCAAAATAACCATAACCAAAATTGAACAAATTATGATTTATAAGTCCATTATTGGTCCTTGTAGTGTCGATCAAGTAAATGGGTGAGACTGCTCAGCCGTCCGAGTTCTTCGGCCGAATGTGGCCAGTGGTGGTATAAAAGTTTTTATTTTTCTGGAGCATCTGCCATGGAAATATCTGTAGAGTAATGTCTGGTCTGCAAGTCTTCTTTAATGTTCTAGTGGATGAAGGGTGAGAGTTAAGCTGTTTATCAACCGAATGGCCCTTTTCTGAAAGGAATTTAGAAGACGAAGAGAATGACGTGGTGCTGAACCCCAAATGTGCGAGCAATACTCCAGTAGAGGTTGGATTTGAGCCTTGTACGTCGTCAACAATTGATCAGGAGAAAAAAACTTTCTGGCTTTCCACAGAAAACCTAGCCTCTGGCTTGCTGACTTTGCGATGTTGGCAATATAAATTTTTTATATTATAATACCTATGTAAAATGTATGAGAGCACTGATGAAAGTAGAGGAAGCAAAAGATGTGTGTAAGAACCGTAGCAAGTGGAAGGAAGTGGTCTCTGCCTACCCCTATGGGAAAAAGGCGTGACTTTATGTATGTATGAATGTAAAATTATTTAACTTTTGTTATATATTAAAGTTAAATTAAAATACTTTCCCTTTAAGATAAATTTTAAAAATTTTATGAAGAAATTAAGATCGAATGCAATGATACACGAAAATTCCATCTCGCGTTAAACGATTTCATAACAAAACAAAATCAAATTCATACCGATAAGGTTTATGTAATAAGGTATCGTAAAATTTTAAAATAAGACGTTTTATAATCAGCGAGGGTAAAACTGTCTCCGTGTCGTCATTCGAACGCAAAAAGTTTTAAGTATTGGACCGTCAGTGGTAGTTCGGCGGGAGGCAAACAATCAAAATGTATTCACATCGACCTACCTACCCACGATTTAATTTTATATCTAGGTATATTTTGTTTAATCGACAAAAATTATTGAATCAAAACCGGTTAGGGAATAGATAAATTTAAAATAAACAGGAAAAAATTATTTATATTAAAAATATTCAAATTTGTAACTAAAAACAAATCAATTTCTACTTTCTAATAATTTTAATGTACCTACTTAAAAAACAATTTTCATTTTATTTCAACCCGATCAAATTTTACAATAGCTAAACAATTATAAACTAAGTAAAAGAAATAAAGCTGTTTATTGGTTATCATAAATTATTATTACTAAAAAATATAAGTACTAATTCGCAATATACTCGTAACATATTAATTACCGATTTATTTACATAAACCTCTTAATTTAAATTATTTTATGTAAATAAAGTACAATTAGTTTAGGCAATAAATTTTTTAATGAAATAATAAATGTACGTAAATGTCATTGATATGTCTCATAATTATTGAAATGTTTATATCTCAATAAGAAGTAACAGAAAGTATGTTTATTTAAACAGTAGTTTATAAAGTTCATTGTTACATTTTTCATTTTAAAGGACCTTTTTTTATAACGCAAGTACCTACGCATAAAAGCTTGATATTTTAACCAATTGAATGGGTGGCGGAAAAAACGTATGTAAAAAATGTCAACTTTACAGTAGAGGAGAAAAACTAATCTGGTAACTGCAATATCCTGGATCGGGTGCTGAGAGCAACATACAACGTTTTTCCATTCAAACCTAATCGCTTCCGATCTGACCACCTTCTTTACTCACTATCATTAATGGGTAATTAAAATTAAAAATTAAATTTTTTTTATTCATCTTGAAAAAAATACAAAGAAGTAATCACTATCATCGTCACTATCATTTATGGGTTGGTTGGTTGGTTGGTTGGTCGCACACCTTACAAGTGTCAGTTCTAGGTGAACCAAAGCAAAGATTGGACTCTTTTTAATATTTTCCTGTACAAAGTGACGCTAGCCTCAACAGCTGGGTATTTTAGCTTAAAAAGTCTGTACATCTTTTTGACAGACAGATCTGAAGACAAACATTCTTTAGACGAAACATTTCGGCTATAATGACTTACTTCACGAGAGAAGGAGTTTATGTGATCCACAATATTTTTCCTAACGGAATTATTCACTGCGTGGAGTCGATTTGTATGCAATCCCCTTCCATCCTTCGGTACTAATTCACCCATCTTCATTTTGTTCTGAAGAACTTGGATCCGACGGGGGGTCACTGAAAATGTGTGGCACAACGTTTTCTTACACACTGATTCTTCTCCATCCAAACTATAAATAAAATATGCCATTTTTCTTGATGTCGAATCAGTTTTGCCGGTACGCCTTTGCGTTGGTTCACGTAAAGTAATATATTTCAGCAACATCAGATTTTGCTCATTATACGTCAATTTATAAAATTGGCCATGCAACGAATGTACTTTATAAAATTGGCCATGCAACGAATGGACTTTTTCAATAGACAATCTCATACAACCTGATCTCATACAAGTTTCGCCACATCCCTTTGCAATAGTTGGGAGAGTTTTTTCCGGGATCTCCTTGCCTTTACCTCGGTTGGAAATGTATTTCTGTCCGCTGTCCTTTAAAATCTTCCTCTTCTTGTCTTTCCATTCCGAAATATTAAGCGAACGTTTCCGATTATTTACTCGTTCCTTGTCACTTTCGGTTAAGTTCCAACTTTTATTCATTTTGAACAAAATAAAATTCACCTAAACGTAAAGAAACAACAACGGTCCTAAACAACAAGAAACTAGGTAACTAAAAGGTTCACATAGCGTAACCTTACATCAACAGGCTGTCATAGCCATTAGATTACGACATACAACGTTTTTCCATTATTATGAACACTCAATTTTACTGGAAAAATGCCTTACAGCCCATTCTGTTGGCATGTGAACGAACTAAAATCACTGGGGATTCATTCTCTGGTCTACATAGATCATTATTCCGTAAAAAAAAAATTGTCAAAAATCGACATACAACGTTTTTCCCGCCACCCATTCAATTAGTTTATAAGGAGCTGTAAAGTAGAATAAAAAAGCTATTACTGCATGTATTCAAAATCATATCACATATTTTTTTACTCATGCGGGATAAGTAGTATCTTGGAGCACGATGTTGCGGTTGAACAATAGCTGTTTGCCTATTTGACAAGTTTAGGTGAGTTTATTCGCGTTTATTCCGCAGTCGCAATAAAAAATAGTTTGTGCAACCCGTGCGATGTTGGCGATTGCTCACTCGAGCGAATGAAAGCTCTCGCTTCGCTCGTGCGTTCAACTTTGCTCTCGTGAGCAATCGCTAACTTATCGCACTAGTTGCACAATATACTATTAAAGCATACTGACAAAAAATAAAATAGCTAGGTATTTAATTATATAAATAAAAATTTATAAACTCATTTTACTAGTAATAATTTGCTTTTATATTGTAGATAAAAGTGGTAAAAAAGTTAATAATTTTATTGCTCTCTAAACCAACAAAAATTTTATTTAGCTATAATTTTGGAAAAGTTTTCTTTTAAAAATACTTATGTTACTTGGGTATAAGAGTATTTTGATTATACAGTACTACAATGTTATTGCACTGTAACTTTAACAAATGGATGCATAATTTATTTATTTATTATTACAAAGAGAATGCTGCACTAGTATCCTACCGAATTGTAGGTGGTTAAAAGTTTACAGCCTTTTTAAAGTTCCGCCAGTGTTTTTAGATACAAACAAGCACCCTTTTGTTCCCCAATCTGGGCGTTTTTATTGCATGCCTTATATAACATACAAACACTTCTTTAAGATTTATTTAACGGGCGGAGTTTTATAACTTATAAATCATAATTTGTTCAATTTTGGTTATGGTTATTTTGAGCTTACCCGTCATTTAACTTAAATTACATCAGACACGTGACATTAGAGGTTTTATGCAGCTTTATTTTTATGTTTTTAGTTTCTCGTCAATTTCTTAGTTCATAATTTGTTATAAAATCGACTAATTTTTTTTGTGAAACTTAATTTTATTTTTAATATATCTATTGAAAATTACTACCAAAGGTGCATTTATATTATTCCACCTTTTAATAATTTCTTATTATCATGCGTTCCAAAAAAATAAGTATTATTTTAAAATTAAGAATTATAAAAAAAATAAGTGACAACAAAATAGCTGGAAGCCTATGATGATTATAAGAGAGTACGAAATGCCACCTATAAACTAATAAGGCAAAAAAAAAGAACAGTATTGGAAATCCTTCTCAAGAAAAATGGAAAATGACTTTTATGGCCTCCAAAAACGGATGTGGAGATTCATCAGACGCCAGAGAAAAGAAGCAAGTGAATTTATTAGCGCAAACCACATAACGAAGGAAACTTGGGTCCAGTATCTTAAAGAACTATATAAAAAAGAAGATACGGAAAGCATACCGGACACTCCAGAAATCACAACTAATGATACAAATAGACTCAGACAGGAACAGGTTGACTCCATCAATAGAGATCATAAAGCAATCGTCGAGTGGGGAACCAACAATCTTGTTCGGTTTAACGCCAAAAAAACACAAAGTGCCACGTTTTCCAAGAAAGTGAATTCCTCAAATCATCCCATCACAATCTCCGGAAATACTCTTGAACCAAGTCCCTCCATCTCGACTTTGGGAGTCACGGTGTCCAATAGTATGTCTTGGCATGACCATGTTGCTAACATCGCAAAGTCGGAAAGCCAGAGGCTAGGTTTTCTGTGGAAAGCCAGAAAGTTTTTTACTCCTGATCAACTGTTGACGACGTACAAGGCTCAAATCCGACCTCTACTGGAGTATTGCTCGCACATTTGGGGTTCAGCACCAAGGCATTCTCTTCGTCTTCTAGATTCTATTCAGAAAAGAGCCATTCGCTTGATAAACAGCTCAACTCTCACAGATACCCTTCACCCTCTAAAACATAGAAAAAGAGTTGCAGACCAGTCATTGCTCTACAGATATTTCCATGGCAGATGCTCCAGAGAAATAAAAACTCTTGTACCACCATTGGCCACATTCGGCCGAAGAACTCGGCACGCTGATCAGTCTCACCCATTTACTCTCAATATTGACACTACTAGGACCAATCTTCATCAAGAATCCTTCTTTTACAGGGCTGCTACGGAATGGAATAAGCTTCCAAAATCAGTTTTTCCAGAGAACTATGACCTATAACTTTTTAAAAAGCGTGTCCACAATCATTTCCTTTCTATAATCCCTTCCCCTTTTAATAGTCGCAGTGCGGGCCGTCCGCGGCCCACACGATAGGTCTACCCTTTTTGCGACTATTTTCATAAAAAAAAAAAAGTAACTGAAATAGAAAAAAAGGATATAGAAACGGCATTCATGAAACTTAAAAACAGAAAAAGTCCAGGCCCAGACGGTATTCCAAATGAACTTCTTAATACGGCGGGAGAAGTCTGAAATAGCAGCTAACAGCCATAATTCGCAAAATCCTTTTACATAAAAAAATTCCGGACGAATGGCGCTTATGTACCACAATCTTACTGTACAAAAAAGGAGACAAAAAGATACCCGCAAACTACCGAGGCATAAACCTTCTAAATACAACCTTAAAGCTAGTAACGAGGATTATAACAAATAAAATAAAATGAACTCACCACACTTTGCAATAAACAACAACGATTCAGATCAGGAAGATCTAGTATTGATGCGGTATTCGTCCTGCGATAAATAACTTAAAAATCCATCGATCATAACAAACCAGCTTTTATGTGTTTTATAGATCTGAAAAAGGCGCTTGACCAAATACAACTGGAGGACGTGGTACACCTTCTATACAACAGGCAAATCCCATGCAACATAATAAAAACCATCGAAAATATTTACTAGAAAAACAAAATTCAAGCCAAAATAAATGGCACAATTATCGAAGAAATTTCTGTGAATAGTGGTATTTGACAAGGAGATTCCCTTAGCCCCCTATTATTTAACATCGTTATGGACGAAATAATAAAAAGCATTGTTAACCTAAAGGGGTATAAAATGGGGATAAAAGACGTCAAAATTCTATGCTATGCCGATGATGCTGTTCTGATTGCAGAAAACGAGGATGACCTACAGAGATTACTATTCAAATTCAGCACGACGGCACAAAGTGTAAAAATGAAGATATCTGCAGCAAAAACGAAATGCAAGCGAGGTAAAGAATAACCCCAAAAATTTTTATATAGCCTTGGGGTCGAATAAGATGTGCTTCAAAAGCTCTTACAATTCTCTATACAATAGTGTTTAAATTTTAAAATTCCGCCCATTACTTATTGATAAATAAGATTTTAAATGTGAAACTTATATTAATAGTCCACAGTATGACGAAGATCATTTTAATTTTCAACAAGGCATTGCTCTTCCGCATTATACGGTGATTGTTCGTCAGTATTTGGACCTACGTTTTTCACGGCATTGAATTGGGAGAAGAGGTAGCATTGAATGGCCTCCACGATCGCCAGATTGATCGCCCTTCGATTTATTTTTGTGGGGACATCTGAAAAGTAAAATCTTTAAAACACAACCAGCGTCGTTGGAAGATTTGCGTCAAAGAATCGTTGACGAGTGCTGTCGAATTACTCCGGAAATTCTTCGGAATGTGCATGAACGTGTTTAACAAAATCTTTTTTATTATTGTATGGAAACGGGCGGTCATCAGTTTAAACATTTAATCAATTAAGTACTAAGTAAGCAACTTAAAAAATTGAAATTTTAACAGGTAATTCTTTTCAAAGTATTAAGAGGAAATGTAAAATTTAATGACTATTGTAAAAAGAATTGTAAGAGCTTTTAAAAGACATGTTAATCGACCCTCAATGCCATTTAAAAATTTTGGGGTAATTCTTACCCTCGCTTGGGGTTAAAAGTAGTGAAGTCAAAAATACCGGAAATTTAATCAAAAATAGACGGTTCTAAGCGTTTTTATAAAATGTTGACGAGGTTCCTGCAAATGGCTCTGTTTCGTTATCGGTTGGCCATCCTGTATTTAGATGACTGGAGTAAATACATATAGCTATGGTATTTATTATGTATTATGCAGATTTACTCAGTTTTATACAATCTTAAAGAAATGTTAAAACTAATTGTATCGCATAATTTGTTAATCAATTTGAATCTAACGTAATACAAACGAATCAAAACAGCATTGTAATTTCAAATCAAATCTCCCAGACTACTACTATTAATAAAGATTTGATCACAAGTTTAGCAAGCAATTTATGGAAGGAGTGTGCTCAAAAATGATTAAGAATTTAAAGAGTTGGAATTTCTTAATCCTGCAATTGGACAAATATTTTGTCATTTTTTTTCGTTCACCAACATTCAAAATTGAAAAAAAATTTAGCAAGTGCTCTCTCTCTCTCTCTCAACTATAAGTTAAAAAATATAAAATCCCCAAAATGTTCCTTTTGAAACTTTGAGAAGTAGAATCCAAGAGCATTGTACCTAATCATTATTTAACCACCTTATTCACTCTAAATGCATTTATTAGATTTAAAACTAATATAATATTTATCAATGCCTTATACAAATACACTTTGTCAAAGATTAAACATATTTACAATATAAGCCCTTGTCTTACGAACCAGCAATGTTTACTAATATCATGCTTTTAATTTCTGGTTACTTTGAAGGCAGTACTGCACGCACCCGTAAGCGACAGTGACGGTACCGGCAACAGTGTAATGCACCATTGCAATAAGCAACTAGAGTAACTACAGCCAACATTCCATATCTCCGCTGTATGTCATGCTCTCCTGGTCAGAAATATATTCTGAATGCAATGTACATTAGTTTAAATAATACAAAACGAATTTGTTTATTTATAATTTAATTTTTCGTTGTTGCGAGGAGTGGGGGCAAGTAAAAATCGAATGTTTCTTCGGGAAAAATCAGTCGATCGATAGACTTTGCCCCGAAAAATTCCATCAAATGCCGTTGAAAAATTAATTACCATTGCAAACGTTTAAGTAAAATTTTTGTTATGTAGCTCAGTAATTATTTTTCTAATGTACTCGAGTCAAGACGGCGTGCGTCGTAAAACTAGAAAGCGTCTTAAAGAGACGTACAACTGCTTAAATTTGTCTAGGATATTCGCAGTATAATCTATAGGTTCATACTCACTGGTAGGATAGCAGAAGTGGTAGTGGGTCGAGCTTTATATTTATAAACGCAACAAATGTTTGATTTTTGATAATAAAACGATCAATAAATAATTTAGTTGGTAGAGCTTCATGCGAGGAGGGAAACAGCGTGGCCACTCTGCCCACCATTCCGCCAATTAGCATTTTTATAATAAATAATATCGCAATTTGTTATTGTTTTCTGACAAAACTTATTTTATTTTAATTAATTATAAACTTACTTAGATTGCCAATAATGCGCAAAAAGCATCATAATTATTTTAGTTTTTTATTTTTAAATACCTGGGCTCGCCTCACTAACAAATCATCATCTTAATGTTATGTGATTTATTACATAAGGTATTTAAATTAAATCCATTGCTCACAGTTCCTACAATTACGCTGGCACTTTTATGAAATGTAGGAATCTTTCCTGGCTATGACAAAAAGAACCAACAGTTTCGCCGAATATGCATGCAATTAGATTGTTTAATATCACCCTTCATCTATATCTACTACATATAAAACTTATTTTCACTTAACCTTCAGCTGAACAGACATAATTTAACAAATTAACAAACCCCTGTCCGTAGAACAATCAAAATAAACGCATTATATAGAATATTATTGTAGTGTTTGTAAAGATAAATTTCGGATAAATAAGATATTTTTTCCTAATTAGATTCGAGGTTTTAAAACAATCCTTAAAGTACTCTTTGTGTTTAAAGAAAAATATCAAACGTTCATAAATATATATGGAACACACTGTAAGAATGTCGTGTTCCTTAAAAAGTCCTCTTAGTGACTGTTTATACTTTGGGAAAAGCATAACAAACATAATCTTCTTTTGTAAAACAAATATTTGACCATTATTTCCCCATAAAAAAGACCAAACTTTAAAATTGATTGAAAATTTAAAAAATATAGTGTGCGTATTGTTGCATAATTGAGAATGTCCTTTAGAACCATAAAACAATATAAAACTGAAATTAAACGAGAATTTGCGTAATTTATTTGTTCATTCCGATTTAAAACAAAAGTCAATTTTAATATCCAAGCATTTGGTTAAGACATTTATAAAAATATTGTTATTATAAATAAGTGAATCAGGCAAAGAAATGTTCGATCGCTTACTGTTAAAAATTAAGCAGTTTTGTTTTGTTTACATTTAAAAAAAGTTTGTTTGATACTATATTGTATCGTGTTTTAATGACTAGCGTACTGTTGTCGGCGTAATTTAAAAGACTGTGATCCTATGAGAAGGAAGACGCATTATTAAATTAAAAATGTGATTTAATGTAAATTGGGAATTAAAATTTAATTTATTTGAAATTTTTTAATCATACAAAGCATTTTTGATTAATCTGACTAATTGCAAGTTAAAAATCTATGAGTGATAATAAAAGGTAGGAAACATCAAAAACAATAATTTAATATTATTAAGTTTTTTCAAATTATTGTACAAAAAATTTAATGATTTAAATTTGTTTCATTTCATTTGGAATTAGTTTTGTTTTATATTTTTAATAAATATAGATAAATGTATGTGTTGTACTTAATGATATAGGTACATACATACATATAGTTACGTTTTTTCCCGTAGGGGTAGGCACTTCCTTCCACTTGCTACGGTTCTTACAGACATATTTTGCTTCCTCTACTTTCATCAGTGCTCTCATATATGCTTATAAATTTATCTATTTTTGTAACCACATCTTTTTTTACGCCACAGCGTTCTCTTATCTCACTATTCTTTACTTTATCTAACTGAGGGCCAGTTTATCAATTGCCAATATTATCCATCAGTTAGGTATCCGTCAGATGAAACTAACTAGCAGATAAAGTTCCAGTTTGTTCGGAAGCTGTTTATCAACTCGTTTTTATCCTCTAGTTAGTTAACTGACAGATAATGAAAGTTGGCAATGCTGATGGATGAATGTAAGCAATCTCATTGGTTGTTACAAGAACAAGGTCATGTCACATTAACTGAGATGTCACGACCGTTTTGTTAGGTTATTGTTGATTGTTTTTGTTTATGCAAAAGTTTGTGTTTTTACTTTCTAAAGAGTTTTTGATTGTTGATGAACATGCATTTTTTGGATGATTATATTCTGGATAGCGACGAGGACGAGGATATTTTGCAAGTTCTTGAGTACGAACGAAGGCCGTATACCGTTAGGGAAAGAGTAGACAACTTCGAAAAGTGGGATGACCAGGATTTTTATGCAAGCTTTAGAATGACAAAAGAGACTGTTCTGTCAATATTAGAACTCATTGAGGATTCACTTGAGTTTCGTACTGATAGGTAGGTGATTTTAATATTTTCATTCCATTTTATATTTCTTAAATTTTTACATTTTCAGGAATAACAGTATAAGACCAATAGACCAACTACTTCTTACACTCAGGTTTTATGCAACAGGGAAATTCCTGATATCATCTGGAGAAATCAAAACAAAACAACTCTTCTGCATAAAGTGAGGTTATATAATAGGCCTTAACCTCCAGATATCGACCTAACCGCCAGTTGAAACTAACAGATAAATATTTGACATTTTAGCTGCCGGATAAAGTTAACCTGTTGTTGATAAACCGACCTTTCCAAAATAACTGGTAGTTAAGCAATAACTGACAGATAAATTGCTATTGATAAACCGGCCCTGAGTGGCAGAAAAGATGTAGCATTGTTTCACTACCATACATAAGTGTTTTTTTTTTACTGAAAATAGTCGCAAAAAAGGGTGTGGGCCGCGGACGGCCCGCACTGCGACTATTAGAATGGGGAGGGATTATAGAAAGGAGATGATTGTGAACACGCTTTTTGAAAAGTTGCAGGTCATAGTTCTCTGGAAAAACTGATTTCGGAAGCTTGTTCCATTCTGTAGCAGTATTCTGTAGTAACCAACACTCCTCTATGCACAGCCAGACATTTATAATAAATAATTAAATTGTTGTATAGTACTAAAATTTTTTTTTTCAAGCCATTTAGTTATTATTTCATTAAAATGTAACGGTACTTATTTTTAAATTTAAATTGCTTCTAATTTAGAGCATTTTTCTTTCCTTTCGATATATTTACGCTTACTACGTAACCATATCGTTAAAACGCGCCCATTTCAAAATATACGTCTAAATATGTTAGTATTTCTAAATATTCATCAAAAATATGTGGTAAACGATTTCTTTCTAGATATACCTACGGTTCTAATAGGTATTAGTTTTTCGTGGTGAATTTCCTTCAATAAAAAAATAATAAAATTGGTCATTTTTACAAGCTTTCCCAAGCTACATGTTCAAAAAAAGTCATTTGTTATTGTAATTATCTAATGTTTGCTGTGGATCATCGTCTTCAAAGGTTACTATTGGATGTATTGAGCATTTCATTTATTATAATCCAATTTTTAAGCAAGTCTTGTTTTAATCGTGAGGCAACTAACCACCTACCTTTTTAATTAGCAATTAAAATGCATACGACATTGTCATATTAAAAATATTTTTCAGATGGAGTATTTCAAAGATTTTTAAGCTCCCATGAAAATGATAAGGAATCAAGAATGGCTCGAAATAGCCCTAAATAACGAGTGTTGCGTGCATCGAGTGCAAAATGTACACGCAAGCCTGCCATTGGCTCTCGGGTAATAATAAAATGTGCACTCCGTTTTTTCTAGATTCCACTTATTGCAACTGGCCTTATGTTGCTTCGCCCTGATGCATGATGCACAGGCGGTACCAAAGTATTATTAAGAGGAACGGGAAAATTTACAACGAGTAAGTTAACTACTTTAAAAGGGATTTGAAATCGAATTGACATTGTAAAATACTTCTAGGTTAACAAAACAGATTATTTATATTTTAAAGTTCATTTAAAACTAAAATGTAAATATTATATATAAAATACGTAATTTTTTACAGGTTTATAATAATTTTTTTCATCGACCTCTACATAAAATGACATTTTACGTACTAATTTTCAGATGAAAAATCGACTATTTTTTAAGGCAAGTATTTTTTGTCCGCTGTGGTCACTATGATACGGTACGGTGCGAGAGCGGCGTTTGGATCATTTCTGTAAATCCACGATGTACTAAAAACATAGGCGCCTGAGACAATAACTGTCATTTGCTGTTTTCAAATCAATAATGAAATCCGCTAGATTTTACGTTTGAATTAGACCGTGGTGTGAATATTAGTGTTCATAATAATCAAAAATGGATAGTGATAGTGATAAAGATATCAGTAACACTTCTCCGGAGCTGCGGAAATTGGGACAACTACGGCCACGTTGGATTTACTTCCCCAGAAATCACGAATTTTAAACGAAAAACAATACAACACATTCATACTTTCATAAAGGTATGTAGAGGTCGGCGAAAAACTGTCTAATATCTCGCCTGCTTGCTTACCTTGGCTATCAATTTGCAGACTCGACTATAATATACAGTTTTTCGTCCTTGGTACATAAATAACTATTAGGTCGCATCGATAAGACTGACTACCCATCTTATTAACAAGTGGGTTCGAAAATAAAAAGGTACTATTTTTTTAAACACAACCTTTTATTCAGTTATCTCACCACAGGTGACATATGTTTGACAGTTCAGAGACCAGAAAGAATATGTGTATGCTAAACTGAAATCACTCTTATCATACATAATGATGGAAAATATAAATACCTAGATGTTTACTGGCTCTTATACTTATATATATATATATATATATATATATATATAAATATATATATATATATATATATATATATATATATATATATATATATATATTGGACGTCTTTGGTAATTTTTTTTAATTGTTTCATTCTTTATTTACAGTGTTTTTCTGTGCTAAGGTTTCGATGGTTTATTGTAAAGATTATAACACATACCCTAGTTTAATTTTGATAATTTTTAATTTTATTTCCGTACCTATTTATGCTTAATATTTTCATATTTTATTGTTATTTTCTTAGTTTATTTTGTTTAATAAATTTCTGTTAATTTAAAATATAAATTCGTCTATTGTTTATTGATTGGTAAAAAATGGAGGGAACGATTTAACCCTTTGATGCATAAAATAATCCGCCAATGAATACCGTTATACCGAAGAGAGATCAACTTTCAAGTTTATGATAATTAGTTCAGTTTGTATGTAAATAAGTTCAATAAAGTATTCATTTAATATGTTCGTGAGTCGTTTTCTGCCATCTTGGTGGGTTTTTGTATTGGCTGTTTTTGCGGTTTAATCGAAACGTATGTCGAGGAATGCAGGTGGTTCGAATAAAATAGACCAGTTTGTATTCACTGCCGAACCACAATTAACATCTTCACACAGTAACTGACATTATTATTATTATCAAATTTGATGTCTTTCTATGAAGCGCCAGACGGATACGTACTCTATTGTTTTTCAACACTATCATTTTGTAATAGTCAAGCCATTACAGTCTTTTAGGTTAATTAGAATTTAATTTATAAACATATCTTGGAGACGCTGGCTGGTAGGTATTTCAAATTTTTTTACAAGTTAAACTATTTTAAAACATAAAATATGATGAGTTGACTAAAAGGAATTTTAAAAGAATGTTGAACTTATTTCAAAAACTAATTAAATTATTAATCTTATCCATTTATAGATTGCATGTCCGTAAATAATTGGAAAACGTTTCGTAGGATGAGGGTAGAAATGAATAACTATTAAAAGGTATCTCACGTGGCTAAACGTGGGATTAGAACGTCTACAAAACAAGACGGTTGCTAAATAACCCTGCTTGACGATTACAAAAAAGTACGCGCGTAAAATGTTAGCGGGTTACAATAAATTGGTTTGTGAGGAAGTTTTTTGCTGCTCCCATTTTTTTTGTATTCAAAATACAAGTTTAAAATAAACAAACCGAACATAACTTCTCTGTGGAAAAGTTAGAGGTAAACGTAGTTATATTTATAAAAAACTGGGATAAAAATGGCCAGCAAATTTCAGTTTTCGTCGCCGAATATTGGCTGCGACAGGAATATCGAAAAAGTTGTTTCGCAGTGTTCGTGATAAGGCTCAAGGATTAAAGACAGGTAAACAACCTTGTATTTAAACTCCGAAAACATCTGAGAGAAGAGGATTTATTTTAACAAGATTGAGACAAAGAAATAAAGAAATCTTTGAATTAGGTTTCAGTACGATAAAAAAAATGTTAATGTTAAGTTACGATATATGATTAAAGGTTATAAAATTTTCAAACATTAAGGATCCAAATTATAAGAAAGTAAAATGTACACAGACGAAATATATTTTCACAGCTCTCATTCTACGATATATGGATGGATAAACAAACTAATTTAACGTCACCGGTTTCATACAATGTTCTTATAATGTAAACCAATAGTTTTAAATTGTTAAATAAGGAGATGTATGGATCGGGTCTTTTTATTACGAGGTATAGTCGAAATTTTTTTGGCTAGAAGTCAGATAGTCTATTGCGCTTTTATAGATTTAGAAAAGGCCTATGACAGACTGGTGAGGAGTAAATTGTGGTCGGTATTGTCTATGTATGGGGTGAGCGGTAGTTTAATACAAGCACTAAAATCACTTTAGAAGAATTCCACTGCTTGTGTCAGGTTAAACGAAGCTTACACGGACTGGTTTAACATCGAAAAAGGTGTGAGACAGAGATGTGTGGCTTCACTATGGCTGTTTAAGTTATATATGGACGATTGTTTAAAAGATTTAAAAGAGAGTGCGTATGGATTGAAAATGAATGATTTGATCGTCAAATGCCTTTTTTACGCCGATGATCAAGTCATATTAGCGTCATCTGAAGGGGAGTTGCAGGCGATGGTTAATGTTATGCATGATGCAATGAAAATTGAAGGGATGGAAATAAATGTAAGCAAAACAAAAGTAATGATTTTTAAAATAAAAGAAAACATGACAAACTGTAAAGTTCTGATTAAGTGAGAGAGAGAGTGGAACAAGTAAATGAGTTTGTGTACTTGGGTTACAAAAGATGGAGTGACTCGGTTGGATAAAGTAAAGAATAGTGAGATAAGAGAACGCTGTGGTGAAAAGAAGATGTGGTTACAAAGATAGATAAAGGAATACTCATATAGTTTGGTGAAATTTGTTGAATCTGTGTACACGTTACTATTCAATTAAATGAAAGAGTTGTATTGCGTGTAAATTTTTTTAATTACAATTGCAAAGCGCTTTCGGCTATTAGGCCATCATCAGTGCGATATCTGCAAGTAAGTAATATTTTGAAATTAAAAAATTGGGAAAGTTAGATTACTTACTCGTCAAGTATTCATACAGGAGTTCTTAAAATTGACATAACCATGGTTGACACTTGTTTAAACAAATATACATTTAACATGTTAAAATATTTATGTACCCATCTCGGGGTTTAATAATTACATTTCTTTTTACATTTCTAAATGCAACCAAATGCTCGTTCTGGACTACCAGCAATGTTGACAAAACAAATTTATAAGACGAGTGTAAATAGACAAGTCGGTAGAGGTCGACCTCGGCGAACATATCTCGATCAGATCAACATTGTTTTGAAGAAAGGCCAGGTCAAGAGTACCAACAACCAACGAGCATGTATGATAGCACTGATGAAAGTACAGGAAGCAAAAGATGTGTGTAAGAACCGTAGCAAGTGGAAGAAAGTGGTCTCTGCCTACCCCTACGGAAAAAGGCGTGACTATATGTATGTATGTACGTTTATGGAAAAATTAGTTAAGTTTGGAAAATTAGTTTTATATGGTTTTGAGACACATGGTTACAGAAAAGTAGTTACGTATGGTTTAGGTCACTCCGGATTATGGAATAGTAGATGTATTTATGGTTCATAACACCAAGGATATACGGCTTATTTCTGTAAACGTTATTTTTTTTGTGACCATTTTGCTATGTTCATTGTTTTTTAATTTTGTTCACATTTGTTTTGTTTATGTATTAAACTTAATAATTAATTTTACATTTTTTTTTATTATTTCAAAAAAGTAAATGCAACCGGTTTAACATGTTTTTTTGATGTTATTAAAATAAACAGATACAGATCGATTGGCTAGAGGTTACCAATACTACTTTTTTAATAATTTTTCTTTAAAAAAGTACTTGGTGCTCAACTTCGATTTAGTTTAATTTAAGTAAGTTGGTTCTGTAAAAAAAACGAGTAAACTAAATCCGCGAATTGATTTATCTACTTCCTCGAATCGAATTGAAAACTCAACTTCTCCTGAGATAGATTCTTTAATTTTTTTATTTCAATTCAAACAATTATAATATTGCAGTCGACTACTATAAAAGTTAGTAGTTCGTTCCATCTAAATTTAGAAATTAATTCAAAGATAATAAAGTAATTTTTCCTAGTTTGGTGGGTCTTATGTGTGATTTTTAAAGTTAATTTTACTTATTATTTAATTTAATAAATAAATAATTTAAATATCTTAATAGTTTATAATTTTACAGAAGAATTTAATTTTGCGAGGTACCTAAATGGGATCTCTTTACTTCAGTAGATATTTTACTTGACAAACATATTTTTTTACCTAAAAAAATAAAAGGAAAAATATTAAAAATAAATCTTTATTAAAATGCAAATCCAGGATGCCTATGCGGGAACAAACAATCTTTTAAGAAATTCATATTCTGACCCAATTTTCACACACAGGCCGATAATAAATAGAAGCAGAAGAATAAAAGGGTATTACAACCAGAAACCATAAAACCGAACTTTTTCTTATACCTGCTGTGAATTCCTATTTACACTTTCCACAAATTTTTTGTGCATGGTTCCATTGTCTGACGAAGGGAGTATTTATTTTTTGCTACCCGTTTATAAAGCACAACACTGCATAGGCAAATACAACATTTAAATGCATAGAAAATTTTACTATTCCCTGGAAAGATTTCTCATTTCAGATGCAAAAAAATGTAGAAAGTTTCTTGTTACAGGGGATTTTATGCAAAAGGGGTCAGTTTCTATTTTAAATCTGAAGAGCTTGGTTCGTTATTGTGAAAAGTGAATATAACATATGAGACGAGGCAGAAAATGTAAAGGGTTATATTTACACGATACATAACCAAAAGTTAATGGTTTGCGAATGATAACTATGTATGTATTGATAATTAGGTAGTGAAAGCAGTTTTTATCAAGGTAATTAATTTTAATATTAATATCATCGGATGATTTAACATGTTAAAGGGATCCTCACACTAGAAATTTGGCTAATGGTTGTAGCGCAATTGTAACTTAATACACCTTAAACTTTTTTTTAAAATGCCCATAAAAGTCGGTAAAAAAGGTACAAATTTGAAAAAAATATTACAGCTTCATTTTTTGCATTTTATAAAAATTGTTAAAGGGATTAGCCTTTTACATGTGTTTTAAATATGCTTAAAAAAATTTGGTTTAGTCTATTAGCCGGAATACTTTTTTTTTTAAATTGATACAATTAATTGATATCTACCTTTTATAGATAGTTAGACCTAGTAAGATTTGTTTAAAATAAGAGCAAACTTTTTTAATTCCAAAATCCTAATACGCCAACAATTTTGATTTGTGTTAACGTAAAATTATAATAAATGTGTCAAAACATCTTGACCAGTAGGTAGACCAAAAATAGAACAGCATTGTCCATTTAACGGTAGACAAAAATCGCCACTGACCACTTGTAAATTTTAGGTTGACCTGAAGAGGGTATATCCTAAAATCGCCACCACTCTCGTGGTGGTGATTATTGTTAGCCTAACCTAACCCAACGTTCTAACCTAACACCAACAGTACCTGGTTAAGAACTTAGAAAATGCGGAGACGTATTAGACAAGACCCGTTTTATTTACTTTTAAATACATACGCAGATCTGGGATCAGGGTTTCATTTTTGCGTTTTGTATTATAATTTCCACAACAGTGATCTGATTATAAAAATTAGCTCTAGATAGGTGTCAAAATACAATAATTATCCCTGCACATATTTTTCTATAAATAAAAGAGCCATTAAAAGATCTATAAACACCCGTGGCGATTCTCGGCTATGGGTTTCCAGGTACCCATTTAAGCCTTGGCGATTTTAGGATTTGTAATATCTCCATTTCTTGCATTTAGTAAAAAATATTTGAAGAGATACCTTTTACATGAAAGAATTTGTTTAGGTAGATTAGTCCAAATTATAATTTGTCTAAAATCCAAACAAAGTCCAAGCTTGAAAATTCTTTCTTTTACTCGCTTTTTTGACTCAAATTTTATCGACTTGCTTATATGCTAATAGCCTAACACTGACAAACAGATATATGGTGTTTTACAAGTTTTTACAGTTCTTTTACCGTAAAAAGTTGTAAGCTTATCCGTGTAATACCAAGTCGGTTAATTTATTTAGTCCCTACCTAAGGGTCCTTCTGTTATTACGTAATTAGCTAACCTAACAACATCTTATAGTGACCATATCAATATTGAAAATCTTTTATGTTTTGATTAAATAGATTGACTTGGCCATCGCATGAAAACACAATGTATCTCACAAGTAATACATATTATATTAATTTAGATTGTTTAGTGCGAATGCCAAGTCAATCTATTTATTTAAACCACAAAAGATTTTTAATATTAATATGGTCACTATAAGATGTTGATAGGTTAGCTAATTACGTAATAATAGAAGGACCCTTGAGTAGGAACTAAATAAACTAACCGACTTGGTATTACATGGATAATCTCACAACTTTTTATGGTAAAAGAACTGAGTTGCGAGACTTGGTGTGTTTTTTACAAGTAATGTTTTTGATGGAATCGCATTTTTTTTGGAAAAAATAGTCCTACTTTTTTTCTTTATTATACATATACAGGTACACTGATTCATTCACTGCAAATGTAACTTTGTAATCCTATAAATTTATATGGGATTACAAAGTTATTTATGCAGTTGGCGTATCTGGAAAACTGGTCCGAAATTGCAAAATATTTTAGTTTTTCTTTGATTTATACACTAAACACTAATTTTATTTTAAATTTGAAGCTTCTATGTCTACTAGAAGTACCTTAGAGTTTTGATGATCGGTTAGTCAGTGAGTGAGTGACAAAATTAAGAGACTTTGACTAGTTATAATTCTTAAACTACTGAAATTTGAAATATATCGTGTTTATACGATGCCTGCTTGGTTACTAAAAATTCAGGCTTTTAGTTTTATCCACAACGAAGTTATAGGGGGACGAAAATGGCTTCGAGAAAGGGATAGTACGGCCGTGCCGCTTTTTCGCACGACTTGGCGGATTGGGTTTTTAAAAGATTGAAAAAAGATTTTTATTTTCAGTAATAATATAACAAGAGAGTGAGAATAAATTGAAAATAATTTGACAGATTTTTTGAAAACTTGTTGCCAGGCAATAGTCACGAGAGCCCGCAGGGCTCGAGTGGCTATTTCCAAATGGTTCATTGGTTTTAAGAAACGCCAAAAAATAATCAAATAGATATCACTTGTCATATTTTATTATTCGATAGGTAACTAGAAAGGAAAGCTGGGTTTACGGCTATGACATTGAGAGAAAAATCACAATGTTTGGCAAAGGATTCCTACGCGTTAAAAAAGCAAGTCAGTCTCGATCCAATGACAAAGTGTTTTCGACTCATTTGGAATTCTTGCCTCAAGGTGAAATAGTAAACCGTGTTTACTATCAAGCCGTTTTCAAACAGTTTCGTTAACAAATCCGCACAAACAGACCAGATTTGTGGCAGGACAACTCATAATCCTTGCGTCCGAACACTGAGCTTTGTCAATTCTACAGATTTGTGCCAAAAATCATTTTCCGGTTTTCCGCAACCCTTCTTGCAATTTTTTTATTTTTAACTTCCCAGTGGAAATTATAGTAATGGGTCCGATTTTGCGAAACATGAATTTTGATATACCTCCACATTTCAAGGTCCCCAGAGTCGAATAAAATAGTTTTAAGTGGACGTCTGTGTGTGTGTGTATGTAAGTATGTGCGTATGTGCGGTCGGAATTATTTTTCGTCTCGATTACCTCGAGAACAAATAATGATATCGCTGTTTTTTATGGAGAATAAAAAAACTAAAAAAAATGGTAAACTACCTGAATTTTGCAATTTATAAATTATACTATTTTTAATACAGAATTTAAAGATCTTTGATTATTGCATAGAAATATTTGTATGAAAAATTTGATGACAATATTTTTAATAACAGTAATAATTATAACAACAAAACTAATGGTATTTTTTAGTCGTTAGTCGTGTGGACCTCTCGGGTCGTACCCAGACCACTGATATCTAAATTTAAAATCATTGCTAAATGGCAGACCTTTCATCACACATTCATTCATCTTAAAGATCATCCTAATTAAAGCTACCAGTTTCTTGAAATGGAAACACCTATGGGTAAAGTAGTTGAATAGAGGAGAGTACTTTGAAGAGGTCAGTGATCAATAAATCTGTCAAATTAATAATAAAGTTTAAAAAAAATGGCCTTTATTTTGTAACGTTCAGTCGACCAATCGTATAAGTAGTTTGTCTGTTTGTACCTGTTGAATGCAGCCAATGCTAAGAAAAATCCAATGCAATATATATTTTTTTAAACCTGCTATAAATTGTGACACAAGTTCGTTTATTGTTGGATCACAAATTGGCGACTACCGGTTACTCTTACAATCTAATAAATGCTGATCCTTTTGTCAGGCCTGTTAATAGCGCTGCATAGGTCTATTGTTGTTGTTGTTCTATCAGCTACTGGGATCGAACTTTCGTACTTTATAAGGCAGTAAGTTAAATTAAAAGTTGCAACTCTAGGAAGCAGAAATAATTTTTAATGATCAATTATTTTTTAATGGATTTAATAATTACTAAAATTACATTTTGTCAGATCTGTCTTTTGTATCATTCTGTTGATTCGTCTCAGTGCGTTACTGCAGATTTTAACAGAATCTGCCAAGAGTTGTTTCACGACTATAAATAGATTGAGTTTATTAATATAATTAATGGTTTATTCGTCCCATTAATTTTGTGTTAAATAAATGGTGCTGCTACCGGGATTTGTAAAGGCAATACTAGAAAATACAATAAAAAAGCGCTAAAATTATCTCCACATAAGTTTTTCGATGAGTACATATTTTAATGAAAAATACACATTAAGTATGTATTAAAAAATGTACCTATATATTAGGTAGTATTGTTCCAACACCATATCTCGGCAAGAAATTAGGTACAAAAATTGGTTTTCTGCATAGAATATCTGCAAAACTTGTTACTGGGACAAAGAGAACTGTGTCCACATTTTACGTATTTCGCTTCATTGCTATGCTCATGCTCCAAGGTTGCAGATATTAAAGAAAAAAGTTAAGTGAATTCTATTAAGGTGTAATAGATATATAAGTGTAAAAGATATGCTGCTAAATTTTTTCTGGTTATCCCTGCCGATACTGATTTCATGACGTAGATACACATACTTTTCTGTTGTTTCTATGTTTGTTTCGTTTATTTCTGTTTTTACTGGGCACTAAATTTGTCATTAATTTTATATTATTAAAGTTTATACTAAGACCCACTCTTTTTGCAGCAGTGTGTAGTTCTTCTTCTTCTCTTCTTCTTCTTACGTTAGGACTACGTCCTGTGTTTGCCTCAAGGGTTGCCCAAAAACAATTGGGACGATGTAGACCAGCTATCATACCATCTTTTTGGTGGGCGTCCAGTTGGCGTGGTGTGTTGGGCCGCTTCTCTCTCACAATTTTTGCCAGCCGGTCGTTTGGAATTCTGCTAACATGGTCTCTCCATTCTCTTCTTCGGTTTCTTGCCCATCTTACTATGTCTTGGACTTCACATATTTCCCTTATCTCTTCGCTTTTTTTATGGTCAAGTAAGGTATAGCCAGTTATCGATCTAAGAATTCGCATTTCCGTTGATCTAAGAAGTCGCTTTGTAGTCGTGTTCTCCGCTCTGGTCTCTATCGCGTATGTCATAATCGGTCTTACACATGTCTTATATATTCTGACCTTACTTCTGGTACTCATGTGTTTATTTCTCCAGATTATGTCTCTCAAGAATCCTGAGATTAGAGATGCCTTTGTTGTTTGAGCTTTTACTTCCTCCTTAATATTTCTAGTGCTAGTTATTATAGCTCCTAAATATTTAAAGGACATCACTTGTTCTACACTCTGCTCATAGATTGCGAGTTTACATCTTCTTGGTTCTTTGGATATTGTTAGCGATTTGGTTTTCTTGACGGATATTTGCATATTGAATTCTTTAGCTGTTTTTTGGAACTTGTGTAAGAGTCTCTGTAGGTTGTCCTCGTCTTCCGATACGATTACAGCATCATCAGCGTAGCATATGATTTTTATTTCTTTATCTCCCATTCGATATCCTCTCCCAGTTACTTTGACTTCATTTATAATTTCATCCATGATGATATTAAATAGGATTGGGCTTAGGCTATCTCCTTGCCTGATTCCGGTTGTCATAGGTATTTTATTGCTTAGCTTATTTGCAGTTCTTACATATGTGTAGTTGTTCTTGTTCAATTCTTCGATGGTCTTTATTACATTCGGATGAATTCTTCTCTTTTGTAGTAGGGCCAAGACGTCTGTTAACCGTACCCTATCGAATGCCTGGGTTAGGTCAATGAAACACGTGAAGGCTACTTTATTGAACTCAATGGCTTTCTCAGTAATTTGACGTATTATAAATATAGCATCTATAGTAGACCTGTTCTGTCTGAACCCTTGCTGTTCTTCACATATTCCGGTTAGAGATATTTCTTCTGCTAGAATTTTTGTAAACAGTTTTAGTACAGCACTCAATAAGCTAATACCTCCATAGTTTTTAGGGTCTGCTTTCTCTCCTTTTTTGAAAACTGGTATCAGTATGCTCTCTTTCCATTCGGATGGAACAACCTTGACAGTAAGTATTTTATTGAAAAAAAAATCTGTAATTCGGTCAATAAGCTTTCACCTCCATATTTGATCATCTCATTCTTAATTTCGTCAATGCCCGAGGCTTTTCTGTTTTTTAGTTTTTGGACCATGTATCGTATTTTCTCCAAGGGAATAGTCTTTTCTTGTTGTTCGTTAACATTTCCAATGTCAGGCTGTATTTCCTGTGGTGGTAAGTTGTTTTCTGTCGGAGTGTAGTTTTCCAAAATATTTTTCCCATTCTTCCGCCGCTATTTTTGTATTTTGTATACACTCATTTATTGGTTTTTTCCTAACCTAACCTATGTCTTAGCAAAACCTGCTTAGACATAGGGCTCTGCCTGTAGAGGTTAATAGGTGGATTGAGTAGCTTATTGACCAATACAGCCGGTCCCAAGCCCGGAAAAAAGAGGAGGGTTCCAAGTGAGGCCAGCGACCTGCTTGGGTAAAAAGACAAGTGCTCCTAGAACCAAAGGAACAGCCTCAGTGTGTAGTTCTCTTAACATATCTTCTATTTTTCCCAGATTGTAGATTGTAGGGTGGGTCGTGAAGGCTATGCAGCCTCTCCAGCACTTCGACCTATCAGATCTTTTGTGCACAACCCTTAATCTATTCGAGACCCGGGATTCTGAGACTTCGAGCAAAGTTTATTAGTTTCCTAGGGGCTAAGTTTCTGACATCGGACGGCTTTAGGAAGGCCCCTGCCTCTTGCAGAAAAGCGCTGCGCATTCGCAAAGCAAATAGTCTGCAGTTTCAGCGAAGTTCTCGCAGTAGCGACAACTATCACTCTCTGTTTCGCCCTTCTTTTTTAGGTGGTACCTTAAAAGGCAGTGTCCAGTGAGGAGTCCCATCACCAGTTTAAAGTCTTTCTTGTCCAACTCGGGAAGCTGTTTAGCTTTCGAAAGGCTTACTAGCCTTTTCGCTTGTCATTTCATCTGTTTCCTAGCGTCGAACCACTTCTTTCGAGTGGGCTTTGGAAAGTCCACAGAAGGGTTCTGGGCCGAAAAATTGTGTATCTGACCCTTCTTTGGAAAGGCAATCTGCTTCTTCGTTGCCTATTTTTCCTAAATCGTCCGAGATAATAACGATGTATTTAGCGAATCTAAGAATACAGCATTAAAAAGTTTCGACGACATGGTGTCGCCTTGTCTTACTCCGCGTTTTATATTTATTTTTTCTGTGTTTGTGTGAAGTTGTACTGTTGTAGTTGTTAAGTCCGGTTTTGCAAAGTCGACAAATGACAAATATCAATGCCAGAGGTATGTTATATTCGATTGCTTTTTCTATGAGGACTTTTAGACTTTGTTCTTTTGGCGGTATACTCGGTATACAAACAAAAATAATAATTTTATAAGTACAAAATTGATACAAAATTTAGGAAATTTATTTTTCAATTAATGGATTTTTAAAATGTATATCGTGTATATTTATAAATGAGTGAAAATTAAAAAAAAAATATTAGATACAATGGCGGCTGAGATTTTTTGGCTGGACTAAAATTCCAGATAAAATCCCAGCGGCACAATAAAAGTGTCTTTTAAATCTCTCCATTTCGTTTATAAAAGACAACCTGAGTATAACATAATATGTATATTTTAGTGGAATGCTTTTCGAGTATTATCTCTCAATGGTGTTGTTGCCCCGCAATATAATCAGCTGAAAAACAGGGAGAGCCGCGGTGTGCATGAGAATGCGAAATATATTTTTATTTGAACAAATGCGGATAACTGCATTTTATATTTAGACCCAGCAAGATGTGTTTAAAATAAGAGCAAACACTTCATTAATCCCAACATGCCAACAATTTCAACTTGTGTTATGTAAAATTATGAAAAATGTGTTAAAACATCTTTAACAGTAGACCAAAAATAAGATTGGCATTGTCCATTTCACCACTTCTTGAAATAAAAAAACTTAAATAATGTGTCTAATAAAAGCTTGATAAAATTTCTTTTCTTAAATAATATTTGATTTTAAAAATTACTTTATCAAATATAGTTTATAGTAGTGACTCGGTTGGATAAAGTTAAGAATAGTGAGATAAGGAAACGCTGTGGTGTAAAAGAAGATGTGGTCACAAAGATAGATAAAGGAATGCTTAGATGGTTTGGACACTTAGAAAGGATGGATGAAGGAAGATTGGCGAAACAAATTTATAAGGCGAGTGTGAATGGGCAAATCGGTAGAGGTCGACCTCGGAGAACATATCTCGATCAGATCAACATTGTTTTGAAGAAAGGCCAGGTCAAGAGTACCAACAACCGAAGAGCATGTATGAGGGCACTGATGAAAGTAGAGGAAGCAAAAGATGTGTGTACGAACCGTAGCAAGTGGAAGGAAGTGGTCTACCCCTATGGGAAAAAGGCGTGACTTTATGTATGTATGTATGTATCAAATATATCGAATTCTTAAAGAAATATTAGACATTATGAAATTATTTTGAATGTTTTAATATTTTATAATAAAATTAAAGTTAAATTTGTGCGTATTTGTAATAAAATTATTAGAAATGCGTAGGTACATACATACATATAGTCCCACCTTTTTCCCGTATGGGTAGGCAGAGACCACTTCCTTCCACTTGCTACGGTTCTTACACACAGCTTTTGCTTCCTCTACTTTCATCAGTGCTCTCATACATGCTCGTCGATTGTTGGGACTCCTGACCTGGCCTTTCTTTAAAACAAAGTAGGTATGTGTATAATATGTTATCTACCATTACGAACCGTGTCTCTGAGGTAAATATTTTCCAAATAAATACTGTTGAATGTTTGAAATTGACCGCAATCATAGAACGAACAGTTTGGACTTCTGCTACGAAGACAGATTTACCATATTTACCATAGTTCGAGATTTACAGTATCCACCTAATACACATAGTTTCAAAAGTTATGCATAGCCTAAAATCTCCGTTATTATTAAACATTGTACAAAACTACATTGAAAGATTAATTCTACAATAAAAATTTAGCAGACTATTTTTTTAAGAACAGATGTAGATTTTTTTAAATAAAAAGATAAGAATATTAAAATTTTATTTCTTTTAAAAAATAATTTTTACAGTTTTTATACAGCGTATTTATACTATAGGCGTCAATGCATGCCTGTATTCGAGTTCTGATACTGGTAACATGGCGATCAATATCTTCCTGTGTCAGATTCTCCTATTCTTCTCTTGCGGCAACTGCTAGTTCCTAGTGGGTTCTAGGAAGATTTATTCGAGCCAGAATAGCTCTGAAGAGCATATCCCAGGCATGTTCAATTGCGTTCATGTCTGGCGACATCGCAGGCTACTCCAAACGACGAATTCCTTTTATTTTAAGATAGTCATTAATTGCTCGAGTTTTATGTGGGCGTGCGTAGTCGTCCATAAACACAAAATCCTCACCCACAGCCCCTCGCCATGGGTTCTAAAACATGAGGTTCTAAAACCTGTGTGATGTACCTTTGTTCTGTCAATGTGCCATCAATGAGCACTAATTCCGTACGACCACCTGCCATAGTGTCTGCCAAAACATAGAGCTAATTTTGCAGCTCTCGCCAAACACGAATAAGGCGGCTATAACTATTCAGACAGATTGTGGTCTCTCATATGAAAAAAGTACATAATTCCAAAATTGCAGAGGGAGCTATGTGTTCTTGAGCCCATTGGAGGCGCTGCAAAACATACCTATGATGTAGCTGGGGAACTCTAATTGGACGGCAACACCTCAAACCTGACTGAACAATTCATCTTCTAATTCTAGCCAACGATATTCTGACTCCTGTGGCATGTCTAAACTCTCTTTGGAGGGCTGGTACAGGCATAGAGGGATTCCTCCTAATTGATATTTCTATGGATCTATTCTGTTGTTTATTAGTTTACCATTAGTTTACCAGAGCGATGACTATTTTGTACTGAATCGGTCTTCAAAAACCTATTTCATATTAGAGACACGTCACTCTGAAAAACCTCTACTCTGTTCGCCACGACCGGCTGTAAGTGACCTTCTTGAACTAAAACAATAATTTTGGCACGACCCAACTCATATAAATGGTGTCTTTGACGTATTTTTTAATTTTAAAATCAATAAATGTTGTGTTATTGACACCAAAGTGAAAATAGCGTAACTAGATGGGTATTTAAATTAAAAAAATTTTAATTTTACTTGAAAAATAGTTACTAATTATGTGATAAAGAAACCGATTTATAAAAATGTATACAACGTGAATAGAAGGGTGATGCATAAGTTTTGAAACTATGTGTACACAAACATAATATTGTGATTTAATGGAATAAACAATGTTTTGTGTAATATTTGATTTTTATTAATATGTTGCGGAGTGTATCTGCATAAGTGGCAGCTTATGATTGGACGCCCGCGCTGGTGCGTTCCAAAAGACAGCGTCAAGTGTCAGCATTGGAAAGTGCCTTGATATTTAGGCTATTCTTTTGACAGAGGAGAATTTATTTATTTATTTGCACTGACAGTTTATTATTTTATTTTGTCGATATTTTATTAAAGTTTATTTATTATTGCTTAAATGTGTGATAAAACCACACCCATAATGACCTAGATATGTATTAAAAAAAATTCTTGGCACCTACCTACAGTTGGTCAACATTTGAAAAACCTACGGAAGGATCACAAAGTCACATATTAAACGAATACCGAAATGCATATCAAAGAAATACTAGGTATTTAACAAACACAATATGAAAAATATAAAATGGTAAAAGATTTTTTATATTACCTTACGTATATACATTTAAAAAAAATTTGGAAATAAAAATTGTAATAATTACCTACTTGTAGGTACCGTGAAACCGTTGTTACTAGAGAAACATGCATAAAAATAAATGCAATTTTTATAAAGTGGGTATTATTGAATACAAAGACAAAATTAATAGAAGGGCTCAACAAAAACACGAGTACTATGATGAAGACAAGGCATGCAAAAATAAATATCCCATTAAATGTTGACTGGTCTATATAATGTGCTAAAAACTAGAGTGTCGTGCATATGAATGCAAAATATATTTTTATTTAAGCAAATCGGTGCATTTTATATAGCTCGAGTAACGTTACTAATATCAACTTAAATGGCAAGAACCTCGTCTCGGCGGCCAGAGAAGATTCGTGGGCTTATTTTGACACAAATAGCATAAAGTTAGTAGACGCTAATGCTAATTTACAACACGATTGCATTGAGTTTGTCGAGACACGTAAACGCAGAGACGGCTTTACTTTAAAAAAAGGGCAATACGATAATCATTTCATGTGTAAAAAATTTCAAATTACGATTATTGTAACTTATTAAAGTTACTTAGTTTAAAAAATATATTACCACACTTACAATTTTATTTTAATAATTTAAACAAAAATTATAATAAGAGCATCACTCTATGTTTAAGTAAAAGAAAATTCGTAGATCTTTATACAAATCATAAATTCTGTTCACTACCCTGATTATTTGGACTCATCCATTTTAAGAATAACATAAATAAATTATAGTTTAAAAAAACTAAACTAAAAAACACGCTTTTAGAGTTAATCAAACTAAAAAGTAAAAAATAAAGTAAAGAATAAAATTACTGACGAGAAAATTAATGTCACTGTTCTAAAAGCGTGGGGTGCTTTGTATGACATTTTTTAACCAACTCGCTTTTAGAACAGTGACATTAATTTTCCCGTCAGTAATTTTATTCTTATTTTTTACTTTTTAGTTTGATTAATTCTAAAAGCGTGTTTTTTAGTTTTTTAAACAATAATTTATTTTGCGCTTTTTAGTTCGATTTGTTTTACTCACTCTCTTGCCATTCATCCCTCGGCACGTTTCTCACCAGTATATTGGATTGGGTGAATTATAATATGACAATGGAACTGCGTGCATGCGTAGTTCACGCACTAGTTCTATCTCTCTTACTATCATGCAAAGGATCCCTGAAGAAATTTATGAATCCTGGCGAAAGTAATCAGGATAATCGGATATTTTGAACGAATTATTGCATTGTCGCCGGTCTTTGACAAGTGTGCGAAGTTTAAATTAGATCTGATCGCTTAAAGTAGGGCAAAATTAAGGCCAAAGTCAGTTAAAAACAAACATACTGGTGTAACTAATATAAGCGTGTAAAAAATATTTTTGCTGCTAAAAAAATCACATTTGTTTATGATCGTATTTGGACCATGGAGATGTTAATTAATAAATACTCAAAACATTTGTTGGTACCTTCATTTTAGTTTTCTTTTTCCTATTACACAAACATTTTATTTAAAAAATTTGACAGATTAAAAATTTATACGCAAAATTAAAATCAGCTGCATGTCGATAAAGTCGACAGAAACGTGTTGTAATGTAAAGATGGTAAAGCTATATGTAAAGTTGTCTTCTTCTTCAGGTGCCGTCTTCGTTGCGAAGATTGGCAATCATCAATGCTATGCGTATGCTTGAAACAGCAGATCTAAACTAATGATTTATCCGTATCAGTCACGCAGATTCTTTAACCATGAGTGGCGTCTTCTTCCGACACTTCTTCCTCCTTGAATCTTTCCCTGTATTATAAGTTGTAACAAGCTGTATTTTGACCCACTCATAAAATATCCCAGATACTGTAATTTTCGTTTTTTAATGGTCAGAATTATTTCTTTTTCTTTGTTCATCCGTCTTAGCACTTCAATATTTGTTATTCTGTCTATCCAGCTAATTTTTAGTATTATCCGGTATGTCCAGTGTTCGAAAGCCTCTAGTCTTCTTATATCTTCTTTCTTCGGGTCCATGTCTCCATGCCATAAAGCAGCACAGACAGCTCATAGCATCTCAGCAAGCTGATTTTCAAGGCCAAACTGATATCTCTTGTGCAGAATATTTTTTTCATTTTCATAAACGTAAAGTTGTCAAGATAATTTAATTAGGTCCGACTCTGCACAGCAAGAAACGCTGAGAATGGCCGCCAAGTTTTATTATAAGGAATGGGGAAAATACAAGGATTTAAATTAAAATTTAAATAAAATGTCTGTAGTATGTTGCTTTTCTTAAGCAGGGATTTTGTTTTACTTTATTGCGTTTCTTAGAATCACGTTTCTGCGACAAAAAGTAGATTCGTTTTTTACTTAATACTTTTCAGAAACTGTCACAAAAGTTAATAAATACGAGTTACCCTCAAGGAGAAAGCTACAGAAAATATTAACATCCCTATTTCGAGACTACCTAATGAGTTTTACAATATACGTACTACTTATAGTAAAGTAATATAGAAAACGGCAACTTGGTAAATTTGATGTTGCAAACCTATTTTTTACAATAGTCGCAAAAAGGGTAGACCTATCGTGTGGACCGCACTGCGACTATTAGAATGGGGAGGGATTATAGAAAGGAGATGATTGTGGACCCGCTTTTTGAAAAGTTGCAGGTCATAGTTCTCTGGAAAAACTGATTTAAGAAGCTTGTTCCATTCTATAGCAGCCCTGTAAAAGAAGGATTCTTGAAGAAGATTGATCCTTGTAGTGTCAATATTGAGAGTAAATGGGTGAGACTGATCAGCGTGCCGAGTTCTTCGGCCGAATGTGGCCCGTGGTGGTACAACAGTTTTTATTTCTCTGGAGCATCTGCCATGGAAATTTTATGATTTGACACGATTAAATCAAGCTATCAACTGTTTAGATTTAAAATTAAATATACGTCAAATAAGGTGGAGTGGTGTAAGAGCACCCCAGTTTTTGATAAGTTCGACTTTTAACCCATAATAAACACTTACGGGTATCAGCATTGACCTAATAATACCCTATAAGTAACATAGTCAAAATCGATAAACTCCTTAAAGTTTTTTAATTGTAAAGAAATTTAAAAAATATTTCCACTGATATGCACTTACTTATTTACTTCCAGAGTTAGCAGTTTAAAATCTTTCAAATCTTTTCAAATCTTCCCTATTATCTTCGAAAATTGTTTCTTTAGGAGTCCAACACTTATGTTTTGTCTTTGCCACTTCACCAGCTTTGCATCCCAGGACGTTTTTATTGGCTTAAAAACGCTTAAATCTAAGGGTTGGAAAATATGGCAGTGTGAGGTGGTCATTTAAGAATGATTAAATTTTCTTGAGAAGCTATCTCATTCAATCTAATGGTCAAGTGAGTAGAATGATCATCGTATATCAATAAGACAGTCAGTACCAATAATTTTCAAGAAACTTTTTTGAAAATAATTTTCAAAAACCTCTGCCTCCATGCAACCGTTGCTGCATACTTCGTTCCTGTGAATTCAGTGTCCTCTGGAGCCTGCCATTGGTCCCATATATTTTTGTCCTCAAAAATTATCAGTGGTGGAACTTTGTCCCCAGAAGCAGAAGCATCTATTAAGACAGTTAAAATGATATAAAAAGTAAAATGATTGTATATTTGGAGCAAATTTAAAAAATATATAATAAAGGCAAATGTTTCAGTTATTAAGATTTTAAAGGAATTTAGATATTCTCGTCCATTCAATAGGTACCTACCTGTATGTTCTTAACAACTTCAAAGTAGAACTATTTAACAATTTCAAAATGTCAATCCTTCGTTAATTTTTAAAAATTATTTAAAACAGATGATCCCTAACTAAATTTTAGGTAAAAAATATACCACATAAATTATAAAAAACAACCACCCTACTTTTGGCATGTCTTTATAAACATTAGAAATATAAAACAGATGACTGCTTTAATCAGTGGCGTAGAAAACATTAAAAAATAAGAGAATCACTAACGCGAGAAATTATCTACATTATAATTTTATAAATTTCCAAAAATTGACGATATCAATAATGGATCAAATATTAATTTTTGGAAACATTGTAAAATAAAAAAAAATGAAACATTATTAATTTTTTAATGTTGCAAATGCACTTGCTTAAAAATTTATTTAATTTTACATCAATACTAGGTACTTCAAATAGTATATACTCTTGGTCTCTTTTGTAATGTTAATATATTTCTAAAAATTGATATCATTTTAAAAGAAAAATAGCTATTGTTTAGACAATTTTTTTGTTACCATGTATTTTGTTAATGTTTGCGACATTATTTGTTAAATAATTACATTTGACAGAAGTACTAAGATCTCGTACTACAGAGATTAATAAGTTTATAGGATGATGTTATAAACTTTTGACATCCTATTATCGCTTTAATTAAAGCGATTAAATAAAAATTATTATGGTATTCAAACGATCAACAACTAAAATCAGAACTGCTTGCAGGTGTAAATGAATTAATCCAAAGAGAGACCATAAAACGATTAAAGATCGCTAGCAAAAGCAAAAATATCGTGGACGTGTATGATACATTTTTAGTTTAAAATTTATAAAAGACCAAAAGATATTGTTAGCAGAAACCTACACCACTGCAGCTGTCATAAACATCATGTAGGTACTCATCACTGGATGATAAAACTGTTTAGATTTTATCCGTTTTTCAACAGACAGAAATGCTTATTTTCGAAATATCTAAAGTGGAGATAACAATTATAGAACAGACAGACAACATGGCAGCTCAATGAGTTGCTCTGTAAACAATTTACGATTCGAATGAACTGGAATGCGACCATGAACACGAAAACATCATTTTCAAATTGCTGGTTTGGATTGCATAAGTAGGGCAAGATTTTTTTTAACTTAGGTAAGTGAATATTGTAAATTGATTCTTAAAAACAAATACAAACAATAAAAACAATGTATTTTTTATGTTGGCGTTAAAGGAACTAAACGCAGAGTGTAAATTTGTAAATATATCCGCTTCCTGGTTGAGTTTTCCATCGAGAATTATTTTATAAGTTGTGAAAAGTAATAAGTATTCGAATAATCGGGTTCTTACTGAAATAAATTGGTAACGAGTAGGTATCACAATACATTTCAAAATAATTTCGTTATTTTTTAAATAGATAAAAAAAATATTTAGGTGAACATTTCTCATAGAAAAGAAAGTGACTTTCATTTTGTGACCGCTAATTATAAAGTGAGGTTTTCAATTAAAATAATGATTAAATAAAGCATTTTGAAATTACTTTTAACAGGTACTTTTTATTAATTAGCAAAAAATATGAAATGGTTATTCGAACATTTACTACTGCATTACCTACTGATGATATTTTTAGTAATGAAAATAGCTCAACTATCTATCTTTAAATAAATTATTCATTGTATAAAAAATGTGTGTCCTGAAAAATAATTCAAATTTCCCCCGTTTTAGGAGGACCCACAAGAAACAAATTTGCGTCCCATGGCCGAGGTAAAACCATTGCTAGTCGTTTGTTTCGAGTGTGTGTGTGTTTGTGTGTTAACGCCTTCGGCAGCATGGCTTCCCTCGATTCAATTAAACGACGCCATCCGTGTCTTCAGTTTGTTTGGGTTTGAGAATTACAACCAAAACTGCTCCGAAGCAATCACCCAATCGAACCGTCAACTATTCCGCACGATTCGTTGGCGTATCTCATGTTGTGCAACTACGATGCACCGATCGGAACCGACGGAACCAGAAAATAAACAGACGTTTTACACAAAACAAGCAAACAAAACCATTTTGTTTGGCGGCTTGGTTTACTTGGATTTTTCGTTGATCAAGTATGGTGTGGCCTCGATAAAAGTAAACAAAAATATTTAGGTAAGTTAAAGTTTGTTTATATTCTTTTAAAGTTATGTTAACCAGATCACACGTGCTGCTTCCTCTTTCGATGTACCATCTAAAATATACAAAGGATATCTCTGGATAGTTTAAAAAAATGTATACGTAATAGATCCTAAGAAACTTAAAAAGTTGTTAAATTTTTTAAATAATTAGCTCAAGCAGCTACATTACATATGCCAAAACTAGCTACTTGCTTTAACACCATAAAATGTTTTATTTTTTTTAAGGTTATTTTTTAAATAAAATAGAGGGTGATCAAAAAAATATACTTCCCAGTTGTACCATAGGAATTTACAGGGGATTTTAGATTTATAGCTGATGCACCCCTCCCAGTAAGTTAAGAATATGAAAGTTTTTGACGAAAAATCGAATGAAACTATTTTGATAAAAATTAAACTTACGGTTCAGGGCTAAGAACCGATTTAGTGAACCAAGGTACCGATATAAAAATTATTCCTATTCTTATGATAACTTTGTGATTACGCATAACCGAGTTTTTTTCACATTTATCCATTTATTTTAGAATTTAAGTGTCCCAGACAAAAATTGTTCTTGATAATTTAATTTCACCTGTGAATTAAAACAAAAAGTATACATTAAAAAAATATATTCTTTGGCAATTAAATAGAAATATGAAAATAAGAAAAAAAACTTATAATTTGGGAGGGCTTGATAATAACAAGTGACATTTGTGACATCTAATATAGGAAGCAGGCAAAATTAATTATTTTTCTTTCGTATGTGACAACACTGTGTTGGTACTTTGGTCCACTAAACCGGTCTTAAGTCTTGAACCGTTGGTCCGATTTTTATAAAAAAAGGTTCATTCGATTTCTCGTTAAAAACTACATGGGAAAATTTTTAAACTTTAAAATTCATTGGAGGATATGCAGCTACAAATCGAAAGTCTCGTGTAAATACATATGGTACCTAAAACTAGAAAGTATAGACACCCGTTATACAGGGTGTCCCGAAAAGGTTGATCATAAATAGGTCGATTGAACAGTACTTTATACAAAAATGTACACAAAAAAATTACAGTGTGTTTAATTTAAAAATTTGTATCTATTTTTTTAAAGTCGAAATATCGAAAACGCTTAAATATTAATTTATAAAAATTTATATAAGATACTAGGTACTACAATGAACAATAAATAGGAAGTAGTCGCATTCTTTTGTTTTCATTTCTTCGGAGGGGGTTAACGCTCCTTTGACCACCATTTTTCTTTAACTTTTTCGTCTCTTAGTATTTTTTGTAAACATTGTTATTTAAAAGAAACACCTTTTTAAATCACATTTTAAAAATATTGAATTTAAACTACATTTTCACAAACGTCATTATCATTTAATTATAATTTATAAACAAACAAGATATGGTAATATCATAGTACAAATATTAAATAAACCACATTTAATTAAAATAAGTAAGAAATAAACTACAAAATAAGTGTCCTAGTTAAAGAAAAATTTCGAAGTGATTATTATAATGTTACCTATACGAAAAGAAACAACAAAATGGTGTTATTGTGGTGTGTGTAAGAATCATTAAGAGCTAATACATATTATTCTATTAACTTTTCAAAACCTTGCCTATAATATTGTAAAACTATCAAAAACATAACTTGTAAAGACACTAACAGTCTCGCAACTCAGTTTTTCTACCGTAAAAAGTTGTGAGATCCTTGTTATACCCAGTCGGTTAATTTATTCAGTCCCTACTTAAGGGTCCTCCTGTCTGTCTGTTATTACGTAATTAGCCAACTTAACAACATCTTATAGTGGGAATATCAATATTAAAATTGTTTAAGTTTTAAATAAATAGATTGACTTGGCCATTTCACTAAACAATCTAATTTAATATATGTATCACTTGTGAGATACAGTGTGTTTTCATGCGATGGACAAGTCAATCTATTTATTTAAAACATAAAAGATTTTTAATATTGATATGGTCACTATAAGATGTTGTTAGAGTAGCTAATTACGTAATAACTTAAGACATAAGGACGCTTAAGTAGGGACTAAATAAATTAACCGACTTGGTATTACATGGATCTCACAATTTTTTACGGTAGAAGAACCGAGTTGCGAGACTCGATGTTTTTTACAAGTTATGTTTTTGATGGCATCTTATTTCTTTTTGTAGATAGTCCTACTTTTTTTATTTCCGGTACCTTCTATTCTTGAATACCAACAGTGGATTTTCTTAAAGCCCACTCTTTGTCTCATGAGCTTTTCTTATTTTTGTTGGTAGTATATTTATATGGGATTGCAAAGTTATCTATGCAGTTGGTATACCTAGAAAACCGGACCGAAATTGCAAAATATTTTAGTTTTTTCTTGATTAATACACTAAACACTAATTGTATTCTAAATTTTAAGCTTCTATGTCTTCTCTGATAGAAGCGCCGTAGAGTTTTGATGATCGGTCAGTAAGTGAGTGACAAAATTAAGAAACACTGACTAGTTATTTTTAAAGTACTGGTATAAATTAAATAAAATTTAAAATATAATGTGTTTATACAATGCCTGCTTGGTTCCTGAAAATTCAGGCTTCTAGTTTTATCCACAACGAAGTTATAGGGGGGTCGAAAATGGCCTGAACTGCTTCGAGAAAAGGATGGTACGGCCGTACCGCTTTTTTGCACGACTTGAATCGATTGATGATGTTACTAAATATATTTATTTTTGTTTCCTGCAATATTTATGGAGAAAGTGGTCCAACGGAAAAACAACCTCATGTCTTCAGCTATCAAGAGTTAAAAAAAAATTGATAAACCAATCAATGAGGTAGTTTATAATTATTAGAGGGAAAAAACAAAATTTTCAAAGTTATAACATTTAACTTGTTTGCAGGTGGTCAAAGCAAAGAAAGCTTTATTTGAGAAGTTATTTGTTTGTTGTCTTACATTTTTTAATTACTCATTTACTATATTTTGTCCATAATTATGTGCTTCGGCTGAATTGTGAACAAGTAGGTACAGCACTATCAATAATTTGTTCCAATGGTCGATTTGTTTGTGGAATTAGTACTGCTTTTCTAGCCATTATTTATAAATTTTTAAGGCGCATAAACCTCGGATGGGCATCATACGGCAAATTAAGACACATATTTAAGGACAAAATTTCTATAAGTCTAAAAAGAAAGACTTTTAACACGTGTATCCTACCGGTTCTCACATATGGAGCAGAAACTCTAACGCTCATTAAGGTTTCAGCAAGGAAATTGAGTGTAACACAAAGAAAGATGGAAAGATCGATGCTGGGGATATAACTCAGAGACAGAGTAAGAAATGAGGAGATTCGTAAAAGAACAAAGGTAGAAGACATAATTGTAAAGATCTCAAAGTCAAAATAGAGGTGAGCCGGTCATGTAGCACGACAAACAGATCAGAGATGGACGAAAAAACTTCTGGAATGGAGGCCATGGTCAGACAAACGAAATCCCGGAAGACCACCCACCAGATGAACAGATGATTTAAAAAAGATCATCACCAAATGGATTGCAGCGGCACAGGAACAAAAAATAAAATATGTTTTTTATTACGCTTAAATTGTCGTAAAAATATCATCCAATAAGTTTTGATTTTATCCAGGATATTTTAAAATTACACTTGGGTAAAATCTACAATTATTTATTTAATCTCCCACAAATAAATAATACCTACAATATTAAATCAAACAATTACTTTTAAGCCTCCAGACATTCCTCACAAATAATTTTTATAAAAAAAAAAATGTGAATTATTTACGAAAAAATTAATATCAAAAATGTTAAATGAATTTTTTTTTTAATTAAGTTACTAGTGACTGTGGGTATTGTTAGCACAATAAACAAATATCGAAATGACCTGATGACATAAACAAATAATTTAAAACCTACATAATTTATTCGTAATGATAAAAAAATTTATTATCTACAAAACGATAAAATTCTGTAAAAAGTATACAGTGTGGAACAGCCAAATGGAATAAATTTTATAACGAATAAATGAGAGCGTGTTGGGAAAAACGCTTGGACACGTCGATTTGTATTTTTAGATGCGCATTTTTTTCAAAAAAAAAAAATTATATAGGGTGTGTCATGTGACAGTGGCCGATACCAACTTTCTTATTTTAAATACAACCCACTGTATATTATTTATTTTTTGGATTCTTCAGAAAATTCTTGACATAATTCATGTACAATGTCCCATAACTATCTTCAGCTGTTTCGGAAATATTAAGTGTTTTCAGATGTATTACAAAAATTAACATTAAAAAAAGAAAATTATTTTATTTCACAAATAATGTAAAGAAAAAAAAAAAACATTAATTTCAATGTAAGAGATTTTAAAATGTTCGCCGCGAACGTCTTGGCAACCCACTAATCTGGTATAGAAATCTCTAATGGCGTCAGATCAGGAGATCGTGTTGGCCATTCTATCGATCCGCGCCTCCCTATCCACCGATTTGGAAAATTTTGGTTCAGGTACTGCCGGACATTGATTTGGTAATGGGGCGGTGCTCCATCTTGCTGAAACCATAGTATATTTGCAGGAACTTGTGGGTTTGCTGGATCAGGATATAAGTTAGTCAAAGTTGGCACGACATTATTTTGGAGCAGTTCTAAATATTTATCTCCATTCAAGTTGCGATCAATGAAAAAGGGACCTACGATATGATTTCCAACAATTCCTGCCCAAACATTAACTTTTTCAGGATATTGCGTATGTTCCTCTCTCATACAGTGAGGATTCTCATTAGTCCAATAGCGGCAATTTTGACGATTAACATGACCGTGAACTCAGTAAAAAGAAACACAATAATGGTTTTTGCTTATTTTCTCAATATTAAGAGCTAAATGGGAAATAAGTATTGAGTGTAATGTAGCGAATTTGTAAAATAAAATAATTTTCTTTTTTTAATGTTAATTTTTGTAATACATCTGAAAACACTTAATATTTCCTAAACAGCTGAAGATAGGTATGGGACATTGTACATGAATTATGTCTAGAATTTTCTGAAGAATCCAAAAAATAAATAATATACAGGGAGTTGTATTTAAAATAAGAAAGTTGTTATTGGCCACTGTCACATGACACACCCTATATAATTATTTTTTTTTTGAAAAAAATGCGCATTTGAAAATACAAATCGACGTGTCCAAGCGTTTTTCCCGACACGCTCTCATTTATTCGTTATCGACTTTATTCCATTTGGCTGTTCCACACTGTATAAATGTATACCTATTGCGAATAAAAATTATTTTAGATTAATAACGTATACAATTTTGAGCTTGCCAAGAAACCTTTTTTAGAATAACAACTTTCAAAATAATGTACAATTTGAAAGTAAGTATCAAAAGTCGTATTTGCATCCACAACAACAAAAATGCCATTATAGAGAAAAAGTTAAAACCAATATACAATGGCTCAAAAGGCCACTATTACAGTTTGATATCGACGTTCTACAATACATAATTTTAATGCAACACATTGATAATCTCAAGTTGAAATTCAATTAAAACAAAAAATTGAAAATCAATTACGTTGCTTATAAGGACATAAATCTCTTTTTAAATAATACAAAATACAATTTTCTTTTCATTTTCATTATTTTTTAATTAAAAGATAAAAATTAAATCAAACAACACAATCAGACTGAATTATTTAAAAATTTTATTTAAATATATTCATAGCAGAAAACTAAGAAATAAAAATAATTTTAATTTAAATTCTTTCCTTATAAAAACTAGGTAAATAAATTAAAATTGAAATAAATATATTAAAATTAAAAATATAATATAAAAAGGACTTCAAAGGCTGATCGATAGAGTGGTCGACATACGTCAAGAATTTAACATGCGGGTGAATATATTAAAAACTAAAATTATGAAAGTCAGTAAAAACGACATCAATACTTAGGAGCAAGCCCGAATAATAAACGATCATCATTCAACCGTATGAAAAAGGTCCTTGCAGCATGAGTCTTCATCTTCGGACAGGAATCTTGAGATGCTATGTGTTTTCAGTACTTCTGTATGGCGTAGAGGCATGGACGATGTCCGAAGCTACTGAGGCTATATTGCTACACATGCGAGAAAGAGAACTGCTAAATACAGTAAAACAATGAAAACTGTCATACTTCGGGCATATCATGCGGAACAACACAAAGTACAAGCTGATTCAACTTATAATGCAGGGTAAATTTGATAGAAAAAGATCACAAGGAAGGCGTCGAATATCATGGCTTAAAAACTTGCTACAATGGACAACTTTGAAATCAATAGAATTATTTCGATCTGCTGTGAATAAAATCAGATGGGCCAGACTGATCGCCGACGTCCACTGAGAATAGGATACATTGAGAAGAAGAAGAATATTAAAATTATTCACAAAGAAAAAATATATCAAGACATAAGCAAAAAATTGATAACGTTGTAAAGTAAATGAAATCATGTCCTAAATTTAAATTATATTAAGTTAATACTAATAAAAGCCGTTCCGTTGTTTTTCTAAAAGGGAATATACAATGAATAATTTATTGCAAGCTTCAGTTGCAATTTAAAACGAACTCACGAATCAAAAGAATCGACGAATAGGAATATGAACAAATGTAATAAAATAAACGTTTTAAAACCTCTAGGAACTGAAAATAAAAATAACATTCATGCGAGAATGCAACATATCTACATGCACAATGGATTTCATGTTAACAAAGCATTGAAAACTTTACTTTCCTTACTTTATAAGGAGATAAGTGTATAAATTTTATACACTTTGCAGTATGAAACGCAACCAACTTAAAATATTTACTATATCTAAATAATTCTGCATGCGATCTGTGTAGAATAAAAATGCCCTAGAAAATATCAACATTTAGATACACTTGTTGTTAATGTTTATTATTTAAATACAATTAAATTTTTATTAAACGTATTACATTACATATTTATTTTTCAGTATTAGCTTTAAGACAATTGTTTTTTGTTAATATAAGGTATTAATAATATGTAACAAATAAGGATTTTAAAATACACGAATGAAAATTTAATTTTTAAAACAATTGTTATAGATAAAAAAATGTGATAACTGTTTGATTGTGCAAGCCAACAAATACCAAAAAGTTGTATTGTATTACAATAGTGCAGGATGCATTAAAGCCTATTACTGTAAAATGATAAATAGGTACATTAAATTTGTATTATTTAATGAATAATTTGTATAATTATAACATATAAATAGGTAAACAAAAAGACACGAATATAAATATTTATTATAAACCTAAAATATTTCGTTGTTTAGGTACCTACCTGTATTTTTGCTTAAGTTTCGGTATTTAAAATACAAATATTTATTTAAAGCTTTTTACTTCTATTTTAAAATCATAAACATATTATATTTACCTACAGGGTGGCCAACCAAAAACAAAACAGAGCCATTTGCAGGAACCTTGTCAAAATTTTAGAAAAACGCTCAGATCCGTCGATTTTTGATTAAAGGGGAACACTCTTTTCTGGTATTTTTGACTCCACTACTTTCAACCCCAAGCGAGGGTGAGAATTACCCCAAAAATTTTAAATGGCATTGTAAGTCGAATAAGATGTCTTTTTAAAGCTCTGACAATTCTCAATAGTCTTTTAATTTTTAATGTTAAAATTCCAATTATTTTAGTTGCTTACTTATT
Organism: Agelastica alni; assembly: GCA_950111635.1. Classification (NCBI taxonomy): domain Eukaryota; kingdom Metazoa; phylum Arthropoda; class Insecta; order Coleoptera; family Chrysomelidae; genus Agelastica; species Agelastica alni. Next base: position 43,188,406 of record OX467712.1, on the reverse strand, counting down.
AATTAATTGATTAAATGTTCTAACTGATGACCGCCCACTTCCATACAATAATAAAGATTTTGTTCAAAACGTTCACGCACATTTCGAAGAATTTCCGGAGTAATTCGACAGCTCTCGTCAACGATTCTTTGACGCAAATCTTCCAACGACGCTAGTTGTGTTTTATAGATTTTATTTTTCAGATGTCCCCACAAAAATATATCGAGGGGCGATAAATCTGGCGATCGTGGAGGCCATTCAATGCTGCCTCTTCTTCGTTGGTCTAAATACTGACGAACAATCGCCGCATAATGCGGAAGAGCACCGTCCTGTTGAAAATAAACATGATCTTCGCGTACTGTGGGTTATTTTCAAATATATTAGTCAAGGCAGGGTAAATAGCGTCTTCCAGTAATTGCTAATACATTTCGCCAGTCAAATTACCTGGTAGAAAAAAGGACCCACCAGTCAGTAACCGCAAATGCCAGCCTATACATTTAATTTCTCCGGTTGCAGTGTATGCACTTGGGTTTGAATTGGACCAATAGCAGCAATTGTGGCGATTTACCGTCCCGTGCAAGAAAAAACTAGGTATTAGGTACTAAATTTATACCATTGACGTACTTAACTTGTTTGCAGATAAGTTTCACATTTAAAATCTAATTGCTCAATAGGTAATGGGCGGAATTTTAAATTTTAAAAACTATTGTATAGAGAATTGTAAGAGCTTTTGAAAGACTTCTTATTCGACCCCAATGCCATTTAAAAATTTTGGGTTAATTCTTACACTTGCTTGGGGTTGAAAGTAGTGGAGTCAAAAACACCGGATAATACCTTTAATAAAATATCGAGCGTTTTTCTAAGGTTTCTGCAAATGGGCCGTTTCGTTTTCGGTTGGCCACCTTGTATTTGAATGTTCCTTTTTCTTTTATTTGTACATGTTTTTATCAATCAGTTTAACATACCTAGTACTAGACTGATTGGTATTATTTATTTTTTTACACATTAAAATTATTTATATTTCTTGTTAATAAGAACTACTTACAGCAAAGTAACTATTTGATATAAATTGATTCTTTTGACCTACACTATAAGTTAAAAAAAAAGCATTAACTAACCTGTGCCCATGTTATGTACTTTTTTATAATTGTTTAAGAATTAAATGTTTTTTTATGTCAAGGAAAATAAGTAAAATGAATTATTAAAAAAATCATGAAGAATAATTACCTATTATTAATGGCAAAAAATAATGTCCAATTACTTAATTACAAGTCAAAAGGTAATTATTACATAGGTACTTATTACAAGTGAATATTGTGACTGTTTTTTAATTTGTCTTGGTATTGCACAAGAATAATTTAAAAAAATTTAAAATGACATTCTCCTTCATTTTATAAGTTTAAATGTTTAAATAGTAATTAACGTGAATAACTTAATACCGATATAATTCATGTTCAATGGTACAGAACATTTAAAACAATATATTTTTTAGAATTGATTTTTATGGTTCTGTGATGACATAAAGAATGATCGATGCTTTAGATATAGTTGAAGTATCATGGTAAAAATTAATTAAAATTTCTTTTAAGAACACTTTCCTAAACTGATGTGACCTCAAAAAAAAGGCACCAAATATTTTGATTATGATCATTTAGCTTTATGTTGTTATAGGTACAAGATACTATAGTATAGAACGCAAACAATATATTGGTCTACCAAATGCAGCTTGTTTTTTTCTTGAGGACAATGGGACGTACTATACTTATACGAATATGTTTTAGAAGCTAATACATCCCATGAATTTGTCTTTCCTTTATCTGACTCTGATAGAGGACGCTAGTTAAACGGTTCGTACCAAGTATTATTAAACATAACTTTTTTAAGATTGGATTAATTAATCAAAATTTCAAGTGAACTTAAACATCATTTAATTTTACATCAAGAAAGTACTCTTGGTAAAACTCGATACTGTGTACCGTTTTCGAAATATTTTGATTTGAAAATTATGAAGTAATAACCGATGCTGGTATTAAGTAATAATGTTTCTAAAAAAGGTGACCCAGTCTCTAGGATAGGTAAAAAACTAAAAAATAATTGGGGTTTGCTTGGTTAAAATTTTCGTAATGCCGTATGTATTCAAGATAAAGGGCGTTAAAGAAAACAAATTTATACACATTTATTACGATTTTGCCGAAACTACTGGAAACATTGTAATGAAATTTAATACGAATATGCTTTAGAAACTGTTACATCTCATGAATTTGTTTTTATATCTGACTCTCATAGAGGGCGCTAGTTACACGGTTCGTACCAAGTAGTATTGAACATAACTTTTTTAAGGTTAGATTTATTAATCAAAATTTCAAGTGAACTTAAACATCATTCAATTTTACACCAAAAAAGCATTCCTGGTAAAACTCGATACACCGTTTTCGGAATATTTTGATATGAAAATTATGACGTAATAACCAAATTTTTTTCTTCAACGCCTTTATCTTGAATACGGATGGCGTTACGAAAATGTTTTACTAAGCAAACTCCAATTATTTTTTAGTTTTTTACCTATCCTATGACGGGGTCAACTTTTTTTTTAACACCCTGTATAAATAATTTTTTTTAAAAATTATTTAAAAAAAAAAGCAACACGATACGATCATCGCGCCAAAATTCATCTAGACACTGATATTTGCTGACAAAATGATGTCTTATTGAACACGCCTATGAAGATGGATGGATTATGAGGTAGTCGTAATTTGTTAAGAATATAAACACCTCAGCTACTTTTACTGCTAAATCGATCATAAAGTCGTAACTAAAATGTTTTTATGGACAAAACAGGTGTGTAAACTACAAGTGGTTTTGGAATGGTATATGGTCATTTTTTCCTTACAGTCGTTGTGGCCGAAATACCCCAATAAAATTAAACAGATATCAATCATTTGATCCTCAATGGAGGCCATAAAACTGTTTTTACTTACTTGTTACGCATTATTGTTTTATGAATGGGTAGTTAGCTTTTTACAAATCGTTGTATAATTTTTAGGACGCTGTAATTTTTTTAATTTTTATTGTGGTTTTAGCTCCTATAAAAAGGACATTTAATGCTTGACACGGCTATTTGTTTGTCATTCACACTCACTTTTTATGGCGTTCTCATCACTTGTTAATATTTAAGAAGGAAGAATATCTTGCAATTTTACCTATTGGAGATTTTTTCGAACGACCGCGATTTATAATTTCGATTTCCAAAACATTCGCAGTTCTTTATCAACAAAATCAGTCCGGATTTTTATTATAAACATTTGGCATTACAATCTGATCAATCAGTAACTTATATTTAACTTACCAACAAAGGTCCTTCTCATCAGTATCCTAGGCAAACGCTAGTATCCGATAGCTTATTATAAAAGGCGAAGTAATTTTACTTTTTGGCTGTGTTGTGATAAATTATGGATGGTTTGGATAAGATGACTATTTTGTACTATTACAATCGGAGATATAGACGCAAAAGAAGGCGATTTCGGGGTTACAAAGAAGATGTAAATTGTCAAAAGGCTTAACCCCTTTTAAATCCTTCACCAGTGCTACATTATAGAGGAGCAGGATGCCCTCTAGATTGTCATGACAATAAAGTCATCGTTCGTGACTCGTAGCAAACTTGGCTCCGGTTTGTTAAAAAGTTTCCATTTTCATATCCTGATGAATATTACTATGTTACATCCACGATATTTTTGAGTACTTTATTTGGAACTTTTAAATAATTTGTAAGTAACTCTGGCTGGCACAACCCCAAAGCTGAGTACCATACGACCAAATAGGTTTAAGTATCTGTTTGTAACACATAAGTTTATTATGTAAAAAAAGCGTGGACATTCTGTTAATAAGCCAGTACATTTTTCTGTATTTAATTCCAAGTTCTTCTCCTTTCTTCTTAATGTGGACTCTCCGGCGAAGATTGGCGTCAAGAGTAATATTTTGGTAGTATTTTGCCGTGAATGCGAATGGTATCCGGTTTTCGCTTATATTTATGGGTATGTGTCGGTTAGCTCTGTAAAATTTACGTGTATAGACTTTGAATCGTTTAATTTGATCCTCCACCTTTTTGTCTAGGTACTTTTTTTTTGATTTTTTTTTTCGATTTTTCTGTTGTTTGATTTTAAAATATCTGTCAAAATGTCAGAATACTGTCTAGGTAAATACATTTTCATTTTAGGTTTTATCAAATATGCTTGTGCTATAACATTTGTTATTCTATGAACCTTATTTATAGTGGAGTGACATTTCCTGAAGTCAAAGTGGTGGGGCGAGATCAGATCATTTTTCTCTAGTCTCTAGTAGTTTCAACAATAGTTTTTTAAACAGTTTCGATAGTACAAAAAGAAGAGAGATAGGCCTGTGGTGTTTTAACAGGTTTAGGGATCATTATGACCTCTGCTTCCTTACACATCAGCGGTACATAGTTGCTTAAAGATTTTGCCAGTGATGAAATCAAACCCCGGGTTTTCCTTGGATTTATGTGTACTTTAATCTCTTGTTTAATTTCTTTAGGAGAGGTGAGCTTAACCTTAGCATCTTGTCAGTCCAGGTGAAAAATTATGTCAGTACTACGCACTTTAATTAATATTACTTTTTAACTACGTATCCCATTATTTTGTAGTTTTGTATGTATTCATTTCGTTCTTATATTAAAAGAATCCTGCTGGCAGCTGAAAATATCACCTTGACATACAGGTACTCCTATTTTATTCGGAAAATAATTATAAAATATGCTTTTAAAATTTTTATATTCCCTTTTAATCTTAATATAATGATTATCTGCTTTTCCACAGGTTACATGACTATAATTAAAACCAAATTACCAACCGACCAATCTCAGACATCAGAAACAATGCTAGGAAGATAATTTTTTATACGAATCAGGATAGTGCATTTGCTTTTTATACGTAGAATCATTAATAGCCAATAAAGTGATTTTATGATAAATTTAAAAAAAATTCTAAACCAAAAAGACTACTGATACTATCTCTGACATATAGTACATACCAAGTTAATTGATTTCTTGGCCATGTCTCTTTCGATTAATGGTATCCAAAATTTACTACATTTTTTTTAAAACTTTAGACGACAACACAAACTTTTTTTACCCGCGTGTTTCGATCAAGTTTGTAGGTAAATAAGTTATTTCTAAAATTGTATTTGTTTATCAAACGTTTCATATTTATTTATTTATTATTTATTATTAACATAATCCATAAGTAATATTATTCTGGTTCATGTCCTTCTCAATTATTTTTCGGGGTGGATAGTGGGTTTAGGACGAAAGAAAACAAACTTCTCGTTCTTCTTAAATCACCGACGTTTCGATCTTTATTTTAGATCTTCCTCAAGGCTTTTTAATTCGTTGAACTCTGAAGTCTGTAATGTAAAATTTTTTTGATATCGTATCCATCACAGAATCAGGGCAAACATGTTTACAATTAACATCGAGCAAATGAATTAATCACATAACAAAACAATATTAAAACGAATAATTTCTATTCCTTCAATAATGTTAAAATCACATAGACAGCACAAACAAACAGTATTGTTATGTAATTAATTGATTTGCTCAATGTTAATTGTAAACATGTTTGTCCTGATTATGTGATGGATACGATTTAAAAAAAAAATTTACATTACAGACTTAAGACTTCCACGAATTAAAAGGCCTTGAGAAAGATCTAAAATAAAGATTGAAACGTCGGCGATTTAAGAAGAGCGAGAAGTTTGTTTTCTTTTGTCCTAAACCCGCTATCCACCCCGAAAAATAATTCATAAGTATTAATAATACCCTGGACAGCTAGGCAGACCAACGAAGCAGTGTTAAATAGAGCAAATGCGGTTCGTGAGATATTTGTCACTATAAAGATCAGAAAGATGTCATACCTGGGGCATGTTCTCATAGGAGACCGATACAGGGTGCTTCAACTTATAATAAAGGGCAAAATCGAAGGCAGCCGAGAAATTGGAAGAAAACAGATGTCATGGCTAAAGAACATTAGCGATTGGACAGGAATACGCAGTGCCGAACAACTATTCAGATTAGCCAAAAACCGCGAACAACTCGCCAACGTTAGGGGGATCTGATATCGCACCGAAAGAAGAAGATTAATAATTTAGTTAAAATTTATTTTTTCTTAAAAATGAATTAATATACTTGTTTAGTGCGTAATGGTCATTATTTTATGCAGGAAATCGATGATTTAGTCTTTCATTGTTTCCAATTATATTTCGGACCGCGTTTGTAGTTTATAGGAATACGATCGTATCAAAGAACCATTCCGCTTAAGTTTTCCATGAAAATGAACTTAACACTTCTGTTAATGGACGAGTGGGTCTCACCGTTCAAGGTGCATCTTGAAATTTACGAGCTGCTCGAACCGCATATACCTATTTAAAATTTAAACCCCTTCTTTTTATAAAACCCGCTTCTCGCTTCTTTGAAAGTTATCTTAATAAATGGGAATGACAGCTAAGCAGAGACAATACAAAAGGGAGATGGAGATGGAGATAATAAATGCCTCTTTTGAATCAAAAGTACGAGGTGCACGTTAAACGTTTGAAAAGTTTGGAGAATCAACTGGGTTTTCCAGTTAAACAAACCTAAAGCAAAACACCTTTACATTTAATAAAAACCCTTAAATAAATACTAATATTTAAATTTAAAAATAATATGAGACTATTTTAAGATAAAAAACAATACGACAGGGTAAACGTTTTTTTCTATTATTAAACCGAGCAAATTTCGTGTTACTTACCTTTATAAAAGTAAATAGTCCCTATCATAGTTATTTATTACGATTTTTAGTAAACATTTAATGCACGATGTTTTATAAACAATTTTATTGACATTTTTTACACAATAAATGAAATAGTAGCAGGAAAGTAAAATTATGTCTCCATTATCTCATGGGGATTCGTAGAATCCCAGTACACACAGTTGTGTTGGTTAATTCTGTCATTCATCTTCCTGTCTGTCCGCTTCATCTTTATTTAGGCCTAGAAGTAAAGTAGGCCTGTGTGGTACTAATTGCAGAATTTTTTAAATCGTTCGTGGGTTTATTCTTGCTATTCCATACTCCTTGGATTAATTATGATTCTTTTTTGTAGTGACAGACTGGCATATTTGAACGAGAAAGTTCCGATATCGACCCAGATTTTTTAAATCATAAATTAAATACACTGTCGAGATGGAGGTTGGATGTTTTGAAAACCTTTCGTAAACAAGCAAACAAGCATCTCTGTAATTATGGTCATGTTTCCATCATAATTGCAAAACAAATACATGCTGTTCTGTTAAGTTTCTATTTATTGTTTTTAGATAACAACAAACAACAAAACTAGCTCATTCTTCAAGTGTCAACTGACTTATGGGTACCATAACACTAGTCGAGTTCACAACTTACTGCCATTAAGCTACGCAAAACGAAGCCTTGGGATTTCTTGTAACAATAAATTGACTTACAACCTACCTTGCAGAAGTCTGTTACTTAGGTAGGTACCCATCCACTAAAAACAATTATGAAAAAGTAAAATTCATATTTATTTTACAAATGCAGAACTTATCATCCCAACATGATAGTGTTGATAATAGCAAAATCCATTATTGATTTTATGCTTTTTTATTGAAAATGCGTCTCGTTTTATATTAGGGTCAAAAAGGTCCAAGGAATTAATGGACCTTCACCATTTATCTGTGACTAATAATTTTACCTTGAAAGCAAATTTTACAAATTACTTTTTATTTTTCATGTTGCTTTTTTGCTTTCGTTTGCAAAACTCGTTTTATTTTACCAAAAAACTTATAAATTTGCAATATACAAAGTTTTTAGATTCGATATTTTAGAAAACTGTATATACTACTATTGGAATATTAATCTCACTGTTTTCTGTCAGGTGCGTGACACGCCTGAGTATAGCTAATAAAATGTATACTAAATTATTGATTTTTATAATACCTTTTATAAAACATGAATTATAAAATCCACATTTAAATAATAATGTTTTTCTAGTAAAAAGTTATTTCATTGTGGTTTTGATTATATTCTCCAAATGTAATGATCTTATTACCAATGAATTTTTAGTACATTTTAAAACTTATGCTATTAATTAAGATCTAGTTAGTAGTTTAAGTACTAAAATAGATTGACCAGAAAGTTTTTTTTACATTTTAACCTCCAATCTCTGTAATAAGGGAAAAATGCTATTGGGAGTGTTTTTTCATACCATTTTCAATTTAGAAAAGGCAGCTATATTGGAACTTTTTACAAATAATATTGAATATATTTTTATAGTTAAAATAAGTATTGATACAACCATAAATATGGATTTATTATTAAATTTACATTACAACAAATTATACAGTAATGCATCTTTAAAGTATTTATTTATAAAGTCGTCCCCGTATAGTCGTATAAGGTTTCTAAAGATTCCCGTATTAATTTGCAATAAATTTTTAGACGAACTTCAACTAAAATTTGCTGACTAGCAGCTCAGCAATTAAGAAGTTTTCAAGTCGAAAAAAGACGTCAGCGTCTTGGGTGGCCCATGGAATGAGACGCGACTGGGATGGAAAAAAAGAACTGGTTAATGGTAGGTATATAATTATGCTTATAAGACTGGTTATTGGTTAATCGGTTATCTGCAAAGATTGTTGGGTGTAAATAGTTAAAATTACTAATTACTTTAACCAAAACAAAAAATTATTAAGAGAGCAAACTTGTAATAAAAATGTTTAACTTTTAAACTATTCACCTATATTATTATTTATTACATAAACTACAATAATAATCTGTTTTTATAATTTGATAGTATTGTCAGTGAGGTAAATTTTGTAGTAGGTTTGGGTACCTACCTATGCTTGATCTAAAAATAATATCATATTAGTAATATTAGCAAAAAAGAGTTAAAAATAAACTTCGAATTTCGGTAGCTTAAATCCTTGTTGTAAATGATAATAACGTTATTCTTAAAAACTTTTTTGGGTTAATTGTTTTATTTAAAAAAGAGTAAGCTGTTCTGCAAAAATAAATGAAACAGATATGTTTGTCAAGATTCTGGGCAATAAAAATTGTCAACTTACCTGAGAGGGGCTGAACTATTCCAAAATGAATATGGTGCCAACATGAAAGGTATAGGTATCTACAAAATGTACCTTTATAAAGAATATGAAAATTATTACAAGCCAATTCTCAAACGTTTTCGGCGTCAAGCCATCATCAGGAGAAATTTTTGTCACAAATCTAAAGATTGGCTGAAAATTTCATCAAAATTGGTCCGTTGCCGTTGGCTATAGAAAAGAAATTGAAAATGCTGGGAGACGTATTAGAAAAGACCCAACGAGACAATTTTAAGACTACTTACTTCCTTGGTTAAATAAGTAATCTTAGAGGACATGCTCGAGTAAAATATCTCCCGCATTTAATCCATGAAGTTTTTGTGAATAGACTTTGCGAAATAGAGACTAAAGTATTGGTTTTTACAGTGCAACAGAAGTAGCTTGGCGGGCGACTAGCCTCTAAAATAACAAATGTTCGGCTGAATATACTTCACATTCGTAAACTTCTTCCTCCGATTGTATTTAAGACTCACGATTACTGAAAATTTCGTCGTCGCCGATCGGATCGTTATTCGAATGTTTTCGTTGTGCGCATATTTTGTAATCTCTCGCCCGCCAAGCTACTTCTCTTGCACTGTACTAACTGCGAAGTCTAAACTACAAGATATAATTTTTTTTTCACGAATTATACAAATTTTTATCAAAGGACTTAATTGCACTATCCTTGTGCGAAGCAAATGTTATAATAAAGATAAATGCGCTTGGCCATAACGCCGCACTGACCTTCGCCTCGTCATCATAGCATCGTACTCCGAAATCGAGCTTAGTATTTTTCGAATATGGCGCGTTGTGCATGATGGCTAATGAAACATTTACAACCAGTGTTTTTGTATTTGTCGCTTGAGGGCAAAGCTGTAGCAAAATGTAGCTGTAATAAAACTTATAAATTTACATACATACGACTTTGTTAGGAAATTATCGCATTTATCTTTCATCATTATCTCGTATTACGTTATTTCTAAGAGTATGCTTTTATCAGTTAATTACCTACTCGGTTAAAGCAATGAACTAAAAGTAAAAAATTATCGAGAACTTGTTTTCTAAACGGCAAACACAAACTCCGTAGAATAACAAATAAAACAAAGTTAAAATATCACTCGTCAGTATAGGTAATTTCATAATATTTTAAGAATGCTTGCAGCTTTAGGATATGCTTAAATTAATTTTTATATTATTTATGTAATTATTTTTTAGGTTTTCAAGAGTAATTAAACAATAAAAACAGTTACTACTTTATATCAATTTCACAAAACAAAACAGACTGCATAATAAAATAGGAATTAAATTGGTCCAGAGAATTCCAGAAAATCGACATGGAAAATATTATTGTACCTACAGGGTGCTTAAAAAAAAGGTGACCCAGTGTCTAGGATAGGTAGAAAACTGCAAAATAATTGGGGTTTGCTTAGTAAAAACTTTTCGTAACGCCATACGTATTCAAGATAAAGGGCGTTGTAGAAAAAAAATGTATACACATTTATTACGATTTTGCCGAAAGTACTGGAAACATTGTAATGAAAATTATACGAATATGTTTTAAAAGCTGATACATCCCATGAATTTATTTTTATATCTGCTTCTTATAGAGGGCGCTAGTTACTCGCTTCATATCATGTATTATTGAACATAACTTTTTTTAGATTAGATTTTTTAATCAAAATTTTTAGTAAACTTAAGCATCATTTAATTTTACATCAAAAGGTACTCTTGGTAAAACTCGATACTGTATACTGTTTTCTGAATATTTTGATTTGAAAATTATGAAGTAATAATAGATGCTGGTATAAAGTAATGATAAAGTTATTAATTATTATTATTAATTAGTATGCATTATGTGTATTAAAAATTTTTTGTGGCGTAAAACTGACCTTATCGATAAAACGGATACATGTTACAAAATTGTGATTGAGGGCTTTCCTTCTTGTAACGTATCACAAAAATTTCTTCTAATCGGTATATCTTGATTTTCTCTAGGTTGGCCTTGGAAAACTGACATTTATTAATAGTTATGACGATAAGTCAACAATTATTAGATTTTTGAAACCTTGTTATTTGTAAAATTAGATATTGTTTATCAAAATGTACTCAAATGTTGGATACACCGACATTTTATTAACCTTAGGCGAGTGTTTAGGAAACTCTGGTGCAGCTGTTACCATTAATAAAGAAAATATTATTTTAAAGTTAGTTGATTAAGATCCAACATTAAGCGTAAGGAATATGGCAAGACAAACAAATAAGTCTTCTTCAAGTACTTGGAGCATACTTAAAGAGCAGAAGCTACATCCTTATCATTACAGACAAGTCCAAGAGCTCTTGCCAGACGATCTACCATTAAGATTGGATTTTGGTCAAACATTACAAGAAAGGATAGCCCTCAATCCCAATTTTTTAACATGTATCTGTTTTATCGATGAGATCTGATTTACACGACAAAAAATTTTTAATTCACATAATGCATACTAATCAATAATAATAAATAACTTTATCATTACTTTATACCAGCATCGGTTATTACTTCATAATTTTCAAATCAAAATATTCCAAAAACAGTACACAGTATCGCGTTTTACCAAGAGTACCACCTTTTTGGAGTAAAATTGAATGATTTTTAAGTTCACTTAAAATTTTGATAAATAAATCTAACCTTAAAAAAGTTATGTCCAATACTATTTGGTACGAACCGTGTAACTAGCGCCCTCTATGAGAGTCAGATATAAAAACAAATTCATGGGATGTATCAGCTTCTAAAACATATTCGTATAAAATTTCATTGCAATGTTTACAGTAGTTTCGGCAAAATCGTAATAAATGTGTATACATTTTTTTTCTTCAACGCTCTTTATCTTGAATACGGATTGCGTTACGAAAATTTTTTGCAAAGCAAACCCCAATTATTTTACAGTTTTCTACGTATCCTGGAGACAGGGTCACCTTTTTTTGAAAAACACTGTATTTACATTAGATAAGTTCAAGATTCTTCTATTTGGATATACGTTATTGACAATTTTTGAACCTTATTTATAATGTGTATGTTATAAACTAATTTAAATTAACGAGATTTATTTCTTTGACATGATGATCTATAAAATAAATAAAAAATGTTCGTTAAATATTAATATTAATTAAATATTTTGTTAGCGTCTAATATATATTTTATAATTTATGCTTTACTTAGATTAATTGTGTAGATTTAATATAACATTCATTTTTTAAACCAGGCGAATGTATATATTTAGAATTAAGCAAACGAAGCATGCGTATTTTATAAAACTACAATTTATATTATGTACCCACCTAGTTTATATCCAACAAATAAACTATATCCAGATACTTACTTGCAACAATGTTGTGTGTCTGATGATTGTTATGGTATAAAAAGAAATAATTATGCAAAATTAATGAAGATTAATGAGCAAAAAAATAAATACCTATCATCCATAATAATTTATTTAGAATAAATACCTTATTGGGGGAACTACTTTGTAAGGTAGGTAATAAATTAGTCTTATTAAAAATAATTATTGCTATTTAAAGAATTTACATAATGCAGCTTTTTATGCACTTAATAATTATCACTTAGCGTGTAAATTTCATTTATTTTAAAGTACAACTCAATTTACATAATATAATCATTATGTAGATATGTTTATACATACATACATATAGTCACGCCTTTTTCCCGTAGGGGTAGGCAGAGACCATTTCCTTTCACTTGCTACGGTTCTTGCACACATCTTTTGCTTCCTCTACTTACATCAGTGCTCTCATACATGCTCGTCGGTTATTCGTTATTGGTGCTCGCCGAGATCGACCTCTATTGACTTCATCTTCATCCATTCTTTCTACGTATCCAAACCAAACCATCTAAGCATTCTTTGTAACCACAGCGTTCTCTTATCTCACTATTTTTCACTTTAACCAACCGAGTCACTCTGGCTATACATTTCAGACTACTCATCTCCGCAGCATTAATCCTATTGTCATGCTTCTTCTGCCAAACCTAACATTTACTACCATACATAATTGTAGGAACCAACACTCCTCTATACACAGCCAGACGTGTATTTTTGAACACTGTCTGGCTGTTCATAAAGCTATGCAGTACCCTATTTATTTGTTTTCTTACTAACACTCTTCGCTCAATGTCGCTGTCATACTTTCGAGTTAACTTTGAACCTAAGTATACAAACTTATTTACTTGTTCCACTCTTTCTCCCTTCACAGTTACTTTTGTTTTGCTTACATTTATTTTCATCCCTTTGATTTTCAGGGCATCATGCATAAAATTAACCATCGCCTGCAACTTCTCTTCAGATGACGCTAATATATGTTTATCTACTAACTAAATAGTTTTTAAAAAATTAAACCATGTTACATTTTAAACGTTGTATTAACCACGTACCTATCTATATTAATAGAATAATATAATATCCATTATAAATCCGAGAAATAGTTTCTCCCCTGCAGTAAATAATTGCTAATTCCAAATAATTTTTGATTCACTGTAGACTAATAATTTAAAATCATACAACTTTAAAATCACTAGGCTCACTTATAAGGTGAAAAGCCAGGCATTAACTACACTATCGAGCAAAGAAACTATAAATTGCAAATAATTTTAAAAATAAAATACATCAGCTTATGTCTGCAAATTGTTTATTTATCTACTGCATTTGCGTAGCTTTCAAATATGGAATCGGACAATACAATTTATTTTTTTTATGATTTATTCTAGAAAAACAGTAACTGTACATTCTAAACGAAACTCGACTATTGTTATTGGGAACAAAAAGAATAATTAAAACGGTTTTAAAAAATTAATGATAATTAATAACGTTTATTATCTCCTTTTGCATTAACGACTGCTTTCATTCGACAAGGCATACTCTGAATTAAATTAAGGATTTTATCCTGGTCCATGTTATTCCACGCCTACAATAGTAACTCTCTCAGCTCCTGGGCAGTTCCTGCAGCTGGTGTGTGCCTTCGGATACTCATCCCTGGCATATTCAATGGGATTCATATCTAAACTGCATGCTGGCTAATCAAACCGCGTAATTCCTATTTCATCTAGATATTCACTGACAATTCTGGCAGCGTGTGGTTTTGCATGAAAATTCCCTGCTCGCCTATAGTGAAACATGATCTTCCAGGACCTCCGTTAAGTATCTGTGAGTTGTTAGAGAACCATTCGCTACGAAAACCAACTCTGTACGTGCTTCTGAAGTGATACCTCCCCAAACCATAAAAGACCCACCACCAAGTTTACGTCTTTCCTTAATACAAACGAAGGCGTATCTTTCGTCGGGTCTTCTCCATACTCGACGTTCCTCTGGTCCATTGAAGCAAAAACGCAACTCATCTGTAAAGAGTACCTTGCTCCAGCCATCATCGTTCCATGCCAAGTGATTTCGAGCAAAATCCAATCTTGTTATTCGATGCTGGTAGTTTATCTTTTTGCAAGGCAATTCACTAGCTCGAAGCCTTCTTCTAACTGCCCATTCGCTAACATTAACACCCCTAACAACTTCAAGCTCCTTTCGAAGCCAAACCGCAGAATATGCTCTATTCCGCAAGCTTGACACCGATCATCTCTTTGACTCATGACTCTTTTATGACCAGATCCGGGTAGTTTGGTTATAGCGCTGGTACACATTTTGTACAGCACATACGCTTTTAACAACAATTCTGGCGGTTTTATGTAGTTCTCTACCATCTTGTATCAACGCTACAATTCGTGCTACAACATGTAGAGGCATTATGACCTGGTAAATAAACACTAAGAACAGTAAACCGTCACTACCTACAATAAACCAGATAATAGGTTTTAGAGAAAAAAAATTAACGCTGATAAATAAGCAACGAAATATGAATGTTTAATTAGGACTAATTTTTGTTGCTAAACAAACGTTGCGAATACGGTGACAGAAAGTGACAGACGCCAATTAATAGAGATAGCATCCATCCAAAAATATAACTTTCACCGCATATTAGTCCTATAACCTCCTGAATGGTTTAAATATAAAAATTATTTGCAATTTTTTAAATTATTTGGGGACCTAAATTTTTTGCTTGGCAATATATCTTTAAAATCATAAAATGATTTACAAAATATCAATAGCAAAAGTTTCATCTGACCATTAAACACCAATAAGAGAACCTATTATTATTATAATCTGTTATAATGTTTCTTATAGGTAAATTGTCATTTTAGTTGTTTTATAGTCATTCATTCATAAAACTTTCTATCGTTACTCTTTCTTAAGATAATATACCTAAGACTTCCGACTTTGTAATAAACAACAACTTTTTTCTTTAAATTGAAAAATATCAAATTTTATTTTATATATATATATTTTTAAAAGATTTTAGACCATTTTTTCCAAAAATTTTTTTCATACTATTGCTTCATTGCGATAGAGTAAGTTATTTGCGTTTATTTGGAAGGTTTCTAAATACTACTAGAATCAATAAATGTTGTGAACAAATTCGTGAAATTATTGACGAAACTTTTAGAAAAAATAAAATTATTTCGTAAATAATTTTAAATAAAACACCCAATACACCCTGCAAAAAGGAATATTTTGTTTAATTGTATTAACATAATTTGTGCCAAGGTTTTTCAAGTTAGGTACTATAGTGACAATTCTTAATGAAACCCTACACGTTTGTTTCCCAAAATAGCTTTTACTTTAGACTTTAAACAGTGCGTTAACTTTTTCGGTTATATGTTTACAGCATAGCTTTATGAACAGCCAGAAAGTGTCAAAAAAGGCACGTCTGGCTGTGCATAGAGGTGTGTTGGTTCCTATACCTATGTAAGGTAGTGAATGTTGGGTTTGGCAGAAAAAGCATGAACATAGGATAAATGCTACGGAGATGTGTAGTCTGAGAAGTATAGCCGGAGTGACTCGGTTGGATAAAGTAAAGAATAGTGAGATAAGAGAACGCTGTGGTGTAAAAAAAGATGTGGTTACAAAGATAGATAAAGGAATGCTTAGATGGTTTGGACACGTAGAAAGGATGGATAAAGAAAGATTGACGAAACAAATTTATAAGGCGAGTGTAAATGGACAAGTTGGTAGAGGTCGACCTCGGAGAACATATCTTGATCAGATAAACATTGTTTTGAAGAAAGGCCAGGTCAAGAGTACCAACAACCGACGAGCATGTACGAGAGCACTGATGAAGTAGAGGAAGCAAAAGATGTGTGTAAGAACCGTAGCAAGTGGAAGGAAGTGGTCTCTGCCTACCCCTATGGGAAAAAGGCGTGACTTTATGTATGTATGCATGTATTATTAATGTATTGTTATAGTTATACTACGTATAGTTTTAAATACATGTTTTAAACAACGAATAATACTTACATATTTTACTAGTAAATTTATACATTTTAATATATAAAATAATGAATATAAAAACATAAGTAGGTAGTTATTAATGCATATATATTTTAAAAACAAAAGTAATAAAACTACATTTTCCTAATCATCTGTCTCATATAATTTGCACCTGTATTTGCTTAATTGACTTATGATAACTATCGATATATTTATGTGACCATTGGAGTAATTAACATAATCGATAAATTTCTGCTAGAAGATTTAATCGTTTATACAGAATAACATTTTGCGAACCGGAAATGTATTTATTAATTTATTTATTATTATTATTTATTTCGCACAAAATTATGCAATTATTTACAATTTGCATTTTTTTATAGTGGATACGCCACACGGGTGTGCTTAAGTAATTAAATAGAAGCTAGTTTGTTATTACTAATTTTTAAGAATTTAAGGACAAGATAGGTGGTCAAAATACTGTGGGTTGATATATTTTACGAACTAATTACCCACCTAGATGTTTTTTTAAACTGTATCAAGTGTGGCTGTCATTTTTTAAGTCGGTAAGTTTCACGATAGCTTACCTTTATCAGAAATAATATTCGTAGATTGGTTGGTAGGTCTTATCAAAGGTGAAATATATTGCAAAGCAGTTATAAATTCGTATTAAAAAAAAACACAAATTTTAGTTTAAATAAAATAAATGCATTGTTTGTAGGTAGCTGTTTGTCAGTTTTACCAAATTTCATTTTATACAAAATGTTTTAAAGCTTTAATCATTATATTTCCAAATTAATACTACATTATAATACACTCAGTCCAAAAAGTCATATTACATATTATTATATATATTTTTTATTAGTTTTTACCAGCTAACTGGAACTGTAAAAAATAAAATTTATATTATTATTTTAGAGCCTAACCAATAAAATTTGAAATGGTACATCATAACTTGAAAATATTTACAACTTTCAACAAATACTATGACAAAAAAGGTCTCCATAGACTTAACAATAATATTAATTTAACATAAAATTACAATATCCTTTAACCTAATATTTAGTTGGATCTCCGTTGACCTTAATAAGCTCTTGTAATCTCTTTGACATGCTTGCAACCAGCTTTCTAGTAATTTCTGGTGGTATGGTCTTCCATTCGTACATTATTATTTTTTAACTGTTTCTTTTACGTGGAGTTTAATTTCTCAGGTCGACCGGAGCGGGGTCGAACAAGTTGATTTGTATTGGTCTACTAAGTACTTCATGAAACGTAGCGAGTGCTTTTCATATAATTTTTCCTATATTTTTAAATGATTTTCCATAAATTAATTACAATCTTTTGAACTGCATTGGAAATTTCACAATTTCCTTTACTCAATTAATAAATTCACTACTAAATTATTTACAACGGGCGATAGACCTGTGGGATGTCTCCCTATATACATTACAATTTGCAGGTTATCATGGCCAATGACAAAGATGACATAGAATATATGGCTAGAAAACTCCAAGAAGAAAAATATCGACAATGGGGTTTGGAAATAAACATACAAAAGACAAAATACCTCCCAATAGGAACTGCTCTTTCGGATATTCAGCTTGAAGACGTAAATGCAATTACATGTACGACTGTTCGTTTGTTGTAAGCAATTGATCAGAGACCGTTCGTTTGACAGGATCAAGTTGCTATATACCAGATAAAGTAGGATTTATTTGCTCCACCAATTTAGGTAGAGCAGAAAAATCAAATCAGTTTGATTTAGCGGAATTTCAAAAATCGGACATTAAAAATGAATAGAAAATTTTGTATAATTATTGGAGATTGATGCAAATTCTGAGTTGGAAAATTATTTACTTATCGAAATAAAAATTTGATGGAAAATTAAAGGTTGTTTTTGGTGGGGATAAAAAATCAAATTGTTTTGGTGTGGGTTTTGTGTTCCTTTGAACTCTGCAGTTGGTAAATGCTCTTCGTGGATTTGTATCACGAAAATCATATCAATCTGCACATTTATGTAATTCTTTGAGCAGCGTGAGCATGACAAACGAACAGGCCTAAAATGTTTTAATGTCAAGAAAAAATACACGGTTAGTAATCCTAATTTACAGTCAGCTAAAAACCAATTTGCCTTTATACCAGTTATGTCTGTGTCCGTTGAGATTAGGTGTTTATAGAAAAATTAATTTATCAAGAAAGACGAGCAAATTTAAGAAATTTTCTAGGTGATAGCTACAAAGAGCTTGTTAGCGAGCTATTATTGGCTTATAAAGCATTGGGTTGCACTATGTCACTTTAATTTCATTTTTAGACTCACATCTGGATTTTTTTCTTAACAGTTTGGGAGCTGTCAGCGACGAGCTGGGAGAAAGGTTATATCAGCACATTTTACAGATGGTAAAGTGCAAAAGGGCAAATGGAACCCGATTATGTAGGCTGATTACTACTAGACGATGAAAAGGGACCAACCAGGAGCTAAATATGCTAACAAATCTTAAATCGTTAATTCATAATGGAAATTTTTTACTTTTTTTGTATTAGACGGTCATTATTTTTTAAAATATTTAAATTACATCAGTATATAAAAATCTTGACCAACATATTTTTTTAAATTACCTATTATTACCAACACTCACTCATCAATGTAAAAAATATAAGAAAAGTTCGTGTGGCACGACAAAGTCCAAATTTTGTTGCCCAGTTTTGTTTACAATCTGTTTAGCGTTCCCCGAATGAATTTGCCCTTATTGCATGAATATATTTTACGATATTTCGAACATACGAAACACTACTAATTCTACAAAAGTTCGATTATGAAGTAAACCGAAGCCGTATAACAAGGAATTTTTAGACCAACGACGGTGGTGATCTCTTTGGTTCGGAATCCGAACTAAACGCTAATACGGCCGAAAATTGAAAGAACGTCAATGAGGAATCTGTAAAGCAGCAATCGAATAAAACCGTACATTCTTTTAAATGATTATTTTCTCCAGTTAAATTTTTTTTTATTTAATTCTGTAAATAAATCTACATCAAATTAAGCCTATGGGAATCTTACTCGAAGTAATTAAATATTTAATTACACGCAACAAATCTTTCTATGTAGTACCTAATTTATCCTGATAAATAATAAATTTTGAATGTTTATTTTAGTGGGAATATTTTATAATCTGCCACGCAATTAATTAAATTTTAATTTTCTGACGAAAATAAAAGTAAGTTTTGCAAATTCAACAAACTAGTATAAAATATGGTAATACTACTTAAAATCGTTATAATTATTTAATGGATAGGTAAATGTGTATAACAGGTAAAGAAAAATAAAAAACTTATTAAATGCATGCTAAAAATGTGTGCATGTTTTTCTTTTAAAAATACCCCTAACTTATTCCTTTAAAAGAAATATGTAAAGAAATTAACATATTTTTTTAAATTTTGGTTAAATGTCCATTTTAAAAATTACAAAAATGTTTTAAAGAATTAATACATATTACGCGTTGATATAAATAGATAGTGTTCGTATGCACTGAAATCAAATCAAATCAAAAAAGGTGTAAGACAGGGATGTATGGCTTTGCCATAGCTGTTTAACCTATACATGGACACTTGTTTAAAAGATTTGAAAGAGAGTGCATGTGGATTGAGAATGAAGGAATTGATCGTAAAATGTCTCCTTTACGCCGATGATCAGGTCATATTAGCATCATCTGAAGAGGAGTTGCAGACGATGGTTAATATTATTCATGATGCACTAAAAATCAAAGGGATAAAAGTATATATATATATATTTATATATAAATAATTTATATATAAATATTTATATATAAATATTATATATAAATATATATATATATATATATATATATATATATATATATATATATATATATATATATAAGCATGACTGAAGTAATGGTATTTAAAAGAGAGATAAGCACGACAAACTGCGAGGTGCTGATTGAAGGAGAAAGATTGGAGCAAGTGAATGAATTTGTATCTTTTTCTTCTGTCCGGTCGTCTGGACGTTAGCGATTACTGCAGAGAGTGCGTCTCTATCTAAACCCTAAACAGGTCAACAGCGTTCCGGATGCCTGTCTACTCCTTGATGTTTATCAGCCAAGAGATTTGCCTTCTTCTGCCTTCTATTTTTCCTTTCATAATCAACTGGAGGCGATGATAATTTTCTCCGCGTAAGATGTGGCCAAGGTAAGCAATCCTGCGACACTCTGTGACCATTATTTGTCTCTCCACTCTGGCACGTCTCAACACTTCATTATTGGACAGCAGATCAGTCCACGGATAAAAGTAAATATAAGCAAGACGAAAGTAATGGTATTTGAAAGAGAGAAAAGCACGATAAATTGCGAGGTGCTGATTAAAGGAGCAAAATTGGAGCAAGTGGATGAATTTGTATACTTGGGTTCAAAGTTTGCGAGAAACGGAACGTATGAATGTGACATTGAGCGAGGGGTGTTGACAGGAAAACAAATTGATTGGGGCGCTGGAAAATTTTATGAGCAGCCAGAACGTGTCAAAAAAGGTACGACTGGCTATACACAGAGAAGTACTGGCCCCTATAGACAATGTTGGGCCTGAAAATTAGATTAATGCTGCGGAGATGAGTAGTCTGAGAAGTATAGCCGGAGTGACTCTGAAGTAAGGAATAGTTTGATGAGGGAACGCTGTGGTGTGCAAGAAAATATAGATAAAAGAATGCTTAAATGGTTCGGACAAGTAGAAATGGTGGAAGAAAGAAGATTTACGAAACAGATATATAAGGCGAGACAAATATATCTCGATCAGATCGAAATTGTTTTGAAGAAAGACCAGGTCAAGAGTACCAGCAACCGACGAGCAGTATGTAAGAAGTGGTTTCTGTCTACCCCTACCGAAAAAGGTGTGACTTTATGTATTTATGTACAATGTGTACATTTTAGGTACTTTCATTGGAAGCAAGATGAACAATTTAAATACTCCGTGTATTTAAATAAGCTTTATGACTTAATAAGCTTATGACTCGAGAATGCCCGTGAAAACCAAGATCAAAATATATAAATCTGTAGGTAGGCGAGCAAAGTTATACGGTGCACGTTAGACAACGAAAAAGGCATATGAACAAACGGTTCATTACTAACGAAATGAAAATGTTATAATGGACAGCAGGAGTAACGAGGTTGGATAAAATTCTAAACATCTATGCAAGAGGCAGTTTCAAAGCTGAAAAGTTGAAAGAATCGCAACTAAGATGGTAAGAGTATGTTATTAGGAGACCAGAAGAACACGTTGTTCGGGAAGCACTTCGAATTCCAACACGTCCAAGCTATGAACGACGCCCACCAGCTACGTGGTGGTCAAATATATCTCGAAAATTGCCAAAAAATCAACTAAAATCACTGACAATGCTGGAAAAAACACCTAGTGATTGCGTACAAAGGATAAAAGGAATCAGGCAAAGAAAAAAAAGAAGAAGAAGAGGACTAAATAAGCTTTCTAACTGGAAATTGCTTTTAAATTTATATGGGCCAGAAAAGACAATATGAATAAAAGTTTAATAGATCTAAGTCAATAAATCTTTTTGTTAAAAAGTAATTTTTTGCTATTTTACTACGAAAGAAGTACCTACAACTTAATTTTTATTTTTTATTTATAAAAACTTTAATTCCTAGATAGTTACCGTAATAGTAATAAGATATTTTTTGTTGAACTATTGTTAATCCATTTAGTTTGGTAAATTGGTAAAAACTACGGTTACACAACATAATTAATAAATAAGATAAAGATGATAATAAACACTTTATTTATTAAATCAAAGGCGTTTATCACATTAAAATCGTGTTATTGAAATACTAACAACTGTACTTTTCATCACAATAAGAACGCGTTTGATGTGGTTATCATGATGTGTAAGTGATAAGTATATAGTTAAAGCAATATGTAGTGGCAACAGACGATACAAACAATAAAAATATGACCTTTACGATTATTTTAGATCCACTATCTATTTAAAAATATTGCAGTACTGTTTTTTAGTCAGGATTACCGCGAAACTTTTTCTAAAAGCCATTTGAACAAACTATAAAATTATCAGACACCACGTTTTTTACTGCACGTTTTCATTAACTTTATAAATTATTAGTGATCAGTCGAAAGAAGCAGTAGTTGACAAAAAATATTAATTTTTTTGTATCTTATTTTACGAAAAAATTGAACAGTAACATTAACATTCGGTAATTTGAATTTCCCCTGTAAAACGGTTAGGCCCGTAGAATGTCTGCGATTAAATTTAAAAAATCGTTTTGAAACGAACGTGTAATTCCTCTCCAGAGAGTAGTAATGCATACACAAAAACAATTTTGTTACTTTCCATTTATAACAGAGTATTACATGCATTTTATATTTTATAACATCTGAATGACAAGTACAATGTCGAAGGGCCATTTAACCGAAGGACGAAGAGTCCCTTGCATAATATTAGCATATTCAAAGGGTACTATCAAAAAATATAACCTTCGGAAATGAAAACCCTTGTCGTAAAATAAGGGCGAGGGCCTATATACTCGTGAGCGGCATAACAAAGCTCTCTTTAGATACGCTTTTGCTTTTCGCAAAATACCCTTTTACTTTTAGAACTCGGAATCTTATCTGGGGCTTTGTAAGTTTTTTTTTTGCATACGTTTAGCCTATAAATTTCTCGGAAAGCTCCGATAGGAAGAAATATCTGCGGAGGCGGGAAGGAAGGGTCTTTTTATCTCGTATTTGAAAGGGGTGAGTCGCAACGAAGCATATCGTCAATACAGAAAAGTAAAGCTTCAGAGATTTTACATCATTTGCTAGCGAAACATAAAATTTTCATTATTTCTATTCTTCCGATAGGTTTTCAAAGTTTAAAAAGAAACTTAATCTTCATGATATTTAAGTTTTTTTAAAATATCGCACGTTTTAGGGTGAAAGAAATATTTTTTAGATGCCATATTACCTTATTATAATAATTATTCTTATTTCAATTTGGTACTTAATTTATGTACAAAAAAATCTACTTTTATAAAAAAGTTCATATTATCTGTTTGGTTAATCTATTTTTTTAAATTTTGTTATTATATACTTCATACAAGCACGACCGTTTAGTCACATGATTTATTAATAAAATTGTTGACATCCAACATGCTAAGACAGTCTGTGAGCATCGAGATATTTTAAAATTAAAATAAACATGATATGTGACTGAAATTAAGCAGAAGGGTATTTTTGAAACCAAAATAAAAAATTTAATGTACAGAGAGGAAATTTGGTATCTGGTTTTATCAAACTTTACCATAAATACCTACTTTTCAATGTAAACGCACGATCAAATACTTTTCAAATACTGATACATAACTGCAAGTTTCTAACTGTCTTATTTTATGTCCATTTAAATGAGAAAATGGTAATTAATTTACAAAATATTCCAGAATAATTAAGCTTATCAGTAGCTCTCTTTTGATAAAATAGCTGAGTTTCGTGTGAAACACCAAAAATGTTTGTAATTCCCTTTTCCTTATGCCAACATGAAATAAAAGCAATGATAAAAATTTCAGTTTATTTGTAGATTTACATAAAAACAGTTATATTAAAAAACGAATGGACTAAATTAGGTACACCTACTGTCTTTAATTATAATAAAATGATCTTATACACATTAATATCCTACCAATTAATAGTAATAAAATATCTTGAAGATATTTTTGACAGTTGATTGGTAATAAATTTGGTATTGAAGTCAGGAGGTATTTTTATTATTTAAACCGCATAAGTAACCTCGTTATTTTATATAAAGGATAGATATAAACTGCGTTCGTGCTAAAATAGTCAATTAAAATGATTTAGTGTTTACACACGACATGTAGGACGTATTTCATGTAATCAGTACATAATAACTATATGCAATTGTTCTGTAATTTGCCCAGTATATAGCACTTTCGTGCTATCATGTTTGCCACCAAAGTTGCCAACTTTTTATTGCTTACTGATAATTATTAAAAACATGTTCTCCGTCTAATTGCGGTACATTTTCCAAGGACTAATTAAAAGTCTGAGGTTACTACTATGAAAAACTGAATAACCAAGTCAAAACGACTAGAAAGCAAAAAATGATCATCAAAAGGCAAGTAGATAGAAAATCAATATTCTTGACAATACTTAGCCTAAAATTATCAGATCCATTTTATTTAAATAATTGTAATTAAAATCCAGATGAAACACTAAATATTATGAAATAATACTTTGGAAAAAAAGTTTTATTAGCCGCAGTATATTCGTGAAATATGCTATATTTAATAGTTAAGCTTACAAAATTTAGAAAAAACATCTTCCATGTCTTTATATTTGCAGTGGGTTTCAAAAAAAAAATTTAATTCTACGAAACCTTTTCAACCTTGTAACAAAAACTTAACAGACCTAACAGTTATTTACATCAGAGGAAAGATATGCATAAAAGCTTTAAAAAAAGATTCAATATACCGGTCTCTTCAGCTTGTTCACCTCACAAGGCAAGCTATTTAAGGAAGGCGGTTTACGGATGAAAATAAATGACTTTGAAAACAAGAACCGCGTCTGATAAAACCAGCCGGATCAGATAAATATGTCAACAGAGACTCCGCCTATGCATTCCCAATTACTAACACACACTGATCCAAACTTACAGGGTTGGTTTTTATGATGCTTCAGGTATACGACAAGCTAAATTATATTTTTATACACAAGATATAAATTAAAGTAATATTTTATAAATAAGTAAAGAATATTAAAAATTATAACCATGAGAGAAAAAAAACATAACCAAATTTTTAAGTTTTAATCTGTTTTACCATTAAATAACTAATTTAAAAACAATTATTAGTCATTAAGGAACTTTCTTTAAGCTTTATTTAACAATATATTTGTTATAGAAATGACGAAGTAGGTAATATTTTGTATTTCAAACTCTATTTTTTTTTGTATTTGAAAATAATTTTAAAAGCATGATTCAGTTGAATATTGTCAGACAGAGCCGGTTCTGTATAAAGACCACGCCATTGCCTTCCCAATTACCGTATAGATGTCAGAAAGATACAGAAAAAGAATGACTAAAAACTTACCTAAGATGGCCGGCGGTGAGACAGATGTGAAATAACTTAGATTGTGATGACTTCTTTACTCCATGATGGCGATCGCCTTGATCTGGAATTTTAAAATGTTAATTAGCTCCAGAAGTAGTTATCGTAAATCATAAATAATAATCAGACTAATGGTAACGATAGCAAATTCAACTAAGCAGTTAAATCTTGACACTTTTACTTGTATCCACTTGGTAAACTGTCATTTTAAATAACAACCTAATGGCAGATTTTTAACATTAATTCATTTTTTAAAGGCAGACATTATTTTATTATTTTAAAAATGGGAACGATGTGAACGTGTTACAGAATATGTAAATATATTGATTTTAACTAATGTCAAACTAAAAACAATAGTTTTAGTTTATCAATCTATTGCTGGATTGCTACTATCATAATATTTATTAGTGAAAATATTTTAAGAATGTTACTCACAATTGGAAGGATTTTAATTTATCCTTAAAATTTATTATAGGTATATAATGACCTTAATAAATTTACAACACTTTTCTATCTTTGTTATTCCCGTTCATGGATCGTATTTACCAGTTTTTTCCATTTTCGTCTGTCTTCCGCTGCCATTCCCCAGTTTTCTGTTTCCTTTTTCTTCAAGTCTGCCTTCCCCACTTCTAGCCATTTCTTTTTCGGTCTGCCCCTTCGTTTTTTTCCTCCTTCTCCTTCAAAGAGTGTTTTACTTGTGTGTCTGCTTGATGGCATACATGTCCTAAACACCTCACTCTTTGTGCCTAAAGTGTACTATATGCGGATATCCATAGGATAATCTTATTTTTTTGTTTGTTTGCCTCCTCCAGCACCCATCTTCCATTTTTTTTTTCCAAATATTTTCCTTGGTATTTTTCTCTCACATAACTCGACCTTTTTTTCATTTTTTGGGTTTGGATGCAGGATAAAATTAATTATCTTTAATTTAATTTAGGTATGTTAAAATAATATATGTAGTTGGGTTTATAGTAAATTATTTTTACCTATATACATATATTTATTAAAGAATAAATTAAAATAAGGTATTAATACTGCAAAATCATCATTACCCCAAAATGCTTTAAAACATTTTTTTTTATTTTTGATGCTTTCATGATGGGCAGTGATTTTTTATTTACATTTGATAATAGCTTCTGAAATTAAAATGTTTTAAAAACTTACTTTAATTTAAATTACCTAGGTAATTGATAAATAATTAAAAAAGTTCAATTAAAGAAAATCTACCAATATTTTAATTTCTATTGTACAATAAGATAAGAACAAGGAATTAAAACATTTTTTTAGTGGTATGCTATATGTTTTAAGACTAACGTTGATTTGAATCTGGTTTGAGATAATATGTATGTATATATTGCAACAAAACATTCTGAATACATTTTAACATTACTTATAAACAATTAAAAATGAAATGATGTTGGTAAAGTATAATATCGGAGTTTAGACAAAATATTGTTATTAATTAATAAGATAATAATAAAAAAATAACAAACATTCAGTTGAAATCTAAAACAGGTATACGTTACTATATCCTTTCAATATTCAAACAATCATTTAAATTAACATATCCTTGTCATTCCCATGCTAATTATATCTCATACATTATACATTCATCGTCAATACCTTTAATTATTCTTCCGAAATCTGTGTGTAGCTATCTTAATCTTCTTTAAATGAAGAAATAGCTTGTTTTTTTTTATTTGTCGAATATTTTTAAATAAAATTTCCTGCCTTTCAGAAATTTATAGAACTCAATTATTTTTTCTATTATGCATACCTAATTTATTACTAAGACGTTTTTGAATTTTAAATCTAATACTGCCGTGTTTTTCAGTTATATTTCCATAATTTTAATTAAAATGGTTAAAAAATTTATAATTGTATACCTTAATGAAACGTAAAAATTAACAATTTCATTATTCATATTATAGGTTGATGAACTATTGGTTGCTATGGTGAAAAAACAAAAATAAAACTATAAGTTGTTCGTATATTTCGAAGTGTTTCTAAGAATATAAAAAACAATGATGCTATTTGCAAGATTCAAAAACACTTAATAATAATAAAGTCGTTGAGAAGGTTCCATTAGGTAAATATCTAAAACATACTTTTATACTAGACAGGGTCAATAAAAAAAACCTTGCACAAAGCTCTATTGGTATTTTCGACTTAACCTTATCACAATATTTGAAATGTTCAATACTTTTTTGTGTATATACTGTCATACATCACACTACCACTTTAACTTTTTTAAAACTTCTTTTGACCTTAAAACCTCAGGTACTTTGCTCGAAGTATCGGAATCCCGGGCCTCGAATAGATTAAGAGTTATGCACAAAAGATCTGATAGGTCGAGGTGCTTGAGAGGTTGCATAGCCTTCACGACTCCCCCTACAATCTACAATCTACAAGCTGAACTTTAGGTAAACCAGGATTTTGGTGATATGGTCAGATAAATAAAGAGTATATTAAGTAGAAATTTGAACTTGAAGCAAGGATGGTTCCCATCCAGAGCATTGTTTGGGAAAAGAAATGCTATCCATTCATTCACACCTTCATATGATACCAATATACTAATATGTTCTTTGCAAACATAAGTCAATAATTTATTTCTTGAAAAAATTTTTTTTTATTTAAAGATTTAGAGCTGAAATCTACTTTAGCAAAATCTACTTTTTGCTTAATAAGTAAGAAAATTTCCTCTACAAAAATCAGTTTGCAAATTGTTGCTTCACTCAATTCTTTTACATATTTTTTATTTGTGTCAGGATAAATGGAGCTTGCACGGCCTGGTTTAACATCGAAAAAGGTATGAGACAGGGATGTGTGGCTTCGTCATGGCTGTTTACCTTATACATAATTGATTGTTTAAAAAATTTGAAAAAGAATGTGTATGGATTAAAAATGATTTGATCGTAAAAACATTCTTTACGCCGATGATCAAGTCATATTAGCGTCATCTGAAGAGGAGTTGCAGGTGATGGTTAATGTTATGCATGATGCCCTGAAAATTAAAAGAATGAAAATAAATGAAAGAAAAACGAAAGTAATGGATTTTGAAAGAGAAGAAAGCATGACAAACTGTGAGGTGCTGATTAAGGAAGAAAGACTGGAACAAGTAAATGAGTTTGTATAGTTGGGTTCAAAGTTTACGAGAGACGGAAAGTATGACAGTGACATTGAGCGAAGAGAAAACAAATGAATGAGGCACTGTATAGCTTCATAAACAGCCAGAACGTGTCAAAAAGACACATATGGCTGTGCATAGAGAAATGATGGTTCCTACACTTATGTAAGTTAGTGATTGTTGGGTTTGGCAGAAGAAGCATGACAATAGGATTAATGCTGCGGAGAATTATAGCCGAAGGGACTTGGTTGGATAACGTGAAGAATAGTGAAATAAGTGAATGCTGTGGTGTAAAAGAAGATGTGGTTACAAAGATAGATAAAGAAATGCTTAGTTGTTTGAACCAGTTAAAAGGATGGATGAAGAAAGATTGATGAAACAAATTTATAAGGCGAGTGTGAATGTACATGTCGGTAGCGGTCGACGTCGGCGAACGTATCTCGATCATATCAACAATGTTTTAAAGACAGGCCAGGTGAAGAGTACCAACAACCAACGAGCATGTATAAGAGCATTGATAAAAGTAGATAAAGCAAAAGATGTGTGTAAGAAGCGTAGCAAGTGGAAGGAAGTGGTCTCTGCCTACCCCTACGAAAAAAAGGCGTGACTATATGTATGTATGTATGTATTTTTTATTTTGAAACAGTTGTAATTAGGATAAATTGTTTTTTAAAAATAGCTTAATTTATGAGGCATGTCTTTAAATGTCAAAGTAAAATTATCTAAAGACTTAAAACAATAAAATAGAGAAAATATGCGTAATTCCATATTAATTGGAAATGTTAGTTACTAGTCTGACTCTGGAACGAAGTGGTCTCTGACTACCCCTATACGAGAAAAAGGCATGAAATACCTTTAAAAAAATTAATTAATTAAAATAATAAATCCCACCTAATAACTTACCATGGTTTTTTTGTTACCTAAATCTGACCTGTTTGCCTGTTTATTGTATCATACAATATTTCCTAATGATTATGGTAAATAATTTATTATAATAGGTAAGCTCACAGACTTATATATTATATATATATATATATATATATATATATATATATATATATATATATATATATATCTATTAAGTTTAAAAAAAGAACAAAATTTATTCAGTTTATAATACAATTATTAAACGTATGCTATTTGAGGAAAGAATCTAAGAAACACAATAAGTATACTTTTCACTATTGCTTACAAATAATACGATAAACGGTATTTTGAAAAAGTTTCCACGAAATGCATTAAAAAAAAACTTTATTTTGATTATTTTTTTATTAGATTAATTCATTGCGGTACGGTTTTTTATCTCGAAATGTCTGTAGGTAAAGTCACGCCTTTGCAGCATTAAAATTACGTGTCGGTCGTTTTACATACCACTCTGGTGTTATACAGGGAGATATTTGTTGTCGAACTGTGCAATAACTCTTTTAAGTTTATGAATCTGACGGTTCTTTCTGTGCCTTGCCTTTTTAGTTTGAGAGCTGACTTAAAACGAACAGTTATTTTTAAACTATATTATTATTAAATTATTTGGATAACTTGTTGCAATAAAATAATAAGAAATTTTAACAAAAAGATAATGAAGGTATTATTTAAATTTTACTAAAATAATTATTAGTGTGACCATAAAAAAATTTGATATACACATGGAAACAGAAATTTAAATTTGTGTCCAAATTTCTATAACGATATTTGAAACAGTAAGGTGTTTTATTAATTACACAAGTATCAAAAAAATTGTTTTTGGGTATCTATTTAATTTTTTTTTTTTTATGAAAATATTCGCAAAAAGGGTAGACCTATTGTGTGGGCCGCGGACGGCCCGCACTGCGACTATTAGAATGGGAAGGGATTATAGAAAGGAGATGATTGTAGACACGCTTTTTAAAAAGTTGCAGGTCATAGTTCTCTGGAAAAACTGATTTTGGAAGCTTATTCCATTCCGTAGCAGCCCTGTAAAAGAAGAATTCTTGATGAAGATTGGTCCTTGTAGTGTCAAACTTGAGAGTAAATGGGTGAGACTGATCAGCGTGCCGAGTTCTTCGGCCGAATGTGGCTAATGGTGGTACAAGAGTTTTTAGTTCTCTGGAGCATCTGTCATGGAAATATCTGTAGAGCAATGACTGGTCTGCAACTTTTCTATGTTCTAGAGGGTGAAGGGTATCTGTGAGAGTTGAACTGTTTATCAAGCGAATGGCTCTTTTCTGAATGGAATCTAGAAGACGAAGAGAATGCCTTGGTGCTGAACCCCAAATGTGCGAGCAATACTCCACTAGAGGCGGACGGTGTGAAGAGGGTGTGGAGGTAAGAAGTACCTATAACATTCGCGTGGTACCATTTACTTTATAGTGTTATAACCGATTTCAGCTAGGGAAACGTAATGTTAAATGGTAACCAGTTGTAGAAATAATGCCCAATGACGAATTTACACCGTTACTCAATTCTCACTTAAAACAAACCAGGGACAGCTTTAAAGCAGTAGTTTATGTTTCTTTTGGAAACACCAGAGTTAAGAATTATAAAGAATCAATTAGAAATATACCTACTTTAAAGCTTTAATGTAATTTTTTTAATAAACATTTTTCAAAATATATATTTTAAAATGTAATTTTTTAACGTAAAATGTAAAAAGGTTATACAACAATGGTACACAAACATATATCAAAAACCAACTAAACACTTGACAGACGTCACGCAATATCGTTGACATCTTTTATCAAAATGTTACGATACTTAGGTTGATTTTTAAATTGTAATTTTTTAACAATATAAATCCAGGACCGTGGCTTACGTGTAAACCCGCGTTTATGAGTAAAAATAAAAACTATTCCGTAGTAAACATAGCTTTATGAACAGCTAGAAAGTGTCAAAAAAGTCTGTGCATAGAGTGTTGATTTCTACACTTAATTATGGTAGTGAATGTTGGGTAAGTATATGTCTGTAAGTATTTGTCTGACATATACTTACCTCGGTACAATGACAAGTGAAACATGGGATCATTCTCTAGAAATCAAATGCAGAATAGAGCAGGCCAGATTCGCATTTCTGAAAATGTCGAAACTGTCTATGTCTTTCCAGTGCTACTCTACGGTGTCGAGTCTTGAACTCTGACTGAGGCTTCCTGTAAAAAACTCGAGGCGTTTGAAATGTGATTGTACTGACGAATTTTGAAAACCCCATGGACGGACCATATCACCAATCTTAGTGTCCCAGAACGAATGGGTAAAGAAAAGGAATTGCTTGTTTTAATAAAAACGCGCAAGCTGAAATATTTGGGGCATATAATGAGAAACAGCCAACGGTATGAACTACTACACCTGATATTGCAGGGCAAAGTAGAGGGCAGGAGGGGACCTGAAAGAAGAATATCATGATTGAAAAACTTGCGCACATAGTTTAATACAGCAAAAGTAGGCTTTTTTCGTGCGGCCTTGATGATCGCCAGCCTCGGAACGGATAGGCACCACAAGAAGAAGAAGAATTTGGGTTTGGCAGAAAAAGCATGAAAATAGAATTAATCCTACGGATATGAGTAGTTTGAGAAATATAGCCGGAGTGACTCGGTTGGATAAAGTAAAAAATAGAGAGATAAGAGAACGCTGTGGTGTAAAAAAAGATGTGGTTACAAAGATAGATAAATAAATCCTTAGATGGTTTAAACACGTAGAAAAGATGAATGAAAGAAGATTGACGAAACAAATTTATAAGGCGATTGTAAATGGACAAGTCGGTAGAGGTCGACCTCGACATATCTCGATCAGATCAACATTTTTTGAAGAAAGGCCAGGTCAAGAGTACCAACAACCGACAAGCATGTATAAGAGAACTTATGAAAGTAGATGTGTAGCAAGTGGAAGGAAGTGGTCTCTGCCTACTCCTACGGGGAAAAGTCGTGACTATATGTATGTAGTAAAAATAACAACAGAGGTACGATACTAAATGTTTTCTATTAATAGATAAATTTCCAAATAAACACAAATTGACTTGTATGTTTTTAAAAATACAATTCAATCGATCAGCTCATCGACTAATAGCTTTTATTCGGTTAACGTAAATTTATAAAGGCGCAACACCCATATATGGAATGGACGGTAAGAGCCATTCAAAATTCTTCAAAACCATGAGATATCTTTAAATACATTTTTTAAAAGCTTTGCCTTGCTTTAACGCTGACGTTTCATAAGCATAATTTAAAAGTAAGTAGACACTTTTAAATTAACACAAAGGTATAAAGTACGCATTTCGTTGCTGGCTGCTGTAAATTAAAGATACAATTTGGTAGAGACCAGTAGTCAAAAAAATGTTTTCTTATACAAAATGGCCGATATTGTGGATTGAAATCGGCTTCCAAAAATTACAGATACGCTTTAAATTAAAATAAATTGAAAATTATCGCATTATGATTTTTTATAAAATATTTAAGAATCTCTAATAGTACGGGGCAGTGGCGTAGCTTTTCCTAGACGGGCCTGTATCAAAATTTGTAGGATGGGGTTTCTTCCCTACTGCGGCGAAGCCTTAATGGAGGGTAAATATTTTTCACAATACATACATACATATAGTCACGCTTTTTTTAACTGTTGTAATCGGAAGGGTTAAAAATGGAGGGTAAATATTTTTCACAATACATACATACATATAGTCACGCTTTTTTTAACTGTTGTAATCGGAAGGGTTAAAAATAGAAAGTACCTACCTATGCTGTTATTACCTCTGGAAAACTGAATGCAAGGCTATTGAATGTTATCAGTAATATCCGTGAGTTTTTAATGGAAATTTTTTCAGATTTTAAGCATGTTTTTAAAGAAATTAACTGTATTTAGCAATCACTTATCCGGCTCCTCTTTTATTATTTCGTTTGAAAACGAAGAGTTTCTCCGGTGTTAACCATGGAATGAATTTTGATTTCTTATTTCCTCGTTGGGGCCCATCGTTTTCAAGGTACTTTAATTTTCCTTACAAACATGCTAGCAATTACCCGTTCTGTTTTAAAATTGATGTACAATTTTTTTTAAAATGATAATAAAATAAGTCGAATAAAGACTTGAAATAACAGGTCAACAAAAAACCCGGAGGATTAAACTGCAAAAAAGTGGCTTATCATCAATGTGTTAATAAGGTACCCAATGGGTTTAATTGGAATTCTACAAGTACTTTTGTTTTTATTTTAAAAGTAGTTAATCAATATGGTTTACACCACTGCAGAGCAAAGTAACTTTGTTATTCTTTATTTTAAAAACAATAAAATAGCACAGGGTCACTGGAAGCATATTTAATAAAAGGCATCCCGGTAAAAATGTCAACCATTCTTATGTGTTAAGTTAATATCTAAATTCATGGAAAGTGGATCTGGTGCCAACAAAAACATGCTAGGTAAAAGGCAACAATGACACTTACAATGCTGCATAGCTTGCAATCTTAGGGTACATTGCAGTGGATCGTACTTAAGTACCAGAAAATTACTTCAGGAATTTCACGTACCTTTAAAAAGCATCGATTTCATTTCTATTGGATTAACCTTGTGCAAGAGCTCAGTGAAGGTGATTCAGATCGCCACATTCAATTTTGTGAGAAGATGTGCGATAAAAAATCGGAACAATCCCAATTTTATATAGTTATGTTTTTCTGACGAATGCACATATTTTCCCAATAATTACGTCAACTGATATAATTTTATATATTATAATGATTTGAATACTATAATTATGAGAGAGCAACATTCACAGTGGTTACCCAGAAAAGTTAAATGTACAGACTGGAATTTCAAGAAATAATATTGCTGGTGTATTTTTTTCCAACCGGTAAAAATCTCAACGGGATGACGCTCCACCACGCTAATTAATAAACACCATTAGACTTTTTGTGGGGTTATTTAAAAACTTATTTTATTATTGTATGGCAGTAAATAGGTCACAATTAAAACATTTGATTAATAATTTTTTTTTATATCATTTTTGAAGCAGAATAAAACATATTTGGCACGTTTGGCAAATTTTAAATGATGTGGTACTTTTTTTTTTTTTTTTTGTTCTGGTTCCCACGAAAAGGGATATCCTGTAATGTTCAGAGAACATCGTGGGAACCAAGGGAAAGAAGGTAGGAGTTGGTGTTCTTCTTAAATTTCTGGAGGTTGTATGCCTCGGGGAACACCTCCCTAGGCAATGAGTTCCAAAGCCTCGCAATTCGTTGGATGAATGAGTCTTTATAAAGTGATGTTCTGCAGGTCTCCAAAGTGACCACGAAGGGGTGTGAAGACTGAACTTGACGGGTTAATCTCGAAGAGACTGCCAAAGGAGGAACGATTGTTGATATTTCAGAAGAGCATCGCCCATGAAAATATCTATAAAATAGAGACAAATCGCCAACTTTTCTACGGTGTTCCAGACAAGTGAGCGAGTTTGTAAGCGAGGCATCACCGACGAGACGAATTGCCTTTTTTTGGACAGAATCCAGTAGCTTCAGGATATGTTTAGGTGCTGCACTCCAAATATGGGAACAGTACTCCAGTACAGGTCGGATCTGTGCCTTATAGATCATAAGCAGCTGACTGGAGGTGAAATAGCTCTTGGCACGAAACAAAAAACCAAGTTTTTGGGATGCACTTTTGGCAATGGACCTCACGTGATTTTCTCAGGAAAGGTTGATCTCTGATGGCGGAAGCCATATTGCCTATCATTGATAATTCCTGAGTCTTCCAGATATTTCATGAGCTCGATGTTGATGGCTTTTTTCATGACCTTGATTCCCCGTGTGCTAATTAAGATTCTTAAAGGGGTTACCACCCCGTTTAGAGGGATGACCCAATATTCATAGATCTGGATTAAAATATGTCCCCCTCGAAAGCAAAATCGAACTGTTTTGGGTTTTTCCGGAAAAAGACTCGAGACGAGCACTCTTCAATGGACCACACAGTATATTTTAAATGTTCAATTAATACTTTAAATTTTAACAAATTGCATACTTACATAATCAATTAATTTAAATTTAATTTGCAGATCATAAATTATTCCAAAATCAAAGACTAGGAGTAAATTGCTTGTAATTATTAAAATGTTTTTTTTTTAATAAATATTTACCATCTGGTGTCTAGTATTTATTGCTGTATGTCTAAACCTTGAGTTTTATTATCTCATCTGCAAAAACACATTTTGTCCTTTGCATAATAAGAACAAATAAAAAAGAGAAAGTATAATGTACCGAGTTAAAAGGGACTGTAATCACCGTGAAGGACGAAAAGTAAATATTTAAGCACCTTAAATGTATCGATCATAATGTTTTAGTTCTGTTTGATGGTGACTTAGTTTGTGTACGAATTTCCGTTAAGATTGTGCCCAAAAATCAGGAAATAAATGTGACGCTGCACAAAGATTTCGTTCAAATTAATATATGTAAGTATTATGTAAACATGTTTTACGGTAATCACGAAAGTTGTAAACTGTTTGAATATATTCGAAATCAATTTTCTGCTACGTTAAGATATCTTGACAAGCAAGAAATTATTTTTCCCAAGTTATTCACGTCTGATAAAATAATTCATACTATTAGTACAAAATAATGTTACTCGTTTTTCATTTACTTATGGGGCAGTACCTTTAATTTCGTAAATTTTATTTTAACGAATTTGTATTGATTAAATTGTAAAATATAATTATTTTTGACACTTGCAATTT
Organism: Agelastica alni; assembly: GCA_950111635.1. Lineage (NCBI taxonomy): Eukaryota > Metazoa > Arthropoda > Insecta > Coleoptera > Chrysomelidae > Agelastica > Agelastica alni. The sequence continues at coordinate 43,152,002 of OX467712.1, read as the reverse complement.
ATAGTATTTTTTAAATCCCACTAAGTAGGTACGTACTGATGAAATAAACGTAACTTAAAAAACATCAAGTCTTACAACTCAGTTCTTCTACCGTAAAAAGTTGTGAGATCCATGTAATACCAAGTCGGTTAATTTATTCAGTCCCTACTTAAGGGTCCTTCTGTCTTAAGTTATTACTTATCTCTATTTTATAGATATTTTCATGGGCGATGCTCTTCTGAAATATCAATAATCGTTCCTCCTTTGGCAGTCTCTTCGAGATTAACCCGTCAAGTTCAGTCTTCACACCCCTTCGTGGTCACTTTGGAGACCTGCAGAACATCACTTTATAAAGACTCATTCATCCAACGAATTGCGAGGCAATGGAACTCATTGCCTAGGGAGGTGTTCCCCGAGGCATACAACCTCCAGAAATTTAAGAAGAACACCAACTCCTACCTTCTTTCCCTTGGTTCCCACGATGTTCTCTGAACATTACAGGATATCCCTTTTCGTGGGAACCAGAACATAAAAAAAAAAAAAAATTAGCTAACCTAACAACATCTTATAATGACCATATCAATATTAGAAAAATATTAAATAAATAGATCGACTTGGTAATTGCAATAAACAATCTAATTTAATATAATATGTATTAGGTACCTACTTGTGAGATACATTGTGTTTTCATGCGATGGCCAAGTTAATCTATTTATTTAAAAGATAAAAAAAATTTAATCATGATGTGGTCACTATAAGATGTTGTTAGGTTAGTTTAGGTTGTTAGAAGGACCCTTATATAGGGTCTGAATAAATTAACCGACTTGATATTACATGGATCTCACAATTTTTTATGGTAGAACTGAGTTGTTTTTTACAAGTTATGTTTTTGATAACAGCTCTTTTCTTTGTGTAGATATTCCTTTTTTTTCTTTATTATACATATACAGGTACACTGATTCATTCATTGCAAATGCAACTTGGATCACAAAGTTATTTATGCAGTTGGTGTATCTTTAAAACTGGACCAAAAATGCAAAATATTGTAGTTTTTTCTTGATTTCTACACTAAACACCAATTGTTTTCTAAATTTGAATCTTCTATGTTTGCTAGAAGTGCCTTAGAGTTTTGATGATCGGTCAGTCAGTAAGTGAGTGACAAAATTAAGATACTTTGACTAGTTATAATTCTTAAACTACTGAAATTTGAAATATATCGTGTTTATACGATGCCTGCTTGTTTATTGAAAATTCAGGCTTCTAGTTTTATCCACAACGAAGTTATGGGCGGACGATAATGGCCTGAACTGCTTCGAGAAAGGGATGGTACGAGCGTACTGCTTTTTCGCTCGACTTGGCGGATTGGGTTTTTAAAAGATTGGAAAAAGATTTTTATTTTAAAATAGAGATCACTTGTCATATTTTAATATTCGATAGATAATTGGAAAGGGAAGCAGGGTTTACGACTACGACATTGAGAGAAAAATCAGAATGAATTGGCAAAGGATTCCCACGCCTTAAAAAAGCAAGTCAGTCGGAATTCTTGCCAAAAGGTGATATAGTAAACCGTGTTTACTATCAAGCCCTTTTCAAACAGTTTCATTAACAAATCCGCACAAACAGACCAGAGTTGTGGCAGGACCTTACGTCCGAACACTGAGCTTTGTCAATTCGTCAGATTTGTTCCAAAAATCAGTTGACTGTCTTTCCGCAGCCTTATATACTCGCAACCCTCTTGCAATCTTTTTATTTTTAACTTACCAGTGGAAGTTATAGTAATGCGAATCCCGAATTTTGACATACCTCCACATTTCAAGGTCCCCTGAGTCGAATAAAATAGTTTTTAAGTGGACGTCTGTGTGTGTGTATGTAGTCAGTGAGTGAGTAACAAAATTAAGTAACTTTGACTAGTATTCTTAAATTACTGGATCAAATTGAATGACATTTGAAATATATACTGTATATACAATACTTGCTTGGTAATTTAAGCTACTAGTTTTATCCACAACAAAGTTATAGAGGGGTCGAAAATGTCCTGAACTACTTCGAGAAAAGGATGGTACGGCCGTGCCGCTTTTTTGCTAGATTTGGCGGGGGCACTGCTGTGCCCCCAGATTGCTTATCTGGATTTTTTTAAATATGAACCAATAAAATTCTACAATTATCTACAGTTGGTATTACTTATATAACATTTTCAAAATATTACCTACATCAAAGAGTTTTATTTTGAATCAATAAAGTCTAAAGCAGTGTTTCTCAGTTTATAGTTCTCGGCATATTTTCCGTGGTGGCGATCTAACAACATAAAAGAAAAAACATGGTTTATCAAAGAAATAAATCAACTGGATATTAGTCTAAAATTTTTAAATATTGGACTAAATTTAAAAAAAAAATTATAAAGAATTTTTTTTTCCTCATTAAGATCCAAAACTGAAGAACATTTATTATTTGTAAATTGCTCGCATTGTTTTTTTTTATTTTTTTATCATTCCTAAATTAGCGTTTTTATTAAAAAAATAGGTACTTTACATGCGAATTTTTAAGGTACGTTGTATTAGTCTTTCTTCATCCATTCTTTTAACGTCCATATACTTAATGTCACTTTTCTTCTCCTTATTATGCCATTTATTTGTTCTGTTTTTCTTTAGATTTCTTTGTTGCATCTCAGTTTTTATACTTTGGTTTTAGTATTTTCCACATTTTTTTTTTCGTTCTCGTTTAACTGTCTGAACATATTCTGAAGCTTATGGGCCCTCTCGATTTATAGCAGTATTGCAGTGCCTTAGTTTTGCATTTATAGATGAAGAAATCGAATAATATATATTTTTCGTCAACTAAAAATGCCATTTCCATTTTTCTTGCTCTCTCCAGGACCGCTTCTTTGTCCCGGGCGTTCGAATTAGTTTTCCTGGTATTTGAACTTGGTAACCAACCACCCGTATTTTTCTATAATTTGTTGTGATCTGCTTGATGCATTTTTTCTTGTGATCATAAATTATGTTTTTTCATATGATAGTTGCAGTCCAGCCAGCCGTTTTAGTTTTCTCTTTCAGAATATTTATTTTCAGGTTTTTTTTTAGTGATTGCAATTGATTTGTCATCGGTTTATTTTTCCTTCAACGTTTTAAATTTTGTCACTTGATCTATGGAGTTTTAGGTCTTTTTAAAGTCCAGTTTGGTAGACCTGAATATTATTATTATTGATAATTTCTTAAAAAAAATTTCCAATAAAAAATTAATCCATCCTGTTAAGTGGCCATTTAATAGTTCCATTATTCCCCATACATATTGGGAAAACACTATTTAAGTGATCTTGAACGGATAGAAAACTATGTAGAATTGCTCAATCATTTTAAAACAATCAAGTTCGGCTACCGGAAAATTCTGTATATTTTCTGCTTCTGTAAATAATTTCGATTATTTCATAAAGAAATATCACTTATTAAACACAATAGTTGTTTATATAGCTTACTTATTTTAAAATATTTTTTTATACTGTCCTTTTAAGAGCATTTTAACAAAATGCAGTTCCAATCACACAACTATTAAGTAAAACATTTTTTAGCGCCATTATGGTTTCACAAAATTCCATATTTTACAGATTTGGCTAATGTATGGCACAACAAGGTGATTTGTTTAACTTTTATTGCGTTGATTTTTTTTGGATTTTTTGTTCAAAAGTTAGTGTTTCGTTTTTAAATTCGTGGTATATTTATTTTAGGAGCCTTTGTGGTTCTTTTGGAGTTCAATATTTATTTTAAAATGTGCTTAATACGTCCGTCAAAACGTTTGTCTAGTATCGTGTACTCACGAATTCTTACATTTTTCGGACACATCAGTCGGAGTGAGCATATGCAAAGGCTTATTGTACAGGGAAAACCTGATGGAAACAGAATGCGTGGCCGATCACGAAATCTATGGGTGGATGTTACCAAAAAATTATTAGATGCTACTCTCCCACAAGCGGCTTACATGTCATTTAATCGAGATAAATGGCGAGATGAAATCAAGAGAGCCATCCAAAACAATGCACCTTGTTAACAAGTGGTCACAACACATCTGCAAAGATTTTATGATTAGAAAGAAGATAAAACCAATAAGTAATGAAGATATATTACCCAATTATCAGGAAGTGTGCGAAGTCATTACGTACTTAAAAAATTATAAAGCTGTTAAAAAATGGAGAGGAAACCCTCTGAAGAAGATTACATCATCCAATCATTCAAATTTGGAAGCAAAATAATTTACCAGAAGAATGGTCGATGGGAGTTATTCAACCCATACATAAAAAAGGAGATAAGGTAAAGTGCTCCAATTATAGAGCGGTAATACTTAATGTAGCTTACAAAGTGCTATCTGACATTATTTATAACAGACTGGTACCAATTGCAGAGGAACTGTTAGGAGAGTACCAATGTGGGTTCCGCCCAAACCTCTCGACCATTCATCAAATCTTCGCCGTTAGACATGCTCAAGAGAAAGCTTACGAACACAACATACATCTTTATAATCTGTATATAGACTTTAAACAAGCTTTTGATAGTGTTAATCGAAATAAAATGATCAATGCTTTTTTAATACTGGGCATCCCAAAAAAGCTAGCGCAAGGACGAACTCGAGAGGACTGTTGCCAAACTAAAAAATGAAGCAATACCAAAAGGTCTACAAATAAATAAAAAAAAGACAAAATACATGAAAGTTACAAAAAAAGCAATTAATAGAGAAAATTTTAAATGTGAAAACCATGATCGAGTACGTAGGAACATTCTCTTATTTGGGGTCCCAAATGAATCAATTGAACTCTATCAATAGCGAAATTAAAGCAAGAGTTATCATCGGAAACCTTTATTATTTCGCCTACTGAGAGTTAATAAAGTCGAGAGTTTCAAACAAAAAGTCTAAATTAAAAATATATAAAAGTATTATAAGGCCTGTTGTTACATACGGATGTGAGGCGTGGACCTTAACCACGAAATATGAGCTACTCTTGAGAACTTTCGAACGAAAAATCTTAAGCAAATTTTTGGACCAGTTCAAAACTAGATAACTTAATAGAGAGCGCAGACATTGTAAAATTCATTAAAAGCGGAAGATTGTCTTGGACAGGGCATGTAATGAGAATGGATGAAAACAGAAAAATCCTTGAGTGGAAACCAGTGGATAGAAGAAACAGAGGAAGACCGAGGAAAATATGGATAAATGAAGTAAAGTGCGACCTTAAAACAATGAAAATTAAGGGCTGGAAGAATTTAAGTAGAAACAGGATCGAATGGAAGAACATTACTGAAAAGACGAAAACCCTCAGTGGGCTATAACGTCGTTAGATGAATGAATAGCACTTGCTACGATTCTTACACACGTATTTCGCTTTTTCTACTTTCGTCAGTGCATAACGATGGTACGCGACTTGAATAACACTGTACCTACCTATTCTTAATTCCAAAGTAATTTCTTAACAGTTAACAATACTAAACTTTATTTATTTCAGTGTACCTACAAAACGTATTTACCTGAACGTGCCTAACGCGGAAAAAATTCGTAAGACCTTCTAGCAATAATGTTTTGAAAAATATATTCATAGCGTGCGTTTGTCTTAGTTATCTTGCTTGACATTTACGAGATTCTGCCCCGCAATTTCCGTTTTAATTTATTCCTTCTTGATTTTCAAGAAAAATGCACAGGCACCGGTTCGACTGGTCCCACTGTCTTCGGGCAATATGCGATGGTCTCGGTCTCTTTCTTATGGCTTTGCGAAATCAACCGTTATTTTTGCAGCAACTTTGCATCGTGTAACGCTAGGCTATTAAATATTTATATAAGGAAAGCAATGTTTATTCTGACAGATAATAAATATATAATAACAATAATGTCATCGTGGTTGTCATCTCAACACTCCTCCTCAACCATGTGACTTCAGACCTAGCTGGACTCGAAATTTCTCAAATTTGGATTTTCCCAAAACTTTTGTGAGAATATCGGCTGTTTGGTTCTCGGTTTTGATGTAATCCAATAGAATTTCTCCTTGTGCCAGTATGTCTTGTACAAAATGGTAGCGAATATCGATGTGTTTCGTTTTCGGATTGAATCCGCAGTTACTTGCGATAGAAATTGCACTCTGGTTATCACAGTGCATCATCAATTGAGAGTCAAGTCCCAATTCTTTAGTAAAACCTCGCCACCAAATAGCCTCTTGCATAGCCGATGACAGAGAAATGTACTCTGCTTCACACGAAGAAATTGAGAATGTTGGTTGCTTCTTAGAACACCAAGATATGGCTCCTCCTGAAGCTACAAAGACAAAAGCAGTGACTGATTTCCGGTCATCATGATCGGCGACGGAGAATCCGTTGATGTAAATATTCTCATCCTTACGATATGTCAATTTCATTGAGGACGTCCCTTTCAAGTAACGTAGTATGTGCTTGGCGGCGATCCAATGATTCCATCCAGGGTTAGAACTGTAGCGACCAAGAAGATTGACACCATAACAAATATCTGGTCTTGTGCAATTCGCCAAATATATCATGCATCCCACAAGTTCCTGATACGGGAAATTTCGCATTTTTGCTTTTTTGACTTTCGCTTCATCAACTCGAGATGTTACTTTTCCATCACTATCAACTTGTACATCCACAACGCCAGTCCATAGATTCTCCAGCTCCAAAACAGCTTGAATCGTCTCTAGCCATGTGTTGTAATTTTCGTGACCAAGAAGTTTCTCGATAGATACACCTCCTGTATTGAAAGTATCCATATTCAAATTGTCCTACGACTCACACTTAATCTGTGCCGATTCCCTGATAAAAATTTCGCCTCGAAATCAGCGATTTAAATCAGCAAAAGGCCCATAACCTTATATAAGCTAATCTGAACCAGAAGGAAAGCAACGTTTATTCTGACAGATAATTAATATATAATAACAATAATGTCATCGTGGTTGTCATCTCAACAAATATTTTCATACGGACGACGTGTTTAAGGTTTAAGGTGTAGGCATAGCGTCAGAAAATTCTAAATTTTTGGTACACTTATTAAGGACATGATAATACAATTACCCTTAAAATCTAAAGTCAATTGACCTCCTCTAACCCGAGAAAAACTCAATTAGAAATTGGATAATTCACATGGAGAGTATAAGTTCGGGTGGTTGTCTGTGTTAAGTCGGTTTACGGACGATAATTTTACGTGATAACGTCATAAAAAAACATTGATGAAAAATTGCATACTTTTATGAATTGAATTAAATTATTATTACTGAATTATTATTATTTTGTATAATACAAAGAGGGAGTTAATTAAATATTACAATTTTTTCGATAAATTAACATTTATTTGCACTCGTTAATTCAAATATTTTCTGTCGTTCTTCTACTCGGACGCATCGGCAGATGAAGTGGAAGAGAGATAGATGCGTCACAAGCCGAACGCTTAGGCCGATCGTGCCTATCTATCGCTTGTTTCGCTCTCGCTTGCACGCTCGACTCAGGCGGAACGTGACAATGAATCATGATTTTTCGTGCGTGCAGCCGGCATACATCGATTTATAAGACGTTATCACGTCAAAAAAACTAACTGTCTGAAACTTTCAAAAAACTTTTAATGTGTTTGTTTCAAGTTTAGAAAAAAAAATTATTGACCTGCTAGTTATTAATAAATAATCGTGCTAAGTTTAACGATTTATAAAAAAGTAGGTTTACATACTAGCGACCAAGTATACATACTTGGCAACGCGAGTATAGATATTACTTGCTCGGTAAATTCAAACGGACTAATGGAAAAACCAATATTCAAAATTATATTAAGTAGAATATATATATTTATTACGGGTAAAGAATTTCATATTTTGAGAACACAAAAAATAATATAAGTACAATCTATTTTATTAAATATAAAGTGAACACAGCAAAAAGTTTTACAGAATTATTTAAAATTAAATATTAATAGTAAAAAATATAAATTTTACGTGACATAAATATTTCCTTCAATCGCAATTATATTTGTATTTTAAGAAGTGTAGGTATGCGCATAGATACGTTTAATTCTAGTGACTTCTTATAAACAAAAAAGAATAAATATGTAATAGAATTTTACGTAAAACTAAATATGCAGTCATTACAGATAGAATATATTGCATTTATGGTACCACAAAAAAAAATATTCATATAATCCTTATATTAAATATAAATTAAACACATACATATAGTCACGCCTTTTTCCCGTAGAGGTAGGCAGAGACCACTTTCTTCCACTTGCTACGGTTTTTACACACATCTTTTGCTTTCTCTACTTTTATCAGTGCTCTCAAACATGCTCGTCGGTTGTTGGTACTCTTGACCTGGCATTTCTTCAAAACAATGTTGATCTGATCAAGATATGTTCGCCGAGGTCGACCTCTACCGACCATTCACACTCGCCTTATAAATTTGTGTCGTCAATTTTTCTTCATCCATTCATTCTACGTGTCCAAACTATCTAAGCATTCACTCCAGTCACTCCAGCTGTACTTCTCAGACTACTCATCTCCACAGCGCTAATCATGTTTTTATGCTTCTTCTGCCAAACCCAACATTTACTACCATACATAAGTGTAGAAACTAGACGTGCCTTTTTTAACACTTTCTGGCTGTTCATAAAGGCAGTGCCTCATTCATTTGTTTTCCTGCCAACACCCTTCGCTCAATGTCACTGTCATACTTTCCATCTCTCGTTAACTTTGAACTCAAGTACACTAATTCTTTTAATTTTGCACTCTTACTCCCTTAATCAAAACTTCACAGTTTGTCATGTTTTTTTCTCTTTCAAAAACCATCACTTTCGTTTTGCTTACACTTTGATTTTCAAGGCATTATGCATTACATTAACCATCGCCTGCAACTTCTCTTCAGATGACGCTAATATGACTTGATCATCGGCGTAAAGAAGGCATTTTACGATTAAATCATTTATTTTTAATCCATACGCACTCTCTTTTAAATCTTTTAAACAATCGTCTTTGTATAAGTTAAACAGCCATGGCGAATCCACACATCCCTGTCTCACACCTTTTTCGTATTTAAACCAGTCCGCGCAAGCTCCGTTTACCTGTGGAATCCTCGTAAAGTGATTTCAGTGCTCGTATTAAACTATCGCTCACCCCATACATAGACAATGTCGATCACAATTCACTCCTTATCGCTCTGTCATAGGCTCTTTCCAGGTCTATAAAAGCGCTATAAACACAACATATAATAAAACGAAAATTTCGACTGTGAATTAACGTATCGATCTATGCTGTACATCGATTCTTCTCAATTAGTGGGGCATAAGCGACGTTGCCAGGTTAGAAGTTTTAAAAGTATGTGGAAGTATTAGTGTATGCATACATATAAAAACTTCGCTACAAGCTTGTATCCTTTTACCGCGCGTATATAACCTAAAATTTTCTGACAACATTGTACCACGACAACCTCGTTAAATTTAAAACAAATATTTTTTTAAATCTGTTTGTTTAATTATTGTTTTTTTTTGTATCACTTAAGTTATTGTTTAATTACAACTATATATACTTTATTTAACGGTAAAGAATCGTTTTGAACATTATCAGATACCAAAAGAAACGAACAATTCCCGGCATAATAATAATTTTGAGTACCCCCCTACGCGAGAACATTTCGAGAGATATATTGCGTCTCATAAACTAAAATTATTTCCGACAGTGTTTCAACAGTAATCAATAAATCACTACTGAAAGTCTTTCTACAGGTGATTAATACCTGACCCTACTTAAGTTTAGACATAGGCGTATACCAATTTAAAAAAAAATACACTAATAAGTGCAAGAATCTTTTTGCATCAATTAATATTTAAAGAATGTGTGGTCTAAATCCAAAAATTTTTATAGAAAAACAACTTCGTAGTTCACGCAACAATTATTTACTAGCAACAAATAATTTCTTAAAAATGACAACTGTCCAAATTGATTGCAATAATTTGTTGAAAACACATTATTTTGTATTCGTAAAATACGTTTTTTTATCTAAGAAGGCCAAATGCGATGGGTCTAAGGGCTAGCTTGTTAATACAGGATTTATAGTGCTGATAAAGTTCTTTATCTTAAAGTGAATTTTACAATTTGGAGATTCTGAATATAAATGATCGTTAAAAGGAAAAACAGTTCTTTAGATTACATTAAAAGAAGGATGTGTAAAACGGGAAAAGATATGCAATCACTCGACGACAAACCAAAAAAAAGAAATTCATTGTGGGTATTTATTAGTTGGTTAAGAGAATAGAGCATTCCACGAATATAAAAATACCTCAAAACCTAATCTTATTTGTGATCCATATTAAATTTAGGAAACTACTTTTTTATAGTATTTAATTTTGACTAATTGTGAAAATATCTAATAACAAATAAGCAAATGGTTTTCAAAAATACTAGCAACCAGACCTAAACCATTAATTGTTGCAATTAAATGATGCACACATGGAAATAATCTAATAATATTCAGTTCTGAGATGGAAATGTGCAACTAAATTATGTGGAACTATTTTGTATAGAAAATATGCATGAAACGAACACAATAACCTATTTTTCTTTTTATGGTGCCGTCTCTACTCGGAGGTTGGCTATCATTATGGCTATTTTTACTTTCGACGCTACGACTCTGAAAAGCTGGAGGGATGTGCATCCAACCCATTCTCTTAGATTTCTTAGCCAGGATATACTTAGGTCTTCTTCCTAACGATCTCTTTCCTGCAATCTTTCGCTCCATGTTTACATAACATTTAACCATTCTCAGACGTCGTTGAAGGTTTAAGTGTGGGTTAGTAAATAGTTGTTTCATTTTAAAGAAAACATTTCTAGCCTTTTCGATTCTGACTTTGATTTCTTGAGTCTGATCATGCCTATCGTTGATCCAAATGCCAAGGTACTGATATTGCCCTACCATTAGGTTGGTTTAATGGGGTTTTTCTTATGATCATGTATTTAGTTTTTTTATAGTTCATTTTTAAACCGTACTCCCTGCACACTGATCTATCTCTTGAAGTAATACTTGAAGATCATGTATGTTGTCGGTTGTAATCAGCATAACGTACGTTGTTGATTATCCTCCATTTATATTTATCCCCTCGTTCCTGTTCCTGAGAGCTTTTTTGAATATAGCCTCTGAATAATAATTAAACAGAAGCGGTGACAAGACACATCTCTGACCAACCCCTCGTTGTATTTTGATATTTTCTGATGTTTTCCCTTCAAAGCTGATCACAGCGACTTGATTCTAATAGAGGTTCTTTATTTTCTGACATCTTGACTTACTCGTAAGTAACCTATAAAAATTAAAAAAAACGCATTGTTTTTGACAACTGTCGTTTGTCATCAGTAATTTTTCAATCTTGACTCGTCTGAAAAAAAAATAGGACTCCATTGGACATATTTATGTATAACATATGTCACTTAGTCCAAGCTAAACGAGCAGCGCGATTAATTTTAGTTAAAGACCTACAGTTTGTAAAGTTTAAAACTAGACGAGTGATTCTCGCAATTTGATCAATTTGGCAACAGCAAATCTCCACTAGCAGTGTAGAATTTATGCAGCGATATTATTATAGAATCAATATCAATATTATTAATTTAGTATTTGTTTATAACAAAAGCGTTACTCTAAAAATAAATAAGTATGTAACATAAATAAAAGAGACATTCCAAAAATAAATTTCAAATAACAAGATTTTTCATAACTGGAAACAATAAGTATTTAAGATGATTTGTCTCGTAGGTATAGGTCTATCTGCAAAAGTGCCTGCAAATAAATCTATACACTGCTGTGTATTATTTTCTTGATAATACTGTTTTATTATTAAACCTTTTTCAGGCGCAGTAAAGCGAGTCATCGTTGAAGTCTTGTAAGTTATAAATAATGAAAAAATGAATAATAATAATGTACAAGTTACACTTTTGTTCAATATTACCCACAGAATAAATCTGAAATAATCGTGAATAGTCGTTCGCTCTTGTTGGCCGGCCGGCCGGCCGGAGAGAGGGATTAAGCTCTGTTACAACAAAATTTATATTTCCCTAGCAGCAGAGAACCTCTTTTCCAATTTCAGACTTTACAAACTGTATCAGCGGTCTTTTCGATTTATGTTGCTTTCGAAAGAAACTGGTGTTTTATGTTTTTGCAACAGCTGTATTTGTAACTCAGGGTCATTTCTTACAGCTTATTGCAGAAAACGATCTTCATTATCGGTTGTAGATCTCACGCTTCCTGTATGTCGTTCTAATACAGATTTATTTTCTATATAACAGACATTTAAGTGGGAAATTACGCTTTGAGATGAGTCAAATGCTCGTGCTATATTTGTTTTGTAACACAATTTTCTAGCATGCCAACGTGTAGTATTTGCTCAAGGTTTACCTAAATGGTATTTTATGTTCAAATCATAAACATGAAATGTGTTTTACCTTGAACTCAGATCAATACAAACATATTTTTTTTAGTGTTTGAAGCGGATAAAATGTAATTTCATACAGCAAAGGAGTATTTCCGTCGATGTGGAAAAACGCTAAAGTCCAACCAATTCCGAAAAAAGGAAAGAAGACTATTCCTGCAAATTATCGCCCTATTGCATTGCTCTCAGTCATATCCAAAGTTGTGGAAAAAGCGATTAACACAGAACTTATCAAATATCTGGAGAAATTTGAGATAATCCATGACAGACAATATGGATTTCGACAACTTCGGTCTACTGGAGATTTGCTGGCTTATGACACTCAGCTCTGGACAAACACTATTGAAAAGTTTGGTGAATGCCGTTCAATAGCCTTGGTTAAATCTAAAGCCTTTGACCGCGTTTGGCACCAGGCATTGTTAAGTAAATTATCTGCCTACGGTCTCCTAACCAAACTGTGCCAATGGCTCTTAAACTTCATGCAAGATCGCTCCTTACATGTGGTAGTTGACGGTATTTCTTCTGATGCGTTTAAAACTAATGCCGGGGTCCCCCAGGGTTCCATCTTGTTCCCCACCTTATTTCTTTTACACATCAACGACCTCTTGAAAACCACCACGAACCCCATTTACAGTTTCGCAGACGATAGCACACTTGTCTCAACTTTCCCATCATATCGATCACTTTCGGTGAATGATACAAATAGACTCAGGCAGGAACAGGTTGATTCCATCAATAGAGATCTTAAAGCAATCGTCGAGTGGAGAACCAACAATCTGGTTTAGTTCAACGCCCAAAAAACACAAAGTGCCACGTTTTCCAAGAAAGTGAATTCCTCAAATCATCCCATCACAATGTCCGGAAATACCCTTGAACCAAGTCCCTCCATCTCGATTTTGGGAGTCACGGTGTCCAATAATATGTCTTGGCATGACCATGTTGCTAACATCGCAAAGTCGGCAAGCCAGAGGCTAGGTTTTCTGTGGAAAGCCAGAAAGTTTTTTACTCCTGATCAACTGTTGACGACGTACAAGGCTCAAATCCGACCTCTACTGGAGTATTGCTCGCACATTTGGGGTTCAGCACCTAGGCATTCTCTTCGTCTTCTAGATTCCATTCAGAAAAGAGCCATTCGGTTGATAAACAGCTCAACTCTCACAGATACCCTTCACCCTCTAGAACATAGAAGAAGAGTTGCAGACCAGTCATTTCTCTACAGATATTTCCATGGCAAATGCTCTAGAGAAATAAAAACTCTTGTACCACCATTGGCCACATTCGGCCGAAGAACTCGGCACGCAGATCAGTCTCACCTATTTACTCTCAAGATTGACATTACAAGGACCAATCTTCATCAAGAATCCTTCTTTTACAGGGCTGCTACGGAATGGAATAAGCTTCCAAAATCAGTTTTTCCAGAGAACTATGACCTACAACTTTTTAAAAAGCGTGTCCACAATCATTTCCTTTCTATAATCCCTTCCCCTTCTAATAGTCGCAGTGCGGGCCGTCCGCGTCCCACACGATAGGTCTACCCTTTTTGCGATTATTTTTATAAAAAAAAAAAAAACAATTTATTTTGTTTTTAAGTAAAAACTTGAGAAAAGACAGTGACCCACGATGTGGGTATATTTAATAAACCAACTTAATTAATTTTAAATATAAATAAATATCCTTAGATTAGTTACAATTGTTTAACTTTTGAGTAACCTACTTAATAGCTCCTTATAAAAAAGGTGTGTTCCGGTGCGCTGCTGATTTTAAGCACACACTAAAAACAAACTTTGAACTAATGATTCTAACAGGTTCGTCAATCATATTCGAAATTAAATTTTTATGGAGATATAAAAGTTGTGTCAAATGTTTAGATGTAAAAGATTGGTTTATTGATGTTACAATATCATTATGGGTCGTCTTCGTTGGGCACGTGCGAACTGCCGTTTACTAACGTGACAATAAAAAATTTTAATGACGTAGTACGTCACTTTACCCACTGCCATTCGCGTAGATTTAGCGGCTCTTTCATCGTAAGTAGGTAAAGAAGATGACTATAAACCTATATAGCTTTTCAAATGGGATACAAGAGAAAAAACTTAACTCTCCTCGACTTTTAATCCAACATCCTCCACATTAAACATAAAAACTTTATTCCGGAACAAATTTTATGCTTAAATGCGTTTTGTTTTAAATCAGCTAACGTTTCGGCTTTTTATCTAGAATATTTTTTAATTAGGTATCTATACATTTAATGTTATGTGTGAAGTATTCGCTCCGAGCAAAGTCAAAGTATGGGAAGCCGGAATGGACACCAGCGCACGCAGTGGATATCTTTGGCAATAAAGGACGGTATTTTTATTGTCAAACAGCAAAATATACTTCAGAATATTAATTTTGTTATAATTTAAAAAAAATGGATAAAAACAACCACCGCAGTTGCTGTGTAGTGAATTGCAAAAATACGAGCGCAAATAATTAACGTAAATTTTATAAATTTCCGATTGCAAAATGAAAAATAAACCAAAGAAATAAGTAGGTAGCTGCATTGATCGTTTAGTGGGATATTGATAAAGTTGTATCCTCCTCCTATCGTATGTACGGATTAATTGCACGTAACAGCAGATATTTCAACTTTAAAAACTTATTATATTCTCTCATTACATCAAAATTAGAATATGCCTCAGTTGTGTGGAGTCCCTTTTATCAATATGATATAGTTCCAATAGAAGCAATTTAAAGGCGATTTTTAAAACTGCTAAGCCTAAAAACTGATGGCATTTATCCACCAATAGGTACACCTCACTCTAAATTACTTCAAAAGCATAACTTTTTTAGTCTCCATATAAGGCGTGAAGTATTACCTAACTTTTAAAATATTATAAGAGCATTATTGGCTGTCCAACCTTATTGGAAAAGTTTAATATTTGCGTTCTCAGAATTTATTCCAAATACCCGATTACTTTTTATATAAATATATCTCGCACAAATGTTCTGGAGAATTCTTCGTTCCATACCTACCATGTGTAAAGTGACAAACTCTATTAGCAATGATCTAGATGTATTTAGCTGTAAGTTGTCGGATATAAAATCCCACTTTCTACATTAATTGTTTTGTTACCTATTACGAAATATAAAAATGTATGTCCTTAATATTCAAATAAGAAATCTGTTATATATTCATTATATTCTGTTAACTCCTGCTCTGTGATTGGGGTTATGACCTGTAGAGTATTGTATTACAAATAAATAAATAAAAAAATTAGCTTACTGGGAGGAAATGCCAGCTATAATTTAAAAATCCCATGCAAATTCCTGGTATAACTAGAAAGTAAAAACCCTGTATATAAAGTAGATCTTCTTCTTCTTTTGGCTCATAACCCTTGGTGGGTTTTGGCTTGCTCAACTATGTTTCTCCATCTGGTTTTATCTACCAACATTCTCCTCCAGTTTCCTATTCTCAGAGTTTTTAGGTCTTCGTCCACATCGTCTATCCACCTTTTCTTGGGTAGCCCTTTCGGTCTTGTGTTTTGTGGTTTCCATTCGAGGATTTTTTTCACAATTCTCTCTTCACCCATCCTGTATACATGTCCTAACCATCTTATCATTTGACTTTTCATGTATCTTGCTATATCCTCTCCTTCTATAAGTGCATCAATTTCGTGATTCATTCTTATTCACCACATACCGTTTTCATATATTGGGCCGTATATTCTTCAAAGGATCTTTCTTTCAAATATTCTTAATTGATTTTCATCGTTGTGTGTTAGCGTCCATGTTTCACATGGGCACTACTGTTACCATGGACCACTGTTACTACTGGTCTTATAATCGTTTTATAAATTGTGATTTTAGATTTTCTGTTGAGTATACTGATCCTTATTAGTTTAAAATAGGCATAATAGCATTTATTTCCTTTTAGGATTCTTGCTCTTATTTCATCTTGGACGTTACCATTATTGGTAATTTTCGTGCCATCTATAAATTAAAAATCCCATGCAAATTCCTGGTATAACTAGATAGTAGAAACCCTGTATATAAAGTAGATGTTCTAACCTAAACTGTGTACCAAGTTAAAAAAATATTGTTAAGTATAAAAACAATGGGCTATATTATCTTTAAATATTTTATTTTTGTGCCAAAGTTTTTCCAGTTACTTTATGGACAATTCTTAATAATAAATCCTGCATACAAATAATTATATTAAATTTTTAAAAAACTTATGAAGGGTAAACGATTCATCAAGCATTCACGAAAAAATAAAAATTAACGTATTTACAGTTGTAGCAAATAAAAAATGTTTTTCCTTAAACAAAATAAGCTTCGTTTTTAAAAATAATTCCAAGTAGGTAATTGTAATAAGCTGGCATGAATGAAACAGCAGTAAATATTCAGGTAAGTGAATGACATATTATTTAAAGGAATTTAAAACAGAAACTTGATACCAACGCAATATTATTGGAAAGTTTACCAAAATTTTTGTTACAGTAAGTAATAAAGTGCAATGCGTCCAATAAATTAAACATGTTTAACATTTATGAATGCGTGGTACGTACCTAGATGTAACAACTATTTTTACTGCAGTCAAATTGTATGAGAAAACATCTACGCTAAATTATCCATCAAGAAGCTGTTGTAGTTTTTAACTGTTTTTTGTTTTTAATCCGCTTTATCAACACTTGCATCATTAACAAAACAACGTCCAGTTCTGTGCAAGGTCTTCAACAGATTTACCCCCGTAATGCCCTTCTTCTCAGAATCAAATCAGAACTAGGAAAACTTGTCACGTGCCTATTTTTTCCCATCTACCGTTTCATTATTAATTGTGTCTCTGATAGTCTGGTGCTCGTAAATAGTTTTGCATACCGTATTTTGTTCGTTGTAAATAGTGTTGCATACCTAGTGATAGGATTTAATTATTATTGGCTGTGACATTTTTGTTAATTGGAGTGGGAGTCTTTGTATTAGATTTCGCCTTGATTTTTGGCCTCGATTGTCGTTGTCAGCTATATTATTGTTTGGTTTGCTTCTCTGTGTGGATGGGCTGGCTATCAACACAGACGAGCGCGATTATGAGTTGGAAATATAGATTTGCAAAGGTTGGCTGACGCGGGTCCCGTGTCATTTTTCTGATATCTGGCCTGGGAGTGAGGAGTGGACAATAGTCGTTTGGTGTCAGTCGTGGAAGTCGGGTGAGAGTTTTTGGAACGATTTGATATTAACACGTGAGCAGAACTTCTACGGTTTTTTCTTTCATATTTGGCTGTATTTGGGCCATCTTAATTGGATTTTGAAGAAAAACCATTTAATTTTTAACTTGACCATTCTGTCGTGCCTTTGTGGTGGATATTTTGGATATTGGGGTCGAGTTAAAATGACCGCGTGCGGGATTTGATGGAGGGAAGCCATTGTTAAGTAGCAGGTACTGTTCCACAATTCAAACCGGCCAGGAGTAGGCCACAGGATTCGTGAATTCGTATTTCCAAAGGTTACAAGTGTTTTATTTTAGAATATTTAAACGACGTGATTTGTTTTTGACACCGCGATTAAGTTTTGTTTTAATTTATTAATATGGTACGCTGTTGAAAACTATTTATTGCATTGGATAATATGCCGAGTCTGAACTTTGATTAAAGTAATATTCTCAATAGTTCTTTGTGTCCAAGTAAAAACGTTTATTTATACTTATTTGTAAATATCCTACAATATTGCTATTTTGAAGGACAGCCATCGTAAAAAGAATTATTTTTAAAATAAGTTCGATTGTTTTAACAGTGTAAATCTTTAAAAATACTACTTGGTGTTTCTGTTTCTTGGATCATCGATGTAATGAAGTCTCAATGAAGTTTTCAATTGGTTACATAGTATTGAGTTTAATTTTATCAACTTATCCGTTATTATGTGCTTGATCTAAGTGTTTTCAATAGTTTAAAAGTAACAAATTATGTTCATTAAATTTGTACCTGCTCCAAGTTGAATCTGAATTTATACATTACTGAATATACTTTATGTAGTTATTGTGAGGGTTTCAAATTATTATTTTTGTTGCAAGTCCATTTATTTTGTTTTTTTTGTTAATTTTTTGCTATCAGGAATTCTATATAAAACCAATTATTTTTGAAATTTTAAATATTGTGAACATTTTTTTTTTGTTGTTTTTAATTCTCTTTTGTACATCATTAGGTTTTTATTATTGTCTGAAAGATTGTTATAATTAATTTAAATATTATTTTAAGGAAAGTGTATTAAATTCGTTTAATCCACTTTACAAAATACAGAATTTGTTGTAAAAAATCAGAACATCATTTTTACTTAATTAATATATTGCAGGAATTGTAAATATAGTTTTATTTATCTAGTTCACCATAATTGTTTGTTGTTTATCGTGTGGCTCTGCTAGTGCCTACTAGACCTAGGGGTTTCCGGCTTGTACCGTCTAAGTCGGTGGCGCGGCTCACTTTTATATTTTTTCTTCTACCCTCTACGGCTGAGCTCGGGCATAATTTGCCAGTAGAGAGACCACTGGCAGAGTACTCTTTAGAGAACTAAAAGACGTGGCAAACTATCTGAAATAGGCAAAAGTGTTGAAATTGTTTGGGTTCCCTCGCATGTAGGGATAGTTGGTAATGAAACCGCTGACACACTAGCCAGAAAGGCTAGCTCAAATCCTCTCAGCCAATTGATTCGCCGCGTGTCACACGAAGATTTCAATCACAGTATTCGGCAACTCATAGTAAATACATGGAGGGAAAGGTGGCAATTTCTTGAGAATAACAAACTCAAAGCAATCAATCCTAACTTAAGCCACCAGAATTACGAATCAATCTCTCGTAAGCAACAGACAATCCTAACCCGTCTCAGGATTGGCCACACTAGGTACACACATCAGCATCTACTGAAGAAAGAAAATCCCAAAAGATGTGTCTCCTGCTATGAAGAACTGAGTGTGAAACATTTCATATCGGAGTGTCCCGACTATAGAGAGAAAAGGTTAACATCAGGACTGCCCGAAGAACTTGGTGATGCCTTGAACCCGATTAATATTTACTCGTTACTGAAGTTCCTGAAATCCACCAACATTGTACAACATATATGAAATTTATTGTACCATACCCGCTAATAACCTTCGCGGTTGATGCGGTTTTTTTAAATAAAATTAAAAAAAAAAAAAAAAAAAAAAAGTCAAATACTTGTGGTTTTTTCGAACATCCAGTATCTATTTAATATACCTACAGGTGATTTTATACTATCACGGTCCCCTCGTTTTTTGGCTCTAGAAAATTGAAAAACCATCCGATTTGGACGAATTTTTTTTAAAAATCTCCGTTTTTACGACGGATTTATAGAAAAAATATAGTAAATATCTCACTTAAAGATTTTATATGGTTTGATGACTTTAAATGCGATCATAAACACACGTAATCTACACAAAAAAACGAACTTAAAAAAAAACTTATAAAAATGTTTTTTTGTTAATTTTTTTTCTCACTTAAAGATTTCATAGGTATGGTTTTATGACTTTTAATGTTATCATAATCGCACTTTTTTGAATATAATCGTTCATAACTTTTTTGCAAAGCATCAAATAAAGTTTATACATTTTTTAAAAAAAATCATATAAAAATGTTATTTATTAATTTTTTACAAATGAAATTTTATTAATGTTTCTTAAAATCAACCTTTTTCTTCAATAAACGTATATAACATTTATACACGTAGTTAGATCATACTTATTTCCTTGATCTACACAAAAAAATGAATATTTACAAAAAGAAATTATACACAACTAATGATTCTTCAATGTTAAATAACTTAAAATAATGTTAATGAATTTAAATTTTAATAATTTCATGTTCAATGGCAACAAAACATAATATATTTGTATTAAAAAAAAATAGGTAAGATTTCGGATGAATAATGTTAAAATGATGAAAAAAAAAATTAACTATGTACCTAGCATATTCAAAAATAAATCAATGACTTATATTATCGTCGAAAAAATCTTGTAAGTGAACAAAAAAATTATGCAATCTTTGACAATGATTGCTATAACGTAATCTAAACATAAACTCTGCAAGATATCCTAACATATTCTCTTCCTTATATCCGAATCTTGGAAAACTGGCTCGCGCTATTCTCCAAATTCTCTCAATGTGTTGAGTATGAACTCCACTATCCGGGTCAACAAAATTATAAGTTTGGTTTACTGTTATATGTTACCCTAAAATATTATTAAATAAATTGTGAAGAACAGTAAGTACAATCGTATCAATAAATTTTTATTCTAAAAAATCCAAAAAACAATTTTCGAAATAGATAATTGATAATAACCTTCATTATTCAAGCAATCATAAGCCCTCTCTCCAGCAATCGTGATATTATCGTAGTCCCTGGCTTAATTCTTCTTTTGATCACTTTCAACAACGTCTTTTTACTCCGATCCATTACTGGTTCCATAAAAAATTGATTTGACATTGTATACTTGCTTACTTAATAAGTAATTTTAGGAATGTTTTTGTTTACATAACTTTGATTATTACTTGATAAAAAAGGTACAAACAATAATATGTGAGAAAAGTTACGATTTTAAACTCTAATAACATAAAAAATTAACATTTTTGTATATATTTTTTTTTAATTTGTTGGTTTTTTTGTGCGGATTAAGAAAAAAAATATAAAAACTTTAATCGATTACTTGTAAAAAAGTTATCAACAATTATAAATGAATGAGTGCGTTTACATGAACATTTAAAGCCCTGAAACAAGTTTTTATGTTTTATTATTTCCGTAACTTTTGGCGTAAATCCGCCGTAAAAACGAAGATTTAAAAAAAAAAGCTCAAAAATGTTGATTTTTTGATTTTCTGGAGCCAAAAAACGAGGGGACCGTGATAGTATAAAATTACCTACCTACTCACATACTTACTAATACATTTGGTAGATACCTACTAATAATTTTATAAAAATAATCATAAACTGCCATTTTGTTTAGGCTTGAGTGGCATTTGTTGCTGTTGTTTACAAATAACAACGTAGCAACTTTATTCTTTGTTAATGCTGGTGGTCAAATTAAAATTACCCCAGCCGCTTTTCCTGTTGAAATAAATCTCGATAAATACGTTTTTGAAATATTCCGCAAATCACATCAGAACCCCGTCTAGTCGAATTTTAATGAAGATTTTTCTTTCGGGCAAAAAAGTGAAGAGAAGTAACGATTTTCCGAAAAGCCGACAAGCTCTTGGTTACGAGGATCGCGCCGTCGTTACGCATGCTCTTTTAAACAAAACCTGGGCTGTATCGAACAGCGTACCCCTGGCGGTTATTGATTTAGAGAGAAAGAAGATGGCCGCCGTCTCGTTACTGGCATTGGTGCACAACCAACCCACTCCCCTACCGTTCACTCTAGACCTGCACGGCATGTCTTCCTCCTCGTCGTCGCTGTCGTCGTCGTCGTCCACCACTACCCGACCCCCTGGCTTGATCTACGATCCTACAGAAGCGTATCTCGACGCAGACGATTCTCGTCTTTATTCGTCGAACTCTTACAGCACATTCTGTAGATGAAACTCTAACTACGTGCTTAGAGTCTGGGAATGGATTCAGGGAATAAAATAAATTGCAAGACATGCTTGCCGTGCTATCTCAAGCGTTTTCAGAAAAGAAAAAAACTGCTGGCTCTGTCTGAACTCGACGGCTTTCTTTCGTTGCAGCTATTCCAAGATAAATGGTATTTTTTGAAAAATTGATGTTTTAAACAACCGATTATTTTGTCACAGCCGGGGAAGTGATCGTAAAATAAATATAAAATAGTCTAAAATATAAAGTGATCTGTAGAACAACAAATTATTTGTTAAATTGTACGTGGTCGGTCAAATTTATTTAATGGTCTGCGGCTTTGTATGACGTGTTTGTCAAAAAAACTACGTGTTTGACGTGTTGGTTGGAAATTTTGACGCGCGTTTGACAAACTTGTTTAAACGTGTACGTAATTATTTGTCAAACAAAACATCAGTTTTACGTTTAACATCATGGCAAGCGTACTATCTAATATGAACGAAAAATAGTTTCTTTTATACTTACTTTATCTCTTAATATAGGTACAGACTTACCTTAGTTATGAAAGATTAAGTCAAAAGATTATGTAAATAAAAATAAAAGGAGCATTGCTGTGAAAAAAAGGCCAATTTATTAAAATTATGTCGTTTAAGCTTTACTGAAGAGTACGTGAAAAATAAAATTAATGTTCTACGTACAGTGCAACAGAAGTAGCTTGGCGGGCGAGAGATCACAGAATATGCGCACAACGAAAACATTCGAATAACGATACGATCGGCGACGACGAAATTTTCAGTAATCGTGATTCTCAAGTACAATCGGAGTAAGAAGTTTACGAATGTGAAGTATATTCAGCCGAATATTTGTTATTTTAGAGGCTAGTCGCCCGCCAAGCTACCTCTGTTGCACTGTACATCATACAAGCGTAAAATTAATTTAAAAAAAGGGGGCAAGACTGTCTAGTCCTGGGACAGATGATTTATATGTTCCTTAACGGTACTTTACCAGCGAAAACTGTGGAATGAATTAAAATTTAACAAATTTAGTTTGGACGTCTGCGGCTTCGTTTGTTAAATCTGTTGAGAGCCAACGTAAATTTGACAAATAATTTGTTGGTCTACAGAGCGCTTAAAACTCTTAGCTTGTTTGAAGCCAAAAATATCATTTATTAATTTAACAAGATTTCCGTTACATTTTTGCAATTAATTAAAAATACGTCGCTCTGTAGAATGTCTATTAAACAGTGATATATTTCTACATGAAAATCATTAGCTTTACAACCTTGTTCTTGATACTGTAACAGCCTGGATATTCTGTGTTTTTTTGATACGATTGTTTTGTGACAGCCAGAAAGTTGTCGTCAAATTTTTGTAGTTTAGGTAGGTTTCTGTCTATTACAATACATATATGTATATGTTTTCGCTGTAGATATATATCTATACAGCGAAACCCCGTTTTAAGTTAGAACGTATTTTACTAGTTGAGACTAGTTTACCTAAACTGGATACCTTTGTTACATCTACAATTACCTTTCTAGTTGTAACCAAAATTTACTTCTAATCAAAAATGAATTTGAGTAAAAACTAGTTTTAACTAGACAAAACGCGTTTTGACAAAATGGCCCAGTTAACATTTTAGACAAAATTGTAACGAAATATGGAATACTCGTATGTATATTTCAATTGTTCCGCTGTTTAATGTTGCTAGCTATGCAAATGATTCATTAAATATTTTGATGTTTAGGTCAGAATACCAAAGAAAAATTCTTGCTACTTTGGAAGAAGTGCAAGACAAACTTATCTTTAAGAACATCAGCCAGGACAGCAGCTTTAGGAACAGGCCAAGGATTCGTTCACTGTGTATGCAAGACGAAGAGATGCTTATAAAAGAAGAAAAGCGACCTTTTTAATTCAAAATGCCACGATAGTTTGCTTGTAGTACGTAACAAGTATTGTAAACTTACTTGTTATCTTTATTTATTAAATAATAATTTTTGCATGAATTAATATTTGATACTTGTAATACTTTAATTAATGTTCCCGACGGGGCTCTACGGTTTTATTTTAAACGTTCCTGTAGTGTATGCTTATTTCGGTATTGCTTTAATATCACAGATGAGTTACCAATATTTTCATAAATATTGTATTAGACAATACAATTGTTTTTAATCCCAATCTACAGGCTTTCTTTCAGGCTTCGCAAAAGAGTTGACCAACAGACCTCTAGCAAACAAAAAAATAAGTATAATATCAGACAGCCAGGCTGCTTTAAAAGCACTGAGCTCCAACAAGATAAATTCTAAACTTGTATGGAATTGCATCGAATCCTTAGAGTACTTTGGTGCGAACGACAGGGTGACCCTACTGTGGGTACCTGGGTACCAGGGGTGGAGGGAAACGAAAAAGTCGACACCCTTGCAAAACAGGGGGACGAATCTGCGTTCACTGGACCAGAACCGGTCAACACAAGTGCCGCCAAAACAATTATTTCGGACTGGGCAGAGAGGAAAATACTCACGTACTGGTCCGATATACCAGGGTTAACTCACTCGAAGGCGTTTCTACCTAAACCCTCGAGAAAAACAACTAAGCAGATCCTAGAATGGAACAGAAATGACCTGCGTATTCTAACGGGACTGCTTACAGGACACTGTCGTCTAAGATACCACCTCAGAAAGATAGGTCTGAATCAACAATAGGACTGTCGGTTTTGCTGCGTGGAAGACGAAACTGCTAAATATATACTATGTTCATGCCCCGGCCTGGGAAGAATAAGGTTTAACATATTTGGTTACACCAACCTAGAACCTACCGATTTCAAAAAAATCTCACCCTATACAAGGGCTGGATTGTGCGGTGAATTGTAACCTCTAGGGGTGAGCCACAATAGACCTACTAAGGGTCGATACTTTATTGATTTTAATTAAATCATTTTCCCCACATATGTTTATTTAATTGTTAAAATTACTTATAAGCAATCAATATTTAAAATTAAAACTAGTTTTAACTCAAATTTATTTTTGATTAGCAGTAAATTGTAGTTATAACTAGATTATAGTTATAACAAAGGAAACCAGTAAAAACTAGTTTCAACTAGTAAAAACGCGTTTTAGCTTAAAACGGGTTTTAACTGTAACATATACAGATGTAGAAAATTATTTAAGGAACATTTAAATTTCAATACAAAACAGAGATCTGGACGAAATCCAGTCGACCAGCATAAAATATACCTAATAAATATTCGCGATATATAATCAAGTACTTAACTACACGACTCCAATTTAAATTGTCCCCACTTTGTCGACATGTGTTTGCAACGTTACTAATCAGTATGTTAGCGACGGTATATACGTCCAACTTATCAGAAAAGAGACTACGACGTAGGTATTGAGTATGCAATGGATGGATTGTGTTTCCTACGGAAAAAAAAACGGTGATTCGTCTGTAAATAATAAATAATATGTTTTGTTAAAAAACATTATTTTTATTTTGCTTTTCCACCATGGTTTCACAAAATTACATGTTTTACAGATTTAGCCATCGTTTGGCACAACAAGGTGGTTTATTTGAACGTTTATTAGATTAGTTTTGTAATGTTTTTAAAAATTTAAATTTTTAGTTTATTTTTCAGAAGTTACTCTTACATCTTTTAGTTCGTAGAATATTTAGGTATTTTATTTTTAAAAACCGTCATGCACACGTACATACCGTCGCTAATAGTTTCAACTGTTTAGTAACGTCGCAAACACATGTCGGCGAAGTGGAAACAATTTAAATTATAGTTGTGTAGTTAATTGTTTGATTATTTATCGCAAATATCAACTAAGCTCATCTGGGGGCACGGTGGAGCAAAAAAGCGGCACGGCCGTACCATCCTTTTCTCGAAGCAGTTCAGACCATTTTTGACCCCCTTATAACTTCGTTGTGAATAAAACTGGAAGACTGAATTTTTAGTAACCAAACAGGCATTGTACAAACGCGGTATATTTTAATTTCGTTCAATTTGAACCGGTAGTTTAAAAATTATAAGATTTTGTCACTCACTTACTGACTGATCGATCATCAAAACTCTAAAGCACTTCTAGCAGACATACAAGCTTTAAATTTAGAATACAATTAGTGTATAAATTAAGGAAAAACTATAATACTTCAATTTTGGTTCAGTTTTCTTGATACACCAACTGCATAAATAACTTTGTAATCCCATATAAATATATAGGATTACTAACTTACATTTGCAGTGAATGAAACAGTGTACCTGTATATGTAAAATAAAAGAAAAAAAGTAGGACTTTGTACAAATAGAAATTAGATGCCATCAAAAACATAACTTGTAAAAAACACCAAGTCTAACAACTCAGTTCTTCTACCGTAAAAAGTTGTGAGATCCATGTAATACCAAGTCGGTTAATTTATTCAGTCGGTTATTTATTCAACGTGCGAACTTCTCCGGAGAGTAGGCTTGGGGTGGGCATCTTTTGGAAGATTAAAGTATGTTTTCAAGTCGGATATTCCCATCAGTCTAAAACGAAAAGTATACAATCAGTGCATATTACCAGTGATGACATACGGAGCCGAAACATTGACGCTTACAAAAAAGTCAGCAAAGAAACTGCGTGTCAGCCAACGGGCGATGGAGAGGGCTATTCTGGGTATCTCCCTCAGAGACCGAATACCAAATGAGATTATTCGCCAAAGAACAGGTGTTATAGATGTAATCGAAAAAATAACAACTTTAAAGTGGAACTGGGCTGGCCACGTAGCTAGAAGAACTGACGGAAGATGGTCTAAAAAACTATTGGAGTGGCGTCCGAGGCACGAAGCTTATCGTAGTAGAGGGCGCCTCCCCCACACGATGGACCGATGACATCAAAAGAATCTGTGGTAATTGGATACAAATGGCTCAAGATAGAGAAGAGTGGCAAAATAAACGAGAGGCTTATGTTCAGCAGTGGACTACTATAACACTATAACATGTTGTTAGGTTAGCTAATTACGTAATAACTTAAAACAGAAGGACGCTTAAGTAGGGACTGAATAAATTAACCGACTTGGTATTACATGGATCCCACAACTTTTTACGGTATAAGAACCGAGTTGTGAGACTTGGTGTTTTTTACAAGTTATTTTTTTATTATATTTTGTGCTGGTCGACTGGATTCCGTCCAGGTCTCTGTTTTGCATTAAAATTACCATGTTCCACAAATATTTTTCTATGTATGTATTTATACGAAATAAAGCTATTTCAGTAATAAACTAATGATATTTTTTTCTGTATATTAAAAAGAAATTATATTAGACATACCTATCGTAAGTTATTTGACAAATATTACAAATATTGTAAAAAGCCTAACTGTAAGTTTTCAATATTATTCGATTTATATTTTAAAATTATAAATTTAAAAAAAATTCTTTTGATCAAGTAAATATTGGGTGAATTTTTGTAATTACTTTTATACCCATACCTACTTATTGGTTTCAGGTTTTACTTAGAAAATAATTTTATGAAGATACCTACAATTAAAAAGTTGATAGGTTCGTAAAATATTTGCTTTCAGCAGGAATATAATCAATAACTGACCATTGGAATAGTTCTGTCTGTCTCATAGGTTACACCAAAATACCAAACTATCAATGACGACAAACAAAGCTTCAAGAGAGAATATTTTAAATCAGCATATTGATAAATAGACATTAAAGAAATTACATTTAAAGCATTTAAACTACAAAAAAAATTATGCAAATAACAAAAACATTTACACGAAACAAATTCAAGAATAATCATGAATTTGGATTTAACAGATAAATAATCATAAACAAATGTAAATAAATCTTTGAACATATGCCTAAGGTGTCAAAAGAACATCAGAAAAAACTTATTTTTAAAAAAATAAAAAAATAAGCAGTTGTTTATTGAGATTATAGTTCACAAATTGTAAATTAATTATTTTGCCACTTGCGAGTGTGTTTTCTAAAATTTTTAAAAAACTCTACCTACTCAACGCAGAGTTTTAAATAATAAGTAGTATTTAGAAATAATGTCCTTGAAGAAATATTAACATTGTTACGTTTCATTTGCTTTCAGCAGGAATATAATCAATAACTGACCATTGGAATAGTTCTGTCTGTCTCATAGGTTACACCAAAATACCAAACTATCAATGACGACAAACAAAGCTTCAAGAGAGAATATTTTAAATCAGCATATTGATAAATAGACATTAAAGAAATTACATTTAAAGCATTTAAACTACAAAAAAAATTATGCAAATAACAAAAACATTTACACGAAACAAATTCAAGAATAATCATGAATTTGGATTTAACAGATAAATAATCATAAACAAATGTAAATAAATCTTTAAACATATGCCTAAGGTGTCAAAATAACATCAGAAAAAACTTATTTTTAAAAAAATAAAAAAATAAGCAGTTGTTTATTGAGATTATAGTTCACAAATTGTAAATTAATTATTTTGCCACTTGCGAGTGTGTTTTCTAAAATTTTTAAAAAACTCTACCTACTTAACGCAGAGTTTTAAATAATAAGTAGTATTTAGAAATAATGTCCTTGAAGAAATATTAACATTGTTACGTTTCATTTGTAGATTCTCAAAATACAAAGCACCGACATTTTATTTTGGGATCGTGCATTCGAAAAATGTGACTACTCCCACACATACCTACATAAACTGATCTAAAATAAGAAGATCTATTCTTTCCGCTCACCCCAGAGGCGTCGAAAATTACCACCCAAATATTTGTAATTGTCTTAAATTATTTTCTATTTAACAAATTATAAAATCACATTTACATATCATAAATACTGGTAAATACCTACTATAAATAAGTAGTTTATAACCGCACACATTATACTAGATTTTAGATGAAAAAATGCGTCGGTATTTCACTTTTTCACTTTCACTTTTTCGCGGATCCGGTGTTGAGAAATATAAAATTTATAATAAATTAAATTAAAAATCTATATTACTTAGTTGTTAATAATATTAAAATCCCAAACTAAAAGCAGATATTCTAATTAATAGAAAAACAAATATTTTTCACAAAGAAATTGTGTCAGGATAAACGAAGCTTGCACGGACTGGTTTAACATCGAAAAGGGTGTGAGACAGGGATTGTGGCTTCGCCATGGCTGTTTAACTTATACATAGACGATTGTTTAAAAGATTTACGCCGATGATCAAGTCATATTAGCGTCATCTGAAGAGGAGTTGCAGCCGATGGTTGATGTTATGCATAATGTCCTGGAAATCAAAGGGATAAAAATAAATGTAAGAAAAACGAAAGTAATGGTTTTTGAAAGAGAAGAAAGCATGACAAACTGTAAAGTTCTGATTAAGCGAGAAAGAGTGGAACAGCTAAATGAGTTTGTGTACTTGGGTTCAAAGTTTACGAGAGATGAAAAGTATAACAGTGACATTAAGCGAAGGGTATTGGCAGGAAAACAACTGAATGGGGCACTGCATAGCTATATGAACAGCCAAAAAGTGTCAAAAAAGGCACGTCTGGCTGTGCGTAAAAGTGTGCTGGTTCCTACACTTATGTATGGTAATGAATGTTGGGTTTGGCAGAAGAAACATGAAAATAGGATTAATGCTGCGGAGATGAGTATCCTGAGAAGTATATCCGGAGTGACTCGGTTGGATAAAGTAAAGAATAGTGAGATAAGAGAACGCTGTGGTGTAAAAGAAGATTTGGTTACAAAGATAGATAAAGAAATGCTTAAATGGTTTGGACACGTAGACAGGATGGATGAAGGAAGATTGACGAAACAAATTTATAAAGCGAGTGTGAATGAACAAGTCGGTAGAGGTCGACCTCGGCGAACATATTTCGATCAGATTATTTGATTATTTTGATCAAATTTAAAACTTGATCTTTAATTAAACATGAAAAAGATTTATTAATAATATGTTTTATTTGCGGTATTTATTCATTACCTTAACTAAATTAAAATAAATTAATATTTAAAATTTAAAAAATATAAATAAATGGCAATAAATAAAAATTTAAATTTGTTTAAACTTATTTTAAACTAAATAATATTGTAGGTACATAATCGAAGAAGCCTAATTTAAATAGTTTTTTTAAACATTTTTTTAAAAGATACATTTTATTACTAAAATATTTTTCTTTTATTATGGATTTAACATTTAGGTTTGTTTCCCCAACTGTCAGAAACAGTCCGTGGTAATCTGGATTGTGCGCGGTGTATTCAAAAGCGTTTCTTTGAATATACTACTCACAATATGGACTAACTTCAACCAATTTTAGTACAGAATGTCACCCACCCTGTTTTTATTTTAATTTTTGGCGGGTGCACAATTTATTGGTTTGTGGAGGCACCGAATATTTTTTCGCTTTAATCTAAAAATGTCCAGACCAGTATTTAAAAAATATGATGCTATGTGATTAAAATCAACAAAGAATTAATTGTATTTTTTGTATGTGTCATTTGTATTTATAAATATACCTTTTACAATTATGATAATAATGTTAATAATACCTATTTATTTATCATAAATCATAATACAAGCTAATTATGTTTACAATTTGTTGAAAAATAAATATAAAAATTCCCACAGGATGATAAACCTATTCGTGGGAAAAAATATTTAATAATTACTATATCTAAACACTCATACATACACATATACACACCTACATAGTTATTGAAGTAAATGATTATATTTTAAAATCTTGGCAAAAGGAAAAGATATGTTAAGTAACTGTATAGTCTGGATATATAATCCAAATCAATCTATTACACTTTTTGTATAATAATAAATATTTTTCATATAAACTTACCCTTGGCAGACTTAATATCCAGTATTTAATTGTTTTTTTTTTGAATAGGTTGATAATAATTGTTTTGATTTCCGATGAAATAATATTGTACAGCGGAGGTGCCAGGTTTTTTTTTGCTTTTGGCATAGACTGCTGCGGTCATTAGCCCTTCGAAGTTAGGCTTGTGTTCATTCCAATAATCTGTATTTTTGTGTTAGTTTTATTTGGTCCTCAATTTTTTTTTAAGCTCATGTTTATTTTTAGTTATCCAGTTGTGGTTTCGTAAAAGTATAGTTGTCTGATTTCTAGAATAATTTCTATTTAATCATAAATCTCACCAAAATCAATTTGGTTATAATTTTGCACGATTTTTTAAACACTTTTTGTTATGTTTTCATTTTTTACTAATTTTTCAAAAAAATATTAACAATTGAAATGTCATAATAATCCCTACAATTAATAAATTTGTTGGTGTCAAATAAAATATTTACAAAACTGTACCAGATGTATAGATTCCTTTTGTTTATTTTGTAAGGCTTTTATTTATTGTTTGATTTAATACCTAACTTTAATTTTTGTTTATTTAAAGTAGGTACACCTAATTATCTTGAAATGAGATTTAAATTGGTACCTTTTCTGTGATTAAGGTTACACTGTTATTAATAGTCTAAAGGTTAGTAGCAAATTTTTTTTAAATATAAATAAATTTGTTAAATATTTACAAAATAAAATAGCTATGTAAGAGCTTCCCGAAACCCTAGAATGCTGAAATCTGGGTGATGGATGCAAATTTTGATGCTTAAGGTCTGTAAATTGATATAATAAGGACTCCTTTTTGTATAAATAATAAAATAGAGTGGGCAATGAAAAAAGGCACCTCTGGTGTGATAAAAAATACCTCCCAAAAAAAGAAAAAAAAAATTAAAAAATATAGTCGTTAGCAACTTACAAAAAGAAGTAAAAACCCATCAAAAACATTTTCATGTAAAATGTTGCCAAGACGAGACCAAGCTGCTTGCATTGTCAAAAAGTTATCAGATCTCATGTAGAGCCAAGCTTTTAACTCTACACGCCCTAACTCTACAAGCTCTACACCCAAGTCAAAATATGTGGCTTGGCAGTTTCGTTATTACAAGAACTATTGTATGACAGAAAAGTAATGAACAGTGAATACATTTTTTACCTTACACCCATCGCAGTGGAGGGGCGACCACGCCCCACTCACATGAAACCCACCTTACACCCATGTGAATATAGCGAAATGGCCAAGCCACATAATTTGACTAGGGTGTATAGCTTGTGAAGTTAGAGCTTGTACAGTTAGAACGTGTAGAGTTAGAATGTTTTTGATGGGATAGTAATTACACTGTTTCCTAATTGTGAGTGAGCATAAATTTAAAAAAAAAAAACCCAGAAAGAGTCAACCAATTGCAATGAGATTTTCTTTACTCGAACTCCATTAATTCTTATTTAAATACTAACTTAATGAAGGCATTTGAATTTAGATAAACTAATTTAATCGTATTCAATATTCTTGTAGAAATAATGATTGTTACGATGGCGGTTTGATAAGTCAGTGACTTTTTGAATAAAACAATTTTTTTTCCGCAAATAAACATTTTATTTTTCTACATAATCACCTTTTAGCTCAATACATTTAGTCCAGCGTTTTTCTAATTTTTTTATTCCCTCCAAATAATAGGTTTTTTCAAAGCTCTCAAAATACGTGTTTGTTTCGGTAATGACTTCTTTATTCGACTCAAATCTCTTACCGCCCAGCCATTTCTTTAAGTTTGGAAACAGAAAATAGTCGCAGGGGGTTAAATCTGGAGAATATGCTGGATGGGGTAGCAGTTCGTATCCCAATTCGTGGATTTTGGCCATCGTGACTAGACAAGTGTGCACACGTGCATTGTCTTGATGGAACAGCACTTTAATCTTCGCCAAATGCGGCCGTTTTTGCTTCAAATCAACGTCCAATCTGTTCAAAAGCTTTGAATAATATTCGCCGGTGATCGTTTTACCTTTCTTGAGGTAATCGATGTGAATGACACCTAGTACATCCCAAAAAACTGTGGCCATGACCTTGTTGGCCGACAGACTCTGTTTCGCCTTCTTTGGTCCACGTTCACCCCGAGCAACCCACTGTTTCGATTGTTCCTTGTTCTCTGGCGTGTTGTGATGGATCCATGTTTCATCCACAGTAACAAAACGGCGCAAAAATTCGTCCGGATTACGGCTGAACATCGCTAAACACTCTTTTGAAGTGGTCACACGATTGCGCTTATGGTCGTGTGTGAGCAATCGCGGCACCCATCTCGCAGAGAGTTTTTTCATGTCCAAATATTTATGTAAAATATGATGTACCCGTTCAGTTGAGATACCTACAGCATGAGCCAACTCACGCACTTTCATTCTCCGATCATCCAATATCATTTCATGGATTTTATCGACGATTTCCGGCGTGATCACTTTTTTTGGGCGACCTGGACGTTCGGCGTCACTAGTGCTGGTACGACCACAACGGAACTCTGTAAACCACTTCTTAAACATTGAAATTGATGGTGCCGAGTCCCCGTAGTATTTATCAAGTCTTTTCTTAGTTTCAGTGATGGATTTTTTACGTAAAAAGTAATGCTTAATCAGCACACGAAATTCACCTTTTTCCATTTTCGTAAAAATTCACGAAGTTGTCTGCTTTGAACGGCTATCAAACACCATTTGCACGACGTAGCTTGCTCAAAATTAGAAAGTTGCCCACTGATAGATTATAGTTGACGGCAGCACTGTTGCATTTGGAGTAACTGCGCGGGAAATTTAAAAAGTCACCAACTTATCAAACTGCCCTCGTATTTTAAGTTATATTTTCGAACATACCCAAGTTTAATTAAATGACACCAAAACTGCCGATCGGTATTTCTTTGTCCACTAAAGCGTGAAAGTATTAAGTAGGTACTTTGCAAGACGAAAAGAAACCTTTTTAATAAAAACAAGCGGATTAAGAATTACATACATTACTTTAAGTACTAAAACGGTATCTCGTAAATCAACGTCGGTAATTTAGCTGTCTATAAACGAGAATGCCGAGAAGAATAATATTACTTAATTTAATGACCGCATATATAGGATATATAAAGCTCTTATTTATAGATTTATTAAAGTGATTTACACAAAACAGAAGTACAAATTATTTCCATTATACTTTATCATTTCGATAGCAATAAAATATACTTTTTGCAATAGCCGATAGTACCTATCTAATAAGTATCCGCCGCTAGGATAAATCGTATGTTCGTATTTTTCATTTACAGCCAAAAGACTTTTTTTAAATTTTATAAAAATTCTGAGTCTTTAATTTTTTATAAAAAATCGAGGTATTCATCAGATACATTATATGTTGAAATAAAAATAATGGACATAAGACATAATTGTGCTCTTGTATTAGATATCACTTACGTAAACAGCAAGCTCCACTTTCGTCTCATCAATATATAATCAAATCATATCTGTCCGACCGCACACAGTATGTGCAGTTAAATGGATTTAGGTCTAACAAATACCTCGCCAAATCAGGTGTACCGCAATGATCTAACCTCGGTCCACTACTGTTTAATATCTTTATCAATGACATTGGTGACATAATTAAGCTTAATTTTTTACTGTATGCTGATGATCTAAAAATTTTCTCTCCTATCATTAATATGACTGAATGTGAGAAACTATCGAAAAATCTTAATCAAATAAGCCAATGGTGCAGTCGTAATAATTTAGCGTTAAATCCTACCAAATGTTGCGTAATGTCATATACATTGAGATCTGATCCAATTATATTTAACTATAAGATAGACAATTATTCTCTAGACAGACCATGTAATTTTAAGGATCTTGGAGTTACTTTCGACCGAGAGCTATCTTTCCAAAACCACATAGACAATATAACTACGTCAGCAAACCGTATGCATGGATTTATAATTAGAGTAGGCCGCGACTTTAACCATTTAACACTTAAAACTCTCTACTATATTTTTGTGAGATCAAAGCTAGAATATGCATCGGTTATCTGGAACCCATATTATCAAGTGCATATTTATAAACTGGAGGCAATCCAAAGACGCTTTCTCAAATACCTAACTTTTAAAGTAGATCGGACTTATCCACTAATTGGCACGGCACACGAGAGTTTACTGTCAAGACATAGCTTTTTCACTCTGGATAGAAGACGAGAATGTTCTAGTGTCATTATGCTACACAAAATAATTAACAATGAAATTAAATGTCAATGCTTACTACATCAGATAAACTTTAAAATTCCCCGTCAGGCATCTCGATACACCGACTCATTCTACGCTACCACACCACGAACAAATATACTTAAAAACTCTCCTGTTCATACTATGTGTAGCAACTATAACCTAATAAGTGACCAGTTTGATATATTCTATTGTAATGTGAGGCAAATTAAGAGCTATTATTATCAGCAGTAATATTGTTGTGTTAGTCTTAAGCTTTCTACTAATGTTAGTCTGATTTTGTAAATTGTGTATTACTCTTAAGCTTTTTTATTGTTAGTACTATTGTGCAAATGTTTACTTTGTTCCTGTTCTGTAATTGGAAATCTTTTTTTCTGTAGAACAGTGTAAATAAATAAATAAATAAATAAATAATACCCGCCTGAAACACCACTTTGTTCTTTTATTCATGAACAACTCTTATACTTAACGTTCATACTTGTTTATGGCACCAAAATTATACAATACTATACCAGAAAATATCAAGTATTTGTAGCTTTAAAAGAGAGAAAACTCTTTAAAAATAATACCGAAAGGTCTAATGTAACTAAGCATTTTAAGAACCAGTTAAAAAAAAGCAATTTTTACTAGTAATATTGTGTTACATGTATGTTTATTTATTTATTTATAACCTTCCATGTAAAAGTAATTTTTACCCTTATTTTTAATTTACACGTATATTCTGTTAATTAAAGATGTGTAAACCATAACATGTTTTTATACTTTTATTTTTGTATCCGAAACAAGTGCCTATGCAATTATCGGTACTTTAGGCTTTATTTTTTTGTTTATACATTTTTTTTTTATTATATCTAATGAAGCACTATTATTATTATTATTTAAAATACTGGAAGATAATAAAAAACAACAATTTTTGATTTAATTTTTTACCTACCAAATAAATCTGTTTTAACGCAGGCAATATCGCCCCTAACAGGCAAATAAAGGCGTTGGGGATTTGCATTAAAGATGATCTTTTTTAATTACTGCAGACTCCCACGCAGGCAGTCTTATTACATTACTGCACCAACAAAATTTCACCTTCGGAAGAAGAAAAAACCGAAAATTTTACTGTTTCGTAAATATCAACATCCAAATATATAAGATTGTAACTTGTAAGTAGGTTAGATAATACTAATCATAAAAATATTAAATTTGTGGAAAGGGTAGTTTGATCCAGTCGTAACGTCAGAATAAGAGCGTTAAAAATGCATGTGAAGCGGGAAAGCTAAATATTGGATATATTCATTGAAGGGGTCTAGAAAAACTTAACTATAAATTGTCGACCAAGATTTCCTAGGTGCATTTTCCATCTTAAAAAAAGCGTTAAATTCGGTTTTTCCCAGTAACTTGGTTCTCTAATGAGAAACAAAAATTTTGAAAACTACCATTTTATTGCTTTATTTACGATCTATAAATAATTCATGACAGACAATATGGATTTTGACAACTTCGGTCTACTGGAGATTTGCTGGTTTATGTCACTCAGCTCTGGACAAACCCTATTGAGAAGTTTGGTGAATCCCGTGCAATAGCCTTGGATATATCTAAAGCATTCGATCGCGTTTCGCACCAGGCATTGTTAAGCAAATTATCTGTCTACGGTCCCCCAACCAAATTGCGCCAATGGCTCATAAGCTTCATGCAAGATCGCTCCTTACATGTGGCAGTCAAAGGTATTTCTTCTGATGCGTTAAAAACCAATGCCGGGGTCCCCCAGGGTTCCATCCTGTCCCCCACCCTATTTCTTTTACACATCAACGACCTCTTAAAAACCACCACGAACCCCATTTAATGTTTCGCAGACGACAGCAAACTTGTCTCAACTTTCACTTTCTATCGATCACTTTCGGTGAATGATACAAATTGACTCACGCAGGAACAGTTTGACTCCATCAAAAGAGATATTGAAGCAATCGTCGAGTGGGGAACCAACAATCTTGTTCAGTTCAACGCCCAGAAAACACAAAGCGCCACGTTTTCCAAGAAAGTGAATTCCTCAAATCATTCTATTACAATATATGGAAATACCCTTGAATCAAGTCCCTTTATCTCTAATATGTCTTGGCATGACCATGTTGCTAACATGGAAAAGTCAGCAAGCCAAAGGCTAGGTTTTCTGTGTTAAGACTGAAATTTTTTTACTTCTGATCAACTGTTAACGACGTACAAGGCTCAAATCCATCCTTTACTGGAGTATTGCTTGCACATTTGGGGTTTAGCACCCAGGGCATTCTCTTGGTATTCTAGATTCCATTAAAAAAAGGGCCGTTCGGTTGATAAACAGCTTAACTCTCACAGATACCCTTCACCCACTAGAACATAGAAGAAGAGTTGCAGACCAGACATTACTCTACAGATATTTCCATGGCAGATGCTCCAGAGAAATAAAAACTCGACACAACTAGCCACATTCGGCCGAAGAACTCGGCACGCTGATCAGTCTCACTTATTTACTCTCAAGCGGGGGTGTTGTGAATATTCGTATTCGCAAATGCGGAACATTTGCATTCATTCAGACATCTGAATCCGCATTCGCATCCGCATCAATCGATGCGGAGCTTTTACGGATACAGATTTATGAGTGTATGATGCCATAATGTTAGTGACGATAAAGATGAAGGGAAACCTGACAAAGTAATTAGTTATTTTTCACAACAAAAGAACAACTGGATTTGAATAAAAATTTACTTAATTGGTGGAAAGTTATTCATGTTGAACTTAAAACTTCCTCCAGATTTGCACGCAGATATTTATCACCTCCACCAGCCAGTGTTTCAAGCGATCAACTATTTAGTGAAAGCCTTGGTTAATATATGATCAACTTAGAAACAAGTAGGAGGCTAAGAAGGCTGCATATTACTATTTATTAAATATAATTCACAAATTTAATAACTAAACAAAGTTTTTTATATTGAAACTCTATACTTAAAATCCTAATAAGTAAAACTAAAAACTGTTTTAGGTTAAATATTAAAATTAAATCCATTTTTATTTATTTATGTACTTAAAATTGATATAGGAAGTTAAAAAAAATCTGATATCCGCATCCGCGGATGTGAACCTCTGCTAATCCGCATCCGTATCTGCGGACGTCAAAATTATTGCATCCGCAACAACCCTGCTCTCAAGATTTATACTACAAGGACCAATCTCCATCAATAATCCTTCTTTTACAGGGCTGCTACGGAATGAAACAAGCTTCCAAAATTAGTTTTTGAACGTTATTGGGATATCGATTAACAAAGCCAAAAATTTCGGTAGTAAAATTTGTTTTTTGCTATTTTCTTTATTTTCATTATAGATATCAAAAAAATGTTTTATATTAAACTTGTAAATTTTATTTTCGACAAAAATTACGACCTCTAGCGCGCCATATGCTTCCATGTACGTTCCGCCAACGAAAAGCGCAGTCCGCCAACACATTTTCCAGACATATCTACAAGTACAAACGTGACTCGGATTTTTCAAAAATCCTCAGTAAAGGTGTTGGCAACAGACTAATTATGTGCTTGAACCAATTTGCATTACAGCCGAACCCGCTTCACCTGAACTTTTAAAACTCATTTCGTGCAAATATAAAGGAAAGTTTGAGGCTTCTTGTGGGTGCAGGAAAGCAGGAATTAGTTGTCTGCATTGTAGCGGGCAAACATGCAACAACATCGCCGGAGTCGACATTTTATTCAACGACGACGACGATGATGATGATATTTCGACCATCAAAGCATCATTTTCTGCGGTTTAAGAGTCGTCACGATTCGAAGAGTCTACCCTT
Source organism: Agelastica alni (assembly GCA_950111635.1). NCBI lineage: Eukaryota > Metazoa > Arthropoda > Insecta > Coleoptera > Chrysomelidae > Agelastica > Agelastica alni. The sequence goes on along the minus strand of OX467712.1, from coordinate 43,113,172 downwards.
GAGGAACTTCTTTAGCCAGGACCATCAAAACGACGAAATATAAAAAAAATTACTGCCCTTTCTTTAAGATGGCGGAAAATGCACAAAAAAAATACTTGATCGACAATTTGAAGTTAAGCTTCTTTAGGCCCCCTTCACGTAATATCCATAATTTAGCCTTTTCGGTTCACATGCATTTACAAATGTATGTAATGACTGGACTAGTTTGTTTTCCAATTTGAGGTAGGTATTATTTAATCAAATACAAAGAGCATGTAAAAGCTATGGGTACTTTTTACTAACTATTATAAGTAATAAAATGGGGATTATGAGTTTTGTAAACATTATATCATTATGAGTAGATGTACACATGTGGCCAAAAGGTAAGTCTTTAATACCTCTACTTCCATTTTAAGAAAACATCTGCGATGTCTCTTCTCTTTCCTTTCTATAAAATAATAAAATTGGGATGTGGGTTGTGTACATATGTTTTTTGGGGTCGTAGTAACAGTGACGGAGATGTTGTAATACATTAAATAATTTTATGCAAGAGGAAACATTCCAAAAAATACGATACGTACATTTTTTTAAATTAAAAATATAACCGTAACTAACACTGATTTTTAAAATGTATGATCTATAATCAATTCAACAGTAGTTATTACAGCAGAGAAGCAAAACAAAAATAATAAAGTAAGAAATGTGTTGGTCACAAATTTTTTAAATTATAAACAAAGAAATAAAAAAACTTTCTCAGTATAGCTTTTACTTCATTATTTTAATGATAAAAAAAAAATAATGAGCATCTTCAGAGCAAATTAGTCAACTAATATAATTTTTTAGCAACCGTCAGGAAAGTACCTACCCACTTTCCTATCCTAACGCATCCTAACCTAACCACAAGATTTTTATTTGAGTATTTGATTAAAATCAATAAATGACATTTTGGTTTTTAAGCGTGTATGATTTTTGGTCGTGATTATTGCATTATATAGTGAAAAGCAGCAGTGAGAGCTATTTAAAAAATATGTATGATGGAACTTCCAATGCAGCATGTGCTGCTACAGCACAATTTTTACCTGAAAGATCAAAGTTTGCGAACGAAAACGTAATTTTGGCTTATTTGTCACAAAAATCAGAAATTGTTAAAACCTCTACCCTAAGGAGCATTTTAATAAAGAATAATGTAAACCTAGTTACGTTCCCATTTGTTACCGCGTTTCTTAAAAAAACGTACGTTTATTACAAAGCAATCAGAAGTCTTTAGCAGCAAAAATATCTACAAATTCATTAGGGAAGCAGACAATGATTTGTTTTTTCAGATAGCAACAATTATTGCGTTAACCGGTGCCTATAGACGGGAATAGCTAACAAAAATGTCAATTGATCATAAATTATAAGAAAGATTTGTTGCTTGTGAAAATACCAGATTTCAAAACACACCACGATAGTATAATTGGGCAAGAAAATTTGGTACTGACTAGGCAATATTTGTCTTTACGATCATCCCATACTTTACCTAATGGACTATTTGTAAATTACAATAAAGGAAAATGTTCGATATAGCCTGATGATAACCACAATTTTAAAAATCTAGAACCAAGGCAATTTTTTGGAAGTTAATGGAAAAACGAGAAACTTTTATAACATTGGACAGAGTACTTCTTGCACTAAATCTGTTATTGGGAGAAGAAAAATTCTAAAGGTTGGTATAACAATGTGCTGATTGGAATTAATGAAATTTCCAAATGAACTAAATGCTGAGCACAACGCATTGGTATAGATGTCAAACGTGGCAAAATTACACGTCACTAAAATCGAGCGGCAGCAGTATAACAGGACACAGCAATTCATCATCAATAAAATCATACTTACAAGTTGATAAAGTATTATTCGAGCATTATTCAATCAATTCGTTTGAAAAAAAAAAAACTTCAATATCTTTTACAGAAACGATTAGCTGTGGCACCCGCAGCGACATCACACTGTTCCTAGTAACTGCGTTTTTAATAATTGTACATTCAAATAAAAATGCGTTTATTTTTATTGTTTCATAAATAAAGTTTGCATTGATATGTTTCTAAATTTCTTATTCATTAAATTGTCCTGCCGAAATACCCTCCATGTTTGTACTCATATCAAGGAAAATTTGTGTTGTTCAAATTCTAAACTGTTTCCTTTAGCAATTTAACTCGAATAACTATCAAACTAAAAAACACCTTCGGTGTCGCGTTTTTACAAGTTGACAGCTTCTCTCGTCAAATTTCTGGGCAACAGTTTTCCAATAAACAACCCAAATTTACCTGATTATTTGTTTGACTTGGAAGAGACATCAATTATTTCTGCTGCCCGATACATTTACAAAAACTGCATTTTCTAATAATTAAATTTCCTTATTTTCTCCTCATGTTAATGAAATAATAATGAATTAAATTGTTCTTCCTCTGATTTGTTTAATAAATAATCTCTCCAAATACAGTTCGTTCTTCAAATTTAATGAGATAAATTTTCATTTTAAAACACTCAAAACTTCTTTATTTTGGGGCAAAAGCATTCAAACAAACCGAATTAGATAAAATCATTTGTCCTACGGACTCGTGATTTTATCAATAGGTTTGTTTTCATACTTTTACCAAATAAAAAAGTTTTCGTGGAAAATAAAAATTTATTGACAAAATTTGAATAAATGTTTACACCAACATGACATATACCACATACCTTGTATCTATAATTATTCCAAATATTTTTAAGTTTTACCTTAATTTTTCAAGTTATTATGAAATAAAATCATTTCTAAATGTTTTATTCGTTTATACTTCTATAAATTGATTTACAATGCTTTTCATATGGTTAATGATTAAGTTCAATATTATAATACTAATGGTGCTTTAGTAAACAGATAGTTTGTTCCAATGTAGTTGGTACTCTTCATTTATTTAATACGAAAATGGAAAATCTTAAATGGATTGAATAAGTCTGCGGTTAAAACAAAGTCCAATCCTGTTACGTGTTCGAGTAACATCTATTCACATATTTCACTCAAAGCATGGCATGTTCGTTAAAGTTGAAAAGAAACAGAAAGCAAAAAAGTGTGATGGTGGATGGAGCAGCAGCAGCAGCAGCAGAGTAAAGGTAATACATTACCCAGAAAATGTCGGCTCTGCGTTCTATACAGGTGGATCATAAATTATATTCTGGTAATATTTACGACCTGTGCCATTCTCGACTTGATATTACTAAATGATATATCAAGCTCTCTGATCAGTACCTACATCTCGTATACCGTGATATTTTCGCTGACCATTAGACTGACAGAACGTGGGTAGAAATTTTGCTTTATAACTTTATTTTACCTGTTTTATTTGAGGCGTTCTAGAGCTTATTTTAATCGTTTCATTTTAACTGCTTTTTAATTTTTTTGCTTTGTTTTTACCATCGAATAAGAACATAAAAATAACATTCGCAGGCTCCATCATACTGCTGGGAATAGTCCAGTAACAACTCGCATTATCAATACCATTAATTTTTAACGAATGTGTGTTATAGTAACGATTAAAATAATAAGTTTAACGTCCCGTTTATGGTAACAAATATTTTTGAAAGACCTTGAAAAAAATACAACTAATGCAAAAAATTTAAAATTAAACGGTCATGTCGAAGATTTGAAAAAAAATGCTTAAATAAATTTACTGCCTATACAGGGTGTCCCTAAAAATGGTGCGTCCTTTGAAAGGAGGTGTAGAATGAATAATTTGGTACAAAAAATTCCTATAAACTTTTTTCCTTAAGTTATCCGTTTTTCCAAAAATTGAGAATAACATTTTTGATTTAAATGTAGGTTTGGCAACCATGCGTTGTACTCTAGTGAACAAAAAATTCACAAAAAAAGTACCACCGATAAATTTAATTAGTTATTAACGTGTTAGTTATAAACAAAAACTAGTCACAACATTTATTTTTATACAACGGTCGTAATTTTTGTTAAAATGCCTGTGTTTTCGATTCGTGAATATCACGACATGTTTTTTACGTAAGGAGAGGCTCACGGTACATAATTCTAATGCAGCTGTTTGGCTGTATACAGAACGTTATCCTCAACGACAATGTCCCTGTCGTTGGATTGCAAGAAATGGACATGTTTTTGGTCACTTAGATCTCCAGAATTTATTATTTTTGGAGGCATCTAAAATCGTTAGTATATGACAACAGAGAGAAAATTGATACAAAAGTTGAATCACGACAACGTATTTTTGATGCTGCTAAGGCTGTTCAGAATAATTTAATCGATTATGATATCCATAACAATTATATTCGTCGATTAAATGCATGTGTGCGCGCAGATGGGGGTAACTTCGAACACTTGTTGTGATGTTACTGTTTTAGTGTAATAACGATTGAATAATTAGTATTTTCATTTATTTATGTGTAGAAGGTCTAATCTTATTATTTCACAAGGCATACGGTTTCTACTGAAGTAAATAATATACTACTTTCTAAAGTCTATTAAAAAAGTTTACAAAAGATTTTTTGCTTTGATTCTAAGTGACATCGAAAATTTCTTTTGTTATGATCACGAAGGAAATATCACGAACGCGATTCGCTATAAAAATTTATTAAGAACTTTAACAACGATCAATAAAGGTTGTACTATTATTTCAATGGACAGTTAAAATTAAAACTTAAGAACTAAATTCATTTGACGTTTCGGTTTATCTAACTAAAAACCATTTTCAAAAATTGTACTAATCGGCATTTTGCTTTACAAAGTGATGTTAAAAGTACATTTTATTCTCAACAGACATTGTCGTGTCATGACTCATGATACTATAAAACAAAAAACAGATTATTTTAGTATAAAGGTGCAGCGTTGTCTGCGTTAACTGAATTTCTGTAGACAATAACAATAAGATATAAATACTAATGTAATTGTTTTTTTGCCAAACCGTTGACTTAAAAAAAATATTATTAAACTTTTTTACTCTGCATACTGTATTATGTCTTGTGTCTAAAGGAACGCACTATTTTCGGGGATACGTACGTAGGTACGTAGGTAGGTACCCACTACACTCTAACATTTTAAAATTGTATTATAAAAAAGAAGGAATTTTATCTTAATTAAAGTTAATAGACTAATAGACAACGTAGGAAATTTATTTAACTTACCTATTTTCCAAAATATTGTATATTTTCGTGTACTTTCTGAAACAAAGAAACACATTTAACACCGGAGATAGTAATTCTGTGATAGTAATAGAGGATGAATGTAATTCTTAAGTTTTTTATAAATAAAACATACGCAATATACAAAATCTTTTATGGGCCCACCGTCGCATCCTATAACAAATAAAAATATTTTATTTATAAACATTGTTTTCTATATTTTCCTCCAAATTGTATATTTTTGAAAAATAATTTATTCCCTTATAGCCCCCAACATTCACTTTTGGTCCTAAAAACTAGACGTTTACACATTTTTTTTACCTCCCAAACTCTTTAAACTAATGAAATATAAGTTTACAAACCAGAATTGTAGATGTATCCATTTCGGAGAAAAAGTAAATCTGATGATAATATCATTACAAGTAATTCATACATACCATTGCTTCATGTATTTATACATAAATAGAGACTTAGTTTATTTAAATTGTTTAAATCATGTATTTACAATAAAAAAAGTGACAAAAAAAAGAAAACGGAAATTATACATAGCCTTCCTAGAACCAGAAAAAGCTTTTAATAAAGTCCATAGACATAAACTTCTTTGGAAAATAATAGAGAAATCAACGGCAAAATGTTATGAATAATAAAAAAAATTACCAAAACAATAAACTTAACTACAAAGAGTAAATATTAGTGAAGAAGCATTCGTAGATGATGTAATGCTAATGCCGAGAAATACGAAAGACCCACAAGACAATATATACATACATTTGAAATACAAAGATGCTAGCGAGTGGAATCAAAATTACAAAAAAAACAATGCAAAAATATAAGTAACAATGGAAAACAGAGAAGAAGTAAAGATAAAAACACACACAGAAAAAATAGTTCAAGTAAAATATGTTTAATATATTGTAGGAACCATAGATGAAAAAGTAACACAGAAAGCAGACGTTAATAAAAGAATTCAAAAACAATAGGAGTATTCCTTACATTTGGTAAAAAAACAAAAGGGCAAAAAATCAAAATAAAAGCGACAAAGATAACACATTTAAGAAGAGCTAGAGGAATTTTAAAAAAAGATAGGATAAAATATACATATATTAAAAAAACTAAACGTATAGCCCACACTAGAATTCATAGAAGGGAAACAACTTTTATGGTTTTGACTTTTATACCAAATGGACAAGAACAGAAAAAATATAACAAAAATTAAAAATTCCAAAAAGAAAAAAGCCATAAACGACATGGGATTCAGTTATAGCAGAGATATTATAAGAGAAAGTAAACAGTTGGAAGGAACCAAAAGACAAACTAGAAAAAATTAATGAAATTTGTGAAAAACAATAGAAAATACACCCTATACCTGTACATTATTATTATTATTATTGAGATTTAAAATGTTTATACATAGGTAGGTATAGGTCTACATATAAAATAGACTAGTATGTATCTGCATATTTTATATGCTTAGGTTGTTAATTATAGGTACTGTCTCTTTCTGGCTAAAAATTTTGGAAAATTAAAATATTGGAATATTTAAATTGGGAAGTATGCACCAAATTTTGGGTTTTAATGTAATGGTAAAAATGTTTCAAAGCTGTTTTATAATTTTACAGACATGTAGAAGATACATGTACCTTTACACCTATACGTAGTAAATATTCAAGTAAGTCGTGTATGAAACACGTTTGCAAAGCATAAAAGTAGTGTAAATTTCCTTCAAGGCTTTCATATTTTAGTACTTTTCGCCATGAATATTTAAGTTTATCGTGTTTTCAAGCGTATTTACTACCTCCACACGTTACGGCAGAGGACGACAAGACGTAGGAGAAGGAAATGTTTTATTTTGTGACATGAAGATAAATAACTGCTGTTTAAGGTTATTTTTCTTTTTTTTTTCATTGAAAACAAATTTATTTCTTTTCGGTATTAAAATCAATGAGCCACAAACAACAAAAGGTTTTTAATGTACTCTAAAAATCTTGTGAAAATATAATTGAATATAAATTAAATTAACACTTTTGAAAGGGAAAATTAATAAAGCACTAATGTTTATAATTATTAGCAAAACGTTTTTAACTTTTGAAGTAAAAGGTATTATAATTAAATTTTTCGTATTTAACAATAGCATTTTATTTAAACAAATTTAGTTATGCAATAAAATAAGTACAATAGTTATCTGTAATAATTAAACTTTTATAAAAAGACTTCAGTTTAATTAGTTCAAATATTTTAATAACCTTTTTTTATAACTAAACTAATAATATAAAATAAAAAAGTTACAACAGTCAGCTAGAAGGGAACAAACAGTAAGAACTAACAACTAATGTCTTACCAAAATGTTTATACCATGCCTAAAGGTCGTTCGGCGTGCGGACTTTGCAAAAACTGGTTTTGTATTAAATTTTTTGTCACATTTTACGATCTACTAATAGCACACCCTTTAAAACCATTCACTTTTACTTTTCAAACTTGGAAGATTTCAAAGAAGAGCCCTGAAACATGCGTTCTCTTTCGTCCTTGTAATCAAGCACAATAACAAAAAGTTCATGTTGACCTCGCAAGTATCGAAAAAGACACGTAACTGATTAAATAAGGTTCTCGAGATGCCAAGAAGGCATATGGGCGACCAACCAGAATTCTGAGGGGACACTGCGATACCAAACAGGGTGATTTTTAATACAAGGGTGCTACACCCGGACCACTGTACCCTACTTTTCGCTGAATAAATAATGGCAGCTAGTTTGGATAACACCAATGTGCATCTTTGAAACATGTTTTTTTAATACATAAAAATGTATTAATGATGACTTATCTAAAAATTTTTGTAACCAGTCAAAGTATATTTCATACCAAAGAAAAATACAAAATTAAAAATTTCAGAAATTTTGTCCTGCATTAAGCAAACATTTTTTACTTAAAACATCAATATCAAGTTATGTAAACAAACAAAAAAATATTTTAAAGTTAATTTATAACAAAAATAAGTTTACTTTTTTTCATTTAGTCTATAAATAATTATAATTTTTCCATATTTACTGTCAAATGAAAACAATTTTTCAATAATAGACATAATACCAAATTTATCTTTTAATTTTATTTTTTTTAACAATTATTGTCTACGCTTCTAAAATACTTATGAATGATTTTTATTGCAAAAAGGAGTAAAGGTTTAATAAAAAGAGATATTAATTTGTTTTTTAATTAAATTTATTCAAAGAATATATAAGTAAGCCTTAGACTGAAACTTAATCAATTATTGAACGATTAGATCAATTTAATAATTATTTTTCGGTTTTTAATTATAAAAAGCAGGGAACTTATTTGTTATTAAAATTATTATGGATTGTAATTATATATTTTTTTAAGTGTAATAAAGAAAAATATTTTTTTGATTTTTATTTGGTGTTGAATATTTATATAATAGTTTCGAAGTACTTTGTATGTATAAAACAAAATGTTAACGACTTTGTAATTAACTACGATATTTATCAATAAAAGTTATTTTTGTATTTGTAAAGACAGTTTTTAAGTCAGAAAAGCTGGTATATTTCTATAATATCATAAAATATTTAACAATTTGGTATAAAATAAGACACAAGTGTAAACAACAAATTATTTTTATATATACCTAATCAAAAATCCACTTATAATTAAGTATGGTTTTCAAAATAAGCCTTAAATTTAGCAAATTCTTTCTTATTACTAGCTTTTTTTTTTTCTTTTCTCCAAGCAGTACTTTTTTGTTCCAATATTTGTTCAAGTACTTTATCCCAGGTTTTTTGGTCTTCCTCTTTTTTTGTTCTTTATTATTGGTGCCTCCCAATATTTCAAGCTGGTCAAATTTTTTCCATTTTTTAAAGATGGTCCCACCAGCTCAATTGTTTTAGTTTAATGTGTTCCACAACTCAGGGTAGTTCTAAGTTTTGCCGTTTTTGTACATTCTTAAATTTATCTGTTTTTTAACTTCTCGTACTCGCCTAAAATACTCATTTTATTTCTGCTGCTTGCAACTTACTCTTCTGCCTCTAAGTACCCATGATTCGCAGCTAAACCTTAATTATATTGATTGGTATATCGTCTTGATACATTCATTTTTGTCTTTTTTGATATTTCTTTATTATTCAAGAACTCTTGATTCAACACATGATACTTATTTAGGACCTTCCTTATTCTGGTATAATGATTTCTAGTCATTGGCTGCTTGCATTTTCTATTTCTGTTTTTAGGTATTTGAAAGTGCTGATTTTATTTGTACATATACGTACCGATTTTTCACTGCGTTTATGGCTGTTTTTAAGATTCATTTTCTTGCTGTGTAATTTCAAGGTATTATTCCATATTTCAAGATTACTTTGTATCTTCTTGTTTGCAAATATGTTGAAGAGCAACGGGCTGAGTTCTGCCCCTTGTCGTACTTCCTCTGTGGTAAGGATTCCTCCGATTTCAATTTTTTCTTGATAACATAGTTCACATTATGTTTATAAAGACTTTTAATGTTCTTTATCAACAAGGGGAAGGGATTATAGAAAGGAAATGATTGTGGTCACGCTTTTTAAAAAGTTGCAGGTCATAGTTCTCTGGAAAAACTGATTTTGAAAGCTTATTCCATTCCGTAGCAGTCCTGTAAAAGAAGGATTCTTGATGAAGATTGGTCCTTGTATTGTCAATCTTGAGAGTAAATGGGTGAGACTGATCAGCGTGCCGAGTTCTTCGGCCGAATGTGGCCAATGGTGGTACAAGAGTTTTTATTTCTCTGGAGCATCTGCCATGGAAATATCTGTAGAGCAATGACTGGTCTGCAACTCTGCCTTGTACGTCGTTAACAGTTGATCAGGAGTAAAAAACTTTCTGGCTTTCCACAGAAAACCTAGCCTCTGGCTTGCCGACTTTGCGATGTTAGCAACATGGTCATGCCAAGACATATTATTGGACACCTTGACTCCCAAAATCGAGATGGAGGGACTTGGTTCAAGGGTATTTTCGTACATTGTGATGGGATGATTTGAGGAATTCACTTTCTTGGAAAACGTGGCACTTTGTGTTTTTTGGGCGTTGAACTGAACAAGATTTTTGGTTCCCCACTCGACGATTGCTTTAAGATCTCTATTGATGGAATTAACCTGTTCCTGCCTGAGTCTATTTGTATCATTTACCGAAAGTGATCGATAGGATGTGAAAGTTGAGACAAGTGTGCTATCGTCTGCGAAACTGTAAATGGGGTTCGTGGTGGTTTTCAAGAGGTCGTTGATGTGTAAAAGAAATAAGGTGGGGGACAGGATGGAACCCTGGGGGACCCCGGCATTGGTTTTAAACGCTTCAGAAGAAATACCGTCAACTGCCACATGTAAGGAGCGATCTTGCATAAAGCTCAAGAGCCATTGGCGCAGTTTGGTTGGGAGGTCTATAAATGCTGCAGATTATTTATAAATAAAATAAATCTTACTTTTATTGTAGGTGTTACGACTTTCTATAAATAAAATTAGTAATGCTTAATTGATATAAATGTTCTTATTTTTATATAGAATATAAATTAAATTAATATTAATTAAAATAGACACGTTTAAACTAACTATTTAAAATAAATGATTTATATTATTATAAATTTGGTAATAATTTGGTATTATCGATATATTATGTTTAATATTTACTACCAAGTTATAATAACATTTACATAATACTTACCTAAATAAGCAGCAAGGCGATTAAATATTTTACAATATATTAGTTTAGAATAATGTCACGTATAAAATTACTTCATTAAAGAGCATTTACATACTAAATTTTACAAATAAAATAAAAATTATTCAGTAATTAGCATTGTTTTTAAATTTAAGCAAAATATCTACCCTTTATTGAAGTTATTTACATAATTATTCAAACTATAATATTATTACAAACATATATGTATTTATAGCTTGTAGTAATGTAAAAAACACAAAATCAGCTATATTCTACTTGTGTCACACTTAAAAAATAGCTATAAACGTCTTTTCGACTCCCTCGTCATTTTTTATTAGATTGCTGCATGCACAATGTAGTAATGTTGAGTTATTTATAACCAAAAATATTTTTTGCAGGCTGCAAACTAAGGGGGAAACATCAAGATTTAAAGTTAGATTTTATGAGTTTATTGGTGTCTTCACTTTCTCCCCAAGTCAACGTAATTAGACCGACTGCAGAGGATGTTAAGAAAAGTGTTGTAGATCGCAAACAGGACCGGGTTTTAATTAAGGATGTTTCTCCACAGAGTGATAAATTTTACTTTCCTACACTGCAAACATTATGATTGTGTTACAGAAACATTTTTAATTTATTAAAATATTTCGATACTATTAGATCCATTTTGGATTTGTCAAAGTCACCGCTTTGGTAACTTTATCAGAAATTGTTTTATTTCCTAAGTAGGTCAATTCATATAATGCATGAATTGCTGCAAAATAATGATCAAAGTGATTAAAAATAACTGCTCACGAAAGAAGCTTTTTTAAAACAAATTAAAATGTATATTGAGTTGTAAAAAAACTTGTTTAAAAGGTTGTAAAGAGGTAATTCAATTAATAATTACAAACAAAAGTTACTAAAGCAATAAACGAAGTTAAATAATGAATAAAGGAGTGAATTCTTTTTTTTTGCATAATTTTTTTAAAATGTGTTGGTTTTTATAGTGTCTAATTCGTAAAAAGAAATAAATGGGAAATATAAACTCGTAACAAAGATCTAACTAAGGGTATAGTATCTAATGGGTCTCATTTTGCGAATTCCGAATTTTGCCATATCTCCACATTTCAAGGTCCCCAGAGTCGAATACAATAGTTTTTAAGTGGACGTCTGTGTGTGTATGTACGTATGTGCGTATGTTCGTGTGTACGTTCGGAATTATTTTTCGTCTCGATTAACTCGAGAACAAAAAATTATATCGACGTAGGACCAATTGCATTAGTCGCATAATTACGCAACTTGGAATTGATTAAATTTTCATCAAAATCGGTTAAGCTGTTTTTTATGGAAAATAAAATATCTGAAAAAAATGGTAAACCACCTGAATTTTGCAATTTATACAGTTTTAATAATAATATGAAAAATATGATGACAATATTTCATAAAAAAAGATGTTTTAGAAAACAAAAATAGGGATTGGAGAATTTTAAGCTTGTGTCAGTATTGAGAGAATAGCATTGAAGACGCTATAACAGTGAAAAATTATTGTTAGAAATAATCAAGCATTATTTATAAAAATTGAATATAGTTACTAACAATTGATTTTTGATTATAATAATTAAAAGAAAATCTCAATTGTTATAAACAATTGAAAATTGCTCCCGCTAGTGAAATGATAAGAAAAAGTATTAAAGAATACGGTTGACATAGACAGAATATTGTTGATGACAATTATAATTTGTTATGAACAATTTTAAATCATTTTTTATAATAATAATTATAACAATAAAACATATGGTATTTTTTCATTCTTTCCACTGGATTAATAATTGTGTGGACCTCTTGGATCGCACCCAGACCACTGATATTTTATATTTAAATAGCAGTAATAGTAGTTTTATTGTATTTTTAACCCCCCACATTGTATGTCACTGTTATTATAGCACAAAAAAAAAAATAAAAACATTTAAAACTATTTTTTTGTTATTTTATCGGTTTCATACAAAAGAAAATGTGCTAAAATGTAAATGTATTTTTCCATGTTCGTAAGGCTCCTGCTATCCTGGCTGCCTTTTTTATCTGGTTCCGTACGCCATTCTTGAGTTCACCATATGGTGATATTCTTATCCTCAGATAGTTGAATTTAAAACCTGGTGTATCGTTTTGTTGAAGTTTGCATCTGCGTGGTTCCTTGGCGATTACCATGCTTTTTGTTTTGATGTCTACAGTAATGGCTTAGGGCGGAATCAATATCGGAGGTACTACCGATTTCGTTTTGCTGCAAATACACGTCCACATGTTGTGGTAACGGTTCCTAGCTCCCTTGATGATATTAGTATCGAAGCATTGCCATGTCTTACGCAATCACCAGACTTAAATCCCATATGGTATGTATGGGGACCTACTTCCCAAGTTTTGAGAGGTGTCAGGCGTTTAGAACTGTTTAAAACAACTATTTGTGGTATTGCAGGAAGTATGAATAGATATACCTCATAATAAATAGATATATAATCAAGAAGGACACACCACTGAAAAATAACATTAAATTTGAGTTTTATATTTGACTCTTAAAATATTTTCAAGTTATTCTATATTTTGTTAAAAATAAAAAAAAATAGATTTTTGTTTAAATGAACTTTATTATTAACTTGTTAATTTGTTTCATTTATTAATTGCAAAACCTTGATTTAGTTAAACATTTGCAGCTCAGAATAGAGTATTCTCATCATATGAGCGAAACACGAAACTCCTAAACATTGATTGTTCATTTTGAATTATACTGGACGAAAAATATATAGCAAATCTGTAGTTTCAAACAATAAAAACATTATTGCAAAGTAGTTAAAACGATGAATAATTTAAATAATTTTTTTAATTAAATAAATATTAACTCTAAGACGTAAATGATTTATTGCATTCATTAAAAAATCAACATCCTATTAAAAATGAACATTAGGTAACTCCTCTATATATAAAAGAGGATATGGATAGGTACTTATGTTCCAGCATAACTCTGGAACGCCTCTAGCATTTTTAAGCAAACTTTGTGCGTACAACAGCTTACTACCTGGCAACACATACCAAAAAGGTGATCCACATCAGCACCACTACGAAAATGGTAAGAGGGTGTGAAATATATGAATTATCGAATACGGCCGATATTAGTGTTAAACTCATAGTCTTCGAGGTCGTTGTGTTTTAAAGTGTGATTCCCAATTATGTTTGACTCCGGCATTCCAGAAAGTTGCACCAGGAGTTAGGAAAATTCCCAACTTCCGCCATCCAAACTAGAGACGTAGGTTCTATGTAGTTAATTAACTTAAAAATCTTCAATTTCATTTAAAATAATATGAATTATGGTCAAATTTCGACCACTGGACAATCACTAGTAATATCAAATAGGCTTCAATCATATGGGGGTATAATATTTGGTAAAACTTCTTGTATTTTTGTATTAAAAAAAACAAATAAAATTTTAAAGAGCTTGTTTAAATTTAAATTATCCGATCACCCCTTATCTTCCAGAAATTGCGTAATAAATAAAGGAAAAAAATCTAACTATGCCCACTCAATACAGTTTCAAATAAAGTTTTATTGTACTATAAAATTTGGTCTGAATGAATGAACGAATGGATCGGAAGTCGCACCGAAGACGTTTTGCTTTCGATTTCACTTTTCAGGTACTATTTTTGTGGTTTATGCAAAACCACATCACAAAAAGGGTGCTTCAGTTTCAATTTGTGCGCCGTTTATTTAACACTACAGCTTGTAGTGAAGTTTTCTTGTTAGTTACCGGGGCCATCAGGACTAGAAGTTGGTAAGAGAAAATTATCTTTTCCCGATTATAATGATATCTATTTATTGGGGCGATTTTACAATAAACCACATAAATATGTGATACTCAAGTGTACATAGGTTGCATACGATACACGTTAAGTTTCTATAGTATGTGTTTCATGCAAACATGATTCACACATGGAAATAGCTTATTTTTTATGTCGATACAAACCAATAAGCGTTTTTAAAAACAGTTTTTTCTGTTAACAAAAAAATTAACTTTTAAATTTAAATTTCCAAATCCAAATCTAAAGACAAATTATTATTGTCAAATACGAAACATCTTTATTATACAGTGGGTCTACAAAGTTACAATCATATGGAAAACGTTTTTATTATTAGTTTTAGCGAAAAAGTTATTCCCCATAAAAAGTTCTGCTTGGCCTAAAACGGAAAACGAAATAATCAAATATCAATATCAATTTTTTGTAATCGTATACGAGGTCACTCAAAAAATATTACCTTTGCTCAAAAGGAAAATACCTTAGTTTTTGATAAAATCGAAAAGTGTTTTAAAAAAACAGGTGATCAAAGTTAAAAAGTAAATATGCAATTACATTCATTTAATATAACAATCAGGTTTTTTTACAAATTTTTGTACGTATTGGAAAATTCGTTTTTAACGCAAATGAATAATATAATTAAATTTAAACGTAGTTATCAATTCTGATCAACTTTTTTTTAAATACTTTTTGATTTTATCAAAAATAAAGGTACTTTACTCTTGAGCAAAGTTTACATTTTTTGACTAACCTCGTAAACGATTGCAAAAAATTAATATCTGATTATTTCATTTCGGATTTTAGGTCATGCAAAATATTTTATAAATAATAATTACTTTTTTGCTAATACTAATAATAAAAATGTTTACCATACTATTCCTACATAAGTGGACACACTGTATAACGTTTATTACCTATCTACAAACTGTTGAAACAACTTTTGATGTTGAATTATTTAATAAATACGAATTTGCCACACGGCAATTTGAAAACAAATAATTTATTTAATAAATTTTAATCTAGTTCTGTTCATTTCATCAATTAATTAATGCGGTAAATTTATAAAAATTCTATTTAGTAAACAATTATTTCTGTGTTAAATCTCAGGATCTTAACATTAATATTATTTAATAGCTTGGTAATGTTTAATAAGAAATTCTGAAATAATAAGAAAATCTGAATTTTAATTCTGTAGATTTTTTTTTGTACCGTTATACAACATAACTCTGACTTTGTCCACGCAACAATTTATATAAAATGGGAACAAATAACTGCTATCAATTTTAATGACCCATGCATAACTTCGTAAATCTTATTATATTATCAAATCGGTTATTTAAAATATATATGTTTGGTTTTAACAATTTTTACTTTTTACTTGTAAGAATAAGTATTAATATTGTAACCAAACAAAAACTATCAATCTTTTTATAGGAGTATGTATGAATGATTAAATATAAATCATTGAGATATCAAAACTAAAATTAATTTTCCCTTTTAAGTATAACACGATAAATGTATTCAAAAATTAATTACCCTTAAATAGCTAGACGTTCATGGACACTTCTCATTCAAAACGTGTTTTGCAATTTTGTCGTATGCTTATGTTTGTAATCAAACTAAAACGTTTTGTGAAATCAATTTAATTTGACTTACAGAAACCAGTTCTTTTTTATGATCTACTTGAAAAAGTAGACAACACACTCGTTATTGAAAAGGAACCGTTACACAATCCCCAAATGTGAATTGACAAACCATGCATCATAGTACATACATATATTCACGCCTTTGTCCCGTAGGAGTAGGCAGAGATCACTTCTTTCTATTTGCTACCGTTAATTCACAGGTCTTCCACTTCTTCTATTATCATTAGCGCGTTCATACCTGCTCGACGGTTGCTGGCGCTCTTGACCTGGCCTTTTTTCAAAACAATATCGATCTGATCGAGCTATAATCCCCGAGGTCGACCTCTACCGACTTTCCCATGCATTTACAGTCGCCTTATAATTTTTGTTTCGTCAATCTTCTGCCACCCATCCTCTCTACGTGTCTAAACCATTTAAGCATTTCTTTATCTATCTTTGTTACATCTTTTTTTACACAAAAGCGTTCCTATATCTCACTATTCCTCACTTTAGCCATCAGAGTTACCCTGGTTATACTTCTCAGACCAATACTCTTCTATGTACAGCGAGTTGTGCCTTTTTTGACACGTTCTGACTGCTCATAAAGTTATACATGGCCCCATTCCCTGCCAACACCATTGGCTGACAGTCATACTCTTAGTTTCTCGTTAACTTTTAACCAAAGTATACAAACTCATTTACTTGTTTCACTCTTTCTCCTTCAGTCAGCACCTTACAGTTTCTTTTTCAAAAACCATTACTTTCGTTTTGCTTACATTCACTTTGATTCCTTTAATATTTAGGCCATCATGCATAATATTAATCCTCGCCTGCAACTTTTCTTCAAATGATGCTGATCATCGACATAAAGAAGGCATTTGACGATCAAATCATTTATTCTTAAAGTCTTTTAAATAATCGTCTATGTATAAGTTAAACAGCCATGGCGAAGCACACTCTTTTCAACGTTAAACTAGTCCGTGTAAGCTCCGTTTATCATGACACAAGCAGTGGAATCCTCGTTAAATGATTTTAGTGCTCGTATCAAACAACCGCTCACCTCATATCTACATAGACAATGTCGACCACAACTATATGCTTATCATTTATTATTAAACATTAATAATTATACTAAATTTTTAAATGACCACTCTCAACCCTTTCAACAGAGAATAACAAACCAATGAGAAGAGATAAAAGCCTGATTTAAGCGAACGAGTTCTAAAGGCGCATGACAAAACATATAGTATACAAAAAAACTCGTCAGCTCTTTTAATCTTCTTCTTTAAACAAAACAATATACCTAATCATCGATCATAATACAGAATATTTATTAAAATTTTGACCTTGTATTATTAGGTAAAGTAGTTCAGCAGTGTATTTTAGCACGTTACACTTCGACCCAATTTTGACACTCATCTTCTTTTGTCATGCAGTGTTAGGTGTTTAAGGTGTACAAACTTCACCGAAAATCGAGCCTACAAACATTAAACGTTCCGACAAAGTTTTCGCTTTACTTTTATTATTCTCCACTTTCACTTAACAAGATTAAAATTTTATTAAACATAATAAATATATAATCAATAAACTAATAAACTAGTAGATCATAAATTTATAAGGTTTTTTAATTCATCTTCGTTATAATGTATATAAATTAGGTAGGTATACCAACCTATATTTTATATTTTTCGAGTTATTTTTAGTTTGAATTGCCATATAGATATAAATTGATTACCTATTTGTTATTTATTGTTGATGTTTTACGATGTTAATGCTAATGATTTTAACAGGTTTTTTAAAAGTTAAACGATGATAATATTTTACTGCATTACAATTTTTGTTTTAGATTGAATTAAAGGAAAAAAAACAAAAATAATAATTATAAAATTGTTCGCAAAATATACACCAATAATCAATAATAATATTAGGTAATTAGTTTGATATTTTAAATGGCATAGTCCAAATAATTTTAAATGATATAAATAATCGCAAATTTGTTCCCACATATAATTTATTTGTTAATACATGATCCAGATAATATACGTACCAAAATACGGTAAAATACCTAATAAATAAAAATTATGTATTGTGATAATTATGCGCCATTTTTAACTTGGGTACAGTTAGGTACCTACCTAATGTTATTTTATTAGTCAAATTTCGATAAACATTCGTCACATAATATTCTTTTTACATATTTAGTAATATTATAACAATTATTCAATTTTATTTTATTATAATTAATATTTTTATCATTATCCAGTGAGTACTTAAGTTGGCAGCATATAAGAAACTTTTTAATTATTTATTTTAAAAAGCAGTTTTTCGATATGGTTAAAAATAAAAGTATTTTACTGTTGTAAATTTCACATTTTTTAACAGACCTCGTATCTGATGGTTACATTTTCGGTTTTAGATACACCGTACAGAACTTTTTATGCAGAAAAACTTTTTTTGTAAAATTAATAATAAAAATTCTCTGTATATTTATATTGATAGATATATTTAGCAATTTTGCATCTATTTTTATATCACTTACGTTAAATTTATTATGTGCAACTAAATTAGGTACTCCTAATTTGTCATTATCCTCTAATTAAAATAGTCTATATTTGTCCTTTTTCACCAGCCAAGGTGTTAATTAATTTGGTACACAACCGATGTCAATAACAATACTAAGCCAGTAAAAGTTTTATTAACATTGATGTTGGGTTATTGGGGTGGTTTAAATCGAGTTTGGGTAAAGCTAAATTAGATATTGCGTGTTGTTTTAAAAAAGAGAACTTACGAATCAACTAGAACTCATGATTTGTAAAATCCATCATCGCGATCTGATGCACATAAAAAAATTAATGTTCGTTCACAGAGAACACTAGCAGCTTTTACATAAACGGCGCCAAAGCTCGAAACAATACGATTTTATTTGTCATCATGAAAACACTTTTATTGGTTTTCTCGCCGGGTATATAGTACCTTCCCACTGAGACATCGGTGGCAATGAAAGTAGTATATATATTTTTTATGAAATCTTTATTGCAAATAAAATTAAACCTAATAGCTTACTTGTGTTTAGTGGTTAAGTGTTTGAAGAATGTACGGGGGTAACACCGGCATCATCGGCAGCACTACGCGCACCTCGCTCGCTCATTTAAACACACTGCCGCCATTAAAAACATATCCACGATTAAGTTGTTTCGACTATACCGACTGCCTAACTTACATATTTTAAGACAACTTGGTCATTTCCAACTAAAATGGCCGCCGCGCCCGCCGACGGTGAGCCGCTGTACATTTCGAGGGAGAGAAACGACACATCGAATCCATGCTACAGACAAAGATAATTGATTCGCAGACCTGGCCTAAGCAAATTGCGTGTTTAATAATACACACCTCCATCCAACCAAAAATTCTTTATTAAGAGACGTTTTAAAGCGTGCTAAACACATTAAAACTAACTACCTAAAATAACTTAATTTGTTGAAGAAAACAAAGTGTCAAATAATCGACGTTTCGAAATTTGATCGTTTTTTTTTCAGAACACTGAAGTAGGTTCCTTATGAAAAACGAAAAAAAACAAACATATTAAAATGGAATTCTCAAATTTTAGATTAAACAAAGTTATAAATGTAAAATAGTCGATAATGAGGAAACAGAATAGAGAGAACAACGTCTATACCTAAATGCTTACATTTAAAGTGACTTTTCGAGTTAATAAGGGTAAAAATAGAGAAGTTCGATATAAAATATAAATATAATTATAGGTACAGGTTCACGAAAGACGTTGACACAGAAACAGAAAAGGACAAACTAAACTGTCGTTGATTAGCTCTTTTTTTTACTGTAAAGAAAAAGCTATTGGTAAATATGAGTAGACTGGTAAAAAGTCATTAATCAATGTGTCTACTTTACAATCTACTAGCGGATTCGGTAGACGTTGTCCTGCCTGAACGTTGGCTTGCATGCTTTGAGAATGTCACTATCAAACTCATCGTCCCCGAAGATTATATTAATTCGACACTAATATCAGCCCTTTCGTAAGGGTGCGCTTACAAAATTGGAAGTTAATCTAAACCATTCTCGAATTCACTGGAACACACACAAAAAATTTAATCAAAATCGGTCCAGCCGTTTAGGAGGAGTTCACTAACATACACACGGGCAGAAGAATTATATATATATGTATTAAGATGTATGATTTTTTATTAGATTTTAATCAGGTGATTACATTTTCAATATTCATATCCTTTGTTAACACACTTTTCTTTATGCCAAGTTATTTCGATCATTTCATTCAACAGTCTATTTTTTTAATATCGTCTCTAACAGGTGACTGTATTGATTAAAAGTATAGAAAAAGGATCATTTATAATATTCTGCAAGACTTGTGAGATTTTACATTGTTTTAGTTGGGTTGTGAATATTTTTGCAGTCCCTATTATGTTCAGTCATTTGTCGTTGCAAGTAACTACCTCTTTGCCCAATGTGTACATACTTTATCATATTTAGTACATGTTATGTTAAATGTTTTAAGTTTCATTAAAAAATAATTTTTTACTTTATTTTCACATATTATGCTGATTTTAAAACTTTCATTTTCCAAAACTTTGCGTAGTTACGGTGTCAAATCTTCTACATACAGTAGTTTAAAATATTTGACGTGCAATGTTGCTTTTTCTTTATATTTTCACTGTCGATATACCTTTAACAAATATTTATGATAGCATTTCTACGGTAACTTAGTTTCAGATTTGGTTTTTTAAAAATATTATGTGTTTAGTGCCACGTTTGTGTTTCAAATTGTTAATATTGTTTGTTTGTTTTTTGTGTTGTAAGGTAGTAGTTTATAAATCTTTCAGAGTATGTTATAGTTTTTGATGTCAATTTGTCATAATTCTGTTGTTTGACTTAACCAGTAAAAGATTTAAAATAATAAGCAACTATTTGTATATACGTCTATACTAACCATATCTTAAAATAAAAAACCTTCATTATTAGTTAAGATTTTCTGTTTTTAAAACCAAGTCATGTTTACTATTTATTGTATACTCCAATTCACAAAACGTTAATCCAAACACCAGCTTCCTCTTGTCAGTAAATTATTCAGCATAAGTTGGGTATTCTTAAAATCACTTTTTAAATATCACCTTAATAAAATCAATTGGCTTACTAACCATCTCCAATATTATCCCTTTGAAAGATTTCTCCAGTAAAATATTTCATTTCTACGCAGACTTTGTCTTTAAAGTGAAGTTATCGCTGCTAACGTTTAATACCTTGTCCAGTAGCCATTTCAGTTTTGCAATTGCAATTCTTTGGAATACAACTCTAAAGAAGAGACTATAATCTGTTAAGCACATTTTTTTGGCACAATGTATTTCACAAAGTAGATACATATTTTTTATAGTGAACCATTCTCCAATGTGAAGTCTATATTCACAATTGTGAGAGTTAAAATGAAACTATTATAAATTAGTTGAGTCTCTAAGAGTTTTGGGATGAAAGATATCGGAAAAAGCTATATAAATAAGCGTTACAGTTAAAAAAAATATTGTGTAAGGTCGACGGCTACTGCAGTAAGATTTTTCGTGAAGGTATAGATGGATTCCAGTAGCTTAAGAAATCATAATGGCATAACGCCACAAGTACCTACAGGAACGATTCTTTAAGTTTGTTTTATTATTTGTATGTACCCAAATATTAATAGTTACAGCTATAACTATAAAAATACACATTGCGTTATAATTTGGAATCCTACATTGACAACATATTAGAAAGTGATTTTTTATCAAAAATCTGTTTGTCATTGTCCAAAATTACGTAGTAGTTTAAAAAAAAATAATTAAAATCAAAAGGCGATTGCAAAAGCTTTTTGCATTTTGGGATAGTGACTTATTCGTGTTAATTTTTTTTTAAATTTAAACCCGTTTTTTCCAAAGTGGTCTATATCAACCACTAAAGGTCGAACTGGAAGGGGTGTATGATAGCGAAAACAAAAATTGGTGATGCATAAGATGTAAATGAGGCTCCACGAGAGTGTCCTTCACAGAGACTTTAAAACTAAGCTTGAGGATGTTTTAACCATGAAAATCTACCACGGTAGATCATCAGTCTACAACTCCGGTAATATTGAAAGAACTGATGTTGTACTACAAGAAGAACTCATCGTAATAAGCACTAACAAAGAACTTAAGGTACAGTTCAGAAAGGAATATCAGCAATTTTGGCTTCTGTGAAACATGAACTATTTCAAAAAAAAATTCGATAACTTTTCCATCAACATACCTCGTAGGAAGGGGCTTTAGCGCGGTTGCAAAAAAGAAGCATATTGAAAATCACTTACCAAGGGGATTTAAGGTTAAGCCTAACTACATTGAAGCTTGATATTGAAAATTAAAAGCATATATTTTTTGTTAACCGAATTAGGTAATCAGTATGTATCCGTAAAATATTTGAAAAAAAGACCAATAGCTTAATACGGTCCTGTACAGGTTGAATGCACAATCTTGATTCTCTGAGTCAATGCCATTTGCTTACTTTGTCGTAGAGAATGCTGAAACTAAAAACGAGTTTGATTTGTAACAGAAAGAAGTTGAGCAAGGTAAGCCGACTGGCGTTTCCATTTTAAATCTCCAACCGTCCATTCTTTCTTACATTCTTATTATCTACTGTTAAATTTACAGGCATATTTCTTCTACTTTTCTGGGCTTATTAACTGTTTAATTAAATTCCTTGGATTGCTGACCACCTAGGTGGTCTCGATAAAGATATACAACCGTCTGCTTCAATCTGGTAATATAATTATCAAAATAAGAAGTGTTTTAATTCTTTTAAAATCCCAATTTTAACACACTCTCGGTAATTGATACAAAATATGACATACACTGTTATTTATTAAAAGTGGTTTGGTGAAAAACAACTTTAAATACATTTTCTTTAACAATTTTAAACATAATAATTATTTAATATTTTTAATGCTGCAAAAACCCAATAATTTTAACGCACACTGTAATTAAAATATAACATAGGTACCCTCATCAATTCTTATGTATTAAAAGTGGGGTCATTCCATGTCAAATCGACTAATGGTAAGCAGTGAGTAGGTTCGATTTGAATTCATTTTTGTCACAAGTCGTGCCAAAGAAAAAAATGAAAGAAAATCCTTTTTAAAAGTTATGCGAAATTAAAAATTTCACCATTGTTTGAAGTTTATTTTTTAAATATCTGGAAAACTATTGTAGTTACAAAAATAAACTTGAGTTCATTTTAAAGGAGATATTTGAGGCTACAAAAAATTTGTTTTGTTTGTTTTATGATAAAAGAACACATACGACACCATAGCATTCCCTTATTTTACTATTCCTCACTTAATCCATCAGTCACTTCATCAAATGATGCTAATATGACCTAATCATCGGCGTAAAGGAGGCATTTGACGATCAAATCATTTATTTTCAATCCATATGCACTCTCTTTCATTTTTTTAAACAAACGTATATGCAGCCATGGCGAAGCCACACACCCCTGTCTAACACCTTTATCGATGTTATATCAGTTCGTGCAAGCTCACAAGCAGTGGAATCCTCATAAAGTAATTTTAGTGCTTGCATCAATTTCGACAATTACCATTTATAACTCACCACTCTGTCATAGGCCTTTTCTGAGTCTACGAAAGCGCAGTTGACCTTTTGACTTATAACCAAGAATTTTTTGACTTTACCTCAAATATATTAAAAAAGTTTATAAAATACGTTGAAACAGAGTAAAGTTTTTTTTTAATACCAGAGTCAATACCAGTTCTACCAAAAACCATTAAAATATACAGAGTGGCCGACCGAAAACAAAACAGAGCCATTTGCAGGAACCTCGTCAACATTTTAGAAAAACGCTCATACTCGTCGATATTTTATTAAAGGGGGACACTCTTTTCCGGTATTTTTGACTTCACTACTTTCAACCTCAAGCAAGGGTAAGAATTACCACAAAATTTTTAAATGGCACTGTGGGTTTGAAAAAGGTGTCTTTTAAAAGCTCTGATAATTCTATTATAAATAGTCTTTAAATTTTATATTTCCTCCCAATACTTTAAAAAAAAACTGCATGTTAAAATTTCAATTATTTTAGTTGCTTACTTACTAATTAATTGATTAAATGTTTAAACTGATGACCGCCCGCTTCCATACAAAAATAACGATTTTGTTTAAAACGTTCACGCACATTCCGAAGAATTTCCGGAGTAATTCGTCAACGATTCTTTGACGCAAATCTTCCAACGACGCTGGTTGTGTTTTATAGATGTCCCCATAAAAAAAATCGAGGGGCGATAAATCTGGAGATCGTGGAGGTCATTCAATGCTGCCTCTCCTATAAATCCAATGCCGTGGAAAACGTTGGTCTAAATAAACAATCGCAGCATAATGCGGAGAAGCACCGTTCTGTTGAAAATAAAAATGTTCTTCGACATACTGTGGATTATTTTCAAAGATAAGTTTCACATTTAAAATCTAATTTCTCAATAAGTAATGGGCGGAATACTAAAATTTAAAGACCCCCACTGCCTTTTAAAAATTTTGGGGTAATTCTTACCCTCGCTTAGAGTTGAAAGGAGTAGCGCCAAAATTACCGGAAAAAAGTGTCCCCCTTTAATCAAAAATCGACGGGTCTGAGCGTTTTTCTGCAAATGGCTCTGTTTTCTTTTCGGTTGGCCACCATGTATATACTTTGTAACTACTATATATATATAGACTTTCGCCAAAATTTTGATTAATTTTAGTACATTAGTGTAAAATATTTATTATTATTTCACTACAACAATAATAATAACATTCTCAATGAAAGTCAGTTTTTATTATAGTCAAGGTAGCAAATAAAATACTTAGCTTATAATTGTTTAAATGGTAAGAAAAAATAAGTATATAAGTACTGGATTTGCTTCCAGAGACTAACTAAAATAAAATATCGTTGTCTATTTGATAATTTTTAATTATAATAAGCTATAGTATTTTAATTAAAATAAATTAAATTTAATTGTTTTGTTTTATTTTAAATAAAATTACAACTTGTAATGTTTAATAAAATTAATAATTTCTCTGATGAGTAGGAATAAAGCATCAATAAATCAATTACGTCTTCGTATTTCGGCTTATCATTAGCCCATCAAACAGAAAAATTGCATTTCAAACGCTTCCAAAGACAATCCTCAATTCTATTGTTTTCTGAAACACACTGGGGTATGACTGATCTACCATAAAATTGTATAAATTTTATATCGCAATCATAATTACTTTAAACAGTAAGCAATGTCGAGACAAGTAGTTAATTGATTTCTAAAAACAGAAGTTCATTAAACCTTTATATATAATTCGGGATATATATATATATATATATATATATATATATATATATATATATATATAGATAAATTTCTAGGTAACAAATTGTGTAAAACAAGCGTAACACAGGAAATCAATGCAGCATTTTCACTTGTAATATGAATATATTGTTACGATATTTATATTTTGAGTTTGATAAATCTAAACAATCAGTACAATTTTTATTTTAATATTTCAACACAATAAATTTTACTTGACAAATCACTTAGATATTTACAACTGTATACAATCTTATTACCTATATCTAATAACACTTTATAAATACTTAAAAATCTTGACTTCAAAGTAAACTAAGAACTTTGATCTGTGATTTTATTTATATTTCTGTAAACCAATGTTCTCTACAAACCGATTCCGTTCTGGACATTTTCCGAAATTATTGGACCTGTCAAAAAGCCTCCGATGTCTTCTGTTACATCCGCGGCTATATATCATGCATTTTTCCACTCATTGTGGTCGACGCGCTGTCGCCTTAAGGCAACAGTCGACAAAAACGGACTTTATCTGCAATTTATCGAAGAAGAGAAATAATTTTATTTAACATGGATATTTAATTCATTTAACTCAAAGTTCATCTTTTTTGCCTTTAAAAAGAAAGGAGCTGTCCAAAAAATATAGAAAATATTTTAACTATGTAATTAAAATGTATTACAATTAAATAAAGAAAGAAAAACTAGTATTGTCAAAAAATATTTTTCTGTCATTACATATATACATACATAGTCACGCCTTTTTCCCGTAGGGGTAGGCAGAGACCACTTCCTTCCACTTGCTAAGGTTCTTGCACACATCTTTTGCTTCATTTACTTTCATCAGTCCTCTCATGCATGCTCGTCGGTTGTTGGAACACTTGACCCGGCCTTTTTTCAAAACTATGTTGATCTGATCGAGATATGTTCGCCGAGGTCGACCTCTATCGACTTGTCCATTTACACTCGCCTTATAAATTTGTTTCGTCAATCTTCCTTCATCCATCCTTTTTAAGTGTCCAAATCATCTAAGCATTCCTTTATCTATCTTTGTAACCACATCTTCTTTTAAATCACAGCGTTCTCTTATCTCACTATTTTTTAATTTATCCAAGTCACTCCGGCTATACGTCTCAGACTACTCATCTCCGCAGTATTAATCCCATTTTCATGCTTCTTCTGCCAAACCCAACATTCACTACCATACATAAGTGTAGGAACCAACACACCTGTAGGCACAGCCAGACGTGCTTTTTTTCGGTTAAATCATTTTAAATTTAATTTTAAATTGAAAAATATGACAGCAGCATAAAACACCCGCGCACCCACGCTCTCATACAACTACTAAAACTAAACCACATCCTTGTACATATTCCGGCTTGAAAATTTCACGCGTACTTCTTTGTTTACCTTTAAGCAGGGTTATTCGGCAACCGTCAATCTTGTGTTTTTGACGTTTTATCCTACTCGGAACCGAAAGTGGTCGCTAACAATAATAATTCAAGTCCAAATTGTCATCAAAATTTTATTATATTTTAGTTTTATGGACGTACGTAAAATATTTAAAAAAATTGTTCAATACGAAAACAACCAAACACCAATTTACTGATTGAAACTTTTTTCTCAATATTTATGTTTATTATATGAGAGAATAGCATTAAATTTACAGTTATAATAGCTGCAAACTTTATCGAAAAGTGGCATGTCGAGACAGATAATTGATTTCTAAAAACAGAAGTTCAGTACTCCCAATTTGGAATCAATTGCTGTAAGCATAGCCTTCTGTATCCAGATACGCTTTGTGAACTTGAAGATTTTTAATGCATTCAATCCATTAAAAGTACAATTGCATATTTTTTTTGTCTTTTATGATGGTACTTATTTGTACAAGAATTGCGTGCTATAAACATTTTAAAATTTATGTTGTCGTCGGTTCTTCTTAAAATGTAAGCAATATACAGTACTGTAATAGAAATATTATAAATGACAAATCTTTGTTTAAATTAATCCATTACAACCATTTTTGTACGAAATACTACAAAATAGAGCAGGCATACATAATACACACGTAATAATTTGTTTATAATTTTAGATGAGTTCAAAATTTACTAGAGATGGAAAGTATGACAGTGACATTGAGCGAAGGGTGTTGGCAGGAAAACAAATGAATGGGGCACTTCATAGCTTTATGAATAGCCAGAAAGTGTCAAAAAAGGCACGTCTGGCGGTGCATAGAGGTGTGTTGGTTCCTACACTAATGTATGGTAGTGAATGTTGGGTTTGGCAGAAGAAGCATGAAAATAGGATTAATGCTGCGGAGATGAGTGGTCTGAGAAGTAAAGCCGGAGTGACTCGGTTGGATAAAGTTAAGAATAGTGAGATAAGAAAAAAGAAGATGTGATCACAAAGATAGATATAGGAATGCTTAGATGGTTTGGACACGTAGAAAGGATGGATAAAGGAAGATTGACGAAACAAATTTATAAGGCGAGTGTGAATGGGCAAATCGGTAGAGGTCGACCTCGGAGAACATATCTCGATCAGATCAACATTGTTTTGAAGAAAGGCCGGGTCAAAAGTACCAACAACCGAAGAGCATGTATGAGAGCACTGATGAAAGTAGAGGAAGCAAAAGATGTGTGTACGAACCGTAGCAAGTGGAAGGAAGTGGTCTCTGCCTACCCCTATGGGAAAAAGGCGTGACTTTATGTATATATGTATGAGTTTTTTTAAATCAAGGGTATTATTATATTTATAACTAGCTTTTGCCAGCGACTCCGTCCACGCAGAAGTTGAAAATGGTTCTAATAGGCGATGAGTTTTAATAAAATTCGATACAATTCTGTTAAAGAATGTTTATGAAAAATTTGAAGTAGATTGGACCAGGAATCACGTTGTCCCATACAAACTTGGTCCTCCTTTTTCACCCTCTTAGGGGCAGAATTTCGGAAAATCCTCTTTTATTGGATGCCAACGTCCAAGTCTCAGGTCTCTACGATCAGCGGTTTAGGCTGTGCGTTGATTCGTCAGTCAGTCATTCAGGACAAAGAATTTTATATGTATAGATAATTAATATTGCATTTTTTTTAGTATTTCTATTCATATTTAAAAAAAACTTAAGCAACTTTTTCTCTCGGTGTAAATCATGTTCATTTAAATGGAAATTGCATACGAATAAATACATTGTTTTTAAATTGTTAGGATAAATTATTTCTGCATGTTTAAAAGTGAATCAATAGAATTAAAATATCGGCTTAGCAGTAAACTTTGTTTGATTTGCTAATTAAATGCTCTTTATGTAAATTACATTATAGGTCTTTGGAGTGTATGCAGAAGAGGCTATTAACTACGTTTTTATATTGTGTACTAAATAGTCGGTATACTCTATAAAAATTTACAGCCAATTTGTTGCACAGCAATTAAGATATTCATGGGGGTTGGATAAAAACAAAAAACACTGTGCGATTAGTAAATAAATCTAATAGATAATTGTAGGTATATTAATTTTATTTATTATGAAAAATTTATTAAAAATCTTTAGTAAAAATATTCGAAATATAATAGTAAGATCAATGCTGCGGTGATGAATAGTTTGAGAAGTGAGTGACTATAATAGTGTAATAAGGGAACGCTGTGGTGTAAACCTAACGCTTCAAAAAACGAAGTTAGCTGTTTTCATCTAAACAACAAGATGGCGGGGAGAAAACTTAATGTTCACTTCGATAACACGCTACTTAATCACAATAAAAATACAAAATACTTAGGCGTCACCCTAGATAGGACATTTAGCTTTAAGGAGCATCTTACCAAAACTGCAGAAAAGCTTAAGTCTGGAAAAAACATTATCCGGAAACTCTGCGGCTCGTATTGGGGGGCATCAGCACCCACACTTAGATCTTCTGCTCTAGGCCTTGTATATTCTGCGGCGGAGTACTGCGCCCTTGTACGGCGCACGTATATAAAGTTGACGCACAATTACACAATACTATGAGAATGATATCAGACAAAAAAGACGACCGATGGAACTGAAGCCCTGGGAAAATAAAAGAAATAGAGGAAGACCCCAAATGAGGTGGGCGGATGACCTGATGAAGCACTCTGGAACTAGATGGATTAACATAACGACAAACAGGGAAAAGTGGAAAAAACTGGATGAGGCATAAGTTCAAAGATGGACCGAAGAAGGCTAAATAGATAGATGAGAATGATTGCTGGAGTAATCAAATCCACCCCAACTCAATAGCTACCCGTATTTAGCGGCATTCCTCCGCCCCATCTCCGCCAAATCAACACGCTAACAAATGAGTACAAAAAGATACTTAACGACAGAAAACTCCCAATCTTCTTCTTCTTCCTCTTTTAATAGGACTATGTTCTGTTTTTTTTGTTACATTCTCTGCTGTCATCCGGAGCTTCAGCTTTCGTACAATCGCTTTTTTGGTCTTCCTATGGGTCTGACTTTTCGCCCATTTCGCCATACGTTCTGGGTCTATCCTATCTACGTGGTCTCTCCATAGACGTCGCCTTGTTCTTATCAAACTTACTACATCCTGAACACCCAGCTCTCTCAGTGTGTCTACATTTCTTATACTGTCTCTAAATGTTTTCATTTCTGTTGATCTCATTATCTGCTTAGTCTTTTTTGTCTAGGCCCTTGTCATAGCTGCGTAGGTCATCACGGGTCTGGCACATGTCTTATAAATGCGGTTATTGCTTTCAGTACTCATGTACTTATTCCGCCAGATTATATCTCTCAGAAAACCTGATATTCTCGCTGCCTTTATTGCCTGCCGTTTTGTTTCTTGCTCTAGGTTTCTGTTATCTGCACACCCAGGTATCTACAGTTCATAACTTGTTCGATAATATGATCGTTCACTACTAGTTTACATCTAATTGGTTCCTTAGATATTACCATCAATTGGGTTTTTTCTGTTGATATTGTCATGTTATACTTTTCGGGAGATGTTTTAAAGTTTTGTAGGAGGCGCTGTAAATCGTCTTCACTTTCCGCTATTAGAATAGTATCATCTGCGTAGCAAAGGATTCTCATTGTTCGGTTACCCATCTTGTACCCCTCTTTTATTTGGTTGACACGAGCTATAATTTCGTCTGTTATCAAATTAAATAGGCATGGGCTGTGGCTGTTGCCTTGTCTAATGCCGGCATTGATTTTAATATTCTTCGTAAGCCCATGTGCGGTTTTTACCCTTGTTGTATTAGAACTATTAAGTTCCTTGATTATGTTGATATATTTGTGACATGTGTTTTTTTTTAAGTATGCTGAGCACATCCTTCAGCCGTACTCTGTCGAATGCTTGTTTCAGGTCCACGAAACATATGAACATGGGCTTGTCGAACTCTATTGATTTCTCAACTTATTGTCGCAGGATGAAAATAGCATCTATGGTAGATATATTTAGCCGGAATCCTTGTTGTTCTTTAGACACGCCAACTTTATTGTAAACTTTTGGGATAGAATTTTTGTCAGTAGTTTTGGTATGGAGTTCAACAGTGTAGTTTGTGGGATCAGTCTTTACGCTTTTCTTGTGAGTGGTTATTGTTATGCTCTCCCTCCATTCCTCTGGTATTGTCATGTTATTTTTCATTTTTTTAAAAAGTGTTGTTATCTCTTCTATTATTTTTGTTCCCCCATATTTAATTAATTCATTTGGTATGTTGTCCAGAACAGGTGATTTTCTATTTCCCAATACATAATTATATTGAAGACGCCAACAGAAACCGATTACATTCGAGAAAGCCACCAACAAAGACCGCAGAAATTGCTACAGAAACTAACTTTAAAATCACAGAAAGGTGGGCTCACCGAAGCTCAACCGGACATTAACAAGCTCAGCATAACACAAAGACCTCCTGGCTTTAACCTACCACGCAAAACCTGGTGCACACTAAATCGCATCAGGATCCAACACGGCAGATGCGCATACTTTCTAAACAAATGGGGAAAAGTTTCATCCTCTTTATGTGACTGTGGTGAGGTTCAAACTATCAGACACATTACAGAAGAATGTCTTTCACGATCTTTCGAAGGCCACTCAGATGATTTTCTAGTTGCAGCCACTGAAGCGTCACAGTATATAGAAAACCTTGATGTTTGTTTGTAATTTTACTTAAGCTTGTCTTATATATATTTTTTAAATGTGCCATACGCTAAATATTGTGGTGTAAAGGAAGATGTGGTAACAAAGATAGATAAAGGAATGCTTAGATGGTTTAAACAAGTAGAGAGGAGAACGTATCTCAATCAGATTGAAATTGTTTTGAAGAAAGGCCAGGTCAAGAGTACCAGCAAACGACGAGCATGTATGAATTTGTGATGTTAATACCATCAACAATGATTGGATTTGATCTAGTCCCTCTTATTGCTAAAAACTCCTTATGTGTGTTTGCTAAATAAATTCGTTATTGCTAAGTATACGTCAAAAAATTAAACCTTTTGATTATGTTTATTCTCACTTATTCTGTAAACATAAGAAGTATTTACTTCTTCCAACGTTGTTGTCTTCCTGAGGGGAATTTAATATCTTATCACATACTCTTAACAAAGTATATACAGGGTGTTTCCATAGCGATCTGAAATATTTTTGTGGCAGAATAAATATTCAATTTAAGACTAAAAGTTCCTTTAAAAAATTGTGATAAATTTTGTCATTATTGAGATACGGGGCGTTAAATTTTTTTAAATAAACGAGCTCTCACTGTAAGTTAAATTTATTGGCTAGTTTGTCTTTAGTTTTTAAATTTTTAAGGGTGCCTTCGGTGTTTTTATGGATTAGCCAATGAGGCTAAACGTATGTTTGCCCAGCGTTATACAAATAACTGTTTACCATGTTCTGAATCGTTTACTGAGCTGCATCTTCGTTCACGATAAACTGGAACTTTTGTTTAATCAAGAACTTGAAGATCAGGTTCTTTAAATTATTAATAAATATCCATGTCAACATTTGAATTGAGATTATCGACAATTATTTATTAAGATCATTTTTCGTTCTTCAACTATTGAACGGTGATAAATCTTCATTTTTTAAAAAATGAATTTCCGGCTCTATTAGAAGATAGGTACCTCTAATAATTAAATGGTGTACGTGGAAAGGACAGGATCTCCAAACGCATGACCTCAAAGTCACCTGAACACAATTCCCGTCTTTAAAATCGCAATAGGCTATCATATTATTCGCAATACTTCTGGATATTTCGAACAGATTCGGCTATTCATTAGATATCGATTGGTAGCTTACATTTTAGCTAAAGGTGCATATGTTATGGTTATTACAATGTTATTATTTCGATTAAAATAATACAAAAATTTAACACTCTATATCTCAATAACGACAAAACTTATCGCACATATTTATCGGAACTTTTTGTCTGGAGACCAAGACTCTATGGGCACGAGAGGATCACGGACCGATTCTCTGACCCGATCTTCGAGATGTTCAGAGACTGGCAGCCCGTGTCCTTTTAAGTTAACTCCAACTTAAGGGTGGGCCTAAAACCATCGGGGAAGGAAAAAAAGGCTGTCTAATGAGCTCATGTGGTTCACAGATGACTCGGTGATGAGCGTAAACTCTGGCATGGTAGGGAGACCCTAGATAGCATAACTATCCGATTGGGGAGACATACCACAATATTCCAAGCCGAAGTTACCGCAATCATGGCTTGCGCACTAGAGAATCTCGGAATGGACCTGAGAAACAGGAACATACGGATTCTTTCAGACAACCAATCGGAAGTTTCCAGACCAGCTCGAAGCTGGTGATAGAATGCCAAATGTACCTGAAAAATCTGGCAAAGCACAACCGATTTGTGGGTGAACAAATGGGTATTGATGGCAACGAAAAGAAAGACGCACTCGAAGACTGGGCTCTGCAGACCCGCTGCTGGGGCCTGAACCCGGCATGGGCATAACAAAAGCTACTATAAGGAAGAAGACTAAGACCAAGTCTTGGCTAACCTGGCGGCAAAAACGAAGCTGGATGAAAACCCTTAGCTTGAGGCACAGCAACAGAATAATGGGGCAACCAAACCTTGCAATTGCTACTCAGGCCAAAGGGCTGGATAGGAGAAAGCTCAGGCTGTTAACAGGGCTCGTTACGGGGCACTGTTGTCTTATGAAACATCTGCATAACAAAGGGATCTTTTTGGAAAACCCAATATGCTGAGTATGTGAGGATTGAAAGGAAACAGCAACCCACGTCATATTCGACTGTGATGCCCTGGCTAGGTGGCGCAGCTAGTATGGAGATGATACGACATAGGCTGATACAGCACGGGCTAAAAACATGATACGAGGTCTTTTACATTAAAGTAAAAAGCTTAACCTCGATCAAGATTAGCCAGGAGACTAGTTAGCCAAGAGCCAACTAGGCTAAAGGGTAGTAGCGGCGGAACACAATTAGCTTAAATCTGCAGTGTGGGCTCCTCTAACCCGACCGCTTCTTACTAAACACCAAAAAAAAAATCAGAACTTTTAGTCTTAAATTAGAATGATGAATCGCCCACAACAATATTTCAAATTTCTTTTGGAAACACCCTGTATACACTTAAAAACTTCATTTTGCACCACGTAAACAGAAAATTGCTTGTATAGAGAAGTTTTCTTTCTTGTTAAAAAGTAATGAACTACCTTTGTGTCTGATGATATCACAAGGAGGGTGTAGCGTAGATAAGCTCTAAGATCGTGTCAAGTTTGCGTATAACGTGAAAAGGTTCTAACTTCACGTAACTGGCGGTATATTATCCGCCGTTCGCCCTGGGGAGCGCCGTTTTATGGGGACACGCAACGGGTTGATTGCTTTCCTTTTGGATGGGCTCCACAGGGACGGTACAAAAAGAAGGGATGCCTCACAGACATTTACTCTATATTGTTCGTTCTAGTTTTAACTTACGATCGAAATAATGCGTTTTACCAACGACTATTTTTAATGAATAAGTTCTAGATAATTTAACTTAAAATGTTACGCTTACATTAGGTTTAAAAGAGTAGTTTAATTTCAATTGTTATTTCTTATCATGTAATACTTGTATAAATAATTTCTTTAGTTTATTATACACCTTTGGATTCTGGACTTTTTCCTTACTATTTTTCAGTTTTAGGAAGGAGTAAGACAAGGATGCATTTTATCACCAATGCTATTTAATTTGTGTGTGGAAAAAGCCTTTTAGGAAGCACTTGCGACAAGCACTTTAGAAATTAAAGTTAACGGCATCCCTATCAACAATATCAGATACGCTGATGATACTGTGATCTTAGCTGACACAGCAGATGATTTACAGTCGCTATAGAATGCCGTAAATGATGCAAGCAATGCGTTGGGTCTAAAAATAAATGCCGCTAAGACCAAGTTTATGACAATTTCAAAGAGCGTCCTGCCAAATCTTAGATTAACCATCAATGGTATTAACCACATAAAACAAGTACGAAAATTGAAATACCTAGTCTGCTACTTGAATGATAAGTGGGACCCGAAAGTGGAGATTATGTGCCGTATAGAGCAGAACAAGCAAGAGCCGCATTCTTACGTCTACGTAAGTTTTTAGTTAACCACCGACTAGACATTAAATTAAGACTTAAGATGACCAACTGTTATGTGTGGCCTGTTCTTCTATATGGCATGGAAGCGTGAACTCTTAAGGCTTCGTCAATTAACAAGCTCGAAGCATTTGAAATGTGGACCCTCCGTCGAATGCTTAGAATATCATGGGTTGAGAGAGTCAGAAACGAAGACGTCATTAGAAGAGCAAAACTGGAAGACAGAGAACTGTTCGAGACAATCAAAAAGAGGAAAATCGCATATTTTGGACACATAATGAAAGGGGACAGATATAAGTTTCCACGGCTAATATTAAAGGAAAAATTGAAGGAAAAAAGAGGTATTGGTCGTAAGAAGTTATCTTGGTTGCGCAACATCCGACATTGGACGGAAATTAAAGACTTTGCATCACTTTGAGACGCTGCAAATAACAGATTTATATATAGAATATGGAGGACGTAGTAACGACTGCATGTCTTAAGAAAAAGAAGTGTTACGATTATTAATTTAAGTAGATATATAGCCTTCATCAAGTAAATACTCACCGCTTCTAGAGACTTCGAAATGGTAGAAGAATTGTTTAGGATACTCGAGAATCAGGTGGAATAGTCTGGAATTATGATTTAGAAATATAAAAAGGACAGCGGTCGTAAAAAAGAGAAAGAGCACCGTGTGCCCCAATTCGTCTAGAACCTTTTTGTGGTATAGCCAAAACGTTACAAAGAGTATATGTGGTATAGCCAAAACGTTACAAAGAGTATATTAGTAATTGGATAAAAAATCAATTTCAAAAATGGTAGAACAAGGCTTTGGGAATGTGACGTCATTCAAAAAACATTGCCAAAATGCGCAGAGTACCTACCTACCAAGCCAGAGTAGAAGATCAACCGGGATCATATTTGGACTTCTAACAGGGAATTGTAGACTTAACAAAAGCATGAACAACATTGGAGTGGCAGGTACAACCATACTATCAAGAAGATGGGGAAACCTCTGCACATATACCGTACTACTGCGAGGGTCTGACAATAGTAGAGAAAATATCACAACCGTCTAAGGATTCAAGGTCTGGCTTAAGAGGTCTCGTAACAGGAACATAGTTCACAACATAGATTTGCAGAGGAGAGGCTCCTAGTCCGTAAGCCCTAAATAAACCTTATCTAATCTGGTCTATGCGTACCGAAAATTGGTATTGGAGAATCTCCGTTTTTAAATTAAGCTACCAAACTTAACGCTTCAGTAAATAAATTTTCCAGGTATACATTAAAAGTGTGCTAGTTACAATAAACCTTAAAACGATCGGTTTTAGTTAAAATTAAATAATTTTACCGAATATAAAAACGCGTTAGGAATGTTTTCTCGATCCGTCACTGAATCTTTAATATTATTTCAGAACCCTGTTCTACGTTCTTGCTTGAGTGAAAAGACGTTTATTTAGTCATTATTTGCTCCAAACTCATCAACTCAGAACGGTATTTTTATCGTAAATTTTCTCTTTCCTCTATCGCGCTCTCCTTTACTATTTATTCACCCCTCCTTCCTTGTTGATTTCTTCTTATATGATACCAATCTTTCTAAATTAATACAAGGATGTATATATATATATATATATATATATATATATATATATATATATATTTACTATTATTTTACGACTGCCTTGAGACGTGAAGTAATTAGGACTTATATCTTCTCATTTATTTTACACCTAGTAAATTTACCATTATATTTTTTAAAACACTCTAATTTTACAAGTTTTAAAAGATGGTAATAAGATGGTTATAAGCAAAATAAAGAATAGCAAGAATTATTGTTTAATTTTAGTACAAAGGATATGTTTATATTTTTATTCCTTTTTTTGGTAATATTGAAATTACTAATAATTATGTTATTTCCATTAAATATCAGTAAGATAGTTGCCAAGTATCCAACCTATCTCATAATTGAAACGAAAAGAGGGGATAAGAATTGACGGCGAAATAATAAACACCATAAGATTTGAAGACGACACAGTGATTATGGCTGAAAGTATGGAAGAGTTACAAACC
Source organism: Agelastica alni (assembly GCA_950111635.1). NCBI lineage: Eukaryota > Metazoa > Arthropoda > Insecta > Coleoptera > Chrysomelidae > Agelastica > Agelastica alni. The sequence continues at coordinate 43,075,948 of OX467712.1, read as the reverse complement.
CTACTACATGCAGTGAATAGCGAATGCATCCAAATGGGACAGATCAGGAGATCAGGGTAAGAATAGAAAATAGCAAGGACAGCATTTCGGAATATTATTATGTAACAAAAATCTAAATACTGCGCTCAGATTGAGGTTTGTAGAACGTTATGTCTGGTACCAACTACTTTACGGGGTGGAAACATGGACAAATAATAAAGAAGATCGAAGCCTTTGAACTTTGAATATACAGAAGAATGTGGAGAATTATATGGACGGTCAGAGTCACCAACGAGGAAGTATAAAAAAGGCATGACTGACTGTGCATAGAGGAGTGCTTGGTAGTACATATTGGGTTTGGCAGAAAAGCACGAAAGTAAGACTAATGCTACGAAGATGAGTAGTCTGAGAAGTATAGCTGAAGTGACTCTGATGGATAAATGGAACGATTGTAAATGTATTAACAAAGTAGTAATAATGTAGTAACAAAGATGCTTAAAACCGAAGCAAGTGGAAATAAGCGGTCTCTGTCTACCCCTACGAAAAGAAGGCGTGATTTTATCTAGATAGATATAAATGTATAAAAAACGTGTAATGATAAATTACCAATGAAAGAGGCACCTCCAGCATCGATACTCCAACTTCAGGTGAAACTTGATTAAAGGTATTTCCGGACGTTGTGATGAAATGATAATTACAAGTCCCTTCTACCAATATTTTTAAAACCAACATATAATTGTTAAACCCTCATTACAACAACGCATTGTGCATATTTTCAAGGCATTTGTTGGGTAAATTTGCTCAAATAACTGACATTTGTTAATGTTTATTTCGGAGGTGCACACATAAGGAAAATTGACAAAACAAAAACTATGTGATTTATTGCATATATTTTATGGATATATCTACTCAAACAAATAAGTACCTACTGTGTTTGTGAACCTGACATTTTCACAAAAATCCTGAAAATCCTTTCGGTTTGAAATTAAAAAATAGAATTAGTCCCGTTAAATTTCATGCCTGAAAGCGTCAACAGAATAATCTTATGCGCATGCGTATTTGTTTTAAATTTTAGCCACCGGTTGTTAGGCAAATAAATAGGCAAGAAAAAAGTACTATGCAATAAGAGTTTTTATTATTGCACGTAGAAACTATTATTCTCAGCTAGTTATTAATAAAATATCCTCATTTTGCAAGTTTTCGCATAACTATCGAAACATTTTGTAAAATTAATAATTCACTAGTTAATTTTTCCCATTCGCGATAAATATAAAAAAAGTTTTTCCAGTAAATTAATCCAGTTGATCCCGAAAAGCGAAAGAACAAAAAGAAACTCTAAAAGTCCAATAGTAAAACTTCATTTAATGTAATATATCACCCTTTATTCACGAAAAATATATTTTACCAAGACTTTATCTATTTCTGCAGAGCACACAAACATATTTTGTTCGTTTTTTTCATTCCCAGTTTTACGACTTCGTTCGCTTCGGGTTTTTCTTATTTTTCAGGGATGCCATCACGGCGCACTGGCTACACACTAAATTTATATCTCAGATGGAGTAATCAAATTGTTCTTTTTTCTTTTTTCGATAAAAATATTTTGTCCGAATGTTTGATACACAAATAATTACATTTTTTTAGGTATTGACTGTACACAAGTGATTTAAATGTAAGTTAAATGTCTCTAGACCAATAGTAGGCCATTGGGGCCCTCGTGAGCTGCACCACAACGTCATCGGTGGTGTGGGACTGCATGCAGGCCCTCACTGAGTTAGCGACTGCAAATAAGGTCACTCTTACATGGGTTCTTCGGCACACAGGGATAAATGACAAAGAGGTAGTCAATGAACTGGCAAGAAATGGGAGCCTGGTGTGCTTCTTCAGGTCATCCGTCCACCTCATAGGGGTCTTCCTCTACTTCTTTTATTTTCCCAGGGTCTTCAGTTTAGAATACATTTGTTCCATCGGTCGTCTTTTTGTCTCATATTATGACCGGTGAATTTCCATTTTTTTTTTTATGAAAATAGTCGCAAAAAGGGTAGACCTATCGTGTGGGCCGCGGACGGCCCGCACTGCGACTATTAGAAGGGGAAGGGATTATAGAAAGGAAATGATTGTGAACACGCTTTTTAAAAAATTGCAGGTCATAGTTCTCTGGAAAAACTGATTTTGGAAGCTTATTTCATTCCGTAGCAGCCCTGTAAAAAAAGGATTCTTGATGAAGATTGGTCCTTGTAGTGTCAATCTTGAGAGTAAATGAGTGAGACTGATCAGCGTGCCGTGTTCTTCGGTCGAATATGACCAATGGTGGTACAAGAGTTTTTATTTCTCTGGAGCATCTGCCATGGAAATATCTGTAGAGCAATGACTGGTCTGCAACTCTTTTTCTATGTTCTAGAGGGTGAAGGGTATCTGTGAGAGTTGAGCTGTTTATCAAGCGAATGGCTCTTTTCTGAATGGAATCTAGAAGACGAAGAGAATGCCTTGGTGCTGAACCCCAAATGTGCGAGCAATACTCCAGTAGAGGTCGGATTTGAGCCTTGTACGTCGTCAACAATTGATCAGGAGTAAAAAACTTTCTGGCTTTCCACAGAAAACCTAGCCTCTGGCTTGCCAACTTTGCGATGTTAGCAACATGGTCATGCCATGACAAATTATTGGACACCGTGACTCCCAAAATCGAGATAGAGGGACTTGGTTCAAGGGTATTTCCGGACATTGTGATGGGATTATTTGAGAAATTCACTTTCTTGGAAAACGTGGCACTTTGTGTTTTTTGGGCGTTGAACTGAACAAGATTGTTGGTTCCTCACTCGACGATTGCTTTAAGATCTCTATTGATGGAATCAACCTGTTCCTGCCTGAGTCTATTTTAGTTTTGCTACCTCTTTTCCAACGTCTCTTACTTTTCTTTTTGTTTCTTATCCACTAGTTTCTCTTTCTATCTATCAGTTGTACATGTAACATTTGTCTTTTCATTGATATTTGTGCTTTTGTTATTTTATGAGAGTACTGATGAAAGTAGAGGAAGCAAAAGATGTGTGTACGAACCGTAGCAAGTGGAAGGAAGTGGTCTCTGCCTACCCCTATGGGAAAAAGGCGTGACTTTATGTATGTATGTTATTTTATTCATGTTTTTCTATTTAAGTGTCCATGTTTTGGATCCATAGGTGAGAACAGGGAGTACACATTTTTGTACTCTTCGTCATTTAAGTATCTTAAAAAGTTTGTCAAAGTTTAAATTTCTGCCTTCATCGTCACGTTTGAATCTAGATATTTTTTTGTTTTGTACTGAAAATAGTCGCAAAAAGGGTAGACCGCGACTATTAGAATGGAATGCAATGCAATAATAGCGTGTACACAATGCAAGAAGTGGGAAAGATATAAATAAAAATGCATTGAAGATGTTTCGCTGGTAAATTTTTTAAAATATTTAAATTAATGGCATTAAAATGAGTTTACGTAACTGCTACATTTTGCAAGATTAATTAAATTTACGATTATATCTCGAGTAGTATTTACTTTGCGGTCGTATAAATGTTAGGAACACCCTTTCATGCCATTTTACCCCTTGTATTATTTGCCCAAATAATTTCATTTTCTTCGTGTAAACCAATTAAAATTCAACTCGGTGCGAAACTGTTGTTTATTTTGACGTCCTGGGCCGTTTTCATTTCGATTAATAAAACAAAATCCAGTGAAATGAAACTGGAATGTACAGAAACGGTTCAGCCCGTATGCTCATTTATTTTGACTCAACATTAAATTCAATGGGGTTCGGAGTTATGACGATGACACGCAACATTACAAAAAAACTTGGTAAAGATAGTTAGCTATAGCGTGTGAGCAGATTAGAGAAGACCCAAATGGTCTTACAAATATTTCCAGAAATTGATGTTTTGTTTCAGAATAGAAAGTTGACTTTTGCCGAGACCACCAAAAATCTAGTACTGAATCAAACCCTAAAATTCCCTTTCGCATGTTTCTCTAATCTTGAAACGAGGATTTAGTCATCTAAAATCAATTTAGTCGAACAGGAAAGTTCTGAATGCAAAACTCAAGCAAATGCTTTGTAAATCACTTGTCTCACGCAAATTATGCAGACTCTGTGTACATTCTAAATTTACTACATAAAAATAAAAAGAGACTACAAAACACTTGCATAAGGCTCGTCACCGGAATGGTCAAAAAACGTTTTGGAATGGTGCATTTATGGTTGACAATTGCAGGTAGGTACAGTCATTTTTTTGTGATTGGAAAACATTTTTTGAAGGTAAATACGTAATTTCGAAAGAAAGAAATACTGTTCGTTCAGGTCTGCTAGCAAAACGATTTACGTTTTACTGTTTTAAAACATCGAAACTTAGTTATTGGATCAAACTTGCTGCTAGCATATGCCGACGATAAAGACGCAGTGAGCATAAGCGTCATAAAAGTAAAAGAACTATTTTCCAAAATAGAAAAAGAAGCGGCATTTATGGGGCTTAAATTCAACGAGGCCAAAACAAAATATATGCATGTCTTAAGACCAGGCAGAGCTAGCGTAGGACAAAATGTGATCATGGACAGATACGACTTTGAAAATGTAAGACTATTTAAATACTTAGGGTCCACAATCACATCTGACAACGACATGAGTGAAGAAATCAGAGAACGCCCAAAGTCAGCCAACAGGCGCTTATACGCCCTAAAGGATATACTAGAGTCCAAATACGTGACTAGGAGAACGAAAAACAAAACGTACCAGACAATGATAAGACCCGTGGTAATGTACGGCTGCGAAACCTGGACTCTTACGGTGCGCAATGAGGAACTCATTCGAAGATTCGAGAGAAAAGTGCTGAGGAAAATTTTCGGACCTACCAAAAACCAGGATACGTGGAGCTACCGAATCAAAACAAATGCAGAACTAAAACAAATATACAATCAGCCAGAACTGATTAACCTCATAAAGACACAAAGGTTGAAATAGGCAGGGCACGTACGAAGACAGCCAGAGGATAGAATGATCCGCTTAATACGGGACAGAGCACCAGAAGGAAGACGACCACTTGGAAGACCAAGATTAAGGAAGCGTGATAATATAACATCGGACCTCCGAAAAATGGGCATCAGGAATAGTTTGGAAGTTATGGAAGACCGAGATGGATGGAGGCAAATTGTTGCCTCAGCCAAAGTCCATCAGGGGCTGTAGCGCTACGGAGTAAGTAAGTAAGTTTTAAAACAATCCGTTAGAATTTATAACAAGAGACTACAAAACACCTGCATTATACTCATCACCGCAATGTGAAGACAGCAGCATGTGTCGCATCATTTGAATAGATTAGGATTGTTGAATATGGAGACCAGGAGGCGTGTGCTTAATTTTACAATACCGTTGTGAAACAAAACCCGGCTACTTTCATGAACAAATCAAATATACTGATATACAAAATTTGGACACAAAAATCAAATGGCGTATTGAAACTGCATGTAGCGATTTAATTAAGTTCATAAAAATGCGATTCATTAAATGTTGTATATGGTCAGTACTCCTCTATAGGATGGAGAGATGGAAGTTGAAAACAGCAGCAATAATTAAAAAAAAGGATTCGAAATGTGGCTGCACTGCAGACCTCTGAAAAATACTGTAAAAAACAAAAGTTACAAACGAAGAAGCAAAGAGAACGGGAAATGTTAGAGAATGGACCGGCAGACGAAATGTAGGGAAATTAATCCACACCGCAAGGAACCGAATAGAGATAGAACATGTGGTCGCAAACATCCATTAATGGATACAGGCACTGAAAGAAGAAGATTCATAATTTAAACTTTTAGATTTAGAAACCAACTGACTGTACTAACCCATAGGGCTTATGTCTATCGTGGCTTTACCCAACAATCTGAAAACTCGATCCGCACTTCTACAGGCAGGTTTAGAAAACTTTTATATGATCTCCTTGAAAACGAAAATATAAAACTTGCAGTTTAGTTAGTCCCACTCAAGTTAATTTTATATATTCGTTATAGTTATGGTATTTTATTTGTCTATTCGTCATGGAATGGAAAAACAAGTCCTGAATATAAGTCTTTGACGATGTATTCAGAAATTGAATTAACCTTTTGATAGGTACCCACAAATGTATTTATTGCTTTGTCCTTACTTTTTTCGAATAAGTAATCTAAAATAAATGAGATCTGTTTTACTCAATATTATAATAATATTATTTACTCGTAATTTGAATAAAGGTATTTGTTTACAAATAAGTTGTTATTGGTTATTTCTTGCCATTACAGCAAAAACCAAATTTTTAGCTTGACATTTAAAAAAAAAAGAAAAATAAGAAAACTGGTGTAATTTAAATGTCAAAATTACTTCACTACTTTTAAAGGTCTTAATTGAATCAATCACATCATAAACTTTTAACTATGTAGATACGTATTTTAAACTAATTCCCTAAAGTTGTTAATAATAATCTGCTTTTCATGTCTCATATCTTAAACGATTTTATAAATTTTAATAGGATAACGTAGGTCGTAACCGACCCTGAGCAGAGCTTCGGAGCTTCGGAGCTTCCGGGGAGCGAATTTAAATGGGAATGACAATTAAAAGCACGCCCTTTAGCCTTTTAGCCCTTACGCCCTCCGTCAGATAACAGCTAGAAGGCAATTACAGGCTTACAATGGGAGCTCTGGGTTGCCCTAACCCTTTTTCCTGCACTATGAACTTGATTATCAACTCTTCTTGTTTAATCAACTAAAGACCCTTATCGTCAGTAGCGTCGTGTGACCGCGAAACCATTGTTAGAGGACCTGAGACAGATTTATTTTTTTATTTTTTACATACACTTACGGAAGACGCATAAAAAAACTAATACATTGAATAAAAACACGATTTAAACGAATTCACTTTAAAATTATACTCCATACAGAATCCGCAATAGGTAGGGGTATCGCTAATCAAGGAAAATATAAAGTATTAATTAAAAAAATAAACCATTCATTCCATTTGAATTTATATATTCTTTTAATATTATTAAAATCGATAATGCAATAAATTTTAAATGAATAAAAATTTATTACTAAAAATTGATCAAAAATATTATTTAGAAAAAGTGGAGTAGTGGTGATTAAATGAACCAGTAAACATTAAAGTTATTAAGTTACAAACACATAAAATTTTTGGAACAGCACCACTGATTTATCACATTAACCAGATTCTCTCGTCCCCCAGGAGCCAGCCAAGTTGTCTGATAAAAACAACCTGACATGGACAAAACTTTAGTACTAAATATATATCTATATATCAGTAGACATAACTCTAAAGTTCCGAACAGCCCTATAAACATAACTAACTTAATTTGCTGTAAGACATAAACCAGAAGTTGTGTATATTTGGTGTCTTGGCAAGCGCTGAGCTGTCTCTCAACATCCTAGACCTCGTGGGATTTAATTTAATGAAATTGTCTCTGATGATTTGTTGATTTAACTTAATATGGCGGAGAATCGTTAAAAATGATCCAATGTGATTTCAACCTACAATAGTTATTAGGGGACACATTTTAATGATTTCTATTTAAATATTGATTTACAAAGTATTATTAATTAAGTAATTTAATACTATAGAACGACCAGAAAGTATCTGGAATTTTCTGATTCTTGTTAATACATACCAACATTTAAATTTTAAATCGATAAACAGAACTAATATCGTAGTAGGCTTTGACTGACAGGATTATTACTTATATAAATGTCATTACATTCAATATAATAGTTGTTTTGCCAGTATTTGAAAATCAATAAAATGACGCAAGTAGAAAAAAAAATCTAGTTCAACAATTATATGAAAACGAAGTTAAGGATGTGTGACAATTTGTGCGTTTAACAGGACTAAGCAAGTCGACGGTTACCAATGTGCTAAAATGCATAAGAACTAGTTTAGAATATGAGCAAGTTTCAGGAAGACCAAGAAAGTTACGAGGACCGGATTTGAGGTCTTTGCTGCAGATGGGTCGTAGAAATCCGCGAGTGTGCTTTCGAAAAATCGCCAAAAGATTTAATAGGCAACGTGGAATACCTATTGTTTTCAAAAATATTCGCCTAACTTTTTTGCGCAGTGGATACAGAGCAAGAAAACCAAGAAGAATACCAACTGTTAGTGACGAGCACGGAGAAGACTTCCATATTGCGAAAATTTTAAAGAGGACACTTTTTTATTACAGATGAAGCATCTTACCAGCTGGGTGACAATCGGTTACGGATACTTAGCAAAGCTAGGCCTACGGTAGAAAATTCAAAATTTTCAATAAAGATCATGGTCTGGAAAGGGATTTCATCACGTGGTGTCACTAACTTGAGCAATATTGATGGTACAGTAGATAGTGTAAGCCACTGTACAAAATTTGGGATATGCCTGATTTGAGATAAGGAGATTCCAGATTTGACATTTGCAATGTTGTCAGATTTGCCGTTTTTTTGATATTATTAGTCACTTTGGTTTTTTAAATACTTCACCCTGTATATTCAGTTATTGGAATCTCCTCTTCAATATGAGTATAGCCACATTTGTCACTCATGATTTTATGTAGTCTAAAAGGTCTTAAATAAATAAAATAGAAGTGTGGCAATGCCTAATTGTATTAATAATTTTTTAATACAAAAAATTCTCAACCACATTAAAACGTAACAATTAAAAGATTACAACATTTTTAATATAATGATTACTTGATCTAGTGTTCAAAATGTGCTCTATTTGTAAGTTGGCAGTACCCTAATCAATGGTAGAATGCGTCTACCACATTTCTCCATGATTGTTTAGACCTTGACTAGACCTTTTAGAGTACATAAAATTATAAGTATTATATATAGCTAAACTCGTATTGAAGAGGAGATTCCAATAATGACTAAATGTATAGGGTGATGTATTTAAAAAACCAAAGTGACTCATAATTTCAGAGAAACAGCAAATCTGACAACATTGCAAATGTCAAATCTGGAATCTCCGTATCTTAAAATAGGCTTGTCCCAAATTTTGTACAATTTGGACTAGCAACTTACGAGATAATTGTCAGTTTCCAGACTTTTGGTCCACTCTGTATAATACACTTTATTGCCGATTAAATGGTGTAGGTATTATTGAAGAGCCGGTAAATAAGTTTAAATATTTGCAAATGTAATAAAAATTTGATAAGTGAAAGAAAAGAAAGCAATGGCTGTAGGCTGTTATGATATACAGAAAAATATTCGCGGAATATAGCAATTTTTATGCAAAACGCTGAGGTGCACAAAAACCAGTCGACCAGCACATCATATAATAAATAATCGCGACAAACAATCAAGTAATTAATTACACGATTCCAATTGGAACTGTCCCCATCTCTTCGACATGTATCTGAGACGCTAGAAATCAGTATGAAACTTTTAGCGGCGCCGGTGTGCACATTTGACCTATCAGAAAAAAAGATTACGACGCATGCAAGAGATCAAATAATTTCTCTTGAAAAAATATGTTTACCCTCACCACAACGGCCCCGAGAATAAAATAAATATTCCACGAATTAAAAAACATCTAACATTACTTTCTGAAAAATAAACTAAAAATTTAAAACCCAAAAAAAAACATTACAAATCCAACGCCATAATGCTCAAACAAACCACTTTGTTGTGCCAAATAATAGCCAAATCTGTAAAACATGGAATTTTGTAAAACCATGATGGAAAAGCAAAATGAAAATAATGTTTTATTACAAAACATATAATTTACAGACGAGTCATCGTTTTAAACGTTTTGTATGAACAATCTCGACCAACTTTATGACTATCCTTAATTTTAGATGTCGAAACATCTTAAAGAAGTTTAGTTTTGATCGCATAGGTGGTAATTTCAATACCGGAGGACTCTATCTCCATGATCATAAGATGGAAATTGTCAGGCTAATAAAATAGTGCCAACCCACTTGTCCGAAACTTTTAAACCAATGTTTGTGAGTTTATAGGCAGTCGTGATAATCCTATTCACGAAGTCTATAACCAAGTCACAGTTTTCAAGTCTACTCATAATTAGAGTTCTCAATAAACCAACCCTTCTAATCCTGGAAGGCGGATTCCAAAGTTTTCCATGCTTCTTGGGCTGTCTGACTTGACACACTTTGCACACTGGTACAGAAATAACACAGAAAAAACTTAATTGTGTATAACAAAATATTCTGGGGCCGATAACCTGTGGTAATTCTGCAGGGTGATTCAAAAAAAGGTGTCCCCGTCTCTAGGATAGGTAGAAAACTAAAAAATAATTGGGATTTGCTTAGTAAAAACTTTTCCTAACGTCATCCATATTCAAGATAAAAAATATGGTTATTACTTCATTATTTTCAAATCAAAATATTCGGGAAACGGTACACAGTATGAGAGTCAGATATAAAAAAAATTCGTGGGATGTATCAGCTTCTAAAACATATTCGTATAAAATTTCATTACAATGTTTCCAGTAGTTTCGGCAAAATCGTAATAAATTAGATCTTATTTAATGGATAGACACTTCAGAACAAGAGTAAACGGACAAACTTCTCTTCTTTAACCTATCAAATCTGGGGTCCCACAAGCAGCGTGCTGGGACCGATTCTTTATTTACTTTACACACCTGATCTCCCATGCTCTGAGTACATAATAACAGGAACATTCGCAGACGACACGGCTTACTTGGCGGTCCATGAAGACCCAGAAACAGCAAGCTCAAACCTCCAAGAACATCTCTTTCATCTAGAAGAATGGCTCCAAAAATGGAGAATTAAAATATTTTTATCAACAATGTACAAATTCCTAGCACGACATTTGTCAAGTACTTAGGGATCCATCTTGACAGCAAATTAAATTGGAGAGTACACATAACTAAAAAAAGAAAGCAGCTGGACACAAAAATGAGAGAACTAAACTGGTTAGTAGGAAGAAAATCAAACATGTCACTCGATAATAAAGTTCTATTATATAAAGCTATTATTATCCCTATCTGGACTTACGGAATAGAATTCTGGGGATGTTCTAGCAAGACAAACATTAAAATCATAAAACGTGCACAATCAAAAGCTTTACGAACAATGACAAATGCTCCGTGGTACATAACAAACCAGATGCTACACCAAGACCTTCACATACCAACTGTTCAAGAAATAATCCACGACAGAAGCACTAAATACCACGCAAAAATAAAAGACCATGACAATCCCCTCCTGCGAATCCTGGTGATGGAATACCCCAACAGAAGACTGAAAAGAAAGTGGCCATTAGACCTTAAATGAGGTGGATGAGGTATTCTCGATGGAGAATCCTCATCAGGACAGAGAGGAAACTATCCAAATAGTTTCTGAGCCATCAAAATAGCTTATAGATTGTAATTTCTGATTGCTGTTTAAATAAACATATAAAAAAAAATCTTTTTTTCAACGCCATTTATTTTGAATACGGATGGCGTTACGGAAATTTTTTACTAAGCAAAACCCAATTATTTTTCAGTTTTCTACCCATCCTAGTGACGAGATCACCTTTTTTTTTAAACTTCCTGTATATTCTTTTAGTAAGGTAAATTTAATAAATAATAACACTGACAGCAACTTGACAACTTGTCACGTGCCTATTTTTTCCCTTCTACAGTTCCATTATAATTGTGTCTCTAATAGTTTTTTATTCCTCAGGTACCGTATTTTGTTGTAACTTAAATATATCATTCGTTGTAAATAGTGTTGCATACCTTGTAGTGATAGGATTCGATTGTTAATGGCTGTGGCATTTTTTGTTAATCGATGGAGATTGAGTGGGGGTTTTCGTTATTAGATTTTGCTTTGGTTTTTGGCCTCGATTGTTGTGTGTTGTCGGTTATATTATTGTTTGGTTTGCATTTCTGTGTGGATGGGGCTGGCTATCAACACGGACGAGCGCGATTCTGAGTGTGGAACATAGATTTGCGAATATTGTTGGTTGACGTCGGTTCCGTGTCATTTTTCTTGATAATCAAACCGGCCACAGGAGTAGTGAATTCGTATACCCAAAGGTTACAAGTGATTTATTTTAGAATATTTAAACGACGTGATTTGTTTTTGACACCACGATTAAGTTTTGTTTTAATTTATTAATATGGTACACTGTTGAAAACTATTTATTGTATTGGATAATATGCCAAGGCTGAACTTTGATTAAAGTAATCTTCTCAATAGTTCTTTGTGTCCAAGTAAAAATGTTTTCTTCATACTTATTTGTAAATATCCTACAATATTGATATTTTGATGGACAGCCATTGTAAAAAGAAATATTTTTAAATAAGCTCGATTGTTTTAACAGTGTAAATCTTTATGTAAATGGTAAAAACATGAGTAAATTAGCAGCCTTGTGTGAACGTTTGATTTAGTGTTATTAAGAAGTTGACCTATATACGTTTTTTTTGGTAACTTGGTAAGGTCTGTTACTCTTACTTTTGTTTTGGTTATTTTATGGAATCGTAAACTTTGAATTTTTGATTTATTGTTAGCTGTTAATTTTGACTATATGTGTTATAGTGTTATTATTGAACTAAGTACTTCGATTTATTGTTGGCTGTTGATTTTGACTATATTTGTTATAATGTTATTATTGAATTGAGTACTTTGATTTATTGTTGGCTGTTAATTTTGACTGTATTTGTGATAATTTTATTATTGAACTGTGTATTTTGATTTATTGTAGGAGTAAAGTATCTAATATATTTTAGCTATAATTTTATTTATTTAGTTCACCATAATCTCAGTTGTTTATCGTATGGCTCTGCTAGTGCCTATAAGACCTAGGGGTTTCTGGCTTGAACCGTCTAAGTCGGTGGCGCGGCTCACTTTTATTTTCTTTTTTTTTCTTCTACCCTCTACGGCTGAGCTCGGGCATAATTTGCCAGTAGAGAGACCGCTGGCAGAGTACTCTGTAGAGAACGAAAAAGACGTGGCAAACTATTTATTCAAAACGTAACGCATAACAACAATATGTAACTACTTGGTATAACCAAACAATATAAAAACTCCAACAAAGCATTATTTATGATTATTTAGTCAAAGGTTAAAAATGATTTGATTTCATCCGACAAGTGATTATATTATCTGGTTTTAAAGAGATAATGAGTTTATTTCCTTTCATTTAGTCGTGTGAATTTCAAAACGAATACTTCTCTTATGGGTGAATTAAATAAATGTTGCATGGTCCAGAGTCGGTAAACCCTCTGATCTTTATGTTTACGTAGAAAACAGACACAGCAAAGCGTGGCTGGGTCTAGCTAGTTCATTTATAAATAAAAAATATGTTTAAATTTTTTTTTTTTTTTAAATTCTAGTAACAGAAAAAAAACTCGTCTGTAATTAATATGTTTTGTAAAAAAAACATCATTTTCATTTTGCTTTTCCATCATGGTCTCACAAAATTCCATGTTTTACAGTTTGTTTGAACCTTTATGGTGGATTTGTAATGTTTTTTTGGAGTTAAAATTTTTAGTTTAATTTTCAGAATGTTGTTTTTTTAATTTTCAAATTATTTATTTTATTTTCTGGGCCGTGTTGTAATGAGGGTGATTATACTTTTAAAAGAGAAATTGTGTAATCTCTTGGATGTGTCATTTATAAAAAGTACAAAAAATATCACTTTTGAAGTAACTTTTATACCTAAAATAATAATTTTAATAAATATTTTCCGATTGGTTTATATAGTGTTTACCTAAATGTAATTGAATATACTTTTTATAGTCGATAGATTTTTTTGTAAAGGCTTGGCAGTTATTCATAAAGATAAATATTATGTGACAGTTTTTGTTCAAACATAAATAATTTACAGAGATATAGACAAGTAGATAAGATAAATATTTTTCGGAGATTTTCTTATCTTTTTAATTTATATAAATCTTTCTAGTTACGATATTACCATAAATTATGTTTTCTTTTCTCGTTATATTTATATATTTTTATGAAAACGAACTTATTCATATTATTATAGGTAATTATTGGAGTAGAGTATTCGTGAAATATTTTAAGCAAAAATTGTTGGTAAAACTGAAACTGGTTAAAACTTTCCCTTTAGTGATCCCTAGAATCATAAATTAACTTTCGATAAAAGTTCTTGAAAAGAATAAGCAAGAAGGGTTATTACTCCTTTATAGAAATAACGACCATGGTCCTTTTGTTGACATAAACATGTCGAGTTTTAGTGCTCGATTCGGCATTGGTATGGGAAATTTTTTGTCGAATTTTATTGTGTCTAATAAATATGTTTACATCTTAGGGGATGCATTTATATTTAGCGGAAAATTTGTTTAGCAATACAACCGAATAAAAAAACTGTTTATTACAGTCGAGACTTAAAAACGATGCATGCAGGTTATGTAAGTTTTTAGATTTTTTATTTTGTAAGGGTTGGCTTATATGATAATTTATGTCTGAGGCATAAATTCTCATTTCTCTCAACAAGTAATACAAATATATGGTGATATTAAATTTTTTATGGCATTTCGTTGGGAGATCACTCGACAAGGGCACTCTTGTTAGGAAAAGGGAACATACATAACATTTTACTATTATTATATTTAAAAATATACGTTTATGTCCATTAACGAAATGTAAGCAGTGACCACGAATATTAGAAAAATAAAGTAATTATGTTATGCGGAATTCTTTATTAATGACCTGCATATTTTAGAGTAACTAATAGAGATCTTTTTGTCTGGCATACAGTGTTGTTACAATTACCTACCTATTTGTAAAAGTAATAGAATTACTTTTATTGTAATAGAAGCAGTAGTTGTTCTTTAATAATTAGGATAATTAGTCGTAAATTAATAAGATAGGTATAAGATTTTAAATTGGTGTAATCTTTATAGGTATTTTTGAGGTCGCAAAACTCGAAAAAGTAGTCGAATAATATTTTTTCAATTCCACACTTTACTATTTTCACGTATTTGTTTTTAAATATCAGGCGTGGAGAGGCGTGTAGAGGTGGGTCAAATTGTCGACGATGGTGCCACAAGCTCTTCTTCTTCTTTTTATGACGTTCACTCCTGAACGTAAGCCTCTCCTAGCCTCCTCTATTCTCACCTGTCTTGGGCTAGCTGAGACCACCTTCTTCCTACCGTTTGCTTGATCTCGTCCAGTCCCCTTCTTGGGGGTCTACCCACGCTTCGTTTATGTTCCCTAGGCCGCCAGTGAATTATTTTTGAAGACCATCGTTCTGAGTCTTGTGGTGCGACGTGGCCAACCCATGCCCATGTCAGTTCCGCTATTCTTCTGGTTATAACATATACTTTTGTTCGTCGCCTTATTTCCTCGTTGCGCACCTTGTCCCTCAAACAAATTCCTAGCATTGCTCTTTCCATGGCTCTCTGTGTTACCTGGAGTCGGTTATTGGAGTTTTTGGTGAATGCCATGGTTTCTAGACCATATGTGGCCACAGGTCAGACACATGCATCATATAGCTTGCGTTTCAAGTTAATTGGTATACTGGTGTTCTTTAATATGTGTCCTAATTTACCAAACGCCGCCCAAGTAAGCCCTATTCTTCTAGTTATCTCTGCAGTCTTATTTTCTCTGTCTGTTTTAATAACATGACGAGGTAGACATATTCTGCAAAGCCTTCGATTTGGTGATTCTCGATGGTTACCTAAACATGGTCTTGACTTAAAAGATTCGTTTTTTTAAGATTCATTTTTAATCCGATTTTCTTGAAAGCTTGGCAGAGGTCTTTTGACATTTGTCCGAGTTCGTTTACATCATCTGATATCAATTACGATGTCGTCAGCGAATCTTAAGTGATTTAGGTGGGAACCATCGATTTTAATACCTTTGTTCTCCCAAGATAATTATTTGAGGACATCCTCCAGGGCTAGGGTAAATAATTTGGGTGAGATCGTGTCACCTTGGCGTACTCCTCTATTTATTGGAATTCTGCCTGTTTGTATATCTTCTTCTATTTTAACATGAAACGACGTATTTTCGTATATGTTTCTGATTACATATGTATATTTTAAATCTATTTTAGCGTTGTCCATGATCTTAACAAAGCCCATGTCTCAATAGAGTTGAAAGCTTTGTAGAAATCTATGAATGTCAAGTGAACTGGGACATTATATTCGTTTTCTTTTTTTAGAAGGGATGTTATTGATTGTATATATTTCATTGTCCTAAAGCTCTTGCGGAATCCTGCTTGCTTCATGGGTTGGTTTTTTGTAATGTGATTTATTATCTTGTAAATACTTTGTGATAGCAAACTAATTGGACGGTAATTTTCTATATCAGTAGTATCTCCTTTTTTTAAACAGCAAGTATCACTTCAAAGTTATTCCACTTTTTAGGGATTTTTCCTTCTTGCAGACATAAGTTCAAAAGTATCACCAGGGTCTCTTGGATTATTCTGCCTCCCATCTTTAACATATCTGGGGTAATCTTATCCTCAACGTAAAATTTTCTATTCTTCATTTGACTAAGGGCTCTTCTAATTTTTTCTTCTACCGATAAATCCGGAATAACTTCTGTTCCCGCATTATTTATAGTTTGTTTTGGATTTATTTCGGGTTCTGATTCAATGGATGTATAAAAGTTAGTATAAAATTAGTATAAAGCACTGACTCGCAATCAAAAATTTTTTGAAGTGTTACGCACGAACTAACTTTTATTATTTTTTTTTTTGACTCTTAAATAAAGCAACTAAAAGATTTATCGCTTGAGATATCCATTAGGCAACCATTATAAAACAAACCGCTGCCAATGTACTTTCACATCGTATTTATATTGAATTTTAAAATATTGATACTATTTCAATTTGAAAAATAACAACAAAAATCAATTCTTTGTCCCCAACAACATGTAAAATGACATACCACAAGCTATTTTAAATTTTGCCCCCTTCTACTCCCCTAGTCACCACCGTTATTAATTCAATGAGAAATAATCCTTTTTATTATTTTTTTACTCATGTACACTTCTGAACAAAAAAAAGTAGGACATGTTAATAATAAATTACAATTAGGTACCCAATTTTTGATTACACGATGGCACACGATTACAAAAAAAGAAAATTTCGAAATTCCATACACCGAAATCAAATTTTTCAAAGGGCAACGAGTATGTTTTCTGAAATGGATACCATACTAGCATAGTCTTGCATAATCGGCAATCGGCAACAGCGCACTGCCGTCGCTCTGGTTGGCTATAAGCCACGCGGCGAAGTGGTGCGATGTGGTGGTAAAATTAGATTATTTTGTTTTTATGTCGTTTTATTACAAAGAGAGTAACCAAAGAGAAAGCGTTGCCATTTTAATTCCATGAATTTTGAATTATGCATCTTGAGATGTTTAACAATTTTACTTTTATAATTTTTTCGTTTCTATTATAATAACGGAATACAAAAACTTTACCGCACTATTGGGTGACGCTGTATATTTTAAATAAATAAAATAATACCAGTGTGTTATGTATCACATCTTCATATTTTATTATTCTAATTATCTCTTGCACCACAGGATAATTATATTTAACCAAACTAAATGCAGTAACAAGACTTTAAAAGCTTTTTTTTTTTTAATATTTGGGATATTATATTACTTATGGTAATATCTAATATCCAATTATGGTGACGGCCTACTCAAACGTTAAGATGGATTTAAGTGTGGGAAGAACCGCGCTCTTGGTATACAAAGGGGTTTTTTGTTACTGCCTCTATATAACAGAAAGTTGAAATTTATTCAAATTAACTTAAAATATACTATATAAATTGATCATTTATTTTAGTTACTGTTTAAATTCCCAAATTTATGGCCTTTACTTAGAATTTTTAAACATCAAGGTCGTTGCAAGATTTCTTTTTTTATAAAAGGAACCTCTAGGAAACTATCATAAATATTTTTATACAGTGCTTTTATTTCAAAACCAGCCAGTTAAAAAAACTTTTAATTTTGTAAGAAAAACAAAAACCACGTCAAACTTTAAATCAAGGGAAAGGTTTAAAAATGTTGCTGTTTCCAAGTGGTACAACTTTAACATCGCCCCCCCCATTTTTAAAATGTTAAATAGCAATCCCTACCTTATTATGCATGAAATAAAAACCTAAGAAAAATGGAAATTAGCCATATAAACAACAATTTATTTTAACGATTTATTTTGCTAATAACAACAAATTTTGTAAAATAATATGCGACCACAACAAAAACGACCTACGCCACTGTTGGATAGATGGATGTCCAATTAAAAATCAATTAACTTACTTCTGAATACATGTCACCTTTTATTGACATTTTTTTTTATATTATTTCAAAAATATTAGTATTATAATTAGTTAGTTTTTCGTGACGTTAAATTAGCCATTATTTGTAGCTGTAGTTATTTTAAAATGGTGTATTCTCTGCAAAAACGAATTAAATAATATTTATTTACGGTCATTAAAACAAGTGCGCTGGAGGAACAGCTCGATTTTTAATGAAAGGCATCCTGATAGAAATATAAGTCACCAGACCATCATACAGTTAGTACGGAAATTTGAAAAAACTGGATCCGTTTGTAATAAAAAAAATAATAATCCCAGAGTTCACGACGAAACTGCACAAAGATACCAGGTCATTTTGCTCTAGATCCTACCTACTCCAGTCCAAAAGTATCAAAACTTGGAATTTCTGTTGGTTCCATACACAAAGTGTTAAAATTTCATAAGATTTTTCCATATAAAATAAAAATTCATCATCATCTTAGTGAAGACGACTATGACCGCAGAATAGAATTTTGTGAAACAATACAAGAAGACGCAAATTTGGTTAAAAATATTTGTTTCAGTAATGAATCAATGTTTTATTTAAATGGCTTTGTTAACAAACAAGTTAATGAACAGGGAAATATGGTGCTTCTTTTTTTTACAGTTTTTTGCTTTCTCAAGCGTTGACGACTCCCATATTGACTTCTTTGTATCTATCTCTATCTTGAGCTGCGTGGAGAAGTTCCTCAGCAGTTAGCCCTGTTCATTGTCAGATATTTCGAAGCCAGGATAGTTTTTTGCGGCCTATCCATTTTTTCCCCTCGATCTTGCCATTCAGAATAAGCCAAAGCAGACTATAACGTGGTACACGCATCACATGTCCCAAGTATTCCAGTTTGCGGCGCTTGATGGTGGTTAAGAGCTCTCTATCGTGCCCTATTCTGATGAGTACATTTTCGTTGGAAGTTCGGCTTGTCCACGGAATTTTAAGCATCCTTCTGTACAGCCACATCTAGAATGCACTGATGATAAGACAATGACTAGACGAACGATTTCCAAGACATTGGATTGGCAGAAGGTGTTTTATAGAATGGCCGGCAAGATCTCCAGATCTAAAACCACTTGACTGGAGGCTATTTAAAAACATTACTTTACAAAACTTCTCCCAAAGACATTAAAGAACTAAAGGTTAGAATTACTGAAGAATGTGGACGAATTACTAGCCAAACTTTGCAAAGAGTTCGAGAAAAATTTGAAAACAGGTTATAATTATTGCCTACAAAATAACGGAGCACGCTTTGAACAGTTACTGTAAATACATTTAAGGAGCTGTTTGCAATTAACTTTATTTTAGTTTCTGTTGTAATTTCGCTATGTTTAATTTTATTTGCGAAATAAATTGTTGACATTTTAAAGAAGAGGAGGGGAATGTTAAAGGGGAGCTACTTGGAAAGAGCAGAATAATATTTTTAAACCTCCCCTTTAATTTAAATTTAGTTTTTCTTACATTTATTATTACATTCTACCGTGAGAACCAGTTGGAACTTTTAATAAAAAGTGTAAGGTATTGTTGCTAACTGAATTGAGATCAAATAAATCATCAAAGTTCGGTTGCCCTAGCATAGAAATCCGTTTTCTGCCAAAGGCAAGGTAGTGGCAAAGAAGATGTACCATTGTTTTTTCCTCTTCCTCATCGTGACAGCTTCTACAGAAGTCGTGTCGTAACTCTGCGATTTCCATGCGCTGTGTCCTGTTATGGCTGCGCATTTCCAATGGACTCCCCGGATAGAGTTAAAACATCATTAGTTCGACGTAGATCTTGTTTAGGCCAAATCTGTTTCGATGATGTGCATGTGGGTTCATTTTGCCACCTCAAGTTGGCTTTTTGAACCACTTTGCTGTGCAGATGGAGCCGGCAATTTGCAATCGGTACTCCTTGCTGAGATGAGACAGATACAGCTGGAAGGGGGGTGACCTTTCTTGTTAGCTCGTCCACCTTACAGTTGCCTGGTATGACCCTGTGTCCAGGTACCGAGACCATGGAAACTCTAAACTTAGTTGCTAGCTCATTCAGGGCGACACGGCATTGCAACGCTGCCCTAAAGGTTAAGTAGACTGAGTTCAGTGATTTAATAGCAGCCTGGCTGTCGCAAAGAATGGATATTTCACTGAACTTTTGTTCGTTGCGAAGTATTCAGAGAGCTGCTTCGGTAATGGCTGTCATTTCGGCTTGATACACACTACAGTAATCAGGCAAACGAAACGACAGGTTAAGTGAGGGGTCTTTTGAGAAGACACCGCAACCTACTCTCCTCTCTAGTTTAGAGCCGTCCGTATAAAATACTGCAACTTGAGGTTGAACTAGAATCTTGGCCACATTTTCTCTGGATGGGGTCACAGCATTAAGTCTGAGAGCCGCACTAGCTGCGCATTTTTTTCCAAACAGATCTACCGGTAGTAGATGTAGAATCGTTTCAAGGGCTTTTGTTGGAGTAGTCCATAAACAACCTGTGATCAGCAGACATGCCAATATCTGGACTTTTCCTACCTTTGTATGGTTGTACTCCCTTTGCTAGTCCTGGTCACCATACTTACGATTTATATATTAGAATCGGTATTATGACTGTAACATAGAGCCAATGAGCAACATGGGGCTGCAGCTCCCATTATTTTCCAATTGTTATTTGGACTGGCTGGTTTTAAAATGAAAGCACTGCATTAAGAATTGTAATGTTTAAGATTTCTACCTAAAATAAAACAGAAAATTCATTATTTTAAAAACTTTAAAAATTTAAGTTTAATATAATAATAATAATATAATTAATGGCAATAAACAATAACGAATTCAAAATATTGACAACGATGCGACGAAATTCACGCTTTGAAATTTAAAAGCTTGATGCTCAGGAAGTTTTCCTGTAAAAAAGTTATTTATGAGTGAAACTTTAATTAAATTCATAATTGTTCGGGAGAGGCAGTAAAAGAGATAGCAGCAAAGCTTTAAGGGTGTTTTCGCAAAAGAACTGTAAAAGAAAACGTTACCGAGTTGAAAATGATACCCCCTACAAATCTTATAAATCATGAATATCTAATTGCCAGAAAAATCTTCTACGGCGAAGCATTTTTGAGTGTTAGTTACCTTTTTTAATTTAAAATTCGTAAATTATTGGTTAAATTAAACAATGCAAAATTTAGATGCATTATAATTTATTAAGATTTTTATGGTTATTAATAAAAGAGCAAAATAGTTAGGTATTTTTTTTTATTACTCCACAAATAAAATATTTACCAAATGAAAATAATGCAAAAGGAGTTTTATTGACAGCTTTTTACCAAGGTTTGAAGCCTTGTGATCTCGACATTTGTTACTAATAAAATAATTTAATATATACAAATACTTAATTATTTATTTAAATCTAAACTGTAAGAAATGTTTCTAACCCAAGAACTAACGAAACTATTCAACAACATTATAAAGAACGGCAAAATTCCTGACGAATGAAAAGCACAACAATCCCCTTATTTAAGAAAGGAGAAAGAACTGCCCCTTCTAACTATAGAGACATCACCCTCCTAAGCTCAGCATTTTAGTCCCCACACACCGCTGAATGGAAAAACAACAAGGCTTTCGCAAAAATAGATCCACAATAGATGCGATTTTTACCATTAGACAAATAGCAAAAAAGTCCCTAGAATGCAACACACCTGCATTCCTCTGCTTCGTGGACCTAACCAAGGCGTTTAACAAAGATTGGAGGATGTAATCCACATATTGAAGCAGAAAAATGTACCAACTCAACTACAACAATTAATATTGAAACTGAAATCTCACAACACCACCCAAATAAAAATCAACTGAGCTATTGTAGAAATGTGTACTGCAAATTTATTTTAATTAATCTACCATGGAACAAAGAAAAGTGTTGGATACGGAAAGCACTAATAAAAGCTCGCATGAGCTTTTAACAGACCCAAAATTTTAAGACAGAGCATGGTTTACAAATGTTACTAGGATGTCGCCATGTAGGTAATTAAAAAGTTCTGTTGCTTATGATTTTAGGAAACTATTACGCCATCGATTAGGCTGTCTATACGCCTCAGTGGATATTACTTTACAAATCTTAAGTAGGTACACTTAAATATCAAAGCAATCAATATCAAATCTTATTCAAAGTTTTTAATGTTTTTCCACTGAAAATAAAGAAAATGCAGCGCTTTTTTATTTTCAATATTAGTGAAACTGTTCCGAAACAAGCTAGAAACAAATTTGGGCTGTTGAACAACATCTGTAACATTTGTTTACATCCTGATCTACGCCTAATATCCTTTATATCCTACGTTACAAATAAATCATTTGATTATGTTATTTTAATATAATTATTCGATTTTCGTTATTATTCATTCCCAATTTATAATAGTGACCACTTTAAATCACACTCTAAATAATGTTTTTCTAAAATTCAGTAATTTTTTTAGCATAACATAATGATTTTTAACTTCCCAATGGAAGTTGTAGCAATGAGTCCGATTTTGCGAATTCCGAATTTTGACATATTTCCACATTTCAAGGTCCCCAGAGTCGAATACAATAGTTTTTAAGTAGACGTCTGTGTGTGTGTATGTACGTATGTTTGTATGTTCGTATGTGCGTATGTTTGTATGTTCGTATTATCGTATGTGCGTTCGGAATTATTTTTCGTCTCGATTATCTCGAAAACAAAAAATGATATCGACGTGGGACCAATTGCATTCGACGAATAATTACGCAAATTAGAACTGATTAGATTTTCATTAAAATCGGTGGAGCTGTTTTTATGGAAAATAAAAAAAAACTGAAAAAAAGGTAAACTTTCGGAATTATCTTTCGTCTCGATTATCTCGAAAACAAAAAATGATATCGACGTGGGACCAATTGCATTCGACGAATAATTACGCAACTTAGAACTGATTATATTTTTATTAAAATCGGTAGAGCTGTTTTTTATGGAGAATAAAAAAACTGAAAAAAATGGTAAACTTTCTGAATTATTTTTCGTCTTGATTATCTCGAGAACAAAAAATGATATCAACAAGGAACCAATTGAATTCAACGCATAGTTACGCAACTTACAACAGATTAGATATCCAGCAAAATCGGTCAAGCTGTTTTTTATAGAGAATAAAAAAACTAAAAAAAGTGGTAAACTACCTGAATTTTGTAATTTATAAATTATACTATTTTTAATACAAAATTTTAAGATCTTTTGAATAATATGATTATTGCATGTTAGGAATATTTGTATGAAAAATATGATAAAAATATTTCATAAAAAGAGATAGTTTTAGAAAACAAAAATAGGAATTGAAGAATTTTAAACTTGTGTCAATATGTATTGAGAGAATAGCAAAGAAGACGATATAACAGTGAAAAATCATTGTTATTAATAATCAAGCATTGTTTATAACAATTGAATATTGTTACTAACAAATGAGTATTAAATATAATAATTAAAACTGTTATAAACAATTGAAAATAGCTCTTGTTTATAAAATGATAAGAAAAAGTTTGAAAGAATACGATTGACAAATAGAATATTGTTAATGACAATTACAATTTGTTATAAAAAATTTGAAATCTTTTTTTTGTAATAATTTTAATAATAATAATTATAAAACATGGTATTTTTCCATTCTTTCCACTGGGAAGTTAGTCGTGTGGACCTCTCGGGTCGTACCCAGACCGCTGATATTATTTATTTTACATAATTTAATTCAGCAGTTCTTTTTTAAAAATGGTATTAGAGAAAATATTAATTTCTTTATTACAGCTGTAAGGTATTAGGTATATCTCTAGTAAACAAAATCTTCACACGACCTTTAAAAATTGATGTAGGTATACAAACTAAGCTTATTCGTAGAAAAAAAAGTATGGCCGTTTTAAATTCCTCTCCGCCAATAATACAGACATAAAGAAACTATGCTGACAGTTGATATGTCTCCTGATCCCTTTTTTAGGTAGAAATTTTACACAATACGTTCGTAGAAAAGTCAACAATCTCACAACGCGCGTATCAACTTTGTAGATCATAAATTGAAGTTATTTATTTACATACTGACACTTTTTTGGTACCTCTTTTATCTAAAGAAACAAATCAGATTAGTTGAAATGATGGTGGATTAGGATCGTGATAAAAACCCACATTTATATATTTAAACCAACACGCTAATAACGTTGCCTCACTCATCTTACGCATGACAAAAATAAAAAAATTATATTGACCATATAATTATTAATTAATTAAGTAGTTTTATATTTCAGCTTTGGTTTTTAAACCTTTTAAAAGATAACTATTTTTTTAATTAAGATTTCCGTCAAATTATCATTATTATATTATGCATATTTTTGTCAGTATTTTTTACCTTATATCTATCAATACAATAATTGTAAATCCAAATGCTGAGACATTGTTCGAAGCAGCTAAAGAAGATCAGTATTTTTTTTGTTTTATCCTCACTCAGTAAAAGGATGAAATTTGCCCACCTTTGACTATATATAAACTCATTGATGTTTTTATTGAAGAGTCACGAGTAGATTTATGCAAATTAAACTTTGCTAACAGAATATATCTCTGATGTATCTATCATTCAG
Source organism: Agelastica alni (assembly GCA_950111635.1). NCBI lineage: Eukaryota > Metazoa > Arthropoda > Insecta > Coleoptera > Chrysomelidae > Agelastica > Agelastica alni. Next base: position 43,051,131 of record OX467712.1, on the reverse strand, counting down.
TTGTAAAAAGTGTCAGGAAAATTGATGCTAAAGCAGTTGACAACAATACTAAAACAACTATTATGTTGATTTTTTCTCACGACCTATTGAATTAAAGGGGTTACTGAATAAATATTCTCTCCATTGAAAATAGAGGAAAATAGTTAAAGGCTAAGAAATATCCATAAAAAAAACCCTTCTTATAAAAAGTATAATATGTAAAGAATAAGTAATTTAGTTAATCATATTAAAAAAGTATACTATTATTGAGTGTTAATGTTGTCGTGATAAATATAAGGGATAAATGTTAACAAATAAAAGATAACTAATGATTTTGGTATAAACACGTAAACAAATAATTAAAAAAATATAACTGTGTTTAAGTAAAGCTAAAAGACTAATTCATATTTATGTTAAATAACAAAATATATCTACGCCTACCTACATCATTTCTGTTTTATTTATTTTTTTTGAAATTGTAAATGATATGAGCGCTGAAATCACTTTACGAGGATAAATGGAGCTTACACAGACTGGTTTAACATCAAAAACGGTGTTAGACAAGGATGTGTGGTGTCGCCATGGTTGTTTAAATTATGCATAGACATTTGGATTGAAAATGAATGATTTGATCGTCAAATATTTAAATTCTTAAAGAATTTAAATATTTAGGAGCAATCATAATAGCCGATAATAAAAATGAAAAGGACATAGAATCGAGAATCATGGTACGGAACAAGGCATATTATTCCTTGGCGACGCTGTTAAAATCAAAAATAATTTCAAGAGAAGCGAAAGTAAAAGTCTACAGAACTATAATTCGCCCAACAATATTTTATGGGAGTGAGACATGGACAGTGAATAAACGTGAGGTTACTAGACTGCTGGTACTAGAACGGAAAATCCTGAGGACTATTTTTGGACCTTGTAGAGATGAAATAACAAAAAAATGGACAAGAAGACAGAATCTAGAACTACAGACACTCTATGGAAACGAGGATATAGTGCGCCACATCAAGGTCAATCGCATAAGATGGGCAGGACATGTCCTAAGATCACACTATAAAAGACTCCTTAATATTGCCTTTTGAGAAAGGCCCGAAGGTAGGAGGTCAGTTGGCCGTCCAAGAAAAAGGTGGAAGTATGCAGTAACAACTGACCTACACAAACTGAAAGTACAACAATGGGAGATAACTGCGCAAGACCGACAAGAGTATGGGGGAATAGTAAACGCGGCCAAGAGTTTTAAAGCCATAGAAAAAGATGATCGTCAAATGCCTTTTTAACGCCGATAATTAGCTCATATTAGCATCATCTGGGAAGGAGTTACAGGCGATAGTTAATATTATGTGTGATGCCCTAAAAATCAAAGGGATAAAAGTAAATGTGAGCAAGACGAAAGTAATGGTTTTTGAAAAATAAGAAAGCATGACAAACTGATTAAAGGAGAAAGAGTGGAACAAGTGCATGAGTTTTTATACTTGGGTTCAAAGTTTACTAGAGACGAAAAGTATGACTGCGATATTGAGCAAAGGGTGTTTATGTATACATGTATGTAAATAAAGATAATGTATATAACTACCAGACCCATTGGTTGGCCAACCGATGGGTCGACGAAAAAGAGGCAGACCGAAAATAGAATGGCAGAAGACAATACACAAAGCCATGAGTGAAATGAATTTAACAGTGGACGACTGGAAAGACCGAAGGAGATGGAGATTAGGCGTCGGACAACGTTGCAAGACGTTTTAGAACCGGCTTATGTATAAGTAGAGTTAAAACACTGAGCTGTATGATTACCTAAGTTTAGAAATAAGACTCTCATTAAAATATATATATATATACCTACTAGAATTATTTTCTGGTATTTATAATAATTTTAATAAGTTTCTTATTTCTAAACTATATACTATATACATAATTTAATTAAAGGCATTCTTTTATTTTATTACAGAAAAATAATTAATATTTAATTTAATTATTTTATAGTACTGATTATCGCTTTATATTTTAAAAGTAAAATAGGTTAATGTAATTATGTGTTTATCTAGATACATACGCATTTAATGTTATTTTTAAGCGAGAAAATATTTTGTAATGTTTTCCTTTTATCAATACAAAACTTCCCGGACTATTTTAGTAGATCTACTAAGAGGGTGAACCATTACATCGACCCTCTAAAATATTTTTTGTAAATACGGGTATATCCACCATTGATGTTACCCCAAAATAATTTTCCAGACAGATTCCCCGTAGTCACTTCCTCGTCTATAAATAGAAACCATAAGCCCTTATCTAAGTAAATTCGTCAAATGCCAACGTAGCTTCTAATGTAAATGCCACCAGGGCTGATAAAGGGTTGAGTGTATGTATATGATTCTAAAAAGATATTTTTATTATAGGGGACAAATGTTTTTTATCTACAAAGCTTAATTTAAATTAGTTGTCGTTTACTGTTGTATCTTGATTTGTTATACATACTTAAAGTGGGTCAATTTACTCAACGTTATTAAAATACATGCATGTGTTAAACATATTTCCGAATAAATATTTATTACAAGTAAAGTAAAAATTTAAATATAATATATTTTTAGTAAATTATAAATAAAATAAATATTTTTATTAAGTAAAAAACATGTATTAAAATTACAATTAATACGAGACATAAAACCAAGGAATATTTAAATATTTTATCTACTTAGCTCTATCAAATATTTAAGATATTAAAACACTAACTACCCTCAGTTTTTTTTAGCATTATTATTACACTTTTTATCGATTTAATTATTGAATGTTGTGCAAAAACAAGCGATTGAATTTTTCATAGATAGAAAAAATTACCAAAAATATTGTAACCAACCGTTAACAATAACACTTATCTATAATTATGTTCGTTCATTTTCAATAATATAATGGAACCAGTAAATTAATGTTATTTGCTTGCAATGATTGCAACGCGGATAAATTTGTACAAAAATGATATAAATACTTATAAGGGGATTAAGCAGTCCGAACGCTTTCAGATATAAATTATAATGAAATTGTGCCGTATATCCTTGGAAATGGATCACTATAAATTCATCAGCTTTCGAGAAAATCGCTTTCCAGTGGCGGACACACATGAAACGAAGACTAGTACTTCTGTAAACAATTTAAAGCAAATTGCATTGTGAATTTCTTCATTACTAACTGATTATCCTTGCTTTGCTATGAATGTTAATAATATTCAGTCCAATAACATACAGTTATATAACAATCATATAATATAAAAAAAATTATAAAACATTGACTTTTTCAAGGTTTTTAGTGCCTACTGAGCTTATTATGGGGAGGCTAACCACAGTAGATGTAAGAGGAGAAATGAGTTGAAGGATATGAGGCTTAAAGTGGACACACATCATAAGCCAAGTACTTAAACTTCAATCGTTATAATTGGTCTTCCCAACTCGTACTCATCAGACTGTATCATTACCTCACAAAATGTTACAGATATATTTCGCTAGCAGCTTAAATTTCTCTGCAGGTGGCATATGTGGTAGGTATAGAGGAACATGTGAGCACTGTTCTGTTAATATACCACATGGCCTTGTTGTATAAAACACAGACCGTTGCCTGTTATAACAAATATACCTACTGGTACAACGCTGGTTCGTACTTTTGTTGCATGCGAATCATTACCATACATAAGGTAGACAGAGAGTAACAGATCACGTTTCCTCTGCACCCACAGCCACTATACAGTGACCCCATCATGGACCCTATCATGGAATATAGGTTTTTAATTATATTTATTGATACAGTAGGGGTAGGCAGAGACCGTAGGAGTACCCGCAGAGACCACTTTCTTCCACTTCTTACGGATCTTACTCACATCTTTTGCTTCCTCTACTTTCATCAGTGCTCTCATACATGCTCGTCTGTTGTTGGTGCTCTTGACCTGGCCTTTCTTCAAACCAATGTTCTGATCGAGATATGTTCGCCGAGGTCGACCTCTACCGACTTGTCCACTCACACTCACCTTATAAAATTGTTTCGTCAATCTTCCTTCATCCATCCTTTCTACGTGTCCAAACTATCTAAACATTCTTTTATCTATTTTTGTAACCACATCTTCTTTTACACCACAGCGTTCTTTTATGTCACTATTTTTTACTTTATCCAACCGAGTCACTCCGACTATACTTCTCAGACTACTCATCTCCGCAGCATTAATCCTATTTTCATGCTTCTGCCAAACCCAACATTTACTAGCGTACATAAGTGTGAGAACCAACACACCTCTATGTACAGCCAGTCGTGCCTTTTTTGACACTTTCTGACTGTTCATAATAGTACAAAATAAATTATAAAATAAACCAACAAACTGTTGATAGATAAAATCACAACGATGATAGAATAGAAAACCTATTTAAAACACATTTCTAAATAAAGTTTTTAATATACCTACTTGGGTAACTCACAAAACTTCAAAACCAAAATTAATAAAACATTATGTCAATTCTTTGGCATATACCTGCCATAGCAAAGCCCACTATAAATAGAAACACCTAATTAAAAATCAGTTCGTCACGGATGCTCACTTATTGAGGGATGAAAAGCCCTTAAATTTAGAATTTTATTAAATTACGCATTATTGCACATCTACTTTATACAAATAATCACCATGTAAAGTTTTACTTTTCTGGCCTTTGTCGTTTGTGAGATCACTCAGTCAGTAAGTAAGTAGTGGCTGAAAAATATATTATACAGGGTGTTCTAACAAAAACTTGACCCTTCCAGAAACTCAGAAACCAAGAGTTTTTTTAAAATTTTAAAAAACACGTTAAATTTTATCGGAAGGGGGACAAATTTTTATACAAAATTCATGCCAAATAAAATATAAGTATAACTATATAAACGTGTAATATTAATTTAGTAATATAAATTATTTTTCTTTAAATCATGTCAGAAATTAGTGAGATAACTCATATAAAATTGTTCGAATTTGTTGTGTCCTTTATCCTTTTTGGTAACATTAATAATAGGAAGAAATATTGTGTAACATTTTTTTCGTATTAAACTTATTCGATAATAACATACCACCTTTGGAGCTCCTGATAAAAGATCGGGCCAGGAACACTGCTTGCAGACTAAAGCGTCAGTGGGGAAGGAGAAGCAACGGGATTAGCCACACCAAGATCGAGGCCCTCCACAAACACCCCTTCACAATAAAATCGGACAAAATTTCAAAAACGACCTCGATAGGGAAAAACTATAAAACAAAAATACCAACCAGAGAGACTGAGAAGACAGAGTGACCAACAGCGAGATTGATATTCTTACTAACAGTCGCGCGGCCATTGGGGCCCTCATGAGTAACACCACAACATCATCGGTGGTGTGGGACTGAATGCAAGCCCTCACTGAGTTTGCGACGGTAAACAAAGTCACTCTTACATGGGTTCCTGGGCACAAATGGTATAAATGGCAACGAGGTAGCCGATGAACTGGCAAGAAATGGGACTCTGGTGGAACCAAGAAGCCAGTTGGTCGGATTGCCAATTGCCGAAGCAAAACATTTATTGAAATTATTCCTTGAACAAGAACATATTGCTTAGTGGAACATCAAAACAGCTGATGAAGAGGGCTGACGCACTCTGGACGATGGACCGGAGTAGGGTAAGCAGCACGCTCACAGGACACATCGCACTAAGGGCGCACCTCTTTAAACTTAAGCTGGTGGCCTAGAAAAACTGTCGACTATGCGGAGAAGAGAAGGAGAGCAGTATACACATTCTGTGTCACTGCCCGATTCTATCGGTGTACAGGTATCAAACCTGGGGCCGTATGTTAATGGATCCAAGCGATCTAAATGAGACAGGGATAACAGATATCCTGAAATCAGCGGACTGGAATTCTGATGCCCTGAAGACAAAGCGGTAGTCACAGAGGATCAAAAGATCTAGGTGACATAGGTGCCGAAACCGCAAGATTGTAATGTAATGTGTATTCGATAATTATTATTGCCGGTTTTCCTCAACTTGGGCATCTTTAAAATAAGACAAGAATTTTTGTGACATCTAATTCGTTCTAAAATGCCGAAGATTATTTTTAATAATATAATAACCACACGCCTATGACTCGTTGATTTTCTTACCGCTCAGACCCGCAAAGGTCTACTTTGAAAATATGAGTCACTCTCTTCAATTCTACTATAGTCTTATATTTGACTTCATTTAAGCAATGCAACAATGTAGCAACAACGTAGGAGGTTCAATTCGATTTAATGACAACGTGTATCAATAAACCAAAGTTAAAAGCTTTTGAAAATTACCATTATTTGCCACATTCACAATCGCTTTATAATTCTGAACTATCTTAAAATACACTTTGAACTGCGCAATCCAGCAGCTTGTTTATTTTTAAAATTTTATTTCTTTCGATTATTTTTGCCTATGAAATATATTTTTCCTGAATTATTTAGAGCATTTTTAAAAAAGTCATAGTATTACAATCAACCATAATAAAACTGTTTTTACAAAATAAACGACAAAAATGACCTTAACAAATATTTAACGGTTAATAAAAATAAATTTGGCAAGGAAGATCATCAATGTCCGAAGCAGAAGTTAAAAAAACACTTAAATATTAAATTATTAAATATATATATATATATATATATATATATATATATATATATAAATATATATATATATATATTATTAAATTTTAAACAGTCAATTTAAATTTCTATGAACGTTTAAACATTACGGATGCAATTTTTGTTGTTGGTACGTCACTGATTAAGGATCACTATAAATTCACTAGCCTTTGGGAAAATCTTCTTGCTTGGTTGAAGGAAGTCATTAACCCGAGTTGAACAGATAGCTAAAGCAATTAAAAAGGGACAGCCATGCCCCAGAGGGTCAGTTTCATATGCATAAAAGAGAAAATCGAAATCGCCATCTGAATACGAATCGTGGATCCGTTCGGAAAGTTATAAATTAAATTAATTTATCACAAGAAACGAATGGCGGTATACGGTGTACATTTTTGCTATTACTGTGATTAAATTTATTAGGCAGACCTCGTTAGAGAGGTTGAAAAATATTGCGAGCATTGCACAAATGTTCATGAGCCTCTACTAACAAATATTGAAGATCCTATAACACAAATGTTTCCTCTATTTTTTATTTAAAAACTTTTGTACGATTGCAGCTCTAATTTTTTTTTGTCAAATAATCACTTTATTGAACATTTTATTATATCTGGTCAATCTGGTCAAAATAGACCGATGAAAAATTATATTCTAATCTAAATTAATACTTTAAAGTCTTAAACTAAGGTATACTCAATAGTGTTCCTTAGGTTCTGGCAGATAAGGTTACACTTAACTTACATACATACATAGAGTCACGCCTTTTTCCCATCGGGGTAGGCAGAGACCACTTCCTTCCACTTGCTACGGTTCGTACATACATCTTTTGCTTCCTCTACTTTCATCAGTACTCTCATACATGCTCTTGTTGGTACTCTTGACGTGGCCTTTCTTCAAAACAATGTTGATCTGATCGAGATATGTTCTCCGAGGTCGACCTCTACCGATTTGCCCATTCATACTCGCCTTATAAATTTGTTTCGTCAATCTTCCTTCATCCATCCTTTCTACGTGTCCAAACCATCTAAGCATTTCTTTATCTATCTTTGTGACCACATCTTCTTTTACACCACAGCGTTTTCTTATCTCACTATTCTTAACTTTATCCAACCGAGTCACTCCGGCTATACTTCTCAGACTACTCATCTCCGCAGCATTAATTCTATTTTTATGCCTTTTCTGCCAAACCCAACATTCACTACCATACATAAGTGTAGGAACGAACACACCTCTATGCACCGCCAGACGTGCCTTTTTTGACACTTTCTGGCTATTCATAAAGCTATGCAGTGCCCCATTCATTTGTTTTCCAGCCAATACCCTTAGCTCAATGTCACTGTCATACTTTCCATCTCTAGTAAATTTTGAACCCAGGTACACAAATTCATTAACTTGTTCCACTCTTTCTCCCTCAATCGAAACCCCACAGTTTGTCATGCTTTCTTCTCTTTTAAAAACCATTACTTTCGTTTTGCTCACATTTATTTTCATCCCTTTGATTTTCAGTGAATCATGCATAACATTAACCATCGCCTGCAACTCCTCTTCAGATAACTTAACATGTAAAAATGCACTATGCTCTGCCTTTAACACTTTTACTTCACTAACTCAAATGGTTTAGTCCTTTTAAGCCTTCTTCATATTCCTGTGTTGTCTAGCAGCTGGATTGCTTCGACGTTCACATGTTGATTAAGCCTTTCTTCGTGTCTTTTGGCTAAATTGCTAATAGTTTGTTCAATAGTTTCCATCTTCAGGTCCCTGTGAATATCACTATCACGAATATACCAAGGGGCATCAGCAATGTTCCTTAATACTTTATTTTGGAATCGTTGTATTATATTAAAATTTGTCTGTTTGGTACACCTTCATAGTTGTATACCATAAGTCCATACTGGTTTTAATATTTGCTTGTATAGCAAAAGCTTATTATGTAATAACAAAGAGGAGTTTCTCCCTATTAGCCAATACATTTTCCTATAACTTATACCAAGATCTTTTCTTTTTTTTTAACATGAGCTTTCCAGCGAAGCTTTGCATCGAGCGTTATACCTAGGTATTTTGCTGTGTTTAAAAATGGTACTATGGTATTATTAATATTTACTGGTAAGTATATGTTGACATGGCGAATATGGCGAATTTAAAAAACAAAGGACATGGTCCCCAGGTGGGTAAATCAAAATCCCACCCCTCATCCGAGGGCAGCCTCAAGGAATCTGGGGGAGGCATAAATTCGTATAAGACATACAAGACACATAATAAAAATAAAAATATGATGAGAAAAACAAACCCCAAACACAGGATAAAACTTAAAATTGCATCCTACAACGCCAGAACTCTTTTATCAGAGGGAAAATTAGTGGAAATGGAAATGGAACTGGAGAAGATCACGTGGGATATAGTCGGTATTAGCGAGGTCAGAAGGAAGGGTGAAAACTTACAGAAATTAAAATCCGGCAACACTTTTTACTACTTCGGAGAAGAACAACAATCAGTTGGAGGAGTAGGGTTCCTTATTAATAAAAACGTATCAGAATATATTAGCACTATACAAGCCATATCAACGAGAGTGATATATTTGATACTTCGACTCAATCCAAGATACAGACTAAAAATTATACAAATCTACGCACCAACTTCGGACCACACAGAAGAAGAAATAGATGTACTGTATGACGAAATAACAAAGGCACTAAATCAAGACCATACACATTTCACGATAATATGTGGCGACTTTAATGCCAAAACTGGAATAAAATCTGATCCGTCTGAATTTGCTCTAGGAAATTTTGGCAGCCCGGGCAGAAATCAAAGAGGCGAGACTTTAGTAAACTATCTAATGGAGAACAACCTATTCCAGATGAATAGTTTCTTTTACAAAAAACTTCATAGAAGATGGACGTGGAAGAGCCCGGACGGAAATACACAAAATGAGATCGACTACATAATAAGCGACAAGAAGTACATTATTAAAGATGTGACAGTACTGAATAGATTTACAATAGGAAGCGACCACAGAATGATTAGAGCCCATATTGAGATAAACACTAGGAAAGAGAGAAGTAAAATGATGACAAAAAGAAAAACACAAAACTGGAGACAACGCACGAACGAACAAAAGTTCCAAGAACACATAGACAACACACTAAAAAGAACACCAACGAATGATCTAATTATCCTGAATGACTCAATAATCCACGCAATCGAAGATGCCCAAAAAAAGTTCTGCCCAAGTAACGAGAAAGAAGAACGAATTACCCCAACGACAAAGTCGAAAATGGAAAACAGAAGGTTACTTTTAAAAGATAAAAATTCAAATCATCAGGAAATAAATAAGGCCAACAAAGAAATATCTAAAGCTATCAGAAATGATATCAGGAAATATAAACAAGGAAAAATCATGCAGACTATAGAGAACAATAAAAGTATGAAAGTATTGAGACGCAAACTAACGACAGGTAGACGAGAAATCATAAAGCTGAAAGATAAAAATGGGAAAATAGAATCAAACAGGGAAAAGATGCTAAACATAGTTGAAGAATTCTATCAAACCTTATACAAAAACAAACTAAAGCTAGAACCAGATGAACACGCATCTCTAAAAATTACAAACCAAGGATCTGAGGACATCCCCGAAATCTCTAAGGAAGAAATTATTCACGCCTTGAAGAAAATGAAAAACAATAGAGCACCTGGCAATGATGGAATAGTGATAGAATCCATAAAAAATGGAGGTCCTGCCCTTATTGAGGCAATAGAAAAATTGTTCAATTTATGCCTTCAAAATCAAACCATCCCGAACCAATGGAACAATTCTGTTACTATCCTAATTCATAAAAAGGGCGATATGACAGACCTGGATAACTATAGACCCATTAGCCTTCTCAACCACCTGTACAAACTCTACACCCGTATAATCACCAACAGGCTAGAGAATAAACTGGATTTCTACCAACCTAGAGAACAAGCAGGGTTCCGCTCTGGCTACGGGACTAACGATCATCTGCAATGCATAAAAACCCTCATCGAGAAAACAGTAGAATACAACAAACCGCTTACCCTAATCTTTGTGGACTTTTACAAAGCCTTTGACACCGTTGAATTAGTTTCAATATTACGAGCAATAAAAGAATGCAGAATAGATGGAAGATACTCTAACATTATATACAATATCTACAAAAACGCAACAACAACAATTGACCTGCATACATCGTCAAGGGAAATAAAAATAAAAAGAGGAATCAGGCAGGGCGATACGTTATCCCCAAAACTATTCACTGCGGTCCTGGAACATGTTTTCAAAACTCTGAATTGGGAAAATAAGGGAATTATGATAGATGGGGAAAGACTGAGCCATCTAAGATTTGCGGATGACATAGTTCTAATGGCAGATGACATGCAGGAAGCCAGGGAAATGCTAAAAGATCTACAATGGGCAACACAAAGAGCAGGTTTGGAAATAAATTATAACAAAACAAAAATGTTAACCAACCTAGTACCAAGCGAACCTGTAAAAATAGAAAACAAAATCATCGAAATCACAGAAAAATACACCTACCTTGGCCATGAAATCCGGATCGGCAGGGACAACCAGACGTGCGAACTGTCCAGACGAATATCTCTGGGATGGGCAGCGTACGGAAAGCTTAGGGACATATTTAAATCAGAAATTCCCGTAAGTATGAAAAGGAAGACCTTCAATCAGTGTGTTCTCCCAGTTATGACATACGGGGCTGAAACCCTAACCTTAACAAAAACAATAGTTAAAAAACTACAAGTAGCGCAACGGAAAATGGAGAGATCCATGTTAGGACTTTCCCTTAACGACCGAGTCAGAAACGAGGATATAAGGAGAAAAACGGGGGTAGAGGACATAATAGAGAGAATTACAAAGCAGAAATGGAGATGGGCAGGACACGTGGCTAGAATGAAGGACGGAAGGTGGACAAAGAAAGTTCTGGAGTGGCGACCGAGATCGGATAAGCGAAGCAGGGGTAGACCACCGACACGATGGACAGATGACCTCAAAAGGATAACCACGAACTGGATCGCAGAGGCGCAAAATAGGGAAAGATGGAAATATTTCGAGGAGGCCTACGTTCAGCAATGGACAAGAGAATAAGGCTGGATGATGATGATGATATGTTGACATACTTTATTGGTGAAGTTGACATGTGTAGATTTCGCTTTATTTAATCTGATTTTCCATTTTTTAGTCCAGGTATTTATTCTGTTGACAGCTGTCTGTAGTTTTTTAGTTGCTTCTTCACTATTTTTACCTACTACTAATATAGCTGTAGCAGCTCTTATAACAAAAATTTGTATATTTTATTAACATCATAAATCCTATTAATTTGATAATCAATAAACATGTTTAAGAACTTTATGTTCGTTGAAGCTAGTTTACCTGCATGAAAGGAGTATTACAAAAAATAAATTTAAACTGTAGAGAAATTTGTAACAGCTTTCACAAGACTTCTAAAATAATGAATGCCATTATTTTTTGGATATGTTCAACGAAGTATTAATGATCACAGACTGCAGTATACCTGAAATGTAGCAGCAGTAGTTTTGAAACTTAAGTCCAAGTATAATCAAAGGCTATAATTTTTAAATAGATAATTTGCGAAGAAATTTATTTTCGACATTTAAAAATTTAATAAAAGTAATAAAAAATAATTTATTCATTTATTTATTGTTTCAGCATGTAAAGCTAGTATGATTAGGTATTACTTTGGACTAAACTAATATTATTTATTACCTTATTATTAGGTTCCTGTTAGTGATAGGTTCAACCTGCTTTTTTTTGTATAGCAGTTGCTTTTACTAATGCTATTGTTTTGTCTTAGACAGGCAGCGAATATGCCAAATATTAAAATTCTTTTCTTAATAACCACTTCTCGTCTGGTGCTTCAAGTATGAATTTGGCGACCTAGTCAGCAGTGTGTAACTAACACTTTCTAGTTTGAAAAATGCAGTAGTTTTTGGCAAATTATTAACATGTACATTTTCTTTTACTGCCAGACAACTTTTAAACATTAAAAATTGACTCCGTAAAGTTAAATCTTTTATGGATTTGCTTTGTTCTGACAGATAAACGAGAAGGATATCATCACTTACATTTATAACTTTCTTCTGTTGGCGCCAGTTGCAAAATAGACGATACTGGTTTTCGTATCTCTCACGTGACTTTTTGCGCAATAATTCTGCACTTACTTTTGTCGCTTCACTTAATATTTCTTCCTCTGGAGAAATCATTTTTAAATATTTTCACTAAAAATATCAAAAAATTGTCACAAAACAAGCGTTATTTACCCTGTTGCTAAGGAAACTGTCAATAACATATTATTTTATTTTGACATGCAGATAGACAACTGATGACACTAGCACACGAAACCACTTTCGGAGCGCTACATAGGCTGTACTTACTCGTAAATATAGTGTTTTTAGATTGCTATAATGAAAAATTAGTTTTTAATATTTAATCAATTTTCCTGGTAAAAATTGTTAATTGTTAATTGTACAAAAAAAATACCGTATGGTTTAAAGAGGGAAATAAACTATCAAATGCCTTCAAAACAACTAAGGGTCTCCTCCAAGGATGCTCAACATCACCCACACTATTCAAAATATTTCTACAACAGACACTAAGACCATGGAAGAGAAAATGTGCAGGAATGGGAATACCAATTAGAAATGATCATCTGTATACTCTAAGCTTTGCCGATGATCAAGTAATCATAGCTCAAGATGAGGAGGATTTAGGTTTTATGATGCGGAAACTAGAGGAGGAATATGGGAAAAATGGAGTGGAAATCAACCTCGAAAAGACCCAATATATGTCAACGGCACAAGACAGGATATATCACCTAGAAATAGATGATAACCGACAGATCTCAGGAACAGACAAATTTAAGTACCTAGGGTTTATAATATCAAAAAGTGGAACAACAGAGGAAGAAATAAAAAATAGACTAGGTCAAACTAGGGCATGTATTAATCAATTAAACCCAATATTATGGGATCGCCACATAACCAAGACTAATAAAACGAGAATATTCAATTCAATAGTTCGCAGCATAATGACTTATGGAGCTGAAATGTGGGTGATCAACAAAAAAAACAAAGGGAAGATTGTAGCCACAGAAATGGACTTTTGGAGAAGGAGTTGTGGAGTGAACAGATTAGATCGAATAAGAAATGAGGAGATCAGGAGAAGAATGGAGGTAAAAAAAGACATACTAGAACACATAGAGGAAAAGAAACTAACGTGGTACGGACATGTTAGAAGAACTCCGGAGGATCGCTGGATACACCGGGTAACTGAGTGGAGTCCATTAGGCAGACGAAAGAGAGGTCGACCAAGGCGATCATGGAGAGACGAAGTGGATGAGGCGATGGAATTAAGAAACCTGCAGGACGGAGACTGGCAGGACAAGGACAACTGGAGACAAGGGCTGAAAGCAGGAAGGCAGCGACAGCTGTAGATATCCTGGATTATATATATATATATATATATATAATTGTTAATATTGTCAAAAATAAAATTACTTTACTGTTGGGTAATTCATATTTTTTATCAGACCTTGTATACCTATGACTAAAAAGCAAAACTTTTTATGAAAATTTTTTTTTTTTCGAAAACTGTCATCAAATGTTGACATTTTCGTTCAAATCTCAGTTAGCGAAGTGGCTCTTTTCTGTCACTCAGCTGATGAATACTTTTATGTTCTAGAACGTAAAAGACTTTTAGTTAAATGGGTAATCTGAGAAGTATAGCCGGATGGATAAAGAAATAATGAGATAAGATAACGTTGTGGTGAGAAAGAATATGTGATAACAAAGATATATAAAGGAATGCTCAGATGGTACGCATATCAATCAGATACAAATTGTTATAAAAAAGGCCAGTTTAGGATTACCAGCAAATGACGAGCATATATGAAAGCGTTGATGAAAGTAGAAGAAGCGAAAGACGTGTGTAAGAGACGTAGAAAGTGGAAACAACTGGTCTTTGTCTACCCCTGCGGGAAAAAGGCATAACTATATGTACCTATCTTTGTACATTTAAGTATAAATTAAATACATAAAAATCGTTAATAAAAATGGATTATACATATTACGTAATATTATTTCCATTAAATTTTATTTAACAATAACTAATTTAAAATTATCAGTCATGGTTACAAAGGAAATGGGGTTAATCTTTGGGGCTAATCATTTAAAAAAATATTTGGTTCTTGTATTTTATTGTCCAAGTTAAAGTGTGGAGATTTTAAAACGATTGTTTAAAAAATTATCAAATAAATATTATATTACATAAATAACTAAGTAAATGTAATGAAGTGGTAGATTTTATTAATAGTTTAAGTAGTAAATCATTAACTTGTTAATGTATAGATAAAAAAAATAGATATAATTAGAGAACCCAAGCAAGACGACATTGTAAATGCCACCAAGATTTATGAAAGTGTTTTTCGTATAAGCCATTAGCAGGTCTAAAATGAAAGCATGATTAACTTTGGTTAAAATTAAAGTCAATACTTTTCCATTATATAAAGAAAAAAAATTACTCGTAGATAGGTACCAAAATAAAAAAATTTCTAAAAATTATCGTTCACCAGACATAAGAATGTTCTAAACCATTCCATTAATTATTACTAAATCCGATGATGGTTTTAAAATAGTTAGTAGATTAATAAATAAATTTAAATTTACTTAAATTGGGTGCTTATACCCAGAATATTTTTGTTTACTTTTTTAATGCAAGGTAAAACTCAAACGCAAAAATACAGGCGAGTTTATACAGCAAACAAAATAACATAAAATAAAAAAAAGTTTATACAGATGACTAAAACAAAATAAGAATGAACCAATGAAATCGCAGCTTTTGACAATGACTTATGTGTTTTATGCATAAGAGTACATAATCTCCAAATTGATTTGTTATTTTATTTCAAACGCGGATTTTTTAAATTTTATCATTGTCTAAAATTATCCAACTATATATCTACCATAAAATATTATAATGGATGATGGCATGCTGATAAAGCAGGTATCGACCTTTCCTCAGTTATATGCAAAAACTGTTGAAAAATACAACAGCCGACTGAGAGAAAATGCTTGGCTCACAATTGCTCACATAATGGAGGAAGTGCCAAAAATCAGGGAGCTTTTTTAAATCACTTTTTCTATAGCTGAAGCTTCTGAACACAGACGGAAGCTTTTAAGAAATAAATATACGGGCCATAGATGGAAAATCAAATATACCTCAACAAATAATATTATTAGGTTAGCTTAGGCTGATTGTAAACTCGGAACATTTAGAACAGAAAATATTTGGGCCACGTACATTATCATTCTTTAAACAAAATAAAATAAAATAAGACAAATAATAATTTGGCCATCCTTTGTTCTTATTCTTATTTCTTGCATAAATGCTTTCATAGTTTTGGGCATGTTTATCTTTCTTATTTTGATTTATTTCGTTCCTTATTTTATTTTATTTGCTGTATAAACTCGTAAACACGTACTTAATTAATTATTCAAACATTCTGTAAAGATTACATATAAATATGAGTTTTAAACTTTTTTAATTCCATTCTTATTATAAAAGTTTGGAACTATCGACCAATAATAAACACAACAAGGGTGCTATCTAGCGGCGGTCCTCAAAACTGACACCCTCTTCAAGTCAAGGTCTATTACAGAAACCTCCAGTCGAGAAAGTTACACTGGTCGTTTTATTAGGGTTCTGCACTGGAAGGTCCCATGAAAGTGCCATCTGCGGGTATCAAGCCGAACTTGTTTTGGGGCACTTACTTGAAGAAATCATAAAATTTACTGCACAACCTTTCAGAGTTAATCGATAGGTAAAATCGTACACTAAGAAGAACATGTTTTATCCAAATTTGGGTCAATATATTTTTTTAAAGCGTTCAAATTAGCTTGAGTAGGCATCTAAAATATGATTAATTTCATTGATAAATATTTTAATATTTCCAATAAAAAAAAAATGAGAGAATCTGTTATTCAAGCGATATGCGAGAATCGTAAATTGACACTATAAACAAAAATTGGCAGTCAGTGATTTTTTTGGATTTTCAAATTAGTTGTAGATACTACCTATTTAAAATTAAAATTTCATGATTTGTAAATTAAATTTATTAAATAATAAACAACCTAATAAAAGTGGGCTACCAGCTCCAGCCACTGTAGAACGTGTACATACATGTACGGTGCATTGTTTAAATTGTGTTTTAGTTTAAATAATTATTATTTTAATTGTTTATCTTTTAGGATCACTGTGCAGTACAACAGTGACTAAATATATTAATATTTTTTAATATTATTTCGACCACTGAGAACTGACAGCCAGCTCCGCGATGTTACTTAGCACCTCATGCGTGGAATTCCGATTGACCTATTATACCATCTGAAAGGTCAGAAATTGGTCATAAGAGGTCAGTTGGTTTTATTAATTGGTCAGCTAATATAAATATTTGGTCAATTTAATTAAATATTAAAAAAAATATAATATATATAATCATCATCATCAAACAGCCTGTCTCGTCCACTGCTGAACATAGGCCTTCGTTAACGATCTCCATTTATTTCGATCCTGGGCATCCTGGATCCAATTTGGTGCTACTCTTTTTATGTCATCCGTCCACCGGGTCGGCGGACGACCTCTGTTCCTGAACGCATCTTGCCTAGGTCTCCACTCTATGATCTTTTTGGTCCATCTTTCGTTGGTCATTCTTGCGACATGTCCAGCCCAGTTCCACTTTAAATATGTTATTCGCTGGATTGCATCGGTAACCCCTGTTCTCTGACGTATCCGATCATTCGGAATCTTGTCTCTCAGCGTGACTCCCAACATGGAGCGTTCCATGGCTCGCTGGGCCACTCCTAATTTATTTACCGATTTTCGTGTTAGAGTTAGGGTCTCCGAACCATAAGTCAGAACCGGCAGAACACACTGATCAAACACCTTCCGCTTAAGGCATACGGGGGTTTCGGACTTAAAAATGTGTTTCAGCTTCCCATAGGCGGCCCACGTTAGCCCTATCCTTCTTTTGATTTCGCAGGTTTGATTGTCCCTGCCAATCGTAACATCATGGCCCAGATATCTGTAGGATGTAACTTGGAAGATTTCTTTTCCTTCTACTAAGTAGTTTCGGCTTGGGACTAGATTTGTCATGAAATTTGTTTTCGATAGATTTATTTTAAGCTCAACTTTATGTGAAGCAGATGTTAGTCTCATAAGCAGTTTCTCTGCCTTATCCAAGCTATCTGAAATCAGTACAATATCGTCCGCGAACCGAAGGTGACTGAAATCTTCACCGTTAATATTTATACCCATATTCTCCAACTCGACACTCTTGAACATATACTCCAACAAAGTGGTAAATAGTTTAGGGGAGATTGTGTCGCCTTGTCGTATACCGCGCTGCACTCTGAATCTCTCTGTCTCTTCATGGAGTCTTACGCTCGCTGTTGCATTTTCGTATATATGTTGCAGTATAGCAGAGTATCTGTGGTCTACTCGGCAGTCGGCAAGTGCTTTAAACATCTCACTGTGCTTGATGGAATCAAACGCCTTTTCGTAGTCCACAAATATTAACACGAGTGGCTTGTTGTACTCAACGGACTTCTCGATCAGTGTCTTAATAACTTGCAGATGGTCATTTGTTCCGTATCCGGATCGGAAACCTGCCTGTTCTGTCGGCTGGTAGAAGTCCAATTTCGATGTTAGGCGCTTAGTTAGAATTTTGGTAAACAATTTATAGAGATGAGAAAGCAGGATAATTGGTCAATAGTTCTTCAGGTCGGCAATGTTGCCCTTTTTATGCATGATGATTATGATTGCATTGTTCCAGTTCGTAGGTGTTGTGGTTTCCATAAGACATTTATTTGAATAATTTTGTTATGGCCTTTAACAGTTGTTCTTTATATATATAATATATATATATATATATATATATATATATATATAATAATGAACATTATCAATTAAAACGGCTCTTAATGAATTTACATTTTCTAGAACATTTATTTTCTTCAGAGTTATTTTACAGTTTGCATTATTATTAATAAATTAAATACTAAGCTGATCTTGGGAGTAAAAAATGATAAAAAAGTATTTACCCCACTCTGTCTGGTTCATAGTAAAGAGATGTGCGTAAAAACTCACTGTCCTGTTACAATTAACCGGCCCAAAGCATGCGCGTTGCGACAAAGACAAATTATTTAATTTTTTTAATATTAAATTAAATCGATCAAATATTTATATAAGCTGACCAATTATCAGCGAATGCTTCCCGACCGCGCGTAGGTGCAATTTAATATTTTTTTCGCCAATGAGGCGCTAAAATTTCTCAATGACCTTGAAAAACTTTAACCCTTAATGAAAAAATTTGTAACGCTGATCAATAAATAAAACAAACTGACCATTTATGACCAATTTCTGACCTTTCAGATGGTATAATTGGTCAATCGGAATTCCACTCATGAGGTGCTAAGATAGCGGAGCTCTGACAGCCGCTATCACCATCTCTACATCGAAAACACCCATCTGTCGCTAACGTTGACAATAATGACGTAGACGTAACTGTGGTGACGCAAGTTTTCCCCCTACCAAAAATTGCTCAATGCGTTTAGAAGTTTTCACTTCAAAAATAGTTATTCCTAATCATTTTAGGATCTGCTGCCAACATACAAAGAGGTGTCGTCATCCAATGAAACTCATTCTATAGGTAAATGACTTCTTTAAGATTTTTAATACGTCATTTAGCAATCGATAAACTTTAAGTTTTATCATCATATAATATACAAATTATTTTAATATACGTGGTGGGAAAAACGAAACCATTTGCAGAAACCTCGTCAAAATTTAAAAAAAACACTCCTTTCCGAAATTTTTGAATCCACTGCTTACAATCATAAGCGAGGGTAAAAATTATTTCAAAATTTTTAAATGGCATCAGGCGTCAAATAAGATGTCTTTTAAAAGCTCTGATAATTCTCTTTACAATAGTCCTCCCAATACTTTGAAAAGAAATTATATGTTAAAATTCAAATTATTTTAGTTGCTTACTTACTACTTAATTGATTAAATGTGTAAACTGATGACCACCCACTTTCATACAATAATAAAGATTTTGTTCAAAACGTTCATGCACATTCCGAAGAATTTCCGGAGTAATTCGACGGCACTCGTCAACTATTCTTTGACGCAAATCTTCCAACGACGCTGGTTGGGTTTTATAGATTTTCAGATGTCCCCACAAAAAGAAATCGAGGGGCGATAAATCTGGCGATCGTCGAGGTCATTCAATGCTGCCTCTCCTACAAATCCAATCCCGTAAAAAACGTTGGTCTAAATACTGACTAACAATCGCTGCTTAATGCGGAGGAGCATCGATCTCTTGAAAATAAAAATAATCCTCGTCGTTCTGTGGATTGTTTTCAAAAACACATAGTATTTGTATTTGAAAATAATCCACAGTATGACGAAAATCATTTTTATTTTCAACATTTCGTTCGCATTATGCGGTGATTGTTCGTCAGTAGGTATTTGGCATTGGATTGGGAGAAGAGGCAGCATTAAATGGCCTCCACGATCGCCAGATTTATCGCCCCTCGATTATTTTTTGTGGGGACATCTAAAAAGTAAAATCTTTAAAACAAAACCAGCGTAGTTGGAAGATTTGCGTCAAAGAATCGTTGACGAGTGCCGTCGAATTACTCAGGAAATTCTTCGGAATGTGCGTGAACGTTTTAAACAAAATCTTTATTATTGTATGGAAGCGAGCGGTCATTAGTTTGAACATTTAATCAATTAAGTAGTAAGTAAGCAACTAAAATAATTGGAATTTTTACAGGTAATTTTTTTAAAGTATTGGCAGGAAATGTAAAATTTAAAGACTATTGTATAGAGAATTGTAAGAGCTTTTGAAAGACATCCTATTCGACCCCCGACGCCGTTTAAAAATTGTGGGGCAATTCTTACCCTCGCTTGAGGTTAAAAGTAGTGAAGTCAAAAAAATACCGGAAAATAGTGTCCCCTTTTAATAAAAAATCGACGGGTCTAAGCGTTATTCTAAAATGTCGACGAGGTTCCTGCAAATGGCTCTGTTTCGTTTTCGATTGGCCACCCTGTATAACTGTTTGGTGCTGGGTTAAGTCCTTTTGATCAAGCTACAAAAAATTTAAATTCGGTCCTTTGTTTTATTAAAAATATTTTCAAATTATTTTTAATCTCTTAATTACATGATAATAATAAAATAATTACAAAAATCATATAGGTACCTACCGATTTTAAAACTATTTGAAATGTAAATCTTCTTAACGACTTATTATTTTATAAAATTAAATCTCGTGGTATTACGAATCACCCTGTACATAAATATCTTGATCGCGTTGTAACGGGAACAAAAGCCGCATTTCTGATTTTCAATCAGGATTCTTATCTGTTCGGCCGAGCAATGGCTAAGACATGAATCCTTTGAGCCAAAGCCGCCTATTAGAAGAGATCTTCTACTTGACAGAAATATTTATGACACGGAACCAATGACATTAACAAAATTTACCGCCAGAGGCTGCCATCAATTCCACTCCAACCAATCGCAATAAGAATTCGTAAAGGTGGGAGAAAGACTTCAGAAGAGAGGGGACGAATGATGAGTATTTATTGGTTACTCTTCGGTGACGTCACAGAAGCCATTAGAAATTTACCGGTCCTACGGAGTGTTTCGCCACGCCCACTAGAAACCATCTTTATTTCTCTTGAAGATTTATCTGTTTGTTGAAAATGGTCCAGTTAACGAGGTATTAAGGAATGAAAGACAGAAGCATCATCAAAGTGAAGTAAAACTAATTGATTTATAATTAATTTGTAATTACTGTAAATACTACGCGCATTCTTGCTAAATTACCTACTTGATTGTCCTTTGTCAAATCTGACTCACTCAACAAATTTGCGTGTTTAAACTTTTTTATACCCAAATCACTAAAAAATACACACGGTACGAGCAATTAATATCAATTTATAAACCTAACACACAGTTCACCCAGCACAATTGGTTAATTACAAAAACCTACTTATTAGATAATTAGATATCTAATACACTTGAATTATTTAACAACCTTTTATGAGTATTTATTTATAGGTATTTTTAGCTACTAACGCGTGTATAAATTTGAGTTAGTATTTTTAATTTTTTTTTGGTATCTGCAACCAATCTAGACACTATAACAATTAAAAAAGGTAGGTAAATAAACAAATGAAATAGGTATCCACTAAGCCCTTATCTTCAACCAATTAGGATCCGCCAATCATTTTAAAAACTTTTTAAAAAATTTTAAAATATATAAGGCAGGTATTATCAATTTAATATGTTTACCCAATTAACGTTTGTTTGAAAATAATTGCCAATTAAACTTTTTAGTAAGTATGTAATCCTCTTATTTCTTTAAATCACGTGACGTTATATCTAAAATTCACCGTTATTATTTTTAGACTAAATGTACCGAGGATGAAAAACTTTATAATAAGTACCTATAGTCGAGTCTACAAAGCAGGCGAGACATTTGAAAGTTTATCGCCGAGGAGCATATTACATTTTTTCGTCGACCTCTACATACCTTTATGAAAGTATGAATGTGTTGTATTGTTTTTTGTATAAAATTCGTGATTTCTGGGGGAGTAAATTCAAAGTGGTCGTAGTTGCCCCGATTCCCGCAGCTCCAGAGGAGTGTTACTGATATCCATATCGCTATCACTATCAATTTTTGATTAGGTATTATAAACACTAATATTTACACCACGGTCTTATTCACACGTTAAATCTAATTTAAAAACAGCAAATGACAGTTATTGTCACACGCGCCTATGTTTTTATTAAATAGTAGATTTTTCTTCCGGAAATTAGTACGTAAAATTTTTGTAGAGGTCGACGAAAAAATATATTTCTGTAGGTACCTACTTACTGAACGAAACATTATTTTTCTGTTAAAAATATTAATCTTCTTCTTTATGTGCCGTCTCCTGGACGGTTCGCTATTATCATAACTACTCTCACTTTTAATGCTGCAGCTCTAAACAATCAATAGAACTACAGTTGTACCATTTCTCAGGTTATTTGACCAGGAAATGCTTCTTCTTCCACTGCTTCTTTTTCCCTGTATCTTTTCCTGCATAATATTCTGCAATAATACATATTTCTCTTCTCTCATCACGTTATACTTGAAAACAAGAGTATTCGATCAATGCATACTCCCGATTCTTATGCACGCATGCCAAACGTGAACCATGACTAGACAAACATGGATAAAATAGTAAAGACACAAAGAGCCATGAAAAGGTCAACGCTAGTAGTAACATTGAAAGATAAAAAACAAAACAACTGGATAAGAAACAAAACAAAAGTTAAAAACGCAGGACAACATAAAGCCAGGTTAAAATGGAGCTTCACAGGTCATAACGCCAGACAAAAAGACAACAGATGAAATACCGCTATACAACAATGGGGACCATGGATGGGAAAAAGAACAAGAGGAAGACCCCAGATGACATGGGGAGACGACATCAAAAAGATAGGAAGAACACATTGAAAACGAAAAGCACAAAACAGAAATGATTGGAAAATACTAGGGGAGGCTCAGGTTCAAAACTGGACGAATTAAAGGATAAAGAAGACGAAGAACCGGCTGCAATTTATGAGTTGCATGAGATGACAAAGACGCATTGCGCACTCTTGTATTCTTTTTAACGCGTACCTACCCTTTAAATATTTTGAACTATGTTAGGTTATAATCATCAAATGTCAATTAAAACTAAAACTTTCCAATGTATTTTACAAGTTATAATATTGTTTAAATATCAAATACTTACATAGTATTTGTAAAAGCTTATTTTAGGCACTCCACTATTAACACTTGCAATAACAAAATTACACAACAACGTTTATCTAGCGACTGGTTGAGTCGACAAATTTTACCTGAAGCAAGATATATGAAAGCAAAGTGTGGAGAGCAACCAATAGGTGTTGCTGTGGGGTATATTTTCAAAAGTAGGATCAATACTGCGGAGATAAGTAGTCTGAAAAGTATAACTGGACTGACAAACGGATAAAATGAGGAATAGATTGATAGGGTGTAGCGTGAAAGGAGATGTAGCAACAAAGATAAATAAAGAAATGCTTAATTTGTTCGGATACGTAGAGAGGAGGGGTGAAAATAGATTAACGAAACAGATTTATTTATAAGGCTAGTGTAAATGGGCAAGTCACTTGGTAGAGGTCGACAACGTAGGCGAACGTAAACGATCATATCGAAATTGTTCCGAAGAGAGGAAAAAAGGCGGGATTATGTGTAATAGTAGAATATAAGAGCTGGAGGTTGGAGCTTAACACGCAGAAAACGAAATATTTCCCCATAGGAGCAGAACCGTCCAACTACATCCAACTAGAAATAGACGAGATAGAAGCTTGCAATGAATACACATATCTAGGTGTAAACAGAAAATGATGATAGAGAGATAAAAAAGAAAATAACACAAGCCAGGAGAACCATAGGCTGTCTGAATGGGATATTATGAAGTCGCGAGATAGGAAAGCAACGTAAACATAATATATACGAAGCTTTTATTAAAAGTAGCTTTTGTTATGGCGCAGAGACATGGAGAGTAAAAGAACACAACCGGAAAAAGCTTGGGGCGACTGAAATGGATGCCTTTAGAAGATCACTAGGTAATCCAGAAGCGATAAAGTACGAAATGACGAGATCAGACAACAGTTGATATGGTACAGATATGTTCAAAGGATGGAAGAAACCAGACTGTCGAAAGTAACCATGCAGTGGGTACCACCAAATCGTAGGAAGCGAGGAAGACCCAAGAAAACATGGAAAGAAAGAATAACCAAGGCCATGAGTGCTAGAGATCTGAGAGAAGACCAGTGGAATAATAGAAGCGATAGGAAGTTAGGCATCGGACAACGTCGAAAGACGTTTTAAAACCGATTTATATATATTTTTGTACAATTTGCTTAAATCTAACCCGTTCGTTATAATTTGTCTTCATATAAAAGCTCAACGGTACATAAATTACCTATTTGGGAGGGGATTGTTAAAGACGCAAAATTGGAAAACATTTGAATAGGAGAAATAGGCGCGAATTCAACGTTTAAATCGCGAATAATATTTGCTGTGTGGTAAATGAAGCGACATCTATAGATACCTTAAAGCAATCGTCGAGTGGGGAACCAACAATCTTGTTCAGTTCAACGCCCAGAAAACACAAAGCGCCACGTTTTCCAAGAAAGTGAATTCCTCAAATCATTCCATTACAATGTCCAAAAACAAGTCAATCCATCTCGATTTTGGGAGTCACGGCATCTTATAATATGTCTTGTCATTACCATGTTGCTAACATCGCAAAGTGAGCAAGCCAGAGGCTGGGTTTTCTGTGGAAAGCTAGAAAGTTTTTTACTCCTGATTAACTGTTGACGACGTACAAGGCTCAAATCTGACCTCTACTGGAGTATTGCTTGTACATTTGGGGTTCAGAACCAAAGCATTCTCTTCGTCTCCTAGATTCCATTTAGAAAAGGGCCATTCGGTTGATAAACAGCTCAACTCTCACAGATACCCTTCACCTACTAGAACATAGAAGAAGAGTTGCAGACCAGTCATTACTCTACAGATATTTCCATGGCAGATGCTCCAGAGAAATAAAAACTCTTGTACCACTATTGGCCACATTCGGCCGAAGAACTCGGCACGCTGATCAGTCTCACACATTTACTCTCAAGCTTGACACTACAAGGACCAATCTTCATCAAGAATCCTTCTTTTACAGGGCTGCTACTGAATGGAACAAGCTTCCAAAATCAGTCAAAAAGCGGGTCCACAACCATCTCATTTCTATAATCCATCCCCCTTCTAATAGTCGCAGTGCGGGCCGTCCGCGGCCCAAACGATAGACTTTTTTCAGTAAAAAAAAAACTCCGAAAAGTTTGCGATATGTCAAAAATAAATGTCGTATAAAGAGGCCTTAGAAAACGAGTGCTTTGTCGTGAACATAAAATATTTGTTGCGAGCTTTTCAGTTAATTTATTTGAAATTGGTAAAATTTCTTAAATGTAAAATGACTTAGCCGTACGGGTGGATACGCCCCGTATCTATGCTATTTTTAACTTAAAAGAAATGCCGTTGGCTTTTATTTTAGTCACGTTCAGCAATTACTAATTTTAAATAACGTTTATTCATACCGTCACATGTAATAGACTGTAGTGAATGTATAATAAGAAAAATAATGAAATATTATTCAACCGAAGGCGGCCGACACTGAAACATTGAGTCATACGAATCGCTTAGCATTTTTACCTTCCAAAAAAAAAAATTAAAGAGTAAATTTCACAGTCACTCACAATTTTTAATGCCAATTACGACCGGTACTGAAGCAATGAAAGTGAGATTTCCAATTAACTTTCAACAACTCCCATTATTTTTTACATATTAATGGTATTAAAGTTTTTAAAAATTAAAGGCATGTATAGGAACCTACATTTTAAGAGAAAACTTTTTGTATTAAGGGTGTGACTCTCGTCATCTTCAGTGCTTCACGACCAAGAAGTGATACAAGTGACACAAGTGTATTTAGCTATCACATTTATTTGAACTACAGTATGGTAGACCCAGCTAAGCTAAAAGAAGTTATAATTGCATTACTGAGTGCCTGTTTTAAATTCCTAGAACGCCTTATTCTAAACCGAATTGCTGAGAAGATTTCAGAACACATCCCCGTCGAACAGGCAACACACTGGGCTCACTCTTGAATAATATGCTCTGCAATAGGTCTTTCCAGGTGATTATGGGTCAAACACAAAGCCACACAAAAATCCTAAACAACGGGCTACCACAGGTTTCTGTTCTTGCTCCGATACTTTTTAATCTCTACATTGCGGACATGCCGGATACTACTAGTTTAAAATTCGCCTACGCAGATGATCTGGCCCTTGCTACAAGCCGCAAGACCATGGAGGATACAGAAAGAATCCTAACAAACGATTTGGCTATATTGGGAGCATATTACAAAAAATGGAGACTGACACCAAATCCAAACAAAACAGAGTGCATATGTTTCCATCTCAACAACAAGGAAGCCACA
The DNA here is from genome assembly GCA_950111635.1 of Agelastica alni. Lineage (NCBI taxonomy): Eukaryota > Metazoa > Arthropoda > Insecta > Coleoptera > Chrysomelidae > Agelastica > Agelastica alni. Next base: position 43,024,345 of record OX467712.1, on the reverse strand, counting down.
CGCCAACTGAACATCCACTTTGATGGACACCCTGTGAAACATAACCCAACCCCTTGGTATCACTCTTGATAGGTCACTCACATACAACTCCCACTTGCAAAAAACAGCAGCTAAAGTTCGCACAAGAAACAACGTCATTCAGAAACTATGCGGTACAACGTGGGGATCTACAGCCTCAACCCTGCGAAGTGCGGCTCTCGGACTTGTGTATAGCTCGGCTGAGTATGGCGCTTCCATATGGCTTAATAGTAGTCATACTGGCAAATTAGACGTTCAACTAAACTCTACCATGAGAACAGTCACTGGCTGCATAAAGAGCACCCTGACCCACTGGCTCCCCACTCTCAGCCATATTCCACCACCTCAATTAAGAAGACAAGGAGCTCTAATCCGGGAATATAGAAAAATACTGCATAACGAACAGCTCCCAATCCATAACTACATCCCGGCAGCCTTAAATCCAGACGACCCGTAATAAAAACAGCTAAAACCTTGCTCGACGAGAATTTGACCATCGAGCAAAGATGGGAATCATCATGGAACCGAGCTGTCTCTCCTGAAGTAAGCCAGTACTTGAACACGCATGATAAGCCAGCCGTATTTGACGCATCTGGAAAATCGCTAACCGTATTCGGACAAATCACGGTCTTTTTAGGTACTCACTACATAAATGGGATAAAATTACGGACCCACTGTGTGACTGCGGAAGGAATAACCAGACCATTCAGCATATTGTGGAGGACTTCGAGACCACGGCCTACCCAGGTGTAATTTCTGATTACCTCATACTCCCACATGCGGCGATTCAATGGATTGAAAATCTATCGATAGAGATATAAAATATAGATATAAATGTGTTATTTTATTAATTTTCTTCTTTTATGTTTTTACGTTGTGTACGTGTTTTATATATACACCTTTATATTTTCTTAGTTTTAAACCATGTGTAGCCATACGCTAAATAAATAATAGCTATAAGTCTTATCTAATTGCATCACCTCTTGGTCCTGACTTGTAGTACTAAAGATAACGTGAGTCGAAAGCGCTTTGCAATAAACTTACTTACTTTTAATACAAATTTTTTTCTTTTAATTCTATGCAAGTAAATTCAGCTGTTTCATTTATTTGTACATACATTTTAGCCTAACACTCTTAGCAGATGAACAGCAAGGATTCAGATCGGGCAGATCATGCACAGATGCTGTTTTTGTCATAAGACAGATAACGGAAAAGTCAATTGAATACAAAAGCATACATGTGCTTTATTGATTTGGAAAAAGCGTTCGATCGTGTGCGGTTAAGAGACGTTATACACCTTTTTTGCAACAGGAAAATCCCACATAATCTCATCAAAACCATAGAAAATATAAACACAGCAAATCAGATTCAAGCAAAAATAAATGGGACTACGACCGAACCAATAGCTGCGGCCCAAGGTATTCGACAAGGGGATTCCCTGAGCCCTCTGGCTCTTCAACATCATTATGGACGAAGTAATAGACAAAGTACGTTTACTGAAAGGATACAGAATGGATGACCTTGAAATTACTGTTATATGCTTTGCCGATGACGCAGTACTAGTTGCTGAAAATGAAGACGAGCTGCAGTGACTATTACATCGATTTAACTGCACTGCCAAATTACTTAATATGGTAATATCGGCCCAGAAAACTAAATGCATGACATCAAAAAGCCATTAAGGTGCAAACTGGAAGTTGAAGGCAAAGTTATCCAGCAGGAAATGAAATATAAGTATCTGGGCATAGAGATCTCAGGCTATGGTGATGTTGAGACGGAGGTGGGAGAACAGCAGGATGCCTAAATGGCACAATATGGCGAAATAAAAACATTAAAATAGAAACCAAATCAAGAATTTACAAGGCAATAGTAAGACCAACTATGACATACACGGCAGAAACTCGACCAGACACAGCGAGAACTAAACAACTTCTAGAGACAACCGAAATGAGAGTACTTCGTAGAATAACTGGAAAGACGATCTTGGACAGAGAAAGAAGCGAGAATATAAGAAGGACATGCAATGTAGAAAACATCAATAGCCTTGGCCATGCCACTGATTACCCAAACTTGGACCAGGCCTGGGTAACGCAGCCTTGACCATTCAATTGGAACCCAAGCTTGGGCCGAGACAGGATAACTCAGCCTTGGCCGTGCCAATGATTACCCGAGTTCGGGCCAGGCCTGGGTAGCCTTGCCGTTTAATGGGGACCTAAGCTGAAGCCGTTCGGTTACATACGGCGTGATTCGAGTATTTTCGTTCAACGCCCCATCGTCAGCCATACTTGTTTTCATTACGTGTTAGGTCAATCCGAGCTTCAATTATTCAGTCAATATATTTTTTTGATAAGTTTTCAAGCTACATTTTTTATTATTTATTACTACTAAAAGTAATCATGTCTGCTGCGTACTTTAAAGTTTAAAGTTGGCGTGCTTTAAATAAAACAGAAAAATTTTTAAATAATAAAACTAATTCAGTTGTTTCAATAATCCAAAAGTAGACATCAGCTTTGTAAGTAAGGTTATGTGTAATAATAATTGAAATATGATAGATGTTTTTAAAATTACGTATGATAAGATAAGTTAAAGTAATAAAAACGAATAGCTAGATACTTAGTCCTTTCATTATTATAGAGGTAAATGAAATAAAGTTGTAACTAATTATTTAAGGGTACATAGAATTTAATAGACTTGTCTTACTTTTAGTTTTACTACCATTTCTGGTTTGCATAGTGTATAGGTAACCAGAAAACTTAGTAATACTTATGAGTTATGTTAAGGGCGAAATACTTTTATAATTCCAAATAAATTTACCGGTAAGAAACAGAAACAAATATATTATTAACGATTAACAATTTTATAGACTAGAATAGAATTACGTTATTTGAGAAGTTTATCCATATAACAGTTTTTAAGTTTATTTATTTGTCTAATTAAATAGTATTTAAATATCTGCGCCAGCCTTGAATTAAAAAATCCAAACACTCTAACTCACAGAAGTCTGCGACGAATTATTATACCTTTGGTATTTACATGAAATGATTTATTGATGGGATGTAATGAAGGAGTAAATAAAATATAATGGCCTATAAACACATAAGAAAACAAAGCTAATATTTTACTCTGTTTTAAACTACTTACTAACCAGGGCAACAAACATCATTTATGACATAATTTAGAGACATTGTAGGTCAGTTATAGTACTTTTACTTTCGTACTGTGTAAATACTAAATGGACACCGATATAATTTAAGTAAAATATACTTGTAAACAAATAAAAAGCTCGAAATGGCTTCCATAAAAATACTAGTTGGCGCGTTGGAATTTACACCTCACCAAGTGATTCACCTGATGGGAAGTAATAACCATCTTCAGGTAACGAATAATCAGAATAATTAACGAGCGTTGGGTGCTAATTGGTTTGTAATAAAACAAAGATAAGACCATAAAGAGTGGAATTTTGCTACGTTTACTGACTTTCAAAAAAAATCCGAACACCTAATAGGAGTGGGTCTGACACGGTTACTTATGCATTTAATAACTCGAGAAATGCTTAAAACTAAATGATTTATTGTATCGTAAGAAATTTGATTTCGAGCTTCTTAAATTTGGTGACGATGTTAATTAGGTTATTTGGTGGTTGGGATCAATTACCTAGTGGATTGTAGATCAAATTCCACAAATATTCGTTTAGGGAAAAGTCTGTGGAGCGAGAAGGCTATGGAAGCAAGGTTACGTTATTTTCTTGTTAGAAACTAGTAGTAACCCTGCTATATAAGGACATGCATTGTTTTGATAGAAAAGTGGTTAAATTATCCCTTGTGGGCATGGCAGTTCAACAGGCTTCAACGGGGCGAGTGACAGTGCGCATTTAGGTTAGGTTAGGTTAAAACACAGACACTAAGACCATGAAAGAGAAAATGTGCAGGAATGGGAATACCAATTAGAAATGATCATCTGTATACTCTAAGCTTTGCCGATGATCAAGTAATCATAGCTCAAGATGAGGAGGATTTAGGTTTTATGATGCGGAAACTAGAGGAGGAATATGGGAAAAATGGAGTGGAAATCAACCTCGAAAAGACCCAATATATGTCAACGGCACAAGACAGGATATATCACCTAGAAATAGATGATAACCGACAGATCTCAGGAACAGACAAATTTAAGTACCTAGGGTTTATAATATCAAAAAGTGGAACAACAGAGGAAGAAATAAAAAATAGACTAGGTCAAACTAGGGCATGTATTAATCAATTAAACCCAATATTATGGGATCGCCACATAACCAAGACTAATAAAACGAGAATATTCAATTCAATAGTTCGCAGCATAATGACTTATGGAGCTGAAATGTGGGTGATCAACAAAAAAAACAAAGGGAAGATTGTAGCCACAGAAATGGACTTTTGGAGAAGGAGTTGTGGAGTGAACAGATTAGATCGAATAAGAAATGAGGAGATCAGGAGAAGAATGGAGGTAAAAAAAGACATACTAGAACACATAGAGGAAAAGAAACTAACGTGGTACGGACATGTTAGAAGAACTCCGGAGGATCGCTGGATACACCGGGTAACTGAGTGGAGTCCATTAGGCAGACGAAAGAGAGGTCGACCAAGGCGATCATGGAGAGACGAAGTGGATGAGGCGATGGAATTAAGAAACCTGCAGGACGGAGACTGGCAGGACAAGGACAACTGGAGACAAGGGCTGAAAGCAGGAAGGCAGCGACAGATGTAGATATCCTGGATTATATATATATAGGTTAAAACGGCGGTTCGGAGAAAACCCACTTAGGCCTTCTGGCCCGTTGTGATACCGTGACGACGGTGCCTTCCCCCTCTACCGTGAGAACCAGTTGGAACTTTTAATAAAAAGTGTAAAGTCTTGATGCTAACTGAATTAAGAACAGATAACTCATCAAAGTTCGGTAGCCCTAGTATAGAAAGCCTTTTTCTGCCTGGGGCAGGGCAGTGGCAGAGACGATGTACCACCATTGTTTCCCTTCTTTTCCTCATCGTGACAGCTTTTGCAGAAGTCGTGTCGTAACTCTGCGATTCCCATGCGCCGTGCATGGGATCCATCTGCCCGGTGTCCTGTTATGGTTGCGATCGCATTTCCAATGGACTCTCTGGATAGAGTTAAAACATCAGTGGTTCGACGTAGATCTAGTTTAGGCCAAATCTGTTTCAATGATGTGCATGTGAGTTTATTTTGCCACCTTAAGTTGGCTTTTAAAACTACTTTGCTGTGCAGGAGAAACTGGCAGTTTGCAATCGGTATTCCTTGCTAAGATAAGGTAAAGCTGGGAGAGTGGTGCCCTCTCTTGCTAGATCGTCCGCCTTACAGTTGCCTGGTATGTCCCTGTGTCAGGGTACCAAGACAATGTGAACTCCAAACTTAGCTGCTAGCTCATTTAGGGTGGCTTACTTAGTTCAGTAATTTGATAGCAGCCTGCCTGTCGCAAAGAATGGATATCTCGCTGAACTTTTGTTCATTGCAGGGTGTCCAGACAGGTGCCTTGGTAATGGCTGTCATTTCGGCTTGATACACACTACAGTAATCAGGCAAACGAAACGACAGGCTAAGTAAGGGGTCTTCTGAGAAAAAACCGCAACCTACTCTCTCCTTTAGTTAAGATCCATCCGTATGGAATACTGCGCCCTGAGGTTTAACTAGATTCTCGACCCAATCTTCTCTGGTAGGGTTTTCCAGGGATAGGTCACGTTCGAACATAGGGGCAGGTTTAGGGTAGTCAGTGTTTTTTGTGCACAGGTCGTATTCTCTTAGGATTCTAGAGTGACCATAGTGCGTTTCGGTCCATGGAGACACAGCATTGAGTCTGAGAGCCGCACTAGCTGCGCATTTTTTTCCAAACAGATCTACCGGTAGTAGATGTAGAATCGTTTCAAGGGCTTTTGTTGGAGTAGTCCGTAAACAACCTGTGATCAGCACCTTTGTTTTCTAATTATTTACTTTTATCAGCAATAAATAGTTTTATTTTTGTTGAATCTTATTAAACTGTTTCGATGAATACCTAATTGATATTAATCTTTGAAGATAGAGTAAAAATTTTACAATTTGTATACCTAGATGACGCACTCGCATTATTTATTTAAAGCCATTGGAATGGCGGTAGACAAAAATCGCTACTGATCCCTTGTAAATTTTGGGTTGAATTTTTGACCTGAAAGGGTATATCTTAAAATCACCACTACAAATTTTATTGCCCTTAGGTATAATTTTAGCTTTAACCGGGCACTTGTTTAATTTTTCAAAACAATATGTTCCTACTTTTAAAACAAGTTACGATTATGTATTTGAGACAGTAAAAGTAAAAAAGTTAGCCTAACCTAACCTAACGTCCTAACCTAACACCAACAACAGGTGTCAAAATACAATGATTATCCCTGCACATATTTATATCTTCTCTTCTTTTCTTTTATCTTTATTTTAGGCGAGTTGTCTGTTCTAACTTCGTCACCATGCCTGTTCAGGTGTCAAATTACCACTCCATATTTTTCTAGGTCTGCCTATGCTTTTGTGACCTAATGGTGATTTGTCGAGTGCAATTTTTACGATTATTATGTTGTCCATCCGGTTGATGTGTTGATTCCATTCATTTTTTTCTTCCCAGTAGCCAGCGATTCACATCGTCCTCCCCGCACGTTCTCCTAATATTCTTGTTTCGTTCTTTGTCCAGCAGTGTTTTTCCGGCGATCCTTCGAAGTATTTTCATTTTAGTTATATATTCTTATATGTTTATTTAGCCAGATTGCGTTGTTAAGACAAGCTGCTATTCTAGCCGGTTTGTTGGTCTGATCGCGTACTTCGGCCTCCACGTCCCCATATCCAGATATCTCCACGGCGAGGTACTTGAATTTCGGTTCTTGGTGGATGATTTTTCCATCGACAGCCAGCTTGCATCTTAACGGGATTTTTGATGTTGACAAGCATTTTGTTTTACCTGTCGATATGTTTATATTAAGTGATTTTGCTGTTCGGTTAAAAACATGAAATTTTTTTTTTCTTCTTAAGGTGCCATGATCGCTTGTCGATCGTAGGCTCTTATATTGCACAGCATATTAACAATCATAGTCTTATTTACAGCTGCGCGAAATAATTCGCTGGTAGTTATTAAAAACCACTGGCGTAGATTTTTAAGCCAGGAAGTAGTACGCCCACACTTCTTTTTCCCATGATTTTGCCTTGTATAACAAGGTGTTGTACTTTTCTGAGTGACGCATTATATGACCGAAGTATTCCAATTTACGTCGTTTAACCGTGTTCACGACTTCTTAACTTTTTTTTAAGAGTTGCAATACTTTTTCGTTTGTGACTCTATCTACTCAGCTGATCAAGGTCCATGCCTCAACCCCGTAAAGCAATACTGGAAATATATAACAGCGAACCATTCTCATGCGAAGTTCCAAATTGAGATCATGAGTATGCAAAGTATCTTTTTCTAAATTTCATAAAATTTGTTCGTTCTTTAGCAATTCTACTTTTGATTTCTGTACTAGTATTCCAGTTTTCGTTAATATTAGTACCCAGATATACCAGCTGACTTACGCGTTCAATTGAATCGTTACCAATTGTAACGTTTTAGTGATTATTATATACGACTACTTGTTTACTAATAACTATAAACTTTGTTTTCTCTGCGTTCAGTTTGAGCCCATATAACGCGCAGATCGCAAACATTCGTCCAACAACGCTTGAAGGTGTTCAAATGACCCTGTCGCTAACAAGGTGTCATCTGCGTACCTAATATTATTCATAAGCACGCCATTAATGAGTATGCCTTCTTTAGCTTGTTCTAACACTTCCTCAAGGATTGTTTCAGCATACAGATTAAAACAAAAGTGGGGACAATATACAGCCCTGTCGAACTCCACGCTTGATCTCTACTTCTTCGGAGTATTGATTTCCAACCCTGACACAGGCAGCCTGACCCCAATACAAATTTACGATGAGTCTAATGTCATTACCATCTAGACTGAAGTTTTTGTACATCCTCTTTACTCTCTGCGATCAGGACTGCGTCGTCAGCCCAATATTTTAATCTCCCTGTCGCCCATTCTGTAGCCTCTTAGCTTGTGTACCTTTTTGATTATTTCATCCATGACGATATTAAAAAGAAATGGACCTAACGAGTCTCCCTTTCCAATTCCCTTCTCGATCAGTATTGTTAACTTTAGCTTGAGCGGAATTTGCCGTGTATATATTTTCGATAGTTTTTATCAGATATTTTCCTATAATTATAAGAGCCATTAAAAGATACATAAACGCCCGTGGCGATTCTCGACCAAGGGTGTCTAGGTACCCGTGAAAGCCGTGGAGATTTTAGGATGTGAATTTAAGGCGTAGTAATTTCGGTAATGATTTTGGAAAACACCGATTGGAATATCGTTTCAGTAACTATACATAAATCTTTATTTGTTTTGGTAAACTTCTGCTTTTCTACCTGCATTTTTTTCGCACTTCAATAAAAATGCGAAGTGCCAAAACAAGTGTAACTCTACCTATACCTGTAATAAATTCCACAAAAAAACCAACTTGGAGAGACACAATCGAGACGAGATAAAATAATTAAAAAACATTCCTAAATGTTTGTATTTAAAAACTTAAAGTTAACAAGATGTATTATGTCTTTCGTTATTAAAATTCAGTTTTTTAGGTACACTTATCATTAGCAGTTTATTTACTCGTAATTTTATGAACAGAAATATGAAATGGCTTTAAAACTGGTTGTTTAACCAAATAATTAATTAGTCTTAGATTTATGTCTGGTATTACTTGAAAATAAGCTAATGTAAAATGATCCCATATCCAATAATTAAGTTACTCTGTAGCTTAAATTTTTTTCAAAGAAATATATATAGATACAATGTAAAAATTTGTGGGGATGCAGCTATGTTTAAATGAAATTCTTTTTACTTTTTGTAAAAGCTTTCGAAATTAATTTATTTCTTCTTCAAATTTTTTAAAAAATACTTACAGTATATGAGTAAAAGATAAAATAACATTCAGAAAATATAATATTTTTTGGCAGTACTTAACTTGAAAAGTCAATATGAAATTACCCATACAAAGTATTTTTTAATTTAATTTGCAATTAAGAAAAAGAAATATTTAAAGTACTTTTGTCGTATCAAATAAATTTTCTATCTTCATCAGTGCTTTCATACGAGCTCGTCAATTGCTGGTACTCTTAAACTGGCTTTTCTTCAAAACAATTTCGATCTGATCAATATACGTCTGCCTAGGTCGACCTATACCGACATGCCCATTCACAGTCCAAGTGAGTCTACGTGTTCAAACCAGCATTTCTTTATTTACCTTTGTTATCACATCTTCTGTCAAACCCCAGCGTTCCTTTATCTCACTATTCCTCACTTTACCCATTGTCATTCTAGTTATACTTCTTAAACTACTCATCTTCACAGCACTGATCCTACTTTCATGCTTCTTCTGCCAAACCAAACGTTCACTACCATACATACATAAGTGTAAGGACTAGCACCCCCCTATGCACAGCAAGTCATACTTTTTTTGACACCTTATGGCTGCTTTTAAAGTTATGCATGTACCAGTTCATTGTCTCCCTGCCATCACCCTCAATATGACAGTCATACTTTTCCTCTCTCGTAAACTTTGAACCCAAGTATACAAATTCATTTACTTGTTTAACTCTTTTACATTAACTTTTATCTCTTTGATTTTTGGGGCATCATGCATAATACTAACCATCGCCTGCAACTCCTCTTCAAATGACGCGTCTTCTTCTGGTGCCCTGTCTGTCTTCAGACGTTGGCTATCATCGTGCTTATGATTTCCTGAAATCTTTCCCTATCGGCTGCCGCACGAAATAGCTCTTCGGCCGAAAGACCACACCATTGCCTGATATTGCGTAGCCAGAACAGCTTTTTTCGTCCTATCCACCTTTTACCTTCCACTTTTCCCTGTATTATGAGGCGCAGTAGCTGATATTTAGATCCTCTGATTATGTGTCCAAAGTACTCCGTTTTTCTCCTCTTTATGGTGTTTAGCAGTTGCCGTTCCGTGTCCATTATTCTGGGGACATCCTCATTGGTAGTATGCGAGACCTACGATATTTTTAAAATCCGGCGGTAGCATCACGTTTCAAATGCTTCTATTCTATTTACCGTTGTGTCCACGTCTCGCAACCATAAAGTAGGACAGACCACGCATAACATCTTAAGACCCTTTTACGAAGATGCATTGACAGATTTCTATTACATAAAACTGGTTTCCATGTCTTAAAGGCCTTGCGTGATATTTCAATCCGTGTTATCTCTTCATCAGAGTCCGCATTCGCATTAAGCCAGCTGCCCAGATATTTAAAATGGTGTGCGCATTCTATCTTTTGAGACCTCTCCGACGACTTGCTTCGTTCACTAGATTTACCAATGTTTGGAGGTCTTCCAGATTCTCTGCCAGAATGGCTGTATCGTCAGCGTATCTAATATTGTTGATTGTTTCTCCGTCGAGTCTTACACCCTCTTGTCTGTCATCTAAAGCTTTCTTAAATATTTCTTCTGAGTATAGTTTAAATAGGCTCGGCGATAGAACCTAATCATCGGCGTAAAGGAAGCATTTGACGATCAGATCAATCATTATCAATCCATACGCACTTTTTTTTAAATCTTTTAAACTACTGTATATGATTTTATAAAATGTATTATCTATGTGGTATTTTACGAATAAAACAATTTTTTTTTACTTTTTTTAATTTAAAGAATCACACTTGTACATCATATATAAGTTATTGTATCCACATTAAAAAGGTTTTTAAACAAAAAAATATAGTTTAAGAGTATAAAATAGCTACCAACTGTCGGGTAAATTCTTCCGACGGATGCTATGAGAAAAGAAAAAGTTCTTCGGCTTATTAAAAAAAGTTGAAAATGATTTTCAAATGCACACCTTGCACCTAACTGATAATTTGTGACAGGTAGAAATCTTCACTTTTGAAGTGGTAGTGTTTATATATCGTATTAAAGTTAGGTGGTAAAGGTAAGCTGAAAGCAGTTTTCAAATATTTAAGTAAAGCATTTCTTCACAAGTTCAGGGAACAAGTTGACAAAAAAAATGTAAAATTTCACTTCCTGTACCCACTCCAACACGAACACGTTGTTGATTTTAATTGGTGTTAAAGAAATAAGGTAAGTTTTATTTTTTTAATTAACAATTTCCTATTGCATCCAAATAAGAATTATATTTTCAAAATAAATTTTGTGGTATAAATAATATTTAAATCACAAATTATGATTTAAATTATTTCAAAAATGTTCAAAATATTTTAAAAATTTGCAAATAAGTTTGATTTGTTTGATTCCCCTATATAGGCATAGACCACTTCTTTCCACTTGCTACGGTTCTTACACACGTCGTTCGCTTTTATAATTTCATCAGCGCTTTCATACATGCTCGTCGATATCTGGCACTCTTGACCTGGCCTATCTTCAAAACAATTTCGATCTGATCGAGACACGTTCATCTAGGTCGTCTTCATCCGACTTATAAATATTTTTCGTCAATCTTCTGTCATTCATACTCTCTACGTCTCCAAATCATCTAAGCATTCATTTACCTAAATTTATTGCTACATCTTCTTTCACACGACAGGTTTCCCTTATCACACTATTCCTCACTTTATTCATCAGAGTTACTTCAGCTATATTTCTCAGAATACTCCGTAGGATTGATATTACTTTCATGCTTTCACTGCCAAACTCAACATTCACGACCAAACATAAGTGTAGTGACCAGCATTCCTGTATACACAGCCAATCGTGACTTTTTTGACACGTTTTGGCTGCGCATAAAGTTATGCAGCGAATCATTTATTCGTTTCCCTGCCAGTACCCTTCGCTCAATATGAAAATCATACTTTCCCTCTTTCGTAAACTTTGAACCCAAGTATACCTCACTTGTTCCACTCTTTCTCCTTCAATTAGCACCTCGCATGTTGTCAAGCATTTTCTTTTTTTGAAAACCATTATTTTGTTTTGCTTGCTTTCACTTTCATCTCTCTGATTTTTGGGGCATCATTTTTTTATACACCACAAAATTTTAAATTATTATTTAAAAAAAAAAGATCTTTTATAATTGTACACTATTTTAGTTCATTAGGTACACCCAGAGAATTTATGGGGATTATTTTCTTAGCCTGCTTAGGAAATAAGAATAATTATTCAAGATATTTTGATTACACCAAACTTTAAACATATTTTAACATGGGATTAGGTATGCATTGAATTAAAAAAACTTTAGGATTTATCAGAATTTAATTTTAAATTTTCCAAACTGTAGGAAATATTTGATACCTACTTGTAGGTAGTAAAAAAAAATATTGAAATGTTTAAAATGCAGAACAAGTATATGTTAAAGTTAAATAGGTACACTTTAATCAAGGATTACAAAACATACCTAGTTTTTTAGTATACATATTCGTGTTATTGTTTTTTTTATATCTATTTTTTTATAAAATGCATAAAAGCAATGACCAATCAGCTTGGATAGGCATAAATTAAATTTGCGTTTTACAAACATAATTAACCCAAAAAAAGAAATTTAACTAAAGACGTTATAATACTATTAGTTTGATAAGTTAAAATGGCAGAAAAATCAGTTTATTAAAAATTAGTTCGGAGCTAACAATGTGTAGGTAGGTATAGGTACCTAGATGATAAAATAAAAAATACAATATCGTGTTAATTACACAGAGAATATGGCGACCTGCTTAAACTTTTGGGTAATATTTTGGTTTTCTTAAAAGTGTGTAATATGGATATTTCAGATAAATAAATAATTAAAATATAACATAAATTATTAAAATTTTATGCAAACAATGTAAACTATTATTTTCCATTAGTTGTGGTACGTTAATTTCAAGTAAAAGTAAATTCAAATTAAAACTTTAACATAATCCATAGTTTATTTGAAGTTACCTAATCATTTACCTACTTTTATAATTAACAAATTAGTTGGACAGAAGTAAAAATAATTTTAAAACCATTCAACTGATGAAGATATTTACAATTACTTGTAATGCAAAAATATTTTCCAAACGGTTTCACGATGTTATGCCAAATGTCTTTCTTATTACTTTTAACTACTAGTTAGTTATTTAAAAATATGTGTCAGACTATTTCGTACTTAATACTTGCGATTAAATTTTAATTTTTAATTAACTTTGACTAACAACTAATTAGTATTTAATATAAGTGTTAATATCAGCAAAATATTTAATGGAATAATAAAAATAAATTAACACTCACGTTTTTTACATAGTTACAATATTTTTTTACCCTTACAGTTTTATTAATAACCGTTATATTTTAACTTAAAAATACTCCTTTTATAAAATCTAAACAAATTTGTGCTTAAGTGACATAAAATGAAAAATCTATAAGAAATCTAAAAACGTTAAATATAACCATAAATATTATACACACATACATACAGTCACGACTTTTTCCCGTAGGGGTAAGCAATTGCTACGGTTCTTACACACGTCTTTCGCTTCTTCTACTTTCAACAGCGCTTTCATACATGCTCATCCGTTGCTGGTACTCTTGACCTGACCTTTCTTAAAAATAATTCGATCTGATCAAGATAAGTTTGTCTAGTTCAACCTCCACCAAATTGTCCATTCGCACTCGTCTTATAAATCTTCCTTCATCTATCCTCTCTTCGTGTCCAAACCATCTAAGCATTTCTTCATCTATCTTTGTTACTTCATCTTTTTTCACACCACAGCGTTACCATATATACATACATACATATAGTCACGCCTTTCTCCCGTAGGGGTAGGCAGAGACCACTTCCTTCCACTTGTTAAGGTTCTTACACACATCCTTCGCCTCTTTTACTTTCATCAGGGCTCTTATGCATGCTCGTCGGTTGTTGGTACTCTTCACCTGGCCTTTCTTCAAAACAATGTTGATCTGATCGAGATATGTTCGTCGAGGTCGACCTTTACCAACTTGTCCATTCACACTTGCCTTATAAATTTGTTTCGTCTATCCTTTTTACATGTCTAAACCATCCAACCATTCCTTTATCTATTTTTGTAACAACATCTTCTTTTACACCACAGCGTTCTCTTGTCTCATTATTTTTTACTTTATCCAACCAAGTCACTCCAGCTTTACTGCTCAGACTACTCATCTCCGCAGCATTAATCCTATTTTCATGCTTCTTCTGTCAAACCCAACATAAGATAAGCTAGTCGTGTCTTTTTGAAGTATAACTTCTTTGTGATTTCAAAATCAATAAAACGATAAAAAGGTCACAAAAAAGAGACAAACATAAAACTATTGGATTGCGAGAGAATGAGATAGAATACATTATACAGCGTTATTGGTTTTCTCTTTGTACGGTGCTTCGTACGTTGCCTTCCCACTCTTTTTTAAATGTTTTACATAGGCGTATGTTGAAAGATATTTGTTACAAATGTTTTGTGTACAAAGTCTTTTATTTGTTTCACTCTTTCTCCTTCAATCGGAACCTTCCAGTTTGTCATACTTTCTTCTTTTTCATCGCCAGCAACTCCTCCTCAGATGATGATAATATGACGGCATTTGACGATCAAATCATTCTTTCTTAATCTATACGTACTCGTTTTCATATCTTTCAAACAACCATCTATGAATAAATTAAGCCCATAGGTCGTATACGAGTAAATTTTAAAAAAGTATTGAATTTTTTTGGCACCCACAAAAGTCTTAATATTTAAGTACTTTTTTTATGAAGGCAATAAATCATTTTTTTGAAATAACTCATATTTGATCGATTTATTGTCTTATTTTACACTTCTAAGTAATAGAAATGTGGTTTTTATCTAATAATAATTGTTATTATATTTTAAAATTTCTTTTAATCACATCGTTTTTTATTTAACACCATTTTAATGACCTACACAGAGACTTGGACATTGAAACTGTTAGTAAAACCATCAAGAAGTTTGCAAGGAGACACAAGCAGCGACTCCTACACCACACCAAGTTTGAGGTAATCCAGCTCCTGGACAACGTGAACTTCAAGAGAAGACTCAAGAGGACCAAACCTTTCAAGTTAGTTTAGTGTATAGTGTTAGCAAAAAGCAGAGCACATTGCGGCTAGTATGCACAATAATATTGGCACAGATTATGGACGAACAGATGCGAAAGTTGAGGGAGAAAGCCTTACGGCGAGAGAGAGGAACATTCCAACCAATTTAAATATCCTCTTGTGTATTTAAAGAGCTTTCGTGTGCGTAAGCTTCGATCACACAAAAACGTTATTAAATAATTTGAGCAACGAAAGTGGCAACAATGCAATCAAACCCATTTAAACCTAAGGATTACTAAAGCAAAAGACCTCAGTTAAGTTTGTAAAAAGTAGAATAAGTTAAAATTAAATTACTTGTTGATCTATTTTGATCAGATCGTAGTAACAATTAAATATCCCAAAAGAAGATATTTTATTAAAAAAAAATTAATTGAATGAGTTTTCTTATTAGTAAAATAATTTTAGATGTCAGCAATGTAGGTTTAAACTACTAACAATTTAAAAAATATAGCATTTTTAATTTTTGCGTTAAGAGGATATACAATTATAAACTAGAGATTTATAATTGTTAATACGGGTAATCAGTGGTTTTTATTACCCATATTACTTGGATTTTATAAAAACGATCTTATTTACATCCAGCATTTCATATTTATTAGTAATAATTTTTATAGGCCAATAAATATAATTTGACAGTACATTAAATTTTTTATTTGATTTAAATGTTTCTTCCGCAAGTGGTATGTTTAATTTACTTTAAAAAAAAATTGAACTGCATGCCTAATTTTTTAATTATACTGTATATGAAACATTGGCCAGACAAGGTTAATCAAAATAAATAATATATGAGTATTATATGGCGTAGAATATTAATATAATTTTTTAAATATAATAAAAACCATATCCATTCAAACAAATATGTATTAAATAATAAGTAAAGCAACTAAACCAGAGGTGTGTATCAATTGTAAAAACAAATAAAAACAAAACAAACAATTTCTGTTTGATATTACAATTTTTGAAAACCTACGATACGATATTATACAGTATTAAATAATTGTGAAACTGTCTATAAAAATAAAATTTAATAATCATTGATAAAATAATAAATAGCCTACTTTAATTAACCACAATATATTAATAACAGATAATAATCAATAAATAATACTTAATATTTTATTTGGCAAATGAAACAAAATTTTAAATGAATTTATGGCTATTTGATAACAATAATAGGTCGTTAAATACAATATAGGTAAAAGTCGAAATCTACCTACATAGAGGGTGGCCAACCGAAAACGAAACAAAGCCATTTGCAATAACCTCGTTAACATTTTAGACAAAACGCTCAGATCCGTCGATTTTGGATTAAAGGGGGACACACTTTTCCAGTATTTTTGACTCTACTACTTTTAACCCCAAGAGAGGGTAAGAATTACCACAACATTTTTAAATAGCATTGGGGTTCGAATAAGATGTCTTTCAAAAGCTCTGACAATTCTTTTTACAAAGGTTTTTAAATTTTAGATTTTCTCCCAATACTTTGAAAAAAATTACATTTTAAAATTCCAACTATTTTAGTTGCTTACTTACTACTTAATTGATAATATGTTTCCCTGATGCCCGCCCGCTTCCATACAACAATAAAGATTTTGTTCAAAACGTTCACGCACATTCCGAAGATTTTCCGGAGTAATTCGACGGCACTCGTTAACGTTTCTTTGACGCAAATATTTCAATGACGCTGGTTATGTTTTATAGATTTTACTTTTTAGATGTCCCTACAAAAAAAAATCGTCCATATGTATGAAATAAATTCATTTTTAATATTATTTATTTGTTAAAAAAAACTAAAACAGGTCGATTTTTATAGACAATTTGACAATTTAGAGTATGAAAATATAACCACCTTCTTGCACCCCTCAAACATTTTAATTAAGAAGGGGCGTCGTGTGGAACCTTGTTCGAAAGATATTTTTATTCTCTGTTCAGCAATATTTAGTTATTTAAGTTAAGTGCAGACATAAATGAGAACAATTATTTTAATAAATTATAGTTTAAAAAAAACTAAAAAACATGCTTTTAGAGTTAATCAAACTAAAAATTAATAAATAATTCTTAACATAAGAATAAAATTATTTGTGAGAAAATTAATGTCACTGTTCTAAAAGCGTGGGGTGCTTTCAATCCGAAACGCAAAGTTAGTTTAACAATGTCATACAAAGCACCCCACGCTTTTAGAACAGTGACATTTATTTTCTCATCAGTAATTTTATTCTTATGATAAAAATTATTTTTTAGTTTGATAACTCTAAAAGCGCGTTTTTTAGTTGTTTTAAACTATAATTTATTTTTCTCTTTTTAGTTCGATTTGTTTTACTCACCCTCTTGCCATTTATCCCTCGGCACGTTTCTTACCAGAATATTGGATTAGGTGAATTATTATAAACGACATTGCATGCGTAGTTCACGCACTGGTTCTATCTCTCTTGCTCTCACGCAAAGTCTTGCTCTCATGCAAAGGATCTCTGAAGAAATTTATAAATCCTGTCGAAACTAATCAGGATAATCGGATATTTTGATGGAATTATTGCATGGTCATCGGTCTTATACAAGTGTGCGAAGTTTAAATTAAATCTGATCGCTTAAAGTAGGGCAAAATCGAAGCCAAAGAGTCAGTTACAAACAAACATACAGACAGACATACAGGTGAAACTAATACACCCATACCTCGCTTTACGGCCTAGATACGTTCCACGAAACTTGGCCGCAAAGCGAAAAGCCGTATAAGGAATCAATTATTCTAATACAAATTCATACAAATTCAATGGGATCGGTTCCAAACTTGTTAAATATGTAACATGGTTTATCATTCAAATGAATTTTATCTTCTTATTTCATTTAAATCAAAAATAAATACATAACAAAAAGTACATATATAAAATAATAACAGACTCCAAAAACCAACAATAATCTATAAACAAAAATGAAACAACTTCATGTTACATAAAATATGTGTATGTATAAATTTTTTTGAAAGAATGGGATGAAAAAAATTGTGTTTGGTATCATCTGTTGCTAATTTTGATGCCTGATGAATATCAAATTTATTATCGGAGTAGAGATTTGAATTCATAAATCATTTAAATTTATGGCGAGTATGTATGTAACGTCGAACTCAAAAATTATGATCACTCATTTTTATATTTTAATGGTTAATGCCCAAATAAAAGTTTTTCTTGTCATCTTAATTACTATTTTTAACATAATGAAGTAGTAAGTAATAACTTTCGATTAATTGCATTTTATACATAGGTATAGTACCTATGTGGTTGTGTGAAAAATTCAAGCACAGGTTTTATGGTAGGTACACAAGTATATAATTTTAAAGACTGTGATTACAGTAATAGAAATCAAATCAAATTTAATTACCTACAAACAGTTGTTAAACAGGTTAATATTTTTTTCGTTGACCTCTACAAAAAATGACATTTGACGTACTAATTTCCGGATGAAAAATCGACTATTTTTGAAAGCAAGTATTTTTCGTCGGCAAACACTCTTCGTCCGCTGTGGTAACTATAGGCTTTTTCGGAAACCTACTCGGGTTAACACGATCCTTGACCTGCACGTTCGTTTACCTAACCCGAGTTGCCTACCTGTGTTCGGAAACTATTGATTTGTTGACTCGATCATAGACCCAGGATCACTTTTCGTAACCCACCTCGAGAGAAGGGTCGTTAAAGACGCTATAGGCACCGCATGCGCATTACTGAAGGTTAGTATAAAAAAATGTTCGATATTATTATATTATAACCTAATTATTTTGTGGTTGTTATTACTGGCTACTCTCTTATATGTCGTCGGACATTACTCTCCTGACCAATGAAACCACATACCTTACATCTCCCCAAATTTTCCTGGACTTGCATGATTTTCTGTTATAAAAAAATGATAAATAATTAATCGACTGAAAATATAATAAATTGAGGTCAGGAGGACGTTAACAGTCAGATCAAAAACAAAACCTTAAAGTTCGTAAACTACAGTTCTCGGGTAGGTGATCGGAGTGATCTATCAGTGATCTCATTGGATCGGGTTGATGACCTAGAGTAAGTTTCCGAAAAGGCCTTATGATACGGCACTGTGCGAGATTGGTGATTGGGTCATTTTCGTAAATCCACGATTGAATAAAAACATTAGCGCCTGCGACAATAACTGCCATTTGCTGTTTTCAAATTAATAACTTACGAAATCCGCTAGATTTTACGTGTGAATAAGACCGTGGTATAAATATTAGTGTTCATAATACCTAATCAAAAACGGATAGTCATAGCGATATGGATATCAGTAACACTCCTCCTGAGCTGCGGGAATTGGGGCAACTACGGCCACGTTGTATTTACTCCCCCAGAAATCACGAATTTTATACGAAAAACAATAAAACACATTAATTACTTTCATAAAGGTATGTAGAGGTCGACGAAATAATGTAATATTCACCTCGGCGAAAAGCTGTCTAAAGTCTCGCATGCTGCTAGCCTCGGCTATCAATTTGCAGACTCGACTATAATAAAGAGTTTTTCGTCCTTGGTAAATAACTATTTTATGTTGTATATTTATTATTATTAGGTATTATAAAAAAACACAATCAACCTAAAAATATAACCAGTCTAAATTGTAAGGTGTGTACCTTTGTATGTTTTTTTTATCTAATGCTTTATCTACCTATATCAATCTCTTTGCAAATGATACTCTTTTGTCGATTTCTAGTGCCAACTTGGGTGACGCAAAACGAACAGCTTACTGCAGTAGATTTAAATTTACTTGAACTGTAATAAACTTAAACTTAATGTTGACAAAACTAAGGCAATGATCCTTACAACTTCATACAGATATAAAAACATCAAATTCAATCGTTATAATATAACTATCTATTTACGATAGCCATATTGAATTTGGATTCATCTATACTTATTTTTAAGAAGAATTTTCCAACGATTGTAAACGCATTCAAATGTAACAACTCTATAATATAACCAAATCGTCTCACCAACATTTTTTTTTACTGAAAATAGTTGCAAAAAGGGTGGGCCGCGGACGGCCCGCACTGCGACAATTAGAAGGGGGATTATAGAAAGGAGATGATTGTGGACCTGCTAGTTGAAAAGTTGCAGGTAATGGTTCTCTGGAAAAACTGATTTTAAAAGCTTGTTACATTTTGTAGCAGCCCTGTAAAAAAAGGATTCTTGATGGAGATTGCTCCTTGTAGTGTCAATCTTGAGAGTAAATTGGTAAGACTGATAAGCGTGCCGAGTTCTTCGGCCGAATGTTGCCAGTGGTGGTATAATAGTTTTTATTTCTCTGGAGCATCTGCCATGGAAATATCTGTAAAGTAATGTCTGATCTGCCACTCTTCTTTTATGTTCTAGTGGGTGAAGGGTATCTGTGAGAGTTGAGCTGTTTATCAACCGAATGGCCCTTTTCTGAATGGAATCTAGAAGACGAAGAGAATGCCTTGATGCTGAACCCCAAATGTGCGAGTAATAATCCAGTAGAGGATGAATTTGAGCCTTGTACGTCGTCAACAGTTGATCAGGAGTAAAAAACTTTCTAGCTTTCTACAGAAAACCTAGCCTTTGGCTTGCTGACTTTGCAATGTTAGCAACATGGTCATGCCAAGACATATTATTAGACACCGTGACTCCCAAAAACGAGATGGAGGGACTTGATTCAAGGGTATTTCCAGACATTGTGATGAAATGATTTGAGGAATTCACTTTTTTGGAAAACGTGGCGCTTTGTGTTTTGTGGGCGTTGAACTAAACAAGATTGTTGGTTCCCCACTCGACGATTGCTTCAAGATCTCTATTGATGGAGTCAACCTTTTTCCTTATATCACTGATGCTTAAAACATTACAATGGTTAGCTGTCAAGCAACGACTCTATCTGCGATCAATGATAATTATTTATAAAATATTGAAGAATCAACTACCTATATATTTCGATGAATTCATTACGTAAAATTCTACTTACATGATCATTATTCAAGAGAAAACAATAATTTCCACTTACCAAGACAGAATATGTCCTTTTCTATGAAATTCATTTTCTATGAGTTTAATAAATTACCAATCTCCATCAAATAATCGAAATCATTGAATGACAAGAATAATTTAATTCCATGTACTAAAATCGATTGTTTTATTATGCTTCAAAATGAATGTACCTGTCATATGTCACTTAATCACTATCGTTTACTTTTAGTTTTTTTATTATCTTAATAATTTTTTTAAAGAAGGGTAATATACACTCATGTATGTCTATACATACTACTAATTGTAAGTATTATTTTAGGATGTATCCTACCAATGAAAATTTTATTTATTCATTCATAGATTTTCAAATGTTTCTTACCATCAAGTTACTCAGTTAACTCGAGGAAATATTGTAATATTTAGGCCACTTCTTATTTATATTTAAGTGTGTTATTTTAGTCAGTTTCTTTGTTACCTTATTCACTACCCAGTTTTTATTTTGCATGTCTGTGTTTTGATCTTTTATTAACTATCCAATTTATTATTCGTAGACAAAATAAATTCTACTCTATTTAAGGCCAAATATTTTTATTTTATTATGTCCATAGATTTTCTTCTTATTTAGATATTTATTAGATACTCGTTTCATATAATTTGTCTTGTTTTTTTCTGCTTCCGTACCATTTTTTATTTTTTGAATTCTCTTTAGACATCTGTTACATCTGTTTATTAAATTTCCATACATCTATTTTTGGTTTTTGATTTATAACCTTTTTTTTATTACTTTGAATTGTATATTTTTATATTCGTTCTAAAAATTTTTAAATATTTGTGCTTCATTATTTTTTGCTTTGCCTGTGATATGCTAGTTTAGATATTTTCATTGTTTTTCAATGTTTTATACCTCATTATATTTAAACAATTTAATTTCTTAAATTTGTTTAATCGATTTAAAAAGAAATAAAATCTATCAATAAAAGTACGTAGTAGGTCCGATAATAAATTTTAAGCATACATTTTAATTGATGGTGACCGTTTTTTATGAATACAGTTTTTTAATATTTATATATATATATATATATATATATATATATATATATATATATATATATCGTGTGTCTGGCACCCATTATATCTCTTATTCTGTCTTTGTGTATCCTGTCTCTTCTTGATTTACCATCAGATCTCCTCTAGAAGTCTATCTCAGTTGTTATTAGCATTTTTTCTGTAAACTGTTTTATTTGCCATGTTTCATTACCGTAGGTTATACTGCTTTTAAGGATGGTATTATATATTCTTTGTTTATTAGCTTTCGATATAGTTTGATTCCATAAGATTTCGTTCATCATAGAGATAATGTTTCTGTCTTGTGTGTTTCGTTCTTTGATTGCTGTGTCGAATAGCCCATTGTGTGTTATCTTCATTCTCAAGTATTTATATTTTTTTTATGACTAAGCTAAAAAGAGCAACAAGATACTTTAACCGGAAATCCCTTGCAACACCAGTAACTTCACAAAGCTGGGTCTTCTCAACAAAAGCAGTCATCTGTGAACAGGTCTTCTTAATATAAAACTTACAAACTTTCAGATTTACATACAACATGAATTTAGACACTCGCTAAATAATGTTGTACTAAGACCTACACATGATCTTTATCGAAAAAAGGATATTTAGTGGTGAGGAAAAAGAAAATATTCATACAAAAAATCTGTGCAACCTGCATCAAAAAGATTTTAATTTGTCAATAAAAGTTAATCGACAAGTATTTTAATTTATTTTGCAATGTATCTACTATATATCTAACGACCAGATTTACTTATTTTAGGATCCGAAATAAACTTAACACTCTTAGTTACCAAAACAACTAAAAACTTTTCTGTATATCACGCGTTTCAAAAATATTTTTATTTAATTTACCGATCAATTTATATATTTCTGGATTCTACGACATTTAGGCGTGAATTAATAAAAATAAATAATTAAAAACACCTTATTTATTGTCATTCTTCATGTAAAACAAAATAATATTATTCTTCACTTTTACGTATATATTTTGACGTAATAAAGTATATAATAAGGTAGGATCATAATGGCAAAAACTAAGAACAAATTTTTACAAAATTGCATTGTAATGTATTTAAACTGATCATTGTTGGAATTTTTTTTTTACTCAAATAATCAATATTAATGCTACATCATAGCTTTTTGCAAAGAGCGAACACTGTAAAATATGTAACCAAATTTTATCAAATAGTTTATTTTGTTTGTAATATACTATTAGATACTATTATCGATTATTTATATATTTCTGGATTCTACGAATTTTGGGCGTGAATTAATGACAATGTACACAAATTTTATTAAATAGTTTATTTTGTTTTTAATATACTATTACTATTATCGATCAATTTATATATTTCTGGATTCTACGACTTTTAGGCGTGAATTAATAACAATAAATAATTAAAAACACCTTATTTATTGTCATTCTTTATGTAAAACAAAATAATATTGAAAATTTAAAATTATTCTTCACTTTTACGTATATGTTATGACGTAATAAAGTATATAATAAGGTAGGATTATAAAGGCAAAAACTAAAAACCAATATTCACAAAATTACAATTAACATTTGTTATATTTAAACTGAACATTGCTAGAAATTTATTTTTTTACCCAAATAATCAATATTTATGTTACATCATAGTTTTTTGCCATAAACATACATATATTGCACACTTTAAATTATGTACACAAATTTTATTATATGGTTTATTTTGTTAATAATATACTATTACTATTATTACAGTAGGTATGTACATATATCCACGTTCAAATTAAACTGAACTACATTTAGTTGTCTTTGTTGACTTTTTGCTATTAGGAATACTTATAACATTGAAGTTAATTTATTTGTGTACCCATCAATATTTACAAATTACGGTTGGTTTAAAGTTTAGGTATACGTGATAATAATAAAAGATCAATTTACTAAAATTATACTTATTAAATACCTTAATAAAAACGTAAGTAAAGCAATGTTTGCTAATTTATATGGGAGAGATGAATATTTATCAATTGTTATAATTTTACAAATATTACCATAATTATATTAATTAACCATTGTTTGATTGGAAATGTTTTTCTTGGTAAAAATGATTCAAAATTTTGTTTTTATAAAGTAGTGTTTTTTTTAATTTGCATCTTGAACTATATAAAATAATTTAAAAAATGTATTATAACGTTACACTTACGTTTTCCGTCGCTTTATTGTCAGCCAGCCGGTAGCAAAAAAGCGTATATTTATAAATCACTGAACAATAGTAAAAATATAACAACGATGGAGAATTTCCGACACGGAAGAGCGACAATAATAAAAGACAAAACTTTTAATCACACACTCTAATACTGTTTCACAATTTTCGCAAGTTTTCAAATCGTGTATATCAAGGCTCTAGTGACAGAATGGTGTACCCGCCAAAACAACACACATACGCGTAGTTGATGGCGCTTGCGCCGACTGACGGAAGACATTTTTAATCTTGTAGGTTTCAGAGCGAGCAATGCTGTATCGTTTCAGGGATCATGCGTACTGTTCATTTCAGCCCTCCTTTTTCCAAAACAGCTCGACCGGAAAACATCAAAAACAGGAGAAGTAGGGATCGTTATTCCCATACGGGAATTAAACTTTAGGAATTCCGATATTCCCAATATAAGAACGACTCAAAGTGCACATGTTGCAATATTTATTACAATTATATTTGTGGCTGATTTTCACTTTTAAATTTTAAAAAATATTAGCAGTACTAGCTTAGTTATACGTAAGTAGCAAGCAGTACAAATAATACATTTTTCTTACTTTTACAATTCTATGTTTACAATATATACCTATAATGATAATACTTAATTTACAATATGAATAATACTGTTTTTTTTTACATACAAAGAATTAAAGAAAAAACTAATTATGACCGAATTTGTTGTTAGACTCGCAAACTAACGTCAAGGTCTTGCATGGCAAACTAAAATTTATCACTAATTAATAATTCACTTTTTTCACATTTTTACTTATGAAAGTATTAAAGATTTAAATTATTAATTTCTTATGGACAAAATGGTCGGGTGAAAACTGTTTAAAACCAAAATATGTCGTAACTTTTACACATTTTGACAAACATAAAATTGTTACTGGTTCTACAGCAACATACAATTTTAAAATTATGTTTTTTACTCAAAATGTGTTGGACTTGGTTGTTCACTACTTTTTAACACTCTTAGGTACTCTTTCTTTTGTTTATTTAATTGTTATCGTGCCGCTTTACAAGAGAAAAGGTTCGCAGCAGGACTGTAAGAACTACCGAGGTATTAGTTTACTCAGCATCGTCGGTAAACTGTATGCAAAGATATTGATTAAAAGAGTTGCAAATGAAACTGAAAAGATGATATGGAATGTGCAAGCAGAATTTAGAAGAGGAAAAAGATGTATGGATCAAGTATTGTCATTACGAGGTATAGTCGAAAAATTCAAAAGTCAGAAGGTCTACTGCGCTTTTATAGACTTGGAAAAGGCCTATGGTAGAGTGGTGATAAGTGAATTGTGGACGACATTGTCTGTGTATGGGGTGAGCGGTAGTTTAAAACAAGCACTGAAATCACTTTACAAGGATTCCACTGTTTGTGTCAGAATAAACTGAGCTTACACGGACTGGTTTAACATCAAAAAAGGTGTAAAACATGGATGTGTGGCTTCGCCATGGCTGTTAATAGACAATTGTTTAAAATATTTAAAATAGAGTGCGTACGGATTAAAAATGAATGATTTGATCGTCAAATACCTTTTTTACGCCGATGATCAAGTCATATTAGCATCATCTGAAGAGGAGTTGCAGGCATTGGTTAATATTATGCATGATGCCCTGAAAATCAAAGGGATAAAAATAAATGTAAGCAAAACGAAAGTAATGGTTTTTGAAAGAAAAGAAAGCATGACAAACTATTTGGTGCTAATTAAGGAAAAAAGAGTGGAACAAGTAAATGAGTTTGTGTACGTGGGTTCAAAGTTTACGAGTGATGGAAAGTATGACAGTGACATTGAGCAAAGGGTGTTGGCAGGAAAACAAATGAATAAGGCACTAAATAGCTTTATAAACAGCCGGAAAATGTACGTCTGGCTGTGCATAGAAGAGTGTTTGTTTCTTCACTCATGTCTGGTAGTGAATGTTGGGGTTGGCAGAAGAAGCATTAAAATAGGAAAATGCGAAGATGAGTAGTCTGAGAAGTAAAGCCGGAGTGACTCGGTTGGATAAAGTAAAAAATAGTTAGATAAGGGAACGCTGTGGTCTAAAATAAATGTGGTTACAAAGATAGATAAAAGTATGAAAGGATGGATGAAGAAAGATAGAAAAAACAAATTTATAAGGCGAGTGTGAATAAACTTTTTACTCTTTACAGCATACCTACAAGCACAATTTTTTTACTTTTTAGAATAGTCAAAATTTTAAAGCTAAATAACTAAAGATTTTTTTCAATTTATATTCCAGTTAATTTTTAAACCCTTGCACAATATGTTAAACGCTGTCGCTGACTCCAGTCCTCTACAGTCTTTTATTTTTTCAGCTCAAAAACTTTTAAATACGACTTTGGGTTTGACGTTTCCATTTGATATATGTTTAACGTATTGTTTCACAAGTATTTTTGGATTCATTAGTTACACGTATACAAAAATTTATGAGTTTCAGACATGACACCTGTTTTTCTATCCAAGCGCTGCCTTGAACGATATAATTAATCAAATATATTACAAAATTATCGAATTATCATTCGAAAAACAATGTATGCTTTAAATATTTTCGATACTGGTTATAAAAAATTTAAAAATAATTTTTTATAATTTAAAATAATGTCGATTACCTAAACATCCTGCAGAGTCAAATTAAAAATGTACTCGTAACTTTAAGTTCCAAATACAATCTATACAGCCAAAACATAATTCAAAGTTTATTGATCAGAACTAAAATATTAGATAAAATTTATGAATATAATATTTAAAATAATATCTCATATTATTCGTAATAATCTTCTTCACCAAACAACGCGATAAAAATGAAACCACAAATATAATATACAGTATATTTCAAGAATAACGTAGAGTAATAAATTTTTAAAATCTATTTACCTGCTATTCCTATTCCTTCATTCGAGTACGCCTATAACCAGTGTGTTTTAATTAGCACGTTACACTCCGACTCGATTAACATAACATAAGTGCTTGTATTTAAGGTGTACGAAGGTCACCGAAAATCGACTTCACAAACATCAAACGTTCCGACAAAGCTGTCGTTTCTCGTTGATTTGTCCCTCCATCTCCTGGTGCCCAGGTACCCACAGTAGGGTCACCACGTTGTTCGATCCAAGGTACTCTAGGAATTCGATGCAATTCCATACAAGTTTAGAATTTATCTTGTTGGAGCTCAGTGCTTTTAAAGCAGCCTGGCTGTCTGATATTATACTAATGTTTTGTTTGCTAGGGGCCTGTTTATCAGCTCTCTTGCACACAATTCGATAGCGAAGACTTCGGCCTGAAAGATTGTAGCATAACTTTCAAGACTGGTAGATATTTCAATCTTTGGTTTCCTGCTGAAAACACCGACCAAACTCCATTTGTGGTTTTTGAGCCATCTGTGTACATTACGTATTTAGTCTCTGGGAAGAATATTTCTCCCCTCACCCATTTATTTCTCTTCGAAAAGAGAACTTTTACATGTTTAAAGAGATCGTTTCATTGCAGAAATTGAAGAAATAAGAGACTCAATGCATCATTGTCAAGTAAAAATTAGGATTTTAGGAGCACAAGCAGGTGAACTTATTTTTTTTGTATTAATTAAATAAATTCTATAAAATTATAAAAAACTCAATGGGGAATAGTAGGGAATAGCCCGACAGCGAATGTACACAGGCAGAATTTGTGAAACTAATAGGGCAATGACCTGGGGAGAAAGAACTAAGATAAAGTAATCACAAAAGCTACTTCCACGAGGGTTCAAAGCCTGCCAATATGTATAACTAGCATAGAAAACAAATGAGATATTATTTTCAATTACTGTCTTTTAGATAAAAAAAAACTCTCATTGATATTACTGATTTTTTACCATCCTACATGATATTCGATGGTAAATTCTTTAAACAAATTTTTGGGATCAAGTAGGTCACCAATTTTTTCAAAGTTTTGTACTAGATGATCTTCTTGATAACAGCATGAAGAAAAATTAATTTTATTATTTCTATTATTAAAAAGTTATGTTGATGATCTTTCAGTTCCCCAATTGAAAATAAGAGAGATTCTTAATATATTTAATTCATGCAATGAGAAAAATTTACAGAAGGGAAAGAAAACCTTATTTCAGTTTTATTCCTAGACATGAAAATAATTAGAACATATAACAATAAAATAATTACAAGGTGGTACAGAAAACCTATAAATACGAGTAGTAATAGATTTATCAATTACCATTCATATCATCCAAATAATATCAAAATTAATATGATTACAAGCATAAAAACAAGAGTAGAGAAATTAACTCATCCTACTTTGAGATTTGAATGTTTCAATGAACTTAAAATCATACTTATTGAAAATTCCCACCCAAATTCTTTATTAATCAATAAAATTATTTTTAGCACCCCATCACGTGACATACATCCAATTCTACATTCACCAGATAATAATATTATAAATCAAATAACCTGCAACTGACTTCAAAAATAGTTAAAGTTCTCAAAAATGAAAATATAAAAATAACAAAAACAAATAGATATTAACACGATTTTTAATCTCCATACTAAATTAAAAACACCGGTTCCAAAGAAGTTTAAATTAAATATTGTTTATCAAATTCCGTGTATCTATTTCGACAAAATTTACATTGGTCAAACAAAAAAACTTTTGAAAGATCGAATCACAGGTCATAAAAGTGATTGTAGGAGGTACATCAAATCTTGGGCTCTAGCCACTCATTCTATTGATGAATACAAAAATTCTAGATAATAAAAGTATTTTGTCAAAACACTATTTTTAGAAATGGTACATATCAATAAAATAAGAAAATTTTTTACAAAAATAAAGAATTAAGTTCAGACAACCATAACTCTTAAATATTTTCATTTCTCATTTGTATAAATGTTTTTGATATTCTAGTTAAAGAACAACTGACACTGTCTAGTTATATTAAATTTTTTTTCAAAAACAAAAACTTCTTATCTTCCTCTTTGTAATAATTTTATGTTAGTAAGTATATATTTTGTAATATGATTTTTATTATATTAATTAAAAATATTACAAAGAAGTTTTAAAAAAGAAAATAAACATTAACCAAAGCTCGACTAAAAAAAGGAAGAATTTTTATTTAATTGATCATACTTAACTGCTACCCAAATAAAAAAACCCTCTAACTTAAATATGTATTTCACAGTTATGGCATATTTCACGAATATACGGTGGTTTCGGATTATAGTTAGAAACTCGATAACCAGCACATTTAATTTGTACGAAAGTAAATTTCCCCAATAGTTTTAAACAAATTTCGTAGATAACGAATTTTATTTTAGAAGGACTTCTTGTTTTGAAATTAAGGGTCAATTTTTTATTTGTTAGCACGCTTAGTTTACAAACAAATCTGTTCTTAATGACTTTATTTAGTATACATAATAAGAGAGGTAGGTAAGTAATCCACTAATTTCACTAATTAACTGAGCTATTAAGCTTTAATTTGGCTCGTTGATTCATTTTTGTTACATTTTTTGTTAGATTTTTAGAAAAGTAATTAAGTAATCCTGGATTAAAATCACTGAACTCATTCTACTTGACCTCTAGGGCAGCGGTGCAATGCCGAGCCGCCCTGAATGAGCTAGCAACTAAGTTTAGAGTTCACCCACATGCAAATCATCGAAACAGATTTGGCCTAAACTAGATCTAAGCCAAACTAATGATGTTTTAACTCTATTAAAGAACTTACACTTTTTATTAATAGTTCCAACGGTAAAGGAGGAAGGCACCGCCATCCATCATGGTATCACAACGGTCCAAAAGGCCTAAGTGGGTTCCATCCGAACCGCCGTTTTAACCTAACCTAATTCTGGGTTATCATTGTAGTAAGTACCGACATTAAAATTATATAGTAACGATTGTAATTTTAAGTAGTGTATGTATACTTAATAAACCGCGAAAATGCCGTGACGTGTTTTAGATATAGATGCCTTGTAACGTGCCTTTTTTTTTCCTTCTACAGTTCCATTATAATTATATCTCTGATAATTTTATATTCCTCAAGTACTCGTAAATAGTGTCGCTTAACGTATTTTGTTGTAACTTAAATATATCATTCGTTGTAAATAGTGTTGCATACCTTATTGTGATAAGATTCAATTGTTAATGGCTATGGCATTTTTGTTGTTCACTGTAGATTGAGTAAGGTATTTTCATTATTAGATTTTGCTTTAGTTTTTAGCCTCGATTATTGTGTATTATCGATTATATTATTGTTTGGTTTACATTTCTGTGTAGATGAGGCTAGCTATCAACACAGACGAACGCGATTCTTAGTGTGGAACGTAAACTTGCGAATATTCTTGGTTGACGTCAATTCCGTGTCATTTCTTGATATCCGGCTTGGGAGGTAGTAAGAGTCGTGTGGTGAGAGTCTTGGGAGTCGTGTGATGAGAATTTTTGGGGCGGTGTGATATTAACAAGTGTGCAAAACCTCTACGGTTTTCCTTTCATATCTGGCTGTATTTGGGCCATCTTAATTGGATTTTGAAGAAAAACCATTTAATTTTTAACTTGACCATTCTATCTTACCTCCGTTGTAGATATTTTGGATTTTGGTGTCGAGTTAAAATAACCGCATGCGGGATTTATTTGAGGGAAGCCATTGTTAATTAGCAGGTGCCGTTCCATAACCAAACCGGCCACAGGAGTAGTGCATTCGTATCATCCATATCGACGATAAATTGCAGTGTTATAAAGTCTTGCTTGGTGTTTTTTAGAAGGAACTCCGTATTAAGGTGTTCAAGATTAAAGTTATTTTTTTTTATATTTGATCTACAATATGCGTTTACCCAAAGGTAAAGTGATTTATTTTTGAATATTTAACGACGTGACTTATTTTTGACACCACAATTAAGTTTTGTTTTAATTTATTAATATAATAAATTATTAAAAACTATTTATTGCATTAGACAATATGCCAAAACTAAACTTTGATTAAAATAATCTTCTCAATAATTCTTTGTGTCCAATTAAAAATATTTTCTTCATACTTATTTGTAAATATCCTACAATATTGATATTTTAAAAGACAACCATTGTAAATATATTTTTAAATAAACTCGATTGTTTTAACAGTGTAAATCTTTATGTAATACTCTTACTTGTGTTTTGGTTATTTTATAAAATTGTAAATTTTAAATTTTTGGTTTGTTTTAGCGAAAAAATTTACCATAGCTGTTAATTTGACTATATTTGTTATAATTTTATTATTGAACTGTGTACTTTGATTTATTGTAGGAGTAAAGTATCTAATATATTTTAGCTATAATTTCATTTATTTAGTTCACCATAATCTCAGTTGTTTATCGTGTGGCTCTGCTAGTGCCTATAAGACCTAGGGTTTCCCGGCTTGAACCGTCTAAGTAGTCGGTGGCGCGGCTCACTTTTATTTTCTTTTTTTTTCTTCTACCCTCTACGGCTGAGCTCGGGCATAATTTGCCAGTAGAGAGACCGCTGGCAGAGTACTCTATAGAGAACGAACAAGACGTGGCAGCCTTAATATTGAATGTACACGCTTATTTTACTGCGGAAAAAAAAATAAAGGATCGTTGCTACCAGTTTTATTAATACGTAAGCGTGTGTGTGAAAGATGGAAATAGTGAACAAAAAGTTAAAAAATATAAAATCCGCCGACATCCAAAGACTTTTGACTTTCTCGAAGCTTACAAATTTAAATTCGCGACATTGTGTACAAAATGCATGCAAAAAAAAAACCTATCTCTAGATTTAAAAAGTAAAAGAAAAAGATGCATTTGAAATTTCTAAAACGAGTCTTTGGAGAAATTTGAAACATGTAGGGTTTAAGTTTAAAAATGAGGACAACTGAAAGGCTTTGTGTAAATAAGCTAGAGTCGTGCACAAAAGAATTAAATTTTTGAGAAATTATACTCACTGTAAACAAGAATATTCTTCATTTGTTTATCTGGACAAAACTTGGATTTTTGCTGTAGGTGGAACAAAAAGAATTTAGCAGGACGATAACATAAAGTCTTTAAAACACAATGTGAAGAAAACAGACACATTATTGTGCATGCAGGTAGAAAGCATGGTTTTGTTAACGAAGCGGATCTTTTATTTTCGTCAAAATCAAGGTCGGCCGATTATTATGACATTATGGATATAGAAATGTTTGTGAAATGGTTAAAAGAGAAACCATTACCATCGTTACATGAACCATTTGTCATTGTATTAGATAATGCTCTGTACCATTCGAAAATTGTAAATAAGTAACCAACAAACTCCTAGACAGTACAGAAAATTAAAGAATGATTAATGAACGAAAATATTTCATTTTCACTGTATTGCTTCAAGCCGGAATTATTATCGATAGCTAAAAGGCACGACAGGGAAAAAAATCCGCTCTATCGCATTTTAGAGTTAACAATTAAAAAACCTTTATTTTAGTAAAAATTGCAAAATATTAAATAAACACTATTTAATGTGAACAATTCTAAAATCAAGTAAGAGCTAACTAAACTAAATATAACATAATAAAAAGATGCATATTTTTAGAGTTTGCTATTTCACGAGCTTTCCATGAAAACGCCGAGTTGCAAAAATGGTGACTTTATTTAATCCCAATCCTCGGTATGTTTTTAATATAATAATACACCGCACCCCAATTTAATACCAGTTGATATCCTGTTTAAAATAACTCCCAAAGCAATTCCTACACAATTTTAATTGAACTATTATTGCTACTGTATTTCGTAAAATGATTACTACAGTAGTTGCAATCATAATCCGTGAAATAGTGATCAATAACATTCAATTAACTAAAAATGATTTATTAACACTATAAGGCAAGCAGCTATCATTTAATACGCCTAGGGATAATTCACCAATAGTAGATTAACTACTATACAATTAGATTTCTCACCATAAAATCTTTTATTGATAAAAACTTTTATCACTATCTTGAATTTTATAACGTAATTCAACCCGAAATGGAGAAAATAGCACCTACACCGTCTTCATGGGTGCAGGATGCACGATAAACATTTTAGCGTATTAATCTGGTCGATCTCCCAACTTATTTTTCAATACTTAATTACCTACCAAAAGAAAATTTATTTTAAATAACGAATTATTTTAATCTGATTGTTTAATCTACAAAAAAAAAATACTTTTTGCATACAATGCCAACGTGTACACGAACTAGAACTCGTTTATATTATATTTTTACTCGACTCTTTACTTGACGCTGCAAAAATAGTTTAGGAGTATTATGCTCATTTCACCAATATACGACAGCATCGAATTAGTCACCGAAGAATCGACTTAACGGACACACTGTGTTGAGAGGTACATTAGTAAATTCCACTAAAATTTAAACCCGAAAATTTTTCGTTTATTATTATGCTTTTGTTGAGAGGTTTTATTTTTATTTTTTGCTTTATTGTGAAAAGAAATCGTTAATATAGCTCTCGATTAGTTTTTTGGTTAGAAATGAGCACATATTTAATTGTCTTAAAAAGGAATGCAACAAAAATAAATTATCGACACAAATTTAATAAATATATTTAATCATGTAGTACTTTCAGTATTATTAAGCATCAAATTTATAGTCATCATAATAGGAATCAGAATCACTGTCGTCGATATCCTAAATCGGATTATAAACGATAAAAGGATAAACTGCTTCGATGCGGTTTTCACGAACCCACTGTTTCTCTATTAAATTTTCACATCTTGTGACCATTTTTACAAAATTTCAGGGGTGGCAGTATTAAGTGCATGTTGCCACGTTTCCAAAACAGCCTTATCACTGTAAACATTAGATCCAATGTGATTGTCGTAATAAGTTTTACATATTTCCCAAATATATTCAATGGGATTAAATTGGCAATGATAAGGCGAAAGTCTTAACACACGATGTCCATAACTGAGTATAATTTGATCCACTTTGTAAATTTTTTCTCTTTTGTGCCTTTTAGCTCTCGATAATAATTCCGGCTTGAAGCAATACAGTGGAAATGAAATATTTTCGTTCATTAACCATTTTTTTATTTTCTGTACTGTCTAGGAGTTTGTTGGTTGCTGATTTAAAATTTCTGAAGGGTACGGAGCATTATCTAATACAATGACACTTGGATCCATAATCATGTGGCCTCAGGTTTTGTACCATGGCCACGCGACTGTCAGTGAGAATATCAATCTCACTGTTGGTCACTCTGTTTTCTGTCAGGTGCGTGGCACACCTGATTATGGCATATACCTCGGCCTATCAATCGTAACTACCCATTTATTAATCACGCCTAGCTGAGTATCAAGTACATGGTAACTTTATAATTATTTTTTTGTAAAATAACACAGTACAATTATGACCTAAATATTGTATATTTGAAAGAAATAGTATATTTAATTTTGAGGAGAAGTGACTTTTGATGGCTTGCCTTAGGCGCGCCATGAAAAGTCCCACTTCTTCACCACTTAAAGTAATCTACTATTTTTATTGTTGCTGGTAGATTATATATGATTATTCATTTTTATTATAGTTTGGCGACTATTGGCCTGATATTACTTAGTTAATACAAGCCCCTAGCTCCTCTACTTGTGATTTATTAAAGGTTTCACACTTCTCGAAAATCCTGGCATGTAAAAAAAGTAATTCTAAAAGAAAAGTAGGTAATTTACTGCTAAAATATTTTGCTTATAGCAGCACATTACAGTGTTGTGAATATATTGCCAGATTGATAACTGGTTTATGGTTTCCTTTCAAGTGATTATTTTGCTAGTAAAAACATATTTTTGACGTAAATAATTACAATTTATGTTCAACGTTTTTGATCACTTTGTAAGTACATATTTTCAATGTGAAATAAACGCTTTGAAAATAAGTTTGACATAAAAACCGTGGCATGATATTTTACTCGCAATAAAAATTATAGAAACTCCAAAGCTGTAACCGGAAAACGTGGGCGTAATTTTAGCTTATAGTTTTGAACACAAGTAGTAAAATATTTTCGAACATATTTTTGAGAAAAAAACAAAAACCAATTTCAAAGGTACGAAATTTAAAAAGTTTTTCGTTGACCTCTTCCGAAATTCACAAATGTTTGTTTAGTTTTTACTTTTTTTCTGTTGATTTTGTTGGCGATGTTTAAACTAGCTCATGCCAATGTAAATAACATCCCAACACGTTTAGGCACATTGTTTACATTGGAGCTTTTCTTTTTCTGTTTCTTACAAATGTTTACTTTGTTTTTAGAAAGAGTAATGCGATCTTTGACGTAATATGAACATATTTTATAAATAAGGGATGTCGACTCTAATAACTTTTTATTTTTTTACTTAATTATTTATTTACTAAAAAACTTAGTGTCACGAATCATACTCTGAATATGAGTTGAGTATGAGTATTAAGAACAAAAATCTCTATTTCATAGGTTCTTTATGCACACAAATATTTGTAGTCACACCTTTTTTTCGTAGGGGTAGGCAGAGACCACTTTCTTTCACTTCCTACGGTTGTTGGTACTCTTGACCAGGCCTCTCTTCAAAACAATGTTGAGGTAGCAGACTAGCTACCACGCCCTGTTCAGCATTTTAACCGTAATCCTGC
Organism: Agelastica alni; assembly: GCA_950111635.1. Lineage (NCBI taxonomy): Eukaryota > Metazoa > Arthropoda > Insecta > Coleoptera > Chrysomelidae > Agelastica > Agelastica alni. The sequence continues at coordinate 42,988,320 of OX467712.1, read as the reverse complement.
AGCCTTACCCAATTCACTTTCATTGCAAGTTTCACTCATGTCTCCAAATGGGGCCTGCGCTTATGTATCCTCTTTCTCAAATACATTTTCGAAGTATTCGAAGTATTTCCAGTTCGAAGTGCTTAGTATTTTTGCCGCTGGCTGTTGTTATGGACTTTCAGAATGTTGTTCTGGAAATCGTCAGATGACCTATCAAATTCATCTTCATCGTTCTCCTTTCTTGCCACACCTTTAAATCTTTTATACTTATTCTTTGCCTTGTATACATCCTCAATCGTTGCCTTTTGCGTTCTTTGATTGACTTTTGTTCTTTATAACACACAAAAAAATCTTATTTGGTATGGTACATCTGGAAGCATGACTTATTTTGTTTGTTCAATCATAGAGGAACCTGGAAAACGGAACATATCCAGTCAGTACGATCTTGCTTTGCCTTGGTACTCCTTAAGACACACCTTTTAGTGCCACGTTCCGGTTGGTGGGCTGAAGAGTTCAGCAGAATTTCAATAGGAGTGAAGGGTTTTGATTTTTTAATTTGTATGGGCTATATATCTGTCAATTTTCTCTTAATTGAAACTAGGTGCTTAGCCACCAAACCAAATGGTAACTCATCTCTGAATCCTTTTCCTTTATGAATACTTGATATTAGGAATTTCGCAAATGGGGCGGTGGTACGTACCACCATGAAAATTAGTATTTCTTTAATTATAAGAAACAAAATAGTACTTACTAGTTATATTTGAGCCACCTTCGTTTCGCAGACGATATCGTTCTGTTCGCACAAAATCAGCAGGATCTGCAGGAAATGATAACGGAGCTAAATCGGAATTTAAAGAAAGTAGTTTTTAAAATAAACACCGAAAAAACTAAATACATGACAAATGAAAATAACACACAGAATAAAAATATCGAAATCAATAACACAAAGCTAGAACGAACAGACTCATATATCTACTTAGGTCAAAGAATAAAATTATCAAAAGGTATTCTCCCAACTTTAACATACTGCACAGAGACATGGGCGATTAACAAAGAGATTATTTATAGATTACAAACCACACAACGGGCAATGGAAAGGAGAATGATAGGTGTGACTCTCCTAGACCGAATAAACAACGAAGAAATTCGGCGTAGATTTAAAGTGACGGATGTCGTCAAATGTACTCTAGTTACATACTCCTCAATAAATAGTATCACAAAGCTCTGGTGCTATGTGCTTGTCTTACCTCTCAAATTTTTTTGAACCTAAAGGTAAACAATTTTTATTTTACCTTAGCAGATATTTCATTTACCCCAGATACTTTGTCAAGATAAACCAAGTCATGGAAGATGTATAGTGTTTTTACGTATTATTCTTCTCCTCTAACTCGATAAACCTACGAGTCTCTTGGCTGAAAGCTTCGTCTCACTTCATCTCGTTCTGTCCTTCACCATCGCTTTCCCCTTCCTCACTCTAAGTTCCTCCAGGTCATTCTGTATGTTGTTCATCCAGCGCCGTCGGGGCCTTCCTCGTGGTCTTGTTCCAGCTGAGACGAATCTATAAATGTATCTTTTACAGATCTGGTTTCCTTACCCTTTCCCATTGTTGCTTTCATTTCAATTACAATCAGGGGTAACCCAAACTCTCTGCATAACTCTCTTTTGTATCTTTTTTTCCATTGACAAGTTGTGTTGTCCAGAAAAGGTCCATTCATTTTTTAAAGTATTTTATTCTCAAACCGCTGGTAGCACAGTTTCATCATGTATAGTTGTGTTCCCAGTTTCGCTCTTTACAACACTATGGGTCTGATGCTTTGTATAACTCTATTTTTATTATAGAGACAGAGTCACGAATCATTAGACATTATAATCTATTTGATGCGAAAGTTGACATCGACAACCTTACAAATCTGTTTACCCCTGATCGCCTTGCGTCAAAACAACAGAGTGGGGACATATCGGTGAACATATATTTTTCCAGGGTAACAATGTTTCCGGTTGAAGTATTTGCTCTTAGTTAATGAAACTAAGCATTGTACTAGTGAATTTTATTTAAATACCTACGACGTGGTTTTATTTGTTATTTCTGCTGTTAATTATTACAAAATCACAGAAAATTACTGAACGGAAAATGAGTTGGCAATATTGCTGAAACCATTCCTATCCTGGAATATACGAAACACGATACCTCCCCTCGCCTAGGTGCAAGTAAGCATATTCCGTCACAACGTTGCCAAAGTTACATTTTCATGTCCAATAATTTGCCACTTTGTCTGTATGTAATAGATTTTTTGAGGATAGTGGATATCGTAATGAGAAATATGCTCTTTTAATTAAGAATTGGTATTGTTTTTATTATTTATTATTGTTCAGAGATATTTAACCAATCAACTGTAAAATTTGAATTCTGTTTATGAGTGTTTCTTGATGTTTTTCTTTTTTCTTGGTTGTTTGAAGACCAATTTCACTAGCAGCTGAGTTTAGGCATTTTTACTATTTGATCAATTATTCTTTTTATCACTTGTAAAACATTAAGAAAAATTCCTAGTGATATTAATTTGGTAAGTCTCCACCCGCGTTTTTCGATAAATATTTTAATTAATACGTTTCGTTCAATGGTAGTACAAAAGCATAAAATAGATTAAGTTCAGCTTCGTTGGAACAAATAAAATAGTGTGATATGATAAGAAAATAAACGTAGGAATCAGTGTTTATAGAATCATGCTAATTTGGCATTTGATTTTATATCAATTTTACTGATTCGTTACAAAAAACACAATTTCCCTGTCAGTTAATTACTGTTAATCTGGTCCTTTAAAAGAAATTCCATTATTTATTATTAAGAATAAACAAAAAGTAAACATAGTAACAAAGATACATTTGTCCAAATCGGTGTTATTTTTTATTCAAGTTTTTATTCAAATCTAAAAACACTGTTTAATGGTATCGACCTTAACTGAATAATAAAGCAAGAATCCCATTCGAAAAATCTGAATACGCAAACTTCTTACTCAAAAAACCCGTTCAATTGTTTCTTTTAGGCCATTAAACTTCCCTTTTCTACAATAAAATTTTTATTCCGAGAATTCGCCCTATAAAGAATTCAAATCAGTTTCATTTCGGCTTGGAAAGAGAGAGAAGTGGCAAGTGTATAATGGTAAGGGTCTTAGCGGGGCTGCTCCAGCGCTGCTGGAGATCCGCCGGGCTTGGACCAATGACGGCCCAGACATTTTTATCGACCCATGAATACAGAAAACCCGGCAAGCCATCGCCCAGGCAACCAACAAACGCATTCATCTCCGAACTGGATTCATTCTACACAGCACAAAATTTATCAAACGTGGGTTTTGCTGTTTAAAATTTTAAGTTTGTAAAAGTTATAACAAAGAAACAACAAAATTATTAATCATATTCACCCTGTAATGTAATTTAGTGTATACTGATAATATAAGAATTTGATTTTGCAAAAATAACTGATGGGTTAAAAAGTTAAATAATTTAATGAGATACCTAACGACGACACTAAAGCAAAAAGAAGTTTTAATATTATAGACAAAAACTAAAGCTGTTTTTTAAAATTAATTTCTAATGTTCTTTCAGAAAACATTAGTTACCTAATGGAAGCAGTCTCAGTAATAATTAAAAAAATACCAAAAAAAACTACTCCCATCAATAATTTAGCTTAGGTGAATGACAAATTTGTTGATTAGCACGATCAAAAATTAGAACTGCGGTTGTATTTAGGGCTGATTATTTTTAATTCAAGTCACCACAAACAACCATTTGTTATACCAGATTTTAAGATGGTCGAAAAACTCATTAACTGATTCAAAATCTCTCAAACATTCCTTTTAGTATTCTGGCAAATATTGGACATTTTCTTTTTATTCTTAATTGATAAACCTAACACTCAAAAAGCTGTTTACAATCTAAATATGGACAGGTTTCGTCATGGCTATCACATTTATTCTAAATAACCTGTACGTATCAAGCCAATTATCAACTATTCCGGATTTTTTCCACTTATTCCAACTTTTGACATAGGTTTTTGTCTTTTAACACTTCGAAGAGAAAATGAGAAAATATTTATTTTTACAGTATATAGAATACATACATATAGTCACGCCAGGCAGAGACCACTGACAATTATTTATTTGACGTTCGCATTAATTTTTATTAATTTCCATTAAAAAAATGAAACAAAAATATGTCTGTATATCTATTACTGGGGTCTTTTAACAAACAGTTTAGAATATAAATGATTCTAACGTTTGTCTCTGAGCATCTTGCCAGTACCGAGTTAACAAAAATAAAAGGATAATTTTTAAATCATTAGAAAACAACCGCGTTAGTACGAAGCTGAAATTTTAATATAAACCATTATTAATATTAATTTTAATGGTAAATTTAAAAAAAAAGACGGTTATTACCTACTGGAGGGTGAAATACTTAAAAAAAAATGCAATATAAGCTTTTTTGCATATTTTAGCAAATTTCAGAAAATATTAATTAAATATTTTCAAACAAAATTTATTACTGTGCATATTATGAAGGGTTTTCCGCAGATTATACAACTGTAGCATTTACCCACAGAGTGGGTATAGCATATTTCTCGAATATACGGTTTTTGCAACCAAACCACTCCCACAAGTTGCGCAGCCAAGAGATTCTTCTTCTTAAATATACTCTTAAATACTTTACATTTAAGGAGTACCTAAGTAAATTTTCCCAATATTTCGTAAGTAACGAATTTTATTTTATAAGGGACCCCTTTTTTGAAAATTAAGGGTCAATATTTTTATTTGTTAGCAGGCTTAATTTTGCAACCAAATCTGTTCTTAATGATTTTATTTATTGTACATAATAAGAGAGGTAGATATGTAATCCAAACAAATTTCACTTATTAACTAAGCTATTAAGCTTTAATTTAGCTTGTTGATTCATTTTGGTTAGATTTTTTGTTGAATTTTTTGTTAGATTTCTAGAAAAGTAATTAGTAATCCCGGGTTATCGTTGTAGTGGGTACCGACATTTAAATCGTATAGTACCGAATTTAATTTCAAGTAGTGTATGCATACCTAATAGACCGCAAAAATGCCGTGACGTGTTTTAAATGTAAATGCATTAATATTGAAAAGAAAAGAAAAATGGAGGTCCGTTGCTACCAGTTTTATCTATACGTAAGCGTGTGTGTGATGCGATGGGTATTGGTGAAACAAAATTAACCTGTTTTAAAAAGTGTAAAAGATGAAAATAGTAAACAATAAGTTAAAAAATATAAACCACGCCGACATCCAAAGACTGTTTGTTGACTTTCCCGAGGCTTACAAATTTGAAATTCACGACATTGTGTACAAAATGCGTAAAAAAAACATGTTTCTTTAAATTTAATACAAAAAAAAGTAAAAGAAAAAATGTATTTAAAATTTCTAGAACGAGTCTTTGGAGAAATGTAGGGTTTAAGTTTAAAAATGAGGACAACTAAAAGGCTTTGTGTGAAAAAGCTAGAGTCGTGCACAAAAGAATTAAATTATTGAGAAATTATACTCACTGTAAACAAGAATGCTCTTTATTTGTTTATCTGGACGAAATTTGAATTTTTGCTAATGGTGGAACAAAAAGAATTTGGCAGGACGATAACACAAAGTCTATAAAACACACCAACGGTAAAGAAAAAAGACACATTATTGTGCAGGTAGGTGAAAAGCATGGTTTTGTTGATGGGACGGATCTTTTATTTTCGTCAAAATCAAAATCGGCCGATTATTATGACAATATGGATAAAGTGATATTTCTGAAATGGTTAAAAGAGAAGCTTTTACCATCGTACAATTTTGTAAACTGATTATTGCTTTACTTTATTCTGAAATAATTACAGAAGAAATGTTTTAATTGTAATGTAAAAATCTAGCTTTGTATAATAATGTAGCAAAATAATGTTTATCTTTTTATCTGATTATAATAAATAAGCAATATTTCTTACTAATAATAAGTATTCCAAAACACGTAATTACAGAATTTACTTATTAAAAACAATAATTTGTTTAATCAGATGCCAGCCATATTTTCCGAACTATTAAAAAAATTATTGCGATGTTTGTCAGATTCCATCAATAAATTAGATTTACAGTGTATCAATATGCTGTAAAGTGCTGACAAGTAGTATGTAACTAATTATTATTTTAATAGCAACGTGTTTATGTTGATAAATATTTATAATCAGTTAGTAAAGCTTTTGATTTCCCGGCGAAAACAGTAAGAAGTCATTTGCATTTTTACGGCTTTCCAATGACATAAAAATTTTACTGTGTGAGAGAGCAATTCAGTAAAGTTTTAACAGTTCACTGTTAGATAAGGGTGATACATCAGCTGTTGGATACTAACAACGCAATGTGACTAATTTCTGCAAAAAAATACATTCCTAAGATAATTTCTTAATAAGTACCTATGTAAGAATTAGGTACACATTGGTTTTTAACTTTAATACTTTTGAATTTCAAAGAAACGATGAAAATAAAAAATAAAAACGAGCGAGCCTTACAGTAGTCGCATATAATGTGTATCATTTGACATTTCAATTTTAAAATTAAATTCCGAAAAAAATGGGTCAGGTATTATTTAAAATGATTTTTCATAACAAACAATAATTCTTTTTAATGAAAATTGTATTTTATTAAATTGATATTGACAGTGACAGAAATCAACCTCAAAATTTAAAAAAGCTATATACTGAAATATTTTATTCGAATAATTATTTATTATTACTTACTTGAATTTTTATCAATGATCTGCACTTTATTGAGACTTATTATCCACAATAAATATTTATTTATATAGTTTATGCATATAACAGCAAACTTTATACACAACACTCTCGGAAAATTGGTTGACGTCTATCTGACGCGTGCTTCCGCGACTTCCTGTTAGTGTTACAAATTTCACGAAATCACTCCCACAAATTGCGAGTAAGCGAGAGGAAAGATGTTAGACAAGCAAGAAAGCGAGAGCAAAGATGTTCCACATCAAAAAGTTCATTGCAACTTATAAGTAATGATTGGTGTATTAATTGCGTATTTATTATTATAATACCTGCATTTAATAGTTTAGCAAACAATAAATGAAATTTGTGTAAACGTTATATTACCAATCAGTTTTTTGTCACTACCCATCTAGTTTAACGAAACTTTAAACGAATTTTTTAAAGCTTCAAAGCAATTTTTATTTAAAAAAATAAGTAAAAACGATTTAACTACAAAAATTGTTTATCAACAACGAAAAAATAATGACAGGTAGTCGTTTTCAATTTTTTTATAGTTTTAGGCAAAAATCTGAATGCCCAAGACATTTTAATCAATTGCTGCAGTTAAAACTACTCTATTTGGCTAAAATAACAATAACAATGTTTTTTTTTATTTATTTAAACTACTGCATCAACCATGCAGGGTTATTAGCAATATAAAATAGATTGATAAATGAATTTAAAAAGTTTTTTATACTAATGTAATCACAGTTATAGTAAAGTCTTTAAATTCTCTTTTAATAAATGATTTTGTCTTTCTAAAATAAATAAAGGACAGTCAATTAAAATATGTTCCACAGTTAAACTAGTTTGACACATAAAACAAATAGGTTCGAAATCACCTGCTAATAAATATTTAGTGTAGCTAATGTATGACCTATTCTCAATCTGGATACTATCACTTGATTTCGTCGATCTGGAATCACAGTTTTCCACGGTAGCACTGAACTTTTTACTCTCGATAATTTGGAGGTCGAACGGTTCCATTCAGACTACAGACTGCAAAAATCTGAATGCCTAAGACATTTTAATCAATTGCTGCTGTTAAAACTACTCTATTTGGCTAAAATAACTCACATTCAATAACAATGTTTTCGAATGTTAAAATTTATAAATGAACAGTTAACAAAGAATATTTTAAAAATTGTAAACATTTATTAATTGGTAACGTTTTAAGCAACAAATAATAATATTTAAAAAAATTGTATAAATTGTATAAATAGATGCGATAAAAGCATAAATTTATCAAATTGTAACAATTTTTTTATGATAAACAATTGTAATAAAATCGGTAATTTTGCAGTTTCGAAATCGATTAAAAAATGAATAAGATGTATCTTAAACATCTAATTAGTTGTCAGACAGTACAGCTTTATTAATAAAATGTGCGTCTAGTGATGCTTTCTTCTTAATGTTTACCATTTAGTTGTATAAAACACATTTAGAAAACAAAATGAAAATAAAACAAAACAACCTACCATATTGTATAACTTGATGATCCCTAAACCAACCCATCACTTTTATATGTCACATATCACTCACAAAAAAACACATGTTAACCAAGACATACGCCTTTAAAATTTTCTGTAAACAGACGAATTTGTTGAACATTGTTTTAAAGGCTAAAGAAAAAGACCGGATTGTACGTTTTTTACATTTTTTTATATATTTAGTTTTGGAGATAAGATTATTCTAAAACCCTTTCTGGAACTGGTTGAATGAAGAAACCGAGAATAATACTGTGTTGTTTCTGTATAGAAGGCAGATGGTTCGGAATTTGTTATAGAAGTGTTAATTGCTTGTGTAAGCCGCTTCGCCTCTTTCGGCGAAATGTTTTTTGTACTTTTATATTGGTCATAGTCATCGCATCCGCCGACAATGTATGTATATGTATATGTGCCTTTAGAAAGATTTTTCATTTCGTATTCAGTTTTAGTTTGCTTTTTAAATAACATAAATCGGATTTAGTTAATTATTCTAAACTGATGTTCGTGATCAAATATTTAAAAACAAAGAACAATCTTAAATTATGGCCACACTTATTCATATCTACTTAAATTTATAGAACATTTTGACTGTAAATTTACTCTTTTTGTACCTGCATAAACTTTTTTCTTAGTAGTCATAACGTTACAACAATGCAACAATAACTTAAATAGTTGCAATTATTAGTAAAGTTTATTATACGGTATAATGAAGAGGGTACTTTTAGTATTTCCATTCTATAAATGTTTTTAAAACCAAAAATCATTTTTCGACTGCAAATCTACCAAGACTAAAATAAATTTTAGACCTTTTTCTTCTACTTCTTCTTCCAGCGCCTGTCCGTTACCGGACGTTGGCGATTATTCTGGCAGTTCAACTGCGGCCCTAAATAGACCCGTGGTGGAGGTTGCAAACCAAGTTCTCATGTTTTTAAGCCATGAGATCCTTCTTCTGCCTGGTCCCCTCATTACAAGGACCTTTCCCTGTATGATAAGCTGCAACAGACCGTATCTTTCGTTGTTATTCATGATGAGTCCTAAGTATTCCAATTTCCGACTTTTGACTGTACTTATGATCATCATTTCCTTGTTTAAAATGTCAAGTACTCTCTTGTTTATAACATGGGCTGTCCAAGAGATTCTTAGTATACGTCGATACAGCTACATCTCAAATGCGTCCAACCTTTTACTGGCTGCATCTGTTACAGTCCATGACTCAACTCCATATAGCAGCACAGGAAACACATAGCATCGGAGAAGTCGTATTTTAGTTGTTAAGTTTAGGACTTAGACCGACCACTTTATCTAATAGTTTAAATATTTACAAACTAATATTGAAGTGGTAAAAACAATGAAAATAGGATGAGTAGTCTGAGAAGTATAGACATAGTGACTCGGAGAACGCTGTGATTAAAAGAAGATGTGGTTTCAAAGATAGATAAAGGAATGTTTAGATGATTTGGACACGTAGAAAAAATGGATGAAGAAAGGTTGACGAAAAAATTGTGTGAATGGACAAGTCGGTAGAGGTCGATCTCGGCGAACATATCTCGATCAGATCAACATTGTTTTGAAGAAAGGCCAGGTCAAGAGTACCAACAACCGATGAGCATGTATGAGAGCACTGATGAAAGTAGAGAAAGCAAAAGATGTGTGTCAGAACCGTAGCAAGTGGAAGGAAGTGGTCTCTGCCTACCACTACGAGAAAAATGCGTGACTATATGTATGTATGTAAAAGCAATATCTAATTTTGTACAACTCACAATAGTATATTGCATAACTGGCACGGAATGATAGTCATTTTCCACAAGTATGAAGTGTGCGCATACGAGTGGGAAATGAGCATTACGTGCAAGTTATACACTATACTTTTTCTACGGCTATAACTTTTAATACCGAAATTATTTAGAACAGAATTTTAAACTTTAAACTTAATTATATTAAAAATTACAATTTAATTATTAACAATATTCACAGTTAAATTGTTACAGTGAGTATCTGGGCGTAGCAATGACATGTTTGTATTTTCTTTGTGCTCCAAAATATAGGATCTTGAAGTAGATGGCAGGTTTTTAGAATCATTAATTTTTTTTTATATCCTTTAATACTGTAATCTGTTTCATACAAAAACAATAAACAATAAAATTGTAAAAGAATTCAATAGACATAGTTGGTATTACACCCAGTGGTGTATACCTTGGGAACTAAAGGTATGGTCTATGAGCAATGCTTGAAATAGTCTATAGATTTATATAATTATGCACGAACGTTGAGGTCCAGTGGGTCTCGTCTTTTCAGTCTTCTGGTTTGTAGTGGAATTAGAAGGTCGTTTGCTAGTGTATTGGGATGGTCTTGTAGTCTACTCTGATATTTGGTATGCAGTGAATTGATGGCATCTTTAACCATTGTTACTTGTAGGTCTCTGTGTATTATGTTGTTCGGGACGTACCAATGTTCATTGCTGATTTGTCTTATTACTTTTGACTGGAAGCGATGTATTATTTGAATGTTTGAGTCACTTGAAGTTCCCCAGATTTGAGCTTCGTATGTCCAGACAGGCTTTAATACACACTTATAGATTAGCAGTTTGTTTTTTATGCTGAGATTTGGGTTGCGGTTCATAAACCAGTACATCTTTCTGTGTATTAAGTTGTAGTCTTTTTGTCCATATATGTTTTCTCCATGTTAGTCGATTGTCAAGGTGAATTCCCAAGTATGAAAAATATAAGCACGTACGTACTTTATTTGGGTAATTTTTAAAACAAAAATATAATCAAATGTTAGAAACTAAATGCAACACAGTTATTTTTATCAGTTTAACTTTTGTTTTCGTTCGAATGTTGCCGAATGGTTAGCGTTTTTATCACGTAATCATCACGTTTATTTTAGTTAGTCGTTATTACTTACACAATTATATCTTTACTTTGGGCACAGCTTTCGTGACCAATATTTGCACGTACAACACTGAATTCAGTCCTCCAGAGTTACAAGCACACCAAAAAAAGTTAATCATCGTCGCTCTCTTCTTCTTTACTGTATTATTTTTCCTAATTTCACTTTGCCTTTTTATCTTTTGAAGTTTCTTTGTAACCATGTTACAATCGACACCTTAGGTCACGGTACAACCGACACTTTCCACCATTATTATTTTAATTAAAAATCGACGGATCTGAGCGTTTTTCTAAAATGTTAAGTAGGTTGCTGCAAACGGCTCTGTTTCGTTTTCGGTTGGCCACCCTGTATATGCACCCTTTTTTTATTTATATTTTTTTATATTTAATTATAAGTATTTTCAGGACGATTGGATTGTATTTATCTCCAAAAGCTAAGTCAATTCGACAAATATGTTATTGTTGTCGTGTTTAGTAAACCGGAATTACCTAAAATTGACTAATAAATACAATGCCGCAGTTTCAATGTTCCCGTGTGTTATTTTGGTATCCTGAAACTAACCTAAATAAGAATAGTGATAAACATACATATACGATATTTTTTAAAATAATAAATTTTGTTAAATTTTAATTAAACATATTGTTACTGTTTTTTATAAATTTTATCAGTAGGTAGTTTATTTTTAAACTATTTAATGTGTAATTTTATGTAAATAGTTAAAATACCACACAGAGTTGGGAGCTTTAAAATGTTTTTAATCTTACGACAATATTTTTCCTAATACACTGTTCGAACGAAATGAATTTTAGAAGAAAAAGGGAGCGACGCAATCGACTCGACATTTTTACGATTTCGGCGATTAAATAAAGCCTTAAGATTTACGATTGGGGATTTTATCAGAAATGGAAAAAACTTGTCTATATAATTCGGCCCGCACCACTCGACTTCTACTAATAGAAATATCATTTTTCAAAGTTTTCTGAATTTACGGCTGACATTTATAGAGAAAGAAAGTCGAGCATTTTTAATTGGATATTAGCGTCATGGTAGGAACTTATGGCTTTAATAGGATTGGGGAGGGTGAAAAATTGTTACAACTTTAATTAGGTACAAGAATTTTACCCACAATAATTGTATGGATAATAAACAATTGTTCATATATATAATCTTGAACCCTTTTACCCTTAGGATGACGGGTTATCATTTTATTCTTGTTTTATAAACTTCTTCCATTCTTTTCTGTCTCTTGTCGATGTCTTTGCTTCGCTCCATTTTTTATTTTTTTCTTGTAAAATCTTTCCTATTATGTCGTTTCAGGTTTTCCTAGGTCTTCCCCTTTTTTTCTTGTTTTGTGTTTTTGGCTTCATAGATTTGTTTTACAGGTCTACTGTTTGGCATTCTCTGTGTATGTGTCCCCACCATCCCAATTGTTTTTGTTCTATGAATGAAATAATGTCTTCTTTGTCTAGTTCTTCTTTTATTCGTGTATTTCTTCTTTTATCTCTCCTTGTCACTCCTTTAATTCTTCTCAGATATTTCAGTTTTGTTGCTTGTATTCTACTTTTGGTTTTTTTTGTTGATATCCAATACAGGTCTATATATTGTCTTTAATATTTTTAGGTTTGTATGTCTTAAAATTTCTTTTTTGTTGATAAATTTCCTGTTCATTGTATAATACAGTTTTATGGTTTTCTCGATTCTGTCGTTGATTTCCGCTTCTTGTCTTCCCTTTTCATCTGTTGTTACTCCTAGATATTTAAACTTTTTAACTTGTTCTATTTTTATAGTGTCCATCATAATATTTATTTCTTCGTCTCCTATAGTCATCACTTTGGTTTTATCTTTATTTATTTTCATCTGTTTTCTTCTTAGTGTATCATTCCATACTTCTATATTATATTGTAATTGTTTTTCATTTTCAGCAATCAGTATTATGTCATCTGCAAATGCTCCTTCAGCTATCTCCACTCTTTGCATGTTTTTGTATCCAATGCACTTTTTTTGATATTTCTTTCACATTCCTTAACGATGTCATTATAGTCCGTTCATAATTTGTCGATAGCACAAAATGTGCGTCCAAGTCATAAAACGGCCGTAATAGTCGTAAAATCATAGGCGGAGGTTCCTGAGGTGTTTATTCATGTCCGTAGACAATTTGTTGATAGCTCACTGCAAGTTTGACCCTCATTAGGTTTAGTACGTTTTTGATCGCATTTAATTTACGGCTCGTTGGTGTTTCGGCGTCTACGGCAGTAATTAACGTCTCTAATATTTATTTTGCGAATTTTGTGCAGTGCGTGAGTAACTTTTTTTCATATTCCTACAAACATATACGTACCTTTCGTTCCTGCTTGTTTTGTTTGATTGCTTGCGATGGCTTCGTCATCATCATCAACATCATCAAGTTTTACACCGGTACTGTTGCGTACAGTCAGTAAGTCTGTCTATTCACCAAGAGAGAAGACTATTGTTTTGAACGTTCACGATGCTCTGCTTTCTCAGAATCCCACAAACACTGTTCAGAACATAATCAAGAGTTGTGCCCACATGACGGGCGTAGGGGAGTCAACAATATATAGGTTCCTATCAGAAAGAAAAAAACAAGGTATAGCTAACCCAAATACAAACGAATACTTAAAGAGGGGGAGAAAACCTATTGAAATTGATGAATTTGCCAAAAATGGTATTCGAAGGAAAATTCACGAATTTTTTTACAAAAAAGAAATACCCAACTTAAACAAAATTTTACAAGAAGTTAGAGACGACCCGGATTTGCCTCATGTCGGACGAACCAAATTGTGGCAAGTTTTAAAAGAATTAAATTTCCGGTGGGAGAAATCAGACCGAAAATCACTTTTGATTGACCGGGAAGAGATAATATGTTGGAGAAGAAAGTATCTAAGATCTATACGAAAATTTCGGGCTGAAGGAAAGCCAATTTACTATCAGGACGAAACGTGGGTAAACGCAGGTCATACTCTCACAAAAATTTGGTCAGATAAAAATATATCAAGCTCCAGGCAAGCCTTTATGGAAGGTTGGTCTACTGGTATTTTCCCACCCTCTGGTAAAGGCAGTAGATTAATAGTTTCTCACATTGGCAGTGAAAAAGTATTTGCTAAGCATGGTTTGTTGGAATTTCAATCCAAAAGCACAAAAGACTATCACGAGGAGATGACAGCTGATGTTTTCGAAGAGTATTTTGAGCAGATGATTGAACATATACCACCAAACTCAATTATAGTATTAGATAATGCACCTTATCATTCACGACTAGTAGAAAGACTTCCAACGACTGCGTGGAAGAAACAGGATATCATTGAATGGCTGCGGAATAAGTCCCTGCCTTACAAAGATGGAATGGTTAAAGCAGAACTTTTAAAAATTGCCCGGCAACACAAATCTAAGTTCAAGAAATACGTAGTTGACAAAATGGCGGAAAGACGAAACATCACAGTCCTTAGACTTCCACCCTACCACTGCGAATTAAATCCAATTGAACTCATTTGGGCACAAATGAAAAGCTATGTGGCTAGAAAAAATACGTCATATAAAATACAAGCTGTACGTGAATTGTTATATGAGTCTTTACAACATATTACAGAACAAAATTGGCGAGATGCAGTAAGACATGTAATAGAAGAAGAACAAAAAATGTGGGATCTTGACAATATAATTGATGCGACTGTAGAGACACAACCGCTAATTATTAACCTTCAAGACGACTCGGATTCCGAAGATGATCCTGTTTATTTTGAATTTGAATAGTTTTGTAAGTAATCGTAGTTTATATCATTTAAAAATAGGTATTAATTAAATAAATGTATCTTTTACAAATTGCAAGTAACTTTTTATTTTTAAATAAAATAAAGAAATTTTATTAAAATAAAAATACAATTTACAGTACCTACAGTTTAAGAATATTAATATATTTATTTATTTAAAGTAACGTAATGTTTTAATCATATACTCTACGACACTGGTCAGTCATTTCCACTCAAAATACCTACATAATCGGATTAAAAGTTCTATAGCTGTATTGTATTTATTCAGATACAAGGTGGGTTAGTCGAAAACATCTTAAACTGCCAGTTTTAGGTTGGTTTTTGTTATTATATCATACTACCTGTCCTCTCTGTATTTCAGTTCTCTAATGAGGGTCAAACTTGCAGTGAGCTATCAACAAATTGTGTACGGACTATAGGTACAAGAATTTTACCCACAATAATTGTATGGATAATAAACAATTGTTGATTTAAACAATAAGCACAAAATATTATAAACAAATCAAACAAATAACTTTAATCAAGAAAATCATTTGTAATGTATTAGGATCGCCGTGTATTAATAGGTCCCTTGCTCGTAGATTTTTGTTGAAGTTTCGGAAAAACTCTCGTTAATTAAAAAGCACGTTGAACTTAAAAATATGTTTAATTTAGTTTAGCAATTCTACATTTTAATGTCGTGATCTTAACCGTTACTGCAAAGTAGAGCAGCGTAACGACCGATCGAAGTAAAACAATAACACACCATTCATTCTGAGACATCTAATGCGGAGAAAGAGTGGAACCAGTATATGAATTTTTGTACTTGGGTTCAAAGTTTACGAGAGATGGAAAGTATGACACTTACATTGAACGAAGGGTGTTGGCAGGAAAACAGATGAATGGGGCACTGTATAGCTTTATAAACAGCCAGAAAGTGTCAAAAAGGCACGTCTGACTGTGCATAGAGGTGTGTTGGTTCCTACACTCATGCATGGTAGTGAATGTTGGGTTTGGCAGAAGAAGCATGAAAATAGGATTAATGCTGCGGAGATGAGTAGTTTGAGAAGTATAGCCGGAGTGACTCGGTTGGTTAAAGTCAAAAATAGTGAGATAAGAGTACGCTGTGGACTAAAAGAAGATGTGGTTACAAAGATAGATAAATGAATGCTTAGATGGTTTGGACACGTAGAAAGGATGGATAAAGGTAGATTAACGAAACAAATTTATAAGGCGAGTGTGAATGGACAAGTCGGTAGAGGTCGACCTCGACGAACATATCTCGATCAGATCAACATTGTTTTGAAGAAAGGCCAGGTCAAGAGTACCAACACCGACGAGCATGTATGAGAGCGCTGATGAAAGTAAAAGAGCGAAAGACGTGTGTAAGAACCGTAGCAAGTGGAAGGAAGTAATCTCTGCCTACCACTACGGGAAAAAGGCGTGACTATATGTATATGTATGTACGGTTGTCACGGAAGGTAAAATAGTATATTGGGATAAAACAAGACAATTTCAGACGAGGGACAGTTTAGGCATCTCCTGCAGACCGAAATAGGATTGACAGCAAATAAATTAAATGGACTTTTGTGAGATCAGAAAGTTAAACTTGATGGAAATCGCACGATTGAAAAATTATAAAATCATAATTAATCCGTTCAAAAGTGTTGTATATCAAAAATCGTGAGCAACTCGAGACTTTATACGACGCGAACTAAAATCGGATCCTATAACAGGAAACAAAGTTCAGCAGAATTAAGTTCTGAGGAAATAGCCAAAACGATATATTTATGGGATGAAAACAATCCTAAAGGGCTGCAAAGGAAATTCTATCACATTGCCGTGATAAAATAAGACTGACTTTTTTCATATCAAACCAATACCGATTGTTCTGGAGCTAACCTGCATACGCAGGTTTACCGTTTTTAGTAACGGTCCAAATATTGTCATAATTTAAAGTCAATTGAAATAAATAAATCCAATAGATTTAAATATTTAGACTGCTAAATAAAATTAAAAACTGTAGTAGACAAATAATTTGCATTTTAATTATCTTCATCTATTTTAAAAATAACAATTGAAAGTAGGTAATTCATAAATTGTATGTGTGTTAACGATTGTGGCATGAGAAAAAGGTGCGGTTTGGCAAACAACAATGTTACTAGTGGTAGTAGATAATATTTGTCTATGTGCTATAATCACCAGTTTCGCAATCAACTCTTACACCAAATAGTCGTGTTGAATATTTTTAAAGACCTATACTTTTATACATATGCATCGAAGCAATAAAATCTTATCAGGCATGAAATAGCTATATACAACAAAACAAAAAACATATTGCAAGCATGCCATTTCGCGTTCAGCGCCGATACTGCGATAGGGTTATACAATCATAAAACCATGGCGGTAATAAAACTGAATCAGAAACGAGAAAAACTAAAAACTCAGATTGCAGAAATTTAACTTATGCCTATTACCAAGTATTAACACTGGTTCTATTTAAAGGAGACATTAATTACTATGAATTCAATACAATTTTGTAAGTTGAATAAATAAAAAAATTTTATTACTTCATATTTGTTAAATAATAGTATATTCTTCTACGAGCGTATAATGATGGCTATTATTCTGGAGGATGAAAATTTTTAAACGAGCCGCATGCGAGTTTTGGAATCATCCGAGAGAATATTAGCCGTTATATGCGAGTAGAAGACTATACTTTCTCTACGACTATCGCAGGCAATTATCTAGTTCAGAATTTAAAAGTTTAATAAAACTGAAACATAGTTGGGAATTGGGATTTAATTTAAATCAACAAAATCAACAACAATATTGGCAAGTATGCGATTATAAGCATTACTTACTGGTAGGGTTCATTACCGGGAATTCTCGAGCCGAGAATTCCCAGGAAATCAAGCTCGAGAAAAGTCGAGAACTCGAGAAATCATGTATATAAAAATTAAATCGCAGTTTGTTGTGTTTTCAATTTCAGGAAATATAGTTTATAAAATAAGAAACCGGATCTCCGATAAAACTATAAATTCTTTAGTTTTTCTAAAGGCATATTTCATCAGACAGAGTAAGCTGACCTAATTGTTATGTATCTGTCTGTCTGTATGTTCAGCTCCTCAGCGTGAGATGTTCCATTGATCTTGCAAAGTTTTCATTTGTTTTTATTGTAATTAACATGCCATAAATGATTGTAATTTAATTATAATTTACATTTGTTTTCTACCTGAATTTAAGATATTAACGTTTTCTTTCATGTTGATTTTTTGTTTAGTTTAATAGAAGCTACTTTTGTTTATAAGTTCTAAATAACCAGCCAAAAATGGTGCTGTCATTATAATTATGAGTCTGAATAATAATATTTCTGTATTTTTTTTAAAAAATGTTTTTGAATATAATCAATAATAAAAGATTTATAATTAATTTGATACTTTTGTTTATGAGGAAAACCACTGAATTTGTTGACGTTATTGGAACCAAATAATATGAGAAAACGTACGTAAATGTAAATTTCTCGACAACCCGAGAAGCCTCGAGATTTCTCGAGACCCGACAAATTAAAAAGCTCGAGAAATCATAAACCCTACTTACTGGTCATACTTATTGACCAAGTTGATCGTTATATTTGATCCGGAACTTAAAGAAGAAGAAGATTGTTCTATGGGACGGAAGCATGGACCCTCAATGAAACAATGTGCAAGAGGATTGAGGCTTTCGAAATGTAAATTTACCGAAGAATGGAAAAATGGTTATGGATGTGGGATAAATCAAAAGTCAGTATCAACTTGTATTCTTATAGAACTTACATACATAAAGTCATGCCTTTTTCCCGTAGTGGTAGGCAGAGGCCACTTCCTTCCACTTGCTACGGTTCTTATAAACGTCTTTTGCTTCTTTTACTTTCATACATGCTCGTCGGTTGCTGGTACTCTTAATTTGGCCTTTCTTCAAAACAATTTCGATCTGATCAAGATACGTTTGCCTAGGTCGACCTCTAATGACTTGCCCATTCACACTCGCCTTAAAAATTTTTTTTGTTAATCTTATTTCATCCGTCCTCTCTACGTGTCCGAAAAATCTAAGCACTCCTTTATCTTATATTCCTTATAGTAATCTAGCAATAATTGGCTAAAGTTCTCAGTAAATATTAAAATCTACTACAATAATATTTTGATTCAAGAGAAAACTTGAATTCGGATTACTATGTATCTAAGTTTAAGTTTACATATCATATACAGGTGTTTCAGAATTTAAACACCTTATAACACAAAGAATATCTAGATAGGAAATCAATATTCGGAAATCCTTAGTTTTTGGGATGTAATAAATCAAAAACGATTTTTTGCTGTAATTTTTTTAAAAGTAAATATTCTTCAAAAAAACATTACTGTTAAGTTATTCGACTAATAACACTCATTTTAATGGTTCCTTTTTTTAAGGAGCTTTTACTATCGGCGTTCCACTTGGATATGGCTGATTATTTTCCATTCTAATTTAAATTTTCAAAATAAATTTTTTTCCAATTTTTTGTTTAATTTGTTAAAAAGTACGGACACAGATGGAATAAATGTTACATATTGGTACGATATTTTCTCCTTGGGCTCGGTAATTCTAAACTCTCAGTACAATAACTAAACAATTTTTATTCCAATATTTTTACACAATAAATTTTACTTTACAAATCACTTGGACATTCACTTTATAATTACTTTAAATACTTGACTTTAAACGAACTAAACTTCAAAACGATTTATATTTCTCTGAAACATTTTCTAGAAAGAGCCCAAATAATCTTTTATTGTTTCGGAATTATTAGACGCAGTATTCTAGAATTTGCCGGTCTTGTTTTTCCAATCGCCGACGGCATAATCATGCAGTCCCCTTATTGTGATCGTGCCGCCTCAAGGCGACAGACAACAGCGCCGGCTATAATAATAATGATTCCAACAGTTATTTCAGCTTCTTTTTAATTTAAATAAGATATAAGTTAATATGAGAAAAGGCATTATTGAATGATGTCAATATTTATAGTGCATTTCTTCTCTTTGCTGATGATTTAAATATATGTTTAAAGTTATCCGAGATTCATCGGATATTGAATTGTTACAGTGTGATCTTATTTTGTACACTGGTGTGATATAAATTTATTGCAACTGAATGTAGACAAATGTCATCAATTTACTTTTTGCCGAAATAAAAATCACACAATTCATGTACTTATATACCTTAATTAAGTTAAGCAATCAAAACTGAAAATTGCAAATAAATTAAAGATTTGGAAGTCATTCTTGACTCAAAAATGTCCTTTAAACCTTACATTTCAAATATAACTTTAAGAGCACTAAAAATCAGATCTACAAATGAATTATTTTTTCTCTCTTTCCAGAAATTTTTTTATTGTTCAATTGTTGAAAATATTGGAATACAACTCCTCAATTTGGTGCTCTTCATATAATGTGGATATTAATCTGCTTTAAAGTATCTAAACTAAGTTTTTGAGGTACCCAATCATACACAGTTGGATATCATATTGGTAACTTTTATTGTATATTCTTAACTTAAAATCCGATCTTACACTGATCTACAAAATAATTAATGGCAGTGTTAATTCTCCAGAAATTTTTAAACTTATAACTCTTAATGCAAATTCAAGAGAAACGAGAAATTAAGAAATCTCCAAAATTCCCTTTTATCGTACTAACTTTGGTCAGAATCAATACATAGGTAGAATTTTAAGATTGGAAAATAAATATGATGTTGATTTGGATCTTTTTCCATCATCTATAGAATTAATTGAAAAGAGTTTTAAAACTCCTGTTGCAATTTAATTTTTTTTTTATTCATTTTAGTCGCTTCAACCACTGAGGTTATTAGCGACATACTCGTAAGATACAGAGTGTAAATTAAAAAAAATTACAATATTGTATAAAAGTATAAGTATATATAAGTTAAATAACCTATTGTTTTTTCAACGTTCATGTTTTCTGCTAGAGTCTCTGCTATATTCGTTGAAATGTTGTACTTCTTTCTTGTGGCTTCGTATTGTTTGCACTCGATTAATATATGCTTCACACTAACACTTATTTGACAGGTTGGTAACTCAGTTCGTGTGATGAGATGTTTATGGGTTAAATTGCTATGACCCAGCCGCAAACGCGATATTCTTACTTGGTGTGGTCTGTTCGATGTTGTTTGGGGCCAAGGATTTACTAAATGTTTGACTTCTTTTAGATCATTTTGTGTTGCGCACCAAACGTTTTGCCACGCACTAAACACTTTAGATTTTATTACGGATTTCATGTAATAAGATGATACTTTGTCTATTGGGATAGAGTTCTGGTTGTTTGTTGCTGCTTGGGCTAGTTGGTCTACTTCTTCATTTCCCTTTATACCGGAATGTGATGGTACAAACATAAATTCCACGTTGGCATCTTTATCTTTCAAGTACGCTAATTTTGTTTTGATCAGTAAGGCGATTGGATTTTTGGTATACAAGTGTTGGATAGTTTGGAGTGAGCTAAGTGAGTCTTTTTAGAGATAGGGACTTTTTAGATTCTTTAATATGAATGAGTGCTTATAGTATTGCATACAACTCTGCAGTGTATGAAGAAGTGATCTATTTTTATTTCTTTTAGAAAAGACTGTTTTATCAGATTAGTTGGAGTTTCCTGTTTTTTTAATATACTGAGGTTGGTATTGATTCTGGGTATGGGTATTAACTAGGGTGGAGGAGTTTGGATATTTGTTGGGAAAAAGGTGGGAAATTAAATTTGTAGTTCATTAAGGTTTCTTCTGACTCTTTCGTAAAATGGTGGGTCTAATCTTGTTTTTATATATGTCTGCTGAAAGCGATGTGTGAACGTATTTGTATAAGCTGGGTGCTCTTTATTGCTAGCGATTTTGGCTGCATATGACTACTTGTTCTGCAATTTAAAATGTTTTAAATTATATATTATTCTCTATCATTTCCTAAATGTGTAATACCTATTTTAAAAAAATTAATGGATTGGATAAGTTTTGAATGTCCTAAAACTTGTACATAGGTATGTACCTACTACTTTCATAAAACCTTTAATAAGGAAATATAAAGATTAGAATATCTGACTGCGGAAATGTAAAA
Source organism: Agelastica alni (assembly GCA_950111635.1). Taxonomy (NCBI): domain Eukaryota; kingdom Metazoa; phylum Arthropoda; class Insecta; order Coleoptera; family Chrysomelidae; genus Agelastica; species Agelastica alni. The sequence continues at coordinate 42,966,273 of OX467712.1, read as the reverse complement.
AGAATCGCCGAAATTTCGCTTCAAAAAAAAAAAGAAGAAGCAACCATAAATCCCTGCCAGCAATAAAATTAAATCTGAAACGAGTCCCACAAACTCAATATTCACATCACGGAAATTCTAACGTACACAACTAAACGCAAAAAAAATTCGAGCAAAAAATGTTCTAGTTTAGAAATCGAAAGTTTTTGCCAAGTTAGTTATGGTTCCAGCACTCACAAAAGGGTTTGTGTATATTTATGTTGTATAGAACCAAAGAGTAGCACTATAAAAATCCTCATAAATAGAAATAGTTGGAATATAATAAAGGGTTTCTCAGTTTGTCGGCTTCGAGAATGTCCTACTGTTTGGGTTCTTGGAACAATAATAAATAGACTGGGTTGAGTGCTGCATTATAATTAGAAAAAAAATTAAAACAAATAAAATCTTTTCAAAATTAAAATTGTATATTGTATAATTTTTAAACTATTTTCATTCACCTCTTCGCTGAATGATAATACAATACATCTATTGTTAAACATATATTTTCAAATTGGAATTATATATACAGTTTGTCACCGAGGAATCACACTAAAAGATTTAATTTACAGAAAATTATTAAGGTAAAGAATTCAAAATTAAGAAATCCTTAATTTAAAGTTAAATATATAGGTACCTTCACCTTATAATAATAAAATAATTGTGAGATAATTTTGTTCAAGAATTTGTCCATCAACCAATCTACCTTTGGTAAAACATTATTAAAAAATTTGTTTTATTATCAGGCATTTAAGCTTAGTTTTCAATTTATACAACAGTAATAAATGTATTTATTTAAAAAAAATATAGAAAAAATAAAATCCAATTTCTCTAAAGTTATTGTATGGGTTCGATGATTCTAAACACTCTTTACAATAACTAAACAATTTTTATTCTAATATTTCTACACAATAAATTTTACTCGACAAATCACTTATATATTCACAACTGTATACACTCTTGTTATAAAACTTTATAGTTACTTTAAAAACTTGACTTTAAACTAAAACTAAGAACTTCGATCTGTGATTTTATTTATATTTCTGTAAACCAATGTTTTCGACAAAATGATGCCTTTCTGGATGTTTTCCGAAATTATTGGACCTTTCGAGAATCATGCAATGTCTTCTATTACGCCCGCGGCTATAAATCATGCATTTTTCCCCTCATTGAGGTCGACGCACTGTCGCCTTTAAGCAACAGTGGACAGGGACGAGCTCGCAAATTGTAACATTATTAAAAAAAAAAATCGCAGTCATTGACAGACAGATGGAAGAAGCAGCTATGACACCGTTTTTTATATTGACCTATGGAGGGTGGAGTTCCCCTGAGGATACGGGGAAAATAGAATAGATCCCAAGTATGGTCTGCCTGTTGTAAAAGGCGACTAAAAGACTCGCAATACAAAGTGTTATGCGACCCGTGCTGATGGATGCATGGCGGTGGGGAAGCACCGTAGCTAACGGAGCCTACAGGAAACCGGGCGAAATCCTGTAGTAGACAGCGTTAGTCCTGTGTAGGGGGCACTACAGGGCCAGACCACCCGTTCCCCCATACTCGTTAAAACAAAGAAGAACTGAGAACGCTGGTAGACCGTAATCACGTCAAACTGATATAAGTTTCAGGACGCCAGGAAGTTTCAGGTTATGAAGAAGTAACTTGCAAAAAGAGGTTCGGAAAAACACAAAAACTACTGGAAAAGCATACCAGACAAAGAAACACGGGAAATAATATATCAAAGGACCGTGCCATAAAAGGACGGCAGAACTGTTACCGATGAACAGGAATCAGCTAAGAATCACTAAGGGACTGTATAATGCAGGCCTGGCCTGCGGGTTGTGCGGTGGAGATCCGGGGGCGGTGGAGCGCGTGCTATACTGCTGTGGGGCGCTGGGGATGATGGGCGGTTCTTGGGCGGCTATATTGTTCCCTCCCAGTACAGAATTTGTACAAACTTGTACATGGTTTTTAGTGAGTAGACCTGACACAGTCTAACAGTAGACCCTGAGCTTTCAGACTAAAAAAATGTTTGTAAAAAGAACGCCCACAGTTTTAAAAAAAAGGACAGAAGGTGTTGTGTATTTTTTATTTTCTTTTATTTTCACTTAAGCAACTTTTTATTGCTAATTGTTTTATTTAAAAATTATTACGTATCTATTTTCCTTTGACATACTTCATTTCAAATAAAACAGCCAAGTTCAAATATAACCTCACGTCTACTAGCGCCACTTTTATATACCACATTTTAGTGGACAATTTTCAATAAAACTCCCATGTAAGAGTGTTCTCCTTATCTCTACCTATCATACTAAAATCATTTAATAAAAAATAACCTAATAAAAGTGGGCTGTCAGCTTTAGGCCTCTATTTGATAGACGCTGACGTCAGGTGACGAGAAACCGTAAGTTTGCCCCCTTCCAAATTTTGTTCAACGCGTCTAAAGAAGTTTTCCCTTTAAAAATGTAAACTATAACTATATGATTTACTTTTGAAGGCAAAATTTTTTCTGGTCATTAAACAGAGTGTCTACAAAGGCGCTTCAAAGAAAAAAACTGCAAAATTTAGAACTCATTTTAGGAATGTCAATTTGACGTAATACCTTATCTATAAATACTTGCTTAGTGAGCTAGAGTTTTTTAAAGAGAGCGCTAATATCAATTTAATTTAAATAACTTTAAAACGTAGTTAAATATTTATTTCTTGGAATATGCAAATTTGGTGGGTACGATTTTTTAAATGTTGCCATAAGCGGCCCGTTGGGGTGAGCTACTTGATTTGGTATCCGTATATTTTTTTTCTCTGAAAATGTCGCAATTTTAACTTAATATTTAAAGAATTTTGTTATATATATATATAAATTTTTAAATAATGATGGATAGCTGTGGAAAATAAAAATAAATAATTATGCATATCTATAAATGTCACCAGTAGTTTTTCAAACAAGCATTGTTAAGTTGTTGAATTAATGTTAAATTATTTATTGTTTAATGTTACATTAATTGCTAAATGACCAAAAGATAAAAATGGTTCGATTTAGCTATAATGAGTAAGTACACCTCATGCATTTAGTGTATGATAAAATGCAAATAACGTGCAGGAAGTAGCTCGTGGATTTGTGGATAAATTTTCTAATAGAAGATGCTTCAAAAACATTTACTTTATTCCAGCAAAGATTTAAGTAAACATGATCGGTACTTCCCAACAACAATGAAACTGGATGCTGACGTATTTAAGGAATATGAGAATAATATTTTAGTAGAGGATAACCCCGATATAAGAATAAACAGAATAAACAATGTATTCTAATATTTCCAAATCTTCTTTGTGAAATATTAACCATAGTAAAGATGAAAGTGAATGTAAGGAAAGTAATAGTTTTTGAAAGAAGAGAAAGCACGACAAACTACGAGGTACTGATTAAAGGAGAAAAAGTGGAACAAGTGAAAGAGTTTGTGTACTTGGGGTCAAAGTTTACGAGAAACAAAAAGTATGACTGTGATATTAAGCGAAGAGTGTTGGCAGAGAAACTAAGAGAGCAGAGAAACTAATATCAATGCTGTGGAGATGAGTTATCTGAGAAGTATAACTGGACCGATGGATAAAGTGAGGAATAGTGTGATAAGGGAAAACTGTGGTGTGCAAGAAGATGTAGTTACAGAGATAAATAAAGGAATACTTAAATGGTTCGAGCACGTAGATAGGATGGATAAAAGAAGATTGACGTAACAGAATTATTGGCGGGTGTGAATGGCAAATCAATAGAGGTGCACCTAGACAAACGTATCTCGATCAGATCGAAATTGTTATGAAAAAAGGCTAGGTCAACTAGCAAGTGACGAGCATGTATGAGAGCGCTGATGAAAGTAGAAGAAGTGAAAGACTTGTATAAGAACCGCAACAAGTGGTATTTGCCTACCCTTACGGGAAAAAAGCGTGACTTTATGTATGTGTATTATGTGTGATTGTAAAAAGTCTAGGCAGTGCATGATGATGATTTTTTGATACGTACGTGTGAATTTTTATTATTGATTACAAATAAAGAAAAATCAAAATTAAGACCCATTTTTAAATTTCATGTTTTGCCACAAACTACATTCACAAAAGATAAAATATATAATATACATTACCACTTGTATATTAATAATTCTCATGTAGTGAAAGAAAATAAACATCGGTAAAGATTTAGCATGAATGAATGGCTAGGTATTTTTGGTGATAATCTACTTGGACGTGAAGAATTGCCCAATTGTTTAAATGGTATGGATTATCTCGACGTTTCAATAAAATATTTTTGCCGAATTTATTGAATGATATTAGTTTAAATATTTAACAGACCTTTTGGTTTTTACATGATGATTGTCCAGCTTACTTTAGTAATATTATCCGTAAATTTTCAGACAATATTTATTGTGAGCTCTGGATGGGAAGAGGCACTCCAGTTGCTTAGTTAACAAGGTCTAGAGATTCAAAGGCATGCGATTTTTGTGTGTAAGTATAACTCAGATCAATGGTTTATTAGCAACCAGTATAAACACGCTATCAGATTTGGAGGTGAATTCAGGATGCTAGTGAGGAATTTAGAAATGGATATGAGAATTCGACAATCAAGCGACTAAATTTGTCTATAGAAACGGTCGGCCGTCATGAGGAGCTTCTGTTGTAGATTTAATTTTGTAATTTCATTTGCCATTTTTTTATAATTTTTTCTAATTATATTCTGGGTTACAAAACCTTTATTTTTACGTATAAGACGCAAGAAATATTTATATCGATAAAGCGGACACTCTTTCTTACCTAAGTCGTTCAAATGATATTTTTTATTGAATTTATTTGAATTTATTATAAAGCAACCAGATTCTGGTATTATGCTTCTTTCTTTTTAAAATTTTAAATCAGATTTAAGTTATGTATTTAGTAAGCATCATGTTAACGTTTTGCTAATCTTGATAGAATATGTAAAATGACAGTTTCAGGAGACAAAAAAATCTACATTTAAGAATAAAACTCATTCAAAGTTAAAGGATCATTTGCATATTTTGTGTAACTACAATATTATCGCAATAGATTTAATATCCGGGCCTAAATTTATGGTGAAGTTGCATGGCCAACAAATATTGTCGGCTAACGCCATTACTTAAGTCCCTTTATTTAACAAACTGTAAAAATTGTCTCAACCCCTTAAATAAACAGCTGTATATTTTCGGGAAAAATATCCTTTTAAGCAAATATATACCGAGCCGGAAACGATCACGATCGCACGAGCAGAGCATTCAAAATGGAAATTTCTGTTATTACCACCCCATAATCTCGTAACATTCCTGCAGTATCATAGAAATGAACCCCCTTTATGGCTATTAGCTTCTGAGTAAACTCGGGCTGGCTGAATTCAATTAAATTTAGCAGAGTCTGTGCTATACTCCGGGATTCAGGATTATGGCCGACTTCATTGACGTAACCAAAAAATAATTTTCCCGGGGTTGCTAAGTCATCTCTTCAAGCTTCTGTTATTGTATCCATTTTGAAACGAATATTTCTTTTTATTTTCACCTTTTAAATTTATTCATTATCGTTAAACCTTAATTTATATATTAATATAAAACATTACTGTAGGTACATATAGATAGATACACAAATGTATTATAAAATTTAAATTGTATACTTTTAAACTTAAATTTATTTGTGTTTATTTAAAATAGAAATAGTTGGAAATAGTATAAATTAATGTAATACATTTTTTTTTAAATTAAGCGCAAAAATTAGAATAGAAAAAAAACGAATGGCTTAAGCGTGAATACTCGCAAATAGAACACCTGCAAGATCAACATGACAATTTTAGACTGCACATAAAGCTAAAGGAAACTGCTGGCATATTTAAAAAAATGAGATCAACCATAACAGTCGATAGTAGCTACCAGATAGTACTCCAAAGCAAAGAAAAAAACAATGTATGGGAAAAGAATATTGAAGAACTTTTTAACGACAACAGACCCCCAGCTAGTATCTAACCAGTCTATCTATCACTAAGGACGAGATTGAAAATGCCATACGTAATTACAAAAATAACAAAGCGCCTGGTCCAGATAAAATTCCTTCAGAAATACTTAAACTTCTAGATGAACGGGGCATCACATAACTACATAAAGTGTTTAACTTTATATATGAGACAGGTTACTACCCCAAACAGTAGTTGTGCTCTAGTTTTATCCCCTTGCCTACGAAGACCAATGCAAGATACTTATTAGCCTGATAAGTCATACTTTGAAAATATTTTTTAAAATGATACACCGAAGAATTTACAAAAAATGTAAAAGACACATAATCAACTCGCAATTTGAGTTTAGACAAAGGTTAGGTACACGAGAAGCAATAGTCGCAATACAAATGCTTGTCCAGAACTGCCATGATCAGAGAAAGGATGTGTACCTATTTTTCATAGATTACGAAAAGGCATTTGATCGCGTACAACACCACAAATTAATGCAGCTCCTTAATGGGCTTGATATCGACCAAAAAGACATTAGATGCATTGAGAACCTATATCGGAACCAAACAGCGCAAATCAAATTAGGCAATAATATGTACAAATCCATAAAAATTTGAAGGGGGGTGCGACAGGGATGTGTGCTGTCCCCACTCCTATTCAACTTCCTATTCCTATTCGGAAGCAATTTTCCAAGAAGCTCTGGAAGACGTAGAAATGGGAGTCAAAGTTAATGGAGTGTGGATTAACAATATCCGTTATGCCGATGATATGGTCTTAATCGCTGATAATATACATGACCTACAACAACTTGTCAACAAAGTAGGAGAACAAAGCAAAGACGACTGGGTTTAAATATCGACACTAAAAAAATAAATGTTTATGATTATCTCTAGGAACCTAAATATGTTTGAAAATTCCACCATAACATTTAACGCAAAGCCCAAAGAAAGAGTAGACAAATTTAAGTACTTGGGCATTTGGCTTTTCGAAGACTGGACATCAGACAAAGAAATAAAATATCGCATTGGACAAGCTCGTCAGGCATTCTTCAGATTTCAATGAGTGCTTACCTTATTCGATTTCGACCTTAACCTAAGACTCGGATTCATGACGTGCTACGTTTGGTCGGTGCTTCTTTACGGTATGGAGGGTTGGACATTGAAGACGACTGTAATTAAAAAATTAGAGGCTTTTGAAATGTGGCTGTGTCGGAGAACCTCAAGATACCTTGGACAAAAGAGAAGTTCTAAGACGTGTCGACAAACAAGTGAACTGTTTGAATTGATTAAGAAGAGAAAAACGGCATATTTTGGACATATAATGCGAAACACAAAATATCAATTCTTGCATCTGTTGATCGAAGGCAAGACCGAAGACCGTAGAGAGATCGGAAAAAAAAATGTCTTGGTTGCGAAATATCAGACAGTGGACAGGGATACACGATATGTTATCGCAAACATCCGTTAGTGGATACGCATTAGAAGAAGAAGATTTTTTAAATACAAATATTTCACTCGTCGCACGTCTTACTCACAGTTATTTAATGACAAAGGATGAGCCTCCAATCTGCGATACTTGTAATGTACATCTATCAGTAAAACATATTTTGTTAGAATGTAGAAAATTTCATCAGTAAAGAATTGGTTTTCCTCAGAACATTTTTTTTCTGTTAGAACAAAGTAACTATATACCGCAGATCATTGCTTGGAAAAATAAAAAGAGATTGTCAATTAATCAACCGTATCTAGCTTTAAATTGTCTAAAGCTTAATTATCAATATGTATTTGTAGATTAAGTTAGTTATCCATGTAATCCAATGTCACTAAGCACTTGGTGGATGCGACATACAACCATAAATAACAAAAAATGGAAAAAATATTTTTTAAAGAGTAATAAAAATATGTTGATTGTTTTAAACACTTATTTTTAATAAAAAAAAATGGAAATAAAAGAGCTCAAAGAATAAACGATTTTACTTATTCCAAATTAATGAGAGATTGATAGAGCCAAATGATTATGGTTCACTTGTTATTTTTGATGATAAAATAAAAATTAAAATGTTACCTACTATGTTAATTTGGATAAAAATTGTTCAATGTTTGGATGATTTTTAAACAAGCAATCCCTCTTTAGGGACACCGCTGGATGGCTTAAGCGAGAACGGGTACCTAACTTGATTAAACGTTGCATTAGGAGTTATCAGTTGATTACTGCTGAAAGGGTCTTCATGTTCTGGATTCTATAATGAAAATGGGAGATAGGTTTTGATGGTAAAAGTTATATAGAAGGCGTCGTTTTTTATTTTTTATTACTTTTGTATACTTCGTTCCCAACGGCACAGTATATAGTTAGATTAAAATAAAGCATGTATTTTTTGTGCAAACAAAGCTTAAATTTAAACGAGCGTAGAAACTAAAACTTTTTTATCAATTAAAAAATATAATTCCTGAAACTTATTTTAAATAATTTATATTTTGCTTTAACGCACATACATACATACATATAGTCACGCCTTTCTCCCGTAGGCGTAGGCAGAGACCACTTCTTTCCACTTGTTACGGTTCTTACACACATCTTTCGCTTCCTCTACCTCCATCAGTGCTCTCATACATGCTCGCCGGTTGTTGGTACTCTTGACCTGGCCTTTCTTCAAAACAATGTTGATCTGATCGAGATATGTTCGCCGAGGTCGACCTCTACCGACTTGTCCATTCACACTCGCCTAATAAATTTGTTTCGTCAATCTTTCTTTATCCACGCTTTCTACGTGTCCAAACCATCTGAGCATTCCTTTATCGTCCTTGATCGTCAAATGCCTTCTTTACGCCGATGATCAAGACATATTAGCGTCATCTGAAGAGAAGTTGCAGGTGATGGTTTATGTTATGCATGATGCCCTGAAAATAAAACGGATGAAAATAAATGTAAGCAAAACGAAAGTAATGGTTTTTGAAGTTCTGCGAAGTTGTGATTAAGGGAGAAAAAATGGAACAAGTAAATGAATTTGTATACTTGGATTCAAAGTTTACGAGAGATGGAAAGTATAACAGTGACATTGAGCGAAGGGTGTTGGCAGGAAAACAAATGAATGTGGCACTGTAAAGCTTTATGAATAGCCAGAAAGTGTCAAAAAAGGCATGTCTGTCGGTGCATAGAGGTGTGTTGGTTCCTACACTTATGTATGGTAGTAAATGTTGGGTTTGGCAGAAAAAGCATGAAAATAGGATTAATGCTATGGAGATGAGTAGTCTGAGAAGTAAAGCCGGAGTGACTCGGTTGGATAAAGTAAAGTATAGTGAGATAAGAGAACGCTGTGGTGTAAAAGATGTGGTTGCAAAGATAGATAAAGAAATGCTTAGATGGTTTGGACACGTATAAAGGATGAATGAAGAAAGATTGACGAAACAAATGTATAAGGCGAGTGTGAATGGACAAGTCGGTAGAGGTCGACCTCGGCGAACATATCCGATCAGATCAACATTTTTTTGAAGAATGGCCAGGGCAAGAGTATCAACAACCGACGCAAACAAAAATCACTTATTTAGAGTCAATTTATTCAAATTAGTCTCCATACTAAAAATATCGTGAAATCTGTTCCGTGTTTTTATCACGGTGATGTAGGGAGTACAATTAAACTGTGTTTTTGTTTGTATTACTATTACAAACTGTAAAATTTTTGGTAAGTTTTTTTTTTCATTTGGTTTATTGTAATTATGTCTAGACGCATAAATGCTGTTATCCGAAGTAGACGAGGTAACACACGCTACTAATGTCGCACCATTTATTGTGCTACTTGTGTCCTATAATTTTTTTTTAACATTACAATGTTGTTATTATGTCTTAAGAATAATTGGAATTTCAATCTTATTTTTTTTCTAACTTTTAATGTAAACAATGTCCATTTGTAAAATTTAATATGTTATGTTAATATTGTTCAGATGTTTATTTTTAGTATTTAAATTGAACTATGTGATTAAAGGGATAATAGTTGTTATCGAAGCTATTTGAATTTTGAAGTGAAACTTTTTTAGTCGCGTTGAGAGTGAAATTTCAAGGTCGCGTCACGGCAATACCGTCACGAAGCCATCACGATTTTGGATTTTTAAAGACGGAGAGAGAGTTTAGTGACAACTGTACCGATGTAAGGTCATCATAAAATAGTGTAAATATTAAACTAAAAAATAAAAAGAATATCATTTTTAATGTAGATTTTTTTTATATAAATCTTTTCAATACTATGCCTCAATCCTTTGAATACCTACAATATCTCACTTTTAATCTTTCATGCAATCTTTAATTTTTATCTTTAAATATTGATTTGAAAATCTTACAGATTTTTATTATTCTTGCCAAAGAAGTTTCACGTGTACTTTGTACACATCTAATTTTTTTATTTTGGTATGTGTATTTGTTATTGGAAATAAATGTAGATAGAAATGGAATAAGTAATTAATACCAGATTTCATTTTATTGGAAGCGAAGAATATTGTCACAGAAATAGACATACGTAATAAATTTAAAATTTTAATTTTTTTAAGTAAATTTTATTTAACATTTTTCTTGGAGCCATAAACAATATTATTTTATAAAATTGACAAAAATGAATTAATACATCCGTAGTAACCTACCTATTACAGTTAAGGCATTGTTAGGAATGACAAAAAAGCGCGTATAAAACTTAAAAAACAAAAATCGAGTGAATCATTTTAAAAAACAGGTATTTAACCTCCAACCAGACAACCACCCGAAGAAGCAGGTATGTATGCACCATTAAAAGAACAGAAATGGTGGATCAAGGAATATCCAATTAGGTACAAACAAAACCCACAAGTCCATCGTAAATGTCAGATTATCACTGGAGATAATACATGTTTCGATGGAGAATGGGAATTTATGTCTTCGAAATTCATTCGAAAATCTCGATAGTCTCTAATTTATACCTCTAGATACCGTGGACAGAGGAAATAATCGAAAAAAATGTTCCCCTGATGAGAATAACAGGAGCGGCTTTGTTATAAATTAGTTATAAAAGTTAAAATTGGTATTAACAGTTACAAAAAAAAAATTATAACTGTTTTTCATACAAAGTTAAATACCGAATACGAAATAAGTTTAAAAAAATAGATACCTACAGTTTCGTCTTTCCACCAACTTATTTTATCAATAATATTTTATTAATAAAATACGAGATATAATGTCCATGTCTATATTTATAAATAAGCATTATTTATTTTAAAAATAATTGTATTCTCAAAAATATATTTTACTGCCTAGATAATTAAAGGTAAAATTATTTTTATTACTCTAATGTATTTAATTTTGAACTGAAGTATTTTGCTACATATTTTTAATGCAGATCAATATTAAAAAAATTTACACAAGGGGTAAGATTGTCTCCTACCAAAAACCAATAGCTCACAAAACCACACACAAGAGTTTTTTAGAGGGTAACGTTGAACGAGCGTTCAATGAGTCCCACACTATTCAGCGCGAAAACGCGCTCTTTTCAGAGTGTCTATATAAGATTTTCCTCTTGTAAAACAAAAAAAAATATATTAAAAAATTTCTATCTACACAATACATCCAACCACCACCCTTGCCAACGAACAGGAGTTATAAAAACTTTGATAGAGACGGCAATAAGAATCTGTGACCCAGAACATTTAAATGATGAACTGAATCACCTTAAGAAAGCCGTTATATCAAATAGATATAATGTAAAAGATATACATAAATGTATATGTCGAAAGCCTAGCACTAGAGGTGGCATAAGCGATGAACTAAGTAGTCGTGAAGTCACTTCTAAGTTTTGCAGGTGTTTATCGTATTCCATGCACTTGTGGAAGTGTCTACATTGAAACAACTAAACGGTCCATTAACACCAGGGTCAAAGAACACAATGCCAACTGCCGTCTTGGACATACAGAAAAATCTGCTGTCGCGGAGCACACAATTAATAATAATGATCACAGAATTAAATTCGAGGACACCCAAGTCTTATGCACCACATCTGCATATTACCCGAGGATTTATAGAGAAGCGTTTAAAATACATAAACACCAACAAATCTGAGGAAACACTTAAAATTAATAGAACATGGTACCTGTACTTAAAAATACAAGGCTGCTTCCTTACAAAAATAAGGAATAAAAAATATGCCCCGCCCACCAAAAGGTATACAACCTGCGATCGCGACATACAAATGTCATAGACTGTCAGCCTTAAAAAAACATGCAATTATATCTCGAGAAGGTGCCATCCACTAGAGATGGCGAACCGTTGAGTATAAACTCAGACCTACGACGGCTAAAATACCCGAAACACCATTAAACCATTATTCAGATAATTTTACAAAAAATTGATATCAAACTCTTTATAAATCTCAAAACCATACATTTTTAACGTATCTATTAGCACCTTTTGGATGACAGGTTCACCACAGCAAATTTTTCTATTCTTGATTATTGCAAATAGATTTTATACAAAACACTTCTTATTTTTACTACTACCAGGCGACAGTCTTATCAAAAATAAATTAATTATTAACAAAAAAATGTGTGTGTGTGCAGTTCACACGCAGTAAAAGTAAAACTTCAAAAAACAGAGCAAAAATGACAACAATTATTGTGAAAATGGTTGAATTTTATTTATTAATCTGTTAATAAACATAAATGTACACAAAACATGTGTAACAAATATCTTTCATCGTACGGCTTTGTAAACTATTTAACAACAACTATTCATCAAGATTGGGAAGGCTCCGTACGAAGCACCGCACAAAGAGGAGACCGAGTAGATGTTTAATGTATTCTATCTCATTTTCCCGCTGGCTTATTACTTTAAATTTATGTGTTTGTCTCTTTTTAGAGTCGTTTTTTTTACGTTTCACCAAGTTTGAAATCACAACGATTCTAAAGAAGTTTCACTTCAAAAACTAACATTTTTATAAATTTAAACTCTTTCACGTCGCTAAAGTAACCGTTAAGTTGTAACTAAACTGTTAAATTTAAAGCATTCGCAGCGGCCTAATATAGATATTATAACATATGTACAATTTTTTAAGATAGAGGAAACGATAAATCAGCTACTGCTATATTTTTTTGTCGATCACCTCAAACAGTAACTGATGAAATATCGTTTAAACAGAGTATTTCTTAAAACTGTTAATGAATAAATAAATATTTTAAAATTAGAAGTAAAAAAAAACAGTATCATGTCGTGTAGTTACCATCTCCTCATTAAATATTTATGATCGGATCGGAATCCAAAAATTGTCAAATTTTCAGTACGTATAAATATTTTTAATTTATATATGCTGAAAGAATGTATTTAGTAAACTTCTTAGGCCCGGTTAAACAATTACAGTTTTAATCTAAGTATAACAGTATATTTTATACTGACAGCTCTAAACTAGAGGGGAGAGTAGGTTGCGGTGTCTTCTCTGAAGACCCCTCACTTAGCCTGCCGTTTCGTTTGCCAGAATACTGCAGTGTGTATCAAGCCGAAATGACAGCCATTACCGAGGCAACAGTTTGGACACTCCACAATGAACAAAAGTTCAGCGAGATATTCATACTTTTCGACAGCTAGGCTGCTATTAAATCACTGAACTCAGTCTACTTCACCTCTAGGGCAGCGGTGCAATGCTGAGCCATCCTGAATGAGCTAGCAGCTAAGTTTAGAGTTCACATTGTCTGGGTACCCGGACACACGGACATATCAGGCAAGTGTAAGGCGGACGAACTAGCAAAAGAGGGCACCACCCTCCCAGCTGTATCTGTCTTATCTCAGCAAGAAGTACCGATTGAAAACTGCCAGCTCTTCCTGCACAGCAAAGTAGTTCAAAAAGCCAACTTCAGGTGGCAAAATAAACCCACATGCACATTTTCCAAACAGATTTGGCCTAAACCAGATCTACGTCGAACTGATGATGTTTTAACTCTATCCAGGAAGTCCATTGGAAATGCGATCGAGGCCATAACAAGACACTGGGCAAGTAAGAGAAGAAAACAATGGCACATCTTCTCTGCCACTGCCCTACCTTAGGCAGAAAACGGCTTTCTATACTAGGGCAACCAAACTTTGATGACTTATCTAATCTCAGCTCAGTAAGCATTAAAGACCTCACACTTTTTATTAAAAGTTCCAACTGGTTCTCACGGTAGAGGAAGAAGGCACCCCCGTCCATCACGGTATCACAATGGGCCAAAAGGCCTAAGTGGGTTCCCTCCGAACCGTTGTTTTAACCTAACCTTACCTAAGTATAACAGAATCAAGTTGTTCGAGCCCAGTTCAACCCAAACGGTTGTACAAATAACACTCGTAGCAAGATCAGATGAAATTAGTTTATCATAATTTTTCTTATGTTGTGCTTGCATATATTCGGTTTGTATTAACATAAATGTTTTTGTAAAATTGCGCGAATATGTTCATTTTATTATTAATCACAATGGAAAGTAAAAAGAAGAAGCGAACCAATTATACAACAGCAGCAGATTTTTTTTTGTGTTACTGATGAAGAAATATAATCGTATAATCAAGATTAAAAAACAGATACCACAATTATTACCCAAAAAACGATGTTTGAATAAAGCTGACAAGAAATTTAATGCAGTATTCAAGTATACCGCAATGCAAAGAATATATCTTACTTTTTGTTTTGAAAGTTAAAATATTTCGAAAAAATTGTCCACTTTTCAAATTTATTCATCAACAGACTTGGGACGGTCTTTTTAAAAATAGTTAGATATAAATACGACCCTGATTTTTCGAAGGCGTTTTTAAATGGGTAGTATTGTCAGGTGATAGTTTTATAGATCTCGACATGTCGCTTTTTTTAACCAACAAATGACTGGTCGTAAATTGTAGCTTCATTTGCATACATATGTGTGAGCAACGGCCAGTTCTGACATACGGTATAAGTCTTTGTTCCTTTTATTCTTCTTGGTAAAGCAGAGAAAGGCTAACGCTACATTTCCTTCTTCTACGTTGAAATAACGTTTAATCTCAAATTCCTATCTGTTGTTAAAAACGTCCCATAGATAGAAATAAATAAATTATTTGTGTTTTTAAGGTTTTATTAGAATCTATTAGTTTTCTTTATACAGTTCGCGTTAATCTTGTAAATAAGATGATAGCTGAAACTGCTAATAGGTATGTTTTAAGTAAATTTTGGATAGCAACACGATACCCTCAAAACAACCGTTACTCGTAGATATGGATATGGATTATATTCAGTTCGACAACCAGTGAAAATATTCTAATGATTATGAGACCGAAATTGTAAATTAATTATGTTTTGGTGGGAGACAAAATGGCGTCTCCATGTTTCAAGTTCAATATACTATAAATGGCAATTTTATAGTGTTTTATTGCAATGAAAACGAATACAAGTGTAATAAATCAAGATTACCACGGCGATGATCTACACAATCCTCAGCAACTTATAGAAGGTAGAAGAATTGAATCAGCGACCTATCTATTATCGAAGTACGTCACCATCTCCATCGAAGCGCACGGTGAGATCTTCCGGAGAGGCCGGCGGCACCAGATCCGTATGCCATCTCCACTTCTTCTTACCTCTTTTTCTCGCCCCGTTGCGACATTTCTTCTATAAACAAACTCCAGTTTTTTTTATTTGATTTTCTATAACTTCTCTACAGCCGAATATTTTTACGATCTGTTTTAGAAGAAATGAAAAAATTATTGTTATTAAATTCAAAGTAGCAAATCCGAAAATTTTAAATCATCCTATAAAAGGATAAATTAATTAAAAAAAAATTGAAAAAATACAATTATCATAAATGTCCATTCATATTTTAAAAAAAAATTAATACAGTTACTTAAAGTAAAAATTATTGGTTTACGACACAATGAAATATTTTAAAAAGTTGCCAAAATATCATCAAAAAAGTTTAAATTTAATCAAATTTAAATTGAAAAAACCAATTGAAAATAGGAACTAAAAAAGTGAGGTATGATATCCCAATGTAAAAAAATTAATTGCTTTATATATTTATGTGTAATTGTTTTTTTATTATTTATTTATTTGATTGTGAATATTTTTATTAATACTTAAATCGACAGCAGGGATATTTGTACCCACTGTTATTTCATGTAATGTGAACAAAAAGAAATATTTTTAATTTAAATTTGTATAAAAAATATTCTGTAAATTAAATTTTTTGTATATTACCAACTATAATTACAAATTACAAACTTTTACATTTTTTTATAATAGACCACGTAAAAGACAATTAAGTATCCAAAAAATACCAATAATTCATTTGGTAGTTTAATTAAAAAATGACTAATTATATTTAATTATAAAATTTTGTTTTTATTATTCTAGATAGAGATTTTAAAAATATAAGTATGTGTAAAACATGAATAACGATGATATTTTAATAATTAAGTTTTTAATTTTTACTCTGTTAATTAATTAATTTTAATTTATAAATATTATTTTAGTTAAATAGCGGACCCGGAAGACGTTGTCCTGCCCGAACGTCAACTTGTCTGTTTTGGAAATATCACTATCAAACTCGGCGACCCCGAAAACTATGAATTGGACACTAATATCGGCTTTTTAATAGTTTTTTATATTTTATCTCTTTCCCACCCCTTTCGTAGGGGTGATAACAAAATTGGAAATGTCACTGTCAAACTCAGCGACTACAAAAATTATTAACTCGACACTAATATCGGCGTTTTTAATAGATTTTATATTTCATCCCCTTTCCACCCCATTTGTATGGGTGCTTACATAATTAGGAGTGTCACTATTAAACTCAGTGATCCCAAAAACTATAAATTCGACACTAATATCGGCCATTTTTGATATATTTTTTATTTTAACCCCCTTCCAACCCTTTCGTAGAGACTTATCGGGATAAAAACTATTCTTCCTCTCAAGTTGGAGCAATCAACATGCATTTACAAAATTTCATTAATATCGGACCAAGAATTCGACACTAATATAAGCCGTTTTTAATAGTTTTTATATTTCCACCAGAAATGAACGAGGAAGAAATAACAACAACATAAATATGGACTTGGCAACAATTCTCGAATGGAAATCCAATAAATTGATAGAATTTTATGCAAATAATACACAAGCATGTCTCTTTTCTAGAAAAGCCGATCTCGCTGTGCCCAACATAATATTGTCAGGAGTAACCATACCATTGAAGTCATCCATCTTGATGCTTTGTAATATTATCAGCAACAACCTTTCTTCGGAAAATCACGTGTGGTTCATTGCCAAATGTGCATCCCAAAAAATTGGCTTTCTATTTCGTGCCAAGAGCTATTTCACTTCCAGTCAGCTGCTTACGATCTATAAGGCACAGATCCGACCTGTCCTGGAATAATGTTTCCATATTTGGAGTGCGGCACCTAAACATATCCTGAAACTATTGGATTCCGTCCAAAAAGGGCAATTCGTCTGGTCGGTAATGCCACGCTTGCAAACTCGCTCACCTCTCTGGAACACCGTAGAAAAGTAAGCGATTTGTCTTCATTTTATTGATATTCTTATGGGCGATGCTCTTCTGAAATATCAACAATCGTTCCTCCTTTAGCTGTTTCTTCGAGATTAAACCGTTAAGTTAGGCTTCACACCCGTTCGTGGTCACTTTGGAGATCTGCATGACATATCTTTCCAAAGACTCGTTCATCCAATGAACAGCGAAACTTTGGAACACATTGCCTAGGGAGGTATTTCCTGAGGCATACAACCTCCATAAATTTTTAGAAAAACACCAATTCCTACCTTTTTTTCCTTGGTTCTCACGATGTTCTCTGGGCATTACAGGATATCCCTTTTCGTGGGAACCAGAATATCAACAAAAAAACTCGTTGATCCGATCGCTTCCAAACTTCACAGTAACACCCGGCGGAATAATCTAAAGATTACCTAAAAATTTCATCCGTCCATAGAGGACAAGCATACTCACATTGATTTTTATATGTTAGAATATAGATGACACTTACGAAATCAAACGGTCAAAGTAATTTACAGAAATACTGTTTTGGATTAAGAAGAAAGACTGTTACTCGTACTTAGGTACACATACTATATTACTGGCAACTGTGTGGAATAATAAATCAATAAAGAACGTTTATTTTTAATATTTATTTGTAAAACAAAATTAGGAATATTCTTATGCTTGTTTATCTTACTACTAGCCGTTTTACCCGGCGTTGACGGGGTTTCTGGAAGGTTCTTAAGCATTGGTATCACATTCTTGAATGCTGGCTTCGGCGTCGGACATAACTGGTAATGTCACTGTCAAGCTCAGCTACACCGAAGACTATAAATTCTACACTAATATTGGCCGTTTAAATTCATACCCTGTATACCCTTTTACTAGAGGTGCTAGGGGTAGGTCATCTCTCCAGTATTTGTTGCCGGGTAGTAAAATGTTGTATGTATAAAGTTTGGTTAAAATTGCTCTAGGCGTTACAAAGTTATGCTGAAACATACACACACACACACATACAAAATACCCACATTCTCTTTTTTTCATATGTTAAAGATTTATATTGATATTTAAACGGTTACTACTATTATAGGGATTCAATTTTAAATGCTTGGTAGTGGCGGCCGTGGTTAGTAGATACATTTTTCACTTAAGTGGTTATAGTGATTTTAATTTGATAAATAAAAATGTGAAATGATGTGATTTGGCAACATACTTATCTTATACATACTATGTTATGGTAATAGTTTTAGATAACCGTATTTTTTATTAAATTTTAATGTTTTATCCGAATAATGCACTACTTATTAAAGCGCCCCTGGCTGGGGAAAATTGATATATGTGATGGGCACATTGATACACCCAAGAAATTAGGTCTGCTGTGGACAAAAAACGGCTTTTAATACAAAATACAACATTTTATTCGTTATTCTGAATCGCTGTCAGCATCAGACTACTTAATGCAAACATAAAAAGCGTCCCCGCTACTAAAGGTCGCGTGTGCCCCTCTGTGACATTTAGTGCATTAAATCCAATCATCACCTTGCCTTAATTGGGATAAAGCTCCATGATGTCCAGTGTGATTTTAAAGGTTTGTTTGCTGTAAAAAAGCTTGAACGTCTGGATTATTCCTTGGTCCTTGGTTTGGAGTAAAGCAGTTGTGTTGGGAGGTAAAAACCTTTATATTTGGATGCATAGTTTCAAGCTCACGAGGATGACCTGAAGCATTGTCCAAAAATAGAACGGCCTTAAAGTCTAAATTATTTTTTTCAAATAAGTCTCAACACCAGGAACAAAACAATTCCGGAACCAGTCAGAAAAAATAGTACTTGTAACCCACGCTTTTCTATTTGCACTTCAAAACACTGACAGGTTGTCCGAATCCGATTGGAACCGCAAATAAAAAGAAATTTTTAGTAGCGGATACAGGAACTTGGTCACAATTTTTTTACCCGCAAATAGTGAAAACGCGAAAAAGGAAACCGTAAATAAAGAGATTTTACTGTATTTCATTCATGTCATACTGAAAACTGGTCAAAAGATATATAATCGGGTCAATACACTATTTATTATTTTACTAGCATAACGACTTTTTAATTATTCAGCAGGATTATTATATTTTTCCAAATATTTATTAAAATAAATTTTTTTTATTACGTTATCATCAATTTAATAAAAAATTAGTTTAAAATTGTAAGCAAGCAATAATATTGATTTAATAAAATATAAACTGGAAACAATTTAAATAAATTATATATTTTATAGCCCGGAAGCAATCAGAAAACTGTTTAATTATTCACATTCAATAATTTTTTGGAGATCCCTAGTGTTAAAAAGCATCACATTTTTAATATAAGTATTTACTTTAAATTTGTGTTTAGTTTAACTTTTTTTGGCAATAATTTTAATAGTAGATAAAGTTTGTTTTATTTAATACAAGTTTTTAATTGTTTAGTTTATTCTAAAATATTTTGAAAAAGTTGTTTTTAATACAACTAATATTAATTTCATAGCAAAAATAGTTTAAAATCGTTATTGTTATTGATAAATCAATAAAATATAAACTGGAAATATAATTTAAATAAATTATGGAAAATAGCTTAAACATAACCATGAGGAATCTCTGTATTTACAGTCTAAATGCATAAATTGATTTTTTTAGAGGCAGGTATAAGGTTAATTAATATTCTGTTGAAACATTTTTTTTTATCTTTTACAGGATATAGCTGGATTTGAAAACGCCACTGCATCAAAATCTAACCATATTGGATATTGGGTGTGCGTGTTTCTTAGCAACCCAGGAGGGGCCCGATGAAATATGTGACAGCTGGGCCTAAGAAGTCAGACAAGATCCCTTTCTGAAAACTTTAAAAGGAAACATGGCTCTCTTCAATATGGCAGCGACGGATGAAAGGACGAAAAATGTTTATTAATGCTTCAAGACAGCGACGTAGATGCAACAGCTTTTAAAAGAGATAATACAGTGTTATGTCTAGGAATATTTTTTACAGTTTTGTTAATTACTTCCTAGGTAAATCGCGTCTGCTGTTTAATTAATACATTCAAAATATTTTATGTGAAAATTTGAGGTACATAAACAAATAAAAAAAGTTGATTGTAAATACTAGTTTTTTATATTTTTGGAAAAAATTTTCAACGAAATAAATAGTAAACCAGAAAATAATTTTACTAAATTAATTGCTCTGGCATATTTATGTTTTTATATGCACTTTTTAAGAAATACATTATACATTGACCTGATCTTATTAATAATTAGAAAGTCCACTCAGTCTAAGTGGGAAACGGCTATTGAGACTATAAATAGAGCACTTTACCAAATATGTTTTAGTGTTAATGGCCTTTTACGTACACGAAATTTAAAAAAATGTTAATGGTTAGATATTCGTAAATGAATTCCTGCTATTGTAAGTAGTTTTTTTTTATGATACTTTTGGAGATTATATAAAAAAAAATCATAAATCCATCCTTTTAAATTATGTGTTTTTATTGGAAATGGTAGTTCTAACAAACATCAGGTTTATGAAATTAAAAAGGCGGGACAATATTGATTATCCAGTAGTAGAGATTAATTTTTCTATTTTACTAAAAAATTGCAATGATTAAATCAACATCTCAAATTTACATTAATTACACAATATTTATTTACCCAGTACTTTCATGTATACGTTACCAAATACCTCTTTTGGTAAATCATCATAAAGACCTATTTATCATTCCCCAATGTAAGAACAAATTCTAAAATTATTAAAAATTATTCTACTATATTATTTAGCATACTAAATAAAAATATATGTTGCCTTTAATGTCTGAAAAATATAAATAAATGTGTATTGCTGTATCTACCAAAAGAATCTTCTTCTTCAAATGCCTATTCGTTCCTAATATTGGCGATCATCCTGGATATGATGACTTTGTTCACGGCTGCTTTAAATAGTTTTTGAAAACCATGTTCTTAAGTTTTTAAGCCATGATATTCTCCTTCTTCTTGGTGCTCTTTTGCCATAATCTTTCCCTTGGAGAACGGACCTTAAAAGGTGATATTTGCTTTTGTTTCTCATAATATGTCCGAGATACTCGAGCTTTCTTCTCTTGATGGTGTTCATTACTATCAAGTCCTTCATTCTCTCCATCACTGCCTTGTTGGTCACTCTGTCCACCCATGATATTCTCAGCATCCTCCTGCAAAGTCATATTTTGAAGGTTCGAGTCTTCTTTGTGTTGCCTCGGTTACTGTCCATGACTTCATCCCATAGAAAAGAATCGAGAAAATATAGCATCGGAGGAGTCTGATTATGATGTCGATGTTAAGTTTTTGACTTTTAAACAGTTTAGTCATTTGGTTAAAGATGGCCCTTGTTTTCTTTATTCTACACCTGGTTTTCTGTGAGTGGTCCCAATTATCATGATCATGGTACCCATATAGGTGAACTTTGTTATTCTGTCTTTTGGTGTGTTGTTGATCGTTAAGCCGTATCTTCCACTACTTTCTTTACTGATTACCATGAAATTGGTTTTACTAATGTTAATTTCTTAGCCATATTTACCCTAAAAGTCTTTTATTTAGTTCATAAGTTCTTGTAAGTTGTTCATGTTGTCAGTGAAAACCACAGTATCATCTGCGTACCGGATATTGTTTATTCGTTCTCCATTCAGCAAAACTGCTATGTTGGTATTCTCAGGAGGCTCTTTAAAGTTTTTCCTCCCTGCCTAACTCCTCGAAGAATGTTTATTGTGTTGGTTTGCTCTTCCATATTAATTTTAATAGTAGCTGATTAATTTCAGTAATGGTTTCGGATGATCCTTAGATCTTTATCAACCATCCCCGTATTCATCAAGACGTCCATCATCTTTTCGTGTTTTATTCTATCGAACGCCTTCTGGTAGTCTTTAAACGGGCAAAACTATCACAGTTCATATCTCTACAGCGCTGGAACAATACTTGTAGACAGAAAAGTGCATCTCTTGTACCCATGCCTTTCATAAATCCAAATTGTGTATGTGTCACTCTTTCTTTGCAGATCCTATAGATTCTTCGATGAATTATTTTGAGAAACAGCTTTAGCATGTGAATCATAAGACTAATTGTTCTGTAGTCACCATATGCTTTGGCTCCCTGTTTCTTTGGTAACATTATAAATTCAGGGATAAGCCATTCTTTTGGAATGTTCCCAGTATTGTAGGTGTTATAAAAAATGCCAGTCAGGAATGTGACGGACTCATCGTCAAGAAGCCTGAGGAATTCCGAATGTACTCCATCCGGCCCTGGAGCCTTTCCTCCAAATGAATAACATAAAAAAATTAAACATTATTTTAGTTGTGTTACTAATAAGAAAAAAAATAACTATTACGTACTTAGTTATTGTCAAATAAAAATTTAATCAACCTTTACTAACAAATGTTTTAAATTTATATTTTAGATATAAAATTATTTTTATTTGATTAATTTTTTATTAATTGAGGATGCAACGAAATTTTCTTTTCGTTTCTTATCTTACTTCATTTTATTTTAAAAACACACAGGAATAAAACTGAACGAATAAGATATTTTAAGTTAAAATATTTGGCCATTGGGTATTTGACAAAGTTTTTCGATTTTAATAACATATTGTGGTATCATTTAATTTAAAATGTATTATATCTATTGATTTTTGCATTGTTAACTATCGATTGTAATTTAGTTTTTACCATTAAAAGTATAAGAAAATTTAGTTGTTAAGTAAATTGCAATATTTTCAATTATTTAATGTTATAGATAGTACAAAACCGCTGGTGGACGCTACTGGATGCAAACGACATTAAACAATCCGAAGATGAATGGGTCGCATTGTAAAACATGGAGTAATATGATTAGAACTAATTATAATGTTTAAATGTCAGATGTTAGAAAGACATTGTTGAAAATTATTTATGCTCTTGAAATGTTTTCTTTAGTCCTTTTGTAAACCGTTGAGGGATATTAAGCAATTTGCTTGCATGGGGAGCAAAATACATGGGAAACATTTTTGGTTACTCCCATCTAAAAAGCACACGGAATCGCTGTCAAAAAAAGTAATAAAACTTAAGAATAGTTATAAAATATGGCACTAGAAGGTCTGATACGTCGGTTTTTTAATTTAAGTAGCTAGATTTGTTACAGAAAAATTGCCAGATATGTTTTCTGGCTACGAAACTTGTTTAAGAAATAATTAAAAAACACATTAATATGCTTAATCTACAGGTCAAAATGTAAACGAAAAAAAGAAGGTTTACTTATTAGGAAAAATATCAACAAATACTTGCTAAAAGACTCAACTATTTTCTAAATATACAGCAACAAAATGCATAACGAGAAATAAATAAAATACATATTAGAGTTATTATTTTATTGTAGAAGCATTAGTTATAATCAAATAATCATAAAATCAAATGTTAGTTCTACCCTTTGTTTCAAATTTTATTAAAAAAAAGTTAAATGCTGGAAGTTACATTAACCTTCTATTAAGATAAAAAATAAACAAACATTTTACCAAAATTTTAACAAAGATTCAACAACAAAACCCTAACCTAAATAGTAATGCCGAATTTATATTTAAAAAAAATTATGTAAATAAATGCTTTCAATCACTATATTTACGCTGTGAAATATCACTCTTTCAAATGTAATTGTATTGTGGAATGTAATACTTACATTTATCTTCAATCTTTTTACAAGTTGGATAGCGATTTTAGAATTGTCGAAGGTTATTTATGATTAAATGCATATCTTATTATATTATTATATATTATATTTATATTATATTGATTGCACATGAAGTGGGTTTAAAAAAAGAATTATGTCCCCGACAAATATTTTTTAGCTGAGCCCATATTAATACTATGTGGTTTAGTATACAGTAATGGGATGGTAAACGTAAAATTGAATATCCGTGATTTTTTACGATAATGTCAACAACATGCTCAAGTTTAAAATGTGTAAAAGTTCTACCAACTAGATTGTTTTGTTTAAAAAATATATCAATCTCTATTAAAAAGTCTCGACTCACGGATTTAAAAGAAGTACCAACAGTACGTACACTTATTGAAAAAACGACAGAATATAGTCAGGGAGATACGATCTCTCCGAAACTGTTTACGCTGACACTAGAGGATGTATTTGGCTTGGACTGGCAAGATAAGGGAATTAATAGGGACGGAACACAACTAAACCACTTAAGATTTTCTGATGTTTATGATCCTAATCAGTAATTCATCGGAACAACTCAAATATGTTTTTTTTTTTTTTTTGTATGAAAATAGTCGCAAAAAGGGTAGACCTATCGTGTGGGCCGCGGACTATTAGGGCATTGCGACTATTAGAAGGGGAAGGGATTATAGAAAGGAAATGATTGTGGACACGCTTTTTTAAAAGTTGCAGGTCATAGTTCTCTGGAAAAACTGATTTTGAAAGCTTATTTCATTCCGTAGCAGCCCTGTAAAAGAAGGATTCTTGATGAAGATTGGTCCTTGTAGTGTCAAGCTTGAGAGTAAATTTGTGAGACTGATCAGCGTGCCGAGTTCTTCGGCCGAATGTGGCCAATGGTGGTACAAGAGTTTTTATTTCTCTGGAGCATCTGCCATGGAAATATCTGTAGAGCAATGACTTTTCTGCAACTCTTCTTCTATGTTCTAGAGGATGAAGGGTATCTGTGAGAGTTGAGCTGTTTATCAAACGAATGGCACTTTTCTGAATGGAATCTAGAAGACGAAGAGAATGCCTTGGTGCTGAACCCCAAATGTGCGAGCAATACTCCAGTAGAGGTCGGATTTGAGCTTGATAGAAGACCACGCATCATCTGGGGTGGGACTTCAAATGAATCTGACGAAAACAAAAATAATGAGTCTAGAATAAATGCAAATTCAAATTGAAAATCAAACAATAGAAAACTTAACAGAATATATATAAAGTTTTGGAGTCGTGTGTTCTACCAGTCCTGACTTATGGCCTCGAAACAATCCCGCTAACATGCAAAGTTAATAAGTTAATAAACTTTAAGTCCCACAAAAAGCGATGGATAGGGCTATGCAGGGGATCAGTTTACAAAATAAAGTTCCAAATGAGGAAATCAGAAGAAGAATGCAATTAACAGATGTTAGCGAAAGATTACTGCAGCTAAAATGGAGATGGGCTGGCCATATTGCAAGACAGAGCACAGAGAGATGGACACACAAATTAACAGCTTGGTGGCCAAGAGAGTGCAAAAGAAGGGTTGGCAGACCTCAAAAAAGATGGCATGATGACATCCAGAAGATTGCTGGGAAAAACTGGATGAGGGCTGCTATGGATAGGCATTAATGGAAAAATATGGAAGGAACCTACATTTAGGAGTGGATGAGTACAGACTGATAAGAAGATTAAGAAGAAGAAGAAGAAGACGAATCAAGATTTATACGGGGAAAGTTAAATATACACTGAATATAGGTACAGTTGTTTATCAAGCCTTTGGTATTATTTGGAGGTTAGGCAGATCCAATCTTGATTTTAACGTCATCAATTTTTTTCAACTTCACACAACTTCGCTTTATCCGTTCAACAAAATGATTTTATTTAATTGAGTAAAAAAAAGATAGTTATTAAGTTGGATAAAATTCAAAACAACTATGTAAGAGGCAGTTTACAGTAGTACCAATAGCTGAAAAGAATCACAACTCAAATGGTATGGGCATATTATGAGGAGATCAAAAATAGGAAAAAAAAAGAGACCGAAAGGAAATATCAAGAAAGCACCTCTGGTGTCAGCATGTTCAAAAGGTAAAGAACAGAAACACCTGGCGATTGCATACAAGGAAAACCGATCCCAGATAAATGGGATAAGGCAAAGAAAAAGAACAAGAAAGAAAAAGGTAGTTATGAATATTCATAGAGGACAATTATTATTACTTTTTTTAATTTTAAATATTTAACTTATGTTTTAGCCAAAGAGAAAATATTATTCATGCGATGATTATGTTGGTACTGCTTTTCTAAACAAACTAACATTTTTGTTTTTATTTGTTAAAATCTAATTACGAAATTTATATGCTTAGATGGTTTGGACACGTAGAAAGAATGGATAAAGGAAGATTGACGTAACAAATTTATAAGGTGAGTGTGAATAGATAAGTCGGTAGAGGTCGACCTCGGCGAACATATCTTGATCAGATCAACATTGTTTTGAAGAAAGGCCAGGTCAAGAGTACCAACAACCGACGAGCATGTATAAGAGCACTGATAAAAGTAGAGGAAGCAAAAGATGTATGTAAGAACCGTAGCAAGTGGAAGGAAGTGGTCTCTCTGGTATGTATGTATGTACATAAGTGTAGGAACCAACACAGCCAGACGTGCCTTTTTTGACACTTTCTGGTTACAGTGCCAGTTCTTGTTTTCATGATACACACAATTAAAACGTTAACTAGTTTAATAAAAATAAAATGTTCTTGTGTTTTTTTAAAAAAGAAGCTTTCTTGATACTTTCTGCTTTAATTCACAGATGATATTAATTATCAAGAACAATTTTTGTCGGGGACCCACGCACGTTGAGGCATACGAGTACATCTAACTGCTGTATAATTAAATACATTTAAAAATTTAAATTTAAAAAAATCGGTCATGTAATAACAAAATTATCGTAAGAATAGGAATAACACTGTGTTGGTACCGTTCTACTAAACCGGTTTTAAGTCCTGAATTCTTGGTCCGATTTTTACGACGTTCAGAATACAAAGTGCCAATCGCTGCTGTTTTACAGAAAATAATAAAATCCAAAAATGTATCTCGGGCGACTAAAATAAGAATATGACCGGTTATGACGTACGCCTGTGAGACCTGAATCATGGCGAAACAGAACGAGAACAGACTGAGAATTGCAGAAAGGAAAATCCTACGGAGTACAGACGTACAAGGGATGAAACTACACAACAGTATCGTAGTAAAAAAAACAGGGAAATAGAAGAACAAGCGGACATTGTAAAGATAATTTAAGCGAAAAGACTGAGATGGGCCGGCCATGTCAAAAAAAGGAAGATGGAAAAGTAAATTCCTATGGTACAACTAGAAAGTAGACACCCTTTATATAAATATAAAAAGGTAATGCCATGTGGTGCTAAGAATAATGTTTTTAGATTAATAAAAGTTTTAGAAACTTTGTTTAGTGCGTTTAGTAATAATACCCCAATTTTCTATAAACCTGCAGAATAACAAGTTTGAATGTAAGAGTTATAAACACAAGGAGTGACAGCAAAGCAAAAAACTGTCGCACGGCATTCCCCAAAACAATAAAAATAAGCAAACTTGCAATTGTGTGAGTAGGTTTAACGGAAACCATAAAAACAAGACCCGCTTCGTTTCTTTCATTCCCTCTTTCCAGATTGCCGCATATAAATCTGTCTCAGGGAATATGTGACCACTTCAGCAGGGATCAAATTCCGCCAGAGAAAGATTAAGACATATAAACTATAAAATAAAATAAATATGGTCATATAACTTCAGCTGACACATATAAATGTATTTTCATTTACATCTTATTTACATTTAGGATATTTTTTTTATTATTCTCTCTTCGTATGTTATATAGCTTGTTATAAATGTATTTCTTTTTTGTTAAGGGTGTCGCATTTTTTTATGGGAAGCAAGCAATATCGAGCAATTGAGAGGCGCACACGAGGGGTTTATTATATTCAACTGATTTCTCAACGAGGGTTTTAATTGTTCGCAGATGGTCATTAGTTCCATATCCACTCCTAAAACCAGCTTGTTCTTTAGATTGATAAAAGTCTAGCTTTATTTCTAAACGTTTCGTAATAATTTTTGTAAACCATTTGTAGATGTAAGACAACAAGCTGATTGGTCGATAATTCTCGAGATCTGATATGTTTCCTTTTTACAGCAGAATAATATAAATATAATACAATTTTCTTCAATCTTTAACTTTTTCTATAAAATATCGTACTTTCACCCACATAT
This sequence comes from Agelastica alni, assembly GCA_950111635.1. NCBI lineage: Eukaryota > Metazoa > Arthropoda > Insecta > Coleoptera > Chrysomelidae > Agelastica > Agelastica alni. The sequence goes on along the minus strand of OX467712.1, from coordinate 42,937,814 downwards.
GCCCTTCTCACGAAGTTCATGGTTGTATAGGATAAGATTTTTTTGAAATTGGTAGGTTCTAGGTTGGTGTAACCAAATATGTTGAACCTTATTCTTCCCAGGCCGGGGCATGAACATAGTATATGTTCAGCAGTTTCGTCTTCCACGCAGCAAAACCGACAGTCCGTTTGTTGGTTCAGACCTATCCTTCAGAGGTGGTATCTTAGACGACAGTGTCCTGTAAGCAGTCCCGTTAGAATTCGCAGGTTTTTTCTGCTCCATTCTAGGATCTATTTAGTTGTGTTTATCGATGATTTAGGTTGAAACGCCTTCGACAGAGTTAACCCTGGTATATCGGACCAGAACGTGAGTATTTTTCTATCTCTGAGACATTTTTTACTGTAGTAAAGCATGCAGTATACTATTTCCATTTAATTATTAACACAGGGAGGTGATAAGAATTCTTGGCATCTCTACGACACCCACTATAAATGTCCAGCTGTCACATCATTATAAAATATTTTATAATTGTGTTTTCGTATTTTATATATCGTTAACTAAAAGACACTTCTTTAATAAACTAATTTTTCCTTAACTTAATTAAAGACATAAAAAAGGAAATTTACTATTGATACTCACTATTTTTTCTGTTAAAAACATAAGCAAACGTTTATTATTCTGCAGAAGCTAACTAAATTGTCTTAACTGTTTAAGCAAACTACCTATTATTACTTCTGATCGTTTTAAATGGATATATAGTGGTCTGCTACTCGTAAAATTACAAAACTGCGCCTATAAAATACACTTTATGTTTAAGTATTATTTACCCTTCTCATTTTATAACTAATTATTCATTAGTCAAATCGTCCCGATTATGAGGTAAGGTCACAACCTTTTTAAATTGTGAATTATTAGTTTACATTTTGTACTATTAATGGCGGTTCAAATTGCTTTTATACAACCATAGTAAATTATGACGAAAGTAAGTAAGCAAATACAAATAGGTAATATTTATGTAAACTGCATGGAACAATTTAAAATTTAATTTAACAATAACAACTACACTAAAAATGTTTTTGATGTGTAGAATCTTTGCTCTCGCTTTCTTGCAATTTGTGGGAGTGATTTCATGAAATGGGACGGAAGTGTGTAAGTGTAACAGTCGTGGAAGCGCGCGCTATTTGATTTGACGGTTAAAATTTGCCGTCAGATAGACGTCAACCAATTTTACGAGAGTGTTGTGTATAAGGTTTGCTGTTATATGCGTAAACTATATTAATAAATATTAACTGTTGATAATAAGTCGTAATAAAGTGCAGATCATTAATAAAAAATTCAAGTAAATAATAATAAATAATAATTCGAATAAAATATTTTAGTATTTAGCTTTTTTAAATTTTAAGTTTGATTTATGTCACTGTCAGTGTCAATAAAATAAAATACAATTTTCATTAAAAAGAATTATTGTTTGTTATAAAAATCATTTCAAATAATACCTGATCCATTTTTTTCAGAATATAATTTTAAAATTGCTTATAACTAAGGTGAGATGTCAAATGTTACACATCAAATGCGACTACTGTAAGGCTCGCTCGTTTTTTTTGAGTGGGAATCCAATGATATTAACGAATTGTAGGTAATCTGATTAATTAGAACCAATCAGAATAACAATTTACTTAAAACGGAGATAAAAGTAATGTGAATTACCATCAAAGAATCTATCATATTCGTGACACAAAAAATGTGGGATCAAAAACATAAAAAAAAACAAAAACAATAACAAAGAAGAATAAATACACAAATAATATTGTACAAGAAAATTAAGGACTCCAATACCAGACTCATAGCGGAAACTTTAAAGAAGATTAAAAAATGAAAGGAATACGTGCAGAATCTATTTGAAGATAAAGATAGAACCGAACTAACAATATCAGAGTGTAACGAACTAAAGATTACCACCAGCGAAGATTGCACGCCAATCAAAAGACTCAAAAACAACAAGGAAACTGGACCAGACCTCATACCCGAAGACATTTTAAAACCGGAAATACCCTTGAATCAAGTCCCTTCAGAAAAGGGCCATTCGGTTGATAAACAGCTCAACTCTCACAGATACCCTTAACCCACTAGAACATAGAAGAAGAGTTACAGACCAGACATTATTCTACAGATATTTCCATGGCAGATGCTCCAGAGAAATAAAAACTCTTATACCACCACTGGCCACATTCGGCCGAAGAATTCGGCACGCTGGTCAGTCTTACCCATTTACTCTCAAGATTGACACTACATGGACCAATCTCCATCAAGAATCCTTCTTTTACAGGGCTGCTACAGAATGAAACAAGCTTTCAAAATCAGTTTTTCCAGAGGACTATGACCTGCAACCTTTTAAAAAACGGGTTCACAATCATCTCCTTTCTATAATCCCTCCTCCTTCAAATAGTTGCAGTGCGGGCCGTCCGCGGCCCACACGATAGGTCTACCATTTTTGCGATTATTTTTAGTAAAAAAAAAACCACAAGAATAGGAGCAACTAAACATTCTGACAAATATGTTTAACAAAATCTACAACTACCAAAAGACTGACGAAACATCAACTTTCATACCATAAAATGGACCAAACTGGCTAGCACAACACTATTAAAAACAGCTATAAATAGAATTAGATGGACAAATGTGATAACTAACATCCTTAAAGAATAGGCACCCGAAGGAAGAAGATGTCTTATTTAACAGAAATATGTGCACCATGTTAAGCAATTATTTAATATTTATTTAATAAATCTACCTAGGGAGTAGATAAATTCATGAGGGTATGGTTAAAAAGCTATAAAAGTGTCAAGTTATAATTATATTTGTGTTTGGGTAAAATTATTTTCACATTTACTCTATTAACAACTTGTGAAGTGTAAGCAGTTTAATGTTTTATTGTTCTTTTATTAATTTATGTTTGTGTACACATGAGTACTCTTGAAGAAGCTTTAAATAAAACTTAAAATAATCAAAATAACTCGCAACACCTGGAAAAATTAGCAGAATTTACAATTGAGTCCAGTAGATGACTTCATCAGTATGTTTACTCCTGACACAAGAATATTTGGCATTAGGTTTCATCATCATCATCAATAGACCCTCTGCGTCCACTGTTGGACATAGGCCTTCCCTAGCTGAGTTCATTTTTTTTTGTCTTGAGCGCTACGAATCCAGTTTTTTATAATTTTTTAATGTCGTCTGTCCAGTGAGTTGGTGGTCTTTCTCTATTTCTTTTATTGGGTTACTTGGGCTTTATTTGTATTAAATTCCACTAGGTTATGGGATCCTCATTCCAGAATCCTGGCCAAGTCCTTATTTATTTCTTTTACATCCCAACCGTTCGTTTCTAGTTTTACTCGCTGATATCGGAGCTCTGGAAGAGAAAGTGGTGTGCAGAGTACTATCATCTACAAAGCTTTGTATTGGACAAGATGTTTAGCATTAATTGGTAAAGTATCAGAAAAAACTTCATTGACCAGCACAAAAAGAGATTTATCTGGGAGAAAGCTGGATAGCAAGGAACACAACTGGGTAGGCAAACCATAAGATAGAAGAGCTTGGTGAGGAGACCCCGCTTACCCGAGGATGAAGTCTTGTAGATTCTAAATTACAACTTGTAGGTTTTCTTAATCTAAATTTTTTTAATCACGATTGATTTGAAGTGTTTGAAATTTTACGCTTGCACACATTGATACAAATTTGGCTGAAGTAACTTCTTCTCGAAAGGTGTTTATTTTACTTTCAGTATTAAGAAAACACAATTGGAAGCTAATTGCTTGGAAAAAAAAATAATTGGAAGAGCAAGCAAGTCTTGAGCAAGTTGGTTACCACGTAACAAAAACTGCCAAAAATATGAGACGTACAGTCTTTAAAGGCGTTTTTAATTCTTCTTCTTTGGATACATATTTACTAATGGATGTTTGCGATCGCATGTTTTATTACTTGTCTGTCTCGCGTGGTGTAAATTAGTGATTGTATATCACGTAGCCCTGTCCATTGTCTGATGTTCCGAAGCCAAGACATTTTCTTCCTCCCTATTCCTCTTCTGCCCTTAATTTTACCCTCGATTATCAACTATAGGAACCTATATTTTTCATACCCATGGATTTACTGTGTTCTCCCACCATTTGCTGTAGATCGTCTATATTATCGGCTATCAAGACCGCATCATCGGCCCATTTCTGTGTCTTCCAGGGCCTCTTGAAAAATGTTCTCTGAATAGAGGTTGAATAAGAGTGGAGACAGTACGCAACACTGCCTTCGTTTTAATGCTAATGATTAAATGGGTACCTCTCCAAATGTAGACGACACTAGTGCCATAACGAGGGTGGATTAATTAGCACCTTGGCTGGTGATAGCGACAGAATTCAGAATTCTAAAACTCTAAGCATTGCAGGTCTGGCCTGTTGGCTCTGCCAGTGCCAAAAACTTAAGAAAAAAAAAAGCATTGCAGGAAGAGCCGAAATCACCAGGTGGCAGTATATACTTAATTTTAACAAATAAAGCGTTATGGCGTAAACACTTCTTGACCTTTGAGATAATAGATAGCATTGCGATAGGTCTGTACTTGCTAGGTAAGGTCTTTTTCCCTTTTTTTTAGAAATTTGCTGAATTCGCGCAATTTTCTAGGAGGATGGAAATATCCCCAAACGTAGTTTGATATATATTGGGTTTGGAACGATTTAGAGAGTAGTAGGTCTTAAACTCAATTACATGCTGAAGGAGGTAAATTGGAATAACAACAAGTATCGTCCTACAAATATCTTGGTCATAAAATTCGTGTGGGTCGAGACAACGAAACTGTTGAGTTTCAAAGAAGAATAGGACTCACCTGGGCAGCTTTTGGGAACGTAAAGGAGGTATTCCGGTCCAACATCCCGGTTGTTTAAAGAAAAAAGAGTTCAATCAGTGTGTCCTGCCTGTTATGACATACAGAGCGGAAACACTTACTCTGACAAGAAAATCCATCGATAAATTACAAGTGACACAACGAGCTATGGAGAGAGCCATTTTGGGCATTTCCCCAAAAGATAGAATCCAGAACAACAAAATAAGAAGAAGAACAGGTGTAGCGGATGTCGTCAGGAAAATAACAACAATAAAATGGAATTGGGCAGGACATATTGCAAGAATAACTGACGACAGATGGATAAAGAAAATCCTTGAATGGAGGCAGAGACATGAGGCTTACCGAAATAAAGGACGACCACCAACGAGATGGACTGATGATATAAAACCCATCAAGCATAACTGGATGCAGGCGGCGCAGTGCAGGGAGGCCTATCTTCAGCATTGGACGCTACAAGGCTGATGATGATTATGAGAACTTAAATAAACATTCCAAAAAACCCAACAAAAAAATAATACTATAAAATTAAAATAAAAATCTAAAAATAAAACGAATAGAAAAAACCAAACCGGTGAAAGGAGCTTTTTTGAAAAAATTAATTATCTTTTAAATTTAAATTAAATACACCTAATCGTAAACAAGAGAATTATTTATTTTGAATACATATACATTGTAGCCCGCTAAAATTTTTCGCTTGTACTTTACAATTGCAGTATTTCGTAGACATTCAATTCCACTCCATCGTTTTTAGTCACGTTTCAATAATAATTCATAACTAAGTAATGCAGACGTTCCAAAATTTTTGAATTAATCAGTAGGTATATTTCAATATGAAAACATTGGAAAACGATAACCACTTCATAATATAATAGCAAAAATAAAATAAGGGTGTACCTACTACAGCGTGGCAAAAGTGGAAAAGCATGTTATATGTATATATTACGTTGATAACGTATTCATAGGACATTATGTGAAATGACGAGCTCGTAATCGTAACCAAGACATAAAAAGAACCGTAAATATCGTTAGTTTATCCAAAAGGGCATATATATACACATATATTCATAAACATACTTTATTTCACGATGAATTTTCAAATTTTAAAGGTGACCTTTTACTTACCATTCAACCAAAACGAAAACAAAACTACTAAACTCTTGTTAGGTAAACGCTTTAAACAAGAACAAAAAAATACTTTTACAGTTGAAAAGATAATTTTTCTCTTTTTTTAATTATATATTAGAATTTATCTGTTTATCTGTTTATCTGTTCTTTTATTAATGGTGTTATACTTATCTTTATTGAAATGTACCATTTCTAAAAATAGCCTTTTTGTTAAAATACTTTCCATATCTAAAGTTTTCGTATTCTTATAATCAATAAGACAAAAAGTGACACTGACTTATTATATCAAATTTCTTTCAAAAAAAAATCTTATGTTCCTCTTTGCGATAATTTTTTAAAAATTTTATGTTAGTAAGTATACCTATATTTTGTTAATTAATTTTTCCTATAATAATTAAAAATATTATAGAGGTCTTGAAAAAGAAAATAAACATTTTCGAAAGCTTGACTGAAAAAACGAAGAATTTTTATTGAATTGGTCACTCCTAACTGCCACCCAAATAAATAAAAAAAAACCTATATATATATACAATATATATATATATATATATATATATATATATATATATATATATAAGCTCAATTAAAAAAAAGTGTTCTAATTTTAATCAGCATGATACCTGACTACTCATCCCCATAACATTTAGAAGATCTTGACGAGTCTTAGACATAAGGATTAACGAAGATTGTAAAAAAAGCAAAGCAATACCAAAACTGGCAAAACAATAAAAATATTACATAACAGAAAAAAAAGAACAAAATAACTTATTGGAAGCACTCTTTTCTTGCCTTTTTTTTTCGGCAAAATCTCTAATCAACTCGTCTAAAGGAATACAATCCATAAGGTCACTATCTATGGACATAATTGCCAAATTATTGAGTTTTTTGTGCCATAGTTGATCGTAGAAAAGTTTTTATTTATTTAATTTTGAAAAAGACCTTTCTCCCGATGCCACAGATACTGGTAGCGTTAAAAAGATCCGTATTGCCAGTGCAATATTTGAAAATGTTGAAATTAAATTGTTCTGTAAAATGTGGTGAAGAATTAACTGATTAACTCATTTGGCTCTGGTATAAAAAGACTGTTAACAAGGCTATTAATATTATTTGCTGGATTAACGACACACATTTGTCAGAGATAAACAAGATCAAAGATTTAGATGTTGTATTTAATACAAAAATGACTTTCAAGTATCACATAAAAGAATCCTCATCTCGTGCACGAAAAATGTTGAGCTTTTCTTTTCGTTCAATAAAAAATATGTCTATCAATACTATCAAGATTATTTATTATGCATAGGTAAGGTCTATTGAAAACAATTCTATCATTTGGTTACCATGCTACAAAGTTGATGTAGATATCTTAGAGTATTTAAAATAAATACTGTCGCTTGAATTTTAATAATTCACAAATATTAAGGGCTCTGAATTTAAAGACTACCATATAGAAGACAGAAAATCGGTACTCTATAAAGTTATCGTGAGCAGTATTTATTGTCCAGCTAACACTCACAACATTAGAATGGAACTTGAACAAAGTTTTTCTTTACCTACCTCTAGAATAGCAGTAAAAATATTGTATCAGTTCAAATGTAAATTTACTCTCTTCGCTAATTTTGTAATGGTATAATTGGTTTGACCAATAAATATATAAGTTTTTGACTTAGAATACTATTAATATTTGGGAAAAAGTTTTTTTACAAATAGGTTTATATTAATTATTCTTATTTATGAATTTACTTTAAGTTATTAATCGCTCCCGGAATAAGTTATAGTTCCAACCCACCAAATCGATTTTTGTTTAGGTTGTAATATTTAGAAACAGTGTTGTTTATTAATTAATTACAATTACTTGAAAAACTTATTAAATTACTTTGATTGTAATGGAAACTAATTAATTGTATATCATTTGATATTCAACTCGCTCCGTTCCAATTACAATTACATTCTACAAAAGTAGGTAATTTTAATATTTTCAATGTGTAAAAAGCCTAAATTTGATTGCTAACCTATAAGTAGTAATACGTTCCGAGTACAATTTAAAAAACTATTGTTTTTCAAACAAAACGACGTGGTGGTTTATAATCTATGTATTAATAAAATTAATAAGTAAAATAAGTTACAATATTAGATAGAGTGGTATACATAAAAATTGGGATAATAAGAGTAAAGATGTGACTCAATTAGCATGTAAGTATTTTAGTTTTGAGTAATAAAAATTTTAGAAGTATAAAATCAATGATTTATTGTCAAAACAACTAGGTAGAACTAATATACCTATTTTTTTTAAAACTTTCTACCTGATCCTTTCCAAAAAGCAAATGTAATTGATTATTTAAAATTACTCCAAAGCGTGTAATTGTAGCACGAACAACGTTCCCACCCGACAATTAAGATTAGAGGGTGGAACAATTGAAAGAGTCGACAAATAGCCATATCTCGGCACCATCATAAATGATCAATGAAACCACTCGCAAGAAGTTAAATGCAAAATTGAAAAGAGCAGAAATGTATTCATTAAAATCTCGGCAGTTTTAAAAGTCGAGACCTAACCAAAAACACAAAACTAATAATTTTACGCTGCTATGTGTTTTCCGGTGTTATTATACGGAGTGGAGTCATGGACACTGACAGAAGCAACGACGAAAAAGATCGAAGCTTTCGAGATGTGGCTTTACAAAAGGATGCTAAGGGTATCATGGACAGAGCATGTATCTAACATTGAAGTCCTTAGAAGAATGTTAAAGAAAAAATAAATCATGAGTATAATTAAAAAAAAAAACTACAATATCTAGGCCACATCATGCGAAATGAATACAGATATAATCTCTTGCAGTGCATATTACAAGCGAAAGAGAAAGGAAAGAGAAGTGCCGGAAGGAGAAGAATCTCATAGCTCAAAGATTTCTTCATGACTACTACCGAACTATTCCAAACAGCTGTAAACAAAGTTAGATTAGCCAATATGATAGCCAATGTCTGGAACATATAGGCACCTGAAGAAGTGTATTTGTAATTGTAATAACTTACAATCTCTTCTTCTTAGTCTAACGTCAAGAACGACGTGTAGTGATCACAAGTTAATGTCAGGTGTTATTACTTAGAACTCTTCTTACAGTCTCTCGCCATCTCCCACGGTCAGCAGCAGTTCCAATGGTTTCCACTAGTGGACGCTCGATTACTTTTGATACAATGTCTGTCCATCTAGATGGGGAGCGTCCGCATTTCCTTTTGCCAAAGGGTTTGCCCTGGACAATCAGTGTCTTAATGTTGTCGTGACGAGTTATATGTCCGAAGAAGTTCAGTATTCGCGCTAATGTCAAGCTACTGAGATGGTTTGATGGTCCAATCTCGTTCAGCACTGACACATTGGTGCGATGTGCCGTCCACGGTATTCTTAGCATTCTTTGCCAATACCCACATTTCAAAGGGGTCGACTCGACGCCTGTAGGCTGCCTTCATTACCCATGTCTCGGAAGCGTACCAGAAAATGGAGAACACTAGGGCATGGACCAGTGATTTTTTGGTATTGATGGATATATATCAATCATTCCAAATTTTATGTAATTGGCTCATTGCTGTTTGGCCAAGTTGAATACGTTGGCGGATCCCCACCTCGCAGCTGCCGAAGGAGTGTATAAGGGCACCCAAATAAACAAACTGATCTACCACTTCACAGTTGGTAATGTGATGTGGTCTGTTTACTGTCTTATCCGATCTATTAACTATCAATACTTTAGATTTGGCATAGTTGATTTTTAGACCATACTCTTTTGATGTTCTCTCGAGTCGTTGTATCAATTCTGTAAGTTCTTCTGCTGAATTAGCAATCAGCCCATTTATCCCATTTATGGTAAAGCCTCCTTCCCACTCATTAAACATTCCGTATATATATTAAACAAGAGAGGTGATAAAATACACCCTTGTCTAACTCCCTTTTTTGATATCTGCTGTTTTGGAAATACGATTGTCAATTTTGACGACCGCTCTACTTTGTTCATATAACTTTTTTGTGAGATTTACCAGATGAGTAGGTACTCCCGCAACGCACAAGACCTCCCACAACTTTGACCATTTTACATTGTCGAAAGCTTTTTCGTAGTAGACAAAACACATATACATGGGTGCATAGTATTCCCTGGCCTTCTCCATAAGTATTCGGACGTTTAGTATTTGTTCTCGTGTACCTCGCCCTTTGACAAATCCTTACAATCGCGTATTTTGTAATTTCAATTGTAATTAATTAGGAATAATGCACCAAAACTAATTATAATTGTAATTAATTAAATACTGTGAAGTTATTTTAACATAACTATTCAAATATTGATTATGTAAGTCACTTTTCTCCCACGAGTAGGGGGACACCCCCAAAAAATGGAATTCATCCAATACGATAGTTATTTAAAAACACTAAGGAAAACAATAAATCTCTTATCTTTCCGCATTGTTAAATCGTGACTAAGAAAATAAGAAAAACGAAGTAATTTCGTGGAAAAACAATTCCGAAAGGAAAACATAATAACATTCTTCGGAGGGTTGTCCAATTGTCGTAAAAGTTTGATGGACGATACTCGTTTCTAAATATTTTACTGCTCACTAGAGCAAACAACTATTGTCAGATTTATCTCAGCAGTAATAGAAAAATGTAATTAACAATATTTGAGTTTTCATTTCCTATTCTAAAAGTTATTTAATAATCATTTTTCAAATTCGAATAGAGCTGTAATAATATCTATGATATTGCTACGGATTTTAGTTCTTCTAAGGGTTCGGCGATTTAAAACACTCGATACAGTAACAAAACAATGTTTATTCCAAAACAATAAATTCTACTTTTATAAATCACTTAGATATTCACTTGGATGTACAACTTTTACAACTTTTTATAACTATTGACATTTCTAAAATCATCAACACTTTTAAAACTATACTGTCTCTCCTCACGACCGTTGTCCTTTTTATACCTGTAGATCATACTTCCATCTTATTCGCGAAGGCAACAGACCCCTTTTAGAAACGGTAAGAATTTACTAGACAGCTCGTCGAGAACTTGCAGGTACTTTCGTTTGGTCTCCGCGCCGACAGTCCCAGTTGTGGACGACGCATTGTCGCGACAGAAAGGGTCAACAGAGACGGACTCAAGAAATCGTAACAATATCAAGAATGTTTAGGTACTTATATCTTACATACAAGGAGCTATTACCTACAAGCTTTAAGGTAAATATTAATTTGGTGAAATAATCAAAAACCCCCTTTATAAATATCAGAAAAATTTACACATTAATATTTTAATTTTGTTGGGTTTTTAACTTCTTTTTAAAAGAAACTATTTTTTTTTAAAGAAATTTTAAAAAGAATATAATTTCCAATTATAAATAGCTTAAATAGTAATTATACAAATTCAAGTTTTATTTAATAATTAAAACCTATCGATTTATATTAATTCAATTATTAGGCTAATCCCGAGAAATGTGAAGACTACAGGCTCATTAGCCTAATGAGCCACGCTGAAAAAGCATTTCTTCATATAATACATTGTATAATATCTAGGAAGTGCCAAGAAATAAGTAGGGAAACACAGTTTGGATATATTAGGGGATTGGGTACAAGAGAAGCACTATTTTGTCTGAAACTGCTGACACAAAAATGCTATGACCAACGACAGAATGTTTACGCATGCTTTTGACAATGTAAAGCATGAGCTGTTAGTTGCAAGATTGGGAGAAATTGGCATAGACGAAAAAGACATAAGATTTATCAAAAATCTCTATTGGAATCAGAAGGCAGGAGTCAGAATAAACAACAATCTTGCGACTGAACCATTTGGTGTCTTGAAGGGTGTTCGGCAGGGATGTATTTTGTCGCCTCTACTTTTCAACATATACGTGGAAAAGATATTCCAGTTAGCATTGGAAGGTGAATCGACGTGAATAAAAATCAACGGCAGGCCCCTAAATAACCTAAGATACGCCGACGATACAGTCGTCATAGCAAGTACGGTCGAAGAGCTGCAAAATCTGATTGACAGTATAAATGTCCATGGAAAAGGATACAGGTTAAATATTAATATAGCAAAAACAAAAGTCATGAGGATTGGTAGACAGACCACGGTTCCCTGCATCTTGATTGACGGAGAGACGATCGAGGAGGTTTCCAGGTTCAGGTATCTGGGTGCTATCATTAATAATATGTCGGATTGTGATGAAGAAATCAAAACCAGAGTAGGTATGGCCAAAACAACATTTTTAAAGCTAAAGAATGTGTTGCTGCATAGAGACTTGCCCTTGGATTTGCGACTTAAAGTAGTTGAATGTTACGTATGGCCAGTGCTACTGTATGGCACTGAAACGAGGTCTGTTAAAAAAAAATCAATAAATCGCTTAGAAGCTTTCGAAATGTGGACCCTTCGCAAGCTGTTAAGGATATCGTTGACCGAACACACCTCAAATAAAGAAGTACTCAGAAGAGCAAGGTACTGAAAGACAACTCAATATCGTAAAATATAGAAAAATGTCCTATTTGGGTCATATACTTTTTTTTTTATGAAAATAGTCGCAAAAAGGGTAGACCTATTGTGTGAACCGCAGACGGCCCGCACTGCGACTATTAGAAGGGGAAGGGATTATAGAAAGGAAATGATTGTGGACACGCTTTTTAAAAAGTTGCAGGTCATAGTTCTCTGGAAAAACTGATTTTGGAAGCTTATTCCATTCCGTAGCAGCCCTGTAAAAGAAGGATTCTTGATCAAGATTGGTCCTTGTAGTGTCAAGCTTGAGAGTAAATGTGTGAGACTGATCAGCGTGCCGAGTTCTTCGGCCGAATGTGGCCAATGGTGGTACGGTATTCTATCCCGAAACTAATACTCCAAGGAAAAATTGAAGGATGCCGTGGACCTGCTAAGAAGCAGCACTCCCGGTTGCGTAACATCAGAGACTGGAGTGGAATAGCAGACTTAGCATCACTGTTTCGTCGAGCTGAGGAAAACACCCTTATCCTGTTGAGATGAGGAGATTGGTCAGGTGACCCCAATGTGCGCAAAGCATACGGGACTAGAAGAAGAAGAAGAATAGTTGAATATATATTACTTAATAAAAAGGGGTATGGGACGATTCCATTGAATAGTAGTTGAAACATTATTTCTCAACTCTTACATTCTTGATTATTAATATTTTATATTGCCCGTCACTGACCAGCGAATACCAAGGGGAGGCTTAGGAATGTTTGTGTGATATAAACATGTTCGATGTGTATTTATACACATCACTAGATTGTTAGGTTGGATTACATTAATCAAACAAAAGAAAGAATACCAAGTATCACCATGAGCTGTCACTTATGTACTTCTTTAATAATGACTTAAATTGTTTTACTTAATTAGATTCTTTTACAAATTGCGGTAGTTTATTTTTGTTTAAGCCTTTATGAAACATACTGTTTATTCCAAACTAAGTGTTATTTTTTTTAATGTAAACATTATTATTTCTTCTCGTATTGTAAAATCGTATGCTCAAATATTGAATTCATCTAAACATTCTAAACAGCTCAACCAATAAAATAATTCCGAAAAACAAAAACAGTTAAAAATTCCATTTAGAAAAATTAAATTGTACTTCAAATATAAATAAAAAATATCCTTAAAAAAATTCATTCCGTTAACTCTTTAGGAAAACTCTTGTTGAGTGGCTGAATTAAAGGATGACGATTGTACATTGGATCCACTTTTATTGTCATCGGACAATTTTTCTTTATCACCAGTTGTATCATCAGATAATTATTCCATTGTGTATCCTGTATTTATTGTAAAAATAACACGCCATTGTAAAAATAGCACGCCCCTGGTCTTCTGCTTCACTTAGTAAATTTTCATTTTAAGCCAATTCAATCTCATATTTTTGAGCATCTTTGTATACAGGTTACCACTCCTTTACAGTAATTTCATTAAATTTTTTATTACCCATTGCCACGAAAAATATCATTTCTAAATAATGGAAACAAATTTTCACCACATTATTAACGTACGATTTTCAGACGGTTAGAATATTATTTTACTTTTCTAAGCATAAGTATAAGATCTAGTTTAACATCTTCATCAACCAAAATTTCTATCGTAATTGTTTTTAAAATTTATGAACTCAAGAGACGATACATATAAATATACTTACCTTGGAAAATCTCTAATCCAAAATCCTTTCAAGAATTTTTACGATGAAAAAAAAAGCACCGGAAAGCGTCAGTGGTTAATGGTCATTAGGTAGCAATAAAAATGTAAACTTTTCTGCTTTAATACCTACCATAAGTCCCAAATTTAGTGAGGTTCAATGACCACAATTTATTTTTTATGATTTTTGTCATTTTTCAGTTAAATTAATCACAGAGAAAAAAACTAATTCATTTAATATAATTGTAAAAACATAAAGTAGAAACGAAAAAATGATTCAATGAATCAATTTTATCTTTAAATTAGGCTTTCAACTCAAATCTGCACAATTTTAATATACTCAAGGCATAGTTTCGGCAAATTAAGTTCTTTATTTAAATATGTTAATCGTTGTAAATAATTGTACCTATAAAGAAAATTGATATACTGAAGCAAATATGTGGAGAACTACATTACACAGCTATTCGATGATGAGAGACGAAAAACTAATCTTGAAAATATAGAAGGGAAATTGGGCCCAGGCGTAGTTAAGGATGAAGTGATATACAGTGTGGAACAGCCAAATGGAATAAATTCGATAACGAATAAATGAGAGCGTGTTGGGAAAAACGCTTGGACACGTCGATTTGTATTTTTAGATGCGCATTTTTTTCAAAAAAAAAAATTATATAGGGTGTGTCGTGTGACAGTGGCCGATACCAACTTTCTTATTTTAAATACAACCCCCTGTATATTATTTATTTTTTGGATTTTTCAGAAAATTCTAGACATAATTTATGTACAATGTCCCATACCTATCTTCAACTGTTTCGGAAATATTAAGTGTTTTCAGATGTATTACAAAAATTAACATTAAAAAATAAAATTATTTTATTTCGCAAATAATGTAAAAAAAACATTAATTTCAATGTAAGAGATGTTCAAAATGTTCGCCGCGAACGTCTTGGCAACATGCTAATCTGGTAAGAAATGTCTTCTAACGTTACTCAACATCTCAGGCGTGACTGATCTAATCGCATCGTGATTCGTCTTTTTAAGTCAGTGTAAGTTGAGTGGTTTAGTTTTGTATACAATACTTTTGACATATCCCCACAAAAAGAAGTCTAATGGCGTCAGATCAGGAGATCGTGCTGGCCATTCTATCGATCGGCGCCTCCCTATCCACCGATTTGGAAAATTTTGGTTCAGGTACTGCCGGACATTGCTTTGTTAATGGGGCGGTGCTCCATCTTGCTGAAACCATAGTATATTGGCAGGAACTTGTGGGTTTGCTGGATCAGGATATAAGTTTGTCAAAGTTGGCACGACATTATTATGGAGCAGTTCTAAATATTTATCTCCATTCAAGTTGCCATCAATGAAAAAGGGACCCACGATATGATTTCCAACATTTCTTGCCCAAACATTAACTTTTTCAGGATATTGCGTATGTTCCTCTCTCATCCAGTGAGGATTCTCATTAGACCAATAGCGGCAATTTTGACGATTAACATGACCGTGAAATGAATAAAAAGAAACGCATTAATGGTTTTTGCTTATTTTCTTAATATTAAGAGCTAAACGGGAAATAAGTATTGAGTGTAGTAGGGATTTTGTGAAATAAAATCATTTTCTTTTTTTAATGTTAATTTTTGTAATACATCTGAAAACACTTAATATTTCCGAAACAGTTGAAGATAGGTATGGGACATTGTACATGAATTATGTCTAGAATCCAAAAAATAAATAATATACAAGGGGTTGTATTTAAAATAAGAAAGTTGGTATCGGCCACTGTCACATGACACACCCTATATAATTTTTTTTTTTTTAAAATGCGCAACTAAAAATACAAATCGACGTGTCCAAGCGTTTTTTCCAATACGCTCTCATTTATTCGTTATCGAATTTATTCCATTTGGCTGTTCCACACTGTATGCACTGAACATGCTAAAGAACGGAAAAGCTGCAGGTCCAGACCAACTGCCAGTGGAAAGTCTTAAACTGTTAGAGGCGAACGGGATTCATATTTTAATATAATTAATCAATAACATATATCGAAGAGGAATAATACCAAATGAATAGTTGCTATTAACTTTTATAACAACAAAAAAATGCCAGGCATTGCTATGACTACCGTACAATCAGCCTAATGTTAAAAGTCCGGTTAAAGGTGGTCCACAATAGAATATTCGAGAAACTGGATGTAGACATCAGTTTGGATTCCGTGAAGGCCTAGTTACAAGGGAAGCACTATTTGCACTCAATGTCCTATCACAAAGAGGCCTAGGCATAAATAAAGACATATACGCGTGCTTCATAGACTACAATAAAGCATGTGATAAAGTTTGACATGACCTACTCATCGAAACATTAGAAAGAAAAGGATAGTCCTCAGAGACATAAGAATAGTTTCAAACCTGTACTATGGCCGAAAAGCAGCAGTACGAATAGAAAATATGACATCAGAAAAAATAAAAATACAGAGAGGTGTTCGTCAAGGGTGTACCAATGTTCTTTAAACTGTACTTTTGTGACATAGTAAATAGGGCACTGGATGATCAGGACATAGGCATTAAAATTAACTGCATGACAATAAATAATCTGAGGTATGCTGATTATACAGATATTTTAGCTGAAACACATAAAGACTTACAGACACTAACTAATAGAATGGTCACAGTAAGTGAAGAATATGGACTATCACTGAACATAAGCAAAACAAAATATATGCTGATAACAAAAAAACCTCAGGACATTCGTAGGATATATGTGAAGTATCAACCTATTGAAAGAGTAAGAGAATACAAATACCTAGGCATAACCATTAATGAAAACGATAACAGCTTTCTAGAAATTTGAATCAGAATCGAACAGGCCAGGAGTAGGTACATTTACAAGAATGAAGAGGCTTTCCTGCAGCTGAAATCTAAACCTTAAATTAAAAATACGACTGATGAGATGTTGTGCTGTCTGTATTATATTATGGGATGGAAGCCTGGACGCTGAAGGTAACCGACGTGAGGAGACTAGAGGCATTTGAGATATGGATGTATCGGAGAATATTGAAGATTTCGTGGGTAGAGAGAATAACCAACGTGGATGTAATGAGACGTAGGTATGCATAAGGAGAGGGAAGTAATCCCAACAATTAAGAGAAAAAAACTTTTGTATATGGTACATGTCATGAGGGGAGAAAAATATCGAATTATTATGCAGGGAAAAATCCAAGCAAAAGGATCTGTAGAAAGGAGACGAAATTCATGACTGAAAAACCTTAGGGAGTGGTTTTGATGCAATAATAACAAACTATTTAGAGCTGCGGTTTCAAAAATAAGAATCGCCCTGATGATTGCCAAACTTCGGCGCGGAGACGGCACCTAGAGAAGAAGAAGCAAATAGGTACACATAAAAATTCTAAGCATATTTTATTTTGATCTAGAAATTTGCTACTAAAATGGGGTTTTGCAGTGGATAAAATGCTACTTTGGTGATCGAGAACTGATTTTTTTAACGAGGTGCAGCCGAGTTAAAAAAAATAGTCGAGATCACCAACGTATTTCGCGCATGAGATGCAAACAAAATTTTTTCTACAAACGTCAAAAATATTGTTCTAAAATAAGTAACATGCTTAGCTTAATATGAAAAATAGTATTGAACTGGCTTAAAATGTTTTTCCAAATCAAGTAATTATTGTAACTATGGAATTAAAATGGCATTTGTTGACAATTATTTCAAAGTGACAATTCTTGATAATTATTTTGGAGTGACTTTTTATTCTCGTCAATTTCGTGCGTGATATTTATAACTGTAAAATAATGGAAATTTCGAGCGACGATGAAGTAAGCAGTACCCCACCTAACTTGACAGAAGTGGGTTCCATATTTGAAAAAATTCAGTCAGTTGGAAACCATCCTAAGAACTCTAAGGTATTGACTAGAGAGGAAGTTGAACAATTCATAAGAGAGGCAGATGATGAAACCTATTTGTTGGTTAAGGTAGATTTTTGATGATTATTTTGTGTTTTTTAAACTACTGATTTCCTTTTAGGTTGTTTTAATACTGGGTATTTCGGGTGCTTGCCGCCGTGAGGAACTCACTAAAATGATGGTCGATGACATAGAAGATAAAAATTCCATTTTGATTGTTAAAATACCCGATACAAAAACGAATATACAACGAATTTTTACAGTTTCAAATTTAGATTATACTGACATTTACCGAAAATATGCGGCTCTTCGTCCAAGTTATGCTACTAGTCGCCGATTGTTTTTAAAGTATCAAAATAAGAGATGTTTTAACCAAGTCGCTGGAATAAATAGTATTGGAGAGATGCCTAGCTTAATAGCAAAACACCAAAAATGACCAAATCCTGATGCCTACACGGGCCATTGTTTTCGGAGAACATCAGCCACACTCCTTGCTAATACGGGGGCCGATATATGTGTTTTGAAACGACATGGAGGATGGAAATCTTCGACAGCGGCCGAAGGATACGTGAAAGATTCTATCAGTAGTTAAACAACAGGAATTCAAGCCCACTTGGAGTGGGGGGAGGAGTGGGGGTAGGAGTGGGGGAAGTGGAGGGGGTAGGAGTGGTGGAGTGGGGGTAGAAGTGGTGGAGTGGGGGGAGGAGTGGGGGAAGTGGTGGGGGTGGGAGTGGGGGAAGTGGTGGGGTAGAAGTGGGGGAAGTGGTGGGGGTAGGAGTGGTGGAGTGGGGGCAGTGGTGGAGTGGGGAGGAGTGGGGGGAAGTGACAGGTGAAGGAGTGGGGAAATGACATTGTTGACATATGAAATTTTTGACATATGACATTGTTGACATATGACATTGTTGACATATGACATTGTTGACATATGACATTGTTGACATATGACATTGTTGACATATGACATTGTTGACATGTGACATTGTTGACATGTGACATTGTTGCCATTGTTTACATACGGCATTGTTGACATACGGCATGTTGCCATTGTTGACATATAACATCATTGTTTACATTGTCCCCATCGACTCGATTAAGAGGGTTACGTAAGCACGTTGAAAAGTGGTGTGACGTAAGCGTTGAAAAAAACTTGGCTTCTCGGAGGTTCGAACCTTAATCCTTTGCCTTACTAAACGGATAGCTATACCATGTAGCTACTACGCATATTAATTTTATCGTGCAAGATTGGATATACAAATATATATTTGTGACATCATTTTTGATAAAAATAACCTTGAACTGCGCTACCAGATAACTTTGTTATCGTATACTTAAATGAGGTGTAATATTGATTGCGACAGAGATAATAATTACACACGCACATAGTCCCAGTTTAAATGTGTGCGATATTGTTGTACATGTACAGGGTATGTCACAAATTAAGAAGTCAAAAGAACCTTAACGAATGTTGGCATGGGAAAAATTGTTTTTATGAAAATTCCCCATACGCTAATCTTAAGATACGCCGTTCTAAATATAAAGGGGTGCATTCACTGTTGCAAGAGATCTAATTCGAAAAATCAAAGCACTGAGTTATCGTATACTTAAATGAGGTGTAATATTGATTGCGACAGAGATAATAATTACGCACGCACATAGTCACAGTTTAAATGTGTAAGATATTGTTGTACAAGTACAGGGTATGTCACAAATTAAGAAGTCAAAAGAACCTTAACGAATGTTGGCATGGGAAAAATTGTTTTTATGAAAATTCCCAAACGCTAATCTTAAGATACGCCGTTCTAAATATAAAGGAGTTGGAAATTCCGATTAAATTAAATCAAATTTCAAAGTTCGAGAAACTAAACGAAATTTCAGTTAACATCTATGCTTTAGAATTGATCGAAACAGAGAAGAGATCATTTTACATGGTTATACCTGCGTTTTTAACCAAAAATAAAATGAAACGTCACGTCAATTTGTTACTAATACAAGATCAGTATTTTCGGAAATTAAATGATTATAAAGCGCCACCTATCGACAATGAAAATGTTGAAATCAAATATGTTTGGATAAGTACGAGGTATGTCGTAAATTAGGAAGTCAAAAGGACCTTAACGAATGTTGGTATGCGACCCATCAAACGATTCAGCGCTGCTTAAAGTACGTCAAGTGTCACGAGAGTACGTTAAATGTCACGTGAGTACGTCAAGCGTCACGTAAAAAGTCACGTGTCACGTTATACGTAACGTGTCACATTAAAACACACACACACACACATGTTGAATATTTTTGTTCATGTACAGGGAATGTCACAAATCAAGAAGTCAAAAGGTCCTTAACGAATGTTGGCATGTGACCCATCAAACGATTCAACGTTACGCTCGTCACGTGTCACGTTATACGTAACGTGTCACATTAAAAACACACACACACACACACAAGTCGGTCGACCTCGGAGAACAGATCAGATCAACATTGTTTGAGGAAAGGCCAGGTCAAGAGTACCAACAACCGACGAGCATGTATGAGAGCACTGATAAAAGTAGAGGAAGCAAAAGATGTGTGTAAGAACCGTAGCGAAAGTAAAAGAAAGTGGTCTCTGCCTACCCCCATGGAAAAAAGGTGTGACTTTATGTATGTAATAAAATCTCAAGAGTACCAACGACCAAGAACACTAATGCAAGTAGTTCATTGTATTTAAAACAATTTCCGGTAATAATGTATTATCGTACCGATCGTCGGTAAAACATCGAAACCATGACAATAAAAACCCCAATAATCTTTATTAAAAATCATGAATCAAACAAACAAAAATTAGCTTAAGTCCTCATGATGACATTTATTGCCTGGGATTATCGATACTCTTGCTTTGGGTCATTATAGTTTAATTAAATATTTTTTTTCACCCTAGCGCATATCTATAGTTAAAAAAATGAATAGTTTGTTCCTTATTCAGCATTTAGACGATGCATATCTCTAAAGGTAGTGTCAAGGCCGGGATGCGTACGCGCTCGCTGGCCGCTGCAAAAATAATATAGATAGGTATATATACAGGGGGGTGCATGAACTGGCAAAACTTTTGGAACTATTGGAAAAAATATCTTTTTAACAAAAAAAAAAACCTTGGTTAAAAGAACTATTTAAGCTCTCTTTTTTCATGTATCACGCAATAAAGTGTCTTTCAGCGTCATCAAAAGATTCAGCATTACGCAAAGTGCGTCGACCGTCATGTGAGTACGCCAAGCGTCACGTTAAACGTCAGGTGAGTACGTCAAGCATCACCTTAAACGTCACGTGTGTATGTCAAACGTAAACGTCACGTGTCATATTAAAACACACACACACACACATACCAGTTTGATTTAAACAATCTGCATGGTTGAAGCCCTATATCGAGCTGAACACTCGTTTAAGGACTACAGTTCATGCATCACCTTAAACGTCACGTGTGTATGTCAAACGTAAACGTCACGTGTCATATTAAAACACACACACACACATACCAGTTTGATTTAAACAATCTGCATGGTTAAAGCCCTATATCGAGCTGAACACTCGTTTAAGGACTACAGTTCATTTGCAAAGCTCCCCTTTTTCATGTATTACGCAATAAAGTGTCTTGCAGCGTCATCAAAAGATTCAGCATTACGCAAAGTACGTCGACCGTCACGTGAGTACGCCAAGCGTCGCGAACAACGCGGTGTTCGGCAAAACAATGGAAAATAAACGCTTCCGCAGTTAGTAAGTTCATACGATTGTCGTTACAGGACAAAAAATTTAATTTCTAGAGCCAGATTTCACAATAGATCAATTTTTGATGATAATCTAATGTGCAAAGTACGTCGACCGTCACGTTAAACGTCACGTGAGTACGCCAAGCGTCACATTAAACGTCATGTAAGTACGTCAAGCGTCAACTTAAACGTCACGTGTGTACGTCAAACGTAAACACAGCGTCACGTTCAACGTCACGTGTTTATGTCAAACGTAAACGTCACGTTAAACGTCACGTGTTACATTAAAAAACACACACATACCAGTTTGATTTAAACAATCTGCATGGTTGAAGCCCTATATCGAGCTAAACACTCGTTTAAGGACTACAGCTACCAGTTCATTTGCAAAGAAGCTCCCTTTTTTCATGTATTACGCAATAAAGTGACTTGAAGCGTCATCAAAAGATTCAGCATTACGCAAAGTACGTCGACCGTCACGTGAGTACGCCAAGCGTCACGTTAACCGTCATGTATGTACGTCAAGCGTCACCTTAAACGTCACGTGTGTACGTCAAACGTAAACACAGCGTCACGTTAAACGTCACGTGTGTATGTCAAACGTAAACGTCACGTTAAACGTCACGTGTCACATTAAAAAACACACACACCAGTTTGATTTAAACAATCTGCATGGTTGAAGCCCTATATCGTGCTGAACACTCGTTTAAGGACTACAGCTACCAGTTCATTTGCAAAGAGTCAGTTTAAACTCGCGAACAACGCGGTGTTCGACAAAAGAATAGAAAATAAACGCTTCCGCAGTTAGTAAGTTCATACGAGGGTCGTTACAGGACAAAAGTTTAATTTCTAGCGGCAGATTTCACAATAGATCAATTTTTGAAAGCGAACGAGCAAGATATTTTAAAACATTTTAGTCATTTGAAAATTGCAGGACCTCGAAAATTTAAAGTTGGCGCCATTGTACGCCAAACACGTTTTTAAGAAAGGTTATACACCCAATTGGTCAACGGAATTATTTAAAATCACAAAATGTAAGATAACCAATCCTGCAACGTATCTTCTGGAAGATATGATGGAGGCACAAATCAAAGGAGCCTTCTACGCGGAAGAATTACAGAAAACTGCTAATCTTGATATCTACTTAGTAGAAAAGGAACTTGGACGCAAAGGAAATAAAATGTACGTCAAATGGTTAGGCATAAAAGGCAACAGTTGTTTAATTATGAACAAAAATCGACTTTTAAGTGGAGGGGAGGAAGGTTACAAATATGCGCGAGTTATATGCGTCATTTCCGCTGACTTCTATTAGAACCATTTTTGCGACGCAGCAGTTCTAGAAGCTTCCAGAAATTGCTTATCTAAAAAAAATGTTACGCTCGCATTTTCCTTTGTTTAACCTTATTATAAAATAAGCATTATGTATTAAAATTAATCAATTTTGACTTTATTTTCTAAATTTTTAGCTTCGTTGTTATATTTTTTATATTATATTTATAATTTTGTTAAAGTAAAAGTTTTTTTTAAAATAATTTAAAACGAATTATAAAATTCGCGTCATTGGCAGGTGGATGTCAGTCATCATGTGCAGCAGTCAAGACAGTAATCATTTTAGTATGACGTCGAGTAGTGATGATAGCGTGAGTAATGACTTTGAAATGTCCGAATTCGTATTGCCGGGGGCACCTTCCATAGAAACAATTGTTCAATCCTACGAAGATGCTGCCAAACGTGAAGTGCATTACTTACTGCTAACGACATATATGTTGTCAGAATATGAAGTTCGATGTGGCCTTAGTCCTGCGCGGACGTTTTCTCCGACAATCATTTTGGCTAAACATTTTGGGCCTACTAAAATATCTTTTGACGTTTTTGAATGGGGTACCCTCATCAGTATTTTGGAGAAAAGGATGGAAGATTTTTTTCATGAGATGTCGCCTACGTATCCCGATGAAGACGATGATAACACCCCTATAACGTTTCACTGTGGCGATTATTGTACTATCATGCAACAAGTTTATGATGATACCAAGTTCCTGGTTTTAAAAAAACACGACGTTAAGTACTATTTGTGCGAAGAAGATGTTCAAGAAATTCTTAAAATCCACGAGCATTTGCTGACGCATCGAGTAAATTTATTAAACAAACTTAGTTTCTGTTCATATTATCACAATATTATTGGTTTTTGTAAACTGCATGGTGAATTATCGTTATCATTATTGTCGGAAATACTTCCAAATGATTTGTTAAATAGTGCATTGAGAGAGTTTATCTACTTTTATAGAATTACCACAATTAATGATTTAAATAAATAATTTTTTCAAAAAGTTTTGTTTTATTTGTTCCCCGAAATTTTAAGTTTCTATAAATATACTGTAAATAATATTTGTTAATCATTTAAGATGCTGTGCCCTACTCAAAGTTTGAAGAAACAATTGAAATCTCTACTATTAAAGCTAATTTCATTTTACGAATAACATGTAATTTTTTTTTAAATTGTTGATTTGTGCATGAAATTTTTTTAAAATCGATCTTTTCTTCATTTAACTTTCATAAACCATTAAGGCTTATTTGACTAGCCAATATGAAAACAATTGCTTAAATTTCAGATATTAAATACATTCTATAACATTTCTACACATAATATAAGAGTGTAAGAATTTTAGTAGTAAAATAAATATTTTAATTTTTTTAATTATTTTATGCGTGTTAATACTACTGGGAAACCATTACGCGAAAATGAATGGATGTACTGTTGTGGCCAAGGCACGTGGGTTAGAGGTGATCCTCGTGGAAGCAAATATGATGTGTACATGAAATGATTATAATATGATATTGTTTCTTGAAAATATAATTGAATGCAAAAATTACAATTGGTCTTTTAATAACTGATGCTATTGCTGACATTGATATAAGTTGTGACCTGGTAATTCAGGAATGCTTGAATCTACGTTTCTATAGAATATGTATTATAAATATATTTGCATAGTTGTTGCTCTGTTGTGTTTTCAAGTGTCACGCTTATTATGGGTAAGAAACATTTTTGTTAATTTTTATTTATTTAATTTCTATGTTAGAAAAAAATAATTGTAACGATTTTATTCTAAATAAAGAAATTTTGTCGGTGTTTTTAACGGACGATCAATTTTTCTATTGACTTTTTTTAACTTTATTAAGCAATGATTTTTAAAATATAAAAATGTTGAAAGATTTTAAGTTTTAAATTAAAGAAATCAAATGTTGTAACACCTTCAATAAGCATTTATAATTGAAATATTGTGTTTCTGTTTAAAATCTTAAATTACACAGAGGACATCTTAAATGCATAATGATATGACGACGACTTATCTTTTTAAACGCTTTGTAACAGAAATTACAAATTTGTATTTTTACAGATTTCTTTAAAATTAGCAAATCCATTGTTTTTGCACTAAATCTAAAAGAAAAACAAAAAAAACCGCATACAGTGACGGCTTACCTCAAATATATTTTACCTACGGTTTAAAATCTATAAAAGGGAAAACAAAAAGGCATTTTTACTAGAATTTAAAACGAGATGGATAAGTAACTAAAACTTTTTTAATTATGTTGTTATTTTAAATTTTTACTCTTTACAAAATTTTTGCAAATTTTCAAAATACTTTTATTTTAAAGTTATTTTTCGTCAGTTAAAAAATAATGTAAACACCACTCACAAATAAATTTTTTGTCTATTCTTAGTTACTCGAGCATTTATTAATCTAGACAAATCTTTGATGCAGCAATAGTTATATTTAATTTTACAATTCTCATCATCTGAGCTTTATAATTATTTAATTTTTGATAATACTGATTTTTAATCAAATTTGTTATTTTTTACACACTAGTTTTCAATTTAAAATTGCTTTACAGACAGACGATTGGAAGACCTTATATAAACCAGAGTAAGGGGAGAATTACCCTCGCATCAAAGAGTAAGTAAACAAAACCATTTGCTAATTATTTCTACCAATCTTACTTTGGTGTTGGTAGTTTTAACAATAAATTTAATTTCCAACTAAAATTTCTTAGGCTAACTTTTTTTATGCTAATTTTTGTATTAACATAAGGTTTTAATCATTTTAGATATTTTTTTACTAAATTAAAAATTCTTTGTGTCAATTTTAGTACATTAAATTTTAATTAAAACTTTTGTTTTTACAGCCTAAACCCATCATAATTATGATGGGTTCTCGTGGAGGCAACCCACCTCCATCAATGATATGCGTAGGGGATGTGGGCCCCTACAGTATATATATGGAGGTACTCGAGAGCGAGACATGGGTTTGGGCATTAAGGTATAAATTTATCTATGATTTTATATTTTTATTTAACTCAAAGTTTTTTTTTTAATTACTTTACATAATTAAAGTAGAATAGGCCCATTATCTGCAACATAAAAAAAAACATTTGTAAAATAAAAATATAAAATCATAGATAAATTTATACCTTAATGCCCAAACCCATGTCTCGCTCTCGAGTACCTCCATATATATACTGTAGGGGCCCACATCCCCTACGCATATCATTGATGGAGGTGGGTTGCCTCCACGAGAACCCATCATAATTATGATGGGTTTAGGCTGTAAAAACAAAAGTTTTAATTAAAATTTAATGTACTAAAATTGACACAAAGAATTTTTAATTTAGTAAAAAAATATCTAAAATGATTAAAACCTTATGTTAATACAAAAATTAGCATAAAAAAAGTTAGCCTAAGAAATTTTAGTTGGAAATTAAATTTATTGTTAAAACTACCAACACCAAAGTAAGATTGGTAGAAATAATTAGCAAATGGTTTTGTTTACTTACTCTTTGATGCGAGGGTAATTCTCCCCTTACTCTGGTTTATATAAGGTCTTCCAATCGTCTGTCTGTAAAGCAATTTTAAATTGAAAACTAGTGTGTAAAAAATAACAAATTTGATTAAAAATCAGTATTATCAAAAATTAAATAATTATAAAGCTCAGATGATGAGAATTGTAAAATTAAATATAACTATTGCTGCATCAAAGATTTGTCTAGATTAATAAATGCTCGAGTAACTAAGAATAGACAAAAAATTTATTTGTGAGTGGTGTTTACATTATTTTTTAACTGACGAAAAATAACTTTAAAATAAAAGTATTTTGAAAATTTGCAAAAATTTTGTAAAGAGTAAAAATTTAAAATAACAACATAATTAAAAAAGTTTTAGTTACTTATCCATCTCGTTTTAAATTCTAGTAAAAATGCCTTTTTGTTTTCCCTTTTATAGATTTTAAACCGTAGGTAAAATATATTTGAGGTAAGCCGTCACTGTATGCGGTTTTTTTTGTTTTTCTTTTAGATTTAGTGCAAAAACAATGGATTTGCTAATTTTAAAGAAATCTGTAAAAATACAAATTTGTAATTTCTGTTACAAAGCGTTTAAAAAGATAAGTCGTCGTCATATCATTATGCATTTAAGATGTCCTCTGTGTAATTTAAGATTTTAAACAGAAACACAATATTTCAATTATAAATGCTTATTGAAGGTGTTACAACATTTGATTTCTTTAATTTAAAACTTAAAATCTTTCAACATTTTTATATTTTAAAAATCATTGCTTAATAAAGTTAAAAAAAGTCAATAGAAAAATTGATCGTCCGTTAAAAACACCGACAAAATTTCTTTATTTAGAATAAAATCGTTACAATTATTTTTTTCTAACATAGAAATTAAATAAATAAAAATTAACAAAAATGTTTCTTACCCATAATAAGCGTGACACTTGAAAACACAACAGAGCAACAACTATGCAAATATATTTATAATACATATTCTATAGAAACGTAGATTCAAGCATTCCTGAATTACCAGGTCACAACTTATATCAATGTCAGCAATAGCATCAGTTATTAAAAGACCAATTGTAATTTTTGCATTCAATTATATTTTCAAGAAACAATATCATATTATAATCATTTCATGTACACATCATATTTGCTTCCACGAGGATCACCTCTAACCCACGTGCCTTGGCCACAACAGTACATCCATTCATTTTCGCGTAATGGTTTCCCAGTAGTATTAACACGCATAAAATAATTAAAAAAATTAAAATATTTATTTTACTACTAAAATTCTTACACTCTTATATTATGTGTAGAAATGTTATAGAATGTATTTAATATCTGAAATTTAAGCAATTGTTTTCATATTGGCTAGTCAAATAAGCCTTAATGGTTTATGAAAGTTAAATGAAGAAAAGATCGATTTTAAAAAAATTTCATGCACAAATCAACAATTTAAAAAAAAATTACATGTTATTCGTAAAATGAAATTAGCTTTAATAGTAGAGATTTCAATTGTTTCTTCAAACTTTGAGTAGGGCACAGCATCTTAAATGATTAACAAATATTATTTACAGTATATTTATAGAAACTTAAAATTTCGGGGAACAAATAAAACAAAACTTTTTGAAAAAATTATTTATTTAAATCATTAATTGTGGTAATTCTATAAAAGTAGATAAACTCTCTCAATGCACTATTTAACAAATCATTTGGAAGTATTTCCGACAATAATGATAACGATAATTCACCATGCAGTTTACAAAAACCAATAATATTGTGATAATATGAACAGAAACTAAGTTTGTTTAATAAATTTACTCGATGCGTCAGCAAATGCTCGTGGATTTTAAGAATTTCTTGAACATCTTCTTCGCACAAATAGTACTTAACGTCGTGTTTTTTTAAAACCAGGAACTTGGTATCATCATAAACTTGTTGCATGATAGTACAATAATCGCCACAGTGAAACGTTATAGGGGTGTTATCATCGTCTTCATCGGGATACGTAGGCGACATCTCATGAAAAAAATCTTCCATCCTTTTCTCCAAAATACTGATGAGGGTACCCCATTCAAAAACGTCAAAAGATATTTTAGTAGGCCCAAAATGTTTAGCCAAAATGATTGTCGGAGAAAACGTCCGCGCAGGACTAAGGCCACATCGAACTTCATATTCTGACAACATATATGTCGTTAGCAGTAAGTAATGCACTTCACGTTTGGCAGCATCTTCGTAGGATTGAACAATTGTTTCTATGGAAGGTGCCCCCGGCAATACGAATTCGGACATTTCAAAGTCATTACTCACGCTATCATCACTACTCGACGTCATACTAAAATGATTACTGTCTTGACTGCTGCACATGATGACTGACATCCACCTGCCAATGACGCGAATTTTATAATTCGTTTTAAATTATTTTAAAAAAAACTTTTACTTTAACAAAATTATAAATATAATATAAAAAATATAACAACGAAGCTAAAAATTTAGAAAATAAAGTCAAAATTGATTAATTTTAATACATAATGCTTATTTTATAATAAGGTTAAACAAAGGAAAATGCGAGCGTAACATTTTTTTTAGATAAGCAATTTCTGGAAGCTTCTAGAACTGCTGCGTCGCAAAAATGGTTCTAATAGAAGTCAGCGGAAATGACGCATATAACTCGCGCATATTTGTAACCTTCCTCCCCTCCACTTAAAAGTCGATTTTTGTTCATAATTAAACAACTGTTGCCTTTTATGCCTAACCATTTGACGTACATTTTATTTCCTTTGCGTCCAAGTTCCTTTTCTACTAAGTAGATATCAAGATTAGCAGTTTTCTGTAATTCTTCCGCGTAGAAGGCTCCTTTGATTTGTGCCTCCATCATATCTTCCAGAAGATACGTTGCAGGATTGGTTATCTTACATTTTGTGATTTTAAATAATTCCGTTGACCAATTGGGTGTATAACCTTTCTTAAAAACGTGTTTGGCGTACAATGGCGCCAACTTTAAATTTTCGAGGTCCTGCAATTTTCAAATGACTAAAATGTTTTAAAATATCTTGCTCGTTCGCTTTCAAAAATTGATCTATTGTGAAATCTGCCGCTAGAAATTAAACTTTTGTCCTGTAACGACCCTCGTATGAACTTACTAACTGCGGAAGCGTTTATTTTCTATTCTTTTGTCGAACACCGCGTTGTTCGCGAGTTTAAACTGACTCTTTGCAAATGAACTGGTAGCTGTAGTCCTTAAACGAGTGTTCAGCACGATATAGGGCTTCAACCATGCAGATTGTTTAAATCAAACTGGTGTGTGTGTTTTTTAATGTGACACGTGACGTTTAACGTGACGTTTACGTTTGACATACACACGTGACGTTTAACGTGACGCTGTGTTTACGTTTGACGTACACACGTGACGTTTAAGGTGACGCTTGACGTACATACATGACGGTTAACGTGACGCTTGGCGTACTCACGTGACGGTCGACGTACTTTGCGTAATGCTGAATCTTTTGATGACGCTTCAAGTCACTTTATTGCGTAATACATGAAAAAAGGGAGCTTCTTTGCAAATGAACTGGTAGCTGTAGTCCTTAAACGAGTGTTTAGCTCGATATAGGGCTTCAACCATGCAGATTGTTTAAATCAAACTGGTATGTGTGTGTTTTTTAATGTAACACGTGACGTTTAACGTGACGTTTACGTTTGACATAAACACGTGACGTTGAACGTGACGCTGTGTTTACGTTTGACGTACACACGTGACGTTTAAGTTGACGCTTGACGTACTTACATGACGTTTAATGTGACGCTTGGCGTACTCACGTGACGTTTAACGTGACGGTCGACGTACTTTGCACATTAGATTATCATCAAAAATTGATCTATTGTGAAATCTGGCTCTAGAAATTAAATTTTTTGTCCTGTAACGACAATCGTATGAACTTACTAACTGCGGAAGCGTTTATTTTCCATTGTTTTGCCGAACACCGCGTTGTTCGCGACGCTTGGCGTACTCACGTGACGGTCGACGTACTTTGCGTAATGCTGAATCTTTTGATGACGCTGCAAGACACTTTATTGCGTAATACATGAAAAAGGGGAGCTTTGCAAATGAACTGTAGTCCTTAAACGAGTGTTCAGCTCGATATAGGGCTTTAACCATGCAGATTGTTTAAATCAAACTGGTATGTGTGTGTGTGTGTTTTAATATGACACGTGACGTTTACGTTTGACATACACACGTGACGTTTAAGGTGAAGCATGAACTGTAGTCCTTAAACGAGTGTTCAGCTCGATATAGGGCTTCAACCATGCAGATTGTTTAAATCAAACTGGTATGTGTGTGTGTGTGTGTTTTAATATGACACGTGACGTTTACGTTTGACATACACACGTGACGTTTAAGGTGATGCTTGACGTACTCACCTGACGTTTAACGTGACGCTTGGCGTACTCACATGACGGTCGACGCACTTTGCGTAATGCTGAATCTTTTGATGACGCTGAAAGACACTTTATTGCGTGATACATGAAAAAAGAGAGCTTAAATAGTTCTTTTAACCAAGGTTTTTTTTTTTGTTAAAAAGATATTTTTTCCAATAGTTCCAAAAGTTTTGCCAGTTCATGCACCCCCCTGTATATATACCTATCTATATTATTTTTGCAGCGGCCAGCGAGCGCGTACGCATCCCGGCCTTGACACTACCTTTAGAGATATGCATCGTCTAAATGCTGAATAAGGAACAAACTATTCATTTTTTTAACTATAGATATGCGCTAGGGTGAAAAAAAATATTTAATTAAACTATAATGACCCAAAGCAAGAGTATCGATAATCCCAGGCAATAAATGTCATCATGAGGACTTAAGCTAATTTTTGTTTGTTTGATTCATGATTTTTAATAAAGATTATTGGGGTTTTTATTGTCATGGTTTCGATGTTTTACCGACGATCGGTACGATAATACATTATTACCGGAAATTGTTTTAAATACAATGAACTACTTGCATTAGTGTTCTTGGTCGTTGGTACTCTTGAGATTTTATTACATACATAAAGTCACACCTTTTTTCCATGGGGGTAGGCAGAGACCACTTTCTTTTACTTTCGCTACGGTTCTTACACACATCTTTTGCTTCCTCTACTTTTATCAGTGCTCTCATACATGCTCGTCGGTTGTTGGTACTCTTGACCTGGCCTTTCCTCAAACAATGTTGATCTGATCTGTTCTCCGAGGTCGACCGACTTGTGTGTGTGTGTGTGTGTTTTTAATGTGACACGTTACGTATAACGTGACACGTGACGAGCGTAACGTTGAATCGTTTGATGGGTCACATGCCAACATTCGTTAAGGACCTTTTGACTTCTTGATTTGTGACATTCCCTGTACATGAACAAAAATATTCAACATGTGTGTGTGTGTGTGTTTTAATGTGACACGTTACGTATAACGTGACACGTGACTTTTTACGTGACGCTTGACGTACTCACGTGACATTTAACGTACTCTCGTGACACTTGACGTACTTTAAGCAGCGCTGAATCGTTTGATGGGTCGCATACCAACATTCGTTAAGGTCCTTTTGACTTCCTAATTTACGACATACCTCGTACTTATCCAAACATATTTGATTTCAACATTTTCATTGTCGATAGGTGGCGCTTTATAATCATTTAATTTCCGAAAATACTGATCTTGTATTAGTAACAAATTGACGTGACGTTTCATTTTATTTTTGGTTAAAAACGCAGGTATAACCATGTAAAATGATCTCTTCTCTGTTTCGATCAATTCTAAAGCATAGATGTTAACTGAAATTTCGTTTAGTTTCTCGAACTTTGAAATTTGATTTAATTTAATCGGAATTTCCAACTCCTTTATATTTAGAACGGCGTATCTTAAGATTAGCGTTTGGGAATTTTCATAAAAACAATTTTTCCCATGCCAACATTCGTTAAGGTTCTTTTGACTTCTTAATTTGTGACATACCCTGTACTTGTACAACAATATCTTACACATTTAAACTGTGACTATGTGCGTGCGTAATTATTATCTCTGTCGCAATCAATATTACACCTCATTTAAGTATACGATAACTCAGTGCTTTGATTTTTCGAATTAGATCTCTTGCAACAGTGAATGCACCCCTTTATATTTAGAACGGCGTATCTTAAGATTAGCGTATGGGGAATTTTCATAAAAACAATTTTTCCCATGCCAACATTCGTTAAGGTTCTTTTGACTTCTTAATTTGTGACATACCCTGTACATGTACAACAATATCGCACACATTTAAACTGGGACTATGTGCGTGTGTAATTATTATCTCTGTCGCAATCAATATTACACCTCATTTAAGTATACGATAACAAAGTTATCTGGTAGCGCAGTTCAAGGTTATTTTTATCAAAAATGATGTCACAAATATATATTTGTATATCCAATCTTGCACGATAAAATTAATATGCGTAGTAGCTACATGGTATAGCTATCCGTTTAGTAAGGCAAAGGATTAAGGTTCGAACCTCCGAGAAGCCAAGTTTTTTTCAACGCTTACGTCACACCACTTTTCAACGTGCTTACGTAACCCTCTTAATCGAGTCGATGGGGACAATGTAAACAATGATGTTATATGTCAACAATGGCAACATGCCGTATGTCAACAATGCCGTATGTAAACAATGGCAACAATGTCACATGTCAACAATGTCACATGTCAACAATGTCATATGTCAACAATGTCATATGTCAACAATGTCATATGTCAACAATGTCATATGTCAACAATGTCATATGTCAAAAATTTCATATGTCAACAATGTCATTTCCCCACTCCTTCACCTGTCACTTCCCCCCACTCCTCCCCACTCCACCACTGCCCCCACTCCACCACTCCTACCCCCACCACTTCCCCCACTTCTACCCCACCACTTCCCCCACTCCCACCCCCACCACTTCCCCCACTCCTCCCCCCACTCCACCACTTCTACCCCCACTCCACCACTCCTACCCCCTCCACTTCCCCCACTCCTACCCCCACTCCTCCCCCCACTCCAAGTGGGCTTGAATTCCTGTTGTTTAACTACTTCTATCAACAATAAAATTCAAATATCAAATAAAATTTTAGACTGTGAAATTTCAGGATCAATTGCTGTCACCTCTACGGCAGTTGCTTGCAAATCAAAAATGAATAGTCTTCCAATTCCCAAAACTACGATATCACGAGCTGAATCTGAGTTATCTGGTTTAGGAATAAATATTGGTTCGTGCACTGGCTGCACCATTAATGTTAACATTGTAAATAATAAACAAAATTAGGTAGTGTTAAATTTTCTCACAATTTGAAAGCCTTAATTATTGTTATACATTAATAAATAAATGATTTCTTGGATTTTTGCTTGATTGAGGAACATAAATGTTAAAATATAAAAATCCCATATAGTTTACATTCAGTGTGCGAAGTAAGTATTTCGCACACTACTTCGCGCACGGTGTCATGGTAACGAAGGAAAATGAAAAAAAGGGTCACTTCGCATATTGTCAATGCGCGAACCTTGTCATTTTTTGACGTTTGTAGAAAAAGTAAATTTACTTATCTTCCTTAATTATTTATAACAGCTCTACCATTGCTTAAAAAGTAGATAATACAAAGGCTCAACATTTTCTTTCATTGGATAAAAAAAGGTGTGCGTTCAATACTAAAACATTTCTCAGACCGATAAAATATAGAACAATACCAAAAACATCAGAAAATTCATTGACACAATATATTTTAACGAACTAACTTAATATTTAAATATATATTAATATGCTTAGATTATTTTCATGCGTGCATTCCTACTTTCAAATAATTTTAACAACCGTTGTACCGTAGTGACATCTCTTATGTAGTAACTAAACTAATTTAGAAATATCCCGATCAATATTCTTGTACAAAAACATCAATCCTTAAATTTTGTAATTTGTTTACAAATTTTAGCATTATTTATGAAAAATGTTAATATTTTATTATAAAGATCTTTCAAGTTATAACAGAATATTTGTTTATAAATGTTTCTTTGGAAATTTCATTTTAATAAATTAGGGCTCTGTATTTACAAACAGAAACCTACAATAAGAAAAAGTTGAATCAATAATAAAGCAATTGTGGTTTAAAATTTAAATCGATTTTAAGATGCTTGGTGACATTTTTATAGGTATTGTTTATTAATATAAAATTAATAAAAAAGTTAAATATAAATGGTTAAATATTTAAAAAATACATTATTTTAAGCTGATATTCTCTAAACTCTGAAGAGTAGGTATCTCAGAGCATAGTCCTTGAAAGTATACCTAATGGAAGTATCTATTAAAAATATAAAATTTCACCCTACTCTATAATGATCCAGAAAAGAATGATTACTTGTCCCGCTTGGGAGATTGAAAAACAATTAAGTCTTTTAGATGGGGCTTAAAAAATGATACTGCTCCAATTTGGAAAACAATACCTACCTATATCTTTTGAGCTTTGTTAATATTGTTGGAATTTTTAAGTGGGTAATAGACTTGAATGCATTTTGGATAAATTAGTAGATTGTTTTCCATTGGGGTATTTTGAAACGATTCAGTGATAAATATTTGCTCGTTGATAAATATCTGTCATTAGTTCTGTGAGACTAACACTATTAGTTTATTTAACTTAAAAATATGTAGCTATCTTAGCAAAATAGAAAGACAAAAAACAACTAAAACTTAATAAAAATTTTAATTTGTTTCAAGTGTAATAGAAGGAAATGCATTTAGAATGCATTTTTTAAAGAACATCCACTTAGTTTGCTAAAACTATGTTGGCTCTAGCTATGTCCTCTAGCTATGCAACCAAACATACACCTAAAATTCTAAATTATGGTGAAGGAATTGGGATATTTCTTAATTTTTCTAATATTACGCTGATAGTAGCAAAGATACTATATATTTTTTTTTAATACAAAAAAATATTATTAACAGCTAAAAGTCATTATTTAACAAGAATAAATTTTGTAAAATTCTTCAAGAAGCTACTTATAAAACCAAAAATAATTAAAATGTTTCCTAAAAAAGAATGTTGGAATATGGTATTTATGCATCTTTGACTTCAAATCACCTATTTTTAAACTTTTTGTCTGTCTATTTGTTTATTACAAAAACTAGACTGATTTTGATGAAACTATTTGTATATCATACATACACACATACATATAGTCACGCCATTTTTTCGTAGGGGTAGGCAGAAACCACTTCTTTTCACTTGCTACGGTTCTTACACATATCTTTTGCTTCCTCTACTTTCATCAGTGCTCTCATACATTCTCGTCGGTTATTGGTACTTCTCACCTGGCCTTTCTTCAAAACAATGTTGATCTGATCAAGATATGTTCGCCGAGGTCGACCTCTACCGACTTGTCCATTAACATCCGCCTTATAAATTTGTTTCGAAACATTCTTTCTTTATCCATCCTTTCTACGTCACAAACCATCTAAGCATTCCTTTATCTATCTTTGTAACCACATCTTCCTTTACACCACAGCGTTCACTTATCTCACTATTCTTCACTTTATCCCACCGAGTCACTCCAGCTATACTTCTCAGACTGCTCATCTCCGCAGCATTAATCCTATTTTCATACTTCTTCTGACAAACCCAACATTCACTACCATACATAAGTGTAGAAACCAACACACCTCTATACACAGCCAGACGTGCCTTTTTTGACTGTCGTACTTTCCATCTCTCGTAAACTTTGAATCCAAGTACACAAACTCATTAACTTGTTCCACTCTTTCTCGCTTAATAAGAACTTTACAGTTTGTCATGCTTTCTTCTTTTTTATATACCATTACTTTTGTTTATTTATTTTCATACATTTGATTTTAAGCAGATCATGCATAACATTAACCATCACCTGCAACTCCTCTTCAGATGACGCTTATATGACTTGATAATTGGCGTAAAAATCAAATCATTCATTTTCAATCCATACGCACTCTCTTTTAAATATTTTAAACAATCGTCTATATATATATATATATATATAGACGATTGTTTAAAATATTTAAAAGTTAAACAGCCATGGAAAAGCCATACATCTCTGTCTCACACCTTTTTCGATGTTAAACCAGACCGTGTAAGCTCCATTTATCTTAACACAAGTAGTGGAATCCTCGTTAAGTGATTTCAGTGCTCGCATTAAACTACCACTCACCCCATACATAGATAATGTCGATCACAATTCAGTCCTCACCACTCTGTCATAGGCCTTTTCCAAGTCTATAAAAGCGACTTCTAGCCAAGAATTTTTTGACTATACCTCGTAATGAAAAGACCTGATCCATACATATCCTTCCTCTTCCAAATCCTGCTTGCACATGCATATTCCATATCATCTTAGTTTCATTCGTCACTCTTTTAATCAATATCTTTGCGTAGAGTTTGCCGAGTATGCTGAGTAAACTAATACCTCGGAAGTTTTTACAGTCCTGGTGCGAATTTGTATTTCAAAGCTTACAATAAGAATTATAATCTGGTATATATACGAGTAAGAGCCCTAACAACTGCATATTTTTTCAGACAATGTGCGAAATGTTCTAAAAGTATATTTATATTTATTTTAACTTGTCTTTTTTGTCTTCCCGAATAAATAATTGAGTCACATAATCTAACCTAACATAAAGTCTGATCGTAAGGAATTAATTTTTTTTGCATGAATTATATAAAAAAATAACAAAACTAAAACAAATTTGCTTACACTAAATATTTGGACACACTTGAATTGCATAATTTAAAAAGATTATTAATAAGAGGTAGGTAACATCACCCTTAAAGGCAATAACGGCTTGCATGCGTTTTTACATGAATCTTCTAAATTTTTGCAATATTTGGGGGTGAAAAAAATCCAAATTTGCGTAATTTTTTTTTATTAAATGCTGGAACTGTACGCATAGATTGCATAGATTTAGGTACCTCTGCTGTAGGTACTGATAAATTATAATTTCTCGCCGTTTTTTATTTGTAGCACTTTTATTATGATTTTATATCAAAACATGAAGGATAAAACCTAAACTGATAGCTATTTAACAAAACATACTAGATTTGTCAATAATTTATGTTTAATACCGATTTCAGTAATTAAAGATCAGCCTTTATTTGTATGTTAGACATAGATGACATAGACATATGACTCGGTATTTATAATAACTGAAATCAATTTAAGAGAAATCATGTGCTTGGGTCTGGATAAACGGAGCTTACACGTGCCTTTTTTGACACTTCCTGGCTGTTCATAAAGCTATGCAGTGCCCCATTAATTCGCTCAATGTCAATGTCATACTTTCCATCTCTCGTAAACTTTGAACCCAAGTATACAAATTCATTTACTTGTTCCACTCTTTCTTCGTTATTCGAAACTTCACAGTTTGTGATGCTTTCTTCTCTTTCAAAAATCATTACTTTCGTTTTGCTTACATTTATTAATTAGATACGCAATTATAATTACTGTTGTGATAATATCGATCGAAAATAACTACTTATTCATAGCAAATCTATATTAAGTTATATTTGCTTGTACTGTACAAACAAAGAAATAGCATGTCTTTCTTGTTCTATTCTAGGATCTGCTTAGTTGTGTTTCTCGAGGGTTTAAGTAAGAACGCCTTCGAGTGAGTGGTATATCGGACCAGTGCGTAAGTATTTTCCTCTCCGCCAGTACAAAATAATTGTTTTGGCGGCACTTGTAGCTACCCCAAAGACTGGTTCTAGTCCAGTGAACGCAGATTGCGAAGATGTCGGCTTTTTCGTTGCCCTTCACCCATTGGTGCCCAGGTACCTCGTTGCTAAGCTAATTCTTCTGTTTTTACTTTGGTGTTATTGTATAATCGCCACATATTTATACTAAAAAATATCGTATGATAGAATTTATAATAGATACCTATACTTATTTTGCTTAACATGAGAATCCTTTGCTACGCAGATTCTAATAGCGGAAAGTGAAGATGATTTGCAGCGCCTTTTACAAAACTTTAAAACAAGCGGTTTCTCTACTGTCAAATTATGCCCGAGCTCAGCCGTAGAGGGTAGAAAAAAAAATATATAAATGTGAGCTGCGCCACCGACTTGACGGTATAAGCCGGAAACCCCTAGATCTTATAGGCACTAGCAGGGCTACAAGATAAACAACTATGATTATGGTGAACCAAATAAATAAAATTATAGCAAAAATATGTTGGATACTTTACTCACACAATAGATAATTAAGGTACACAGTTCAATAGCAACATCATAACAAATATAGTCAAAGTGAACAGCTATGGTAAAATTTCCTTGCTAAAACAAACCAAAAATGTAAAATTTACACTTTTATAAAATAACCAAAACAGAAGTAAGAGTAACAGACTTTATCAAGTTACAAAAAAAAAGGAAAAACATATAAATCAACTCACTAATAACACTTATTCAAACGCTTACATAAAGGCAAAGAACAAAAGGTAAAACATATATATAAGTTAACTCATTAGTAACACTAATTCAAACATTTACATAAAGGCAAAGAAGATTCACTAGTTAACCGTTTACAAAAAGATTTTCACTGCCAAAACAATCGAGTTCATTTAAAAATATCTTTACAATGGTTGTCCTTTAAAATATCAAGATTGTAGGATATTTACAAATAGGTAGGAAGAAAATATGTTTTTACTTGGACATAAAGAATTATTGAGAAGGTTATTTTAATTCAAGTTTAGGTTTGGCATATTATCTAATGCAATAAATAGTTTCCAACAATGTACTATATTAATAAACTAAAAACAGAGCGTAATAGTGGTGTCAGAAGGAGTCACTGCGTTATATATTTAAAAATAAATCACTTATAACCTTTGGGTATACGAATTCACAAAGTACTATATTTATAAACTAAAACAAAACTTACTCGTGGTGCCGAATGAGACAAGGCGTTATATATTTAAAAATAAATCACTGATAACCTTTGGGTATGCGAATTCACATGTACTCCTCTGGCCTACTCCTGTGGCCTACTCTTGTGCTACTCCTGAACTACTCCGGGGGCTGGTTAGATTATGGGGGCGGCACCAGTTAGTGAACAATGGCTTCCCTCAAACAAATCCCGATAACG
Organism: Agelastica alni; assembly: GCA_950111635.1. NCBI lineage: Eukaryota > Metazoa > Arthropoda > Insecta > Coleoptera > Chrysomelidae > Agelastica > Agelastica alni. Next base: position 42,898,051 of record OX467712.1, on the reverse strand, counting down.
GCTATTCAACTTGACACCAACAATATCCACAACAATGGCAAGACAAAATGGTCAAGTTGAAAATCAAATGGTTTTTCTTCAAAATCCAATTAAGATGGCCCAAATACAGCCAGATATGAAAGAAATCCCATAGAGGTTCTGCACACGTGCTAATAACATACCGTCCCCAACAACTTTTACCAACACCTGGCCTCCAAGACTCTCAAAACACGACTCCCGCTCCTATACCGGAAATCAAGAAAAATGGCGCGGAATAAACGTCAACCCACAATCTTCTCAAATCTGTGCCTCGTTCGTGTGGATATCCAGTCGCATCCACACAGAAATTGCAAACCAAACGATAATCCTATCCCTACAAGTTATGCAACATCATCTACAACGAATGATATATTTGAATTACAGCATAGTGTACTGTATGCAACAAGGAATACGAAACTCACCTGAGACAATTATAATGAACGGTAGAAGGGAGAAAATAGGCACGTGACAGTATCAACAGATAAAACCCAATCAATGGTAATATCTAAGGAACCAATTAGATGTAAACTAGTAGTGAACGATCATATTATCGAACAAGTAATAAACTGTAGAAACCTGGGTGTGGACATAAACAATGACAGAAACCTAGGACAAGAAACAAAACGGCAGGCAATGAAAGCAGCGAAAATATCAGGTTTTCTGAGAGATATAATCTGGCGGAATAGGTACATAAGTGCTGAAAACAAAATCCGCATTTATAAGACATGTGTCAGACCCGTGATGACCGACGCAGCTGAGACAAGGGCCGAGACAACAAAGACTAAGCAGATAATGAGATAAACAGAAATGAAAACACTAAGGACCATAAGAGGTATTACTCTCAGAGACAGGATAAGACGTGTAGACACACTGAGCTAGGTGTTCAGGATGTAGTAAGGTGGACAAGAACAAGGCGACGTCTATGGAGAGATCACGTAGATAGGATGGAACCAGAACTTACGGTAGAATGGGCGAAAACTCAAAAGCCCTACACCAAACGACCCATAGGAAGACCAAAAAAGCGATGGTACGAGAGCTGGAGCTCCGGATCACAGCAGAGACTGTAACAACAAAAAAACAGGACATAGTCCTATTAAAAAAAGGAAGAAGAAGAAGAAGAGAGTTTTACTCAACATCAAGATATTTTCAACTTGGTTCTAACTATAATAAAAAAAATAAAAAGTTAATTCCTATAGGTCAAAGGAAATACTGTGACAGAAGTAAACTTATTATTTACTTTCCTAACAGAAAGGAGGAAAACTAGTCTCAAAATTATTGTGAAGTACGGCTTGATTAAATCAATTCAAAATGTTTACAGTTAATTAAAGAATTAGTTGAGAAAGTTGGTAATTTTGTATAAAACTCAATACTTTTGTTACAATTGATATTGAGAATCAACTTTCGGAAGTATAAAATAATTGTACAAATAACACTTGTTTGTATTGGGTAGATTTACAGAACATTTGTAAATTATTTTTTAGTGAGATTACACAAAAAATTAATTAAAAACAAAAATGTAACTTATTGACAGATTTAATTGCCAGTACGAAAATTTGTACAAGAAAGAATGGACATCATGAGAGTTTAAAAACGAAAACAATTCTTCAGTTTTAAAACTTGCTATCAAAATAGTAAGGTATTAAGTATTAAATATTCCTGCGTTGTAGTACTACTAAAACAGGAATGATTTTATTTTGTAATAAGATAGAAAAGTGTGAAACAGCTTGCAGATCCTTGAAAAAAATATTGTTTTACTTATAGGGGATTCTTAATTCTATCCCATTCACGTAGACGCCATAAACTGCCAACAAAGAAGCAGAAAAAAAACGAATAAGAAAAATAAAAACCAACAATCATGAACTAAAAATAAAAAAAAACGGCACACACACACACACATACCTACCTTTAGTTTAGTGCTTCAACTTTGAAAAACCGCTCAAAACGAGTCAAGAATATTCATGGTCTTTTTATGAACGTAATGACCTCTAGGATTTTTAACACCTTTAGTATACAGAGCCGGATTTATTAGCGAAAATGTGTAAATGTTTTTAAAAAGTCTTGTATGGTCTCAAATCCAATACAATACATATTTTGCAATATATTTAAAATGTGCAACTACCAAAATATGTACAGAATTAAATAATATAGGTAAATAAATAAATTAAAATATTATACAATATTGTACACTTGTTATTTTTACCACTAGTTAATTATTCAATGTATTTTTGTTTACATAACACAAATTCTGATTTGAAATATGTGTCAGGACTACGAAGACTACTACACGCAATATTTATTGATCTGTGGTAGCAATATAAAAAAGTGACACAACAAAAGTATAAGCTAAGGTGGAAATAGAAAATGAAGTGTAAATTTTTACTAAATATAATATTTAAATAAAGAATTAAAATATCAATTACCTAATAAAATATTAATTATATGCAGTTATGTTTATTGTTGAAATTGCAAACATACCCCTTTTTCCCGTAGGAATAGGCAGATATCACTTCCTTCCACTTATTACGGTTCTTGCACACATCTTTTGGTTCTTCTACTTTTATTAGTGCTCTCATACAGCTCGCCTATTACTCTGGCACTATTGACCTGGCTTTTCTTGAAAACAATCGACCTCTACCGACTTGCCCATTCACAGTCGCGTTATAAATCTATTTCGTCAATCTTCTTTCATCCATACTCTACGTGCCCAAACCAACTAAGCATTCCTTTATCTATTTTTGTTACCATATCGTTGTTCACACCACAGCGTTACCTTATCTCACTATTCTTGATTTAATCCAACCGATTCACTCCGTCTACTTCTCAGGTTACTCATCTTCGTGGCAATAATCTTATTTTTATGCTTCTTCTGCCAAACCCAACATTTACTGCTATACATAAGTGTAGCCCTTCTCTATGCACAGCCAGTCGTGCCTTTTTTGACACGTTCTGGCTACTTATAAAGTTATGCAGGGCCCCATTCATTTGTTACCCTGCCAACACCCTTCGCTCAATGTCAAAGTCATACTTTTTGTCTCTCGTAAACTTTGAACCCATTCACTTGTACCACTCACTCTTTTTTCCTCAATCAGCACCTCATAGTTTGTCAAGCTTCTCTTTTAAAAACCATTACTTTTGTCTTGCTTACATTTACTTTTATCCTTTTGATTTTTAGGGCATCATGCATCTTTGCATAATGTTAACCATCGCCTGTAACTCCCCTTTAGATGATGCTAATATGATCTGATCATCGGCGCACAGGAGGCATCTAAGAATCAAATCATTCATTCTCAATCCATACGCACTCTCTTTCAAATTTTTTAAACAACTATTTTTTGTCAATCTACTTTTGTTTTTTATTTTAAACTTAGTTTGCTTTATTAAACAATGGTTTCATAAAAAATGATCAAAACCTGCAGACTATTGATAAAAATATATTTTGTGAGCATTTATGGTAAACAGTTAGCCTATCAATATATTCAAGACCATGTCTACCCACATCGATTTCACAAATAAATAACATTTTACATAAAAAATGTCTCTGTTAAAGATAAGAGCTTGACCATAAAATATAAAAACAAAAGCTGGTTACTTAGTACAATAAAATTTATTGCATAATTAAATCCTCAAACCAGTGTAGACTTACGGGATGTAACATACCTCTGGGGTTGTGCTTGCAAAAGTACCATATAAGCCATTTAAAGATTCCAGATTAAAGCATTTAACATCGTCAATTTTCTATCTGAAATAGTGAGATCTTCATCGAGACTTTCAGATGGACACCGACCACTCCATTACCAGATTCACGCAGATTCCTTAACAACGTCTCCATCGGCATGTGAACTTTGAAGCACTTCAGCTCCTTGATGACACCAATATGAGACTAAAAAAAGTGATGCTAATAGAATTAGCTATGTTATGATTGTGCTAGAGTACAGTAATGTTTTGTGACACATATTTGTTTTTAAAAATGAACAAGTTTGTAAACGTTTCTATTAATAAGTTAATACATTTTCCAACGCATATTTTTCCAAGGTTTATTTTGACAAGACTGAATAAGAGTTTTTAGACTAAAATCTTCACCAACATTTAATAACTTTTGTCTTTGATGTATCCCAATACATATTTTTTATTTATTGAAATATTAATATTAAAAATACGCTCGTTGTGTCTAATACAAAACTGGGCGAATTGCTCGTATTGGTTTGGTGGAAATGAGGATGAAACTGCACTTCCCATCATCTGCGGCTGTGAAGCTGACACGCAAAAAAAGAGAGGCGACGTTTGGGCTTCTCACTATTAAGGAATCACGCTTTAAAGTCCGGAATATCCAAAGAGTATTTCATTTTGGAAGGAGGTTATTGGATAGGACCCGAAAAAGGGATGAGTATCCAGGCAACAAGAATCAAAAATGCCATCCCAGAATCATATCATGCCTGACTATAGGGTTTCTTTAATTTTTGTCAACATAAATGTATTATTTTATATATTAAACTGCTTACTGTGACTACGTGTGAACGAATAACTCACTAATAATAGCTACTTTTATGTTTGACATATATATTTTTAATGTTTTATTTCCCCAAATTTATCTTTAAAAATTTTGCAAAAAGTTCAATCTTAACTTTAATTTTAGTAATACACAAGTATTCTATTAGGACATTAATATAAATAACCACTGCGGAGATGAGTAGTAACCACCTTGTCTAATTAAGAAGAACATTTAAAAGTTATGATATGATATGATATATATATATATATAAATATATATATAAATTTATTGGTTTTACAACGTTCTACGTCTTCCGATCCCAATCTCTATTCGTCTCTGTTGGCTCACTAGTTCTCGTCCAGGCCTCTATCTCTGATTTCACTACTGATTCCTTCTCTCCAGATCTTTCTTGGCCTTACTCGTCGTCTTCTTCTAGCTGGGTTCCACGTTAACACCTGTTTAGGCAATCTGTTGTTCTCCATCCTCTGCACATGACCGTACCATACTAGTTGTCTTGTTTGAATGTCATCGACTATGGTATGTTCCACTTCCATTATTCGTCTAATTCTCTGGTTAGTGACTCTTTCTCTCCTTGATCTTTCTCCAGTAATCCATCTTTGTAGCACACAACATCCTCTCCGTTCTCTCCTTAATTTGCCAAACTTCCGAACCATATTTTTACGATAATATTGTAAATAATCCTTTTATTTTTATTTGAGATGTTTCTATCCCACAACATTCTATTTATTAGTGATATTGCTCTCCTTCTCAGAGTGTTTCGATCTTTAATGGCATCGTCCAGTTTTCCATCGGATGTTATTTTGAGACCTAAATATTTATATTCATGGCAGACTTTGATGCATTGTCCTTTGTTGAAAGCTAAATCCTGGCTTTGTCTACCTACGCACATGTATTCAGTTTTGTTCAGGTTTACTTCCAATCCCCACTTTTTAAACTATTCAATTAGCTTTCTCGTACTTGTTCTAAATAGATCTTGAATAAAAGTTATAATAACTTTTAGTTTAATCAAATTAAATTATTCCAAAGTTCCATTTCGTTAATGTGATTAATCTTGTACTTGTACAAAGCATAACTTTTAATTTCGTAGATATTGCTGCAATGCAGATTCTGCAGCAGCAGCTGTTTAAAATTGAGATTATCGTTTAAAGGTACTGTCATCGCAGATAGTAACAATGACTATGCTCTTGGGAAGTGTCTTCCATAGTCACTCTCCTGGCTGAATTAATTAAGTCCATAATAGGATAAAATCCTAAACATTCTTACATATCGTACATTTTCTAATTCTTTGTTAGAGCCACAAGAAAACAAAGCGACCTAATTATATTCCACTACACTATTTAAAGTCCCTTATTAATACAACACATCCAGTTAGGCGCCTTCCGTACTTAATAACATACTTTGCATCTCTTTCGAGAAATATCCAACATAAAAGAAAATAATTGTTTGAAAAGAATACAAATTTAATAAGCACTATTATAAAATAATTAGAAACGTTTTTATTAATTAAATTAAATACAAAATTTAAGACTAAACAGCTGATAAGTATATATTCAATGGATTTTACTCGTCCATCACACGTCACCCACACAAAAAACTGAAAGGATTAGTGGGTAAGGACATCCCTGAATTTTGTTAACGTATAAAAATGTTTTATGGAGTTTTATATTGCTGGCTTTAAAATTTAACGTGCTTTCAATCGCATTTCCTAGTTCCTGTTTTTTTTTTATTAGTTTTAACAACTTACAAGTATTTGGACTAGCTTACCGATTTTAATTCAGTATTCACGTGTCTCTTTTAGAAGAGAAATCGAAAAGTGTGAGGTTCAAAAGTTGGGAATATATCAAATAAAATTACTGCTATGTAAGTTTTATACTTTATTTGGTGGTATTTATTAATAAAACTGGAAAAAGGAAATATATATAGCAACATACAATAAATAGTATAAAGAGAAAATAGGATAAATTATCTTTTTTACAATTTAGAATTTAAAGTAGTAAACAGTATCTTTAAAATACTTATTTACATTTTTTATCTTAATTTACATGTATAAATATAAAAATAATAATAATAAAAATAAAATCATTTTTTTTATAGCTATTTATATTAAATGTACTAGTTTTCTATATATTTTTTAAATATATATTGATTGGATACGTGTTCGTGGATTATTTTTTTACTTTTTTGGCGAGTTTTGGTTCTGTATAGAGTTTAATATGGTTAATTTTATGATCGGTTATTAGTTGGTCTATATTTATATCACAGCGGGTATTTCTGTTCGTTAGTATATGGGCTAAGACTGGCATTGAGTTTTAAGTTACTCTTATAACAATATCTTTATTATTGACATTACAGATTTGGTAACCACTAATTAATATAAGTAGTGTTCTTGTAAATGTCAACCTCTATGCCATCAAAAACATAACTTGTTAAAAACACCAAGTCCCGCAACTCAGTTCTTCTACCGTAAAATTTGTGAGATACTTAAGGGTCCTGCTGTCTTAAGTTATTACGTAAATAGCTAACCTAACAACATCTTATAGTGACCATATCAATATTTAAAATATTTTATGTTTTAAATAAATAGATTGACTTGGCAATCGCACTAAACAATCTAATTTAATATAATATGTATTACTTACATAAACCTACATAAAGAGCGAAAATTGACAAACACCATCAAAATAAGAAAAGTTTAATATTTTGGACTTATGATGAGGGGGCATAAATATCACATGCTCCGATTAATTATCCAGGGTAAAATAGAAGGAAAGCGATGGATTGGCAGAAAACAGCTTTCTTGGCTTCGTAATATTAGACATTGGACGGGTCGAACAGTCGAAGAATTGTTTCATGTAGCTACCGATCGAGAAGCTTTTCAACAAATTGTCAACTATATGAAAACCAACGCTTAAATGCTTGATGATAGCCAACGTTTAAAAACAAGCATGACACACAAAGAAGATGTATTACTTGTGAGATACATTATATTTTCATGCGATTGCCAAGTCGATCTATTTATTTAAAACATAAAAGATTTTTAATATTGATATGGTCACTATAAGATCATATTAGGTTAGCTTATTACGTAATAACTTTAGACAGAAGGACCCTTAAGTAGGGACTGAATAAATTAACCGATTTGGTATTACATGGTTCTCACCACTTTTTACGGTAGAAGAACTGAGTTGCGAGACTTGGTGTTTTTTAGAAGTTATGATTTTAATGGCATCTAATTTATTTTTGTGGAAAGTCCTACTGTTTTTCCTTTATTATACATAACAGGTACACATATTCATTCACTGCACAGGAAACTTTGTAATCCTATATATATTTAAATGGGATTACACAGTTATTTATGCAGTTAGTTTATCTAAAAAACTGGACCGAAATTGCAAAATGTTTTAGTTTTTCCTTGATTTATGCACTAAACACTAATTGTATTCTAAATTTGAAGCTTCTATGTCTGCTAGAAGTGCCTTAGAGTGTTGATGATCGGTCAGTCGGTGAGTGACAAAATTAAGAAACTTTGACTAGTTATAATTCTTAAACTATAGGTTCAAATTAAATAAAATTTGAAATATAACGTGTTTATACAATGCCTGCGCGGTTACTGAACATTCAGGCTTTTAGTTTTATCCACAAAGAAGTTATAGGGGGACGAAAATGGCCTGAGCTGCTTCGAGAAAAAATGGTACAGCCATGCCGCTTTTGTATGTTTTGTATGTATGTTTTGAATTTTTGTTAAGATCTATTTTTAGATCTCCAATCAATAGGTACCTACTGTTTTTGATTTGTTATTATTGAATATTTTATCAAGTTCTGGTCAGAATGCATTAAATGAGCGTCAGGGTGGCCTATATAGACCGATTACTTTTATGTTATGATAAAAGATTCTTTTATTTATTTATGTATTTATTTATTTATTTACAATATCCTACGGGGTATACCCAATTTACAGGATAGGGTTAGTAGTAATTAGATAAATAACATACGATAATTTACAAGAAACTATCACAATATATAAGAAAACATTACAATTATGTATGCTGAAAGCAAAGATTTAGGTTTCTAAACAATATTGTCTAATTGACAATTGACTGCAGTTTAAAATGTCAACAGATTTTTCTATATTAGAATAATTTTCAATTAGAAAATGTAGAGGTGAAGATTTGTATATATTAGTTCGATAAGTTCGTTGAAAAAACAGTTGATTATGGCGGGAATTGAACCTAGGAACATGATAATCTAACATGGCAACTAGATCATTGCAGTCTAATTTTAGGAGTACAATTTTATGTAAAAATAATACAGAGTACATTGACCGCCTTCTCAGCAGACTGTGTGCACCAAATCGATCATAAAAGTACTGTTGTGATATATTCCGCTCCGGATACAAACCATCCAGAATGAAACATGCTGACTTAAAGAAGCGCCTCTGGATACGTTCGGTTGTAGAGATGTGTATATTATAAATAGGATTCCATATAACACTGGCATATTCCAGTTTGGTCCGTATAAATGCAGAGAACAGTAAATTCATTGTAGTAAAACATTTAAATGATCTCATGTTTCTAATTACGAATCCAAGAATGCGATAAGCGCTTGCAGTGATTTTATCAATATGCGCAGTAAAAGTTAGTTTAGGATTGTAATAAACACCAAGATCTTTAATTAGGTCAGGTCGTACCAATACCGAGTTATCTAAATTATATTGAAACACAATGCCTAACTCCTTCCTGCAAAAAGACATGACACTGCACTTACTGACATTTAGGTACAAATCATTTTCTACAAACCAGTCATTTAGTAGTTCGACATTATTTTGGAATTAATGCAATCATGGATAGAATCGATTCTGTGAATTAATTTGAGATCATCAGCATACAACAAAGCTTTTACGTCAATTTTAGACAGAATGTCATTAACATATAAAATAAAAAGAAGTGGTCCCAAGACAGAGCCCTGAGGCACTCCAGAGGTTTGATAAAAAATCGTTGAATTATAACCAAGACATTTTACAAAAATTGCGGTCGATCCGATAGATATGATTTAAGGAGATTTATCAGTGTTGGATAAAATCCTAGTGTGTCCAGTTTAACTAGTAAAATATTGTGATTGATTCTATCAAACGCCTTGGAGAAGTAAGTGTAGACTACATCTACCTGACTTCTTTCATCTAACGTCTCTGCAATGAATTGCGTTTTGCAGAATAAATTGGTGATAGTTGACCTACCCGACATAAAACCATGTTGGTTTGGTAAGATAATATGTTTAACCTTATTGGAGAGATATTCATGTATTGCTATTTCAAACACCTTAGAAAAGTTATTCAGAATAGTTATTGGCCTATAGTTGGTTACATCATTCTTATTATACTTTTTGAAAATAGGACATATATATGAGGCCTTCCATTTATCTGGAAAATTGGAATTTTTTAAAATCAGGTTGAATATAATTGTTAATGGCTGAGCCAAAGCTTGGCGGCAGCCTTTGATTAGGTAGGCTGGTATACCGTCTATACCGGCAGTGGTTTTTGGTTTCAATTTTTGTAAGGCAGCCAAAACTTCTTTCTCAGAGACACTAGTAATATTTATAACATCATAATTAGTCGGATCATTATGATAATTATTACCATCGGAAATCGTATAATTGCTTGAAAAAAACGTACCAAAACCATTAACTATATCCTGAACGTTGTCTGTTTTACATTATTGAAGAACATAGTATTCAGAATTATAAGCTTATATTTTTTGAAAAATTTATGTTTAATTCTAAAATTTTTAATGATATTATAGTTGTACCAATGCGGATATTGTTTTTTAATGAACCTTTTTTTGGGAACATATAGTTCAAAAGAATTATTAAGTTTTGCGTAAAGGAGATTTACGCTGTCTTCAACATTAGCGCAGGAGTTTGAGATAGTCCAATCAATATCAAGTATAGTACAAAGCTGGGAGATCGGCCTTTTTGAAATTATAACCTGTGCCTGATTGAGGGGTGCCACGTCTTTTTTCGTTCTCTATAGAGTACTCTGCCAGCGGTCTCTCTACTGGCAAATTATGCCCGAGCTCAGCCGTAGAGGGTAGAAGAAAAAAAATATATAAAAGTGAGCCGCGCCACCGACTTAGACGGTTCAAGCCGGAAACCCCTAGGTCTTATAGGCACTAGCAGAGTCACACGATAAACAAATAAGATTATGGTGAACCAAATAAATGAAATTATAGCAAAAATATATTGGATACTTTACTCCTACAATAAATCAAAGTACACAGCTCAATAGCAAAATTATAACAAATATAGTCAAAATCAACAGCTAACAATAAATCAAAGTACTCAGTTCAATAATAACAAATATAGTCAAAATCAACAGCCAACAATAAATCGAAGTACTCAGTTCAATAATAACATTATAACAAATATAGTCAAAATCAACAGCCAACAATAAATCAAAGTACTCAGCTCAATAATAAACTTATAACAAATATAATCAAAATCAACAGCTAACAATAAATCAAAGTACTCAGTTTTGGCATATTATCTAATGCAATAAATAGTTTCCAACAATGTACTATATTAATAAATTAAAACAAAACTTAATCATGGTGTCAAAAATAAGTTACGTCGTTAAATATTTAAAAATAAATCACTTGTAACCTTTGGGTAAACGAATTCACTACTCCTGTGGCCGGTTTGGTTATGGAACGGCACCTGCTAATTAACAATGGCTTCCCTCAAATAAATCCCGCATGCGGTTATTTTAACTCGACACCAAAATCCAAAATATCAACAACGAAGGTAAGATAGAATGGTCAAGTTAAAAATTAAATGGTTTTTCTTCAAAATCCAATTAAGATGGCCCAAATACAGCCAGATATGAAAGAAAATCCGTAGAGGTTCTGCACACTTGCCAATATCACACCGTCCCAAAAATTCTCACCACACCACTCCCAAGACTGCCATCAAACGACTAGCTACTTCCCAGGCCGGATATCAAGAAAAAAGACACGGAACCGACGTCAGCCAAGAATATTCACAAGTCTATATTCCACATCAAGAATCGCGCTCGTCCGTGTTCATAGCCAGCCCCATCCACACAGAAATGCAAACCAAACAATAATATAACCGACAACACACAACAATCGAGGCCAAAAACCAAAGCAAAATCTTATAACGAAAACCCCCACTTAATCTCCAGCGATTAACAAAAATGCCACAGCCATTAACAATCGAATCCTATCACAACAAGGTATGCAACACTATTTACAACGAATGATATATTTAAGTTACAACAAAATACGGTACGCGACACTATTTACGAGTACCTGAGGAATACAAAACTATCAGAGACACAATTATAATGGAACTGTAGAAGGAAAAAAAGGCACGTTACAGGGGGTAGGAAGTTTTTATATTTAATGGGTAAATCAATTGAATGGGTGGCGGGAAAAACGTTGTATGTAAAAAATGTCAACTTTACAGTAGAGGAGAAAAACTAATCTGGTAACTGCAATATCCTGGATCGGGTGCTGAGAGCAACATACAACGTTTTTCCATTCAAACCTAATCGCTTCCGATCTGACCACCTTCTTTATTCACTCTCATTAATGGGTTTAAATAATAATTAAAATTAAAAATTATTAAATTTTTTTTATTCATCTTGAAAAAAATACAAAGAAGTAATCACTATCATCGTCACTATCATTTATGGTTTCATCCGGGTAAAAAGTTGGTCGCACACCTTACAAGTGTCAGTTCTAGGTGAACCAAAGCGAAGATTGGACTCTTTTTTAAATATTTTCCGGTACAAAGTGACGCTAGCCTCAACAGCTGGGTATTTTAGCTTAAAAAGTCTGTACATCTTTTTGTCAGACAGATCTGAAGACAAAAATTCTTTAGACGAAACATTTCGGCTATAATGACTTACTTCACGAGGGAAGGAGTTTATGTGATCCACAATATTTTTTCTAACGGAATTATTCACTGCGTGGAGTCGATTTGTATGCAATCCCCTTCCATCCTTCGGTACTAATTCACCCATCTTCATTTTGTTCTGAAGAACTTGGATCCGACGGGGGGTCACTGAAAATGTGTGGCACAACGTTTTCTTACACACTGATTCTTCTCCATCCAAACTATTAATAAAAGATGCCATTTTTCTTGATGTCGAATCAGTTTTGCCGGTACGCCTTTGCGTTGGTTCACGTAAAGTAATATATTTCAGCAACATCAGATTTTGCTCATTATACGTCAATTTATAAAATTGGCCATGCAACGAATGGACTTTTTCAATAGACAATATCATACAACCTGATCTCATACAAGTTTCACCACATCCCTTTGCAATAGTTGGGAGTTTTTTCCGGGATCTCCTTGCCTTTACCTCGGTTGGAAATGTATTTCTGTCCGCTGTCCTTTAAAATATTCCTCTTCTTGACTATCCACTCCGAAATATTAAGCGAACGATTCCGATTATTTACTCGTTCCTTGTCACTTTCGGTTAAGTTCCAACTTTTATTCATTTTGAAATAAAATTCACCCTAACGTAAAGAAACAACAACGGTCCTAAACAACAAGAAACAGGTAACTAAAAGGTTCACATAGCGTAACCTTACATCAACAGGCTGTAATAGCCATTAGATTACGACATACAACGTTTTTCCATTATTATGAACACTCAATTTTACTGGGGAAAATGCCTTACAGCCCATTCTGTTGGCATGTGAACGAACTAAAATCACTGGGGATTCATTCTCTGGTCTACATAGATCATTATTCCGTAAAAAAAAAAATTGTCAAAAATCGACATACAACGTTTTTCCCGCCACCCATTCAATTGTCAGAGAAGGATGGTGAATATTTTTTGAAAGTAGTATGTCTAGTGCTCTTTTCACTTTTCACTCGTCAACATTACATAGAACTAAGTCGAGAAGACGATTGTTACCGTTTAACACATTAAATTGGGAAAGATTGTAAAAATTTTGAAAGTTGATTAGAGACTGTACTCTCCTAGAAGCATTTAGAAATTGAGAAGATTTAGATACTGCATATTCAGATATGTTAAAGTCACCAACAACTAATAATTTATTATCATATAAGGTGTGCAAGGAGGAGATTCTGTCGAAGAGTATGTCCAAATCACTGGGAGGGACTTGAGGAGGAATGTATAAATTAACAATCATAAAGTATTCATTATTGTATTTTAACGTTACTGAGATCATATCTATTGTAGGCAAGTCAGGGAGTAGATCGCGTGTATTTATCTCATTAGCAGATACTAAAAATTCTTTTCGCACCGCTAGCATACAACCCCCGCCCCTAGCATTATTAGTTAGGTGGTATTGTCTGTCGGAACGAAAAACATTGAATTCTTATATATTAATAAATTCAGAGTCAGTTATTGAGTCAACCAAGCATGTTTCAGTAAAAGCCAATACATCGTATTGCACAGCACCAGCTGAGCCCATATAAAGATCTTGGGTCTTCGTCATTATACCCTGCACATTTTGATAATAAATAGTTATTAAATTAGTGTGTCAATTTTTAGAAGTATTCGTCAATGATGATTGCTATTTAATCGAGAGGATATTGTTTTTAAATTTAGTGAGGGTCTCTTTATATACATAGCAGTTATTATTATCGATAGCTGTATGATTAGCGGGAACTGGAGCATTTGTAGTTTTATTATAATTATGGCAATTAATGCAATATTGGTTTGTTTTTGGACAGTCTTTAAGTTGATGATTCTGTGCACACAGAGGGCATAAGAAAATAGATGAATTACAATTTTTTGAAGTATGATGGTATCCGGAACATTTGAAGCAACGTCTTAAATTTATAGCGTCATATGTATTACGATAGTCATAACCTACGAAAAGTTTCCCAGAGCTAAAATTTGTTTATAAGTAGATATGTTACATTGTATAACTGCCTGATGCAGCTTGCTATTTTTCTTTAACGGAAAGTTGGAAATTACAAGCTCTTCATCAGACAGCTTTTCCGACATGCCTACAATTTTAAATCGTGGATTTAGTAGGTACAGGAACTTCCTTAATAGTATATTTATCACCCAGCTGCTCATCAACCATTTCCCTCAGTTTGTCACAATCTTGAGACTTATCACAGCTCACCATTAGCCCACCGTCTTTAACACTAATTGCTTTAGTAATGTTTATGTTCGTAGATATAGGGTTGACACTTTTAATCAAATCATTTTTTGTTGCAACAGAATCTTGTTTATTTTTTGGTCTGATTATGTAAGAAGGTTGTTTTTGGACAAAATGAGAAAATAGAGGAGTATGACAAGGATTCAAATGAGGGTTGGTAAAAGCAAACTTCGATCGAATCTTCGGCAGTATCTCCTGATTTAGCTCCTTTCTTAGGGTATCTAGAATTTCGTCCTTTGCCGCAAGTAGATCAACAATCTTTTTTTGAATCTCATTTTGCATGAACTCCTTAACAAATTTAATGGATTCATCAATTATTGTTAACTGATGCTCATAATATTTTCTTGTACATTTATCCCCAATATCGCATTTCTTTTTACATTGGTTGCTTAAAAAAATAATAGATTCTTGCTTTTATCAAGCATAGAAAATTCAATACTTGTCAATCCTACACATAAATAATGAAACCATTTTGAACATACACCTTCACATCCAACGAATCCATCACCTTTGTTCACTTTGCATTAACTACATTTCATAGAATCATTCATCATATTATATTCCACCACTGGTAATTAATATACGATTAAACATAACCAAGACAAAAACTGGACTTCGGTATAGAATTTGAGAAGCAATTTAAATGTTTATCCAATAAAACGGATGATAACGGTAACAAAACAAATCGAATTATTACTCACATGAAGCAGCACATTTTAAATTGTACTTTAATCTAGTAACAATAGTTTTTCAATGCAGATTTTCACCAACTTTTTTAGTTTTAGCACAGAGCGATAAAGAACACGGCAACACAGCAACAACCCAAAATCTAACACTTACAAGATTATACTTTTTTACCTTTTGCGGTATTAATAAAAACATAATTCAATGAGTTTTTAAAGAAAAATTAAACAACCTCCACCACGAGATCACAAATAAGTTAGTTTCATTTTCGTAGTACCATGTTTCTGAAACCACAAGAATATCACATTTTGATTGATTAACATGATTAATAGCAAATGTCATAATCTTGCACTTAGTGCATTTAGGTAGAGAATTCTCACTCTTGATTTAGTTTTAGTTCTTCTTCTTATTTTTTTAAGAGATCACATTGTCTTTAATCCATGAGTTAAAATTTGTCTATAACATCTTTGAGTGTGTAATTATCTGCCTACGGTCTTCCAACCAAACTGCGCCAATGGCTCTCGAGCTTCATGCAAGATCGCTCCTTACATGTGGCAGTTGACGGTATTTTTTCTGATGCGTTTAAAACCAATGCCGGGGTCCCCCAGGGTTCCATCCTGTCCCCCACCTTATTTCTTTTACACATCAACGACCTCTTGAAAACCACCACGAACCCCATTTACAGTTTCGCAGACGATAGCACACTTGTCTCTTTCGGTGAATGATACAAATAGACAAATAGAAATACAAAGTGCCACGTTTTCCAAGAAAGTGAATTCCTCAAATCATCCCATCACAATGTCCGAAAATACCCTTTAACCAAGTCCCTCCATCTCGATTTTGGGAGTCACGGTGTCCAATAATAT
Source organism: Agelastica alni (assembly GCA_950111635.1). NCBI lineage: Eukaryota > Metazoa > Arthropoda > Insecta > Coleoptera > Chrysomelidae > Agelastica > Agelastica alni. The sequence continues at coordinate 42,881,810 of OX467712.1, read as the reverse complement.
GTCTTGGCATGACCATGTTGCTAACATCGCAAAGTCGGCAATCCAGAGGCTAGGTTTTCTGTGGAAAGCCAGAAAGTTTTTTACTCCTAATCAACTGTTGATGACGTACAAGGCTCAAATCCGACCTCTACTGGAGTATTGCTCGCATATTTGGGGTTCAGCACCAAGGCATTCTGTTCGTCTTCTAGATTCCATTCAGAAAAGAGCCATTCGCTTGATAAACAGCTCAACTCTCACAGATACCCTTCACCCTCTAGAACATAGAAGAAGAGTTGCAGACCAGTCATTGCTCTATAGATATTTCCATGGCAAATGCTCCAGAGAAATAAAAACTCTTGTACCACCATTAGCCACATTCGGCCGAAGAACTCGGCACGCTGATCAGTCTCACACATTTACTCTCAAGCTTGACACTACAAGGACCAATCTTCATCAAGAATCGTTCTTTTACAGGGCTGCTACGGAATGGAATAAGCTTTCAAAATCAGTTTTTCCAGAGAACTATGACCTGCAACTTTTTAAAAAGCGTGTCCACAATCATTTACTTTATATAATCGCTTCCCTTTCTAATAGTCGCAGTGCGGGCCGTCCGCGGCCCACATGATAGGTCTACCCTTTTTGCGACTATTTCCATAAAAAAAAAAATTATCTGCGATTTTTTGTTGTTTTTTTGGTTTGTTTTGGTCCACTTTAACCCTATTTTTGCATGGCTTAAAGATCCAGCGTTCACCTGGGTGGTGGTGAATTTTTGCTTATAACTATGTATTTGGTGTTATTCATATTTATATCTATTACATATTCCTGACTGTGCATTGAAAGCTGGCTCATCATATTTTGTAGGTCCTCTAGTTTGTAGGCGACTATTACTGTATCATCCGCAAATCGGATGTTGTTGATTCGTTTACCATTTATAAGAATTCCTGCTGATGAATCACACAGCGCATTATTAAATATTTCTACTAAATATTTGTTAAATAAAAGCGGTGACAACACGTACGCCGCGTTGAATTTTTATTCCATCAGTCATCTGACTTCTGACCACCACGTTTATTTAACTCTCTTCCAGAAATGTATAAGATATATATATATATATATATATATATATATATATATATATAAGAAAAATAAATTCTATCATTTGCTAAAAAATATTTAAAAGATATATAAAATTACTAGAAACTATAGATGTGAATGAAATCATTGATTACTAAAATAAATTGTATATATAAGAGATATTGATGATCTATTTATTTTATGAAAATTTATTTAAACTATACTGAGATAAAATAAAACACTTTTCGTCAACATGTTGTGGAAATTGACGAAAAGTGTTTCATTTTAACTCAGTATAGTCATTAACATTTTTGTAAAAAATACTATCTGCGGTAATGAGATATCTCTATCTGTAAATTATAATTGTAATTATTTGTAAATGGACATATATAAGTACACATTTTGTTATATGACTGATGTTTGATATTATTCTTTCAACATTATGTACTCATATGTTGTGTTTTTTATGTGATATTCATAATTTTATATTTATATTTTTATATTGCTATTTAAAATTAATATGTTTAATTACGCACAAGCTGTGACAACAACTTCAGTGATTATTTCTGTTTATTCCTTAAGTGATTTTTGTACATATTGCCAATTTATTGTAATTCATTAATGCTGAGTAAACATTATTATTATTAACTGCACAGTTTAATTACTACTTTACTTTAAATAGAACGAGAGATATCTTCGTCAATAGTATGAGCGATATTGTTGAGCGATATAAAATTGCTATTTTGAGCGATATTTTTTGTAGATGAGCGATAAAATATTATATTTTAAGCACTAAAATTCAATAAAATTGCATTATTTCAAAGGACAAGTTTATTCATTCAAAGGTTATTCATAGTTTAGGTTAAGCACACAATGATGTTATAAAAAATGCAAATAAAATAGAGAAATGTAGATAAAATGAAAGAATGCTGAGAAAATGTGTGCGACAATATTAAATTAATCCCGCAAAAGGGCCTTGGCCATGAAAACAATAAGAACTATCCAAGGACCGAGTCAGAAGTGAAGATCTAAGACAGTAGAGCGGAATACAGTAAGTAAATTTTTAAAACATATAATGAAAAACTGAAATTCAAATCCCAAATAATTTTAATAAAGATTATTTAAGAATTTGCTTTTTTCGTTAAATTTGGCACCGAAATCTAACATTGCATTTAAGTGGCCCGGAGCGAAAGGGTTAAACTCGTGTTGAGTCCATTTTCAAATTTTCCCCCTTAACAATCAAATTGCCCCCCTGTGGGGCGTGGGCCCCACGTTGAGAAACACCGAGATAGGTTAAATACAGTTCTTATATTCAGTTATTTAAAGTCACTATTTATAATTATCAATATACAAATGTTTTTTCGCCAGTTCGTTTAAAAAGGTATTGAATTTTGGAAATCATTAAAAAAAGAATAAATAAGCAACTATAAACTTCCCATATTAATTTTTACTTAACAAAAATTGTGGAAAATAAACACCACATGATCTAAATAATATTTGGATTATTAAATAATCACTTATATTTAAACGAGCGTTATTTTAAATAGAATGAGAGATGAGGGAGATTGCTTTTTTGAGCGATATTTTTTGTAGATGAGTGATAGAATATAATTAACTGGTTCTTTGGTCGTCCACGCTTGAGTTTTTGGCCGATAGGAATCTGCTTGGCTGTTGCTGGAGGTTAGGTTGATCTACATCGTTTCATTGTGGCAATTATAATGTTTTGAAGCACTTATGCATTGTATGAAAAACATTTAAAAAATATTTTAAAATGCAAAAGAGTTTGAAACAAATCATAACTTAAAAAATTTAATTTAATGTTCTAATAAAAATATTATTTGTAGATTTTTATAAAATATCATGATATATTAAAAACCGCTCAAACTAAAGAAAGTGGTGCTTGTTTAGAATAAATAAATTATTTTTTACATCTTAAATAAATTTTGGGAATATTTTCCCCGATAAAAATGTTGTGATTACGTTAAAATTTATTAATGTATTTATTTGTTGCCCTTTAAGCTCGTTAAACAGATGTCTGAAGGAGACTACATCGACATTTTATAACGATTCTCACGCCATTTTATCCAATGAAACATTTCTTAAAATGTTGCAGTTAATGCTTGTTTAGCACTTCTTTTATGCCGTTTAAAAAGCGACGTTTTATTATCCGTCAGGTTAGAATGAAAAAGGGTACGCACACTGTTATTTTGAGGCCATATTTATTACATGCTTTCATTCATGATGAATTTATGTTAACCATGTAATGTAAAAAAACTCAAAAATCGTAAATCAAAGCGGTTTATATCGCCTCCTTTGCAATATTCTTTTCAAACCCAACCCATAAAACTTACCTATGACTGTATACATAAATCAGGGTTTTTTAGACGGCTCAGATAACCACCACATTGCTTTGAAGACTCGAAGGTTGGTTTAAATTGTACCAAGGAGACCATAAAAAATTGTTAAAAGAATAAACATTATATACGACGCCATTTTGTCGTAATATTTTGAAAGCACAGTTAAACGGCACTTTATCCTGTCATTCCATCTTATCTATACAGCCACAAATAGCTGTAGGTACAGAGTGTTTTCATGACAAATTAAAAATAATTTGGCGGATCATTAATATACCACATGAAAATAATCTAAGGACTTTTATTTATATTTATATATTACCTGCGATGTTAAAATTACTTCACAATCTGTAATTATATTTAATTATTTACAATTAATTTGGCTAAACGTAATTAAGTAAAATTAAAATTACAAAATATAAAATTGTAATTAATTAATATTACACGCGTTGGTTTAATTTCAAGCAATCAATTAATTAGATTTGCTTTTTGGACAGGGTCAAGTTGGAAGTTGAAAAAAGTTTTCATATATTTTATGCTACTCGTACAGAGTTCTTTTGGTAATAAAACATTCTTCTTCTTCTCCTTCTTCAAGTGCCTTGTCCTCTTTGAACGTTGGCAATCATTAGCGCTATCTGTACTTTTTCGACTGCTTTTTTAAAGAGACTTGTCGTGGTTTTACCATACCATTGTCGTAAACGTCTTAGCCACGATATTTTTCGACGACCGGGACCTCTTTTGCTTTGATTTTTTCTTCTATTATTAGTTTGAGAAGTCTGTATTTTTCGTTTCTGAGAATGTGTCCAAAGTATTCCAACTTTCGTTTTTTAAGTGTGAGCATGACTTCGAGATCTTTGGACATTCTTGTAAGTACACCCACATTGCACACTCTGTCCATCCAGGATATTTTGAACATCCGTCAATACGTCTACATTTCTAGCTTCTAGCTTTCTACACATGTCTTCTGTTAGAGTCCACGCCTTAATTCCATAATGTAGTATACTAAAGACGTAGTTACGTAATACTCGAGTGCGAACGAAGAGCGACAGTCTTCGGCAACACAACACGGACTTCATCATCACAAATGATGCTCTGGCTTGTTCAATCACGGACCTCCTGCATATTATCCCAGCTTTTGTTGACCTGGCATCCAAGATATTTGTATGTCTGGACGCGATCGATTTGTTGGTTCTGTACCTGTAGAATACCACCTCTACCTTTGTTCTTATTAATCACCATCCATTTGGTTTTTTTGATGTTTAAATTCAATCCAAATTCTGCAATTCTATTAGTAGTACAGAGTGAAATAATTTGTGACCCAAAAACTTTCCCTTAACAACCCTCCAAAGCTTTGTTGTGGGGTAGTTTTTGGGTCACAAATTATTTCACCCTATGTAGTGTATTGAGTAGGTATACAATGATCCATTTTTATAAAGAACCACCAAAAATGAAAAAAAAGTATATTGAGTAGGTGTCGAATGATCCATTTCCATAAAAAAATCTCGAGCAACGGTTTTTTCAAACATTTTTCTACTTTGGAGGGTTGTTGAGGGGTAGTTTTTGGGTCACAAATTATTTCACCTTATAGAGGATATTAAGAAGGTGTAGAATGATCCATTTTTATAAAAAACACCAAAAATAATAAAAATGAAAAAAACCGTTGCTGCTTTCACACCCGTAATATTTAAACAAAAATTCCACAAAACTGAACCATTTTTAATTATGCTCACCGTTGAAGGCACAAATGAATTCTATTTATTTAAAATTATTACAAGTGGATTAAATAGACCGAAAGAGACATAGATCTTTATTTGACTATAATTTTTTTTCTATTTGTATCATATATCATTGTATCATTGTAAGAGAGCAATTTCGAAGATACTCACAGTAGAAAATTATAAAATTGCATCATGTATACTTGCATTATGTGGGAAGACAGCAATTTTTACTGGATTTGTTTGAAACTGTGTCCAGGGTGTTTCTAAAATCATACGAGGAATTATCTGTGACTTCACCACCTTTCATCATTCAAAGTAACCTTGATAGAGGTATTCATGTTAAAAAGGAAACATCAATTGAATAGTAAGAAGAAATATCTTTCTGAAAGTTGAAACATGTTCGATAAATATAAAGCTATTTTTTTATAATATCCAATAAAACAACTATTTTCTCGGCTAAAGTAGTTGTTTTCGATTGGATAATACAAAAAAGTTAAATTTTTATCGTAGAATTTTCCATCTTTCAGAAAAAATTCTTTCCAATATTCAATTTTTAAGATATTTGTGTGTTCAGATCTAAGGTCTCGTGAAATAAATATCTAGTAAAAAATGAATATTAATGAAATGAAAAAAAGACCTTGAACTTATGAAAACAATTAAAGCCCGCAAACTAAAATACTTCTAGGTCACATTAAGTGAAACGAAGGAAGATACATTCTGCTTCAAAAGAAGAATAGGACCAGGAAGACAAAGGATATCATGGCTCAAGAATATCTGGACCTGGTTCAACAAAACGTTTCCAGAACCCTTCCGAATTGCTGCAGACATAGTCAGGATTGCTATGATGATTGCCAATATTTGCAACGGATTGGCATCCTAAGAAGAAAAAGGTTCTCTAAATATATTGGATTTTCAACTCACATTGTATACCACTGTATTTTCTAATGTGTATTATACCTTGGCACAAAAGCAAGCTTGAATGAAACAATTAAAACAAACATGTTTTTGTTATTGTTCTATATTTTATCGGTTTTAAACATTGAAGAAAATGTATTAGTATTGATTTGAATTCAAATTAAATCACTTTTTAAACCGCCAATAAATGCAGAGAACCACTGACATGCTAAAAAGTAGCGCTCGACAACCAAATATAGCGTAAGCATTTGGCACATCTCAAATGGTTATTTTCTGCTTGAATGTCTGATATCTAAAAACTGAAGCAGTATTTGTGACACTTGTAATTAACTGCAAGTTAACTACGTTAACAGCACCTAAATTACAAACGTAGATGATGCAATTTCATGGAAAACAAATTTCTTCCAGGGCCATCATACATTATTTCTACGAAGCTCACTTAAGATCAAGAACACTGCTGAGATATGTCAGTCTTTAATTAGAGACCATCACGCTGCTCGTTTAGCTTGGACTGAGAAACACGTGCTATGGCAAAATGTCCGATGAAATCACTAACCAAGGAGATTTTAGGTTAGCCCTAACTAGATTGTGGCCAAATTTTAAAAATTTCTATGAAAACATCAGGCTCATACCTTTAAATAGAAGCATTTAATTTTTTGTGTAGTAACCTAATACTTTAATGGTTTTTCGTCGTTTTAAGTAGTCGTTTTAATTTTTTAAATTTTTCATTCTACAGTTACACTTATCAAAGCGAGTAGCACTGTGTCAACTGCCAAAAACTTATTTAAAGTTGATGAAATTTGTAAAAATTTAACGGCGAGTCTATACTCAAAATAAATAGCAGACGATCTTGCAAGAAGAGGTTTGGAAACTCCCGCAAACCAAGGACAGATACTAGGGGTACCGAAGCGTTAAGTAAGAGTGTCTGTAAAAGATTGGATTGGGAAAAAACACAAAAAGTACTGTGAGAGCATTCCATGAAACAAACACGGAAAAAATACATCAATGAATCGTGCCACAACAGAATGGCAGACCTGACACCGATAAGAATCACTACAGGGCTTCTGACTGGTAACGTACCAGTGAAGGAGCACCTCAACAAAATGGGACTGCGTAGTGGTGACCTGAACTGCAGACTGTGCGGTAGGGATCAGGAAACAGTGAAACACATTCTCTGCTGTTGCGAGGCACTGGACCGCAAAATACAGGCAATTTTTGAGTAGCCATCCGGAGACCCAGATCTATATAGTTACCACCCTGTACAGAACTTGTACAAACTTGTACAGGGCACGAAAGTACTGGATTTGGTATATTGACATAAAATTATATAGGCAAGTTACAATGGGCTAACAGTGTCACCGGAGGTGACGGCTTGACGGACCTACATAGGGATGGAGTTTTTAGTGAGTAGACCCGAATCAGTCAGTGAAGTTTCACAGTAGACCTTGAGCTTTCAGGCTCATAATCTCTCCATAACGGATTTTCTCTACCATTCCAAAAAAATTACCCAAAATAGAAAACATTTGCTCGAGGTCTGAGTAAAAAAAAGTCTGGTATATGCCCATTTAAAAAAAAATCTTTAATTATAATGAATGATGGAATAATAAAGCAACAATAAATATTGCTGGGGAACAAAACATATCAATGACAATGTTCATGCGCTTATAAATATTGGCTAGTTAACAAAGTTATTTGAAAATACCACTTTATTAGTGAAATACCATTATTAAAACGATTTTAAACAATTGAAAATTGTTACTGAGTAAATTTTTATTTTTAAAAAATCATAATTTCTTTAAGACAACAAAATAAGATTTTTTTTTAAATTTTTTAAGCCAGTCCATTTGTTTATAAACAATGTTTAAACAAAAGTTTCTTACATTATTTTATGCCATTTTTAGTTGTGAAAACAGTAATAATCAAACATTTTTCGAAAAAAAAATTTTGACTACATTTTTGGAATAAATCCTTTTTTGTTAACTTAAAAAAAATATAATAAACAAAATTTTAAAAACTTTTATGACGTGATCTTGTTGAGTATATGTATAAGAAGAGCTCAAAGAAGCGCAAAAAAATTTGGCAATTTATTTAAACATTTTTTGTTGTCTTCAATGAAGTTACTATAAAATTTTGTTAATTAACAATCGCCTATAACTTGGTAAACAATTAACTTTAAGATGTTTTTCCAACGAGACTAAATTTTTTGGAGTGTTCAAAATACACCATATTTTTTTCATTGGTATTTGATACCATTAAAAAATTATTTAACATGATGTACTCGCAATTGAGGCGCCGCGCGCTCACTTTACCGGCTGCTCGGAGCCATATTTTCAGCATTAAATTAAAAATATAAATAATGGATAGGGACTTTTTAATTGGAAATTTCTTCCTTTTTAAAAATCTATTTTTTAATTTTCTTAATTATTAATAGTTTATGAGTTATAAGCGAAAAACTAACTTTTATCTTTATTTTGTAATATTTTATGTGCTGAAAAACGATTAAAATACATTTTTCTAGGCGTCACTCCAGATCCACATATTTTTGGAAGTTTTATTTCTATTTTTCACCATTTTTAACTCGTGATCTAGACTATTATTAGTGTTTGGCCTAAAGCGAAACTTACCCAATAAGTATAAATGTTAATCAATCAATCAAGCTGCCTATCCACTCAATGGATGTTGGCGACCACATGTTGGAATTGATCCCTGTCTCTGGCTGCACTGACAAGTTCTTCTACGTTCTTAATACGGTCCACTGTCTAATATTTCTTGCCTATGACATCTGCTTTTTTTCCAATTCCTCCTTGCAGCAACTGGTATCTGTCGTGTCTTAAAATGTGACCAAGGTAAGCCGTTTTTCGTCGTTTAATAGTTGTTAACAATTCTCGGTTTGTATGGACTTTTCTTAATATTTCTTCATTGGTAAACATTTCAAAAGCCTCTACTTTATTGATCATATTTGCGTTCATAGTCCACGACTCCACTCCGTACAGAAGTACTGATCAGACATAGCATTTCGCATATCGAATTCGAAGGGATATATTTAGATCCCGATTTCTAAGAATTTTCTCATATCTCATGAACGCTGTATGTGCCATGCCATAAATGTTAATACCCTACCCAAAATATAGCTGAAGTCAACATTCATACGAATTCCTAAGAAATGCAGCGCTAAACAATGCTCAGAATATTGCTTAATAAGTCTTATAAGACATCTCGTAAACATCTTACTAAGGGTTATGCACCAACGTATATATAAGCTATGTGAAGAGCACATTGGAAAAACGCAATTTGGCGTCACAAATGTTAGAGTGCTCGAGAAAATAAACAAAGATATGGAGATCATAACAAAGATCAAGACTAGGAAGCTTGAGTACTTAGGTCACACAATGCGAAATGGGAAACGTTATGAGCTCCCACAGCTGGTTCTCTAGGGGAGAATCCTAGGAGGGAGGGGACCTGGCAGGAGGAAAATCTCTTAATTAAAGAATTTGGAACTTGGTTTGGTACCACAACGACCATCCTTTTCAGGGCAGCTATTTCAAAGGTTCAATTTGCCACGATGATCGCTAATATCCGTTAACAGATGAGCACTTAAAGAAGAAGAAGACCCCATCAGAATGATGTAGTGAGGAAAAAAACTAAAACTACGATTGATAATAATTATAATCCGGATTTTCTGAGTCGAATCAGAATTACTGGCTCTTGATAGGAATACTTTCATTAATAGATACCTACTGTTTAAGGTGCTTTATTTAGTAGGTATTTCATTCTTACTGTGGCATTCCAGTCTTCTATTTTTATACAAGTCGCTAATCTTTTGTATTTTCAATAATTCAATGATAATTTGAATATTTTATACTCAAGTAGTAATCTACGTGAATTGAAACAAAATGATTAGATATTGTCTTATAAATAAATTGAAAAATTAAATTATAGTTTCTTCGTTCTATATTTGTATTTAAATCAAGTTTCGAAGAATTGTCTTAAATTCCATTACACGTAAAATATTGTGTATTACTTTTTTTGGATTGCACTGTTAAAATTGGCAAGCCCTCCACAACCAATAAGATAATAAAATTCCCGTTTGCAGAACACGCCACATTCAAGACGACAACCCCTATAAATTTAATGAAAGTTTTATCAAATGAGAAATACGACGTTGCAGTGCAATTTCGCCGGCATTCATAAACTTTTACTGCGCCATGTGTACATTTCAAATAAAAGTTTAACGATAGAAATAGCAACGCCATTGGCCGACTCGGAGACCGAAGAGATAAAGAAATTCTTTGGAGATGAAACAACCCTCGGTGAGGGTGAAATAAGTGGGGTTCACCCCACGTTTGATATAAAACTCTCATGAAATGGCCGAAGTATTGGGTATGCGACTGAAATGAAGTTTGGTAATAAACATTTCTGTACCAAAAATTGTTGTCAATGCCCTAGGGGAAGAAAAATGTATGAAGGACTCTCGAAAAAAAACAGAGGAATTAGAGTGTTTCCCAGGAAATTGTAAAAATTCTCGTTCCAGTATACAAATTTTAATAAAAAAGTGAATGAAGTATTGTTGCAACTATATACAAAATATAATTCATTTTTTGGTAATTTTTCGATAAAGGAAATTTTAACTGATGAGATATTTTTTACCCTCCGATTCTTGCACACATTTTTTTATTTGATGTAGTACCGAAACAACGTCAAATTTCAAAATCGATATATTTGTTAAAGGGATAGCCTAATTGATATGGACATTCTGAATAATGAGTGAGGGTTTAAATATTACAATTTTATAATGTTTTTATACAGCTCTGGACTATGTTCCCCTAAAAAAAATTTATACCCGCAACTTTTTTAGTATCTATGGTTCAATCCTGATTTAAATTTAATTTTCAAAAGAATTTAATTCACATACATGCTGGTCGTTTGTTGGTACTCTTGACCTGACCTTTCTTCAAAACAAGGGCCGAGACAACAAAGACTAAGCAGATAATGAGATCAACAGAAATGAAAACACTAAGGACCATAAGAGGTTTTACTCTCAGAAACAGGATAAGAAATGAAGACACACTGAGAGAGCTAGGTGTTCAGGATGTAGTAAGGTGGACAAGAACAAGGCGACGTCTATGAAGGGACCACGTAAATAGGATGGAGCCAGAATGTATGGCGAAATGGGTGAAAACTCAGAAGCCCAACACCAAACGACCCATAGGAAGACCAAAAAAGCGATGGCACGAGAGCTGGAGCTCCGGATCACAGCAGAAACTGTAAAAGAAAAAAAAACAGGACATAGTCCTTTTAAAAGAGGAAGAAGAAGAAGACTTCGCTGACCACCTCGGTATCTTTCAGCGACCATCAGTGGTCCATGGACCACTGGTTAAGAGCCGCTGCTTTAGTAGAAAAGCGACTCTGACTCCCAGGGTTTCATAAATTTAACGAACGTTTGTTCCTTCTTCCACAGAAAGCTCATGACCTTTTATTATTTAAAACCCGTATTTCCAATCTAGCACTCGCATCCTATTAATTATTTAGGAGACCTAACCCAACGCAACCCTATCCTCTACAAGTAATAAACATTTAAATAAATACTTACAACTTTTATTTATCAATATAAAATATAGCTACAATTTTTACTAAGAGTGTTTATTTTTATTAAAACCATATTTCACCCTTAATTAAAATATTAAAACTGCATTTATATATTTGAGTTTTAAAAACTTTGCAACTTATCACTTTTACTTTAATTAACTTTATTGATACTAACATTAAAGCTGTAAAAAATGTGGCCAGTTGTTTCCATCCGGAAAATATATTTGCAACCCTCTTGATGATGGTCTACATAAATTGTAGGCGTTCTTAAGTGTTATAGGCAGTTTACGGCCCTCCAGTCATCACATTCGCATGTCGTCGACAGTTGTTCATAGCATAAACATTAAAACAAATTTTATACTTTTGATCGAATAAAGTATTGCATTTTAGTGCTAGTAGTATGGTGTTAATATTATATGGCTAAGTTCCATTACTGCAAACTCTTAATCTTAACTGTATACTGAATGGTATACATATGTCTACTTATTTATAATTTATGTCTACTTACTTATAATTTCTACGTACTTTTTATTAAAATAATAACATTAATTAAAAGTTATATTATGCATACACAGACTGGGAAGACAATGGCAACAAAACAGAACTCCAATAAATAAAAACAATATCACACAACCTCTGAGAAGACAAATGAAGAAAATTAAGAATCAAACAATAAATTCTTATCCTCAGTGGCTTACTTAAGAAAAGGACACTAAATACCTACTCTTCGTGGAAGGCCACTAAAGGAATAAAAAGGTCAAAACACACAATTCGTCTTTAAGAAAATAAAACGGAACATGGGCTAGGATCAACCAGCAGTCAAGAAAAGGCACTTTTATTTGCCAACCATTTGGAAAGTACTTTTTAACCAAATGAAACATAAGTAGCAGAAATCTTACCAGTAATAAATGAAGTAACCAACAAAGAAATAGAACCATTAATACGAAAGAAACACTCTCTCTCTCTCTTTCTCTCTCTCTCTCTCTCTCTCTCTCTCTCTCTCTCTCTCTCTCTCTCTCTCTCTCTCCAGTCGTTGCTTGATTTCGAGCGTCGTGACTATTCATATTACAAGCCTTCGTTATGCTTCTCTATCCTCTACGATTCTCATTACTTCTGCTATTGCTTTATTTATTGGTTAATTTGGTCCATGAATCTTACACAAGATCTGCCTCTCGTTCTTTTGCTGTCCACTTTCACTTGGATCACAATTTTCTCCATCTCGCCCTTTCGTATTACGTGAGCGAAATATTTAAGTATGCGCTTCTGGATTCTTGTGAGGAGCCTTTCATGATCCCGAATATTCAGTTCTCTGCGTATGAATATATTTGTTCTATGAGCAGTCCAAGGGATTCTCAGCATCCTACGGTAACATATCATTTCAAACGTCTGTCCACGCAGGAACTAGCAGAAGAAATAAAGACAAACATTAACTCGAAAAAAGCACCTAGCTATGACCTAATAACAAGCGGAAACATCTACCACAAAAAGCAATAGTGAAACTGGTTTACACATTTAACGCAATTTTTAGACAAAAACATGTGCCTACTTGCTGAAAAGTAGCAGAGATTATCATGATTCCTAAACCTGGAAAACCTGAAAATTAAATTTCGTCATATTGACCAATATTACTGTGGCCAATTAGGTACATCAAAATTTAAAAAAAAATACTTTAAAAAAAAAAACCTATTATTAAAGAAAAATGCATTATTCCTTCCCACCAGTTTGGCTTAAGAAAAAAGCATGCCACAATAGATACTAAGGAACTAGAAAAAGCACTAGAAGAAAAAAAGGTATGTTTAGCGGCATTCCTGGACGTGGCTTAGGCGTTCGATAAAGTCTGGCATTAACGACTCGAACATAAGCTTAAACAGCTGAAGCTTGCTGCTAAAATCTTAAACATATATTAGTGAAAGAATGTTTCGTATTAGATAAAGATAAATTTTCAAAACTAAGACCAATTAAGGCAGGTGTACTACTAGGAAGTGTTCTGGGTACATTACTATATCTCCTATACACTTTTGATTTACCAGTAACAGAATAAACTACAGTAGCCACATTTGCAGATGACACATGTGTACTAGCAGTTGGCAAAACTGAACAAGAAGCTAACGAAATACTAAAGAAGCGTTAAATCAAGTCAATGCATGGACGAAAAACTGGCGCATTAGTATAGATATGTAAATTTAACGAATAATCACACTGGACAAATACCAATAACTATTAACAATCATATTATTTCACATGCAAATACAGCCAAGTATCTCACATTAAAAAGAAAAGAAAAGAAAAGAAAAGAAAAGAAAAGAAAAGAAAAGAAAAGAAAAGAAAAGAAAAGAAAAGAAAAGAAAAGAAAAGAGAAGAAAAGAAGGAAAAGAAAAAAAGAAAAAGAACTGAATCGTAAATATAGAAAATTGTACTGGCTATTAGACAGACATACTGAACTATCAACCCGAAATGATTATGTATATACAAGCAGGTTCTATAGCCCGTGTGGGCGGGAGTACGGCATACAACTTTGGGGGTGTGCCTTTTTAAGCAATTTCCAGATCATACAAAGATTCCAGAACAAGGTACTGAGAGGCATTGTCAACGCACCTTGGTATGTAAGAAACAGCGACCTTCACAGAGAACTGGGAGTGGAGATGATAGCAGATGAAGCAAGAAACTTTGCAAAGAAGCATAAAAAACGGCTTCACAACCACGATAATGTCGAAGAAATCCAGCTGCTGGACCAAAATGGCTTAGTGAGAAGATTCAAGAGGATCAAATCTCTTAAGCTAGTGTAGTGGTTTAAATGCAGAGCACAGTATGTGTTGTGTAGAAAAACAGAGTGATAAAAAATCTTAGAAAACACCAGTGGGTTAAACTCAGTATAACACTTTGGTTTTAAGATTTTAATAAAATAATATTGCTCGTTAATATTGTTTTTAGATAATTAATAGTTTTATTGCTTTTCAAAATATTCGCTATTTAGATTTAAACAATTGTGTATACGTTTAAACGAAAAAAAACCATATGATTTTCATGTTTTCAATGATGACTTTTAGTAAATTTTATTGTGGGTATACCATTTAATATTAACTGTTCTTTGTTACTTTAAAACAATTTTGCGACGTATTCAACGCAGGCAATCATTTTCTTAAAAGTAGTTCGTGAAAAAAAATAACTTTGGTTGGATTCGCTTCATCTTAGAAGACGCTCAGTTGTTCTCTGTTAGGTTATTGTTTACGAATTTTAAAATTCCTGCATTGAATTTTTAAGTAGTGCAACACAACATAATAGTAATTTACGAAACAAGGCCGAAAAATACTGTTTTTTGGACGAGTAGACAAAATTCTAGTACGAGCTGTAGGCGAGAATCCAGTCCAAAGTACTCAGAACTCTTGTAAATGCTCTTTGGTATGTACCCAATAAATTTACATAGGAAGTCAGATAAATAATAAATATCCTATGTCTTCCAAAAGCATGCTCACCATATTGAAAATTACTCCAAGGCATTAGCATCACCACTAATGTGACCCCACATCCAGTGAAGACTGAAAAAGCATCGTCCGTGCTACCTGCCTGATAGATACCACAGTGTATGCGTAGTGTAGTTATCCCGAAATCAAACTGTATAACATTTTTAAATGAAAGAATATTGTTGCTGGACAATGTTCCTACATGTTAAGTTATGGTTATTAACCAATTGCTTTTGAAAAAGAGAGTCGAATCAATTTAATGCATGAGATAATGTAATGTAATGACTTTTAAGGTAGGTACCTCGCATATCGTGGCTGAAGAACATACGCCAATGGACCGGGAAAACATCTGCTGAATTATTTAGAGCAGCAGTAAATAGAGTCATTTGGGCCACAATGATCGCCGACGTCCGCTGAGGATATGGCACGATTAAGAAGAAGACCTCGCAAAACAATACAGCGCTTGTGTCGAAAAAAATATGTATTTCCAGTTGAAGCTCTTTCCACCAAGCTAGTAGGAAATCAATTTTGGAGACAGTCTGTTTTTTACATGAAACCAGAGAAAAACTTTAAACAGGCGTTGCATGACCAGGATTGCGGAGTTAAGATTAACGGCGAACTGATTAATACCATTCGCTATGCCGATGACACCGCAATCTTATGTGATGATCTCCAGGACCTTCAACGTCTTTTAGACTTGGTCAACATAATGGGACAAGAAATAAATGTTACTAAAACTAAGTTTATGGTTTTCAGCCGTCAGCCGTATAATGATGCTGCGCTGCAAATGAATGGACAAAACATTAAAAGGGTTTCATGTTTCAAATATCTTGGTTGTTATATTACAGAGCATCTCGACCCGGATAAAGAAGTCAAGTGCAGGATCGAGTCAGCTCGCGCAACCTTTCAAAAAATGAGATCGCTCTTCTGCAATAATAATCTAAATTTAAAGCTCCGCCAGAGAATGATCAAGTGCTACTGTTGTATGGGGCAGAGATTTGGACCTTAAAAGCAGCAACCATTAATCGTCTTGAAGCATTTGAAATGTGGCTACATAGACGTATGCTCCGAATCCCATGGGTAGCCAAGCGGACAAATGAAGCGGTTTTAAATAGAGCAAACGCCGTTCGCGAACTACTAATAACAGTTAAATGTCGAAAGCTGTCCTATTTAGGTCACATACTCAGGGGTGATCGTTACCGTATCCTTCAACTTACCTATAATGAAGGGCAAGTAGAGGAGTCGGTAGAAGACAAGCCTCGTGGTTAAGGAATCTTAAAGAGTGGACTGGAATTCGAAGCGCAGAACAACTCTTTAGAGTACAGCTCGCCATTGTGATTGCCAACATCAAGAGGACCTGATATGGCACCAAAAGAAGAAAAGAAAAACTTTGGGTTCAACGTTTTTAACGTTTAATGTAGGTTCACAATGACTGTGTTGGTGTTAAAAAGACGTGTACGTTTTTAATTTTAACTTACACCTGACGTGGTGAAAATGAAACAGTCACATTGTTTACTAATAATTTTAAATCGTATCTCTCGATGACGATTTGTTTACAAGTTGCAAGCAATTTATAGGAGCGCAAAACATTAACAGTTTTCTTCATCTGCAGAGCTTTTTCTCTCTACTTTCTGTGGAAGAGCTATTAAATATTTCTTAACCATTTTTTTATAGATAATAGATATATCTCATGAGCTACCCTTGGTCGCATTTGAATTTTTTGATGTGAAACATCTAATAGCGCTCTTGGGGAGTAACAACGACTGGCGATGCCCTGATGAGCTTTGGGCAGCCCCGTAACTACTTGGCTCGATTAAAATTTATACCAACTTTATTATATATATATATTTGTCAAAATTTAACATATGATGACAAATAGATGTTATAAAATAAGATTGTGTTCAGAATTCAGATTTGTTTGAAAAATAAAATTATCAAATTTAAAAATTATTGTTAGAGTGTGTTAAAATATTATTTAAATTTCAAATAAGAAAATTTATTTAGTAATAACTACAATAAAATATGATTGGCAGTAATGGTTTAGAACATGAAAGTGGGCGGTATATTTTTAATATTATCTGAATATTTTGTTTTTGATTATGCCATATTTATTTCCATTAATAAATCATTATTTTATGCAAATTTTCTATATCAAATAGTTTCGATGTTTTACATCTGCCAGGCGTCCCGCGACGGCTCATTCATTTTTTTTTTCTTAAGTAGGTTATCAAAATAATTCTGTAATTAGACAAATAATAGATAATTTTATCATATTTTTTTCTTCACCAACATTCAAAATTAAAAAAGAAAGTAGAATCCCAGAGCATTGCAAGAAATTATTAAATTATTTATCCTCCTTATTCACTCTTGATAAATTTTTTTATATAGTTATATATTTCTAAATCCGAAATCATTTGGAAAGTTATTTTTCTTTAAAATACAGAGGTATTATTAATACATACTAGCCTAACCTTCAAAATAAAAAATTAAAATAGTTATATTCTCTTAATTTATTGTGAGAATTAGGGGATGATTTCTTGTAAAAAAATGTTTTCTTTTAAAAAAAGTTTCCTTTAATTTTGAATAAGATATCACCCGAATTTTTTTTGTATGCATTTTGAAACAATTAAATATTGTAAATTTTTTTAATGATTTTGCAGAAAATATACCAATCCGAACCTGATCACAAATTCCCCGCTGATAAATTATATTTATCGCATTTTTCTCGATGCTATAGGCGATGCATTCCGGCAACCATTAAAAAATAGGGGTGGTCTAGCAACGCGCAAGTCTCTAAGGGTGGTTAGAGTTGTTACTATCGGATCGACAGGATTGTATTTACAAAATTGTTAAACTAGTACACCAACTTTTTTTATTAATTTAATATTAGTTTAAATATCTATTTAAAAAAATTATGATTTTGAAAGATTTAAAATTTAACTCTATATTTTAAATTCTTTTTTTTGTAATTATAAAAAGAATTACATCTAATACATCTCAACCTACCCTTAAAAAAGTAAAATAGATTATATATTATTTGTACTTATTTATAGTGTAAATTTGAGAACGTTTTTTCATAATAGAAAATGTTTTTTTTAGGAAAAAATCCCTTCAATTGTCAATAAGAATTCACCTGAATTTTTTGTATGCATCTTTAAACGATTTAATGTTATTATACCTAACGTACAATATCAACTCATGCTTTGGTTAAAATGTTCTAAAAATAAGTAATTATATCACTGTAACAAGCATTTTTTTAATTTTTAAAAAAGAGTAAAATATAAAAAGTTATTCAACAATTATATACAATATTACTACAAAATAGATATTATTTTTAAGTCCTCAGAATTTCAAGTTTACCATGATGATACAAATTAATTTATTGAAATATTTATAGCAATGTTAATATTACTTTTGAATAATAATACAGATCCTTAATAAATCACTGTTTGTTATTTAAATTGCTGATTTTTACCTGAAATTCATTGAACTACCTACAGTTTCTATTATTGATTTGGACGGAAATTGATAGGTCATTTTTACATAAACAAATAAATATATTTGGTTCCATAAATACGATATGTAATATTCCAAAATAAATTTGAATTTGCTGTTACATTTACATAAAGGTCTAAACAAATTATTTTTATTTTTTTTTTTTTTTTTTGGATTAGGCAGCGTTCGATTGCCATGATCATTTAGCTGCCAGTATAGTATTTAAATTCTATTTGTTAAACGAAGATGATCAATATAGGTAAGAGCTTTTCTAATATTTTCGGAATTATTCAAATTATTTTCAAATTCAGGGTTTATTCCCATATTGTGCCTGAGATACGTGTACATCGGACATGAGAAGATATGCGCAACTGACATTCTTGTATTGCAATGGTCGCATCGGGGTCTGGGCCCTCCCACTAAGAGATACGAGTGCGTGAGATGGGTATGTCCGATTCTGAGGCGGCAAGAAATTACTTGTTCACGTCTGTTCAGGGTAATTGGGTATCTCCATTTATTAGTATTTGGCTTAATATTGTTCAATTGAGTATTTTGGGAGGTCCATCTATCTTGCCATGTACTAAAAATTTTTGAGTTGATTTGGATGTTCATATCAGTATAAGGAATAGGGATTCCTTCATCTTCTGGAGTGAGTGTTGCTTGTTTCGCCGCAAGATCTGCCCTCTCGTTACCAGTGATGCCACAGTGGCTAGGAGTCCAAAGAATGGTGCATTTTTTTTTCCGGCGCTAGATAAGTAACTAGTTCTAAGATATTTTGGCAATAATTATTTCTTGTGAACCTGTTATTTAGTGACTGAATTGCACTCAATGAGTCAGAACAAATTACGCAGCTTTGGTGGGTTGAAAACGAAAAGAAAAGGAGGGCTTGCCATACGGCGTATAGTTCCGCAGTGAAAATTGAGCAACTAGGATTCAAAGACCAGAAGTGCTCGTTTTCTCCTATTACAATTGCAGCGCCAACACCATCACTTGTTTTCGATCCATCGGTGTAAATGATGAGACTATTTGTGTACGAAAATATTTCATTCATGAAAAGAGCTCTGTAAGTTGAGCTAGATGTCTCGCTTTTCTTCCATGATGATAATCCGTAATTTAAGGTTGGTAGGGTAAATTGCCATGGCGGGATAGAAGGAACGCTGTTGGTTAAAATGGAGAAACTCTCTGTAAAGTATTTTCTGCAGGCTTCATGAAAACGAATTCGAGTTGGTCTAGTTGCCGTTGGTCTGAAAGCATACTCATCGGGGGATGAAAAGCTGGAGTATTATTTTTATTATTTCAAAATTAGTTAAAAATAGGTTTATTAAAAAGAAATATTAATTGAGAAATATTTCTTGATTATTAAATGCTATGTAAATTTACAGTTTTGGTACAATAAAATATAATTACTCACTGCAGAAAAGTACCTCCTTCTTGATGAAATAAATTAAGAAAAAGATAAAATTAATTATTAAAAACAAAACATATACAAAATATAGCATTTAATGGATTTAAATACTTACTTACAATACCTTTTTAATACATGGTGAACAATTAATCATTGCAGAAGTATTTAAAGTATAAATATATTAGTATTAGAAAATACATAACTTATAAATAAAATTTAATAAAAATTGTAATTTAAAATTAATCAACCTTAATATCCAAAATAATTTAAATAATAAAATATTACAAAGGAGATATCAGTAAAAATTATTGGATAAATTATCGCCTAATCAGTTTTATAAATATCTAATGAATATTTTGAGTAAATATCAGTCGCCATTGTTCTACTTAACAATTTTAACTGCTTAAAAAATTAACTTAAATAATAAATATTTTAATGTTTGTACAATGTGAGGTTAGCATTTTGTTTCATTTGTATGTGTGTGTGTGTAAATATACATATACATATAAAGTGTCAACATTTTGGTAGATACAGGGTGGCCAACCGAAAACGAAACAGAGCCATTTGCAGGAAACTCGCCAACATTTTAGAAAAACGCTCAGACCCGTCGATTTTTTATTAAAGGGGGACACTCTTTTCCGGTATTTTTAACTCCACTACTTTCAATCCCAAGCGAGGGTAAGAATTACCCCAAAATTTTTAAATGGCATTGGGGGTCGAATAAGATGTCTTTTGAAAGCTAGGACAATTCTCTTTACAATAGTCTTTAAATTTTACATTTCCTTCCAATACTTTAAAAAAATTACATGTAAAAATTCCGATTATTTTGCTTACTTACTACTTAATTGATTAAATTTTTAAACTGATCAACGCCCGCTTCCATACAATAATAAATATTTTGTTCAAAACGTTCAAGCATTTTCCGAAGAATTTCCGGAATAATTTGACGGCACTCGTCAACGATTCTTTGACGCTGGTTTTGTTTTATAAATTTTACTTTTCAGATGTCCCCACAAAGAGAAATCGAGTGGCGATAAATCTGGCGATCGTGGAGGCATTTCAATGCTACCTCTTCTCCCAATCCACTCTTACATGTCGATCTTGACGTTGTGCATTGAATAGCTGAGCTGTTGTATTCGCACATTTATTGTTTATAAAGTAAAGCAAAATAATATCCACCCTTTCCGCAATGGAATATACCATAGTATTTAATTTTCAAAACTACAGTAAATAAACTACCAACCAACACGTTACTAGACAATTATTTGACATCCACTACTTTGATGTTACTGTATTCAGGCCCGGATTAGCATTTTCCTGATCGCATCCGTTTTTGTTTTTTAGAAGTGATAACAAATCGCCACAAAGCAATGCAAAGCAAAAAATAGGTATTAAATTTATACCATTGGCGTACTTAACTCGAATGAATGACATTTTTACCGTTCTTGATTGTATGCAGATAAGTTTCACATCAAAAATCTAATTTCTCAATAAGTAATGGGCAGAATTTTAAAATTTAAAGGCTATTGTATAGAGACATGTAAGAGCTTTTGAAAGAAATTTTATTCGACTTCCAATGCCATACGAAAACCCCTCACTTGGGGTAGAAAGTAGTGGAGTTAAAAATACCGGAAAAGGGTGTCTCCCTTTAATAAAACATCGACGGGTCTGAGCGTTTTTCTAAAATGTTGACAAGGTTACTGCTAATGGCTCCGTTTCGTTTTCGGTTGGCTTCCCTATATTTTGTTTACATTAGTTTTCCTGAATATCATCATTTACATCGTATTTTCAGTATACAAAGTATGTAATACTTATGTAATGGTTTTAAATTGGACAACGGCAACACTATTAAAACTTGATAAATTTTAGTTTCATTTGTATTTAGCAACAGACCGGTATCTGCATAATTATTTCAAAAATATTTTTATATTTATATATGTAGGTAAATATAATATATTAGGATGGTACATTAGGTACATGTTCTAAATACACTTACGCGCCAAGAAATCAACTCACCTCCCACTTTTACTTAGATCTTTATTTTGTTTTCATTTTTTGATGGTTATAAAAAAAAAGTTATTTATATAATTTGTTGATGGAGCACGTGGTAATGTGCTTCTTTTTTTTTAGTTTCTAGCACTTTTGATTAATTTAGGTTCATGTTAAAATGTACTTATTGAATGCTTTTGCACACAGCATAAGTACTTTTTTTTGTTCTGGTATTTGGTTTGTGAAAAAATAAATATCAATGTAAACAGTAAGTTGATTTATTTGCACGTCAGTGTATTTAGTAGACGATCGGCTTTATTGTCATCGTATGTAACGTCATTTACATTTATTAAGGTTTCAACAGTACTCCTGCATTACTCTTTAATCTTACACTAACCTTTGAAGTGACATAACTATTCATATCTGACGATGAGATGAGTAATGATGGAGCACTGATGACGCACCCTATATGATTTTTACTAACAATACGACTCTTATTGGTTGTTATCAATGACAGTATTCTAACACGAGCCAGTAATGATGACTAACACAATGATTGATACGTTAATGCATTAACACTGATCCTGTAAGGTCCACTTTAGGTAATTTACGGTAATTTTCAAAAATCTTCCTTTCTTATGAAAGTAAACATTGCATCGACTGAAAACACAACAACGTTGATAAAAGCAATAACAATCGAAGTCGTCATCATTGTTAAAAGATGCATATTCGGATGATAAAAGTAATGTTTCATCAGATAAAATCTATCGACGGTCAGAAGAATACCTGAAAAATATATTTTGAGGTTGTAACAGAGAATTTTATTTGTCTTAAAACTATTTTTCGATAATTACCTACCATATATAGATAATATGTATTAGCTCAGTAATTATCGACAAATAGTAAATATTGTAATGTATATACAAATTTTACCAAATGCATACACTTATCGCATCTTAAATATTAATAGCAATAAACAACAATTAAAAAAAAACGAGTACTGACTATTTTTCTTGAAAATAATTAAAGTGGGGATTTAAGAGGTTTAGGATATTTATCATAAGAGTGAGGCGTAGTAGCTGTAGTAGCATTCTGTCTCCTTTAATATTTAATATCTACTCTGAATATATCTTCAGAGAAGCCTTGGACGAAGTATTAAGGTAAACGGAATTAACATGAATAATTTGAGATATGCGGACGACACGGTGCTAATTGCTGCTAGTCAGGAAGAACTGCAAATACTCATAAACAGAGTGACCGAGTCATGTAACAAGTATGGCCTTAGAATCAATACTTCAAAAACCAAAGTTATGGTTGCCAGCAAAACACCAATACCACCAATACAAATCAGGGCATACGGGATACACCTAGAAAAGGTTAACAACACCTCATACCTGGGCGCTATATCAATGACAACTGGGACATAAGCAAAGAAATAAAGATCCGTATCGAAAAAGCCAGAACCGCCTTTTTCTAAATTAAAAAGAATTCTCTGCAGCAAAGGAATCACTTTAAAATTAAAAATCAGACTAACACGCTGCTATATATTCTCCACATTGCTCTATGGAGTAGAGAGTTGGACGCTGACCGACTCATTATTGAAGAGGCTGGAGGCTTTTGAAATTTGGGTCTACAGAAGGATCCTACGAATGAGCTGAATGGACCAAATAAGAAATGAGGTGGTTCTACAACGAATGACGAAAAACACAGAAATAATTAAAATAATAAAAAGCCGAAAAATCGAATTCTTCGGCCACGTGATGAGGCATCCAGAGAAATATTGCCGGAAGTAGAGGTCCAGGACGAAGAAGAACATCTTGGCTCAGAAATCTTCGAGAGTGGTATCGTAAATCATCCGTTGAACTATTCCGAGCTGCAATAAACAAAGTTATTATAGCCAATATGATTGCCAACGTTCGATAATCGGACAGTGTACCGGAAGAAGAAAGAGGCGTAGTAGGGCCGACCCTCCACTGCAAAACTTGATGGGTCTATTGTGGGTCAGCCTTAGAGGTTACAGTGCAATTCAAGTTGTATGTGGCGAGGCCGGTAGGTTCTAGGTTGGTGAACGAGTATGTTGAACCTTATTCTTCCCAAGCAAGGTCATAAATATGGTATATGTTTAACTGTTACGTCTTCCAAGCAGCAAAACTGACTGCCCGTTTGTTGGTTCAAACCTTTCCTTTCGAGGTGGTATCTTAGACGACTGTAAGCAGTCCCGTCAGAATTCATAGGTCGTTCCTAACACATTCCAGGATCACCTTGATTGTGTTATCTGAGGGTTTAGTTAACACACGCCTTCGAATGTATCAATCCTGGAAGATTCGAGCAGTGCGTAAGTATTTTTCTCTTTGTCCAGTTAGAAATAATGGTTTTGGTAGCATTTACGGTGACTCCAAAGACTGGTTCTGGTCCTATAAGCGCAGATTTGGCTCCTTTGTTGCGAGGATGTCAGCTTTCTCGTTGCCCAGACACCCACAACAAAGCCACTCTGTTTGCACTAATGCAGTTCTATACATGCTTTAACCCTGCGTTACATATGTGGGGCCCCAGCCGCCGAATATCGCTTTGAAAATATGCCAAACGTAAACTTATGCGTACACCAATCCCAATAGCTTTCCAAATATGTCCGCAGAAGAATGTTTACCAAAACGTTGGGCTTAGAACTTATCCGGAACTATATAATCAAAAGGAGTAATAATTCAAGGGTACCAAGCAATATTCGCCTGAAAATTAAAAAAATCAACATTTTTCAATCAATAAACATTTCTGTGCGCACTGTAAATCACTATTGTGCATGGAGCATGCTGTGATAACATGCCAAAATTGCATGACTTCAGACAGCGATTAATTTTTTTCCCTTCTACAAGCTGCAATGATTTTCTTTGCATTTCATCATCATCAAATTTTACTTACTCATAGATTTTTTTTGTCGCGGTGTGTTTTTTGTTCCATGAAAAACTAGCCCTTTTTAGTTTATACCGGATTTTTTTAAATAAAGCCTATTTGATTACTACTTGCGTGTTTTTATTGTTCCGAGATGATCCCCTGAGAATATGAAACAACGAAATATCATAAAAGAGACAAGTTAAAAAAAATACGATTTGTCAGGAAATGAGGTTTGTCACACCCCACGTATGTAACGCCGGGTTAAGAGCAGCTTGGCTATCTGAAATGTTAAGCTTTTTTCACTAGAGGTCTGTTAGTCAGCCCTCTTGCAAAAAATTCGATATATAGCGAAGACTTTAACCTGAAATATTGTAACATAACTAGCAAGACTGATTGATATTTCAGTCTTTGGTTTCCTGCTGAAAACACCGGCAACAACTACATCTGAGGTTTTTGAGCCATCTGTGTACATTACAGTCTCTGAAAAGTGTATTGCACCCTGTTTTTAAGAGGTTCACAATTGATCTTTAGTTTGGACTATATTTTTTTACTAACAGCACATTATCACAGTGTATAAGTGTATAAGACGCGCGATAATGTTAGAGAGTATAAGTATAAGTATAACGAAATTATCCAATTTTTTTAGTTTAGCTTATTTTTGTTGTAATAAAAGAGTAACGAATAAAACTGAGAAGATGATATGGAATGTGCAAGCAGGATTTAGAAGAGGAAGGAGTTGTATGGATCAGGTCTTTTCACTACGAGGTATAGTCGAAAAATTCTTGGCTAGAAGTCAGAAGGTCTATTGCGCTTTTATAGACTTGGAAAAGGCCTATGACAGAGTGGTGGGAAGTGAATTGTGGTCGACATTATCTATGTAAGGGGTGAGCGGTAGTTTAATACGAGGACTGAAATCACTTTACGAGGATTCCACTGCTTGTGTCAGGATAAACGGTTTAACATCGAAAAAGGTGTGAGATAGGGATGTGTAGCTTCGTCATGGCTGTTTAACTTATACATAGGCGATTGTTTAATAGATTTGAAAGAGAGTACATATGGATTAAAAATGAATGATTTGATCTTCAAATGCCCTTCAAATGATCAAGTCATATAAGCGTCATCTTAAGAGGAGTTGCAGGCGATGGTTAATGTTATGCATAATTCCCTAAAAATCAAAGGAATGAAAATAAATGCAAGCAAAACAAAAGTAATGGTTTTTGAAATAGAAAAAAGCATGACAAACTGTGAAATTTCGATTGGGGGAGAAAAGTGGAACAAGTAAATGAATTTGTGTACTTGAATTTAAAGTTTACGAGATATGGAAAGTATGACAGTGACATTGAGCGAAGAGTGTTGGCAGGACAACAAATGAATGGGGCACTGTATAGCTTTATGAACAGCCAGAAAGTGTCAAAAAAGGCACGTCTGGCGGTGCATAGAGGTGTGTTGGTTCCTACACTTATGTATGGTAGTGAATGTTGGATTTGGCAGAAGAAGCATGAAAATTGGATTAATGCTGCGGAGATGAGTATTTTGAGTATAGCCGGAGTGACTCGGTTGGATAAAGTAAAAAATAGTAAGATAACGATGTGGTTACAAAGATAGATAAAGGAATACTTAGATGGTTTGGATACGTAGAAAGAATGGATGAAGGAAGATTGACGAAACAAATTTTAAGGCGAGTGTGACAAGTCGGTAGATGTCGACCTCAGAGAACATATCAGATCAACATTGTTTTTGAAGAAAGGCCAGGTCAAGAGTACCAAAAACCGACCAGCATGTATAAGAGTACTGATGAAAGTAGAGGAAGCAAATTATGTGTGTAAGAACCGTAGCAAGTGGAAGGAAGTGGTCTCTGCCTACGCCTACGGTAAAAAGGCGTGACTGTATGTATGTAATTTGTGTTCCTCGGGACATCATGAAGACTTGTCTTAAACAATTTCGTGGTTTATCCATTTAATATGTCGATTTTCAGTCGAGACACAGCTAAATTTTTTTTTGCTAAAAATAAATTTGAGGTTTTAAAAAAACTTTTACTTTACCATGTTTGCTCCACAAATTAATAGTGATTAATATTGATGTTTGTAGCACAAAAAAAGTTAAATCGCCAAATTACGATTAAATATCGCAAATTAAAAAAACAAAAAGTAATGGACATCACTAAACAAAATCAGTGTAGTTGGCCAAGAGTTCGGACTTAACATAAATGTTAAAAAAACAAAGTTTATGATATTGAGAGAAATAGCTACGTAAACGAGCAGCTCAATCTTGAGGGGAAGGTAATAGAACGTGTCAGCCAGTTTAAATATCTGGGAAGTATAATAACGGACACCTTGGACCCCGAAGTTGAGATAATATCTCGAATCAAAATGGCAAGAACAACTTTCCGACGAATGAGAACACATTTTTGTGACGATAATCTAAACCTTAAATTGCGCCAGCTTATGGTGAAGTGTTTTATTTGGTCAGTTCTTATGTATGGGGTGAAATGCTGGACCTTAAAGGTTAGCTCAATAAATCGGATAGAAGCATTTGAAATGTGGATTCATCGTAAAATGCTGCGGGTTCTTTGGACTGGTCTGCTGTCCAATGATAAAGTGTTGAGACGAGCCAGGGTGGAGAGACAAATAATGGTCACAGTGTAATGTCGCAAGATTGCTTACCTTGGCCATATCTTACACAAAGAAAAGTATCATCTTCTCCAGTTGAATATGAAAGGAAAAATAGAAGGCAGACGGGGTGTTGGAAAAAGGCAAATCTCTTGGTTAAGAAACATCAGGGAGTGAACAGGCATCCGGAACGCTGTTGACCTGTTCAGGTTTGCAGAAGATAGAGACGCACTCTCTGCAGTAATCGCTAACGTCCGGGCGACCGGGCATGGCACATGAAGAAGAAGAAGTATTGACATCGACAAACCAAACATGGAGCATGCGCAGATTATTCTGCGCTGGATTGGTCGGCATGGGTGCAACCTTTAATGTATGCTTTCAGAATGACTTCTTCTTCTTCTAGGTGCCATGACCGTTTAACAATCGTTGGCGATCATTCTGGCCATCATGTTTGCAATCATTATTTTGTTGATAGCCGCTCGGAAAAGTTGTATAGTGTTGAGACCCTACCACTGTCTGAGATTTTTGAGCCAGGAAGTTCTTCGTCTGCCGGGGCGTCCCTTACTATTAATCTTACCCTGTATTATAAGATGTAGAATGTCATACTTTTCTGGGTGTCTCATGATATGTCCGAAATATTCAAGTTTTCGTTGTTTTACAATATTGACCACTTCTGTATCTTTATGCATTTTTCTACATAGATACATACATACACACAAACTTTCGCGTTTATAATAGTAGTAGATTCACACAATATCTTTATAAATTTTAGCCTGTGTGTTATTCTGATGTATAAGCTACATTATTGTAAAGTTTCATTAAAATCCATTCAGTAGTTTTTGCGTGAAAAAATAACAAATATCCATACATACATTCAAATTCACAAACTTTCGCGTTTATAATAGTAGTAGGATAAATTTATTTTATTTATTTAGGATCATATTTATTTTAAGAAATAATACATACATATGTAAGTAATTTTAAAATCTTGCTGGTTCTTTAGTTTTTGTTTTTTTAAGGAAATTGATAACTTAATTATGTCAAAATTTTTAATAAATATAGTTTTCTTAATTTTCTCGATTCTTCCATAGTGACAACCCCTCTTTAGCGACCAACATAACATTCTCCTGGGTGGTCGTTATTAGGTTTTACTCGATTACATCCATATATTTTTCGGAATATTTCAAATGAATCTTTCGTCTCAAATTAAATTATGTCTTAATTTTCTTTTCAATCAACTGGCATCCAATGATAAAATTGTTCATATCTTTCAGGTTTTTTTAAATTATATACATTACAATTTTAGACTCTACTTACAGGTAATAAGAAATATTGCGGCTCCCATCAGAGCGAACAGTGCCACCGTTCTGAACGGAATTTTGTCACCCAACGACCTTCCGACAATTAGTACACAATTAATGAGCATATATCCCGTGTATGCAGTGTACATGATTCCGACGTGAATCATGTGGCTCTTGCCCAGACCAGCTGTCGATGCTGGGTCATAGATAAAACCCATGCAAGCAGCACACAACAACTAAAAGATGAAATCATTTATAAATTAATTAAACATATGTCAGTATAACCGCCACAATTAAAAAATATACTTAAAAAAACTCTCTATTTTACCTAATTAATCAATTAAACAGGGTGTTTCAAAAAAAGGCGGCCCTGTTTCTATAGTATTAAACCACAAATGTATAGAGTGACTCATATTTTCAACGTAGACCTTTGCGGGTCCAAGGGTAAAGGAAATCGACGAGTCATAGGGGTGTGGTTATTATTATTATATTATTAAAAATAATCTTCAGCATTTTAGAACGAATAAGATGTCACAAAGATTCTTTTCTTATTTTAAAGATGTCCATGATGAGGAAAACCGGCAATAATAATTATCGAATAATTTTAATACGAAAAAAATGTTACATATTATGTCTTCCTATTATTAATGTTAGTTTTAAGTTAGGTACATTCTTCTTCTTCTTAAGTACCATGTCCTTCTAGAACGTTGGTCACCAACAAGGCTATCGTTACTCTGTCGACGGCAAGTCTGAACAGAGAGCTTGAGTCGAGTTTATACCAGTCACGTAGATTCTTGAGCCATGATGCTTTTCTGCGGCCTGGCTTTCTTTTACCATAAATTTTTTCCTGCATGATGTGAATAATCGGTATTTTCGCCTCTCATAACATGCCCGAAATATTGCAGTTTCCTTCTTTTGATGGTGGTAAGAATTTCGGTGGATTTATTTAGACGTTGGAGTATTACCAAGGTGGAGCCTGCTCAATCCTTGACTTTACTTCAGTTTGACTATCCGCGCTGTTAGTGATTATGCTGCCTAGATATTTTATTTGGTTAACATCGTGCTAAGTTTAGTAATTCGATTTTTAAAATTGGTTCATTAAATTTAATATTTTTCTTAGCAAGCCAATCTGATTCGGAACTTTTTTTCAAAATACTACTTAATGTAACTAACTCACTTACATTCATATTTTGTTCTCTGGCTCCAAGTCCTTAAAACACATTTCTGATCATGGTTTTTTCTTCGGGTGCTAAATTGTGACGTTTCCGTTTGATATCCGGTTTACTAATACTATTCTCACTCATATTTATTATTTGTCATCAAATTTTATTGAAGCTAAATTACTGCAATTTACACATCTAATTATATCGAAGATCAACGAAGAAATAGAAACAATGTTTAATACAAACTTCAAAACTATGAGTCTCGACGATAAGTACTGCACGTAGAAATATACAGTAAAAACTAAACGTAAAAATGCCTATGAAACTTCCTTAGCGATAAAATCCAAGACAAAATTTACCTATTAAATGGCGATGTTGCCAATAACGTGGCCTTATTTTGCGACGTCATTGTTGATCTCGTCTATTATCTACTGTTAGAGAAAGATGTAACAACAACCATACAGATACCTTCAAGTTGAATTATACAAGCATTGTTCTACCTATCCTAACAACGGGACCATCTTTTTTTTAAACACCCTACATAAGTGTAGATAAATAAAATCATTTGAAAATACACATATGAAAATGATCTAAGAATATTCTATTTGGAGCTATAAATTTGTTACTAAAATAAGGTTTTAGATTGGAAAAATTAAAAGTTTATTTAAACTACAACCTATTTTTTTTTAAAACAAAAAAAAAACAAAAATATACCTATACCTACCCGTGGGGGTAGGCAGAGACCTCTTTTTTCCACTTGCTACGGTTCTTACACACGTCTTATCTTTTCTATCAGAGTCACTCCAGTTATACTTCTCAGACTACTCATCTTCGCAGCATTGATCTTATAGATTGTCGGTTAAAGATTGTAGGGGGGTCTTCTTTCAAGTGGGCTTTGGAGAGTCCACAGAAGGATTCTGGGCCGTATAATATCTGCCGGTTTCTAGTGAAATATTTTTCAAAATCTTTAAATGTCCAATCCGATGTCCTGCTGTATTTATTGATCTTACTTTCATGCTTTTTCTGTCAAACCCAACATTCATTATCAGACAGTGACCAGCAATTCTCTATGCACAGACATTTGTGCCTTTTTTGAGCTGCTCATTAAGTTATACAGTGCCCCATTCATTTGTTTTCCTACCAACACTCTTCTTCCAATGTCACAATCATACTTTCCGTCTCTCGTAAACTTTGAAGCCAAGTACACAAACTCATTTACCTGTTCCACTTTTTCTCCTTTAATCAACACCTCGCAGTTTGTCATGCTTTCTACTCTTTCAAAAACCATTACTTTCGTCTTTTTTACATTCACTTTTATTCCTCTGATTTTTAGTGCATTATGCATAATATTAACCGCTGCCTGCAATTCCTCCTCAGATGATTCTAATATGACCTGATAATCGGCGCAAAGGAGACATTTGACGATCTAATTATTCTTTCTTACACGTACTCCCTTTCAAATCTATTAAACAGCAATGGCGAAGCCACACATCTCTATTTAACACCTTTTTCAATGTTAAATCGGTGTATGTAAGCTTGTTTTATCCTCGTAAAGTGATTTTAGCTACCTTTAGATTATTTTCATTTGTGTAAAATTACAATGTGGAATACTTACCAGCTCTAATATTTTGATTCCCAGTTGCCATTGTTCTCTTAAAACTACTTTTAAAGGTTTCTTTGGCTGTTGTTCCTTGACATCATCTTTTTCCACTTCTGATGACATAATGGTCACTGAGGGAATTTCATAGAATCCAGAGTTCTCCACTTTGATAGCTATGTTTTTATATGAGCCCTAAAAACTAGTTTTTAATCAAATAATTTTGAAAATTTAACAAAACAATATTTTTGAAATTATTTTTTCAACGACTTGCAATTAATGTTAAAAAGCAACAACTTAAGGTTATAAAACATAATGTTAATAATTGTACGTTTTTGGAAAATAAAATGGTTCATCCATTTATTGGTTTATTATTTGCGACAGCCAGGCTGCTGTTAAATCACTAAACCCAGTCTACTTGACCTCTAGGGCAGCGGTGTAATGCCGAGTCACCCTGAATGAGCTAGAAGCTAAGTTTAGAGTTTACATTTTCAGACACAGGGACATACCAGGCAACTGTAAGGCGGACGAGCTAGCAAAAGAAGGCACCAACCTCCCAGCTGTATCTGTCTCATCTCAGCAAGAAGTACCGATTGCAAACTGCTGGTTTCTCCTGTACAGCAAAGTGGTTCAAAAAGCCACGCACCGCGCATGGGAATCGCAGAGCTATGGCACGACTTCTATAGAAGCTGTGACAATAAGCAAGAGGAGGAAAAAATGGTACATCTTCTCAGCCACTGCCCTGCCCTAGGCAGAAAACCATTTAAGGATGTTAAAAAGTTTGTCGAAGTTTTAATTTCTGCCTTCTTCGTCACGTTTCCATTTATTGTAGATAAATCATTGCTTTTATATCTCTTCGCTCTAATAAAGTTTTTAATTTCTTCGTTACGTCCTTCGAAATATAATGGGCAAATAATATGTGTTTTCTTGGCGTTGTTATAAAGATTTTTTATTTGTCTATTCTTTGCTGAAACACAAAAAAATTCCAATTTGCAGAGTGGGAACGTTGTATTCTGGGATAGCTAAGTTTGGATTTTTACTCAGATTTCT
Organism: Agelastica alni; assembly: GCA_950111635.1. Lineage (NCBI taxonomy): Eukaryota > Metazoa > Arthropoda > Insecta > Coleoptera > Chrysomelidae > Agelastica > Agelastica alni. The sequence goes on along the minus strand of OX467712.1, from coordinate 42,849,225 downwards.
ATGTTTGATGATTCAACAAACACTGAACACTTAACTATGTATTATATATATTATTTGAGGCTCTCGCCAGCCGCTTTTCGCCGAAGCTGGCTGAATGATTCCGGGGTTTCCATGATAATTAGTGTCGTCTTGGTGTATTTAGATGTTTATTCAGTCGCTATGATTATTGGTCACGTGGTTATTCCCCCAACTTGACAGCACGCTCGTACATTGTGCTTAAGTGGAAGGTGGCATTCTTCGTTAAGATTGGACAAACTGATCAAGATCAAAATAGACAAGGCATTGATTCTAATATACGCACGGCATTTGATAGGTCATACGAAGCTGCCATACGTAAATGTATCTAACTAAATAATGTGAATAAATAAACAATGTATGCGAATAAAAATAAATCAAAAAAAATTTAAGTTCCAGGTTGGATTAGGTTAGATTGTGTTGGGTTAAAATGTATAAACCAAGTGTCCTGTAATAAAATATTTTTTTTGCATAGATTTGAGGAATTTAAGTGCCTAAAACTTTTTATCTGTTCCTTTACGGACATGTATTAACTTTCTGTCACTCCCCATCAAGTGTTTTTTCTTATTGGTGGGCAAATACGTGTCCCCAATTAAAAATTACTATAATATTGAATTTAGGTTTGATTGATTTGTTTTTTATTGCCACCATATTTGTGGTGCGAATAACATTTTTCTTTAAATATAAAATAGAATGGTAATTATTTAATAATTATATATATATATATATATATATATATATATATTATTATTATTATTATTATATTTTTATAATAATCGAATTGTGATACTGAATAAATAAATAAGAAAGACCGTTTTTAAAAATAGCTCGTTTCCACCACTTAGATTTTCGACATTCCTAATTTACGTGTTTAGTAATAATATTAAAAGTATCTATTTTTTGATTAAATAATCCTTTTCTAAATTAATAAATTCTTCCTAATAATATAAACTATTGTTTTAAATTAGTTTTCTTTCACAATATTTCACTCTGTCGAACAATTCTTTTTTGCACCCACTGTTAATAATATCTTCTTTAAATGTAATTTCATCATAATTTTTTTAACAATACACGTTGGTCTACAAGAGTCTTATTAGTTGATGTCTATATAACAATAAAAATAAAATTAATTGTTTCACTTCTTCGTATTTCTTTTACTTTTCAAGTACCTATGGATTCACCACGCAATTTATTTTTAAACTAAGCAATAGCTTCTTTCAAAACACTTTTCCAGATTGATTACATTCAGTCAAACTAGATAAATTTCTCTATTTACAGTGATGCATCACAATCACACTCTTATCTATAACTTAAAAACCACACACACACATTACAGATTTATTTAATACGAAAATGGCATATCAATACCTTTTACTTGGCGCCAGAACTAAACACAACTCGACACTATTTCAACTAAACTAACAATAAGTTGAAAAAGCGAAAGAAACTGAATGAATGGATAAAAGCATATCCCAGATCCACTCACGGTTTAATTAAAATCGTTAACCCTTGTTGGAAATTAAGTAACCTCAACACCCACACGACCACGGAGTCATTTTATTTTTTGTCTCTCAATGTAAGAAACGAGGTGACGAATCGTTGGCAATTACCGTTAATTTAACGAGAATTAGTTGTTTATTGTTAATTTTCTTTTAGTGAAGATAATTTAATTTACAATATAATTAATTACTTCTATTTATTTACTTTAGATATAACTTGATTTCCGTTTTCCCCTAAATTATAATACATCACAGTAAGTAGTTTAAACTGTACCTAATATTTCTTCGTTGATGACCTTTAAAAAATCAAACTTTAGGACTCTAGCAATAGTTTAATGTATCTCTAGAGCATTTTAACTTCCAGAAAGAGTTGACCAATTGCAATTAAATTTACCATACTAGATTTTAATAACAAATTAAAATAATATCATAGTTTAAAGAATACTATCAGTTTAAGGACCAATCTTCATCAAGAATCCTTCTTTAACAGGGCTGCTACGGAATGGAATAAGCTTCCAAAATCAGTTTTTCCAGAGAACTATTACCTGCAACTTTATAAAAAGCTTGTCCACAATCATTTCCTTTCTATAATCTCTTCCCCTTCTAATAGTCGCAGTGCGGGCCGTCCGCGGCCCACACGATAGGTCTACCCTTTTTGCGACTATTTTCATAAAAAAAAAACTGCTCTCTTTTGGAGCTTTGATGTTTATTTTTAGTTGTCTTAAACACAGCATATTTATAAAAATATAAAGTATATAAATAAATATTATCCATAAAAAGCCGTGTGGTGTCATTGGACATCCGATCGGAACGAAGTTCCTTGAACTATTTATAAATTTTGATCAAGGTATTTTGTGAAAAAAAAGAAAAAGAAATATAATTGTTACTGATTCTCATACAAAAGATATATAATACCTGGCAAGATTCGAATTCAACGTTTCACTTGTTTGTATCTTTTTTTGATTCTGCCGGAATTGTTGTTGGCGTTGAGCATTGGTTTTCGGTATTTTATTTGCTCTCTGGCGTTTGCGCTTTCCATACTCTTTTGGACCCTGAACACATGATTTCACTATTGTCCCCCTACACTATTTAAATAGTAAAATAAATAGTAAACACTCACATCACATGTACAATAAACGATTGGACATGCTTGGTTTGGAGTTTTACAACATAAAGTCTTTGTGGCATCGATACATCTCAGAAAACGCGCTTTTGGTTCGTCGATAGTCGCAGAAGAGTAAGACGAGTTATTCGACAACCGTCGTTATTGTTTGACTGATTGTTTGACTCTACTCCTATTAATTTAGCCGGAAGTGGTCCCTTTAGTATCACCTTCACGCAATCATGATAGCTATTTAATCGTTCAGACTTTAACAGTTCGATATTTGATATTCATAATTTTAATGTGACAGCCTTTGTGTCACACTAAAAACCTATTCTGCTCTATAACAGCTGACATCAGGAATTTTAGTCTTAAATTCTAGATCTATGATCCTAGCTCTTGGATAAGTTTTTAATCATTTGCTAGTTTCTGATTTGTACCTACTATACAGTGTGTCCATAAAGTATTGAATAATTTCGATATTTCCTAAATGAAAAGCCTTTCCTTAAACATCTGAAACACGTAGATTTTAAATTTTAATGTTCTACATTTTACAACAAAATTTCATTACACTGGTTGATACACATTAAGGAGATGCCGCCATCGGCAATTTTTTTAAATGTAACACCCTATATTTTGTGACATTTTTAGATCAATAAAAATGAGCTGATTCCAAAAAAATATGATACTTCGCCAAAAAAGGACAGAATATTTCACTCCTAACTGCAACACGGCCTTGAAATAATAGAGGCTTCTTTGAAAAGGTTATTCAAGGTCAGCTTTATCTTCGGTTGTATACCGCAAGCTTGGAGAAAAGCCGTGATGGCGTTTATTCCAAAGACTGAGAGACGTCCTATGGACGAACCAAAGTCTTACCGGCACATCAGTCTCACCTCCTCAAGCAATGGAGAAAATAAAAGACTGTTACATCAGAAGCAAACTCCTTGAGTTAAGACCACTCCACGAGAAACAGTTTGCTTATCAAGCAAGTAAATCCACGATAAATGTTCTACAATGCCTAGTTAAAAGCATTGAAAAGACATCTGTGAAAGAAAAAATGGCTCTTTGTGCCTTAATCGACCTAAAGAGCGCTTTTAATAACACCTCGCATGCTTCCATATCTAGATCACTCGTGGAAAGAAATATAAACGCTTCACTGATTAGATGGATACAATTAATGCTGAAAAGTAAAATCATTGTGGCGACTTTTAGGGGAGAGACAGTTAAGATGACAGCAGAAAAGGGTTGTCCCCAAGGGGAAGTTCTATCAACTTTGCTGTGGTCACTGGTGATAGACAACCTGATAGTTAAGCTACACGACTCTGGTTTCACGACTCAAGGTTACACCGATGACCTGGTCGTCACCATTAGTGGCAAACTTGACGAAGTAATCTCCAATCGCATGCAAGTAGCACTAAACACAATCGGAAGCTGGTGCGCAAAGAAAGGACTTAATGTCAATCCTAACAAAACAGTGCTGGTTCCATTCACCAGGAGGCGAAAGTACGAACTTAAAGCCACAACTCTAAATGGAATCCAGATCACATTAAAGTTAAATATTTGAGTCTAATAATCGACCAAAAACTGACATGGAACAGTCAACTTAACCACATTCTTTCCAGAGCTATAGCGGCAAGCTGGACATTCCGCAGTGTCTTTGGCTAGACATGGGGTCTGAAATCAAAAATTATCTAAGGGTCATAACAAACGATTATTAAACCCATGGTTACCTATGACTTATTGATATGGTGGCCAAAAATGCAACAAATTTTGTCACAAGCCGAGCTGCAGAAAGTGCAGCGGCTAGCTTGTCTGAGCAATATTTACTTTCCCTACTGCAGCCGTAGAAGTAATGCTAAAACTTCCACCATTGCACTTATATGTAATGAAAGAAGCAGCAATCAGGGTGTTCAGACTGAGCAAGACAATAAATCTTAAAGCAGAAAATCGGATTGGACATTTAAAGATTTTGGAAAATATTTCCTTAGAATCCATGTCTAAGCCAACAGATATTATGCCAGTTAGGTACGATTTCGAAATGCAGTTTATTATAGAAGATGCAGCTTATTATAGAAGGGAAGATCGAAGGACGAAGAGGCCCGGGTAGAAGAAAGATATCCTGGCTAAAAAACTTAAGACAATGGTATGGAGTGAGCACTACCACATTGTTCCGCCGAGCTGTAGATAAGGTTCAGATAGCGCTGATGATTGCCAACGTCCGAGGAGGACAGGGCACCTAAAGAAAAAGAAGTTTAAAGTGGTCATAAACAACTACCAAGTTTGCTCAGAAAACGGACCTCAACTAGGAAGGTATGCTTTAATGTGGTACACTGATGGATCCAAGATGAATGAAAGGGCTGGGGTACATTACAGGGCCGAATTTTATGCTCTCAAAAGCCCTTGGTTACACCCCAACCATTTTTTAAGTGGAATTACATGCTATAGAGACATGTGCCCAAAAGTGCATCGAAAGGGACACCTGATGGGCAGAAATCTATATTTTATCAGATAGCCAAGCAGCACTAAAAGCTCTGAAGTCATACACTTGTGAGTCTAAGCTTACTAGGGAGTGTAAACAATCCTGAGACAACTGGCAGCAAACAACCATCTGAGTCTCCATACCCATCATCATAAGTATTTTAATTCTTTGCTTTACACTTAAGTTCATTTCTACTTTAAATTTATTCTAAGCAATAATACAGAACATTAAGCAATAACCCAGAATATTTACGAATTAATACAACAATAATTGTACTACTTAACTGTTATTATTCTGAACGTCGATTAAATTATGATATTTCACTAAAAACTAGTAAGCTACTTTCGTGCAATTGATATGACAATTTATATTTTTAGCAAATTTCTTTTAAATTCTGTCTGCTAGACCCCAAGTATTATAACTTTTTGGAATCAGCTCATTTTTATTGATCTTAAAATATCACAAAATACAGGGTGTTGCATAATTTTTTTTTGCCAATGATGCCATTTCAATGTGTATCACCCTGTATAATGAAATTTTGTAAAGTGGAGAATATTAAAATAAAAAATCGACAAGTTTTAGATTTTTTTTTAAAAGGCTTTTAGTTTAGGAAATATGGAATTTAATCTATACTTTACGGACACACTGTATATTTTTAAAGATTTTTTTTCTTTTCTTCAATTAACATCGTACCAAACAATGTTTTTAGTGTCCTTTTGTGAATAGTATTATGTCATCGTTAAACATTTGGAAATTGAAAACAACTGTGACAAATCAAATGTTCTAGTGAGCAGTATTTTGTAATATCATCGGTTGCAAACAATGGTATTGGAAATATATCATTCATTACTTACATTTGTGTAATTTTTTAAAAGCAAACTAATTAGTTTTTAAAGAAACTACCTCACAAATTGTCTGCAGCTGTATTTTCCTTATCTACCAATCATGTGCCTTTATGGTATTTGCCAACGAGTGTTATGTTTGGGTTATTTAGAACTGATTGGTAGTTCCGTTTTTAATATTATTAATAAATTGTAAATACAGTATGGAGAATGAGAGAGAATGAGAAATACAGTTATTCTGGTGGAAACTGTAGCGCTAGCGGATCTGACTATTAACTCACGATTGACTCTGGGTTTTAGACAAACCCTGGAGGCTTGTCGAAAAGCAACAAGGTTACTATTGTCTGGGTTCCTGGTCACTCGGCAATGAAAGGGCTGATATACACATACATACATATGTATAGTCACGCATTTTTCCCGTATGGGTAGGCAGAGACCACTTCCTTCCACTTGCTACGATTCTTACACACATCTTTTGCTTCCTCTACTTTCATCAGTGCTCTCATACATGCTCGTCGGTTGTTGGTACTCTTGACCTGCCCTTTCTTCAAAACATTGTTGATCTCATCGAGATATGTTCACCGAGGCCGACCTCTACCGATTTCCGTGCACTCACACTCGTATTATAAATTTGTTTCGTCAATCTTCCTTCATCCATACTTTCTACGTGTCAAAACAATCTAAGCATTCCTTTTTTATCTTTGCAACCACATATTTTTTTACACCACAGCGTTTCCTTATAGTTCTCTTATCTCACTATAATTCACTTTATCCAACCGAGCATTCACTACCATACATAAGTGTAGGAACCAACACTCCTCTATGCACAGCCAGTCGTGCCTTTTTTGACACTTTCTGGCTATTCATAAAGCTATGCAGTGCCCCATTCATTTGTTTTCTCGCCAACAATCTTCGTTTAATGTCATACTTACCATCTATCTCTCGTAAACTTTGTAACCAAGTATACAAACTCATTTACTTATTCCACTCTTTCTCCTTAATCAGGACTTTACAGTTTGTCATGCTTTCTTCTCTTTCAAAAACCATTACTTTCGTTTTGCTTACATTAATTTTTATCCCTTTGTTTTTTAGGGCATCATGTATAACAATAACAATCGCCTATGACTTTTCTTCATCATCATAGTCATAACATCTTGTCGGATGTATTGTGAACTTATTTTATTGTCAGTTGTTGCTGGTATTGGCAAAGGCATTACTAATATATCCTAACGGTGTTTAGCCATCTCATCCGATTAGAAGTCAGTTCGGAAGCCCCGCTGACGTTTAGATCAAGACACTCAGCGTGTAGGAGATCGACCACGTCGTCGATCAGTGGGGGGATGGCCCTGCACAACTAGTTTCTTCATTTTGTCATTCCTATGAATGTGAATGTGAGTTGATCATCTGCGTAAAGAAGACATTTGACGATAAAATCATTTAATTTCAATCCATAGGGCTGATAAGGTAACAAAAGCGGAATCGGAGACTAAGTTCGTGAGCCCAGATCCAGCACTAGGGATTTCCCTCTGTCTAGGCAGACGGGAAATTCGAGGATAGCTCAGGGACCAGAACTGATGTACTGTAAAACAGAAACCAGAGACAAGTGCATACAGGCAAGGGCACTCAGGAAATCTCCCAGGGAAGGCCTAGCCAGTAGCATTACGTCGCTAAATAGGAAGGATGCCAAACAAGGAGTACGCATACTGACCGGTCATGGTTAGATATCACATGCACAACCTGGGGCTTACCGATAGCACTAATTGTGGATTGTGGTGGAGAGGAGTAAACCAGCCTTCATATCCTTGGCCGGCGTACGCCGGACTAAGGCTGATTGTGCTGGGCTCAACTTTACTTGGGCCCGAGCAATTAAGGCAATTATCGATTAACTACCTGCTCCTTTTTTGGAGTAAGACGGGTATAGCGGATCACGGGGGGACACAATGGACATTGTCTGAGTGCCGTTGGCTGGTTTCGGAAGAAACCACCCCCCGGCTTAAAAGATGAAGTCGAATTTGTTGCATCTAAGGCCAATTCCACAGAAAAAATGTGGTTAAAATACGAGGGCAGTTTGATAAGTCAGTGACTTTTTGAATTTCCCGCGCAGTTACTCAAATGCAACAGTGCTGCCGTCAACTATAATCTATCAGTGGGCAACTTTCTAATTTTGAGCAAGCTACGTCGTGCAGTTGGTGTTTGATAGCCGTTCAAAGCAGACAACCTCGTGAATTTTTACGAAAATGGAAAAAAGTGAATTTCGTGTGCTGATTAAGCATTACTTTTTACGTAAAAAATCCATCACTGAAACTAAGGAAAGACTTGATAAATAATACGGGGACTCGGCACCATCAATTTCAATGGTTAAGAAGTGATTTACAGAGTTCCGTTGTGGTCGTACCAGCACTAGTGACGCCGAACGTCCAGGTCGCCCAAAAGAAGTGATCACGCCGGAAATCGTCGATAAAAACCATGAAATGATATTGGATGATCGGAGAATAAAAGTGCGTGAGTTGGCTCATGCTGTAGGTGTATCTCAACTGAACGGGTACATCATATTTTACACGAATATTTGGACAAGAAAAAACTCTCTGCGAGATGGGTGCCGCGATTGATCACACTCGACCATAAGCGCAATCGTGTGACCACTTCAAAAGAGTGTTTAGCGATGTTCAGCCGTAATCCGGACGAATTTTTGCGCCGTTTTGTTACTGTGGATGAAACATGGATCCATCACTACACGCCAGAGACCAATGAACAATCGAAACAGTGGGTTGCTCGGGGTGAACGTGGACCAAAGAAGGCGAAACAGAGTCTGTCAGCCAACAAGGTCATGGCCACAGTTTTTTGGGATGTACGCGGTGTCATTCACATCGATTACCTCAAGAAAGGTAAAACGATCACCGGCGAATATTATTCAAAGCTTTTGAACAGATTCGACGTTGATTTGAAGCAAAAACGGTCGCATTTGGCGAAGAAGAAAGTGCTGTTCCATCAAGACAATGCACGTGTGCACACTTGTCTAGTCACGATGACCAAAATCCACGAATTGGGATACGAACTGCTACCCCATCCAGCATATTCTCCAGATTTAGCCCTCTGCGACTATTTTCTGTTTCCAAACCTAAAGAAATGGCTGGGCGGTAAGAGATTTGAGTCGAATGAAGAAGTCATTACCGAAACAAACGCGTATTTTGAAAGCTTTGAAATAACCTATTATTTGGAGGGAATAAAAAAATTAGAAAAACGCTGGACTAAATGTATCGAGCTAAGAGGTGATTATGTAGAAAAATAAAATGTTTATTTGCGGAAAAAAATTTGTTTTATTCAAAAAGTCACTGACTCATCAAACCGCTCTCGTATCAAACTAATATCATTTGCAGAAATTTGCATTCTTTATTATTCCTGAAGATTCCCCATGCTTTATCGGACGACAAAATCGGGTTTTAGGTTATGTTTGCAGCTGGTCGAAACTGCGTATTCTGTTTTCATATTATCCATTAGATTAGTTAATAGGTAATTGAATCTTATTTGTGGACTTCAAACAGTCTTTCGATAGGTTAAAACGCTCTAAACTAAAAGACGCACTTAAAGATCTTGAAATAACTCTTTTAATGCTTAAATTGCTCAAAATAATACATAAAGTTTACTTTTCACCCATATAAACAAATGGTACTAGTTTGTTGTTCACCACTCTAGGAGTTCATACGATCAATAATAGATGTCGCCCACTCCGTGATTTTTCAATATTTAAATAAACCATAGATCATCACAACTTGTCGTATAAGTGTGAAAGCCCATCCGTTATTGTTGTCTGTCAGATGTCGTTACTGTTCGACGACAACGATATCGGTGGTGTAATGTGAAAACGCTCAAACGCTGATCAAACACAAACAAACTCAAAAGTTTGTTTTTTACCAATAAATGCTTCATAAATTTGGAAAAAAATTATTTCTTACTCATTAACATAAAAAACCGAATCTACAATTATTTAAAAAAATTGTTTTTCCGACCGCGATATTGCGATGGTTAAGGAGGTTCGGGGGTCAAAGAAAAAATTCAGCCAAGTTTTTACACAATATTTATAAGCCTTTAAAATTGGTTGTTATAGTTCTTTATATTAAATTATAATTTTTCACTGATAAAAGTTATTAGAAAAATAAAAAAAAAAAACAAAAACATTGTAAAAAAAGCAAAAATCGATGAAAAAAAAATACCTATGTGTAGGAAATTTAATAACGAAGAGTTTGGGTGCTTACAAAGTATTATCGACAGTCTAGTTTTTGAAATATTTTATTTTTAACAATAAAAAAATTTGATTTTCGGCGTAAGTAAACGTGAGCGTCAAAGAAGAATGCAACGACGCATTGTCTCAAGTCACCCATGTAAATACTGTTATTATTACAATATTAAAAAAGAAGAAATTGTCACACTTGTTAAAATAATGTAATGTCAGATTTGATATGAAAAGTATAAAAGTTGCAAATTTTGGAATCATTATTTTTATTAGTGAAAAAAATTTTCTTTCTTTGATTAGTTGACTTCTAGTTTGTATTTTAATATCTGGGACTTGTAATTAATGAATTTTTGCCACTGCGACCAATCCAACATTCTAACAAATACACATAACCTGTGTGTTGTGCACTAAACAAGAAATAATGATTAGTGTAAGTGAAAAGTTAATAAATATAGAGTATTGTAAATATTAATATATGAAGTTAATATTAGTATTAAGTTTTCTGTGCTTTAAATAAATAAAATAAGCTATAATATTGTTGTTTTAATTTTTAATTATATTTCTTTAACTCTTTTGCTATCATACAAAGATGATAAATGTTGTAAAACTTTTTCTCTAATAGTATTTTTCTTAATAAATGTTGCCTTACCATCTACATCATTTTTTAATCATTAAAAAATTTTTTAAACGTTTAAGGTTATGTTATCAGCTGTCAGCTGCTAATAAAAGTAACTATTTGCGCTGTTGCCACGTTTTTTTACAACTACACACATAAATTCGGTCTCAATTTTCATCATATTATTTAAATAAAAACCATATATTTTATTAAATCATGATTAAATAATGATTTGTCAATTAATTTTATAATGATTTTATTGTAAAGGTGTCTGTTAATTTCAATTAGAAAAATCTGTAAATTTTTATTTGAAGTTGGCAGCGCCGATTATTTAACATGTTCAGCATAGGACCCCCTCGCGTCCCGCTTCATCAGCCGCTCTGACCAACGAACCTCGTTAAAAAACGAAATAAAAACGCACATGGTAAACATTTCAATATTTGTCAATGTCCATTTGACCACTTCAAATTTTTTTTGAAACGTCAATTCCAAATTAGTAACTGCCAACTAAAATAAGTGTCATTTATCGAAAGTTAAGCATTATTTTGTTATTAGTGTCGTGAATTCAAAATGCATATGTACTATGATTCCCAATATTGCACAGCACTAATTTATCCTAGGTTTAATATAATTAGATGGATAGAATTCGTAAGTACAGTATTTTGTACAGCAAATTGCATATACAATTTCCAAACAATACGTATAAACTCTATTACTCATTTTAATGTGGTACTCCCCAAGTCACTATACATTTGGTGTCCAGAAAACGCGTCCAGTTTCATGGAAAAAAAACGCGAGATAACTATATTTTTGCTTCTAGTTTATATTCGCAACCACTAATTTTGGGAGAACCATTTATTCGTTGCATACTTTATTTACATAACGCTAAAGGACTGTACATTTTTATTTAAATTATAAACTTAATAATCTGTTACTTATGTAGGTATCTAAAACATTTTTTTTTATTTTTCAGATATTTTGTATAGTGTGTTTAATCCTATCAGCAGTACGTTTTGACTCGAATTTGGATGTAATTATTAAAGTAATAACGCTATCAGTATCTGCAGCTTTTAGTCTTATCTGTTTTTTCGACGTGATAGCTTGGTTGTTTCGATCGCCTATTGGATATGCAGCTTGGTTGATGATAGCATTAGCAGCCTTCCTTTTTTTCTGCCTTTGTGGAGGATGTGTGCTATTCCTTAAGAGAACCACATTGGTGTACTACTATTATGCGTTGTGTTTCTTTTATATTGCAACGGCACTAGTGTTTCTCTTTGATTACATCTGGATGGCTGTGTAAGTATCATTTTATCTTAAAAAATTACATTTATTTATTCGCAATGAAGTACATTATAATTTTGATGATAAAATAAATGGAGAAAATTTGTTGATGTTTAATTATAATTTTGTTAGTACAGTATGTAATTGTGTCTAATAATCAAACAAAATTGCCCCAGGTGAGTAGAGTCGATGACTCAGAATCTCACACTGTCACATCAGTCAGCCTCACGGATTTTGGGGGAGGCAAATATTTAAAGGAAATTTATCCAAGTAAAACAAACCCAAGAACAATGAGATATTTATTGCTACTTATAATATAAGAACTATGCAAACTGAAGATCACCTAGAAGAACTAAAAGAGAAGTTGATACATATTAAATGGGACATTATTGGACCCTGCGAAACGCGACTTCCCGGCGAAAAGATCACGCTTCTGCAATCAGGCCATATACTCTATCAAAATAATACATACATACATATAGTCACGCCTATTTCCCGTAGGGGTAGGCACTTCCACTTGCTACCTTACACACATCTTTTGCTTCCTCTACTTTTATCAGTGCTCTCATACATGCTCGTCGGTTGTTGGTATTCTTGACCTGGCCTTTCTTCAAAACATTGTTGATCTGATCGAGATATGTTCGCCGAGGTCGACCTCTACCGACTTGTCCATTTACACTCGCATTATAAATTTGTTTCGTCAATCTTTTTTCATCCATCCTTTCTAAGTATCCAAACCATCTAAGCATTCCTTTATCTATCTTTGTAACCACATCTTCTTTTACACCAAAGCGTTCTCTTATCCTATTCTTAACTTTATCCAAGCGAGTCACTCCGGCTATGCTTATCATACTACCCATCTTTGCAGCATTAATCCTATTTTCATGCTTCTCCTGCCAAATCCAACACTCACTATCATACATGAGAGTAGGATCCAACACACCTCTATGCACAGCCAGACGTGCCTTTTTTGACACTTTCTGGCTGTTAATAAAGCTATGCAGTGACCCATTTGTTTTCCTGCCAAAATACTTCGCTCAATGTCACTGTCATACTATCCATCTCTAGTAAACTTTAAAACCAAGTACAAAAATTTATTTACTTGTTCCACTCTATTTCCCTTAATCAGAACTTAATTAGAACTTTACAGTTTGTCATGCTTTCTTCTCTTTTAAAAACCAATTACTTTCGTTTTGCTTACATTTATTTTCATCCATTTGAAATTTACGGCATCATGCATAATATTAACCATCTTCTGCAACTCCTCTTCATATGACGCTAATATGACTTGATCATCGGCGTAAAGAAGGCATTTAACGATCAAATCATTCATTTTCAATCAAAATAATGCCGATACCAATCATCAAAATGGAGGAATAGCTCTCTTAGCCAACAATAACATCATAAATGTGGCATTAAAATACAAAGCTATATCACATCGAGTCATTTATATCAGGCTTAAAATTTCAAAACGATACACGATACAGATCATTCATATAAACGCACCAACAAGTACTGCAGACGACGAAAAAGCAGAACAATTTTATGAAAACAATGTCCGCACTAAGACGAGAAAAAGCATATTACACTATTATAACTGGTAATTTTAATGTGAAAATCGAAAAGAAAAAAGATGGCGACACACAACATATAGGGAACTTTGGGTTAGGCGACCGAAATAACCGAGGAGAAATGCTACAGTGTGATGGCGATCATCGGGATCAAAAGGTGGAATTATGTCATCTTTAACTGTTAGTTTTTCAGTACTACTATCCATGGCAACTGCATAGTCGTCATTCTGATCCAGGCTTAAATCTCCTAAATTTGGTCCGTAACTTGTTTTTGTATGTGTTTTTCAATTAAATCGTTAAAAACTTGATTTCGTCGCACTTGCTCTTCTATTTTCCAATTTCACTCATTTTGTTCAATAAAATAAATCCAAAAACTTGCGTTAAACTTGTTTTACACTACAGAATAAAAAAAACATTTTTCTGGTTATCCCACTTCTAAATTATTACCACCAAACTTTACTTTTGTTTTTAAATAATGATTATGCGCGTCCGCTGCTCACAAAAATATAATGCCAACTAACTACTTAAAAACTTAAACCTAAAGAACCCTTTTCTTTGTTTACAAATTCGTCAGCGCTGAGTCACGTCCTTAAAGAAATAATTACATATTTATTATATCTTAAATGGAATTCTTCACTCACTTATTTCTTTCGAAAATACTAATATCCAACATTAATTAATTCAAATAACAATAACAATTACGTTATTACATATTATTATAATCATAATAATTTATAAAAAGCATGTAGTGTATGGAGACTTTTTGGACTGAGTGTGTTTTGTCATTTTTGTTAGTGTGCATTCAATATAAAAATATTTGTTTTTTACTACTTAAGTATTTCATCCTACACCTAAAACTTGAGACCATTACAGTCTTTTACTTTTATGGTTAAAGCTCTTTGCCGATTTACACTGTCCATATAAATATAGAGTAGTTATAAAATGTAAAATGGCGAAAAATTTGAGCTGGTTAGCTATTTTGGTAGCGATTTTTTTCATAAAAATGTATAAAACTAAAATGCTGCAAAAAATGTTAACACTGGACAAAATTAACGTTGGTCGATCAAGATTTTATGTAAGTGTTAGTAACAAAATCGAAAAATAACAAAGTATTTGCTGTCTGGATTTCTGGTCACATATAAATCAAAAGCGATGAGAGAGCTGACAAGCTGGCGAAAGCTGGTTTGGAGAGGCAGAAAGGCAGTGCGTGGCTGGTTTAGGGACCAGAACTTATTGTACTAAAACAAAAACAAGGGACAAGTGTAGACAGACAAGGGCCCTCATAGGGGATTATCTCCGAGAGGACCTAGCTGGAAGCATCAGGTCACTGAGTAGGAAGGATGCTATACTAGCAGTACTCATACTGACCGGTCATGGTACCCTTAGGTACCACATGCACAATCTGGGGCTGGCCAATACATTTTATTTATATATTTTTTTATTATTCTAAGTAACAAATTTACTACTTTCAAGTTTTGTTACATACTAAATTTATCTTTGTGAATTGTATCAAAAACATCACTTTCGGTAACGGGTGTTTAGTTTTAAAAAGAAAAGATTCATTTCTATTTAAAAGATGTAACAAATGAGAAAATATCGTTGTTTATAGATAGTTGAAATTTTCTTCACTATTTTGATACATACAGAGTGCGTATGAATATTTTAAAATTCAAGTTTATGCTCTAAATTTTTAAAGAAAATAATAATTTCTGCTTGCATACCTTTTATCTAACATATTGTATTGCTTATTACTTTTATGTTTTATTTAAATTCTTACAAATAATTTCTTTAAAAGAATTTTATTTTATTTTTTTTAGTGAATACATTAATTTGAGACGCTGTATAAAAATTGGAACTAAAAATAAAGTGGATAAAGGAATATCCGCCTGCTGTGGTAAGTTGACTTTACCTATTGTTAACGATCCTTTTAAGTGTAAGGTTTGTCAGAAAATAAGATTTCGATTTTATTCTAATCAGTTGTTGCATAAAAAGCATGAACATTAAACTACGACAAAAAAGGAAAATATCAATGGTATCAAGACGAGTTGCAGGCGATGGCTAATGTAATGCATGATACCCTAAAAATCAAAGGAACAAAAATAAATGTAAGCAAAACAAAAGTAATGGTTTCTTGAAAGAGAAGAAAGCATAAAAAACTGTGAAGTTTCAATTGAGAGAGAAAGAGTGGAACAAGTAAATGAATTTGTGTACTTGGGTTAAAAGTTTTTAGAGAGATGAAAAGTATGACAGTGACATTGAGCGAAGGGTGTTGGCAGAAAAACAAATAAATGGGGCACTGTATAGCTTTATGAGCAGCCAGAAAGTGTCAAAAAAAGGCACATCTGGCTGTGCATAGATGTGTGTTGGTTACTACACTTATGTATGTTAGTGAATGTTGGGTTTGGCAAAAGAAGCATAAAATAGGATTATTGCTGTGGAGATGAGTAGTCTAAGATGTATAGCCAGAGTGACTCGGTTGGATAAAGTAAAAAATACTGAGATAAGAGAACGCTGTGGTGTAAAAGAAGATGTGGTAACAAAGATAGATAAAGGAATGCTTAGATGGTTTGGACTCGTAAAAAGGATGGATGAAGGAAGATTGACAAAACAAATTTATAATGCAAGTATGAATGGACAAGTAGGTAGAGGTCGACCTCGGCGAACATATCTTGATCAGGTCAATATTGTTTTAAAGAAAGGCCAGGTCAAAAATACCAACAACCAACGAGCATACATGAGAGCACTGATGAAAGTAGAAAAAGCATAAGATGTGCGTAAGAACCGTAGCAAGTGGAAGGAAGTGGTCTCTGCCTACCCCTACGGAAAAAAAGCTATACTTCTCAGACTATTCATCTTCGCAGCATTAATCCCATTTTCATGCTTCTCCTGCCAAACCCAACATTCATTACCATACATAAGAGTAGTAACCAACTCACCTCTATGCACAGCCAGACGTGCCTTTTTTGACACTTTCTGGCTGTTCATAAAGCTATTCAGTGCCCAATTATTTGTTTTCCTGCCAACACCCTTCGCTCAATGTTACTATTCATCTCTCATAAACTTTGAACCCACGTACACAAATTCATTTCCTTGTTCCACTCTCCCTTAATCAGAACTTTACAGTTTGTCATGCTTTATTCTCTTTCAAAAACCATTACCTTCGTTTTGCTTGTATTTATTTTCATCCCTTTAAATTTCAGGGCATAATATTAAGCTCGCCTGCAACTCCTCTTCATATGACGCTAATATGACTTGATCATCGACGTAAAGAAGGCAATTGACGATTAAATCATTCAATCCATACGCACTCTCTTTCAAATCTTTTAAACAATCATCTATGTATTAGTTAAACAGCCATTGCGAAGCCACACATCCCTGTCTCACACCTTTTTCGATGTTAAACCAGTCCGTGCAAGCTTCGTTTATACTGACACAAGCAGCGGAATCCCCGTAAAGTGATGTCAGTGCTCGTAATAAACTACCGCTCACCCCATACATAAACAATGTCGGCCACAATTCACTTCTCACCACTCTGACATAGGCCTTTTCCAAGTCTATAAAAGCGCAATAGACCTTCTGACTTCTAGCCAAGAATTTTTCGATTATACCTCGTAATGAAAAGACCTGATCCATACATCTCCTTCCCCTTCTAAATCCTGCTTGCACATCCAATATCATCTCAATTTCATTCATTACTCTTTTAATCAATATCTTTGCACACAGTTTGCCCACTATGCTGAGAAAACTAATACCTTGGTAGTTCTTACACTCCTGCTGCGAACCTTTTTTCTTGTAAAGCGGCACGATAACGGCCTTGCACCAGTCGTCTGGTACGCTACCACTCCTCCAACAAAGGTTAAAAAGGCGGTACAACAGACTAATTACCACGCTTTTTCCAGCCTTCAGCATTACAACTGGTCTTCTTAATTTTAATTATAAATTATTAACTAAACAAAAATATAAGTACACTTTTTAACACAATCTATATCTAAACTTGACAACTATTCAATTCACAAACTATACATATTCCTGTAACAATTGATAATCAAATGTTTAAGCCTTTCTCACGGAGTTCATGGTTGTATGGGGTGAGATTTTCTTGAAATCAGTAGGTTCTAGGCTGGTATAACCAAGGGGCATGAACATAGTATATGTTCAGCAGTTTAGCAGCAAAATCGACAGTTCATTTGTTGATTCAGATCTATCCTTTCGAGGTAGTATCTCAGACGACAGTGTCCTGTAAGCAGTCCCGTTATAATTCGCAGGTCTTTCCGGCTCCATTCTAGGATCTGCTTAGTGGTGTTTCTCGAGAGTTTGGGTAAGAACGCCTTCAAGTGAGTCAACCCTGATATATCGGAACAGTGCGTGAGTATTTTTCTCACCACCCAGTCCGAAATAAATTTTTTGTCGGCAATTGTAGTGACTCCAAAGACCGATTCTGGTCCAGTAAACGCAGATTCGACTCCCTGTTTTGTGAGGGTGTCGGCTTTTTCGATTATCTCTACCCCTTGGTGCGCAGGTACCCAAAGCAGGGTCACTCTGTTGTTCTCACCAAGGTACTCCAGGGATTCGATGCAATTCCATACAAGTTTAGAACTTATCTTGTTGCTTTTAAAGCAGCCTGGCTGTCTGATATTATATTTATATTTTTGTTTGCTAGAGGTTTGTTAATCAGCTCTCTTGCACATAATTCGATAGCGAAGACTTTAGCCTGAAAGATTGTAACATACCTTCTAAAACTGGTAGATATATTAATCTTTGGTTTTCTGCTGAAAACAACGGCTCCAACTTCATCTGTGGTTTTTGAGCCATCTGTTTACATTACGTATTCAGCCTCTGGGAAGAGGATTTCTCCCCTCACCCATTCATCTCTCTGTATTTGTGGCTAGCATGTCAGGAACCATTTTGAGAATTTTGTGGTTTTTTGCTTTACTTAGTATCCCGGAGTGGTCCCCGGGTTACTCTCCATTAAATTGCCTTACCAGACACAGGAATCTGTAAGAGACTATCCTGGTCTCGCTTTCTAAGAAAACATAGCTCCAGTTATGGCCAGGCATGCCAGCCGCTGAAGGCCAGCAAGCTTTGCTCTAGCTGTCTGTTGTAACACTTTGGTCCACCATACTACTGAACCATACGTGACCATAGATATTGTCATTGTTTGATAAATCCAGTAAATATGTTTGGGGTTCATTTCCCAAGATTTGCCGCATACTCTTCTGAGATTCCAGAGAGAAAACTTGCCTTTGTTTATTGTTTTTTTTTCAGGTAGGCGTTTAAGGTGAGTCTTTTATTTAGAACTACACCCAGGTATTTTACTTCCGCTGCAAATGGAATGCTCACTTCGTATAGGACAGGCTGCCGAAGCTTTTCTAGCTTTTTTCATCTTGTAAAAGGAATAATTACAGTTTTCCGAACATCCGGACATCTGTTCCCTCTCGCACCATCGATATACTGTATTGTGGGCTTCTTGAAGGACGTTTGAGATCGTCGCTTTAAATTTCGCTCTATCACAGCCAAAAGTGGAACAAGAGGTTTTAGAAAAAGTTCCTATTAAACGTGGCGTTAGGCAGGGATGTGTTATGTCACCAATGCTTTTTAATGTCTACTCGGAAGCTGTTTTTGAAAAATCTTTTCCCGTAATGAATGCGTGACTTTTACTTGATTCGTGTCGGTGTCAGGGCCGTACTGAGTAGTTTTACAAATCAAAGAATTTCTCAAAGTGGAATTGAACGGTTGGAAGTACTGATTTCCAACACAATTCTTGAATTAAAATTAAAAAAATTTAAAATATATTGCTTCCGATTATAAATATAACGTATTACAATAAGTATAATTTTAAATCTGTAAAATATATTTTCAGTTTGTAAGACTGGTACAGAAGCTCTTCCTAGAAGGAGAAGTAAAGAATCGGCAGATTTGAGAGGTCCTAAAAAAATAATGTATCCTTCGAGACAAGTCATACCTAATAGTGTTAGATCCGTGCCATCTCAACAAAAAAAGTAAGTAGACCAAATATTTCAAAATTAAAAATGATATTATTTGATATTAATGGATCTTTGCGAAAGCGGATCATAAAGTGTATTGAAGTAAATGGTGGGCATTTGAAACAATTACATTGATGTCTTTTATTTTTGAATTGTCACAAAACTAGGGAATAATATTTTTTATAACATTAAAATTTATCGAACTTTTTAGAAGCAATTAAATCGATAACCCATCGATTTATATGAATCAAACAAGAGTAATTTTTTTTGTAGAATTTAATATTTTTTTATTATTTTACTCATAGTTTAGCCGAAAATTTTTTTGCTTTGATTACACTAAACACAACCAAGTGTAACTAGCGCCCTCTATTAGCAATGCTAAATTGGAGCCCAATTTGCCAATCATACCAAAAAACCGTAAAATTGCCAATTTTCAGATAGAAATTGGGAAGACATGAAAACATACATACATACATAAAGTCACACCTTTTTCCCATAGGGGTAGGCAAAGACCACTTCCTTCCACTTGCTACGGTTCTTACACACATCTTTTGCTTTCTCTACTTTCATCAGTGCTATCATACATGCTTGTCGGTTTTTGGTACTCTTGACATGGCCTTTCTTCAAAAACAATGTTGATCTGATCAAGATATGTTCTTCGAGGTCGACATCTACCGACTTGTCACACTCGCCTTATAAATTTGTTTCGTTAATTTTCTTTTATCCATCCTTTCTACGTGTCCAAACCATCTAAGCATTTCTTTATCTATCTTTGTAACCACATCTTTTACACCACAGCGTTCTCTTATCTCACTATACTTTACTTTATCCAACCGAGTCACTCCGGCTTTACTTCTCAGACTACCCATCTCCACAGCATTAATCCTATTTTCATGCTTTTTCTGCCAAAGCCAACATTTACTACCATACATAAGTGTAGGAACCAACACACCTCTAGGCACCGATAGACATGCCTTTTTTGACACTTTCTGGCCATTCATAAAGCTATACAGTGCCACATTCATTTGTTTTCCTGCCAACACCCTTCGCTCAATGTCACTGTCATACTTTTCATCTCTCTAAAAACTTTTAACCCAAGTACACAAATTGTTCCACTCTTTCTCTCTCATTTGAAACTTCACAGTTTGTCATGCTTTCTTCTCTTTCAAAAAACCATTACTTTCGTTTGCTTACATTTATTTTCATCCCTTTGATTTTCAGGGCATCATGCATAACATTAACCATCGCCTGCAACTCCTCTTCAGATAACAATAATATGACTTAATCATCGGCGTAAAGAAGACATTTGACGATCAAATCATTCATTTTTAATCCCTAAGCACTCTCTTTTAAATCTTTTAAACAATCGTCTGTGTATAAGTTAAATAGCCATGGCGAAGCCACACATCCCTGTCTCACACCTTTTTCGATGTCCTGACACAAGCAGTGGAATTCTTGTAAAGTGATTTCAGTGCTCGTATTAAACTACTTCTCACCCCATACATAGACAATGTAGACCACAATTCACTTCTCACCATAAAATATTATTCCTCAAATCAAAATCCATATTTAAACCTTAAACACCGGGTATCTCGGAAACTAGCAATATTTGTATTAGGAATATTAGTCAGAATCATCATATTTGTAGGTCTAGAATTTACAATTCAGAGATTGGACATTCTCAATAAATCACCCTGTATTGATAAGATGATAAGTGTATCCTTCAATTTGGTTTTTTATGAATTATTCAGTATTCTTACTCCACTATATAACAGTATAATTTTCTATAGTCTACTTGACCGTTTTCTTTCTTTTTTAATGGCGCATATTTCTACATTATTTGCTTTCAATTCTTTTAGTTACTCCTGATCTCTTGAATTTATTGATTTAATGTTTCGTTTCCTATTGTGTTCTTCTTCCACGATGTTATCCTTAACTTGTTACGTAGTTTTTCATTATTTATGTTCCTTTTTCCAGCTCATTTCGTCACATGTGTACCAGTCCCATTCGAAGGCTTTGTTCTGGTTTTATAAGCAACTTTTTTTTACAGAGGGTACGTTGCTTACTTGTTTCTTCAACCCTCTTTTTTGCCCCGAGCTTGGGACCGGCTGCGGTACACTGTCTAATCCCACTCCATCAAATGCCTTTTAATACTAATTCATTTCTACTATTTTGATGAAATACATTTTTTTAAAGGTCCAGAGTCATTGGTATAAACTAAATAATAAATCAAGAAGAATATTGGAATAGTAGAACTTGTGTTTTATTTACTGTTATATTTATTTTAAAACTTTGGAAATATTTCTTTTTTTAGTTATTAGAAATTCCTGCAGTGTTTTTTTCCATATATTTAATTTGTGGATTATTCCATTGTTCTTTCTTTGTTCTTCCTTCTTTCTTCTTTAAAGTAAGTAAATTGCTTGTTTTTTCTTCGTATCTTCTGCCGTTCAATTATTAGAGAGGTTGTAGCTCCATCTCTTGAGTGGTCCTCCAACGCTTCGGCGCCGTAAGGGCGACTTGTCTCTAGTTATTTTGACCATTCTGTAGTCATTCATCCGATCTATGTGTTTGTTTCACTCTCTCTTCCCAGTATCCATTTATTTACGTTGTCTATTTTACACGTTCTTCCAATGCCCTTGCTTCTCTCCCTGTCAAATAGTGTTTTTTTAACAATTCTGCGCACTATTTTCATTTCGGTGGTTTCTAATATTCTCTTTGTATTCGATGTATCTGGTCTAGTTTCCGCTGTGTATGTAAATATAGGTCGAATGATCGCCTTGTAGATTCGGTATATATTCCGATATATTTGTTTCGGAGGATTGTATGGTACACTTATGTATGGTAGTGAATGTTGGTTTTGGCAGAAAAAGCATGAAAAAAGGATTAATGCTGCGGAGATGGGTAGTCTGAGAAGTATAGCAGAGTGACTCGGTTGAATAAAGTAAAGAATAGTGAGATAAGAGAACGCTGTGGTGTAAAAGAAGATCTGGTTACAAAGATAAATAAAGGAATGCTTTGATTGTTTGATGGATGAAGAAAGATTGACGAAACATATTTGTAAGGCGAGTGTAAATGGAGAAGTCGGTAGAGGTCGACCTCGGCGAACATATCTCGATCAGATCAACCGACAAGCATGTATGAGAGCACTAATGTAAGTAGAGGAAGCAAAATATGTGTGTAAGAACCGTAGCAAGTGAAATGAAGTGGTCTCTGCCTACCCCTACGGGAAATAGGCGTGACTATATGTATGTATGTAAATATTTTCGATGGTTTTTATGATGTTTTGTGGGATTTGCCTGTTGTATAGAAGGTGTACCACATTCTTCAGTTGTATTTAGTCAAACGCCTTTTCCAGATCTTTAAAACACATGAAGGCTGGTTTGTTATACTCGATGGATTTTCCAGTTATTTGTCGCAGGACAAATATCGCATCTGTACAAGATCTTCCTGATCGGAATCCTTGTTGTTCATCGCCCAATGTGGCGAGTTCATTTCTTTTATTTGTTATAATCTTTGTTACTAGCTGTAAGGTTGTTTATAGAAGGTTTCTGCCTCGCTAGTTTGCGGGTATCTTTTTGTCTTCTTTTTTGAACAGTAAGATTGTGGTACTTAAACGCCATTCGTCCAGAATTTTTTTATGTAAAAGAGTTTGCAAATTATGGCTGTTAGCTGCTGTTTCGGGCTTTTCCCGCCGTATTTAAAAAGTTCATTTGGAATACCGTCTGGACCTGGACTTTTTTTTTTGTTCGGTATATTTGCGTCTTTTTTTTTCTTTCTTAAAAACTTTAAAAAAATATGTAAAGTTTTAAAGGAATGATTCGGATCAATGTTCCTCCTAATTATTTATTGTAGAATGAAAAAACCAAATAAAAATAAGTTTAAAAATTCAATTTAAAATATTTTTCTATTGTAATTAATTGATATTTCAGAAATCATATGTGTGGTGTATCACCTCGACAGAAACTTAACAGTTATTCTACATCTGTCGTTTATGCAAATGAAATTCAAAGGAAAAAGCAAAGAATGCCACAAAGTAAGTCTCACAAGTTAATACAAAAAACTTAGAATAACCATGAGCCTAATAAACATCCTCTTTACGCAACACAAAATAAAACGTATTTTTATAAATTTCATTTTGGTAGATATTTACAGAAGTTTACATCATCACTAACATACAAAACATACACTTATTTTAATTTTAATATAGTTTTATTTTATTTACAACACTATTTCTCGTATTATTATTTAATAAACAGTAAGATTCTCATTAATAAACCACAAAAGAGAAAGGTTACTATCAGCTGGTATACTCATTTTTATTGACTTGTGTGTGACTGTCTTCAAATATTATGGATCCAATTAACATCGAGAAAATAAAATTCAAAAACATACCAACCAAGTATATCTACATAGGTACATACGTATAGTCACGCCTTTTTCCCGTAGGGGTAGACAGAGACCACTTTATTTCACTTGCTACGGTTACACACGTGTTTCGCTTCTTCTACAATCATCAGTGCTTTTATACATGCTCGTTGTTTGTTGGTACTTTTGACCCGGCCTTCCTTTAAAACAGTTTCAAGCTGATCAAAATACGTTCACCGAGGTCGACCTGACCGACGCGTGTACATTCACACTCGTTTTATAAATATGTTTCGGCAATCTTCTTTTATCCACCTTCTCCACGTGTACAAACCATCTATGCATTCCTTTATTTTTCTTTGTTGCCACATCTTTTTTTAAACCTCAGCGTTCCCTTATCTCACTATTCCTCACTTTATCCATTGGACTGACTCCAGCCATACTTTTCATCTCCGCAGCGTTGATCCTACTTTTATGCTTCTTCTACCAAATCCAACATTTACTACCATACATAAGTATATGTACCAGCACTTTGTCATGTGTCTATTTTTTTCACTTCTACAGTTACATTATTAATTGGATCTCTGATGGTTTTGTATTTCTCAGGTGCTCGTAAATAGTTTCGCTTACCGTATTTTGTTGTAATTTGAATTTATCACTCGTTGTAAATAGTGTTGCATACCTAGTAGTGTTAGGATTTAATTATTAATGGCTGTGACATTTTCGTTAATTGGAGTGGGAGTCTTTGTTATTAGATTTCGTCTTGATTTTGGCCTCGATTGTCGTGTGTTGTCAGCTATATTATTGTTTGGTTTGCTTTTCTGTGTGGATGGGCTGGCTATCAACACGGACGAGCGCGATTATGAGTTGGGAACATAGATTTGCAAAGGTTGGCTGACGCGTGTCCCGTGTCATTTTCTGATATCCGGCCTGGGAGTGAGCAGTTGATGATAGTCGTTTGGTGTCAGTCGTCGAGGTCGGGTGAGAGTTTTTGGAACGATTTGATATTAACACGTGAGCAAAACTTCTACGGTTTTTTCTTTCATATCTGGATGTATTTGGGCCATCTTAATTGGATTTTGAAGAAAAACCATTTAATTTTTATCTTGACCATTCTGTCTTGCCTTTGTTGTGGATATTTTGGATTTTGGTGTCGAGTTAAAATGACCGCGTGCGGGATCTGATGGAGGGAAGCCATTGTTAAGTAGCAGGTGCTGTTCCATAATTCAAGCCGGCCACAGGAGTAGGCCACAGGATTCGTGAATTCGTGTATCCAAAGATTACAAGTGATTTATTTTAGTATATTTAAACGACGTGACTTATTTTTGACACCACGATTAAGTTTTGTTTTAATTTATTAATATGGTACACTGTTGAAAACTATTTATTGCATTGGATAATATGCCAAGGCTGAACTTTGATTAACATAATATTCTCAATAGTTCTTTGTGTCCAAGTAAGAACCTTTATTCATACTTATTTGTAAAGATCCTACAATATTGCTATTTTGAAGGACAGCCATCGTAAAAAGAAATATCTTTAAATAAGCTCGATTGTTTTAACAGTGTAAATCTTTAAAAATACTACTTGGTGTTTCTGTTTCTTGGATTATCGATGTAACAGTGGCGTCTCAATGAAGTTCTCAATTGGTTACATAGTATTGAGTTTAATTTTATCAACTTATCAGTTATTATGTGCTTGATTTAAGTGTTTTCATTAGTTTAAAAGTAACAAATTATTTTCATTAAATTTGTACCTGCACCAAGTTGAATCTGAATGTATACATTACTGAATATACATTATGTAGTTATTGTGATGGTTTCAAATTATTATTTTTGTTGCAAGTCCATTTATTTTGTATTTTTTTTTAATCTTTTGCTATCAGGAATTCTATATAAAACCAATTATTTTTGAAATTTTAAATATTGTGAACTTTTTTTTTTTGTTTTTAATTCTCTTTTGTACATCATTAGGTTTTTATTATTGTCTGAAAGATTGTTATAATTAATTTAAATATTATTTTAAGAAAAGTGTTTTAAATTCGTTTAATCCACTTTACAAAAATACAGAATTTGTTGTAAAAAATCAGAACATCATTTTTACTTAATTAATATATTGCAGGAATTGTAAATATAGTTTTATTTATCTAGTTCACCATAATTGTTTGTTGTTTATCGTGTGGCTCTGCTAGTGCCTACAGGACCTAGGGGTTTCCGGCTTGTACCGTCTAAGTCGGTGGCGCGGCTCACTTTTATATTTTTTTCTTCTACCCTCTACGGCTGAGCTCGGGCATAATTTTCCAGTAGAGAGACCACTGGCAGAGTACTCTTTAGAGAACTAAAAGACGTGGCAACTTCTCTATGCACTGTCTTAGGCCCTTCCAAGTCTACGATAGCGGACTTCTATCCAAGAATTTTTCGACTACGCCCCCTAATGAAAAAACTTAATCTATACATCTCCTTGCTCTTCTAAATCCTTCATACATATTGCATATCTTTTCATTAGTTTCATTCGTCATTATTTTAATAAATACCTTTGCATGCAGTTTGCCGACGATGCTGAGTTAACTAATACCTTCTTCTTTTTTCACACTGCTTTTTGAACTCCTATACACATATTCTTTAACTTACATCCTTTCTTCGGACTGGTCCGACATACCTCAACCAACCAAGAAAATGCTAGAATGATTTTAAGAAAATCTCACCCCATACAACCATGAACTTCGTGAAAAGAGCTGGATTGTGCGTTAAACTGTAACCTCTAGGGGTGAGCCACAATAGACCTATTAAGGGACGCAGTGTAGGGATGACCTACGCCTCTCTCACATGACATCCTAACCTCCATCATTTTCTTTTTTTACATACACCACACACTTTAATAGCAACATTCACGATTCGTTTTTTGAATTTTTCAACCTCACTTCATCTAAACTGTAAAATTTCTCGATCAATTTACTCATAAGCTCCTCTTTTACACCTTCTTTTTGCAAAAAAAAATTTACTCATTGTCTCCAAATAACAAATAATTGATTATCCTTTTTTATTCAAGCACTTCCTCATGTGCCCATATCAATGTGTGACGTCGAACTACAAGAGGATGAATATGAGCTACCACTTTTTAAAAGCGAAATTGCCGATGATCCCGGTCCTCCGTATTATTTATGTAATTTAATGGAAAAGAGATGTATACCATCAAAATATTATTCCACACTGGATACAGTACTAGAAAGGGAATCAAGAGAAACTTCGTAAGTATTATATTTACCACCACAATTGTTGAACATTTCTATGAAATTCAATAAAATTTAACTAAAGAGTGTGAATATTCCTTCATCTTTGTAGATGCATTTGTATTTTATAAATTTCTTTAAACTATATTCTTTAGTCTCTTTATCATAACACATCGTTAGCACCAACCTTTTGGGTCATATCCAGCATGATTTAACTCGGCCCATACCAAACAAGTATTTTTCTTACAGTACCTATCCGTTTTGGATGTTGGCGACCATCATGGCAATCTGTATCTTGTTCGCATCTGCTCTGAACAGACCCACAGTTGTTGTGTTGAACCATATGCGTAGGTTTTTTAGCCACGAAATTCTTCGTCTTCCAGGACCCCGCTTACCGTTTATCTTTCCCTGTAGATCAACTGTAAGATTTCATATCTTTGGCTATTCCTCATTATGTGTCCAAAGTATTCAATTTTTGATTGTTTTTATCTTTAATAGCAGTTCTTTATCCTTCCCCATCTTTGTCAATACGTGTTGATTAGTTACATGAGCGGTCCATGGTATCCTCAAAATTCGTCGATATAGCCACATCTCAAAAGCATCGATTTTTTTACATGCAGCGTCCGTGAGAGTCCAGGATTCCATCCCATATAATAACACAGGAAAAAAATAACACCTCAATAATCTTATTTTTAAGGGCATAGATAAATCATGACATCTGAAAAGTCTAGCCATTTTCTGAAATGCGGCTCTTGCTTTTCTATCCTGCACCTAATTTTAAGCGTGTGGTCCCTGTTTTCATTAATAGTTGTTCCAAGATAGGTATATGTCTTCACTCTTTCTATTCGTTGATCGTGTACGATGAGTCCTTCAGTTTGGATTTTAACAAGTCGACGTCACCTTAAACCAACTTCATTAGAAAAACTCTATCCGATAATAAGTATTGCCTCACCAAATATCAGAAGGAAGGTTAGTTCTAACATAGGGAAAACTAAACTAGAAAATGTTCAAAGACACCTTTTACGACCATCCTTATCTACCAAGTCGTCTGTAATCCAGGAAGAGTTTCACGAAAACTACACGCACACTTTCCATATCTCATGAGGACAGAAGACTGTCACTCTGGAGAGAAAATACACCATTACCAATCTTGAAACTTAAAGAAAAAATCTCAGGTGGATCTGAATTACCATACAGTACTTGAAAACCACTGAACAGATTGTGTGCGGGAGTTGGCAGATGCAAATACAATCTGGCCAAATGGTAATGAAGTATGCGCATTTGGGTTGAAACAAGATATGTCCCTACTGTTTGTCAGCCCTGAACTCATTGCTTCTTGTTCCAATGAAAACCTCATTGCAGCCAACAACAATGCGATCAGAACGGCAGAACACTAAAGAAACATTTGAGGAATCTCTGTTAAATGAATTCATTCTAGTATTAAGAAAATGTTAAACATTACTATTTTAAAAATTAAAAAACATTTCTTAATGTTATTCGTCGTTGATAAGGTACGTATATGCAAAATATCTGCATAAAAAATGAACATCAAATAGATTACCTATATTCCCTTAAACTATGTGACACACGTGTAAACATTAAATTAATCTAAATTTAGTGTAATAAGGAATTACTAACTTTATTTTAAAATATACATTGACCAATAGATTCAGGATTCTCCAAGAGGAAAATAAAAAATTTATTATAATGAGGAATGGTCTCAAGAGCAATATTGTATTGCCCAATTAATCAATATATATTTATATTTTACACTACAAAACTGTAATATAAAAATACCTTTTAAACTACATATCTTCTTTCATAAAATGAAAAATCATTGGTGATTCTCTGTATAACATATTTCACGAATATACGGTGGTTTCGGATTATCGATAGAAACTGGATAACCAGTATTCAACTGTAGATTTAAGATGTACGAAAGTATGTTTCCCAAATATTTTTAAACAAATTTCGTAGATAACAAATTTTATTTTATAAGGAACTTCTTTTATAGAAATAAGAATCAATATTTTTATTTGTAAACACGATTAATTTTGCAACTGGATCTGTTCTTGATGACTTTATTTATTGAAAATAATAAGAGAAGCATGTAAGTAATCCAAACAAATTTCAATAATTAATTAAGCTATTAAGCTTTAATTTGGCATGTTGATTCAATTTTGTTAGATTTCCAATTAGTAATCCTGTGTTATTATTGTAGTAAGTACCTACATTAAAATCTTATTGTACAGATTGTAATTTGTAGTAGTTTATGTATACCTAATAGACCGCGAAAATTCTGCGACGTGTTTTAGATGTAGATACATTAATATTGAATGTACGCGCTTAATTTACTGCGGAAAAGTACAATGAAGGTCCGTTGCTACCAGTTTTATCTACACGTAAGCGTATGTGAGATGCGATGGGTATCTGTGAAACAAAATTAGCCTCAGTTTTAAAAAGTGTAGTAGATGGAAATAGTGAACAAAAAGTTGAAAAATATAAACCCCGCTGACAACTGAAGACTTTTGACTTTCAAGACTTACAAATTTGAAATTCGCGACATTGTGTACAAAATGCGTGAAAAAAAAAGAACATGTCTCTTTAGATTCAATATTAAAAAAAAGTGAAAGAAAAAAATTTATTTGAAATTTATAGAACGAGTCTTTAGAGAATTTTGAAACATTTGGGTTTAAGTTAAAAAATGAAGACAACCGAAAGGCTTTGTGTGAAAAAGCTAGAGTTGTGCACAAAAAAATTGAATTTTTAAGAAATTATACTTCGCTGTAAACATGATTTGGATTTTTGCTAGAGGTGGAACAAATAGAATTTACATGACGATAACATAAAGTCTATAAAACACACCGACGGTGAAGGAAAAAGACACAATATTGTGTTGCAGGTGGAAAGCATGGTTTTGTTGATGAGCGGATCTTTTATTTTTGTCAAAATCAAAACTTTTATTTTTGTCAAAATCAAAATCGGCCGATTATCATTATCCATTATCAACATGGATACAGAGATGTTTGTAAAATGGTTAAAAGAGAAACCATTTCCATCTTACATGAACCATCCATCATTGTATTAGATAATGCTCCGTACCATTCGGAAATTTTAAATCAGCAACCAACAAACTCCTGGGCGGTACAGTAAATAAAAGAATGGTTAACAAACTAAAATATTTCATTTCCACATTATCGCTTCAAGCCGTAATTATTATCGATACCTAAAAGGCACGAAAGAAAAAAAATTACAAAGTGGATCAAATTATACTCAATTATAGACATTATAGACTTTCGCCTTATCATTGCCAATTTAATTCCATTGAGTATATTTGGGGAATATGCAAAACTTATTATGACAATCACATTGGATCTCATGGTTACAGTTGGAAACCTGGCAACGAGCACTTAATACTGCCACTCCTGAAATTTGGAAAAAATGTGTCACAAAATTTGAAAATTTAATAAAGGAATGGTGGGTTCTTAAAAACCGCATCGAAGCAGTTAATCATGTCATCATTTATAATACAAATGAGAATAGCGACGATGATTATTTCGGCTATGATAACTATAAATCCGATACCGTCGTATATTGGTAAAATGAGCTGTACCTAAGTCTTCATATTATATTCCAGTTGATATTTAAAATTCATATTGACGATTAAATCATTCATTTTCAATCCATACGCACTTTTTTTTAAATCTTTTAAACAATCGTCTATGTATAAGTTTGCCACGTCTTATTCGTTCTCTATAGAGTACTCTGCCAGCGGTCTCTCTACTGACAAATTATGCCCGAGCTCAGCCGTAGAGGGTAGAAGAAAAAAATATATAAAAGTGAACCGCGCCACCGACTTAGACGGTTCAAGCCGGAAACCCCTAGGTCTTATAGGCACTAGCAGAGCCACACTATAAACAACTGAGATTATGGTGAACTAAATAAATGAAATTATAGCTAAAATATATTGGATACTTTACTCCTACAATAAATCAAAGTACACAGTTCAATAATAAAATTATAACAAATATAGTCAAAATCAACAGCTATGGTAAATTTTCTCGCTGGACACAAAGAATTATTGAGAAAATTATTTTAATCAAAGCCCAGTCCTGGCATATTATCTTATGCAATAAATAGCTTTTAATTATGTATTATATTAACAAATTAAAACAAAACTCAATTGTGGTGTCAAAAACAAGTCACGTCGTTAAACATTCAAAAATATAAATCACTTGTAACCTTTGGGTATACGAATGCACTACTCCTGTGGCCGGTTTGGTTATGGAACGGCACCTGCTAATTAACAATGGCTTCCCTCAAATAAATCCCGCATGCGGTTATTTTAACTCGACACCAAAATCCAAAATATCTACAACGGAGGTAAGATAGAATGGTCAAGTTAAAAATTAAATGGTTTTTCTTCAAAATCCAATTAAGATGGCCCAAATACAGCCAGATATGAAAGAAAAACCGTAGAGGTTTTGCACACTTGTTAATATTACACCGCCCCAAAAACTCTCACCACACCACTCCCAAGACTCTCACCACACGACTAGACTACTTCCCAAGCCGGATATCAAGAAATGACACGGAATTGACGTCAAACAAGAATATTCGCAAATCTATGTTCCACACTAAGAATCGCGTTCGTCAGTGTTGATAGTTAGCCTCATCTACACAGAAATGTAAACCAAACAATAATATAATCGATAATACACAATAATCGAGGCTATGCAACACTATTTACAACGAATGATATATTTAAGTTACAACAAAATACGGTACGCGACACTATTTACGAGTACCTGAGGAATACAAAATTATCAGAGATACAATTATAATGGAACTGTAGAAGGGAAAAAAGGCACGTTACAAGTTAAACAGCCTTGGCGAAGCCACACATCCCGGTCTCACACCTTTTTTGATGTTAAGCAGTGGAATCCTCATTTAAACAATAGAAAATACGTGAAATATTAATGGTAATTAGAATGGGGTAAAAATTTCCAAGAAATACACCAGATTATGTATTTTAAATTAAATTAAATCTTGAAATTATTATCGTAAAGTAATTATTTTTATATTTCAGACCTATGGAGGAAGAGCTAACCGATACAGAAAATAGCATTGCTTGTTCTTCGGCACTTTCATTGACATCGACTAAGTCTTATCAAACTTCAGCAGCTTCTTCAATAAAGAAATTGTTTCAAACAAATCCGACCTGTAAAACTGAAAGTCTGTAAGTCTAAAACGGTGAATATATCTTCGTTTAAGTAGCGATGTAGTCAACGATTTTAAATGCCACGTTATCTTGTTCTTGCTCAAATGTATTAATATAAAATAATATTAAGACTGTTTAACAGTACATTTATTCATTCACATATACATATAGTTATGCCTTTTTCCCGTAGAAATTAGCAGAGACCTCTCTTTCCGCTTGCTACGGTTTTTAAGCGTCTTTCGCTTCTTCTACTTTCATCAGCGCTTTAATACATGCTCGTCACAAATGCTTTAAAGGCAACTTTACATTGCGCCATTGTTCAATATTTATTCCGAAAATCTCTTTAGAGAAGCCTTGGATGAATTAGAAGACGGTATTACAATAAATGGTCAACTTATCAATAATATTAGATATGCAGATAACACCGTACTGCTGGCAGATAGTGCGGAGGATCTCCAGAGATTGATAGATAATATTGTAGAAGCAAGCAACGAATACGGACTAAAACTAAACTCTAAAAATATGATTATCAGAACATCAACACAAACGCTCAATTTACGGTAAACGATACATCATTGGAAGGAGTAGAGAAAATATGTTACCTGGGCTGCAATATCAGTGATACATGGGATCATAGTTATGAAATAAGAACTCGAATGGAAAAAGCCAGAAGCGCTTTAAACCGCCTTAAGAAAGTCCTTTTAACCTCTCTCTTAATATCAATGTACGCTTAAGAATTCACAGATGCTACGTCTTTAGTGTTCTCCTCTACGGAGTAGAAAGCTGGAGTCTTAACAAGGCTGCCACCAAACGCTTAGAGGCATTCGAAATGTGGTGGTACCGACGCATGTTACGGATCTCATATACATAGCATACAACTAACATCTTGATTCTCGAGAGGCTCAGAAAAGACAAGGAAATTATTACTACCGTAAAGAACAGAAAACTGGCCTACTTTAGCCACATTATACGTAATGATAAGTACCGACTTCTAGAATTAATCCTACAAGGTAAGATTGAGGGCAAGCGAGGCCCTGGCCGCAGGCGTATATCCTGGGTGGCCAATCTTAGAAAATGGACTGGCTTAACATCAACTGACTTATTCTGAGCTGCAGTGAATAGGATAAGATGGGCCAACATCATAAGAAGATAGGCACCTTTAGAAGAAGATCGATTTGATAGGTTCATGTAATTTGGCACTTCATTTAATTATTAAATGTCATTTTTGTTACGTACGTATTAAAAATGTCGACGGAATTTTAAAAATTAGCTACTGAAGCCGAGTTGAATTTAATTTCTGTGAAATCCAGGTATTTATATTATTAATAATATGAAGAGAATAAGAATAATAAAAATACTACCTCGCAACTGGAAAAAGCAGAGAAATGCGTTTTAAAAAGATGGAAGGAATACTTCGAAAGTTCATTTGAGAAAGAGGATACACAAGGGCAGACCCCATTTGGAGACATGAGTAAAAGTTGCAAGGAAAGTGAAATTAGTATGACAGAGATTGTGAAAGCATTAAAAAGTATAAAATTAGGTAAGGCTGCAGGGTACGACAAAATTACGATTGAAATGCCGAAGGCTAGACAGGGCGTGGTTGCTAGTTTGCTACCACCTTCTAACATTTGCTATAGGAGCGGTAGCTTACCAGAAGCCAGAAGAAAGCATAACAAACTGCCAGATGCTTATTGAAGGAGAAAGAGTGGAATAAGTGAATGAGTTTGTATACCTGGGTTCAAAGTTTACTGAAGACGGAAAGTATGACTGTGATATTAAGTGCAGGATATTGGCAGGAAAACAAATAAATGGGGCCCTGCATAGTTTAATGAGCAGTCAGAACATGTCAAAAAAGGCACGAATAGCTGTACATAGAGGATTGCTGGTCCGTACACTTATGTATGGTAGTATGTGATGGGTTTGACATGTCTGCAGAGAAAAGTAGTCTAAGAAGTATAGCCGGAGTTACTCTGATGGATAAAGTGAAGAATAGTGAAATAAGGAAACGATGTGGCGTGAAAGAAAATCTGGTTGGTAAAAAGAATGCTTAGTTGATTTGGAGAGAGGTTGGATAAAAGAAGTAGACGAAACAGATTTAAAAGGCGAGTGTGAATGGGCAAGTCAGTAGAAGTCGACCTCGGCGATCATATCTCTATCAAATCGACATTGTGTTGGAGAAAGGCCAGGTCAAGAGTTCCAACAACCGACGACATGTATAAGAGCGCTGATAAAAGTTTAAGAACCGAAAGATGTGTGCAAGAACCGTTCCAAGTGGAAGAAAGTGGTCTCTGCCTACCACTACAGGAAAAAGGCGTGAGAATATGTATGTATGTTATTAAGGATGGAGCAGAAAAAATCTCGTTAGCATATTGGAACGTGTACATTAGCAAGAAACTTGCGACATTTATTGCGAAAGTAGATGTCTCGGACTATCCGTCTTGGCTATATTTTTACAGACGCTGACATTAACTTTTGCAATAAATGTTGCAAGTTTCTTGATAATGTCACGTACCTTATACGTTGGAAATGTCCAGAACTTATAAATCTTCGTCACTTTGGTGTACTTATTTATTTAAATAATTTTTATTTAAAATAATTTTTCGTTTTAGTCGGTTTAACATTTATACGAACGTGCTGTAAAGACCAAATTATGCATGTTTTTTCTTTTTTTTATGGATAGTTTATGATGCATGCATACCAAAAAAGACTTTTTAAATCCAACAGTATTTCAAAAAATAAAAAATCACAATTTAAATAAAAATATTTAAATTAATTAATAATATCTTATATACACTTTAAATTCTAGGGTTTTATTTCATTTAATAAAACCAGTGGGAATAAAAAATAAATTAAACATATTTGAACCCACTTTTTTTATACAACAAATTCTTTTTATATATTTGGAAATTATATTTTTTTTTTCAATTGATTTCTAATTTACATAGTTACTAAATAACATGTATTAATTTTCATTATTAAAGTTTTGACTATCAGCATCCACACACCGTGGAGGAAGGTCAAGAAATGAGGCAAATGGATGAAATACCTGAAATGAGACGCACCGTACAATCATTAAAAATCAAACGTAGTATAGAAACTTTAGCAATTAAAAGTAATGTAGAATTTCCAGAGATAAGGGAGATCAGAGGGTGAGTTTAGTTTTTATTATTTACATTTTATTTAGTAAAATTAACTTTAAGAAAACCGAGTTAATGGTGGTTACAAAGTTCCCACAGCATCTGACGGTAGAAAACACCACGATAGAGCATGTGCCGACATATAAATATTTGGGGACTTGGATAGAACAAACGCGTGATCAAACAAGAGAGATAAGAACAAGGATAGAGAAAGCCAGAACAACATTTATAAAGATGAAAAATTTATTTATTAAAACATGGAACTTGGGATGAGGGATACTTCGTTGTTACGTTTTTTCCGCGCTTTTGTATGGAGTTGAGGCTTGGACCCTCAAAAAAATCATATGGACAAACTGCAGGCCTTTAAAGTGTGGTGATACCGTAGGATGTAGCGGATTCCCTGGACCGATAGAATTACTAAGTGCTGAACTGGATGTAGTTGTGCGAAATAGTTAACACCATAAAAAAGAGAAAGCTCCAATATCTGGGTCATATAAGAGGACAAAAATACACACTTCTATAACTGATAGTCCAAGGAAAGATTAGTGAAAGGCGGAACATTGGCAGACGCCGTGTGCCCTGGCTAAGGAACCTAGGGGATTGGTTTAATTGTAGCAATGTTCAACTGTTCAGAGCTGCAGTAAACAAGGTACGGATTGCTGTGATAATAGCAAACCTCCGGTAGGAGATGTACTATAAGAAGAAGACATATAGGTATCCCAGGTTTTGTTTTTTTGGTAGTAAAATAAAACTGTAAAATTGTTCGTTAGTCGTTCTTTTCATTTAGTTTATTGTAGTTGTGTAAATTATTGTTATAGAATTAGAAAGTATAAATATTATTATTTGTGAAAAGTGTTACGTGAGTTTGAAGTGTATTTAGAAAAACATCTAAACATCTGTAAACATAAGTAGTGCCAAGAAATCGTATAGTCAAGGTTGGAAAATAATTTATTATCTTTATATCTTTATAAAAATCAAAAAAGAACAATGCTATACACTACCTCTGAACAATGTATACAAAAGAGCTTGTGGAGTTGCTATCAGTACGGTAAAACGCTTCGTTAAAGAGACGAATAGAAAATCCAGTGATAGTTAATTAGTTAGAAATCATTTATAAACATTCAACGATCAAAGGGGTAATTAATAAATTTGAGAAAGAAATCATTAGAAAATTCATAAAAGAAAACAATATTTAAAATAATTAAAAATTATAAGAAAATTAATTTTACAGAAAAAAAATTAATCAAAAAAACCTGATTTCAGTATTTGGTCACTTATTCTGGTACACAAACGGCTCCGAAATATCTTGTAGCACTGAAAAATCTAATAAAATAAAGATGGCGATCAGTCTGAGTCGACAAGCTACGGTGTTTCAAGCCTATACGGTCGCCATTAAACACTATGATCAGAAGGCTAAGCAATGTAAATAAAAGAATAATAATCTGCTCGGATAGCCAATCCGTTGACCTTTCCGGTTATCACCTCTCGAAACGTGATGGATTGCTAGAATGCCGTGAAGGTCATACATACATGTCACACCTTTTTCCCGTAGGGGTAGGCAGAGACCGCTTCCTTCCACTTGCTACGGTTCTTACACACATCTTTTGCTTCCTCTACTTTCATCAGGGCTCTCATGCATGCTCGTCAGTTGTTGGTACTCTTGACCTGGCCTTTCTTCAAAACATTTTTGATGTGATCGAGTATGTTCGCCGAGGTCAACCTCTGCCGACTTGTCCATTCACAATCGCCTTATAAATTTGTTTCGTCAATCTTCCTTCGTCCATCCTTTCTACGAGTCCAAACCATCTAAGCATTTCTTTATCTATCTTTGCAACCACATCTTTTACACCACAGCGTTCTCTTATCTCACTATACTTTACTTAATCCAACCAAGTCACTCCGGCTTCACTTCTCAGACTACTCATCTCCATAGCATTAATCCTATTTTCATGCTTTTTCTGCCAAACCCAACATTTACTACCATACATAAGTGTAGGAACCAACACACCTCTATGCACCGACAGACATGCCTTTTTTGACACTTTCTGGCTATTCATAAAGCTTTACAGTGCCACATTCATTTGTTTTCCTGCCAACACCCTTCGCTCAATGTCACTGTCATACTTTTCATCTCTCGTAAACTTTGAACCCAAGTACACAAATTCATTTACTTGTTCCACTCTTTCTCCCTCAATCGAAACTTCACAGTTCGTCATGCTTTCTTCTCTTTTAAAAATCATTACTTTCGTTTTTCTTGCATTTATTTTCATCCCTTTTATTTTTAGGGCATCAAGCATAACATTAATCATCGCATGCAACTTCTCTTCAGATGACGCTAATATGACTTGATCATCGGCGTGAAGAAGGCATTTGACATATAAATCATTCATTTTCAATTCATACGCACTTTTTTTCAAATTTTTTAAACAATCGTCTATGTATAAGTTAAACAGCCATGGCGAAGCTACACATCCCTGTCTCACACCTTTTTCGATGTTAAACCAGTCCGTGCAGGCTTCGTTTATCCTGACACAAGCAGAGGACATATCAGACATAAATAATGGCGCACTGGTATGGATCCCAGTACATTCGGGGTTAAAAGGGAATGAAGAGGCAGATATACTGGCCAATAAAACAGTGTATGCATTTAGAAGCTTAATGGAATGAATCCGCAGGTAAGAGACACGCGAAAAAGTTCATAAAAGAACCCGCGCATGCGACCACGGTGGATCTACTCAATCTTAGCCGTACCAGACTATTAGGTACTCTCACCTAATAGTGGGCCTACTGACAGGACATCGTCGAATTGGCAAACACCTTTGTAGGTTAGGAGGGGAATAAATATATCTTTTCCATTTTCTTCTAAACAAATGAAAAAAATGAAGTAAACTAAAACCTCGTTAGGACGTTAGTGTTTTTACTGAAAATCACTAAAGGAGATAGTAAATGAAACCTCGAATAATTCCAATTGGACTATTTATTTAATGCTTGTGTAAACGAGCAACGTGTTCAACCGGCTTCAATACTGCTATCGCCTTTTTTTGATGACCCGATGTCCCACTAAAAAGCAAATTTTCCATTACACGTTTCTGTCTTGAAGAAGAATACATCCTAAGCCACTGTGAGGGACTGGCAAGGTCGCGGTTCCTGTGCATGGGCAAAGAAAAACCTGGGCCACAGAAATACATCAGGAACCCCAATAGCCTCTGAAAGTTGATAAAACAGCTGGAGCTGAAGCTGAAGCAGGAGCACTAACCACAGAAAGGGTATAATAGACCTCAGCAGGTCGGAATGCATACCTACTTACAAAAAGTTAATAATATCATTATTTCAAGTAAATAAAAAACCGAATTAAGTATCTCACACCAAGTAATTAAAAAAAAATTAACTCTTATTGTAATCGGAGATTTAAAATTATAAAATTTCATTGATTTCGGTCAGTACCCAGTGAGTTAATTTTACCAAGTAACAATTTAATTAAAAACTTGTACTTCTTTAAAATTGTTTCATTTTTAGCTCAGACGGTAAGGAGAAGAAAGCACATTCATATTTGTATCGGGGTATTAAGAGAGAACTTGTACCAAGAAAATTGCAATCATCGGTATTTCAAATAGAAACTGTCAAAGCAAGTAGGTTCTTAATGAGCTAGATAAATAATTATTTGAAAAAATCAATTTATTTGTAACTGTAGGTTAGGTTAGGTATCATGTGAGTGGGGCGTGGTCGCCCCTCCACCGCGACCATTAGTAGGTCTATTGTGGCTCACCCCTAGAGGCTACAGTTCACCGCACAATCCAGCCTTTTTTACGAAGTTCATGGTTGTATACGGTGAGATTTTTTTGAAATCGGTAGGTTCTAGGTTGGTGTGACCAAATATGTTGAACCTTATTCTTCTCAGGCCGGGGCATGAACATAGTATATGTTTAGCAGTTTTGTCTTCCACGCAGCAAAACCGACAGTCAATTTGTTGGTTCATACCTATCTTTCTGAGGTGGTATCTTAGACGAGTGTCCTGTAAGCAGTCCCGTTAGAATACGCAGGTCATTTCTGCTTCATTCTAGGATCTGCTTAGTTGTGTTTTTTGAGGGTTTAGGTAGAAACGCCTTCGAGTGAGTCAACCCTGGTATATCGGACTAGTACGTGAGTATTCTCCACCCAGTGCGAAATAATTGTTTTGGCGGCACTTGTGGTGACTGCAAAAACCGGTTCTGGTCCAGTGAACGCAGATTCAGCCCCCTGTTTTGCAGGGTGTCGGCTTTTTTGTTTCCCTTCACCCCCTGGTGCCCAGGCACTCACAGTAGGGTCACCCTGTTGTTCGCACCAAGGTACTCTGGGGATTCGATGTAATTCCATACAAGTTTAAAATTTATCTTGTTGGAGCTCAGTGCTTTTAAAGCAGCCTGGCTGTCTGATATTATACTTATGTTTTTGTTTGCTAGAGGTCTGTTGGTCAACTCTCTTGCACACAATTCGATAGCGAAGACTTCAGCCTGAAAGATTGTAGCATACCTGCCAAGACTGGTAGATATTTCAATCTTTGGTTTCTTGCTGATAACATCGGCGAGTGCCATCTGTGTACATTACATATTTGTAACTGTAACTGATTAAGGTCACAAAATAAATGATTTACTGATAAAAAATATTAAATTTTATGTATCAATTTTTATTACAGATCTCCCTAGTAGAATTCCAATTCGACCAGAAAGCAAAGCTGTTTTAAAGAATTCCAAAACGGGTAAAATTTTTACAACTTTTATTTTTTATGTACCTTACTATAACACAAAATAAATTATAATTATCTTAGTAAGAAGACATTTAAATTACATAAGTATAATTCGGTACTAAAATCCAGTTTGATAATTTATTTGACTTTATTAATAACGTCATTAAAAACTGTAAATTAATAATTATTAGATAACTCGTATTTTATGGTTTAAGAGGTTGTCGTGGTACAATTTTGTCAGAAAATTTTAGATTATACACGCGGTAGAAGTATACAAGCTTTTAGGGAAGTGAGTCATAATTTATATGCAAGACTGTATCCGTGGAGATGTTACCTATACAGTTTTCATATGTACGCATACACTAATACTTCCTCATACTTTTAAAAGTTCTAATCTGGTAACGTCGCTTATGCCCCACTAGTTGATATATTGGAGAAGAATCGATGTACAGTATAGATCGTTCATTATCTACATTTATATGTCCGAGTTTCAAAAATTTTTGTTTTATTAAATGCTGTGTTTAATTTATATTTAATATAAAGATTACATAAATATTATTTTTTGTGTTGCCAAATATACAATAAATTCTATCTGTAGGGACTGCATATTTAGTTTTACGTTAAATTCTCTTACATATTTATTCATTTTTGTTTGTAAGAGTCACCAGAATTAAGCGTATAGATGCGCATACCTACACTTCTTAAAATACGAAAATAAATGTTATTAAAGAAAATATTTACAAGTCACGTAAAATTAATATTGTTTACTATTAATATATAAGTCATAAGCTTAAATTTTAGATAATTCTGTAGAACTCTATGCTGTACTCACTTTATATTTAATAAAAAAGATTGTACTAGTATTATTTTTTGTATTACTCAAAATTTGAATTTTTTACCGTAATAAATATATATGTTCTACTAAATATAATTTTTGAAAATTAATTTTTCTATCGTTTAAATTTACCGCCCAAGTAATATCTATACTCGCGTACAGCGTTGCCAAGTATGTATACTTGGTCGCTATTATGTATACTTTTAAATTGAATTTTTATAAGTTAAACTTTACACGGTTATTTATTAACAACTAGCAGGTCAATATTTTTTTTTTATTTTTCTAAACTTAGAACAACTACATAAAAGGCTGTTAGTTTTTTGAAAGTTTCTGACAGTTACTTTTTTTCTAGAACTAATCAACTGGTACAGAACTGCAGTGAGCGTATACTCTCCATGTTAATTATCCAATTTTTAATTAAGTTTTCTCGTGTTAGAGAAGGTTAATTAAATTCAAATTTTAAGGGTATTGTATTATAATAATAAACAAAAATTTAGAATTTTCTGACGGTTATACGTAGGTAATCAGCTTACATTCCCCCTTTTTTTTTTTAATGAAAATAGTCGCAAAAAGGGTAGACCTATTGTGTGGGCCGCGGACTTTTAGAAGAGGAAGGGATTATAGAAAGGAAATGATTGTGGACACGCTTTTTGAAAAGTCGCAGGTCATAGTTCTCTGGAAAAACTGATTTTGGAAGATTATTCCATTCCGTAGCAGCCCTGTAAAAGAAGGATTCTTGATGAAGATTGGTCCTTGTAGTGTCAATTTTGAGAGTAAATGGGTAAGACTGATCAGCGTGCCGAGTTCTTCGGCCGAATGTGGCCAATGGTGGTACAAGAGTTTTTATTTCTCTGGAGCATCTGCCATGGAAATATCTGTAGAGTAATGACTGGTCTGCAACTCTTCTTCTATGTTCTAGAGGGTGAATGGTATCTGTGAGAGTTGAGCTGTTTATCAAGTGAATGGCTCTTTTCTGAATGGAATCTAGAAGACGAAGAGAATGCCTTGGTGCTGAACCCCAAATGTGCGAGCAATACTCCAGTAGAGGTCGGATTTGAGCCTTCTACGTCATCTGCAGTTGATCAGGAGTACACCATTTTAACAAATTCTGAAAGTCATTAGCATGCTAGAAAATGACGCTCGACAAACACATGTAGTGCGAGCATTTGGCTAATCTTAAAGCGCAATGCCCGTGTAGAAACCGTAGAAGTATCTGAAAGACACACAGGGCGCATCAAATCTTTAACCCATAATAAAGATTGTTTTTTGCAATTAGCTGCAATAGGGACCCTTCGGTAACGGCACATGACTTACAAATACAGCTATTGCAAATACATGGAACACAAGTTTCTTTCAGGACCATCATAAATCGAAGTCACGAAACTCTCTTAAGACCTACAAGACCTCTGATATGTCAGTCTTTAATGAGGGGCAAACGCGCTAGCTATATTTATTTTTTTGGTACAAATATTCAAGATAAAACAATAGTCGTTTGTTTAAAGAACTACCGAGGTATTAGTTTACTAAGCATGGTCGGCAAACTGAATGCAAAGATATTGACTAAAAGAGTAACGAATGAAACTGAGAAGATGATATGGGATGTGCAAGCAGGATTTAGAAGAGGAAGGAGATGTATGGATCAGGTCTTTTCATTACGAGGTATAGTTGAA
Source organism: Agelastica alni (assembly GCA_950111635.1). Taxonomy (NCBI): domain Eukaryota; kingdom Metazoa; phylum Arthropoda; class Insecta; order Coleoptera; family Chrysomelidae; genus Agelastica; species Agelastica alni. The sequence continues at coordinate 42,806,428 of OX467712.1, read as the reverse complement.
AAATTCTTGGCTAAAAGGCTTTTATAGACTTGAAAAAGGCCTATGACAGAGTGGTGAGGAGTGAATTGTGGTCGATATTGTCCATGTATGGAGTGAGCGGTAGTTTATAACGAGCACTGAAATCACTTTATGAGGATTCCTCTGCTTGTGTCAGGATAACTGAGCTTGCACGGATTGGTTTAACATCGAAAAAGGTGTGAGACAGGGATGTGTGGCTTCGCCATGGCTGTTTAACTTATACATTGACGATTGTTTAAAAGATTTGAAAGAGAGTGCGTATGGATTGAAAATGAATGATCAAGTCATCAAGTCATATTAGCGTCATCTGAAGAGAAGTTGCAGGCGATGGTTAATGTTATGCATGATGCCCTAAATATTAAAAGGATAAAAATAAATGCAAGCATAACGAAAGTAATGGTTTTTGAAAGAGAAGAAAGGATGACGAACTGTGAAGTTTCGATTGAGGGAGAAAGAGTGGAACAAGTAAATGAATTTGTCTACTTGGGTTCAAAGTTTACGAGAGATGAAAAGTATGACAGTGACATTGAGCGAAGGGTGTTGGCAGGAAAACAGATGAATGGGGCATTGCATAGCTTTATGAACAGCCAGAAAGTGTCAAAATGGCACGTCTGGCTGTGCATAGAGGTGTGTTGGTTCCTACACTTATGTATAGTAGTGAATGTTGGGTTTGGCAGAAGAAGCATGAAAATAGAATTAATGCTGCGGAGATGAGTCTTTTGAGAAGTATAGCCGGAGTGACTCGGTTGAATAAAGTAAAAAATAGTGGGATAAGAGAACGCTGTGGTGTAAAAGAAGATGTGGTTAAATAGATAGATAAAGAAATGATTAGATGGTTTAGACACGTAGAAAGGATGGATAAAGGAAGATTGACGAAACAAATTTATAAGGCAAGTGTAAATGGATATGTCGGCATAAAATATCTCGATCAAAACAACATTGTTTTGAAGAAAGTCCAGGTCAAGAGTACCAACAACCGACGAGCATGCATGAAAGCACTTATGAAAGTAGAGGAAGCAAAAGATGTGTGTAAGAACCGTAGTGGAAGTGGAAGGAAGTGGTCTCTGCCTACCTCTACGGGAAAAAGGCGTGACTATATGTATGTATTTATGTTTAAATTTTACACATAAATCCACATTGAAACCAGATTAGGTTTAACGTAAAGCTACGCCCATAATAAAAATGTTTTTTTTTGTTTTCAGTTCTTAAAAAACCGACATCATCAACTGGAATAGTTAGTAGGCTGCAAATTCGTCCCGAAAGCAGAGTATCGCCTAGCGTAGAAAACAAATTGAACCCGACGATAGAAAATAGGAGATCGCCGGAAAGAGTTAAATCGCCTTGGACTAGACGAGAAAAGCAATTACCTAAATCGAATAGGTCACCAAGAATAGCATCACCGCAGAAAACAATAAATCAACGAAATACCAGGCTCTCAAGACCGAAAAGTTTATCTCGATTAAGTAAGGCATAAATGTATTGAATACCAAAAAAAAACTTTGATATTACAACCATGTGATAAATATTATGTATCGGTCACGTCAATTCATTTATTTATTTTATTTTTTCAGGTCCGACGTCACGAAAAATGGCGAATGAATCTAATGGTAAGTTTTATAAGTTGATAATCGAAATAAACTAAATTTGCATTTCTACAGTTCAAATTTTATAAAAAAAAGACGTTTATACATTTTCATAAAGCATATTTTGGCTAGTATTATTTTTGGTTAAATTTAGGGATTTAGCTTAGTTATTGGAATACAAATATTATAAAGAATTACACAAATAAATATTTTATTTGTAGAAAGATCTTTGATTTTTTTAACCAAAAATTTGGGGATTGTATTTGTTACAATAAGAGAATGAGAGAAAATGTTGAAAAATGGAACAATTATTTCTTTTATATGGGATTGTCAAAGAAGTAGTTTACATGTAAAAGTTTTAATACATCCATAATTTGTTTTCCTGCCAACGGCATTTGCTCAATGACACAGTGCTTTCCGTCTCTAGTAAACTTTAAATTCAAGTATACACAAACGCATTCACTTGTTCCACTCTTTCTCCTTCAATCAGCACCTTGCTGTTTGTCATGCTTTCTTTTCTTTCAAAAACAATTACTTTTGTCTTACTAACATTTACTTTTATCCCTTTTATTTTTAGGGCATTATGCAAAATATTAACCATCGCTTGCAATTCCTCCTCAGATCGGCGTAAAGGAGGCATTTGACAATCAAATCATTCATTCTCAATCCATACGAGCTCTTTCAAATCTTTTAAACAATCATCTGCGTCAAACAGCCATGGCGAAGCTCTATCTAACATCTTTTTCGATGTTAAACCAGACTGTGGAAGCTCCGTTTATCCTGACACGAGCACTGGAATCCTCTTAAAGTGGTTTCAGTGCTCGTATCAGACTACCACTCCCCCATACATAGACAATTTTGACCACAATTCATTCTCCACCACTCTGTCATAGGCCTTTTCCAAGACTACGAAAGCGCAGTAGACCTTTTGACTTTAGCCAAGAATTTTTCGACTATGCCTCCTAATTTCAATACCCAGAGAAAGGTAATGTTGGGCAGGAATAATAAATAACAGTACCCTACTTTTTTATGAAACTTAACATAAACCATTTGTGGCTGCAGTAGAAACTAATTACTATTGAAAAGCTAAATTGGTCGGATTATGATAAAACGTCAACAAAACACGACCCTGCTTGACGATAAACAAAGAAGTTTACTCGAATATTTTTTAAAAGAAATAAAGGTGTGGTTGGGCGGTAACCAATTCGGTTTAAATCGGCACTTGACATCCGCTTCTTTGGGAATACAGTAGGGGCCTTGGGCAGGTTCCTTATGTATATTTAAGATGGTCTTCTTCTTGAAGTGCCTATCCTCTGTGGATGTTGGCTATCACATTGGTCTCTATCCCTTTATTTATTGCATTCCTGAACAAAGCCGTCGCCATCGATGTCATTCCGGTCCATGTTCTTAGATTTCTTAGCCATGATATACGTCAGCGACCTGCTGATCTTCGTCCCTCTATTTTTCCTTGTAAGATGAGCTGGAGTAGATGGTATTTTTAATTTTTTATATGCCCAAAGTATTCCATTTTTCTGCGTTTGACGTTTGTTAGATATTCCAGTTCTCCACCAACGCGTTGTAGAACTGTTTCGTTTTGCACATGATGTACCCACGAGATCTGGAACATGCGAAGATAGCACCACATTTAAAATGCATATATGCGATTGCATGAGGCATCGGTAAGTGTCCAAGCTTCTGCTCAGAACAGGAGAATCAAGAGGACATAGCTTTTCAAAGCACTGATTTTAGTACATATGCTGAATGATAGATTGCATAGTATTGTTGAGACTTTTAGTTCCTCTGTTGGTTCGGCGATTAAAACTCTCGATCCAGTAACAAAACAATGTTTATTTCAATTACAATAAATTCTACTTTTATTAACCACTTAGATATTCACTTAGCTGTACAACTTTTACAATTCTACATAACTATTTACATTTATTAATTCATAAACACTTTTAAAACCGATACTGACTTTCTGCTCGCTGTCCCCTTCTTTTTACCTGTAAATCATACTTCGACCTTAGTCTCGTAGGCGATAGCCCCCCTTTTCGAACGGTCGAGAACTTTCCGACATTCCCAGTTGTGGCCGACGCGGTTTCGAAAAATTGCTCGACCTTGCTAGACCGTTCGGCGGCCGAATCCTCGGTTGCCGACAAGACCGGATTTGTAACAGTATGTTTCGCATCTTGTTAAATGTACCTTTTGCTTTTTCAATTCGGCATCTGATTTCTTTTTTTTTTTATTTTAACTTAACGTGTCTTGGCATCTAATGGCCACTGACACGGGATCTGTGATATATTAGATTACATAATAAAAATCATAAAAATCAAATTAAATTAACTGTATTACATCACTAAACTGGTTAGGTCCAAGAATGTTTTTAAGAGTTCCACTGAGTTTGTGTTTGCGAAGCATTGGGCTGTAGTGTATGCAATCTAAAAGTATGTGCTCATCACAGAATTCACAGGGATACTGTGAAGACATCAGGTAACCATGGGTGAGCCAGGAGTGACCTATTCTGAGTCTTCTTATAACGCTTTTGTCCTTTCTTGCATTGGAGGCATCTTCTGCGCGGAAACTGCTTGCTGGATTGTACGTAGTTTTGGGTTACTTGTATTCCAATGTGCTTGCCATGTTTGTGTCATCGTTTGTCGAGCTGCTGATTTTAAGTCTTGATGGAGTTGAATTTGCTCTACTGCAAGGCGATGGAACAAGCTTGTTTCGCTGCTTGTACTGCACGTTCGTTGCCCGTAATTCCTAAATGGGAAGGGATCCAGATGATATTCACGTAGAATCCTCTAGAGCGATGGTGGTGGCAGGTGTCGAGAATATCTTGAACTAAGGGATGTTGTGAGTAATTGTTTTTGATGGAGTATATTGATAAAAGGGAGTCTGTACATACGGCAAGTTTACTATTATCCCGTACTGGAGTCCTCAGAGCTTGTAGTATTCCATATAGTTCAGCTGTGTGTATACTACATAGGTAGGGAAGTTTGTGTGTTACTATTGTTGTATCTTATGTAGTAACAGCACATCCGGTATCATTAACTTCTTTGGAGGCGTCAGTGTAAAGGATTTTGTCGAACTGCTGGTTATTTATCAGTTCTCTGAATCTTTGTATAAAGACTATGTTAGGCGTATCGCGTTTTTTGTAGTTGCTTAGGCATGTTTTCAGTAGCGGCGGTTTTTTGATCCATGGAGGAAATTTTGAAAGTTTTATGGAAGTTGTAACTGTGAGGTTAGTGTTTCTTAAGGTAGGATATAATAATTTTGGAGATGAAAGTGGCGTGCATCACAGGTATGTAACTGTCTCGGTCATTGTGAGAGCTACATTATTAGCTGTGAAATGTAGGTTGCCAGTGTCGTTTTTACTGATGATCAGCGTTTGTGTTTTCTTACAGTTTATCTTCATACGATATCTGTCGCACGCAGCTCTACCCGGTCTATGATTCTCTGAAGTTCCTCAGCAGTGTTAGCTATAAGGGGACGGTATCGTCTGCGTATCTCAAATTATTTATTATTACTCCATTTATTACGAGTCCATCTTCTTTGTTGTCTAGTGCCTCTTTGAATAGGTGTTCTGACGTTCTAACGTACTCATCTCCTTACGTTGAACTCATCTGATGTTTCGTTATCAATTTAACTTAATTTTTAAAATGGTGCGCCCCCACATTATGATTTACCGATTTACCGATTTACGATAAAATGAAATTATTCCTTTCATTGGTACCATTTAACCATAATTGGGGTTTGTTGGTATTGTTCATATTGCATTCAAAATTAAAAAACAAAACAACGAAATCTAACTCGACCAAATTTCGCAAATGATATGTTAACCTTAAGTCATTAAATTTACCTAGACTTCTTATTTTTTGTAGACAATATCTTAGACTATATATCCAGCGGCGGAGACATAGCGAGTGTAGATAAATATTGCCCTGCTTGCCGTTCATTGATAAAACATAGCCCGCCTGACAGTCTAGAGAAAAAACTGTCGGTAAGTACCAATTCACCTGTTAGACATAATTATTACCGAAAAGTTTCACCCACATCAATCCCGTATCATAACTAACTAAAAGCATAGATATAATCTTTTTTAAAATATAAAAATTAAAGGACATTGAGTGTGATAGTATATGGGGTACAATATATTGTTAATAAATTTCACACTAATTTACAGGGACTTTCTAGTACAACTGAATCATTAGATTCCGGTAGGCCAATGAATTTTACAATTTATGACGATGGAACTTGCATATGTAAAAGAAATCTCGGGCTAGAAGGAAGATAGTGTATATATATTTTTAAAAAAAGGGTAAAAGGACAATATACTAGGTGAGTTTTTAAACATAATTATATCAATTATTGGTTCCATTTATACGTGAACTATTACAAAACTAAAAAGTCTACTACTGGTTTTCTCCTCTCCACACAATCCACAATTAGGGCTGTTGACCAGCCCCAGATTGTGCTTGTGTATCTAAAGATACTATAACCGGTCATTATGTGCACTGCTAGTCTGGCATCCTTCCTACTCACTGACGTAATGCTTCTGGCTATGCTCTCTCGGGAAGACTCCTCTGTGAAGGCCCTTCTTGCGGAGCTAACACGGACTGGTTTAACATCGAAATAGGTGTAAGACAGAGTTGTGTGGCTTCGCCATAGGTGTTTAACTTACACGTATCGATGCGACTGGCTGAATGAGTCAAAGCCAAAAAAAAAACTTACACAAAGATGATTGTTTGCAAGATTTGAAAGAGAGTGCGCATGGATTAAAAATGAATGATTTGATCATCAAATGCCTCCTTTACGCCGATGATCAAGTCATATTAGTGTCATCTGAAGAGCAGTTTCAGGCGATGGTTAATGTTATGCATGATGCCCTGAAAATCAAAGGGATGGAAATAAATGTAAGCAAAACGAAAGTAATGGTTTTGGAAAGAAGAGAAAGCATGACAAACTGTAAGGTGCTGATTAAGGGAGAAAGAGTGGAACAAGTAAATGAATTTGTATGCTTGGGTTCAAAGTTTTCGAGAGATGGATAGTATGACAGTGTCATTGAGCGAAGGGTGTTGGCAGGAAAACAAATGAATGGACCACTGCATAGCTTTATAAACAGTCAGAAAGTGTCAAAAAAGGCACGTTTGGCTGTGCATAGTTGATTCCTACACTTATGTATGATAGTAAATGTTGGGTTTGGCAGAAGAAGCATGAAAATAGGATTAATGCTGCGAAGATGAGTAGTCTAAGAAGTATAGCCGGAGTGACTCGGTTGGATAAAGTGAAGAATGTTGAGATAAGGAACGCTGTGGTGTGTCAGAAGATGTGGTTACAAAGATAAATAAAGGAATGCTTAGATGGATAAAAGAAGATTGACGAAACAAATTTATAAGGCGAGTGTGAATGGAGAAGTCGGTAGAGGTCGACCTCGGCGAACATATCTCGATCAGATCAACATTGTTTTAAAGAAAGGCCAGGTCAAAAGTACCAACAACCGACGAGCATGTATGAGAGCACTAATGAAAGTGGAAGAAGCAAAAGATGTATGTAAGAACCGTAGCAAGTGGAAGGAAGAGGTCTCTGCCTACCCCTACGGGAAAAAAGCGTGACTATATGTATGTATGTATGTTTAAATGTTACACATAAATCCACATTGGAACCAGATTAAGGTTTAAAGAAAATCTACGCCTATAATAAAAATGTTCTGAGCAGGGTCCCTGAGCTTGACCATGATTGCCCTAATGCTGTATGAAATGACATTCTGCAACAACAAAATTTTTTCCCTACATTAAACCCTCGTCGAGTAAGACTAAGAAACCTTGTAAAGTGTAGCTAAACTGCTGCCGCTTATGATAGGACGCCCGCGTTGGTGCGTTCCGAAAACCAGCGTCAAGTGTCAGCATTGGAAAGCGCCTTAATATTCAGAATATAACCGTCAGGCTATTCTTTCGACCGAACAGAATTAATTTAGAAATTTGCACTGTCTGTTTATTATTTCATTTGGTTAATATTTTATTAAAGTTTATTTATATTGTTTATATGTGTGATAAAACCTCGCCGATGCCCTCAAATTTTTAAATGAAAAGTAGAAGTACATAATTTAAAATGTCTCTTCATTTTCTGTTTAAAAATTTGTTTTTAGATTTATTGCAAAAATAAACAACAAAAAATAATCTGAATGATACTACAACACATTAAAAACTTAATGTGTAACACCGTTTAGTTCTTGATAATGTAAAAAACAAAAATAATTTTTAATGCAGGAGACGTTTAAAATGCACATCTGTGTTGTAACCACACAAGCGTTATTCTTCTTAAGTCCTCTTAAAGTACCTAGACCTAATGTTTTTAAAATTGGTAGATAGGAAGGCGAGTATATCGATAGAATGCGCAGCACGATTACCTGATCTTACGCTACTGGACTTCTACTATAAAACAATATTTAACTGACTTGGAAGAATAACGCTTGCAATTAGGTCGGTCACTTTACAGATGTTGAAAAATAACGTTAGAAAAAAGTTTTATTGAAGATTAGGATGTTGCCAAGACGTTCGAGAAGAGCATTTTAAACATCCTTCTTCTTCTACTCGTTTGAGATCATAGTGATCTGTTAATCCGGGCTTGCCGTCGCAACATTTCCTGTGATGTGGACTGCCAGCTGTCTCTCTATCTTTTTGGTGGTCTTCCAGGTGGGCGGTTGTCTGTTGGCGTTGCCTCTAGTGCTATGCGGGGTAGTCTATTCTCGGCCATCCCTTTGACATGGTTATACCATTCTCTTCTTTTTTGTCTTCCCTATCTTACTATGTCCTGTACGCCGCATTGTTCTCTTATGTTCGTATTTCTTACACGGTCTCTTCTGGTTTTGCAGCTATGGTTCTTAGCACTCTAATTTCTGCCACGCGTAGCATGCTTTTGGTTTTGCTGGTGTCTTCTCGCGCTTTTATTGTGTATATCATGACGGGTCTTACGCATGCTTTGTATAACCTAATCTTGCTGTCCATTCGCATGTATTGGTTGGTGCATACAATTTCTCTTAGGCATCCTGATATTACTGCTGCTTTGTTAAAACGTGACCGCTGGGCATATCCATGCCGAGGAATTTAAATTGCATCACCTGCTCTATGGGCTTATCACCAATTACGAGCTTTCATCTGAGTGGTTCTTTAGCGATGGTCATGCTTTTTGTTTTTTCGATGGATATGCTCATGTTAAGTTGTCTGTGCGATAAATACTACAAGACTCAAAATAGTTAACTTAATTTTTTGTTTTGATCGAATGTACAATGTACAGTAACTGGCTGCGAAACTGTTTGATACCAAGAATACTTTATTGCCTTTTAAATTTAAACGGCACCAATTTCCAATTAAATAAGCGTTTGGATTAACTATTACTGAAGCACAAGGTCAAACTTAAAAAGTTACTGGAATTGACATGCTTTTCACACAGCCAATTGTATGTTGCCCTGTCACGTGTAAAATCTAAACATATGTTCGTTTTTACACGTAATCCGGCAAAAGTTATCAATGTTGAATACAAAGTAATATTTTTGTTTGTTTATGTATCTATTCTTTCCTTTTTCAAATATTTACAGGATTGTTGGAAATTAAATACATTTCTTCTCTATAGCTATCCATCTTATAACTCTATATATGTAAAAATAACGTCCCCCCCACCGCGTCTCTTTGAAGATGTTTATAAAAATCAATTGGCATGCGTTAGTCTCGCAAAAACTCGAAAATTACTAGACCGATTTGAATAATTTGTTTTTTGTTATATTTGTAATGGATACAAGGATTGTATGAAATAAAAGCACCCTAAGGAAAGAGGTGGAAGGAGATTGAAATATAAAAACTATCAAAAATGGCTAATATTAGTATCGAATTCGTAGTTTTCGGGGTCGCTGAGTTTGATCGTGCCAACGCTCGGACAGGTCAACGTCTGCTGGTTCCGCCAGTACATAATAAAATGATAACTAAGGTTTCACGAAGTCTGTTTTCCAGAGTAATTTATTTTCATTTTTTCAGATGATTTCAAAATAATTCCTGAACGAAGACATGTTTTATAAGGCAGTTTGTTAGAACATTACTACTAGGTACATAGGTTGAGCTACGAATTTACTACAAAAAATATCGTTACGTTTTAAAAATGTTAAATTATATAGGATGTCTCACCACAAAGAGATCAGTCTGATAATTGTAATTAAAAATTAAAATAGTAGTCATCACTTATAGAGAATAATATAACTTCGACAATAGATCATTCCTTAGTGCAATATTTTAACCAAAAAATCCTCAGTTTGAAAAATTCAAACTAATTCATAATATTAATAACCATTTAAACAATAACAACTGCACGACGAGATTCACATTAAAATAGCTGTTAGTAGTAATGTTTGATTTAATTTCTCCCAATGGAAATAACTTTCATAGTATGTGTAATACGCGTTATTTTTTTTTAATTGAAAAACGATTTCTTGGTGGTGAGACCACCTTGTGTAATATGTTAAGATCATTTCAGTTTTATTTATTTTTGTTAAATTAAAAAATATTTTAATTGTGATATATTTCGTATTTACTACTTATTTAATTTGTCAAATGAAAAATTTGTTATTTAACATCGAGTCAATATTATATATCTCAAATAATTTTAATACATTCTTTTACTTCGGTGCTGTGCGATTTTTTATCATTTGGTAAAATTTCGACTTGAAAAATTGTTAATTGTTAATTGTTTCATGGCTTGTTCTTTTAATACCATAAATAATAACCATTTTTAAAATAGTGTTTAGAATTACATACGGAAACAAAATTGTATAACATTTGGATGAATAAAAAACGACTTCTTCCGAAAAATAATTTATTGTAGTAACTCAAATTAACAAAACAAAGGTATTCATTCACATGCGAACCATGTTAATTTTATCAAACAAAAATGTATATCACATAATTTCATTATGTTTGGGCTACACAATACGTACATAACTAAATTGTAAAAAAATAATTTTAACTAAATGAATACAAACCTATTTTATTGGTAGATTATTTATCACAATACCAACAGCCTTAAAATGTCAGAATATATTTCTGTGCAAACAAAATATCTACTTTAATTTATCCACCAGATACTACTTTATTTACTAATTTTCCTTAATTTATAACTACATACTATTTAACCAATTTAAATTTTAAGTTATTTTAGTATAATTTTAACTAAGTATGGATTAATAAATTAGTTTTAAAATGAATGTTTTGCAACTACTTATGATCCTTATACCATTAGTTAAGAGGAAGTTAATGCTATTCTTGAAAATGTCCTATTTATTACATAATAAGATGGAAAAAATACAATTTAATCAAAAAGATTGTGCTGCTGGTATATTTTAGTAAAATATTGTCCACTATTAAAAAAAAATAAAACAAAATGTCCTTATATGACAAGAAAATAACTTAATTATTTTGGAACGAAGTTCCTTATCGCACGGTACGGGCTTCACAGATGCGGGCTATAGGCTAAAGAAAGTGTAAGATTTTTCCATCACGAAACACGAAATAGCAGACGCGTATGCTGTGTACGAACGTGTAATACAACAACACAAATAAAATCAACAGATTGAAAAAGTTAAAAGATACAATTACTTAAGAACGATTATTACTGAAAACAATGTCTACCGCAGAAATAAAAACCAGAATTGAAAAGGCTCATACCAACTTCATAAAAATGAAAAAAGTACTATGTAGCAAAGATTTGACGTTAGGCCTGAGACTGCGATTGGCAAAATGTTATGTACTCAGTGTGCTCTACTATGGTGCAGAATCATGGACGCTAAATTCAGATGCAATGAGACGGCTTAACTCTTTCAAAATGAGGATATATATCAAAATCTTAAAAATTTCGTGGATAGATCGAATTAATAACATCGAAGTGCTAAGAAGAATCGGTAAACAAAAAAAAGTTGAACGTACAATTAAGGAAAGAAAGCTACAGTATTTGGGACACATAATGCGCGCCTTTTACGACTAATAATGCAAGGAAAATGGAAGGCAAAAGAAGCATAGAAAGAAGACGAAATTCATGGCTAAAAAATCTGAGAAAATGGATTGGTTGCAGTTCCAAACAATTTTTTAGAGCAACTGCCTCAAAAGTTACGATAACGATGATGATTTCCAACCTCCGCCGCGGAGATGGCACTTGAAGAAGAAGATGCCGTGTACCAATTATACCTGCGCACCCTGTGCGAACTTATTGTCTGCACCAATGACTGGGCACAGCCAATAGCATACGCGCTATGGATAACTTGTTATTGGTTAATATACATCAATAATGCATTGTGATAGTGGCTTAAAAGAATAACAATGACGCTAGGTAAGTGTCAGAGTGCAACAATATGTGAATAATTTATTTTTAATCTAAAATTTTTATATTAGGACTCTCTTATATTTTTATTGCCAATTAGTTAACAAATTGACTAAAAAAAAACATCAAAAATTAGGAACAATGTCGAAAAATGCAAAGAAGCTTGAGAGAAAATATAATACGTTTATCAATAATAATAATAACTTCGTTCCAACCGAGTGTTTCAAGACACTCACGTTAATTTTTTATAATATATAACAATAATATACACAACCCTAATTTTTAAAAAGATATTTCTGAAGCGTTAGTCCTTTTATTTTGATGTTGTATGCAAAATTGATAACAAATTGGCGATAATATTATTTTACTGGCATTTTTATTTGAAAACGATTTTAGAATAATGCTAAATAATGAAATGTTTTTGATTGTAAATGAACTGATTTTTTTAAATAAAAGTAATAAGAGAATGTAGGAACCACAATTAGTTATGATTTGCAATAAACTATACAAAATATATTAATAAATTCTTAAATTAAATGGCACTAAATATAAAAAAAATAATGAGACATTCGACCTACTCAATCGTAATATTCGGTAGATAAATTAAATTAGGTTAAACATAATTTCTGAAACCTCCTAAAGGTGACTTAAATTGTGTTAACGGAAATATAATTTATGGCAAGCTACCTCTACACATCCTACTTTATTTTTGCTTAAAAATTGTCTTGTAGCGTTAAAAGTTTTGTTCAACTGAGACATAAATTTTCCAAATAGATAATATATTACTTTTCAGTGTTACGTAAATGTAAAAACATTTATTGCGGAGAAGGTTTTATCATCAAAACCGGTATTCGCTAAGCGATTCCTCAATAAAGCTTTATACAAATTCAAATGTATGCAATAGACTAGCTTATGTTGTGAACAACGAGAAATGTAATACACGATAAAATATTTTTTTGAGCTTGCGCCACAGCAAAAGTTCCTATATATTTTTCGCTACTCAATTTAATCTATAACCAACTACAAATCAAGTGGCAAACAATGGGTGACGTGGCCACTTATTGACTTCGATAGAAAGGGTGACGTACAAGTGACGTCACTGCTTGAGATTGTAACGTGCACGTGGTACAACAAATGACATATCTTCCATAAGGTGTTTGGTTTTCTGAGCTTTTTTCAGTTAACAGTGAGCTATTTGATAATTATTTAGGTATAAGGAACAATACTTTAAGTGTTAAAACGTAGGCTTAATGTTAACTGTAGCCGAGGCCACTTTTGGACAGATAGAAAGAATCTCAAGCTGTGACGTCACATGCACGTCTTTGCACATCACATCACGTGCACGTTACCCATAGTATTACAGATTTAAATATATTTTTTGCTACTCGACTTAAATCTACTGGCAAAGTTCACAGTTTTTGGTAGAGACTAAGTTATGTAAAACAAATTTATCTTATATTTTTGATTAAGTAGTACATTTAAGTGTAACAAGTAATTTAATATATACTCTTTAAAAGAGTGCTAATTTTTTAAATAAAAAACATTAGTTTTCCAAATAAGTAATAACTAAAAGCGAAGAAAATCAATTATTAAAAGTCCAAAAATATTTGTTGTATGTAATTGTGAAAGCGGACATTTACTACTTTTATTACAGAAAAGCTAATTTTTTTTTTAAATTTACACGTAACGGATCTGATCTAAATTTTGAACTAACTTTTCAGTTCCAAGATATTTTTCATTACTCTGTACTTGGATATTATATACAGGTTGGCCAACCGAAAACGACATAGAGCCATTTGCAGGAACCTCGTCAACATTTTAGAAAAACGCTCAGACCCGTCGAGTTTTTATTAAAGGGGGACACTCTTTTCCGGTATTTTTGACACCACTACTTTCAACCCCAAGCGAGGGTAAGAATTACCCCAAAATTTTTAAATGGCATTAAGGGTCGAATAAGATGTCTTTCAAAAGCTCTTACAATAGTCTTTAATTTTAAAATTCCGCCCATTACTTATTGAGAAATTAGATTTTAAATGTGAAACTTATCTTTAAAAATAATCCACAGTATGATAAAGATCATTTTTATTTTCAACAGGACGGTGCTCCTCCGTATTATGTGGCGATTGTTTGTCAGTATTTAGACCGTTTTCCACGGCATTGGATTCGAAGAAGAGGCAGCATTGAATGGCCTCCACGATTGCCAGATTTATCGCCCCTCGATTTCGTCGTTGGAAGATTTGCATCAAAGAATCGTTGAAGAGGGCCGTCGAATTACTCCGGAAATTCTTCGAAATGTGCGTGAACGTTTTGAACAAAATCTTTATTATTATATGGGAGCGGGCGGCCATCAGTTTAAACATTTAATTAATTAAATAGTAAGTAAGCATCTAAAATAATTGGAATTTTAACATGTAATTTTTTTCAAATTATTACGAGAAAATGTAAAATTTAAAGAATATTGTTAAGAGAATTGTCAGAGCTTTTAAAAGACATCTTATTCGACCCCCCAATGCCATTTAAAAATTTTTGGGGTAATTCTTACACTCGCTTGGGGTTCAAATTAGTGGAGTGAAAAGTACCGGAAGAGAGTGTCCCCATTCAATCAAAAATCGATGGGTCCGAGCGTTTTTCTAAAATGTTGACGAGGTTCCTGCAAATGGCTGTTTCGTTTTTGGTTGGCCACCCTGTATTTTAAAAGTATTTTTCTAATACCTTACAACGATTGGAACAGCAGGGAAAACTGACGAAACAAAATATTATACAAACGTGTTGGGTTGGTTGTTACATTGAAATCAATATATAAAGTAAAAAGTGGGTGACGATTAGTAAAAATAATTATTTTACCTTATTTTGCTACTGTGTGCCAAATTTTATCAAAATCAAACTAATATAGTGTGACTCGCTCAATTTTTTCAACTTGATAATTATGGTAACTGCTTAATTTTGATTTTTTTACTATTCACAAGTTATCAAACATATTTTAAATCACACGACTGGAACTAAAGACAAATGACGGGACCAAAATTTTATTTGAGGTTTTTTTTACAAATTGAATGTTCATAATCATTTCTTTAAATCCAAAGCTTTACTTTTGCTGGTAATTCCAAATTCCAAATATTTCAATTTCGCGCTACTCTTGAAATTGTTTAAGTTTGCACTATTGATTTCATTGTTGTACCAAACAAATCAAGTAGGTACAATAAAATTTCCAGTAGGTTGCAAAAGTTTTGTATGCTAATCACAGAGGGTTTACATGTATAAATGCAAATAATAAGGTACTTTTAAAAAGCGCTTAAACTTGGGGAGTTTCTTCGATGAAAGGGATAGGATCTCGCCAATAAACATTTTGGGAGAAATCGTTGGCTGCTTCCAAACGAGATGGAAACAATTGGTCTACAATGACGCTCATGTTGGAGTAGCTGTAAAAAAAATTAAACAATAAATAATAGAACAGAAATAAAATTATTAGAATGGAATAGAATTATTTATTTAAATTTAAAGATATATTTGTTTACAACCCAAATGCTTTTAAAAACAATTAATTTGTCTTCGGTTTTATAAGTAAAAGTTTAATTACATAAATTTATTTATATAAAAAACAATTTATCCAAATATAATTATTCTGGAATGATAATCAGCAATTTTTAAATATTTAAATAAAAATAAAAACAATAATCATTTTTCACATCTTTGATCATTACGAATGTTTAATATTAATAATAAATAAGTTGTCAAAAGTATTGCTAAAAACTAACACTCTGTATTTTAACATGAAATTTAATTAAATCAGTTAATTAAATATAAAAAAAAATTAAATAAATAAAAATTAACTTCACGTTAATAATGATTAATTTTTTTACTATAATTTAAAATATTTTAATATTTATCAATTATTGTGTAACTATAGCTGATTTTTTTTATTTAATCTTTGTAAAAAAAGTGATATTTGATTAAAATTAAAAAGCAAAGTTAGCAACAAATCAGAAACATCATGTGCATAATTAAATTTTTAGGAAACACCATGATCCATTAAGTTCAAAAATAAAGACAAGGTAAATAACAGAGATGCCGTTTTAGATTCTTTTTTTTTACATCTACAGTAACACAAAACAGATAGACAGGTTATTTGCATGTTCGTTATTATTAACGTTTTAAATACAAAATGTGAAACTTTCCCATTATGTTTGCATTTGTAGTAATTATTAAAAATGCAAAAGTAAATGATTATAAAAAATAACTTCTGCAAAATTAACGCAACATATTAAATCATACAAATTGTTATAATATATTAATTTTAATAATAATTTTATGGACATTGTTTTAACATTAAAAGTTAGGACAAATGTTATCGGATACTTTAAAAGTGAATTAGTTTCAATTTTTTTCTATAAGATTGGAGTTAACATTATTCTTAAGACTTAATAACAAAATTGTAATGTTAAAAAAAATAAAATAATGGTAAAGGACACGAGTAGCGGAAAAAAAGGTGCGACACTAGTAGCGTGTGTTGCCTTCTCTACTTTAGATAACAGCATTTGTGTCTAGGCATGCTTCTACTCGTAATTACATTTTGGATGAAATCTTGGGGAATTTGTTCCCATGCTGTGATATCTGTATTTTCAAGTTCCCTCAGGTTTCTAGGTGCAGGTATTTAACGTTTTTCTTGGGGTGATCTCATAAATAATCGATCGGATTTAGATCCAGTCTTGTTGGTGGCCACTGCATAACTGGTATTTTAACTTGATTAAGATAATCGATTACCTCCTCCGGCTATGCGAGGTCGAGCGTTGTCTTGCATAAACAGGAATAGGATTCCAAAAGAGGACCGAAAGGCATTCATGGACTCGCACGGACAGGAACTAAGCGTCGTCAAAGCATATACCACCCCAGAACATAACAGAGCCACCGCCGAATGGAATCCTTGCAGAGATATTTATTGCAAGCAGCACAATTATTTCCTGATCTTTGACAGACTCGTTCACGACCATCAGGATGTTTTAGACTAAACCTAGTTTCATCTGTGAATAAATTTTTTACAATTATCCACAGACCAATTTTGATCGTTTCGAGCAAAACGTAACTTGGCAACTCTGTTCTCTCTAGTAAGCAAGGGTGAAGTATAGCTGGTTCCTTACTGTTTAAACTAGCTTCATTTAACCGTCTCCTTATTGTTTTAGAAGAAATTGTGACATTGCTGACTGCTTTAAGTTCGTTTCTGATCACAGAACTAGTGACAGTCCTATTTCTTAATCTCGGTCGTTAGTGCATCGTTTTCGCCATTGCCCTGGCCTTCTAGAATAATTTTCTACCTCATTCAAGCGTCTTACCATACGACTTATTGTGGAACGATTTTTGCTCAATAAATTGGCAACATGATAATATCCCTCATCCAATAAAACTGTAAATCTAAATGAATTGTTTTGATAGCTGCCATTAACGAGACAAAATATGCACAGCCTATTATTCAAGTAATCGATAAACTTCAAAAACGGATATAACAAAAAGATAAATTAATTTTTTGGATAATTTCATATTGTTGCGTTAATTTTGCCTAGGAGTTTATATTAGTAACAAATTAACGAGAAAATATTAGTAGAAAAATAGTAGTTTTAAAGAAAAATGTATGACTTATTTAGCTACTCTTGCTTACCATTTTCTATTACAAAACGATTTCATCGATGTATGAAGCCCTGTCGATTGAAGAAGGGTTGTGAAAGAACCGAAATGCTTAAACCCCATACTTTTGAGAATTCATCGAACTAATTTGTACTATTTATTGCAATACTAAGAAGTACACATATGTATTTTATCTTTATTAAAGACAAACCAAGCAGTAAAAATAAAATGTAAAAGATATATAGGTAAAAACATTTTCACAGAAAAATTCAAACAACATCTATATACTTAACTCGGGTGAATTAATGATATAAGCTATAAACCCAATTTTCATGCAGTGTTTTGACAAAATACATACGTTTAATGTAAAAATTTATAGCTATTTTACAAGAGAGAAATACTTAACGGCCGTTTTATTATATTTACAAATAAAAATTATTAATATTTGAAACTTATAATAATCCCAGAGAAATATACCGTTGTCCTTTTATTAATATAATAGTGACAACCATTCATTAGGTTTATGAGAACCACTATCTTAAATCTATCAATACAAACATAAATGTATTAATAATTTTTACTTGATAAAACTGTTGAAGTGAATCTTAGATTGGCCTTAACAAAACATTTATTTAGACATACAAAATTTGTTAAATTAATACCACATTTAAAATCACAGTTTGCCTCTTGTATAAAAAATTTAAAAAAAAAAATTATTTTCCATGCAACGAAGACGATTCTGAATCAGAATCTTCTACGTAATCGGAATCATCGCCCGAGTCATAAATTTTGTTTAAAATAGGGGGAAATACATCATTCACAACCAGAGACTGGCCCGAGTAACTGCAAAATTAAATAAAAAAAATCAGCAATAGATAAAAAAAAATAAAAAAACAATACACAAATTAGCCAAGCAACCCAACCAAAAGCCTTTCCACCGACTTGTTAATGCATACAAAAATGAAAGAGATCTTACCTTGATTGGAAGGTCTGAGTAAGCTCGTGTTTTAATTCACCTTTGGGATTTATAGTAAAAATTCTGACTATTGGTATACCCACTGCTCTATATGCCCAAACATCCTAAAATACATAAAACGTTTTACTGAAGTCACCTTAAGATAATTTCTTTTGGCCTTTGATGTAACACCAAATAGGTATTATTAGGTTTGTTCCAACCTGCAGTTTGAAACGAATTTGCGTAACACTAGAAAATCGAGCGGCATATGATGTAAATACCCAATGCGAATTTCAAGCAGTTACTACATTAGACATGCACCGAAATGATCGCTCAAAAAGTGGTTTAGTTTGGTTGAAATAGAAAAACGTATCATCCCATATACCGTCCATGCACGGTTAGAACTTGTTTTATCTATTGTGGATGTTCACCAATGAAAATTGTCGTTATTTTATTAATTATTTGTTTTTTAATTTATCTGATTTGTTTTAGATGCAATTCGGATTTTGAAACAAAAGATCTCTGTTGACTGCTGCTCTATTTCAAAGTACACGTGTAATACATACGGAGGGGCCACGTGTAAAATTCAGTGTTAATATTAAGCTTTGTCAAGGTGGTCGAGTACTTTTTGTTTTTTTAAGCCATAGTAGTAATTAAGCTTTGTTGAAGTAATAATATAAGTAAGCTCCATTCCATAGTACTCAAATAGATACAGCCTGGTGGTGGCAATTCATATTCAAATCGTTGCTTATAAAGCCCAATTATTAGAATTCGTTTTATCGTTTATTTTTAAGATCCATTTAAAGTCATTTTCGCCATCAAAACGGAGGCATACATCCAGGCTCTTCGCAGTATCAGGAAAAGCATCGAGGTAAGGAACTTCCATCCCACTATCCTTTCTTTTTTAATATTTCCCTACCCTTTTACCCCACGGAAAGCATCAGGGTGTGAGGCGAAGAGACGACAAAGGTGAGTCATTTTTTGGGTAATTATTGTTTATTCCAATTTTTTTTTATTCATTTAGTTTGTCCGAAGTTCGATCGTGTTAAATTACTTTGTTAAACAATAAGTTGACACAGTCCGATTTTATCGAACCATTGGTAGAAAACAGTGCATGACTATGACCGTTCACAAAGGTTTTATTTGAGAAGTTGAAACAAACCTATTACTATCTAAAATTTTCGTAAAAAATGAATCTTTGTACATGTACTTACTATATGAACAATCTTTTATGTAGCAGAGGAATCAATTTTACAAAAAGATTTTATTGTACAAATTTATTTTAAAACGCAAAAGAAACATCACGAAGTCGAATAAAATAATACTTACATTGATTCTGTTTCCATAACCAGCATAAAAAGGATTTGAATCAACTGGGAATAATGCTTTAATATCTGACATACAGGAAATCTTGAATTGTTCTGGTTTTCTTTCTATAACTTCCCTAAAAGGAAATAGGACTCCAGTTCAATAATCAATTTATTTATTAAATATCAAAATTAAAACTTATTTTTTAACTTAAAGCATAGACCATAATTGTTAATATGATGTAAAGTTAAGTCTACCAAAGTAGTTCTAATTCAAATGAAAACAAACGAATTATTAACCGTTAATGTTACAAAAAAATGGGCAAGTTACTTTTAGTAATCGTTTAATATAAAACTTTTTTAAATATAATAACAATATTTTTTCTTAAATTTTTTTTAATATAAAAATACTTACCTGTGAAATGCAGTTATCAAAGAGGTGGGATTTAAAAGTATTGGTCCGTCGGGCATGTTTAAGTCTCCTTGTTTGATCGAACGCAAGTAATCCCTAGTAATTCTGGCTTGGCCAATAGCTCTTGCGCTTAAATATAATAGTTTATAGCCATTATCCTCTATTTTGTTGAACAACTGAGCAACACCAGTCTGCGCCCAATCTTTTCCAACAATTGGCAGGATGTGGCCTAATACATCTGACCTAAATAAACAAAAATATTTTTTGAATTGGTTTTTAAAATTAGTTCACCTCTGAAGAATAATATGATAATTTATTAATAACTCTTACTTTGTAATGGTGCCATCAATATCAGATACTACAATCTTGTCATCCCATTTCCACTTGTAAATATGACAATGGCATCTGGTTGTACCCTGGTATGCTGTGGTAACACTAAATTCCACCTCATTCATGCCCTCCCTCAAATTGAGTGAAGCCTAATAAATACTTAAATTAATACCTTCACGTACTATATTACTATTAAAGTGAAAACTCTGATTCATTTAAAAATTCGTAATTAATAACCAATTAAAATATTTATATGCATAAAAATGTTTTTAAAACCAAAAAAAGTAAACGAGCCGTTTATTTTAAGTGACCCAAATCTATCCATACCTAAATGGAGAGCTCCTTGTCCTTTTTTAATTGCCCATTGCTCGACTATAGCGTGAGAAAGACAGCAACTAAATATTTACTTTTATAGTAAGATAATTTTAGTACTATAATTGTGTTACCAAAAATAAATTGTAGACTATATCTCTGTGAGATCTTGATATCTCAGTTCGATCTAACTCGAGGAAATAGATTAAATCAGATCGCGGATCAATCTATGCTAGATTTCCAACTGATTTAATTTAACTGAACTTAACTAACTAATAGTTAAGCGCCAAGTATTACCACCAATGTTATCTACGACCTTTAAATTAATAAAAATATAAATAAAAATTAATGAAGTTTAATAATGACTTTTAAAAATAAAAATACATAAAGTGAAATAAAAAAAAAAAACAAAAAATTCCGAAGAAAACGATTTTAGGTAGGTGTAGTAGGTTCTTGTTTGAACAATATATTTTAAATCTTTGTATAAGCCGGTCTCCAAATGTCTTCTTATGACTGGTAATCCATATCTAATAGTTTAATAGTCCGTATCTGATATTTTGTACCTGATATTCCCTAGGTAGGTATCTAATTTTCCGTAGGTACCTGATAGCAGTTATAAAAATTCATGGAAACTCGAAAACTTTTAAAGGACACTGATTGATTTGGATAAATCTGCTATATTTTACTACTGCAACCAGTAAAAGCGAACTTGGCTTGTTAGCGTCTCTGGTTGGAAAGACCAATATTTTCAAAAATATATAAATTATTTCACAAGACACAAGACCGAAAGTAATGAAACTAAATTGATTTTTAATTATCTACCCAAAAACCATACTAACACGCCAGAGTTAGCTTTAGCGATGCTAATCTTCAACCAGGCAAAATTACCGTTACAAGACCGCAATAGTATACGAAGATCCGCACAAAGTGGAGACGCCGAGAATAGTCACCGGACATTATTTATTTATAACAGATCATGTTACTTATTTTTCAATATTACGGAAGAAGTTAAAAACTTTCCGCAAGGGATTTTATCAATAATACGGGGGAGGTTCTAGATTTTCCACAAGGAAATGTTTTTATTTATGGCAGATTATGTTACTTATTTTTTAGAATACCATTCATACCATGAAAAGTTTCACTTCTGGCTCCGTTAGTTTTTGACTGACCCATAATTCTTTATCTATGTCCTTCAAAAACACAATTCATGCAATTCAGGACATATTCTTACAATTTACTGCTCACCTACATTTTATGCACCTGGAGGGATTTGAAGAAGTCATGATGCTCTGGTGGCACATTTCGTAATAAGTTTTTGTATTTCGCTGTTGTAAGTTTTAATTTTTTTGTTAAGTGATAAATAAACACAATATTTAATATTTTAGAACTTTTTTGATTTACCCCGACGTGGTAATAAATCCAGGATTTTACATGTTTCATTCTCATCCATTAATATGTTGTAGAACATTTTATATGGGTCATTTCTCAAAAAGTAATTTATTGTTTCTCCATTAGAATTCTTTACCATTATTTTAAAACTGCGTCCCCCCCAAATATAATAACAGTAAATTATTTTGTTTCTTATAAACATTTCAAGGATGCCGATCATTCGGATAAAAAGAATGATCTGATACCAAGAATTTATGGTGTGTCATTTCCACTTTATGTTTAACAGTTTGGACAATTTTTAACTACGTTAAAGCTACTTTAATGTTCCTATTTTGTCTTGCACACATGTCCCTTTCATTTCTTAGATTTTTAGGATGTTTCAGGATGCACAAAACGTCTTCTTAAAAACCTTTGATGCAATAGTTTTATTCCAAACGTACATTATCGTTAAAAAAATTATACTTATTGCAAGTCGACATAAAAAGAAAAATAATGATCCGAATTACTAGTTCTTTATCTTGTTTTAATGACACCACATCGTTCTCTTATCTCACTATTCTTTACTTTATCCAACCGAGTCACTCTGGCTATACTTCTCAGACTACTCATCTCCACAGCATTAATCCTATTTTTAAGCTTCTTCTGCCAAAACCAAAATTCACAACCATACATAAGTGTAGGAACAAACACTCCTCTATGCACAGCCAGACGTGCCTTTTTAGACACTTTCTGGGTGTTCATAAAGCTATGCAGTGCCCCATTCATTTGTTTTCTCGCCAACAATCTCCGTTTAATGTCATACTTACCATCTCTTGTAAACTTTGAACCCAGGTATACAAACTCATTTACTTGTTCCACTCTTTCTCCCTTCACAGTTTGTCATGCTTTCTTCTCTTTCAAAAACCATTACTTTTGTTTTGCTTACATTTATTTTTGATCCCTTTTATTTTCAGGTCATCATGCATAACATTAACCATTGCCTGAACTCAACGCTGTACGCGAGTATAGATATTACTTGCGCGGTAAATTCAAACGGACTGATGGAGAAATCAATATTTAAAATTATATTTAGTAAAACATATACATTTATTACGGGTAAAAAATTCAAATTTGGAGTAATACAAAAAATAATACTAGTACAATCGTTTTATTATATATAGAGTGAACACAGCACAGTTTTACAGAATTATCTGAAATTAAAGCTGATAACTTATAAGTATTAATAGAAAACAATATAAATTTTATGTGACTTATCAAGTATTTCGTTCAATCACATTTATTTTCGTATTTTAAGAAGTGTAGGTATGCGCGTCGATACGCTTAATTCTGGTGACTTCTTATAAACAAAAAAGAATAAATATGTAATAGAATTTTACGTAAAACTAAATATGCAGTCATAACAGATAGAATTTATTGCATTTTTGGTAACACAAAAAATAATATTAATATAATCTTTATATTAAATATAAACACATGTAATAAAATGGAAATTTCCACTGTGAATTCACGTATCGATCTATACTGTACATCGATTCTAGTGGGGCATAAGCAGCGTTGCCGTTTTAGAACTTTTAAAGTTTGTGGAATATTAGTGTATGCATACATATGAAACTGTATGGGTAATGTCTCCACGGGTACAGTCTTGCATACAAACTACATACAAACATACTACAA
The DNA here is from genome assembly GCA_950111635.1 of Agelastica alni. Lineage (NCBI taxonomy): Eukaryota > Metazoa > Arthropoda > Insecta > Coleoptera > Chrysomelidae > Agelastica > Agelastica alni. The sequence goes on along the minus strand of OX467712.1, from coordinate 42,782,476 downwards.
GCTTGTATACTTTTACCGCACATATAATCTAAAATTTTCTGATAATATTGTACCACGACAACCTCGTTAAATTAACGGTTATTGGATCATCATTCACAGTAATGGTTTTAATTACTGAACTGCGGAAACTTATGTGTCCAAAATTATCATGTATACTTCAAATATGATAACTAACTTTAAGTAGTACACATTAGTAAGGTAAACAAAAATTATTGACAAAGTGAATTAGGCCACTTAAAAAAAACAGCTCAAATGATTGAAAATTTAATAAATAACTTGGCTGTGTCATTAAAAACGCCTTTTTCCCGTAGTGGTAGGCAGAGACTACTTCCTTCCACTTGCTACGGTTCTTACACACGTCTTTCGCTCTTTTACTTTCATCAGCGCTCTCATACATGCTTGTCGGTGTTGGTACTCTTGACATGGCCTTTCTTCAAAATAATGTCGATCTAATCGAAATATGTTCGCTGAGGTCGACCTCTACAGACTTGCCCATTAACACTCGCTTGTAGATCTGTTTCGTCAATGTTTCAGCCATCCTCTCTACGTGTCCAAACCATCTAAGCATTCATTTATCTAACTTTGCTATCCGGCTATACTTCTGGGACTACCCATTCCGCATCACTGATCTTACTTTCATGATCTTCTGTCAAACACAACATTCACTACCATACATAAGTGTAGCGACCAGCACTCTATGCACAGCCAGTCGTGCCTTTTTTGACAAGTTTTGGCTGCTAATAAAGTTATACAAGGACTCATTCATTTGAACCCAAGTATAAAAACTCATTTACTTGTTCCACTTTTTATCCTTTAATCAGCACCTCGCAGTTTGTCATTGTCTTTCAAAAACCATTACTTTCGTCTTGCTTACATTTACTTTCATCCCTTCCTATCGAATTATTTTAAAAGTTTAATAAATTAGCAGACACAAGTACTTACAATTTGTTTTGAAGTTAGTCTCAAAGTCTTTCTGCATTTGTCAGGATTAGTTGCTGGAGGAGATCCGGGGACATCAATTTGTTCACTAGCAGAATCTTTAAGTAAAAAATCTAGTTAATTTATTTTGCCACTAACAAGTCATGTTTACTAACCAGTTTTGTCATGTTCCATCTTGGAATCTTCTTCCATTTCAATTACAATATCTTTGGTTTCAACAGCCTTACCTACATCAATAGCATTTTCTAGAGCGGGTGTCGTTTCTCTTGAAGTGCCTCCGCGTCTCCAGCCACTCCACCAGCTTCTTCTAGCTTCTTGTTTAGGACATTCTTTCATTTCCTAAATTGTAATAATGAAGTTAACACATTTAATATTCCTTTTTTTTAATTCAAGTTAACATAATAATTATTACAATAGTTATTTTGTAATTGTGTCTACTGCAAATATTTTTACAAACCTGTGGGTCTCTAATCGGCATATGTTTACTACACAACTGGTCAACAGATGATTGCACCAACGGTCTTCCGTATACCATAATGCTAGTGATAATTGGTGCTGCAACTTTCCACGTGTAATATTTGTCCTTAATTCTGACCACTAAATTAGGGTTTTCAAATAAGCTTGGATTGTTGCATAGATCACTGAATTTCACAACATTTTCCAAAAATCTGTTGAAATTAGGTGCCTGATCCCAACCACAAAGAGATAGTGATATATCTTCAGAGAATGTCTGGGCGCTAAAAAAATATTTATTGATAATTAGAATTCATTTTTGATGTAAACATTTTGTTAAACTCTTTATATTATTATACATTTGTAAGTTTTTATTTAGCGGGTTTATTACGTTGTTAAAAAAGTTGTATCTGTTAATGTTATCGTTAAATTTATTGAAAAGAAACTTCTTATGAGACACTACACTAGTTCTGAGATAGAGATTAAACTCGTCGAGCTAATAAAATCTGTTAAGCACCTTGTCCTTTTCTAATAGCTCATTGCTCGACTATAGCACAGATTAGATTGTAGATTGTAGGGGGGGTCGTGAAGGCTATGCTGCCTCTCAAGCACTTCGACCTATAAAATCTTTTGTGCATAACACTTAATCTGTTCGAGGTCCGGGATTCCGAGACTTCGTACAAAGTTTTTCAGTTTCCTGGGAGCAAAGTTCCTGACATTGAAGGGCTTTAGGAAGGCCCCTTCCAGAAACTTGAGCCTCTTGCAGAAAAACGCTGCGCATTCGCAAAGCAAATATTCTGCAGTTTCAGCGAAGTTCTCGCAGTAGCGGCAACTATTACTCTCTGTTTTGCCCATCTTTTTCAGGTGATACCTCAGAGTAGCACAGATTAACTACGCACAGATGCGAAACCCGGCGAAAGATCAAAGGATTTTCTGATTTATGTATGGACATTTAAATGAGTTTGATTGCATTGTTGCCACTATCTGCCACTATCGTCTCTCAAATTATTTAATAATGTTTCTGTGTGATCGAGGCTTACGTCCGAACATCCCGAACGCATACGAGGGCATTTAAATTGGTTTGAATGTTTATCTCTCTCGCCGTAAGACTTTCTACCTCAACTTTCGCATCTGTCTAATCCGCAATCTGTGACTATAGCGTGAGAGGACCGCAATAGTATACGAAGATCCATACAAGGAGGAGACGCCAAGAGTAGTCGCCGGGCATTATTTATTTATGGTTACTTATTTTTCAATAATACAGGGGAGGTTCGAGATTTCCTACAAGGAAATTTATGGCAAATCATATCACTTATTTTTTAATATTTTTATTGTTTGGTAATATGTTTGTACACTCATTGATAGCTTTTGCATACCATGAAAAATTTCACTTCTGACGCCGTCAGTTTTTGACTGACACATAATTCTTGTTTTAAATAAATGATAAACACGTTTTAAATACATGATAAACACGAACATTAGATTTAATTTTCGTATAAAGTTAGGTGGCATCGATTTTCTACATACTTATCTATCGATGACACATGTTTAGTTAATAAAAATTACAAGAAAAAGTGTAACATTATTTTTTCGATTAATTTAATTATTTACTTACAGTTTGTTTTGTTCCTCGAAATCAGAATCAATACTCTTGCATCCATCTGCACTGTTCGGACTCTGGGTCAGTGAAGGTCCATTTCCTGATTCACAATCCACTTCGACGTCTAAATTTTGCATTAGATAACACTTATTACATTACAAATAATAGCAAGCACCAATCTACTAGTAGCATAGTTTGTAATGTAATAATATACAGAGTACTCCAAAATAAAAACTTAAATATTTAAAATCCAGTAGAAAAACTAAACATAAATATACAAATTTCCATTTTAATATCGTAATGAAACCACTTATCCCACGCAGCGATATTTTTAATAAAATAAGTTAAAAAGAAGCTAATGAAATTTAAACTTTCTGCCTTGGTTAATGAACATTTTAACTTTTAATTAGATAGGTTGTTTCCAAACATATTTTTGCAACGAATGCCAAATAAGAAATTAATAAATAAATATTTAAGATTACAAAATAATTCCATATTCATATTTATCCAAAAATAAACGTAAGTATCAGATTAGAAGCAAATAAATTCATGATTAAAATCATAGAAAATTTAGTAAAATTAATTGTCTAATTAAAAAGATCACTTTGATAAAGATGCAAATTAATATTTAAACAATTTGCATACTTTTTTAGAAAGATTTCAGTATTTTAGAATTTTTATTAAAATGTTTCTATAATTATGTTTGTTTTTTTTAAATGAAATCTAGTAACAAAATTTATATTTCACAAGTCCGATTTTTTTATAAATTGAGGTACTCTGAAGAGTATAAGAGAATAATAAAATGCAAGCAGAAATAAAGAGGGGAAAGAATCATTTACAACTAGACTTTCAAAAAACATTTCACTACTTAAAATTCAATGCAACTTGAAACATTCAAAAATATGGATACTTTTATGTATCAAAGATTGGAGAAAAAATGTCTAATAGTAGTCAATCATTCCAACTTAAATAAAAACAAACAAAGAAAAGTTTTCCTTTAAGGAGCTAGAATTTTTAACAAGTAACAAACAAGATAATGATATAAACTATAAAGTATTGTATTAATCAATTAAAGTAATAAATCGTTTTAATATTTTCAAATTCTTTGAACTTTGATGTCTATTGTAATTGTGATACATTTTATATTTAATATGAATAAACCTGTTGCATAAATGTATTGATTTAAAAACATCTTTTACTTCCTTAATAATTAAAAATGAAATAAATTATATTCAAGATCATAATCCGAAATAAATATCATTTAAGACAATATAATAGCCGAAAAGAAAAATATTTAAATAATTGCATACAAGAAATACACGAGTAATTACCTTTTTTTTCCTTGTTGGTACTAAAATAAATTTGAGCTACCTCTTGGTCGACAATACCAGAAGTAATGTCTGACAAATATATTCCCCCCTCCAAAGGATTTTGAGTGCCATGCTTCTGTTTCATAAAAGAAAACATACCACTCAGCATTGATCGGTGTTCCTCTTGTCTAGGATTGTTGCTTACCGGTGAATTTGATTGGGAAACACTGGGGAAACCACCCCATTCCCAACTCTTCTCTTCATCAATCAGATCACCTGAAAAATTTTTCCTTTTCTCAACTTGAAATGTCCGTCGAAATGTTGCCGTGCGAAATTTCAAAATTAACTCATGAAACCATGCAAATTACTGTACCATGCATTAAACATTTTTTGGTGACCATTCCAATCTTTTTCAATTTTATAAAAATAATATTTATGTAATTGATTTGTAAAATATTAAAACTTCATTATTACAAATTATGAACTTATTGTTTGATTTAAATGTAAAATAATTGGGGATAAGTAGACAAAATAGTTTAATTAAAACGATAATTTATAAATATTATTAGTTTAAAATGGATAAATACAGTAGCAATTCCGACTTATTCTGTTAATTTACTAAAACTGATAAGATTTTGATTTAACTCTAAACAATGCTAATAAAATTTTAGGATATATGTCTCACCATCGTTTTTAAAATTATAAACCAATATTGTAACAAATAAGGCTACTTAATCAAGAAAAAATCTTATTTGTTACTTGAACAATTTTTAAACGCAAGTATTTTTAGGTCATAAGGTGCCCTAGTACAAACTAGAAAAATAGAAAAATTTAAAGAACTTCCTCAAAAATTCTATATTTTTATTTGAATTTAACAACACTCACAAAAACTGTAACCTTACATACAAAGAAAGACGACTTAAGAAAAAAGTTTTAGGAAGCAAAGAATTGATATGTTTAAAAAAATAAGCAAAAGGCAATTAAAAAAAATTAACAAACTTGTGTACTTTTGTTACTTCTTTGTTTCGTATCCCTCTGCAAAACTAAATATATTACTGTATATAAAAATTGACTTCTGAATAAGTAATTTTTACAACTTTATTAAACAATTTGCCTTGACAACCACAAATTTAGAGACTGGCTAGATTTGTATTATTTTTTCATAATCGTACAATGAACGATCACCAACATGCACAGTAGATAAAACAAGTTTTAGCCCCGTCCAATAACGGTTTATGGGACAATCCCTTTTTCATTTCAACCAAACTTGGGATTGTCGAGAACCAGTTACTGAACGGTAATTTCGGTGCATTTTCGAATGTAGAAACTGATTGGATTAAAAGTACTTGGGGTATGTCATCAGCTATCACTGATACTTTTTTTATTGGTTAGTGAGTGGTTGGGTTGTTTGTTAGTTTACATAAAACGGTTACAAAGCCCATACTACATTTAGATTTTATAGTATAACTCAAGGGAGTATTAAGTTAATGCATGCGTATAAATCCAAACGATCCCGAATACTGTACAACACCTGTAATGTACTTTAAAGATACCTACTTTTACCAAAATTTCGTTATTATTTATTATAATTATTGTTTATGTAGTAATAATATAAATATAAAAAGATATAAATTAATGTACACCGAATAAAATTTATATTAGTTTATGCAATCCAAATTTGGATTTTTAAAGAAAATTTCGATGTTTCTTACAATATAAAATTTAAATAATCATTAAAAAAAATTGAATGGAAATAGATTTTCTTATAGATTGATAGAATTAAATTGTTAAATAACGGTATATCATTGTTTTACCAACCTTTTCTCCCTTTCACTTCGAATTCAGAATCAGACAAAACGGTCTCAATATTAACAGGTGATCCAGATCTAGAATCTCCATTTCCATTTTTCGTTAATTCAGTGTCACTAAAGAAATGAAAGTCGGCATCAATTTTTTTAATGTTTGAAGTGTCGACGCGGATAACACCTTCTTCATCTTTTTTAGAAGATTTTCTGAAAAACAACAATATTTATTTTATCATTGTAGATTTGTACAAATAAAAATGGATGTTGGTATACAGATGTGGAATAAAATTTGCGGAATGTACCTAAGTTTTACAATGCGTTTAAACGATGTGTACTCTAGCCAGTCGTCCAGCACAAACTATAATAGAAATACGAGATGGATAATCAAGTATCCAACTACATTTGTCTACTTCTGGCTAGCTAGAGCGGCGGCACTTGTCTGCGCTTGATTTACCAGTACGCTCAGTCGGTACGAAAATTTTAGCGAGGATATATACGTCTGACTTATCAGGAAAAGACAACGACGTTTCATTCTTCTTCTTCGGTTAGCGCTACAACCCAGGGTGGGTCTTGGCTAACTGTACTACTTTCTTCCAATAGTCTCGATCTTTCATCAGGTCTGTATCGAAAGGAACGTTCATTTTCAGCAGGTCGTTTTGGATTTTGTCTCTCCATCGCACGCGGCGGCGGCCTAAAGGTCTTTTACCTGCTGGAGTCTCTTCCCATACCAGTTTCACCAATCTTTCTTCATGGAGTCTTTGTACGTGGCCTGCCCATCTCATACGTTGAGATTTTATTTTCTGGACGATGTCACTGTCATTATATAGCCGTTTGATTTCAGCATTAGTTCTAATTAGATACTGAGTTGAATTGGGGTCGTAATGAGGTCCGAAGATTTTCGTCAGTATCTTGCGTTCGAAACGTCTGAGTATTTCTTCGTTCACTTTAGACATTGTCCATGTTTCACATCCATAGGTAGTTATTGGTCTAATAATACTCTTATATATTTTTACTTTGGATACCCGTGTCAGGTTTTTTGATTTAGGGAGATTGTTTACGGAGTATAGACATCGATTTGTGGCTTGGATTCTTCCTTTTATTTCTCCGCTTATATTATCAACTGTGATTGTTGCGCCTAAATATTTGAAACGTTCTATTTTTTCAAAGTTGTACGTGTTTATTGATACAATTTGTCCTATTCTGTCTTTTCTTCCGAGTCATTTTACACACATGTATTTAGTTTTTTCTTCATTGATCATTAGGCCCATTTCGCTAGTTGTTCCTTCTATTTTATTGAATATATCTTTCACCGTTAAAATAGTGTTACTGATTAGGTCAACGTCTTATGGCTCTTTTCAGGACGATGTTAAACAACAGGGGTGACAAGGCATCTCCCTGTTCAGATAGTTCGCTGCCTACTCGTACCTTGGATCTACCACCGTCCATACACAGTTTTGTCATCTGGATGAGTTTCTTTGGAATTGAGAATTCTGCCATTGCGTTCCACACTTGGCTTCTTTCCACACTGTCATACGCTTGTCTGAAGTCTATAAAGAGGTTATGTATTGTTCTATTGAATTCCCATCCTTTCTCTAGAAGTTGTCTTAAGGCAAAAAGCTGATCAAAAGTTGATATTTCTCTTCTAAAACCCGCTTGGTATTTTTCCAGAGTGTTTTCTGCGAATGGTGTTAATTTCTCCAACAGGATATTTTCCAAGACCTTAGAGGCAGTATTTATCAGTGAGATACCTCTGTAGTTAACGCACTTTGACTTGTCTCCCTTTTTATGGATGGGGACTATTATATTTTCTTGCTATTTAGTCGGTATCTTTTCCTCTCTCCATATGCGCATTATTAGCTTATGTATTTCTCAGTGTAGTGCGTTCCCTCCATATTTGAGTAGTTCTGATGGTATATTGTCCACAGTAAGGTATATGTTTTCTATGTGCTGTTCTTCTCGTTCAATATTCAGAAGATTATTGAAATGCTTTTTCCAGGTTTCTATTATTTTACCTTCGTTGACTATAGTGTCTGTTTTCATCTTTGAGAAACATAACGGATCTGGGATTGAAACCTTTTCTTTCATCAGATATATTGTAGAACTCTCTGGAGCCTAGTTTTGGTCTGCTTCTTTCCATCATTTCATATTTTTGACGTGCGACGTTTCATTGCATGCAAAAAATTATTTGCTGCAATAAACAAAACAAATAATTTCGCTTCTGAAAATTGCTGTGGTTCCATTTTCACATAACGGTTTTAAAAATAATATACGAATTAAAAAACATAACATTAACTTCTGAAAAATTTGCACTAAAACAAAAAACAATACAAATCTAATGTAATAAAGGTTCAAATAAACCACCTAGCTGCGCCAAATAAAGAAAGAAAATATTTTATTTGCAATCATTGTAGGATTACTATCGCAATTCTTAAGTGTGATTGCGACTAATACGATTGAGGAAATTGAAATGTGAGACAACAATCTGTAGGAAAGAGAACATTCTATGGTCAAAGTTGAATACTTGGTTATTCATCGGGGATATGAGTGAAAGTTAGAATAAAAGTGAAATTGGTATGAAAGAGATTTTGGAAGCGTTAAACAGTATGAAATTGAGGAAATCTGCAGGGTATGACAGGATTACGGTTGGAATGCTGAAGGCTGGACAAGGCGTGGTAACTAGCCTGCTGTACAGGCTTTTTAACCTTAGCATCGTACCAGGAGACTGGTGCAAGGCAGTTATAGTTCCGCTTTATAAAGAAAAAGGTTCGCAGCAGGACTGCAAAAACTACCATGGTATTAGTTTATTCAGCATCGTCTGAAAACTATAGGCAAAGATATTGATTAAAAGAGTGACGAATGAAACTGATGAGAAGATATGAAATGTGAAAGCAGGATTAAGAAAAGAAAGATGTATGGGTCTTTTTATTACGAGGCATAGTCGAAAAATTCTTGGCTAGAAGTTAAAAGGTCTGCTGCACTTTCGTAGAATTGAAAAAGGCCTTTGACAAAATGGTAAGTAATGAATTGTGGTTGACATTGTCTATGTATGGGGTGAGCTGTAGTTTGATAAAGGTACTGAAATCACTTTACGAGAATTCCACTGCTTGTGTCACGGACCGGTTAAACATCAATAAAGGTGTTAGACAGGGATGTGCTGCTTCGCATGGCTGTTTAACTTATACATAGACGATTGATTTAAAAAAAAGTGTATATGGATTGAGAGAATGAATGATTTGATCGTCAAATTCATTCTTGCAAGTGAATTTAAGCAACACAAAAGTAACGGTTTTAAAAAAAGAATATTATGACAAACTGTGAGGTGCTAATTGAAAAAGAAAGAGTGGAACAAGTGAATGGGTTTGTATAATTGGGTTCAAAGTTTACGAGAGACGAAAAGTATGACTGTAATATTGAGTGGGTGTTTATTGGCAGGAAAACAAATGAATGGCGCCCTGCATAACTTTATGAGTAGCCAGTACGTATCAAAAAAGGCACGACTGGCTGTACACTTTTGTATGGTAGTGCATGTTGCGATTTGCAGAAGCATGAAAGTAGGATTAACGCTGTGGAGATGAGTAGTATGGGAAGTGGAGCCGGAGTGACTGATGAATAAAGTAAGGAATAGTGAGATAAGGGAACGCTGTGGTGTGAAAAGTGATGGTTACAAAGATAGATAAAGAAATGCTTGGATGGTTTGGACACGTAGAGAGGATGGATGAAAGAAGATTGACGAAACTGATTTTTATGGCAAGTTTGAATGGGCAAGTCGGTAGAGGTCGATCTAGGCGAACATATCTCCAGATCGAAATTGTTCTAAAGAAAGGCCAGGTCAAGAGTGCCAGCAACCAACAAGCATATATGAAAGAAGAAGAAGCGAAAGACGTGTATAAAAACCATAGGAAGTGAAAAGAAGAGGTGTTTGTCTACTACCAACCGCAAGTGAAAAAGGCGTGAATATATGTATGTATGTATCTGTAAAGAGTACATATCGTTTAAATGTACTGTAAAACCTATATTCCGCAAATTTTGTCGCACATCTGTATATAACATCACTTCTATACCATTCAACCGATTGCCATGAGAATTAGTGCACATAGATATTTGCATACGGAAAATATATCCGGGTTTTGTTAAAAAATTTATAAATATTGACATAATCAAACTCATACTTACGGTAGCAAATCAGGATCGGAGCCGTTACTATCCAAAGAACTTCTGTCAGTTATGGTATCATTATTTTCTACATTTTCCGAAACTTGAGTAGCAGTTAATTGATTGATACTAGACGATTTTTTAGGTGCATTTTTTCTTCTCATCTTTTTTCGTCTCTTCTTGTTGCTTTTACTCTCGTCTGAACTTTTACTAGGTGTCACAGTGGGTACAGCTACATTTTCAAATTTTAATTCTTCAACCTACAGACGATTCAACAATAATTGTAACTTCATATTTTACTTAACAACTTATTAAAACTATCTGAAAGTGTCTCTTCAAGAATGTGAATATTATTTTTAATCCCAGAAAACTCGTAAAAATTAATAAATAAATAAATTATATAAATTTTATTTTATCATTGTAATATTAATTTTAAAGTATATACCTAAACAGTTTATAAAATGGATCAAAGATATTGAAAATTGGTACGAATTGCGCTTTAAAAATGAATTAAGAGGAAGACATAAAAATGGTTGAATCTGTAAAAATTGGGGATATGATGGTAATGTGGGAACACTCGTCATTTTGATGGAAAACTGGCGAAGCGAAGTTAGTAATTTTTATGTTATTAACCATTAAAATAAAAAAAATAAAATTTTTAACTCCCGCTTAATTTTATCTTTTTTTTTCTGATTATATTTAGCTTTCTCTATATTCTAATAAATGTTTGTTTTTAACAAGTTTTCTATTACTACTGCTCATTATTTGGTAATTTTTCGTTTTACTAGACCCTGGAATAATATATTTTTTGTTAAAAATTATATTATTAACAGTTCTTAAAACTTCCAATAATTTTCTAAAAATTTATACCTGCATTAATGTAATTAAAAACTGAATATTAAGAGTCAAATGTATTGCTCGTAAACAATTTAAAATTTAAACTATTAGCTTAAAATTAATATAATTAAAAGGATTCGGTTATATTCGGTTCCATAATATTACGTAAAAAGCCATGTAATTAACATAACAGGAGTTCATAAAACGAATTTTGTTTCCCAAGTTTATTATGTCACGGTTGTTATTTGTTGTTTTTGCAATGCCAAGGATTTTCATCGTCGAGACAGAGTGACTGTAAACTCTTACCTTGCTATTATCAATGTCTAAGCTATCCATTTTGAAAATTGTTTCCGAAATATCATTGTGGCTCTTACTTAAATCTTCGCTACTATGTTTTCCAGAAATCATGGATAATGTCATTTCTTCTGCGGAATTTTCGTTTACCTCCAAGTTGCCTAACACCATTTGCCGTCTAATAAAATTACGCTCGCGCATTTTACTACTTTCGTTATCGGCAGTGTAACGCCGAATTTTGTAATCGTTTTCTTCATTATCTAATCCTAACTTGGAGACATCTTCAAAACTTAATCTTCTTCCCTACAAATTATTTAATTTGATAATAAGCAAAAACAACATAGCTACATAAAAAAAAACACTAAAAATGGCCCCCTTATGCCAGTAACATGAATGTGCAAATTTTAAAAATGTTTCCTGTAATTTAATCCGCATTTTCAAAAAATGTATTGCAACTACAGGAAACAACTGCTTCAATAGGAGATACACATTCGCGTTTCTAGCACACCTTACATAGCAAAAAAAAATACTATCTAACAAATAAAAAAGTGAAAATTTGCACATTTACGTTTCTGACATAAGGGGGATGATAATATTTATAACCATAACTTTGTAGACGTAGATGATATAGCCCGATAAAGATATATAAATAATACCAAATCTACTTTCCGTTAAACCAGTACATAAATATTCTTTTTATCGCAGTGTTAATAAGCCACAACATTGTTTTGAAAAATTACAAATTTATGTTCTTCACATTCATTCACGTGATATTTATAAACATTGTAGCAATCAATGGCTTAGAAATATCACCTCAATCAGCTCAATCGCAGCATTAATTACTGCTGTGTAACTCCTACTAATTTATTTTTAATACCGAACTTTTAAAATTAATAAATAAAAAACAAAATATTAAATTAAACTAATTTACTTACTTGTTTCTTAAATAGGTTCTCAAATTCGGAGACTGGTATTGGCGAAGTTGCCAAATGTTCGGGAATTTCAGCATCATCATCTTCTAATTCTTCTACAAAAAAAGCTTCCCCGCTTTCTCCCAATTTCATGTGAATTCCTTGCGGTTCTCCATTAATTAGTACATCAACCTTAAAAAATGGGATATTTTTAAAATAATTATTAATTGTAAAAATGGTGTGATCATAATTTATCACTAGCGAATCCCAACTTTTTAATCAAATTCATTTAAAATACCCGAACAAATTTCGGTAATTTTAATTTCTCCACGTTCCCAAACTAGTTAAAATGTATTTCTGAGTCGTCGAACTCAGGAGATAAGTAGTCTGAGAAGTATAGCCGGAGTGACTCGGTTGGATAGAGTAAAGAATAGTGAGATAAGAGAACGCTGTGGTGTAAAAGAAGATGTGATTACAAAGATAGATAAAGCAATGCTTAGATGGTTTGGACACGTAGTAAGGATGGATGAGGGAAGATTGACGAAACAAATTTATAAGGCGAGTGTGAATGGACAAGTCTGTAGAGGTCGACTTTGGCAAACATATCTTGATCAGATCAACATTGTTTTAAAGAAACACCAGGTCAAGAATACCAACAACCGACGAGCATGTATGAGAGCACTGATGAAAGTAGAGGAAGCTAAAGATGTGTGTAAGAACCGTAGCAAGTGGAAGGAAGTGGTCTCTGCCTACCCCTACGGGAAAAAGGCGTGACTATATGTATGAATTCAGGGATTCCGTTCTGCCTAGGCAAACGGCTGGTTCAGGTGTAGTTGAATTTTTAATGAAACAGACATGTCAACAGTCCCTACCATTTTCCGAATTCAGCAGATGTGCAGCGCCAAATCATACCGAATTGGGTATCAGTGGCGCGTCGTAAATATTTTGTAACGGTTACCTATTTATGTAGCAGAAAATGTATTAAAACTAAAAATAAATAAAAAAATACATTTTATAGTTTCGAGATCATTAGGGATTGCTCTTTTCGCCAGTAGCAGAATAAAAAATCACTCTCTTACTTTCTTAATTATTAACTTTTTATATCGTTACTGCCCGCGCATTAATATTACATCATAATTTTCCATTAATACATTTCTATTATCGAGTGTTTTTTGCTACCGAAAACTTAATTTAAATAGTACTTTTCTTAAAGTTGACCTCCCACCTTCAAAACCTATTTAAAGTCGGCCTTTACTTCTGTAATATACGAAAATACAATTTCTTTACTTCTTTGTCCTTGTCCTTCTGAAATAAAACTTCTCATGCAACTCCTTCCGTTAGATGTTTTCGGAGATGAAATACAACCTGTCTTAACTCTTTCAGCCTCATTGTGGACTCTGTATAAATTTCTCGATGTTCCTTTCGCAACCAATACGCTTTGACGATAATTTTCAGTTGGAACTTGAAAGTCATGTGCTGCCTTATTTTTCATAAATTTAACTACATTAGCAACTACTTTTTTAGTTCTTATTTTGCGGTCTACCAATTTTAAATAGAAAAATATAACGGTAACAAAAAACACCCATACACCCACGCGCTCAAACAACTACTAACAACTAAAAATAAAACTACACCACACTAATAACCCCTTCTACATGATTACCTTCAATTATGCGACCATTCAGAAGATGAGTGCTCTATGATATACGCTAGCTTTATACAAGGTCAAATGGTTTAGTCAGAAAGTAAATCACATAACAGCATGTGAGACTATTGATTTCATCGGTAATTACCTATGACTAAATAATAATAGTCCAAAGTCGCAGTACACAGGTCAAAAACCGGCTAAGATATCGGACTCATCGTAGAAATGATTTTTTATTAATCGAATTAACCTTTGTTCAGATCTTTGTTCGTCGTAAAAAATGTTTATTTATTATTTACTTTCTTAAAAAATTATTTTAAAAATGTAAGTGCTCGTTCATTGTAATAAGTAAATTAAATGTTGTTACATATTAAAAAAATGGAATGTTTTATTGGCGCTAACATAAAAAAATTATAAATTTAAAAAACTAAAAAACACAAAGGGAGGTTTCTAGAAGATTGTAGAAGTTGTAGGATATTGTATATCTCTGCCTTTGTTGAATCTCGTCATGCCTCGATTCAATGTTAAATCTTCGATAGCTTGGGTTGGCTGGTTCGTAATTCTATTTGCTGTCAGTTTTTCCGGCCTTACCGCCGTGAACCACTTGATAAAGTAAATTAAACACTTTTCTTGTTTAATAACGTATTGTAGAAAAATTTGTACAATGAGCTTACAGTTAAACCTTCTGTCTCTTTAGAATTTTTTCACTAGTTGTGGCTTTTTAAATTAATTGATTTGATTTATTAAATAATATTGATTGTAAATTTTTACCACGTAGTGTTTTAAAGCTAACTTGCTTGTTCTCTCTACGAAGACGATGGACGAAGTCCCCAAAGTGGTCAAAAATAGTTTAATAATAAATAGCAGCGCTGATGTCAGCTTTTATAATTGGTTTTGTTTTAACTTTATGTATGATTGGTTGCCTATAGCATGCATCTATTGGCTGTAATAATGAGGTTTTTAAATAAAGGAACGGATTGAAAAACACTCTACTGTTGCAAAATAACTGAATTTTCAACATTCGGATTAACTATAAAAGCGTGTGTTTTAGTTTTTTTTTAAACTATAATTTATTTTTCATTTTTAATTCAATCTACAATAAAAGCGTATTTTATTAGTTTTTTAAATTTATTTAGGTTTATGAATTAACGTCTTTAACACGTAGAGAATCCTGATAATCCTGATTAGGACAAAATTATTAAATTAGTGTATTGTTATTGGTTATTGAAAAATGTGCAAAATTTTGAATTAATCTGATCGTTTAAAGTGGTTAAAAATCGATTTCAAAGATTCCGTTACAGACATATATACATACATACATACAAGTGAACCTAATAAAAGCGTGTTAAAAAAACACTTTTTATCTTCTTGTAAAAATACTAGGGGCGGGTGGGACCCCTTGGACTGGCGTGGGAAGTTACAGTGAAGCGGCGCCATCACGTGCCAGAAAAAAGGGTTTTAAATTTTTTTTTGCTTTTATCAACGTAGGTATCTAAAAACCCAAGAAATTTTTTTTACAATCATTCTCTAATGAAAAAATTCTTACTTTATTATCACTTTACTAAAATAAACGTAAGTTACAATGGAACTTTTAATTATTACAACAAAAACCACATAAATAAAAAATAAATAAACCTTACATGGATGAAAACAGGACAATTCTACTTTAATATAAAGAAAACAAAAATAAAACTCTATTTTAAAATAAATAAAATTATAAATATAAAACCAAAACAACTCTTAGGTAAGGTAACGTTAGAAACTTGCATATGCATGCGTGTTCGCGTCACTCTCTTTATTTTTGCGAATAAATCAGCGTGACGTTCATGTGTTAATTTCAACACAAAAATATATTTGTTCTTATCATTTTTGATAACTAGTCTAGTTTAACAATACACATTTTAGTCACTGGAAGAATAATAGCAAAAAACGAATTAAGATTCGGAGTTAAAACATTCATTTTACGGTAGCTCTCAATTTTTTTCATATCAGAAAGTGGGTATCAGTCCCATCTTTCTACCTACGTTGTTAAACCGCTGTACGATTGTTCAATTACATCTGTATTTAATCTCAAAGATATTAAAACGAAAGATATTAAAATCGACTTCATGTTACATCCAAAATGGCTGGAGTTCATGCTTGGAGCAGAAACGGTCGATCGTTGAAACTCACAGTACGGATTTCTATTCATCTTTTGATAAGTTCCATTGGTGTTGTTTAAATGATAAAGAGTTGCCAAATTGGTAATAGTTGGAACATTTTTTGCAATTTTGGATTTATAAATTTTTTTTTGAAACAAAAAATAAAAAACTCATGACAGCGCCTAGCAGCACCTAAATTACCGGCACACCGGGAAATTTCCCGGCGTCCCGGTGGGCCCATTCGCCCCTGAAAAATACTATTATAATTTCATCTAGACTATAATTTTGGATTCTTTTACTTTTCCATGAGGCACTTTGACACGGATACTACTGCTTGCCAAAAAAATAGCAAGAATCAAGTTTACTGCCAACGTCTTTTTTTAACTATTGGGTAAACAGTATAAATATGATTGTTTTCTAATTCTTTAAAATATTAAATATAACTGTTACCGAAATTGTAATAATTAGAATTATTAAATACCTAGTACTAAAAAGTCATTCTCAGTAATATGGCTAAAATTAATCATTTTTTATTTAAAATTATTCAAGTTTAAATTTCATATCATGGATTGACCTCATTTTAAGATTAAAAGATTAGGAAGATTGTAGGAAAACAAATCTCAATGTCAGTAGAAGACGACAAAGAAGAACAAGAAAGACTCATTGTAAGAAATGCGAGACCATGCAACTTTTATAGCATTTCTAAATCTGGTAGACTCCATCTACTACAGAAGAGCTATTTGCTTGAACAATGACCTTGACAAAATATTTTTATATTGCAAAGGGGTGATGGACCTTTTTGTTTTCGTAGTCCTAGTCTTCCGTTTTTTTTACTGAAAATAATCGCAAAAAGTGTAGACCTATCGTGTGGGCCGCGAACTATTAGGGCACTGCGACTATTAGAAAGGGAAGGGATTATAGAAAGGAAATGATTGTTGACCCGCTTTTTGAAAAGTTGCAGGTCATAGTTCTCTGGAAAAACTGATTTTGGAAGCTTGTTCCATTCTGTAGCGGCCCTGTAAAAGAAGGATTCTTGTTGGAGATTGGTACTTGTAGTGTCAATCTTGAGAGTAAATGGGTGAGACTGATCTGCGTGCCGAGTTCTTCGGCCGAATGTGGCCAGTGGTGGTACAAGAGTTTTTATTTCTCTGGAGCATCTGCCATGGAAATATCTGTAGAGTAATGTCTGGTCTGCAACTCTTCTTCTATGTTCTAGTGGGTGAAGAGTATCTGTGGGAGTTGAGCTGTTTATTAACCGAATGGCCCTTTTCTGAATAGAATCATAGAATGCTTTGGTGCTGAACCCCAAATGTGCGAGCAATACTCCAGTAGAGGCTGGATTTGAGCCTTGTACGTTGTTTACAGTTGTTTAGGAGTAAAAAACTTTTACTCAACTTTTCACGGAAAACCCAGCCTCAGGCTTGCCGACTTTGGGATATTAGCAACATGGTCATGCCAAGACATATTATTAGACACCGTGACTTCCAAAATCGAGATGAAGGGACTTGATTCAAGGGTATTTCCAGACATTGAATGATTTGAGGAATTCACTTTCTTGGAAAACATGGCGCTTTGTGTTTTCTGGGCGTTGAACTGAACAAGATTGTTGGTTTCCCACTCGACGATTGCTTTAAGATGTCTATTGATGGAATCAACCTGTTCCTGCCTGAGTCTATTTGTATCATTCACCGAAAGTGATCAATAGGATGTGAAAGTCAAGACAAGTGTGCTGTCGTCTGCAAAACTGTAAATGGGGTTCGTTTTCAAGAGGTATGTGTAACAGAAATAGGGTTGGGGACAGGATGAAACCCTGGGAGACTCCGGCATTGATTTTTAACGCATCAGAAGAAATACAGTCAACTGCCACATGTAGTGAGCGATCTTGCATGAAGCTCAAGAGCCATTGGCGCAGTTTGGTTGGGAGACCGTAGGCCGATAATTTGCTTAACAATGCCTGGTGCCAAACGCGGTCAAAGGCTTTAGATATATCCAATGCTATCGCACGTTATTACCAGCTCCATAATAACGAACGATCAAGCTCAGTAATCTCAAGGAAAAGACACAAGCAATTTCTTTAGAATAAAATAATATTTAATTAGAAATTATTTAAGATTACCAATTATTCATGATAATTAAAACCAATTAATAACTTTTTAAAAATTGTATTTGATTTTTTATGTGTAAATGGAGTTCTGTATTTTTTTAAAAATTTATATTAACATTAAGTCATTTGAAGTAACAATGTAATACTTCTACTTAAATTATAAAACAATCTTTCAATTCTTAATAGAATTATAAATATTTAAATCATACTATTTATTGACAAACAATTTTTAGAAATTTTTTAAAATAAACAATATTTAAAAAATGTTTATCTGGCTCTATATTACTTATTTATATTTTATTTCTGCATAAATATTTGTGAAATAAAATTTCCAATGTTTGTGTTTTTTAACCAGGTCGATGACGAACTTTTCCTACACACAAAGTGCAATAACATGTACCGCTCAAAAGTTGCGTAAAATTATGCTTTAAAATAAATATACTCGTCCAAATTTTTTATTTTTTTCGCTTTTTTATTGATTCTAGCAAACCTTCATAAAGCTTAAGAGATGTACAATGCTTTAATGTATAGGTTAACGTTTAATAAGGTTGTCTGGATGCTTTTTGCTGTTTTTAACATCGCAGTATTCGCGATGAGGCTAAGAAGTACCTAAGCAACCTTATATTTCATCTTCTAAAACATCTAACGAAAGTCTTGCTCACCAAATCTTCATCGATTTCCAGTTAAAAAGACAATCCAAACTAATTTGGTACAGGTCAATAATTCGCCCGGTAGTTACTTATAGCAACGAAACCTGGCCTCTTAATCAACGGGAAATAAATAAGCTTCTTGTGCTTGAAAGAAAAGTCCTCAGAATGATAATAGAACCCATACATACATATAGTCAAGTCTTTTTCACGTGGGGGTAGGCAGAGACCACTTGCTACGGTTGTTACACACATCTTTTGCTTCCTCTACTTTCATCAGTGCTCTCATACATGCTTGTCGGTTGTTGGTACTCTTGACCTGGCCTTTCTTCAAAACAACGTTGATCTGATCGAGATATGTTCGCCGAGGTCGACCTTTACGGAGTGTCCATTTACACTTACCTTATAAATTTGTTTCGTCAATCTTCTTTCATCTATCCTTTCTACGTGTCCAAACCATCTAAGCATTCCTTTATCTATCCTTGTAACCACATCTTCTTTTACACCACAGCGTTCCCTTATCTCACTATTCTTCACTTTATCCAACCGAGTCATTCTGGCTATACTTCTCAGACTACTCATCTCCGCAGCATTAATCCTGTTTTCATGCTTCTTCTGCCAAACACAACATTTACTACCATACATAAGTGTGTAGGAACCAACACTTCTATGCACAGCCAGGCGTGCCTTTTTGACACTTTCTGGCTGTTTAAGCTATGCAGTGCCCTATTCATTTGTTATCCTATCAACACCCTTCGCTCAATGTCACTGTCAATCTTTTCATCTCTCGTAAACTTGTGACCCAAGAACACAAATTCATTTACTTGTTCCACTCTTTCTCCCTTAATCAGAACTTCACAGTTTGTCATGCTTTCTTCTCTTTCAAAAATCATTACTTTCGTTTTTATTTTCATCCCTTTGATTTTCAGGACATCATGCATAACATTAACCATTGCCTGCAACTCCTCTTCAGAAGACGCTAATATGACTTGACCATCGGCGTAAAGAATCCATTTGACGATCAAATCATTCATTTTAAATCCATAAGCACTCTCTTTCAAATCTTTTAAACAATCGTCTATGTATAAGTTAAACAGCCAAGGCGAAGCCACATATCCCTGTCTTACAATTTATTCAATGTTAAACCAGTCCGTGCAAGATCTGTTTATCCTGACACAAGCAGTGGAATCATCGTAAAGTGATTTCAGTGCTCGTATTAAACTACAGCTTACCTAATACATAGACAATGTCGACCATAATTCATCTGTCATAGGTCTTTCCAAGTCTATAAAAGCGCAATAGACCTTCTGATTTCTAGCCAAGAATTTTTCGACTATACCTCGTAATGAAAAGACCTGATCCATACATCTCCTTCCTTTTCTAAATCCTGCTTGCACATCCCTTATCATCTACTCAGTTTCATTTTTTACTCTTTTAATCAATATCTTTGCATACAGGTTGCCGACTATGCTGAGTAAACTAATTCCTCGGTAGTTCTTACAGTCCTGCTGCGAACCTTTTCCCTTGTAAAGCGGCACGATAACGGCCTTGCACCAGTCGTCTGGTACGCTACCACTCCTCGAACAAAGGTTAAAAAGGCGGTACAGCAGACTAGTTACCACGCTGTGTCCAGCCTTCAGCATTTCAACTGGTTATCCTGTCGTACCCAGCAGCTTTACCCAATTCCATACTGTTCAACGCTTCCACAATTTCTGTCGTACTAATTTCACTTTCATTACAATTACAAATAAACTTTCGAAGTATTCCTTCCATCTCTTAAATACGCATTCCTCTCCTTTTACCATATGATCTCAAAAGTATCCATTTATAGTTTCTTTCATGTACTTTTAATTCTAATACATTTTCTGGTAGATAAATATTCGGTAACCGTTACAAAATATTTAGGATACGCCATTGGCAATTAATTCAGTTGTTAAATTCGCCATTTGACGTGTGCTTTCATTAAAAATGGATTAGCAGTAATTTATTTACTTACCACTTTTTCTCTACTTCTAAGCACTCCTAATTTTCCAAATCTAACGTGAAATGGTGAACAGCTGTAAGAACTATCTGGTTGTTCAACGACAATTACATCGATAGCTCCAGTTAAGGTGGCGCCGTTGATATCATTATAAAATTCTTTAAAGTTTGAAAAAAATTTCATCATACCATGCATTTTGGCAATAAAACCAAGAAATATGCTCTAGACCTGTAAACAACGATAATAATTAATTTTATTACTAAACAATACAATAAAAAATGAACAAACGTATGCTTCTTTTTTTTAATGAAGCTCAAATATCGATGAATCTTTATTAATTACTTTTACATTGTTACACATAATCTTTGTTTTTAAGGTTAGTCAGAATCATACAGGAAATACCTTTGTTCAAGTCGAAATGATTACTACCAAATGCAATAAATAAATTATTATGTTTTTACAAAAATATAACAATTATTAAATAAAATGAAAATACAAGCTTCATGATAATTTAATTCCGTTAAAAATTATTTATTTGTTAGGATTTTAATTTTTTAACAAATCACATGAATTGCAAAAGTTACAAAAACAATTTAGTGAAAAGAGTGGTTTCGTTTTTAGCAAATATCTCAAAAACAATTGCAGATATTCGAAATCCAAAGAAAGATCCTTAAGAGGGGTTTAACCTTATGTGGGATTGATAGTAAAACTTTGTGAAACAAGGAATGGCAAAAATCATATTACTCGGACCCACTTTTTGCTTGAGAAAGAGTACTTTTTAATTTTTTGAAAAAAAAAACGAAATATCGGCCATATTCACTATTTTTTATCTCACAAGATATATCGTATTTCAAAAAAGTACTCCGAGAAATGCCTTAATTATACAGTCGTCTCTATTGAAAAAAAAATTAAAAAAATTATCGCGATCCATTAAGAATTACTAGGTCAAAAATTATTTTTGCTGAACCCCTGCAGACACAATTACGGAGCATTTTTCATGACTGCTTCGAGCACCCTCGCACCAAATAAGCACTTTTACATGGATACTATGAATTGTTGAATGAATCGTAATTTCATTCATAAAAACCAAAAATAGCACTGAAGCTATTCCAAAAATTTAAGCACGTGTGATGATGTCAATAGAAGTTGCGAAAGGGATTCATTGCATTCTCAAATAAGACTTAATTAGGTGATGTTGGAGGAAAAATGGGGAGTTCAATGAAAACCATAACTGGTATTACCAAGTTCAAGGCCAGTTGCATGTAACTGGCTTTGATTTTTGTTATTTCGCGGCATGGACATATAAAGGTATAAAAATTGAAATTTTTTATCGTAATGATACATTTTGGCAAAATAAAATGAAACCAAAATTAGTAGATTTTTTTTTATGAAATATTTACTGCCTGAAATAGTTGACAGTAGATACGAGAGAAATATGGAAATAAGAGATTGATATAAGTTATTTCTGTACAATTAAATTGTTAAGTGCATATTTTGTTTTCAAATATATCCTGTGAGTTTTCGAGTTTTTAAGTTTAGTGAGCATACTGAATATTACTGATTACCTTGAAAAATGTCATATTCATACCTATCGAAGAAGATTATATCTAAATATTTTGTTTTGTATGAAAATGTTCAATAGTTTTTCCGTAAACAGCATTTTTGCAACGTTTCTTTTTTCTGTGTATATCTATTTTTTTATTAACTACCTACCCATATCCACATTCATCATACGCAAAATATTCATTATGATGAAAAGGATAATCATTTTATTTTTAATATCCTTATGGACATTTTTTGATAATACAGAAGGAGGCCTATTCTGAGAATTCTAACGGCCGCAGACCCGACAAGGCCAAATTTACTACGAAATTAACGCAACAGTGAATTGGAGTGAAACTCAAACAGCGCTAAGCGTTTTTTGTTCGTCATTGGTCTCCGCCCCTTTCGCTCGTAATTTTTACTTCCCGCTTTACACCGCAAATTTACTCTGACAAATTGTAAAGGTTAACCCCTTCTTAAAGAGCAGGAAATTTCCTAAAAAAACCTCTACCTTTTGAAACTCTACCAACAATATTTATAATTTTAATTTAGAGGTGAAAATAGGGCTAAAAACGGGTGCTATTTGAGTTTTCACCTTAGATTGTTTCTAGATGCTATTTCTAATCAAAGAACACCTTAACCATAATTTTTGGTAAGGGGGACGGAAATTCGAAATAATGGTAACTTTATGTTGATTAGACTACATTAGAATACCACAAATGTATAGAGTGACTCATGTTTTCAACGTAGAACTTTGCGGGTCCAAGAGGAAAGGTACATTCAAATGTTTAATATATTTTTGATATATCCCTGTTATAAACTGTAATAGTATTTGAGATGATAGTAATAGTAATAAATAGTTAAACATAATTGAATACTTATTTCTATTAAATATAAAAATCTTGATGTTTGCTTTTTAAATTTAAATCCTGCCAAATTTGTATCACGGTATGACCTTTATTCAACCAGGTTTCATCTGTATAATATATTTTTCTACCCTCTCGCCAAACTACGTAAAAACGTCTTCTCCTAATAATACAAAAAACTCCGGTCTCTGCTTTACGAAACCCTAGCAGCACGTGTATGAAACTGACAGAAATTACCTGTTGCGAATAACGTAGTTTTAATTTGCGACGTCATTGTTGATCTCGTCTATTATCTACTGTTAGGAAAAGATATAAACTACAGTCATGCCGGTACCTTTAAGTTGAATCATCCACGCTGAAAAAGTTTCATTTAGCATCGAACACTTAACTGCTTAAAAGAAATTTAAACAGTTTAAAAATAAACCAGTCAAATTAACGAAAATATTTCAACAAAATAAGACCCGTTCGTGAAGTAAATAATAAACAATTTAATTAGTTATACAAAAAAAATCATTAAAGATAGCGATTTTCTTAATTTTTATGAAACTACCTGAACTTATAGTCATTGGACAGTGAGTAAAAGAAAAAGGTTTTTGTGAATTTGTAAAAGAAGAAGTTTTTGTTAGAGCCCACGTACTTTTTTAACTAATACTGAATCTTTCTCTTTTTGTTGGTATTCAAAAATTCAACAACTTTTTGATTGGCCTATAAAATCGCTCTACAAAATTAGTCACTTCACAATTGTGGGATTCAACATATGTACGTCTATAAAATCCAATTCTTGTTTTAATTTTTTGCAAAACAAGATTATGAAAATAATTTTAAAAATTTCCATCCTTATACTTTTTATGTCGCAAAAGTAAATTTTTTTAAATTAAAATAGTTAACTTAAAAAGGTTAGTTGGAATTTGGATCAGTGTGGAGTTGCAGAAAAAACTATACGTTTTTTGCCATCGTTTCGAATTTTATTAAGTTCTTCAGGGCTCAAAAGATAGTTCTTTCTCGTCATTTTTTACCCATGATTCGAGTTGTATTAAATTCATTCTTGGGACTAAAACTTTTTAATTTTTTACCAACGTTTCGAATTTTATTAATTCATTCTTAGACCTCGAAAGTTCTTTCTCAAAAAGAACTACTATTTAAATAAACTTCGAAAAGTTTATTAAGAAACAATAGTATTTTCTTAAATTTCAAACTAATCCAAATCCCAACAAACCTTAACTTTTATTAGATCACCAAACCTATCAAATTAAATATTAATATTATAAAAATGTAAAATCTTCAATCGTAAAAAATAATTTGATAAATAACTTGATATAAATAATAACCCATTTCCACGCACTGATGCATAGAAAAAGTGATCATGACAAATTATATTCACGAAAAGTAGCACTCCGTTTGATACGATTTTCACAATAATTACAAATGTTTATAATGTTTATCCAACAAAGTGTATGCGCTGTTTATGTTTATTACATTACGTGTATTAGTTCAAGTTGGTTTTTTGCATAAAAACAACTTGTTTTTAATCTCGATATCAATTAGCATGGAAATAGCATGAAAATTTATTCCCAGTTCAAAAACTTAACGATAATCTAGTTAGTGACGTCTTCCCAACAAATTGACTATAAAATTAAGCAGATTGACTAAAACATAAATCTGTTTTAACTTTCTTACAAGAAAAACGTTTTATCGGGAATGATGTTTCTTTTGTAATTTCTATCTGTGGACAAACACACTGAGGTTTGTCTCTGCAGCAGTTTAAGAAAGTTTGAACTTTGGGGACAGGTAGCAAACAAACTACTGTGAATGAATACGGATGTACGATTGTGTAAAGTAAAGTCACAAAATTTCACAACCTGTCCTAATTCCGCACCCCTACGTATCTTTGAAACCACTAGTGTTATCTATTATTTAGATACGGAACTAGTATAAAAACTAGTATTACCGCCATATTGAGCTACAAGAATATTTGTGAAAAGACCAAAAAGAAAAATAAATCAAAAAGTAGGGTTTTTTTTAACACATATTTGTTGTAATGTAAAGTGCAAGAATTTCTTCATAAAATGATAAAGTGTTACCTATGTTTTATCTATTATATGCAAAGATGAGAACAAGTTTTCTAAAGCTAGATATTTTTAATGGCAGCTAGTCGAACAGCCTAATTTCGTATCCCACAGTGAGCTTAATTTCGCCCCAGATGCGATATTAGAAAATAATTTGTATACTCTGATTGAAAGACAGAAATGCCTAACAATTTAGAAGAAGAATTGGTTTCCTAGTGTCTGGAGATGGAAAAAAGTTATTATGGGATCATAACTTTGATCTGAAAAGAATGGCATTCCCGTTGGCAATGCCAAACAATATCTTTCATCCATTTTCAAGAATCAAAAGAAGTGGCTATGTATTTTTTTAAAAAAACATTGTGATTTCATATAAAAATCCAGAAAAATTTAAATATTTTCTAAGAAAAAAGTACAACGGTTTTTCGAAATAATAAAACCTGAAGACATTTTGTGCCCAAGAAGTAGACAATTGGCTGGATAACCACACAGGTCGTATCATAAACCACTATCAGGTCGGCGAAATTTTGGGTATAGCTTACCATGAGAGCTTGCAAAGCTGAAGCCCACCAGAAACCATGGACGATAACCAACCAGAAACTTCGGATATGTCGACCCCTGATGATGCAGACACAGCAGAAACAATCAATATCAATAACGAGACCAAGGAACTGACACCAGTCCCAAATATTAAGCCTTCTACATCGACTAGTCGTGGATCTGCAATGCTTATGAGAGGATCTTCTTATAAAAAACAAATAGAAGCAAAAAAGAGTAGAAAATATCAGAAAAACAAATAAGCTTTAGAAAAAGAAAGACTAATGGTAGAACTAAAAGTGGAACAGCCAAGAATAAGTTTAAAAGAACAATTATCAACTGAGGATGAGGAAAATAAAGAACCTTCTCTAGTCTCCACAGAAGATGCTTGGTAATTTAGTATATATAAGTAATAATATTACTTTTGTCGAAACTAATTTTTTTAAGTTGATAAAAAATAATGAATCGCTCTATATTTATTGCAGCACATAATTTATGTGATCCTAATAATACCAATACGTACTTTTTTAAATAAACCTAAAAATAAAAATGGGGTGGTATCTGGAAACCGTTATAAATCTTCGAGTCTATTTTGGTCAAAATAATTTGTACTCGCAATTTAAGAATTCTTTTTAGAGGTAGTGGAAAACGAGTAGAGCTATGAGTCATACTGACATAGAACACAAGTTTACGTTTAAAATAAGATCCTACTACCTATCTTAACAATTATGAGCGCTTTAATTTTAATCGTGCTCTCGTCCAGTGGGGTTCTTCCGACTCCGAATATTTTAATATTGCAGTAAATTTCGTTTCGTTTTAGTTAGCTTTTTCTTAGTTTCGAGTTTTAGTAGTTATTCATTATATTTAGTAATTGTTACTGTTGTTAGTTTAGTTTAGTGGAGACTTTTGTAGACAATAATTTGTAAAAATATTTTGTGTAGGCAGTGGATTAATTTACTTGACAGTAAGGTATGTATGGATTAATTAAATTTAACATTTTCGATAAAATAAAGTTTGATTTATCGTATAGTGGGGCTAGTTTGCTCTAAACATCGAGTTTTTTTAACAATATTTTAATTGTTACTTTATCTAATGGTGATACCCAAGGCCAGCGGTAAATCAGCGATCAATGGCTGGGTCCACTGTCAGCATCAGCTGAAGTGGGCACAGCCAGAGGAAGCTAGACACAGCAAGTTAATGCAAAAAAAAACCCTCACCTAAGCAGGCAGGGAAGCTGCTCTCGCTAAGTAGGGAAAAACTTGTAACAGTTGTAGGGCTTTGTACCGGACACTGGATTTTGACGAAACATCTGCACAATTTAAGGCGTGTCTGACACAGAACCTATATGCAGAGTATGTAATAAAGTTTCACTTTAAAAATTAAATTACAAGAGAAAAATGTTGATCGTCTTCAAAGGTAAAATATATTATTATTTTGTCACTTATTGGCATTATTCTTGCGGGCTGCAACGGAGGCAATGAGCACCGCCCCTACAAAGGGACTACAAATAGCCCCCAACGTACTACCTTTGGATCTCCTGATAAAAGATCGGGCCAGGAATACTGCATAAAGACCTAAGTGTCAGGGTGAGTAGAAGAGCAACAGGATTGGTCACACCAAGATCAAGGCACTCCACAAACATCCCTTCACAATAAAATCGGATAAGATTCCAAAGATTCCTTGATAGAAAAAAACTATAAAACAAAAATACCAGCCAGAGAAGACTGGTTAAAGAAAACACCATTAATCACACTGACGGATCAGGGTACCAGGAACTCTACGGGGCAGGTATGTTTGGATCATCCTGCGACCACAGGGAAAGCATACACCTGTGGAAATACGCCTCGGTCTTCCAGGCTGAGGTCTATGCCATACTCAGGTGCACTAAGCACCTGAAAGAAAACAGAGTGACCAACAGTGAGATTGATATTCTCACTGACAGTCGCGCGGCCATTGGGACCCTCGTGGGTTGCACCACAACATTATCGGTGGTGTGGGACTGCAAGCAGGCCCTCACTGAGTTAGCGACTGCAAACAAGGTCACTCTTACATGAGTTCCTAAGCACAGAGAAATAAATGGCAATGAGGTAGCCGATGAAGTGGCAAGAAATGGGACCCTGGTAGAACCAAGAAGCCAGTTGGTCGGATTGCCGATTGCCGAAGCGAAACATAAATTGAAACTAATCTTTAAGCAAGAACATATCGCTCAGTGGAATGCAAATACTGGCTGCAGAACATCAAGACAGCTGATTAAAAAACCTCTCCAGAAGAGGGCAGACGCACTCTGGACGATGAACCGAAGTAGGCTAAGCAGCACGCTTGGCCTGCGCACTAAGGGCGCACCTCTTCAAACTTAAGCTGGCGGATGAAAAAAACTGTCGACTATGCGGCGAAGAGAAAGAGAGCAGCATACACATTTTTGTTGCTGCCCGATGCTACCGGTGTACAGGTATCAAACCTGGGGCCGCATGATAAGGGATGCAAGTGATCTAAATGAGACAGGGCCAACAGAAATCCTGCGGTTTGCCAAAACCAGCGGACTGGAATTCTGATGCCCTGAAGACACAGCGGTAGTCACAGATGATCAAAAGATCTAGTTGACATAGGTGCCTACACCGATGGCCCAACCGCAAGATTGTAATGTAATGTATTGGGATTATTACTTAAGCCAATTAATTGACAAATTGACTAAAAAAAACATGAAAAAAGACAACAATGCCAAAAAATGCAAAAACAAGCGTGAGAGAAAATATAATACGTTTATCAATAATAATATACTACGAAAGGAACTTCGTTCCAACCTAGTGTTCTACGACACTCACGAACTTTTTAAATACTTTTTATTTAACATGAATATGTTATGTGGAAAAAGTTCGATTGCTGATGGTAAAGTAAAAGTCCAATTGCTAGAAGGCACGCTGGAAGCTTAATACGTGGACGATTAAGAGAGTAGATTTTTGACAAAAAACTGTTGATTGGCACGGCTGAAAATTTGCTTAGGTATTGAGGAACATGAGAAAAAGCAGTGAAAACATTGTCAGAAGAGTAAGTAAAACTTGAAGGGTTGTCAGAAGCTGCCAAAATTGCGAAAAATCTTGTCAGATTTACCTACTAGAAGAACTTCTTACAATTTGCATTTATATTCTTTACTTATTGAATTAACTGGGTGCAAAGTAAAAGCAATCAGGAGAAATTCTGGTGTAAATGACACTTACCAACATTTGTCTTTGCTAATAGATTCAAGGTTTTGCTTGATTTGCTTGCTAAATTTACAACAGTATCGAAGATTTATAACTGTTCTACAGCAGTCAACTTATCAATCTTTTGAAACATTAAACAACTGTCCTTAAATTTCAAACTGTCTGAAACTACGCAGAAACAAACCTTATATTAAAACGACCAACTCGTACTTAACGAGGTTTTAATAAAATATAATGCCAAAACATTTCTGCTTGCCTGTTATAACAGCTGTTTCTTGCGAAACACATTACATAAGAATCATAAAAAGACCGGTGTTTGTGTACGTTGTTAATTTTAAATTCAAAATTTTTTGTAACGATAACTATGAGTAGAGGCAGAACCGGCATTTAAACCAAATGTGGCGTCATTATTTTTATTCTCCGTATAATTTTAATTTCATTACAACTATTCACTTTCATTTACTTTTATAATATAAACAAAATTGTTGGCTATTTCCTCCTTGGTAAAATATTTAAAAAACCATAAAAATAAACAAGGAAAACCAAACAGCGGAGGTAAAAAGAAGGGTCAGATTAGCCTGGGCAGGATTTGGATAATTAAAATATGTCTTAAAAAATAAGAAAATACAGCGGTACCTAAAAACCAGAGTACTTGACCAGTGCGTTCTTCCAATTCTTACATACGCCTGCCAAACACGGACCTTAACTAAAGCAAACATCGATAAAATAAAATAAAAACCAAAAGATGAGTACCTATATTATATTTATAAAAATTAGAATTCAAGCCAAATTGTTAGTATTAAGTATAAATTGTAACAAGACACTTTTTAGAAAAATTGTATTTTGTTTATACAGAAACATTAAAAATAAATATTACGTAATATTACAAAAAATATTCACAAAGCAATAATTGTACTTTATTTTTATTTTATTAATAATAAATAGAATAATATGTGATTTTCAGGATCGTTTTAATTAGCTTAAAGAAATAAAATATTTGATAAATTTTTTATTCATATAATGACACTAAATCGGATAGTTAAATCTTAAAATATTTCTTCATTTACAAAAATCGAGTAAGACAAAGCATTTCTAGCATTTATATTTACCGAATTATATCATGGTAAAATCATGTAAAACCTTGAGTTAAATACAAAATTAGTTTCACCACCTTGGATATGTTTCGGAAGTCTTTGTTACTGTTCTTTTTTTAATATATATGTGAACAATTTAACGCAAGGTTAAAGTTATAAATACAAAAAATTCAATAATAAATTTATGATACCAAAGTCAAAAAGAAAATTCACCTTGTAAAAAAACTGCGGACGACTTATTCACTAAACCACTAAACAAAGAGTTTGGAAACCAACATATTTGTAAAGGCGAAGGTGATAAAACGGTTTAAATCACTCGTGAACGCTCAAAGCGTAAAATTACAAAAAGAAACTACCACTAATACACAAATGTTATCACAGAAAATTGTTCCGTCACAAAAATAATTTTTAATCGATTATAGATAGTACATTTAATACTGTAAAGAACGTTATTATTCTAACTCGTTTATCACTCGAATGGTAAATTTAACGAGCACGAGTTTGTTTATATGTATGTTTATATAAAGCGCGCAACTGTATCGCGCACATTTAGCTAAACTACCGGTTCAAATTTGTTTTGAGTGTTTTTTATCGAATCTGTTTTGTTACGCAATGAAATGGCTCATTTCGCGTTATCTTTTCTTTATTTACTTGCACGCTGTGTTATTGTTCGGAATATTACGCATTCAGTAAACACGCATTCTGTACTTAATAAATGCGCCATTTTTTAATTCTTGTGCTTAATTAAAATAAAAAAAAACATAAAATTTAATTAAAATTATATAGTCCGGTCAATCTAGACAATCAAAGATACATAACTTCCCAACAAGCTGAAAGTTGGTAAAATTGTTTAAAACATAATTATAAATAAATATTTTAAATTCCTCATCATTCCCGTGTATGGAAAAAAATTTACTCAAGGTCTAAGGTCAAAAAAATGAGTTTTTCGCGATTTTCAGCAAAACGGTAAGTTTTATCATAAAATTACCTACAATCTACAAAAATTGTAGATCATAAATTATCTATAAAATATGTATCAATACTTTTTTTCCTAAGAGCCACCGTTTTTGAGATATAACGATTCAAAAAGTTGTAATCGTCATAATATGCATTAAGTATGCCACGAATATACATTTTTGGAGCTGTAATATGTTTTTAATAATAAATCGTCGTTTTTCCCGTCACAGAAATAAATAGTTTACTATACACGCAGGAAAAATATTAGATTTTAGCTCTCGGTTTTATGTCTCTCTCCGCTTCGCGTCGGGAGCAACACAACTTCGAGCTAAAATCCAATACTTTTTTCACTTGTATAATAAATAACTATTTTCTACAACTGCTTAGCAAAGTAGCATTTGACGCTTTCAAATTTCAACGCAAAGTTGACGTTTTCCGACAAACGTCATTTTGTGACAGCTTTGCCGCTCTAGCGCGGGAATACTTCAAAAACGCTTGCATCTCTTACTCACTCTTTTATCATGGAAAATAATAATAGTGAATTATCGAACACACCTCCAGATGTAGCAAAAAGTGCAAAGTAACTTTGAATCTCCTACCAGAGAAATCGAGAGCAAAATATGAATTTCAATACAATAGATTCATAACCTGGTGTGTTAATCGAAGAAGGTCAATAAATATTCAGAAAATGTGTTACTGGCTTATTTTGAAGAAAAATCTAAGACTTCGAAGTCATCAACTCTTTGGTCCATATATTCGATGATACGAACATGCTTGAATGTTAAAAATAACATCGAAATCAATAAGTATCCTAAACTCATCGCATTTCTCAAAAAACAATCCGTTGGATACAAAGCGAAAAAATCCAAAACATTTAACACTGACACAAATTTCTACGAGTAGCTACCGATGAAGAATATCTATTGAAAAAGGTAAATTTCAATTATACCTTACACCCTGTAGTTTGATAAGCAGTTAGAATAGTTTCTTAGTTGAATAATACCACGAAACTCTTGATTACTTGAGCAGTCATATTAGCCTAGTGATCTGAAGCGCAGGCATTTCAAACTGTTCGCTTGGGTTTAATTCCGGCCGGGGCCACTTTTTTCAATTTACGAGTTATTTTCACTTCTATTTCGTTGGAAATATGAATTATGGGATTGATAGCAATTTGGATTAACTGTTAGTTTTTTTATAGGTAATTCTAATCATGGGTATTGCTGGTGCCTTTAGACGAGATGAATTGGTGAAAATGGAGATCGGTGACATAGAATATTTTAATAATCCGAATTCCAGGTTCAAAAAAGAGAATTAGCCGTGTTTTTACGATTGTTAGTCATAATGAAAATTCAATTGATTATCTATTAATTTGTAAAAATTACATTGCAATCAGACAACTTTGTCAAAATAACAATAATACTCCCCAACGCCTATTGTTACGTTATCAAAAAGGTAGATGTACGAAACAAGTTGTGAGTATGAAAACAATCGGGAAAATTACCAGTGAAATTGCTAAATATTTAAATTACCTGAGCATACTTTATATACAGGACACTGTTTTCGACGAACATCTACTACTTTATTGGTGAATGGTGGAGGAGATCTAATACAACTAAAGAAACATGGTGGATGGAAAATTAGCAATGTCGCAGAAGGTTATATAGACGAATCAATCAAAAATAAGATTGAAACCACCAAAAAAATATTTTCAAAACCGCATGTATCCACATCTCGTTCTATAGATTTCCAATCTTCGGAAGAAGTTATGTTGGAGAAATATCCTGATGGACCATCAGGTTCGGGAAAAATTATCAAAGATTGTCATAATTGCACATTCAATTTCAATATAGTGAATGATAAACTGAAGTAATTATTTTCAAGAATATTATAAAATGTTATAATAAAAACACCGGTGGTTAGTCCTTTGCGAATGCACGGAAATAACAAAATTTCAAGTTTCTATCTTTACTTAAATTTTAGAAAAAAAATTTAAACTTAATTTTACTCACCACCTTTTAGAGATGACATCTCGGAAGGGGCTGAGGAAATTTTGTTATAGGAAAGATTCATCAAAATTTTATACGGGCAATTACCTCCTAAATTTTTTCGCATGAATTTAGAAACACTCTGTATGTAATACTCCTATATGGCAGTCGGGATAGGAAAAAATGTTCCAACATAACGGTGCCGACTTTATTTATTCCGAGGCAAATCTTGGGTGCTGAGCTTGCAACTGCCAATTTTTGCATGCGCAAGAACAGAGTTAGTCGCTCGGAAGTAAGAGAGCACGAGACACAATTTGTCTCACATTGTCGGAACAATTTCCGCTTAGATATAGGGTTTGTCCATACAGGAGTATTATATATACGGGGTGTTAGTAAATAAGTGCGATAAACTTCAGCGTGTGATTCTGCATAAAAAATTAATGACAGTTTGCTATATAAACGAATGTCCACAAATACGTTTTAGAGATACAGGGTGTTTTTCTTAAAAACTGACGATTTAATTATAGCTCTGAAACCGGTCGAGATATGCAAATAAAATTTGGTGGGTTTTAAGAGGTAGTTATTGCGCATTTTTTAACATGCAATTAAGGGGTAACATCACTGTAAAAATTTCAAAAAATCAATTTATTTTGTTTTTTGCTAAGATGGTAGAGAATTATGTTAAAAATGATGTCCTCAAATGATTTTTCGAAAAAAAAAATTGGTACTCTTGACCTGGCCATTCTTTGTACGTGTCCAAACCATCTAAGCATTCCTTTTTCTATCTTTGTAACCACATCTTCTATATATAAAGCTATGCAGTGCTTTATGAATAGCCAGAAAGTGTCAAAAAAGGCACGTCTGGCTGTGCAAGGTGTGTTGGTTCCTACACTTATATGGTAGTGAATGTTGGGTTTGGCAGAAGCATGAAAATAGGATTAATGCTGCGGAGATGAGTAGTCTGAGAAGTATAGCCGGAGTGACTCGGTTGGATAAAGTTAAGAATAGTGAGATAAGAAAACGCTGTGGTGTAAAAGAAGATGTGGTCACAAAGATAGATAAAGAAATGCTTAGATGGTTTGGACACGTATAAAGGATGGATGAAGGAAGATTGACGAAACAAATATATAAGGCGAGTGTGAATGGACAAATCGGTAGAGGTCGACCTCGGAGAACATATCTCGATCAGATCAACATTGTTTTGAAGAAAGGCCAGGTCAAGAGTACCAACAACTGACGAGCATGTATGAGAGCACTGATGAAAGTAGAGGAAGCAAAAGATGTGTGTACGAACCGTAGCAAGTGAAAGGAAGTAGTCCCTGCCTACCCCTAAGAGAAAAAGGCGTGACTTTAGGTATGTATGTATGCAGTGCCCCATTTATTTGTTTTCCTTCATTTGTTTATAAAGCAAACTGTCATTATTTTTTCATGCAGAATTACCCCCTGAAGTTTGTCGCACTTATTTACTAACTAACTAGTACTAACTAGTAAGCTTATTATTTATTGAAAATAAAAATTAAGAAAAAAGCATAAATATTTGGAAATAAATTTACCAAATCTTTCGTTGTGCATGGCATGCATTTATAGTACATCAGATACTCTGGATACTAGTTGCACGGTAACAATATATTTTGTTACATGGAAGGACTCGAGACTTGGGACCTTAAAAATGTTCGAAATATTAATTAAAATTACTCAGGTCAAGCATATTAATCAAAAGCAACGACACTGTCACGAATTATAAAAGCATAAGCCATAAATTTTAAAAGACCAATTTCAAAAAAAAAGTAACGAAAATTTTTAAAATCTGTATATGCAGGGTGTTGCAAAAAAGGTGGCCCCGTTGCTAGTATAGGTTAAGGATCAGCTTTGAGGTCATTAAAGCGATGTACAATTCTGTCTTGCAACTGAATTTACTTCTGTAGCATAGACTTTCAACACCCTGTATGTTGAATACGGATGCTGTTACGAAAATTGGATACTGAACCCAACTTTTTTTTTGTGGTGGGTTGGCATTAAACCGTAGTTTTTTTGCCACAGACTTTTTTATCATTATTATCTATATATTATCGTGATATTAGATTGAAATTAAATTGTGATTTTTTCTTTGATCAGAAATTCCATAATTATTATGTATATATCTTCTTTAAATGTACTCAGTAGAAAAACAATATTTGTTGGCAATTGGACACCTTGCAGGATTATTTTATTTAAAAATTCCGACCGATGTGTGTTATGAAGGTTACATGAGAATATTAAGTGGTTGATGTCTGCTTCCGAGGAGTTTGTTGCAAGGGCAGATAGGTGATATGTTAACTCCAATTTTGGCTAAGTGTGAGGGATAACCTCCTTGGTTTAATTTCATTCTTCTTATGGTAGAAGTGAGGAATGTTTTTAGGAAGTAGAGGGTGGATGGACACGTAAGGGTTTTTGGAAATAGAAACAAAATCTTTCCAAAGTTTCTCCCATCGTATTCGCACTGATTGTTTGGACTCACTAATTGTATGTTATTTATTTGTTGGAGAGAGACGGCATCTTTTGCTGCTTCATCGACTTTCTTATTTTCACCTATGCCTGAGTGGCCTTTAACCCAGATAAAAATTATTTTAATGTTGCTGGTTGGAAGAGAGAGCAGTGTTTAAATGATTTCGTTAATAATAGGGTTATAAATTGCCACTGAGGCATGATTATAAATGGCAGTCAGAACCAATTTCGAATCCGAGAGAATGACTGAGTTGTCTCTTCCACTATACTTAATCCATTTGAGAGCTTCATATATGGCATATGATTCTGCGCTTAAAATTGACGAATGATCAGGGGAGCAGAATTCAGCGAGCACTCTTTTATTTTCAACATAAAAGGCACATCCTGAACCATTTTCATTTTTGGACCCATCGCAATATATGGTATTTTGTTTATCTAATGTGCTCAATAAGGATTTGGTAATGAGATTGTTTAGTTTGGGGATGTATACGGAGAAAAGGGTTGGCTTAAACATCAAATCATCGAAATTCAATTGATATACCGGCAGAACACTATCCATTTTGTTCAATGATTCGTTTAAGGCTTCAGCTAATGGTGGACTGTTTTTTATTTTCCAATATTTGTTAGTGAGGTTCTCTATAGATAGATAATAGGACGATTTTGTCAGATATTCTAAGGTGGTTTTGAATGCTACTAACTTTTTGCATGCCAAAAATTGTCTACGAAGGATAAGTGAAGGTTCTTGGGCTTCCGCAAGAACGGCCGAGAACCCAACTTATTTTGCAATGGTTTACCTATCATAGCAACGGGGCCACTTTTTTTGAAACACCCTGTATAAACACCGGGAAACCTGGCACATAAGTGTTTTTCATGGAGGTTTTTGTGCAATTTTACTTTAACTCGCCACTAGATGGCGCTGCGGCGTATCAACTTCTATACCGTTCAACCGATCGCCATGAAAATTGATATACACAGATATTTGAATATGAAGAATATTTTCGCGCTATTTATTTTGCTACAACTGGACAACGTCTACCAAATTTTATACAATATACAGTTATACAATAGGGAACGAGGAAGCTCTTAAAACGTAATGCTAGAGGTTTAACAATCTTACAGCTTTTACAACCATTGTAGCCACTAGAAATAAAGCTTTTAAAAAGCACCTCACGTAGCTAGAATCGACGGATTGAGATAAGAACTTCTACAAAATACGACGATTACCGAAGAAAGTTACAAATAAGTATGTGCTAGCGTATTGGAGTTAAAACTTAAAGGTTAAAATGTAATGCAATTGTGTACGTTTTTTGCTGCTCTTGCATTTTTCAACAACAGTAAAAACTGCTCAGCAGAAACGACAGACGTAATTGCTAATGTAATTAAATTTATAAAAACTTGTAAATTTCAACTAAAAGTGCGGACACTACGACACTGCGACAGGAATATCGAAAAAGGTGTTTCGTAGAGTTAGCGATGAGGCTCAAGAAGCAGGGACAGATAATCAACCTTGTATTTCAACTCAGAAATCATCTAACGAAAGGCGTATATCTAGATGTTTCATTTCAGATAGATAGGGACAAAGCTTTAAACAAATCGTAGGTAAATAATTTTCCTATGATACAAAAGCAACGGCTGACATAAACCAAGACATATACGCCTGCTTCATAGACTACAATAAAGCATTTGATAAAGTACTATGGCCAAAAAGCAGCAGTACGAATAGAAGACATGACATCAGAGAAAAAAGAAATACAAAGAGGTGTTCGTCAGGGGTGTATACTATCACCAATCCTCTTTAACCTGTATTTGGAGGACATAGCAAATAGGGCACTTGATGATCAGGACATGGGTATTAAAATAAACGGCATAACAATAAATAATCTGAGGTACGCTGACGATACAGTTATTTTAGCTGGAACACACGAAGACATACAGACGCTAATTAACAGAATGGTCACAGTAAGCGAAGAATATGGACTATCGCTAAACATAAGCAAAACAAAATATATGCCGATAACAAAAACAACTCGAGACAATCGTAAGATATATGTGAGGAACCAGCCTATTGAAAGAGTAAGACAATACAAATACCTAGGCACGATTATTAATGAGAACAATGACAGCTCCCAAGAAATAGGAGTCAGAATAAAAAAGGCGAGAAGCACCTTTACAAGAACGAAGAGGCTTTTCTGCTGCAGGATTTAAACCTTGATTTAAAAATACGACTGATGAGATGCTATGTACTGTCCATACTATACTATGGGATGGAGGCCTAGACACTGAAGGTAACCGACATGAGGAGACCGGAGGCATTTGAGATGTGGATATACCGGAGAATATTGAGGATCTCATGGATAGAGAGAATAACCAACGTGGAAGTGATGAGACGTATGCATAAAGAAAGAGAAGTAATTCCGACAATTAAGAGAAGAAAACTGCTGTACATGGGACATGTCATGAGGGAAGAAAAATATCAACTGCTACAAATAATTATGCAGGAAAAAATCCAAGGCAAGAGATCTATAGGAAGAAGACGAAATTCATGGCTGAAGAACTTTACGAGATTGGTTTGGATGCAGTAATAATGAACTATTTAGAGCTGCGGTCTCAAAATTGCCAACCTTCGAAGCGGAGACGACACCTAGAGAAGAAAAACGGCTGACTTTAAAAGCAGTTTTACAAGAAGCGCGCGATGCACAAGTCGGTTTTCAAGAGGGGCCAGTCGACTTTAAGAAAAATACTTTTTAAATTGGGTTTTCAGTGGCAAAAACGCAAGTACGAGAGATTTTAAGCGAAAGTAAAATTAAAGCGTATACAATTTTTGAAAAGAATAAAACAGTAACCCATATTATCTTAAAAGTATCCATTTATAATTTGTTTATTAACTCGATTCCAATACATTTACCAATAAATAAATATTCGGTAACCGTAACCAATTCAATTTAATTCCGTTGTTGATGTGCACTTCTGTTAAAATATTGTAGTGGGGACGCCGCAAGTATTCCTTTCATTATGCTACAAACATTTGGATATGATAAATATGTAATGCATAGAGGACCTTTTAGAAAATTATACTGACATTACCTACTTTTGAAATAATAAATTTTTCAAAAGGTTTATGACAAATATATAAGACGTATCTATTATTTATTTGTGTAAATC
Source organism: Agelastica alni (assembly GCA_950111635.1). Lineage (NCBI taxonomy): Eukaryota > Metazoa > Arthropoda > Insecta > Coleoptera > Chrysomelidae > Agelastica > Agelastica alni. Next base: position 42,743,767 of record OX467712.1, on the reverse strand, counting down.
ACAAATTAATTCAAATCACATCAGTTTCAAAATAAAACATGTCTACATGATTCTGTTGCTGGGCAGTTGGGGGTCATTTCCAAAGTATTTTTTTACTGCGAATTCGAGGTAAGAATTTGGCAATCACGTCATGATTTTAAGTTATTTGAGGTTAAATGTTCAAATATGAAACATTTTCAATAACGTCCAATCCAATCTTTTTTTTAGCGAGTAGCTGAATCTCTTATCGTGTAAAGAAAATTACGAATACCACAACATATATAAGCATATATATATATATATATATATATATATATATATATATATATATATATATGTGCTATTAGAAATACTATTTACAACATGTATCAAACAAGTAAGTGATGTTACATACATTAATGTAGTCACCAGCTTTCATGTTGCATTATATCTGATTGCATTGTGGCCTACTTTATTATATTCACAAAATGAAATAAAAAAAATAGAACACAATGTGCTGACGGCAGCTGTTCGCCGGAGAACAGATAAGTGAGTTCGAATTGTTTATGGCTCTAAGATTGAAAATTCAAATTCAAAAGGCGCCACTCAATTTGGATAATTGCTATACTATATTTGGAGAATTGAGAAAACCAAATATCTACCTTCAACAAATACTTGAAATGATATAGAATTAAATTTTCTTAGATATCCGGGTTAGGCAAATAGAAGAATAAAAAAATGTCCAAAATGGACAAAGCAAAAATATGTCATGGACCAGAGTATCATATCAGTAATAATTAAATCAATTAAATAATATATATTATAATATATTACCATATATAATACATATAACAATATTAACTAATATGTCATATCAAGATACATACATTTATATACCGGGTGTTATACCTCTCAAAGTAACCAAAATGAGGTATATTGGTAAGAAATAAACCTGTGACTAAATCCGCTGTCACATAGTACTATGTGAGAACTTCACAAGAGCTCTTTAGAATATAGTTTATAAAATTATCACGGTGGTATGATATGTGATATCAATAATTAGTTATTAACAAAAATGATGGTATGATAAATACTAATAGGAATATTTAGTTATAAATAAATCTCAAAAAGTAAGAGAACACTGAAGGTGTAAAAAAACCTGGTGTTAAGGTCCAATGGTCCATATATGTAGCCTCTATCCAAGGTCCACTTGATGTAGTTGAAGACAGCAAAAACGAAGACAGGAAGAAGACAGGAAGCAGACAGCAAAACGAAGAAAAGATAAGAAGAAGGCTCAATCTTCCAGGTCAGCCAGGGGTCGATGATGCAGCTCAACGGGTCGCCAGCCTCTACCAGCTACTACTAGTCCTCATCCGGTGGTTGTCTGTCGACTCTGGCCAGGATTTAAAAGCGACTCGGTGTTGGCCCTCGTGGGAATCTTGACCAGAGTCAAGAGTTGCCACAAGAGTCGTCGTTCGATTGCCAGGAGTCTGATGATGAGGGCTAAGCTGTACCCTAACACCCTAACAAAAAAATAGTCTCATGAAAGGACATGTGCAAAAGAAAAAACCAAAAAAAAATGAAGTAGGTATATTTTCAACCTGATCGATATCATTGCTAGTTCAAAAGTCATAACTTACATTCTGAGAAGGGAGGTAAAACTAGAAGATAGCCAAAACAGCAAACAGGACAATGGTACTCTCCCGGTGGTCGACACAAATCCCCATATAAAGGCTCCAAAAACCACAAACGATGGGTGCGACTTGAACTCGGCCCCAACGGCACTTCGCAGATTCCCCCAAAGGGTTAATTTCCGGTTAAACACACCGAAAAAAGAATCTCAAAAACGAGTCAAGCGCACCTCATCATGGCCACACAGAAAAGAACTCACAGACCACCTCGAGGACGGATACCATCTGCCATTTCCAAAAATTGCCAAAAAAAACCGCACATCCTGTATGAAATCAGCGCCTAGTTTTGAATTCCTAGCCTCTCATTGGTCAGAACCATAAATGCTATCCCGTTTGACAGAACGAATTCCAACGAAAGTAATCAAAAAGGCCATTCTTCTTCTTTTTTTTTCTGCTACGGGCACGAACATTTACGGCTAACCGACTTCAGACCGAAGATCGATGACAGAAGTTCTATGAAAGAAGAACAATGACAACCCAAACAATGACATCGACGTCTAGAAAATAAATATAACCTATTAGACTCCATATGAATATATTATGAAAAATAGAGAAAGAAACCCAGTAAATACCCAGAGATCTCATTCAGAATCAACAAAATCCTGGGACAACCTTCAATAGCCTAGAATTCATCACACTAGAGAACACAACGGTATGTCGCCTGCTTACATGTGAATGGATGTTTTTATTGACTCTATTATCTTCAATTTCAGGCCTAGGATCAGACAGGTAGCCAGAAATCATAAGATTCCTGCAGCTTAATTACATCACTTTCAACAGCCCTTAGAATGCCAGAAGCAAGAGTATTACCTAGTGTTGGAAACCTGTGAATTAACTAGCATTCAACTATATGTGATGTTTGTTTTGAAATAGTGGTTTTAATAGATGTTTTATTCAGGAATTTGATATCAAAACTGAATGTTCTCTGTAAGTACAATGCCCAATAAATGAAAAATTTATTATATAAAAAAACAAAATTAACAGGTAGCAATTTCAAATGCTACAGCATGTAACTTTGGATACTTTGTTGGAAAAGTTAACCGAAAGGCAATTGTGTAATGGTTGTCGTATGTCTTTAAGAAATTTGCTAAAAGAAAGTGGTTTCAAATGGAAAAAAGATGATCCCAGGCACGGACTCATGGAACTTCCTTATATTTGCTTGAAAAGAATTTTTTTTTTTTTTTTTGTTCTGGTTCCCACGAAAAGGGATATCCTGTAATGTTCAGAGAACATCGTGGGAACCAAGGGAAAGAAGGTAGGAGTTGGTGTTTTTCTTAAATTTCTGGAGGTTGTATGCCTCGGGGAACACCTCCCTAGGCAATGAGTTCCAAAGCCTCGCAATTCGTTGGAGGAATGAGTCTTTGGAAAGTGATGTTCTGCAGGTCTCCAAAGTGACCACGAAGGGGTGTGAAGACTGAACTTGACGGGTTAATCTCGAAGAGACTGCCAAAGGAGGAACGATTGTTGATATTTCAGAAGAGCATCGCCCATGAAAATATCTACAAAATAGAGACAAATCGCCAACTTTTCTACGGTGTTCCAGACAAGTGAGCGAGTTTGTAAGCGAGGCATCACCGACGAGACGAATTGCCCTTTTTTGGACAGAATCCAGTAGCTTCAGGATATGTTTAGGTGCTGCACTCCAAATATGGGAACAGTACTCCAGTACAGGTCGGATCTGTGCCTTATAGATCATAAGCAGCTGACTGGAGGTGAAATAGCTCTTGGCACGAAACAAAAAACCAAGTTTTTGGGATGCACTTTTGGCAATGGACCTCACGTGATTTTCGCAGGAAAGGTTATTGCTGATAGTAATACCAAGCATCGATATGGATGACTTCAGTGGTATGGTTACTCCTGACAAAGTTATGTTAGACACAGTGAGATCGGCTTTTCTAGAGAAAAGACATGCTTGTGTTTTGTTTGCATTGAATTCTACCAAGTTATTGGATCCCCATTCGAGAATTGTTGCTAAGTCCATATTTATATTGTTAACATTTCTTCCTCTTTCATTTCTGGTTTCACGGGCTGATATAGGGGCCCTGGAAGAGAATGCGTTATGGAGGGTACTATCATCGGCAAAGCTGTGTACGGGACATGAAGTTGCTTTCAATAGGTCGTTGATGTGAAGTAAAAATAGTGTTGATGCTAGAATGGATCCTTGAATTATTAAGAAAATATAAGGAAGAAAAAGAAGCAACATTGCATCAATGTGTTGGAATATGTTAGAACATAGATAGTTAAAAGTGAATTATTTTATTGCTTATTGGTCATAGAAAAATAGTATATACAACGATCGTGTAATGGCTATTAATACATGATCGTTGCATAATATACTATTTTACCCGAGAATTCAGTTATAAGTACAACTTTTTTCTTTCTGTTTATGCTTTTAATTTTTGTACGTTACTTTCCCTTCTGTATTTTACAAGATTTACACGAAACCGAACAAACCGGAGAATATTATGACCCAGAAATATAAAACATCACCAACGTAGGAAAGTCACACAAATGAAATTAATTAAAAAGTGAAACGTTACGCACCTACGAACCTTATTTTTTAAAAAACACAAAGCGAATTATACCGTTAATTTTATAAACAAGTATTACGTTAGATTCTATTTTTTTAATGGAACAAGCTTCTAAATTCAGTTTTTCCAGAGAACTATGACCTGCAACTTTTCAAAAAGCGGGTCCACAATCATCTCCTTTCTATAATCCCTCACCCTTCTAATAATCGCAGTGCGGGCCGCCCGCGGCACTCGCAATAGGTCTACCCTTTTTGCGACTATTTTCAGTAGTAAAAAAATGGATGATTTACTATAGCAAAAGTACCTATTCGTTTGTAAGCGTTAAATATTTGCTGAAATTCGTTCCGACTTATATATCTTTACGATGCCTTTCAAGGGTTTTTGGTAATAACCGTCTATTTATCATATTCAGATATTTAGTAATCATTCAAACTAATGGTGAGAAAAAGATAACGTCTAGCATCTAATACGCAATCAATGTTTACAAAAAGGCTGGGAAATAGATCGTTGTCGCAGGGAAAAATTAACAGTTATTTGTAGACATTCTAAGCAGTTATATTTAAACATTCAATCAGATGTATTTAGACATTCAATCAATTATATTTAGACATTCAAGTTTTCACTATTAAACGTATCAGTAACGTAACTTTGATTTTTTTTTTATTAAAAAGATATTAACTTACATAAAAGGTATTCTTTTAAGTTACTTACAAAACGCAACAAGATTTTTAGTGTTATTTAAAGTGAAATCTTAATGTACATCGAAGTTAGTTTATACAGTCCACAATCAGTTTATCAAATCGAAAAGAGAAAATACCAATAGAAATCTACCCATGCACGGACCTAACAAATATTTCAACCCATTTAAAAGATCATAGGTAATTCCTAATTACTTCTTTCTAGGAAAAAAAAATAAACACCCCAATATCGTTAAACTCTGATAGAAATGGTTAGAAGAGAATTTACCTACCGAGAAAAGGGTATATATAGGTTTTATTTAATCAGCTACCTGCTGGGACCGAATTTACCAACACCCAGAATAACAAACCGACAAGCGTCAAAAGTCTGTTTAGAGTTTTTTGAGTACGTGTGACAAAAAATATGGTGTACAAAGTCCGCCTATTGCAAAAATACCGGATCTTTTGATCTCCTCCTTAACAACAAACAATAGATAAAATATTATCCCATCAAAAACATAAATGTGAAATAAAACCAAGTTCAATATTATGATATATGCCTAGGTTGTTGACTTTAACGACAAAAGAAGTAAGATCTAAATGGGTGCCAAGTTCAATGGTCAGTCCTGAAATTTATTTATAACAACATAAAATATTTTATAACAACTTAAAATATTATTTCTTCTAATAATTTAGGATAATACATTGAAGCCTAAGGTCTGACTTGGCTAGTTAGAATAAACGATTATATTGTAGCCTTCGCAAGCTCTAAAGCTGTGAGTTCTTATTTTATTCTTCCGAAAATTTGGCTTGCTGGTAGAAACTAGCCATCAAACATAGGGCTCCATGACTGTTTTAGTAGGTACTTAATAATATTTCGTATATTCCAACTAGCCAAGTCAGACCTTAGGCTTCAATATATTATCCTAAGTTATTAGAAGAAATGATATTTTAAGCTGTTATGAAATATTTTATGTTGTTATAAATAAATTTCAGGACTGACCATTGAACTTGGCACCCATTTAGATTTTACTTCTTTTGTCGTTGAAGTCAACAACCAAGGCATATATCATAATATTATCATTATCATTATTACCAAATAATTTTTGTTATCCTACTGAGTGTTTCCTACGTTTACGGGGTATAATTATCTTTTTTGTGTTAATTTCTATATTTTCTTGTATAATTAATACTAAATCCCAGTTAATAACGTAATAAATACGAAAGTTCGACTATACTCTTAGTTATAAGTACTAAAGCTGATATGTTTGGATTAAAAAAAAATTAAGAGTGTTATTTCACTCGTTATATATTCACGTAAAGACCTTAAAATCCACATAAAGACCGACTGTCATCAATTTTGATTGCTGATTCTTACATTACAGGCACTATAAGTAAGTGTTCCTAATAGAATCAATTAATTAAAAAATTATAATAAAATGATAAAAATTTACTAGTTTCTAATTTATTCCTTTGTATTTACCCAACTACCTATTTGGATGCCAAACTTGAACTTTTTAGGTCATCTGAAACTGGGTTAGAGTTTTGATCTATAGGTCAGTTAGTGATAAAAATGACGATTTTTGGATGTTAATATCTAAATAACTGTTTGAGGTGTGTTTATGAAATTTGGAGCACATATGTATCTCGCAAGTTTCAATATATGAGCCGAATTCGACATGTTTATTTATGTGAAATAGTTTTTGAGTTATGAGGGGGTCAAATTAAAAGTGGCTCTAAATGGTTCGTGTAATATTACACACGGTACTGCTCGCCATTCTGTTGGCTTGAACTTGGCTTGACACGCTACCGCGGTACTCAGAACACCAATACTGGAGTCTTACATCTTTGTTGGCGACCAGGATTTGTCCCTCTTACACATCAACGACATTTTTGCATGTTGGGAATATTTGTATGAAAAATATGATGACAATATTTCATACAAAGAGATAGGTTTAGAAAACAAAAATAGGAATTGGAGAATTTTAAACTTTTGTCAGTATTGAGAGAATAGCATTGAAGACGGTATAACAGTGAAAAATTATTGTTAGTAATAATCAAGCATTGTTTATAACAATTGAATATTGTTACTAAGAAATGGTTATTGATCATAATAATTAAAAAAAAAATTCAATTATTATAAACAATTGAAAATAGCTCCCGCTTATGAAATGACAAGAAAAAGTTTGAAAGAATATGGTTGATATAAACATAATATTGTTAATGACAATTATAATTTGTTATAAACAATTTGAAATCGTTTTTATAATTTTAATAATAATAATTATAACAACAAAACATTTTTCATTCTTTCCGCTGGAAAGTTAGTCATGTGGACCTCTCGGGTCGCACCCAGACTACAGATATTTCTTAAACTTATATTTAAAATAAAAATACTCATTGTAGATTAGACTGTCAAATAGCCAAGTTCGTACTCACTTGTTGCTGTATTTTAAAATGATGTCTGTGTAATAAGCACCTGCAGCATATTGTGCGAAGGTGGTTTGTACTGGAAGAAGTGACCTGCCTACAAATTTTAAAACCTTATGGGAGTTCCTCAAAAATTTCGTACACACAATATTTTGCAGTAGGTTTTTCAAATGTTTTCTACTTGAGAGTTTATAAAACGGTACTGATTAACGAGCAGTTTGAATAAATTTCCAAATTACAAATGAAAATGATAAAATTGTTGTACCTGTTTGGGAAAAATCCAAATTATCGTGAAATATGTACACGTTCTACTAATTGAATGCATTTTTTTACAGAACAGGAATTTTTATTTTCGACAAGCCCATTGTTTAAGATTTTTGTGTAAATCCCATACCACAATAGACTGTGTTTAATAAGAAGGAAGAATAGTTTTCACAGTAAGACAAAAATTTTAAAGCCCAAGCATGCAAAATTCAGTGAGAAAATTTCCTCTAAGAAATAAAACAAAACAATGGGTTTATATCATTCTTTTTTGATAACAGAACATGAAAGCACATTTTGTTATCAATTTTTGATATTTCGTACATGCATTAAAAAATAAAAAGTCAATAAATCTAAAATTTTGCAAATGACAGTTCCCTACATTTCTCTCGTATCAGTAATCGGCCAAGTCACAAATGACAGGAGGATTGTCTCCGCACCAGAACCTCCTGAAAGACAATTTTTTTACCCCCAACTCTTTAAAAGCTAATGCCCACATCCATTTAGACGCCGAATAACGACAATTAAGCATAAGCAAAAGATAAATTATTGGTATTTAAATAAAAAATAATACATACATGTTGATCCTCTCGAATTGTAAACGGTTACTTCAAAAAATCTTATAATTGTGGAATTATTTCTTACGACTGACAAAATTTATTCCGTTAAAATATCCAAAAATAACATAATTTTGCCGGTAAAATTTTCGAGATTGGTAGCGAAATTTTTTTGTTAAATAATCTATCGTCGTCAAGCAATTAAATTCAATAAATTACGTCACTTGAAAACAAGAATAAATAATGGCACGCTAAATTTTTATCGATCTTATTTTAAACGAATGATAATCTTCTCCATCCGAATTTCGGCCAATACAAACAAAGATTCGTCAATCAAGTGGTGTGTACGATATCGATAAATATTTGCTATATATTGCTAAGAATGCAGCGGTTGTTAAAAGTTTTTTTAAAAAATTTTGAGGTGACATGACAATCTTTTAATAGTCCAGTCAGTAGCGGTATTTGGTCCGAATTCTTTCAAACAGCACCGATTTTGATTAAAATTTGTAAACGAGCTCATTTTACCCTCCAAATTAGAAGTTATATTGTGCCGAGACGTGCTTTTTCCTTGGGGGTGAATGCCACCACTTCTCGAGAGTGGAAATTTTAAGTTTAAAAATAACCCAATAGGTCGATTCAGGGATCAATTTTAAGCATAAAATGTCATATGACGTTTTTTTGGTGAGTTAATAGTTTTTGAGTTATTCATGATTTAAAGATGTTAATTTTCGACCTAAAAAATGCATGTTTTTTAACTACTTTTCACAAATACCACGAAAAAATTACGTTTTATAAATAAAACATTCCAAGCAAAAATAAAGGTTATAAATTGACAGTTTTTTTCAATTTTCTGTAGCTGTAATACGAACCGAGTTATGTCTCGTTAAAGATGACTCTTGGTTCGACGGCAACTGAATCGCACATTTCAACGTTGAATAACGGGAAAACGAACAAACCGAGAAAAACTTAATAGACAATTTTTAAAGTACTCAAAAAGAACTTTAAAATGAATTTTTGTTCAAGTAAATGGCTTAAAAAGTAACGGAGTTATGATGAAAATAATGTGGAAACATCGGTTTTCAGACAAAAAAATCGACAATACAACCAAAGGCTTTGCCATCAGAATTAAAATTAAATCGTATGCATGTGCAGTTTACTTCATTTAGGTACTAACAATATGTTTAAGAAGTTTGAGCGATTTGAGATGTATATATTTCGAATAAAGTTTGATTTACATAGAAAATTATTTTAAAAATGGATAATTTTTTTTACAATAATTCAAAAACTAAAATATATTTGTAAAAAATGCAGGAGTACAAAAATAAAGCTTTTTTTACTAAATATTATGCTTTTTTTGTTTTCTGCCCGATAAAAATTAACTGAGATATGGCTGTTTTAAGTTTGCATTTCAGTGCAAAGACCGCCCTCCCCAAGCCGATTAAACTAAAAAATGTCAAAAACAAAAAGTACCGGAGCTTATATTTCTTGAAATTACCTGCAATTCCATTTTCTGTTCGTCCCAATATCTTCAAAAATAAGGAAGTTATCGTTAAAAAACCAAACGCGTATTTCCTGTGAAATTTTCGGAGCGCGTAAAATACTCCGAAATAGTAATCTAGACAATTTTGGAGCATTTATAAAAAATATACAATGCCTGTAGGCAAGTATATTACGACACACACAGGGTTGAAACATTCCAATAATTCATAAATTATATTACAAGGACTGGCAAAATTTTAATTCATTATAGATTCATCATTGCAACATTTTCTTGGTAATGGTTGAAACATTCGAATAATACATAAATTATATTACAGAGGATAGCAGGATTTTAATTCATTATAAATGCACCAAGAAAACATTTAAAGCCGTTGAAAACGGATTTTTACTTAAATTACTCCATAAGGGAGTGGTTTTGGAGGGTTAAATAATTGTAAAAGATTATAAATTATACTTTAAAACATGAAAGAATGTTTATTCTACATGATTTTGATTGATGTAACACTTAAATCAATGATTTTTAATACAAGTGGTAGTTTTCACCCCTAAAAAACAAAAAGCACACCTCGGCACAATAAAACTTTTGATTAAGAGGAAAAAATAAGCTTGTTTACAAATTTTCATCAAAATCGGTGCTGTTTGAAAGAATTCGGAGGTAATACCCCATTTTTACCGCTACTGAATGGACTATACAGATATGCAACACGCTTAACAATTAAACACCCTTACCCGTGATGAATAAACATAATATTCTAAATAAAAAGCTGATAAAATATAACTTAAAATTATATTCGTCAAAAAATATATTCGCTCAAAAACTTGTTTTATTAATCTCAAATAGAATTTTTTATATATATACACTAGGGTGGGTCAAAAAAATCCATTATTTTTTTTTTACAAGTGACACGGAAAAATGGGTCGCTAGACACATTAAAAAAATTCTCACCAAGCATAAGCTCTTAATTTTAATAGGAAGATCCTCCGCATCGCAGTTTTGTATTTTTTTCTCAGCCCAATAGAAAAAAATTCATGCCTCATCATTTATGGATTAAACAGAAAAATGTTCCGAAAGAATTTTTTAGGAAATTCAATGCTCTACAAAAAAGGTATCTTATATTTTTTCCGTAAACCTCACCATTTGAAAGATATTAAGGATTTAATTTTGATTATTTTAAGACAAAGTTCATTTTTGTTTATGAATTTTATAAAACTCGACAATAAATGACTTGTACAAAATGCGCAATACAAATTTTTGTTGGAAATTAACTGCTCTATAAAAATGGTTTCTTATGTTTTGGCGATGAAATTAACCGTTCAAAAGATATTCATCATCAAACTTTCATGTGTACGGATTTTAAAAGTTTTTGATGAGATATTCGAAAAATTTCAATTTAATTTATAAATTTCATATGAATTTCATTTCTTGTCATTAATAAGAGTATTATTTGAGTTTCATTTTCAAAATTATCAAAATTTTTCTTCAATTATTCTAAACATTTTATTTTTAATCATTAGAAATCACGATCCTAGGGAAAATTTCTCCTCTGGAGAATTTTTGTTAACTAGCGCCACCTACTTTTTCCTTTATCGTTATGTTGTCGTTGGTTGTATACATTTATTTCTACAGCATTTTTAGTGTTTCCAAAATTTATGATCTCGTATATGTGATCGAACGATTAATTATTTACAAATATTGCGGTTACTACGTGAATTAACTTGATATTTATCGAAAATATGGATAAGGAAATTCATTTGATCGGAAAACCTGTGCAAAAATTTGTATTGCGCATTTTGTAATAGTAATTTTCCTAACAAGTGCGGAAAGTGATGCTTTCCCGCACGCGACTGCCGTTAACCCGAACGACGCGGAGCGGAGTTCGGGTAAGCAGTCGAGTGCGGGAAAGACACTTTCCGCATGAGTTAGGAACAATACTTTTTCTACAAGCGTAGGAACCAAATTCATTTTTTCAATTATTTATTCATGCAAATGGAAACAACTAACAAGAGTAACATTTTCTATCCACTAATTATTCGTAATATTTATTGTAAATGTACAATTTGATGCATTATGTAAATTTATAGCGGAAGCCAGCATATTTTTTGAAGATGGCTGATATCCTGAAGAAGAAGGTAACTCGGGCAATACATTATCGAAAGAAATCGAATGTGCAGGCACAGGCATCAAATCGTCGCCGATCGATATAGACGTGGATGGTTCTAAAATGCAACCGGAAGACGATGTAGTGTTCAAATTGAGAATTTTGTTGGACATTTCTTATTTTCGATTGGTGGAGTCTTCTAAATACCCCTCTGCAACTGAAGTCGATTTCCATCCTCCTAGGCGTTTGATATTAGTTATACCCATACCACAGTCAGCAAGTAAAGTGGCTGAGGAATGCCTGAAGCTGTGACCAGTGTAAAGCTCTGGATTTTGAAGGCGCAGATATACTGCTATTTCGGAGGGTATCTTTCCTATGGTATTGATTCCTACACATTGCACAGTACATTTTCCACTTTTGTAATACAAGAATAAACGACGGTGAGGAGTCTCTTTTGGACGTAAATGTACATACTTTCTGTATACGTTCAAAAAATAACCATCATTTGCTTCTTCAGATATCACGAAGGATCTAGAGGAATGATTTTTGGAATCCTTGATATTAACAATTATCAGGTTTTCTTTGTCGTCTATGTCGTCAATGGTGAGTTTTGTCAGCTCTTCTCGTCTGCAAGAACCAGCTAATCCAATAATTGCTACTAACTTAATCATGAGGTATATGTCATCGGGTGCTTCAGTCATAAATTTTGAAACGTCTTCTTGAGTAAAGATTTTGGCCTTTTTAGGTCGAAAACCGACATTCTGTCTTTTAATGAATGCAGTTGTTTTGTAAAATTTGCTAATATCCAAATTTTGCTTTACTTTGAATACACTCTTCAACATTGAATATCTTGCCCATAAAGTGTTCGGCTTCCATGTTTTAGACATTTCTAGAAAATAAGCCAAGAATACTTCTTCTTTATTTGGTGTTTTCACTTTTTTATTGTTGCACCATTCAATAAAACTCGTGTATTGCTTCTCATACCTTTGTTTAGATTTCCTTGGCAATAACTCTAAGTTCGCATCTGTAGCTGCTTACACGATTTCTTGTGGAAGTTCTTCATCAGATGAATAATCCATTGTGGCCATTTCACTGAATCGAAAATTTTATATAAGTAACGCTTTGTCTGTCACTCTGACAATTACAAACAAATTTGTGTATTGATCGGCATGACAACATCAATTGTTACCTACTCGTTATCAGATCAATCAAAGCCTATATATAGGGTGATTTTCATAACAATACATTTTTATTTATCAATATTTGTTCATTTTTTCAATAAATAGTGCAAAATGATGGATGATTTTGAACAAACTCACTTAGTATTGCAACAAAAAAGCTTGAACTTTCATATTTTGTCACCCACCACTTATATTTTACGAGGATATCATATAAATGTTTTTCCCGCACTAGTGTGGGAAAAAATTTCCCGCACTAGTGTGGGAAAACTTTTCCCGCACAACTGTGGGAAAATGACACTTTCCAAACTGAATTGCGTGCGGGTAGAGGGTGAATCACGCACGCTTGTAGAAAAAAGTCATTTATTGTCGAGTTTTATAAAATTTATAAACAAAAATAAAATTTGTCTTAAAATAATCAAAATTAAATCCTTAATATCTTTCAAATGGTGAGGTTAACGGAAAAAATATAAGATACCTTTTTTGTAGAGCATTAAATTTCCTAAAAAATTCTCTCGGAAAATTTTTCTGTTTAATCGATAAATGATGAGGTATGAATTTTTTTCTATTGGACTGAGAAAAAAATACAAAACTGCGATGCGGAGGATCTTCCTATTAAAATTAATAGCTCATGCTTGGTGAGAATTTTTTTTAAGGTGTCTAGCAACCCATTTTTCCGTGTCACTTGTAAAAAAAAAATAATCGATTTTTTTGACCCACCCTAATATACACTATTTTAACTTCTATTTTTGTGGTCATTTTGATAGTTTTTTGGTTTAAAAATATAATAATAAAAATAATAAAATTTAAATCGTTTTCCTAATAAAGGTTGTATCAAATTCACGCAAGTAATTTGATATGAAAAATAAGCTTTTTGGTTAATTTTTTATTGATTCATAAAATTACAGCGGTTATGTAAGGTATAGCATATCGGGTAAATGGCCTCCACGAATTTGTTACAAACACTCATTTGAATGAAAGTTGCGAGCTGATTATACTTGTAGAAATAAAAGAGGAGTAGTTTTTGTACGAAGTGTATAGGCAAAGCGCTTTCTACTTATTAATCAGTCATCATCAGTGCTTCCTGAAAGTAATACTCCTTGAAGTTAAAAGAGTAATGTATTTAAAATTTAGGTTACAAAATTTGGAAAACTTTATTATTTGAGCATTTAAAAGTCAGGTAACGGGAAGTATACAAATTAGTAAAGACATATTAAGTGTGAAATGTAATATAAAATAACGAAAACCATGTTAGAGATATTCGGGGGTTGTTTTCCTGATAAATCCAGGGTGGAATTTTCAGCAAACATGTTGGCAAATATTTTCGCTTTTTCCTCTGCGTTGGTGGCTAAAGTAGCATCGTCCTTTGTTACAAAAGGAAATGAGTTGACGAGAAATTTCTCGAGACTCATTAGGGACATTTAATGAGTCTGGATCGTATTTTAGCACTGCAAGCCTCTTTTGAGGTTCCAATTATCTCTTTACATGTTTTTCTGGGCACAACATATTCTGCTCTAGTTTTAGGGCCCGGATTATTGCGCCGACGATGGCATGCTGCCTGTTTTGAGGCGATAGTTCTTGAGCAATTTCTGCTAAACCAGGCTTTATCGGATAATACTTTTCTGGTCATGTTTGGTATGTAGGTTTGCATTCCCAGCATAATAATATCATACATTGACTCGGCACATTGTAATGGATCTCCAGAAGAGAGATACACTTTAACCCAGGGAAAGACTAAGCCATATGAGACGAGGTGGAAATTGTATTACTCAGTGGTATTAAGAAAGAGAGAAAGAAACGCTGTAGAGCTTCTCGGAATGCCCCATTCTTGACCAAGGTACCAAATACCAGAAAAACTCCCAAGAATTGTTTTGCTGTTTTATGCTGAACGACCTGTTGAAGGACGACCAGAATGTATAAGATTACTAATTAATGCTCCTCATCCATTAATCCTCATTGATAGTTTATGAAGAAAAATCACTATTCACTATTTTTCAAATATTGCTTAAGGTCTTTTGTGTAACGCTCCATTTTTAATAAACCTGAACTATTAGATGTCAAACTGTCTTATTTTTTGGTGGAAAAACTTTACCACACAAATGGCGCAAAATTCAAATAATTAATTTTTGAGACACTCTTTACAATTTCGTCCCACTCAGTTCGAATAGAGTTTAAAGTCCTGATTTTAGTGGTTCATATAACTCGTGAACTCAATATATTTAACTTGTTTTTTATCATAATTAAAGTGCTCGTAAATTCTAATTATATTTTTACATAGATAATAAGTTACGGTATTTAAAAAATATATTTATCAAATATTTGTTGATAAACAAAAAATAACAAGAACCAAGTACCGTTTTTAATTTAGCTTTTTTTTAAATTAACGTTATTAAAATATATTTTTTATTAGGAAAAAGACTAGATGAAATTCCGACAATTGTCCTGAGGACCTGTGCACAAGAGCTCACCCCAGTTCTCTGTAAACTCTTTAAGCTATCATACAGCAAGGGAGTATTTCCGTCTATGTAAAAAACCGCTAGATCCAACCCATTTAGAAAAAAAGAAAAAACCCTGTTCCTGCTAACTATCGCCCTATTGCTCTCAGTCATATCCAAATTTATGGAAAAAACGATCAACTTAGAACTCATTAAATATCTGGAGAAATTTGAGATAATTTATGACAGACAATATGGATTTCGACAACTTTGGTCTACTGGAGATTTGCTGGCTTATATTACTCAGCTCTGGACAAACACTATTGAGAAGTTTGATGAATCCCGTGCAATAGCTTTTGATATATCTAAAGCCTTCGATCGTGTTTGGCACCAGGTATTGTTAAGCAAATTATCTGCCTACGGTCTCCCAACCAAATTGCGCCAATTGCTTAAGAGCCTTATGCAAGATCACTCCTTACATGTGGCGGCTTTTGTTCTGATGCGTTGAAAACCGGGTCCCCCGGGGTTAAATCCTATCCCCCCCTATTTCTTTTAAACATCAACGACCTCTTGAATACCACCACGAATCCCATTGACAGTTTCGCAGACGAAAATACACTTGTCTCAACTTTCACATCCTATCGATCACTTTCTGTGAATGATGCAAATAGACTCAGGCAGGAATAGGTTGACTTCATCAATGGAGATCTTGAAGCAATCGTCGAGTAGGGAACCAACAATCTTTTTAAGTTTAACGCCCAGAAAACCCAATGCGACACGTTTTCCAAGAAAGTGAATTCCTCAAATCATTCCATCACAGTGTCCGGAAATACCCTTAAATCAAGTCCCTCCATCTCGATTTTGGGAGTCACGGTGTCTAATAATATGTCCCGGCATGACCATGTTACTAACATCGCAAAGTAAGCAAGCCAGAGGCTGGGTTTTCTGTAGAAAGCTAGAAAGTTTTTCACTCCTAATCAACTATTGACGCTGTACAAGGCTCAAATCCGACCTCTGCTGAAGTATTGCTCGCACATTTGGGGTTCAGCACCAAAGCATTCTCTTCTTCTTCTAGATTCCATTCAGAAAAGGGCCATTCGCTTGATAAACAGCTTAACTCTCACACCCACTAAAACATAGAAGAAGAGTTGCAGACCAGACATTACATTACATTCTTGCGGTTGGGCTATCGGTATAGGCACCTATGTCACCTAAATCTTTTGATCCTCTGTGACTACCGCTGTGTCTTCAGGGAATTGGAATTTCAGTCCACTGATTTTGGCAAACCGCAGGATTTCTGTTGGCACTAACTCATTTAGATCGCTTGGAGCCATTACCATGCGGCCCCAGGTTTGATACTTGTACACTGCTAGCATCAGGCAGCAACACAGAATGTGTATGTTGCTTTCTTCCTCTTCGCCGCATAGTCGGAAGTTTTTCTCAGCCGCCAGCTAAGTTTAAAGAGGTGCGCCCTTAGTGCGATATGGCCAGTGATCAGGCCAAGCGTGCTGCTTAGCCTATTCCGGTTTATCATCCAGAGTGCGTCTGCCCTCTTCTGGGGAGGTTTTTTTTAATAGCTGTCTTAATGTTCTGCAGCCAGTATTTGCATTTCACTTAGCGATATGTTCTTGCTCAAGAATTAGTTTCAATTCAAGTAACGCTTTGGCAATTGGCAATCCGACCAACTGGCTTCTTGGTTTCACCAGGGTCCCATTTCTTGCCAGTTAATCAGCTACCTTGTTGCCATATATCCTTGTGTACCCAGGAACCCATATAAGAGTGACCTTATTTGCAGTCCCTAACTCAGTGAGGGCCTGCATGCAGTCCCACACCACCTATGATGTTGTGGTGCAACTCACGAAGGCCCCAATGGCCGCGCTACTGTCAGTGACAATATCAATCTCACAGACATTACCAGACATTACTCTACAGATATTTCCATAGCAGATTCTTCAGAGAAATAAAACGTTAAGACGTATAACGGTATAAGACCACCACTGGCCACATTTGGCCAAAGAACTCGGCACGCTGATCAGTCTCACCCATTTACTCTCAAGATTGACACTACAAGGACCAATCTTCATTAAGAATTCTTCTTTTAGAGGGCTGCTACGGAATGGAACAAGCTTCCAAAACCAGTTTTTTCAGAGAACTATGACCTGCAACTTTTTAAAAAGCGGGTCCACAACCATCTCCTTTCTATAATCTCTTCCCCTTCTAATAGTTGCAATGCGGGCCGACCGCAGCCCACACTATATGTCTGCTCTTTTTGCGACTATTTTCAGTAAAAAAAACTGTAAATACCATAAAAACCACTTATTTTCACTCTATACTTCTGTTATGGAACATGTAACTGTAACTTCATTATAATATATTATTTGGTACACGCGCGATTTCCTACATAAATTAAATAGTAACGACGTTACGAGATATTACAATCGACGAATAATTTAATGATATTAAAAATTGTAGTATGAGATATGAAACGGAGTGTATAAAATAATAATTATACGGATACAATGCTGAAAACAAAAATAAAAGAAACCCCTTTTCGAATCCTGACCAACTTATGAAATGATTTCGAAGTGAAACGGTTAATATAAGTAATTAAACTTTTGAGTTGATTGCTGTCGTGTTTTTATCAATAAAACTTTCTATCCTTTAATAGTTTATACATGAAATAAAATCATTGTCACTGTTGTAAACAGAAATAAAAAAAAAATGGGAAATTATTTTCCATATTATGTGAATGCGTTGGTGAATCATAAGAGCGACGATAAAGCCACTACACTTCACGTCACAGAAAATTTTCTCTAAATAAAGTAAATATTTACTCAAATTAATTCAACCGGGACATTTGGATATTTTAACTGACCTATTCAATTATGTCTATGATACGGCTAGAGTCATCATTAATTCCTATCCCCAAAAAAACAACATCTAAAAAGTGCGAAGAA
Organism: Agelastica alni; assembly: GCA_950111635.1. Classification (NCBI taxonomy): domain Eukaryota; kingdom Metazoa; phylum Arthropoda; class Insecta; order Coleoptera; family Chrysomelidae; genus Agelastica; species Agelastica alni. Next base: position 42,725,493 of record OX467712.1, on the reverse strand, counting down.
TATCGATCAATCAGCCTTACGAGTCATGTTCTAAAAGTTTTTCGTAAGATCATACAAGGGCGAATAAATCCAAAACTTGAACAAGGCATTCTTCTTCTTCAGGTGCCGTCTTCGTTGCGAAGGTTGGCAATCATCAATGCTATGCGTATTCTTGAAACAGCAGATCTAAACAACTGATTTGTTGTGCATTCGTATCAGTCACGCAGATTCTTCAACCACGAGTGGCGTCTTCTTCCGACACTTCTTCTTCCTTAAATCTTTCCCTGCATTAGTTGTAACAAGCTGTACAATTCGGACTTGGTAATGGACTAGGTAAAAGAGAGGGATTCTTTAGTTTAAACGTTTTGGTCCAACGAAGCCGCGACGTAAATTGTTATGTTTTTGCCTGCTTTATTGACTTTGAAAAAGCTTTTGATCGCGTTAATCGTTAATAGAAATATTAAACGAATACCAACTAGATGATAAGACTCGTGGTAATGTACGGCTGCGAAACCTGGACTCTTACGGTGCGAAATGAGGAACTCATTCAAAGATTCGAGAGAAAAGTGCTGAAGAAAATTTTCGGACCCACCAAAAACCAGGATACGTGGAGCTACCGAATCAAAACAAATGCAGAACTAGAACAAATATACAATCAGCCAGAACTGACTAACCTCATAGGCACAAAGGTTGAGATGGACAGGGCACGTACGAAAACAGCCAGAGGATGGAATGGTCCGCTTAATATGGGACAGAGCACCAGAAGGAAGACGACCACTTGGAAGACCAAGAGTAAGGTGGCGTGATAATATAACATCGGACCTGCGGAAAATGGGCATCGGGAATAGTCTAGAAGTTATGGAAGACCGAGATAGATGGAGGCAAATTTTTGCCTCAGCCAAGGCCCATCAGGGGCTGTAGCGCTACGGAGTAAGTAAGTAAGTAACTAGATGATAAAGATTCAAGAGTTATCTCCTTGCAATCTTTACTGGAAGCAAGAATCATTCGTTCAATCCAAAAAATTTATAATTTGTCAAGGTGTTCGTCTTCCCTTGTCTCCTTTGCTCTTTAACATTTACTCAGAAAAGCTATTTCAGGAAGGTCTTGAAGAGGTAATAGATGGTATTTCTATATATGGTGTTCTGATCAACAACTTAAGGTATGCATATGATACTATTCTTACAGATACAGATGAGGGTCTCCAGAGGTTAATAGAGAAAGTAGCTGAGATGTGCGAAAAATATAATATGCGATTAAATACAAACAAAACAAAAGTAATGATAATAAGAAAACAAGCCGCTCAGAATGTACAGTTTTGCGTCAGAAATTCCATCATTAAGACAGTCGCAACCATTAACTATCTAGGAGTGCCACTAAATAACAATTGGGACCAAATAAAAGAGATAAAGATACGAATCGAGAAAGCGAGATCTTACTTCAATCGCATAAAAACTCTCATGTGTAATGTGAAACTTAATTTCAATCTAAGGACTCGTTTATTAAAATGTTACATATTTTCAATATTAATATATGCTTCCGACGTATATTAAGAATATCTCACGCATCACGTATCATCACGTAACTAATGAAGCTGTCATGCAACGTATGCAAAAAGAAAAAGAATTAATAAAGAACATTAAAGAAAGAAAACTTGCATACTTTGGACACATAATTCGTAACCAAAAATATGAAATACTGCAGCTGGTTATGGAAGGTAAAATGGATGGCAAAAGAGGTCCTGGAGGACGCCGAATATCATGGTTACATAATCTTAGGCAATGGACTGGACAAACATCAGCAGAGCTATTTCCAGCTGCCGTCAACAAGTCATGTGGGCCAGAATTATCACCAACTTCCATTGAGGATAAGGCACTAGAAGAAGAAGAAGAAGAAATATTTCTTATATTTAATTTAGTAAAACGGATTAATATGTGTACTGCGAAGACAGTTCGACAAACAAATGTGCGGAACCCAGAAAACCATAATATTCTCAAAACACATCGTTTACTCGTTAAACAAATTCCCCGGAAGTGGCCGTTTTGAGATGTAATATGGTAGTGTTCAGTTTAAGTTGTATCTTTGAAATGGCTGGCTTTTGTGAAGTAAAGTGTATTTCTTAATCCTCCTCCTATATCTATTTACCGTTCGGTGGTATCACAATCTCTATATAGAGTCAACAGCGGTTCTCCATGCCTCTTTCCCGAACCAGTTGAACTGCAGACCAACTTCCAACAGTTTCTCTTGATCCATATATCGCGTCGGTGATCTACTTCTTGGTCTTTTACCTTCCACCTTTCCTTCAACAATTAGTTTCTCTATCTTGCCTGTTCTTCTTGATATATGGCCAAGATAATGAAGGTACGCTTGATTTATCATGCGTTAAAGTTGGAGCTTAACATTTAGATTTTTCAGAACAGACGCTTTGGTCCATCCAGATATAATGATAACTCGACAATAAACCCACATCTCGAAAGCTTCGATGCGTTTCCTCTCTTGTTTTTTCAAAATCCACGTTTCACCGACGTAAGTAGCGATAGGGAAGGTCAGTGTCTAAACGAACCTTAATTTAGTGTTTTTGTGTTGATCGTGTCTTTCCATATATTTATCAGTTCGGTGGTGGCTAATAGCTTCAAGGTTATTCTACGCTGTATTTTCGGTTCACTGCTTTCGTCGTTTATAAGCAGAGAGACAGGGTAGATGAACTTGTTCACAACTTCGAAACCAGCTACAACGTTTATACGAGGAGAGTTGTTATTCGCTCTGTTGACGATTATAATTTTGACCTTATCTTTGTTTAATTCAAGGCCGTACTCGGCACTAATTCGAGCGAGCCTGTCCATAATTTCTTCAAATCCCTAATAATGTATAAAAAATATCAAAAAGCTGTTCAGATTGCTACTTTGCTGGAAAATGATGGCCGATACTGGATGAAAATTCATAATTGAACACTAAACTAATGTATAACACTACAAGATTTTCACTAACTGAGTAATACAAACCACAACACGTGTTTCGCTATACTATCGCTTAATCAGGTGGAGTATTAAATATTAAAAATTTAATACTCCACCTGATAAAGCTACAGTATAGCGGAACACGTGTTGTGGTTAGTGAAAATTTTGTAGTGTTATGCATTAGTTTAGTGTCTACTAAACAGAGTCGAAGGCATTGGTTTAGTCCTCAAAGCAGAGGTTCATTGAAACGTTAAATCTTCGTGCTTTTTCAATTAGCAGGCGTGCGTTGAGCATTTACTCTCGAGTTTCAAGATGTCGTGTATAAATCTCCACGGAATGCAAAAAATTCAAAATGAAAAGACCTGCAGGCTCGAGATAGTAAAAAAAGTGAGCTCAATTGCTCTGAAATTCAAATAACTGCAAAAACTAGTACGGTTGTGACGAAGGAACCCCAGAGGGACTACAGACTTCTTTAATTTGTTGTATGCTTTGGCGTGGAGAGAAGGCGAAGGATGCAGAGCAAAGCTACAGTTGTTTAAGGAATATTTCGATAACTCAGGCCAAATACAAACAGAATTGAATACAATCCGATTTTTGAAAAAACTACCCAGGGGAAATCCAAGCCATGTTCCTCATTTAAGTGGTTAGTAATAAATAGAAGTAACGAGTCCATAGGACGAGTGATTTTATCTAATTCGGTTTGTTTGAATGCTTTTGCCCCAAAATAAAAAAGTTTTGGGTGTTTTAAAAATGAAAATTTATCACAAATTGATGGAGAACTTCCAAACAAAATTTATTTAATAAGTACCAACAACAAGCTGTATCTTAATTTTCAGCATGTCTTTTTTTTTATGAAAATAGTCGCAAAAAGGATAGACCTATCGTGTGGGCCGCGGACGGCCCGCACTGCGACTATTAGAAGGGGAAGGGATTATAGAAAGGAAATGATTGTGGACACGCTTTTTAAAAAGTTGCAGGTCATAGTTCTCTGGAAAAAATGATTTTGGAAGATTATTTCATTCCGTAGCAGCCCTGTAAAAGAAGGATTCTTGATGAAGATTGGTCCTTGTAGTGTCAAGCTTGAGAGCAATGACTGGTCTGCAACTCTTCTTCTATGTTCTAGAGGGTAAAGGGTATCTGTGAGAGTTGAGCTGTTTATCAAGCGAATGGCTCTTTTCTGAATGGAATCTAGAAGACGAAGAGAATGCCTTGGAGCTGAACCCCAAATGTGCGAGCAATACTCCAGTACTCAAATTGTTTTTATTTTTAATACCGTAATCTTCATGAAGTATAATGTACGAGTATAAAGCTCATATAAGACCAAGCTTGGAGAGCTATTTTCACAATTCGAGCGCTTTTGCATCATTACATACTGCATTATAACATACTGAACTCAGAATAATCAACGATTCATCCAGAGGAGCTGTCTACCATACTTCATTTTCGAACTACATCAATAAAAACCTTTAGAGGCTTTGCACCTCAACACTGTGCAGCTTTAGACGTCTAGGATATCCCAACTAGAACAGTTATTTGTAAACGCAGCTTCTAAATCTCACTTTTATAAGACTTTTTAAATCCTGTTTTAACGAACCAATACTCACATTCATATAAACTTCCACGATTATTTTTTTGTACCGAGACTCCGACGATTGTTTAAACAATCAAGAAATTATATTTTATTAAGGTAACAACTGATCGCAGACAACAACAAAAAACCATTTCCAAACACCAGTGTCAAGGTTATAATATATTAATTGTTTTAATAACATTGAAAGATTGTTCTTTCTTTTTTATTTGTTTTTGTAAACAGTTATCCACGCTTTTAAAAAATAATTATCAATCGATAAGATAAGATGTACGCAGTGCAAATATTTAGCTTTTGGTTACCAGATAAACAATATATTTTGTACGACACGTGCCGAATTAATATTAGAACATTTATATTGCGAATTTGTTTTTACAATGGTCGCACCAAGGTCGCATAATTTTTAAAATTCATTCAAAGATCATTCAGTAATAATAAATATTCAGGCTATTGTTTTACCTTCGATAATCACAGTTTTATTGTTTCCTTTTACAGTTTTCAATAATGTTTAATTAAAAAATAAGAACACCGATTTAATAAAGGGTATACGAGTATGGTGTTTTGGTGTGCACATTCAGTTTCATGATTTTAATCTATGAAATATCTAATTATGCTTGCAGCATCATATTTTTTACATGAAACCAGTATCATAATGTACTGGATATCTGCTCAATTCAATCATTACCTGTGGTACTTTTTGCTAAAGCAGTATCTTGATATGCTGGATACCAGCAAGTTCAATTCTCTTATTTCGATCATTACCTGTGGAACCCTTCGCTAAAGCAGTATCTTAATAGGTATACTGGATATCTTTAACTTACACTCCCTTAATTCGATCATTACCTGCGGTACTCTTCCCTCAATTCAATCAGTACTTGTGGTATCAGTACTTGTGAATCATAATAGAAGAATTACTATCGAAGGCTCTCCCGCGAGCTAAATTAGTAGTAGGATTAAAACGTCTACAAAAACTACTTTAAGGTCACAAAGCCTAAATTTTATGCATTAATAATGTATAGGTTAAAAATTAGAGTGGTGTAGTTGTGTGTAATCAGCAGACCCGAAAGAGGCGATTGTTAATGTACAAAAAGATGCATTCAATGGAATCGTTAAGAATTATGTAATAATAAATTGAGCAGGACCTGAGTAATATCCAAAATCTACAAAATACGGTAACAATATACTTTTAGGCAAAATAGTTCTATATTCAATAACCAAAATTCAACGTCACATTTCAATTTATATATTTAGGCTTGTATGGTACAAGGAATATCCACATTAAAAATACACACATGGGGGTTACGATACAACAAACATTTGCATCCGCAATAATATATGAAAACAGCAAAGATAACAATTTTCCCAGAATCATAAAATATTGTTAGGGATTGTGGTGAACGGGATCCGCCCCTGTTTTATTATTTAGTTTGAGGCAATGGCGCGGTTTTTGGGGGTCATCAAAAGAGCGGATGATTTATTACCGCGGACGGCGAATGTTCGTTTTATCATTCTATCGGGTAAATTTCAAGAAATATTGTTTGGATTTATTATTAAGAAGATTTCGATGTCGCAGTTTTAGTTTTAAAGTTAAATTTAATAATTTAATTATAAAGTGTTATAGATTTGAAATTATTGTATGAAATTTGTGAATATCTAAGTGATTTATCAAGTATTATATAGAATGATTAGAATAAATTGTTTAGTTTTGTACTGAGTGTTTAAAATTATCGAACCCAAGAATAAATATCGTAACAATATATTGCAAATGTTTCGAATGTATAGGTACCGACAACATTGACCAGCTTTTTATTAAGCCTTTATAAATAAATAAATTATATCTTTATTGTGGTAAATAGACGGATGCGTAAGGGTATGATTGAATTAATAACGAATACATTTCACTGGAATAATTTAAAATAAAGTTTTGGCAGGAGGAAGATACGGTGTGCACCCAATGATGTCTGTTAATTGACTTAGTAGCTAAGCTACGAATACTCTGCCCTACCAGGTCTACAACTATTTTTATCTGTGTAGGGTTTTTCATTTTCTCCGGCTCGGTTGGCCCGTTACAAAGGCTGCAACGCCATATATTTTTACAAGGCCTGCCGACCGAAGGATTACTTATCCCTATCATAAACCAGCAGGCAGGACTCGATCATAAATGCGAGTGTGTCTGCTTCACAAATAAATTCTAGGGTTTTTATTGCACCTCCAATGAGGCGGTATGTCTGCCACATTTATCGTGTTTTAAGAGTATTAGGAATGTAAATAAAAAATGTGCAGTTGCTAAGAACAGGTTTAGATTGTTCAAAATTGTTCAGTCGCCAGATTGACAGTTTTTCTAACCTAGAAATTACTTCAAAGGGGCCCCTTGTGAGGCCTATATTATTTGGTAAAATAAATTATTTAGCCCCATGAAGCAAATTAAGACTGAAATAAGAGTGTCGTGCTGTGTAAGTTTAGTTTAGATCTCGATAATAACAATAGCAATAGCCTTGAATATATCTAAAGCCTTTGACCGCGTTTGGCACCAGGCATTGTTAAGTAAATTATCTGTCTACGGTCTCCCAACCAAACTGCGCCAATGGCTCTTAAGCTTCATGCAAGATCGCTCCTTACATGTGGCAGTTGACGGTATTTCTTCTGATGATTTTAAAACCAATGCCGGGGTCCCCCAGGGTTCCATTCTGTCCCCCACCTTATTTCTTTTTCACATCAACGACCTCTTGAAAACCACGACGAACCCCATTTACAGTTTCGCAGACGATAGCACACTTGTCTCAGCTTTCACATCATATCGATCACTTTCGGTGAATGATACAAATAGACTCAGGCAGGAACAGGTTGACTCCATCAATAGAGATCTTAAAGCAATCGTCGAGTGGGGAACCAACAATCTTGTTCAGTTCAACGCCCAAAAAACACAAAGTGCCACGTTTTCCAAGAAAGTGAATTCCTCAAATCATCCCATCACAATGTCCGGAAATACCCTTGAACAGAGTCCCTCTATCTCGATTTTGGGAGTCACGGTATCCAATAATATGTCTTGGCATGACCATGTTGCTAACATGGCAAAGTCGGCAAGCCAGAGGCTAGGTTTTCTGTGGAAAGCCAGAAAGTTTTTTACTCCTGATCAACTGTTGACGACGTACAAGGCTCAAATCCGACCTCTACTGGAGTATTGCTCGCACATTTGGGGTTCAGTGCCAAGGCATTCTCTTCGTCTTCTAGATTCCATTCAGAAAAGACCCATTCGCTTGATAAACAGCTCAACTCTCACAGATACCCTTCACCCTCTAGAACATAGAAGAAGAGTTGCAGACCAGTTATTGCTCTGCAGATATTTCCATGGCAGATGCTCCAGAGAAATAAGAACTCTTGTACCACCATTGGCCACATTCAGAAGAACTCGGCACGCTGATCAGTCTCACCCATTTACTTTCAAGATTGACACTACAAGGACCAATCTTTATCAAGAATCCTTCTTTTACAGGGCTGCTACGGAATGGAATAAGCTTCCAAAATCAGTTTTTCCAGACAACTATGACCTGCAACTTTTTAAAAAGCGTGTCCACGATCATTTCCTTTCTATAATCCCTTCCCCTTTTAATAGTCGCAGTGTGGGCCGTCCGCGGCCCATACAATAGGTCTACTCTTTTTGCGACTAAAAATAAAAAAATAAAAAAAAAAATTGGTATCGGGTTTTCTAGGTAAGATCGAAACGAAAGACTGTGAAAGAGAAAAGTGAGTTAAGCTTGACTCGTTAAATAGTTAAGTCGGCTGTTCAACCTTGTATATTAAGTTGTTTTTGTTTTTCTTTAAATTAATTTGTTTTAAGTAGCTGTTATTTATTAACCCATCTTACACCCGAAATCTTTTAACAGCCATATCAAGTAACTAGTAAGTGACGTATCTAACCAATTAGTACACCATTAGGTCATTAGTGACATTCTGAGCCAATCAAGAGCCAGTAATTGACTAATTAGAAACTGGAGTTCCAAGTCCAGCTTTTGTTTTTGTTTGACATCTGCCAATGTGACACGCAATTTTACGAAAGAACGTGTTTTTCACTTTACCTGTTTCTAAAATTGTAGTTTTGATTATTTTTTATTCTTCCTCACCATATCGGTTTTTATTGTCAGATAGCCTTTATAGCAAAAAAATAATGAGATGATTTTTGTTTTCTGCGACTGAACACCTTACGTATAAAAATAATTATCTAATAAACATAAAATGATGCTATTGCATATTGTAAAAAATCAACAAGAAATATTATTGTGGTAAACGAAATTACTTACGTTATATTATGAAATGTTGATGTATTTATTTAGTTACGTAATTTTTTTATCCGAAGTACATACCAAAATATTTATATTTTTAATTACTTATTAACGTATTATTTTAAATTGATAGCATGGTAAAATAATAATATATTATGACATTAATGCTAAGGCAATTATGCATTGTGTCATACGGTATTTTTAAGTATAAATGCATCGTAACTTAAGGTACATTACAATAATTTTGGTGCATTTTATGAAGTCGATAGGATCATGACAATTGCCACTTCATTTTATTAACAAACATCATTGTCGCTATGTTCGTATTAAAAATGTCGAAGGAAATTTAAAGATTAGCTGCTGAAGCCGAATTAAATTTAATTCCTGTAAAATCCAGGTATTTATTTTACAAATAATATGAAAACTATTGTTGTAAAACTCGTTTGCAACCCATCTCAAGAGCGCCTATATAGCGCCACATCTTAAATGGTAAGCGAAATAACACCGCCATGTGTTTAATATTAAGATACTTACAACCCTCGGTTAACGTAATACATATATGCCCTTTTAAAAAGCTTTTCTAGAAAAAAGGGCAATGGTTGATAGTACTCTCTCGAAAGAAGTCGTTGATATTTCACTCTCGAATGTAAATGTTAAGTTAACTTAAGAAATAAAATACTTTTAATCCCAATACAAAATACTCTACTGTGTTAAAAATTAGGTAAAGAAATCTCGTTATCTCAATCACTTGATTCCCATTAGTAGAAATAATAATTTGACTTGGACTTTTTCTGTTTTTCGTTGATACGTTTTTGTTTTTGTTAGATTAAGAAAATTAATAAAAATAAGTTGTTTCATTGGAACCATGATCCTTAATATAAAATAAGAATAGAAGATAGCAAAACCCCTCTCTCCATCACATTTATCGTGGATGGGGCAGAAGCAAACTTAAAATATCGACGAATCGGTAATATTAACGTATAGGGAGAGATGAATATTTATTGTTAGGGACCACTTCTAGTTAAATCAGTTGGAGTAATATCCTAGTTTCATCGTAAGTCAACCACTTCAGTTTGTGTTTGAAACAGTTTATCTCGAAAACAGTTCTATATCGAAAAATAATTATCTGAATAAAGTCAATCTAAAATTGGATGTAAAACTTAAAAAATGTAAAAATATATAGTGTTCTATTTGAAAAACTTGACTTTCACTCATTTTTTCATGTGAACAAAGTATCTGCATTTTCTAACTACCCTGTAGGACGCAAATCAAGAATATGGCTCTGAAGTGAGTAACCTCATGGTATCACTCCACTCCATTTCGCGATGCCCAGCGCTTTTCTGAAAGAGGCTCAAGTTCCTTCTCAAAGCCCTTCGATGTCAGAAACTTAGCTCCCACGAAACTGATAAACTTTGTGCGAATTCTCAGAATCCCGGACCTCGAATAGATTAAGGGTTAGGTTAGGTTAGGTTTTATGTGAGTGGGGCGTGGTCGCCCCTCCACCGCGACCCTTAGTAGGTCTATTGTGGCTCACCCCTAGAGGCTACAGTTCACCGTACAATCCAGCCCTTCTTACGAAGTTCATGGTTGTATAGGGTGAGATTTTTTTTAAAATCGGTAGGTTCTAGGTTAGTGTAACCAAATATGTTGAACCTTATTCTTCCCAGGCCGGGGCATGAACATAGTATATGTTCAGCAGTTTCGTCTTCCACGCAGCAGAACCGACAGTCCGTTTGTTGGTTCAGATCTATTTTTCCAGAAAACTGATAAACTTTGCACGAAGTCTCGGAATTCCGGGCCTCAAATAGATTAAGGGTTATGCACAAAAGATCTGATAGGTCGATGCGCTTGAGACGCTACATAGCCTTCACGACCCCACCTACAATCAACTCCATTTCGTTTTTGAAAGTCTTAGTACCAAAAAATTTAAGATTAACAGGGTTTATAGTTTGATAGAAAAAAATCATAATTAATTTTTATCTCCTAAACGGTAACAGATTGGTAGATTGTAGAGGGAGTCGTGAAGGCTATGCAGCCTCTCAAGGACTTCGACCTAATAGATCTTTAGTGCATAAACCTTAATATATTCAAGGCCAGGGATTACGAGACTTCGTCCAAAGGTTATCAGTTTCGTGGGAGCGACTATCACTCTCTGTTTTGCCCATTTTTTTCAGGTGATAATTCAGAGGGCGGTGTCTAGTGAGGAGTCACATCACCAGTTTCAAGTCTTTCTTGTCCAACTCGAGAAGCTGGTTATCTTTCCTTGCCGAGAGGCTCACTAGCCTTTTCGTCTGTCTTTAACCTGGCACTTCATTCCAGTGAGATTTCATTTTATCTGTTTCCCAGCGTCGAACCTCTTCTTTCAAGCGGGCCATGGAGAGTCAATTCTTTCCAATAATCGAAAAATCCAATATGGCGGTCATAAGAAAAATGAATATTGAGGTGGATTGCGGAATTACAAAAGAAGAGAAATGTCATACACGCTATCGTATTCGTCTTGAAAAAGTTCACAATAATGTCACATTTTTTAGAGCTGTCAAATTTACCGTTTCGGATTTACTGGCGATAAACGAAATTCACCATTTTCGATTTTTCCCAGCGTCGAACCTCCTTTCAAGTGGGCCTTGGATAGTCAGATAGGTATAGGGAAATAGCACATGAAGTTGTTGATAAAAAATCATGAAACGATATTATATACAGGGTGTTCTATTTGAAAAATCAAAGTGGCCGCTACTTTATAGTAGAAGCGGCAACGCCGCATCGTCTATAATACTTTAGGGGAGTAGATCATGTTAATTTATGCATTCCTTAAAATTTTCAGATTGATCCAATATCTGGATTGTCATAAGCGTCCAATTAACGCTCATCGTGAAAAGCTCTGTATAAAAGTTGCTGAACTCTCTCCGTACGCATTTGTTAGCATTATTCGAGTGGTATTTAGAAATTTTAAACTGACGTGCTGCTGGATTTTTTTACTCCGCATTTTTAGACGCGACGCTTTTTATTACAACACTTAAACGTTAAAACTTGCCAAAACAAGGCAAGTCTTGTTCAGAAGCTGACTTTAAAAAGAATAATATGACATCATTAGTGAAATTTTAATTGACGAGTCCTAATTAACGCAACAGTAAATTGGAGTGAGACGCAAACAGCGCTAAGCGTTTTTTGTTCGTCATTGGTCTCCGCCCCTTTCACTCGAGATTTTTACTTCCCGCTTTACACCAAAAATTTACTCTGACATGTTTGTAAAGGTTAACCCCTTCTTAATTTAATCGTGTAAATAATTCATAAAATTTTGAATGAGAGAAACTTTTTTTCATTTTAGAAGTTAAGAGTATCCATTTTTTTTACTATACTAATATCTTTACTAAATACAAATATTAAACTGCTAATTCGCAAATAAGAGATAAATGGATATTTTTTTGAGAATTCTGGTAAAAATAAGCATTTAAAAATAAAACGCAGGCACGTGGATATATACGTAATAATTTAGATAGCCCATCGAATTAAGTGACAATAAAAGTAATATACGAGGGTGTCCGATAGGTACCTATCCTACAAAAGAAAAACGAAAGTTTTGGAAAAGTGGCGATTTATTTTTCAATATAGTTTCCTTATAGTTTGAAGAAGAAAACGTTAACATTATAAAAAGCACTCCACGTTTTTGACTGTAAAATTATTTTTTAATTTGGTTTTCTTACAAAGCGTGTTGTCTTAGTTTTTTTAAACTAATATTTATTTTTCAATATTAGACTGCACGCCAGAAAGTCACACACAACAAATAACAGTAAAAGACGTTGTTAGATGTTTATCTAAATAATGCAAACAAAAAAATATGCGAAAACTTGGTTTTTGTCCAATTACCAGTTCAACTTTTTGTTTTCACAAATAAACATTAACATTCACAATTTGCGGAGAAATGGTTAGGATAATGGTTCTAACATGGGCGGAAAACATAACGGATTGCACACAAAATTTTTAGATATCAATAATCGTGCATTTTCAGCTCATAGTCTAAATTTGGTAGTCAATGATGCGGCAAATATTAGCCACGACACTAAATTTTTTCGAGATAACTTACGAAATATATTGTAACGATATTTACTCTTGGTTTCGATTATTTTAAACACTTCGTACAATAACTAAACAATTTATTCTAATAATTTCTTACTTTATAAGTAGCTAGTCTACTGTACCGCCTTTTTAACCTTGTTGGAGGAGTGGTAGCATACCAGATGACTGGTGCAAGGCCGTTATCGTGCCGCTATACAAGGGAAAGGGTTCGCAGCAGGACTCTAAGAACTACCGACGTATTACTTTACTCAGCATAGTCGGCAAACTGTATGCAAAGATATTAATTAAAAAAGTAACAAATGAAACTGAGAAGATGATATGGAATGTGCAAGCAGGATTTAGAAGAGGAAGGAGATGTATGGATCAGGTCTTTTCATTACGAGGTATAGTTGAAAAATTCTTAGCTAAAAGTCAGAAGGTCTATTGCGCTTTTATAGACTTGGAAAAGGCCTATGAGAAGTAAATTGTGGTCGACATTGTCTATGTATGGGGTAAGCCGTAGTTTAATACGAGCACTGAATTCACTTTATGAGGATTCCCTCTGCTTGTGTCAAGATAAACGGAGCTTGTACGGACTGCTTTAACCTCGAAAAAGATGTGAGACAGAGATGTGTGGCTTAGCCATTGCGGTTTAACTTTTACATAGACGATTGTTTACAAGATTTGAAAGAGAGTGCGTATGAATTGAAAATGAATGATTTGATTGTCAAATGTCTTCTTTACGCCGATGATTAAGTCATATTAGCGTCATCCGAAGAGGAGTTGCAGGCGATGGTTATGTTATGCATGATGCCCTAAAAATCAAAGTGGTGAAAATAAATGCAAGCAAGACGAAAGTAATGGTTTTTGAAAAAAAGAAAGCATGACAAACTGCGAAGTTTCGATTGAGGAAGAAAAAGTGGAACAAGTAAATGAATGTGTGTACTTGGGTTTAAAGTTTACGAGAGATGGAAAGTATGACAGTGACATTGAGCGAAGGGTGTTGGCAGGAAAACAGATGAATGGGGCACTGCATAGCTTTATGAAAAGCCAGAAAGTGTCAAAAAAGGCACGTCTGGCTGTGCATAGAGGTGTGTTAGGTTCCTACACTTATGTATGGTAGTGAATGTTGGGTTTGGCAGAAGAAGCATGAAAATAGGATTAATGCTGCGGAGTTGAGTAGTTTAAGAAGTATAGCCGGAGTGACTTCGTTGGATAAAGTAAAAAATAGTGAGATAAGAGAGCGCTGTGGTGTAAAATAAGATGTGGTTGCAAAGATAGATAAAGGAATCCATAGATGGTTTGGACACGTAGAAAGGATGTATGAAGGAATATTGACGAAACAAATTTATAAGGCAAGTGTGAATGGACAAGTCGGTAGAGTTCGACCTCGGCGAACATACCTCGATCAGATCAACATTGTTTTGAAGAAAGGCCAGGTCAAGAGTACCAACAACCGAAAAGTATGCATGAGAGCCCTGTTGAAAGTAGAGAAAGCAAAAGATGTGTGTAAGAACCGTAGCGGAAGTGGAAGGAAGTGGTCTCTGCCTACCCCTACGGAAAAAAGGCGTGACTATATGTAATTACAATTTCTTTATAATACTTTATATATATACTTCAAAACTTAAAACTTAAAACTCGATCGGCGAAATTTTTTTATATAGGCAAAAATGGGACCAGTTCCAGTTGAATCTTATCTGCATCTTTTTTTAAGTTAAAGTTGATTAAAAATTATTAAAGTCAACTATGCATCAACCAACGTATATTTCGGTAGAATTTGAAGTATTAGATAAAACAAACAAAATATCTAATAGCAGTTTAAAAGTAAGAAAAGTTCAATTTTTGTAAAATCATTCAAGTACCTACCTACCTACAGTTTTATTATAGATTTTAAAATAAATTTTTTGATTATCAAAGTAATTCTTTTTTTTAAACTTGTATAACAACTTAAATTCCTCTCCAAAAGCATAGTAGGGTAAGCAGGAAGGTAACGAGGGGGCGGCATTTTCAGTTTTGCACGTGGGCCTGCTTACGTGATGAACAAATATTTTGAAAACAGTTTGATATGTGCATTACGTATTTGCTTAACAATTTGAAACCAATTAAATCTAAACTTTTGGTTGAAACTAATATTAAAATTTAACGATAATAAAATTAAGCAACAACAAAAACCAATTTATAAAAGTAATTGTAAACAATACGAAACAAAATTATATAAACGCAATAGAAAAAGAACTTAGATTATCGGACTTATTTTAAGATATTTATCTAAGAATCAGTTATTTTGGCAGATGTTGATAAAAATTTTACGCGTGGCTAAATAGTATCGATTTCCGGTTGCGTGCTGAACATAAAACTAAAAGTAGACCAATAGAATCACAAAGCGATGTGGTAATGCCGCTCATTTATTTTTGCTTACAAGTAAATTAACTTTTACATTTTTTCAATAAAAACTCCTGGAAAACTGCTATAAAATACAGAATCAATTAAAATAAGCGAGTTATAATTCTATTGTTTTAAATTGTTGAAATTGAGTATAAAAAATTAAATAGTTTACGAGCAGGGAGACTTCGGTGAAGTCTTTTAATTCGCTGTGCTAAATTTTAAGTCTGTAGCGTTTGTTTGCAGGAATATCGTGATTTATTAAGGCTGCGTGTTTCACGAACAATTAAAAAATTGAAATATTTTAAAACTTTGTATAGGATAGGGGTCGGCAACCTTTTGAGCCGGAAGAGTCAAAAATTACAATTTACAAAATTAAGTTTTTAAAGAGCCACAAAAATTTTTCTTGCCAACAATAAATAGTACTTGCATAAATAAAGTTTTTTGATAAAATAAACTAATCTATTTATTTATAAGAAAAATATCTATTCATATATAAGTAGTGTTTTTTTACAAAAAATTAGAGATATATATATATATATATATATAGAACTGACCAGCCAACCAGCGAAGACTACGCATTGAAAATGCCAAGTGAGATCTTGGCGAAACGTCTGCCAAAAACCAAACGGTTTTTAACTAACAAACGGATGCAATCCCGGATTGATATTTTATTATATATATATATATATATATATATATATATTAGATAATCACTTATTATTTAAGTAGAAAATTTAAACTTTACTAAACAATGTAACTTATACTTAAAAATAAAAAAACAATAACATACATTTGAGTTGGCTGGAAAACAAATGAATGGGGCACTGCATAGCTTTATGAATAGCCAGAAAGTGTCAAAAAAGGCACGTCTGGCTGTGCATAGAGGTGTGTTGGTTCCTACACTTATGTATGGTAGTGGATGTTGGGTTTGGCAGAAGAAGCATGAAAATAGGATTAATGCTGCGGAGATGAGTAGTCTGAGAAGTATAGCCGGAGTGACTCGGTTGGATAAAGTTAAGAATAGTGAGATAAGAAAACGCTGTGGTGTAAAAGAAGATGTGGTCACAAAGATAGATAAAGGAATGCTTAGATGGTTTGGACACGTAGAAAGATTGGATGAAGGAAGATTGACGAAACAAATTTATAAGGCGAGTGTGAATGGGCAAATCGGTAGAGGTCGACCTCGGAGAACATCGATCTCGATCAGATCAACATTGTTTTGAAGAAAGGCCAGGTCAAGAGTACCAACAACCGAAGAGCATGTATGAGAGCACTGATGAAAGTAGAGGAAGCAAAAGATGTGTGTACGAACCGTAGCAAGTGGAAGGAAGTGGTCTCTGCCTACCCCTATGGGAAAAAGGCGTGACTTTATGTATGTATGTATGTATGAGTAAACAAATTCAATGGGAGCGTTGGCTTTGCATGGTTTTAGAAAGTTTGGATAAATTTGGCTCATAACTTGTTGTTTTAAATTTCAAACACGACTCTAAACTTTTATTTGTTAGTTGGCTTCTTACTTTACTTTTAATTATATTCATGCAAGAGAAGGCTTGCTCGCACGAATATGTCGGTACGAAGCTAGTCAGCACTCCAAATGCCAACTTCTTCACCTCAGTGTAGCAATCTGGAAGACTATTCCATGCGTCGAATATAAGTGCCTCATCTCGAGGCATTTCTTTTAAAGCTGTCCACTTTTGTTGCGTTACGTACATACATTTCTGGACCTCCAACTCTTCCAACTTGCTTTTTAACTCTGTAAATTTTCCACTCCACAAAGCTTTACTTTTTAAATCGATTAATTGCGCTTCCAGAGATCCAGTATCAACTCCAAATGGCTCAATGTGGATTTCGTTACTATTTTTGTGAGGATTTACTATGAATGCTAGAGTGGTTTTGTTGGTTTTGAATTGCTGAAATCTGTCAGCGAATTCATCTTCACTGTGCTGAAGTAATTCGTGTCAACAGTTGCACTGGTTTTATTGGGATATTGCTTTAGAAATTGAAAATGAAGTAATTTATCGCTCTGAATATCTCCTGTAAAAATAATTAATTTTTCTTCGAAACAAACCAATTTTTCTACCAAAACATACGCTGGGTTTCCCTTTCCTTGCAGTTTTAGATTCAGCTCATTTAATTTCGCAGTGATATCGACCATAAAGTAAATTTTTTGCAACTATTTGCCGTTCTTTAATTCAGGATGATTAATGCCTTTTTCATTGAGAAATGTATTTATTTCAGTCTAGCACAAATCAAAACGTTTCAACACCTTACCCTTGGAAATCCATCGCACTTTATAGTGAAGAAGGAGGTCGCAATACTGAGTCTCCATTTCATTTAGGAATTCTTTAAACTGACGATGGTAGAGTGATTTTGACAAGATGGTGTTAACAATCTTGATTACCACATTTATTTCGGCCGGAAATGTTTGGTGTATTATGCAGTGAAACGTAAGAATTTCGTGAATTATTTTGCTCTGAAGAATCGTTGTTGTTCTTTTTTTTTCCTGTCATACTTCTGGCTCCATCAGTTGCTATTGAAACGATTTTATTTAAATAAATCTTATTATCTTCGAGGCATTTTTGCATGGCATTCGCTATATCTTTCCCTGTAGTTTGTCACGAGAGCGGTAGCAATCCTAGAAGTTTTTCTTTTGAACCTTGGAAAGACATACATCTGACAAAAAGGGCAACTTGTGCCGTGTCTTTTTTGTCGCAAGACTCATCTATAGCAAGTGATAAGGCAGAAGAAGCCAGTTGAATGTCTTCCACCTGCAATTATGTTACACTTGAAGACATTTAAGCTATTCTATCTGGTACTGTATTAGCGGATAGTGGCAAATCTTTGGATTTTTTTCAAGATTTCTGGTTTGTTTTTGAAATCACGAAACAGTTCTTCAGATACACGTATAAAGCAATCTTTGACATACTCATCATCTGTGAATGGTTTGCGTGTCACGGGGGAGGGATGCGGTGAAAAGCGAGTACAAGTGGCATAGAGATAGAAATGGTGCCTAATTCTCGTTAATCGATTCAGAACGATTTTTAAATGTTTTTTTTTTATAAAATAAATAATATTTGCATATGGAAATAAAGAGCCGCAGCTTCACATCCAAAGAGCCGCATGTAGCTCGAGAGCCGCAGGTTACCGACCCTTGGTATCGAACATAGTACATAAAATGGTTTCAAAACTTGAAGGATAATTTCAAAATAAAATAAATATACTTGATAATACATTCAATTCAGAAAACTTTGTTAATTAACAAATCCATAACTAATTGAAAAATGGGGATAAAAATTGTTTGCCGACGGATTATTGTTTATTTATGTTTTCCAATAGTACTCGAATTTTTTTATTCCTTAATATTCATATTTAATATGTTAAAATGCTTTTTATGACGAAGCACGCGCGAAAGCCAGACTACCCGTTTTTACCTCTATTACAGTTCCGGGAGTCGGAACTTTTTTAGGAAATTTCCTCCTCATTTCAGTTTTTAAATTTCGAATATTTTTGAAAGTTTTTGAGATATACGAAAAAAACCAAACCCCTACTTTTTTTTTAATAAATTGTTT
This sequence comes from Agelastica alni, assembly GCA_950111635.1. Lineage (NCBI taxonomy): Eukaryota > Metazoa > Arthropoda > Insecta > Coleoptera > Chrysomelidae > Agelastica > Agelastica alni. The sequence continues at coordinate 42,706,685 of OX467712.1, read as the reverse complement.
ATAACTTTTGCAATTTTTATCGGCCCCTTTAGGGACCTTTCCTTAAACTTTCTGCATGATTTTTAAAATCGAATGACACCATGATCGTAATTTTCGTTTACTTTACAAAAATTTTATGAAAAATGGTACATGTTGACCAGACTAATTAGCGACAACGTAATGCGGTAAAATTTTATATTTCACCCATAACTGCATTTCTAAAAACTTCTAATCAAAACTATTCGTGCCGCGCCGTGTACAGCAAATATTAGTTTTGTAAAGTAAGTTTGAAATTAGAAAATACAAGATAGGAAGGACATGAAGTTAACAAATTACTATTTAAAAAGAATGTTTATCGTTCCTGTGATGGGAAGGAAAAAGTAAAATTTCATTAAAAAACTCACCTTCACATTATTAGTTTTGTAAAGTAAGTTTGAAATTAGAAAATACAAGATAGGAAGGACATGAAGTTAACAAATTACTATTTAAAAAGAATGTTTATCGTTCCTGTGATGGGAAGGAAAAATAAAAATTTCATTAAAAAACTCACCTTCACCAATTTTTCTCGCCTACACCTCACCAACTAGAAAAAATTCGATAATTAATTAACAGAATCAAAAAGACGAACTTTAAAAAAAGGACAAGGATAGCTCTTTAAACATTTTTAAATTTGTAGCTAGCCCGTTATAAAAAAAGTTAGTCATCCCTGTTACACAGTGTGTTTCCTTGAAGTTACATCTACAAATAATTTCAAAAGTGGTTACAAATGTTTTAAATTAAATAAGTTGTTTATGCACACCGTTGAATAATAACGTCTTCATTAAACTCGTTACGTGCTTTGATTGATATCAAAATGAACAATCAGGAACTTCTAATTCAAAACGGAATCGTCCATCACTTTTCCTTGTTAACTTTGACGTCATAAGATAACACATTTTTATGTACATAAATAGATTGCGAAGGTATTAAAATATCTTGTACACGGAAAATGTTTGCAATCGATACTAATGTTACCAAATTTACTTCTTTCTTGGGTTAGTTGATTTTAAACTCTCGATACAGTAACAAAGCAATTTTTACTTTTACTTTTACACAATAAATTTTACTTCTATAGATCACATAGATATTTACTTAGATATTCGACTAATTACAACGAGGGACTTGCCACGTGGGAAATTCTCCTACGTTCAAGGGGAAATACGAGAAAATATCGGACAATGCGAGGCAGAATTCAGTTCTGCGATCAGTCATCTTCAGCAAACTCATGGATGAGATGTACTTTATAAGAATATTGTGCCTTTTTAAAAACATTTGATACTAAAGACTTTCCAATATCCAAATCCCTAGATATTTCCCGCACTGTACAGTGTGGATCGTCTACTGCCGACAAAGTTATATATTGTTGAATATTTGCATTAAGTTACAAGTCTACCTTGCTTTGGTACATTTCCAACGTGTCCTAATTCTTAATATTTTCTTTCTATTCTGCTTACCGTAGATTGAGAGATATGTTCACAATCTGGGTGCATTTCATGAAATAATGTGCATACCTCTTGTTGAGTCCATATCCTATCGCCAACACCAATCATCATTAAAATTTTAATTCTCTCACTTTTGGTTAGAGCAGTGTTTCCCACCGTAAGCCCACGCCCCACAGAGGGGCAATTTGATTGTTAAGGGGGGCAATTCGAAAATGGACTCGACACGAATTTAACCCGGGCCATTTAAATGCAATGTTAGATTTCGTGTTAGATTCTTAAATAACCAACTTCAAGGAACAAATAAAACTCTTTTTGATGCAAAAGCGAAGATATTTGGTATTATTACCCATATTGAGTTATGTCAGAAACATATTAACAACAAAAACTTTGAACAGTTTCATTGGCTCCAAAAATGTGAAGTAACTGATACCGCTTTACTTGTTATTGTCAATCATCTGAACATTCTATCGGCTGATTTAAAAGAAAGATTTTCTGGTTTAAAACAAATTGATTTTCCAACGTGGATGACGCAGCCAATGTTAATGGATTTGTCTGAGATATCAAATATGCAGTACCAAGAAGAACTCGCAGAATTCCAAAATGAGTCGGTTAAAACTTAATATAAAAGGAGCGATGGCATGGCTTTGTGAGGAAACAGAAATCAAATACCCAAATTTAACCAAATGTGCAAGAAAACTATTGCTACCATTTTCATCTTCATTTTTAGCTGAATGCGAATTTGGTGCTGTAAATGATTTACTCGTAAAAAAAAATCGACTGGATATAACACAACGTGGAGACTTGAAACTGAAGCTAACCAAATTGGAACCTGATATAAAATCTCTGTGCAGCAAGCATCACGCGCAAGGATCTTACTAAATTAAAATAATAAATTATTATAGAAAAATCTTTATTAAAATTATTTGGAATGAATTTCAGTTTTTCATTATATGTTTTGAAAATTTACTTACTGTATTTCGTTAACAATTTCCTCGAAATTTCTTCCTAAAACCTATCATCTAAGTTACTTAAGTGAACAATTCAATTTTTTAATATTAAAAATTATGTATGTTACAAAGGTTGGGGCATAACATTTTTAGAAAGGCTAAGGTGGGGCATGGCACAAAAAAGGTTGCGAGACACTGGGTTAGAGGCATTTTAACAAAACAGTTTGTTAAATACGATATGATAAATTAGCTTAACAATACGAAATTGTACTTGGATATTCATGACAGTTTTTAACGTTAAATTAAAAAAAACAAATGGTAAGAAATACTTTTAAACTTTTTCTGTTTAGTCGAGCGGCTAGGATTACTTCTTATAAAAGTGGATAGATACAATTTTAAAATAACAAACAACTTTTGCGTTTTTGTCTACGCAAATTGGAAAAAAGAGGAGTGTTTCATTTAAAAAAACTGGTGCTGACGTCATCACTCAAAGGTGATTGACCCTGTATGATAGATTATTCTTTTAAAAATGGTAAATTAAAATCAAAATCAACCTGTTTCTGGATTTTTCATATTACTGTTTATTTAGCTAATAATAAATTTATGCGTTACTTTATGGACGCACTGTATATTCGTAAACATATTTTTACGCAATATTTTAAGCGGTAGATGTTATTCCACTTTGTGTGCAGGAAAAGTTTGTCGTCATCTTGTTTAAAAAAACACAGACATTGGAAATTTTATTTCACAAATATTTGTGCAGATACAATATACAGGGTGTTCCAACGAAAACTTAACTCCCCCAGAAACTCAGATACAAAGAGTTTCTACAAAATTTAAATAAACACGTCAAATTTTATTGGGACGGGGACGAATTTTCATACAAAATTCATACCCAAAAATGCAACCCCCTGCAGCTCTGCATCATCCCCCAATTTTTTTTAAATAGCAAGTGTGGTCGAATGAACATCATTTGAAAAGTAATCTTATTCTCTACACAACATTGTCATTTTTTTTTTATTTTTATAAAATTACTGAATAAGAAATATTATTAGTGATATTAAATATTTTAATTAGACCAAGGACGAAATTTGATTGGTGCTGACAAGACCAGAACGATACCCTTGCACCCTCAGTCAGATGGAATGGTCGAAAGGATGAATCGAACCATGGGCAAACATCTTTCTAAAGTGGTTTCAGAACATCAGAGAGAGTGGGACCAGTACATTCATTTGTTTTTAATGGCCTACCGATCGGCCACCAACGAAACTACTGGCCAGGCACCTACTTGCTTAATGCTCCGACGTGAAATTCGTTGGCCATGTGACCTTGAGTTCGGCTGTACACCTTCAGAAGAAAATTTGGCAGGTGAAGACTACGTTGGCTACGACGAAGCTAACGATAAACTACATGCACGACCTTGCCCGACGAAACATCCAGATAGCCAGTGATCGGATGAAATACCATTATAATTCTCGCTCCAAGAAAAGAAATTGGGTGATTTTGTATGGCTATATAATCCACGACGACATCAAGGCTATTGCCCTAAATTTCAAAGGAAATGGGAAGGACCGTACGAAATCATGAAGAGAATATGTGACGTAATATATCGAATTAAAAAGCTGCCAAGACGAAAATTAGTTCACATAAATCGTCTTGCACCTTATGCTGGCTCAAATAATGTTAAAGAATCAAACATGAACAACCATCAACCGAATTTCAAAGGTCCAGCAAGATCTTTTTACAGTTCCTGGAACTGCATAGCCCAAGATTTTCGAATGACCAGAGGAATTGCATCGAACTTTCGCAAAAAGCGTGGCTGCCTGAATGAGTTGCAAGATCAAGAACCTAGAGTACAAAAAGTTCTGCGACTGGAAGATGGCAACCGATCGTTGTTTTACCTGATAACTAAGAAATCATCTGGAGAAAGAACAACCTACGAAAATATTGGGCATGCGTTAATCAATTTAAAAAAAATTCATGTCATTATGACATAAAGAAATTGACTGTACCCAAGTAGGACATGGATTGGAAGAACTGGACTGTAAGATCGTGAGAAGCATGTTAGAAGTTATTTTCCAAGACACTGGCATACAAATCACAGTGTGCTGCTTTAACCCGAAAGGAGTATGCCCTTTAAAAACGATAGATTGTTACTTTTTCGTGAAAGGCTTTTGCAGCGCTGAAGACACATGCCGCTTTCGCCATCAGGAACAAATGCCGAGAATAGCCGCAGGAAAAATTTCCGATCGGGACGATCAGAATTAAGGTTAGCAGTGTAACGATTTTGCGATTCGCCACTGGAATGTTACGTAAGCAAGCTGGGCGGTACGGTGACATCACAACCAATGACGAGGATGTTCCAGTACCTTCCTGAACAATCTAGAATTTTCGAGCAGTCGAACAGTCTGGATACGTTTCTGGTTTTAACGATAATATAAAAATTGGCCTTCGTTCACGGAAGTCGGTCAGTTTTCTTAATTAAATTATTGTATTGGAAAGTAACAAATAAATGTGGATGTAAATTCGAACCCCGAGCGTGTTTTTAAATTAAACGTTATTATCTTTATCCTGTTTTTCCAAGTACATATACGTATTGATTCAATAATATTTAAATCGACCACTAGATGGCACTTCTGGGGTTCTCGCAAAAATTTTTATTGTTAAAACGATGACTAATTGACTACTCAGACTTAGGTCAGTTTGTTTATGGTACACTCATAAAAAAAAAGAAAATTTTGTAGTTTGTAAATAATGTCCGATCTTTTTAAAGATCCAGTAAAAGCGCAACTCGTTAAGAATACCTCGATTAGATTCTCTCAAATGCTGATAAAAAAGCACCACCGAAAATACTGTTTACAACTAGTTTGTAGATATTTGTCGTTTTGTGCTTCCGTCAGTGATAAATTTCGTGAAGGTTGCCCACAATCGGTTGGTGTTCCAAATAACAACGACTCGAAAATAAAAATAAAGTTTGTTTTTGGGTGGTGTCTGAACAACACAAATTACTTTAGGGCGCAGATCATAAAACGCCCGCACGAAGGGCTTGTAAAGTTAAGTCAAGCAAGAAAAATCCACGGCCGTCACCAACGCGCGGTCTATCTCATTTTAAAATGAGGGTAAACAATAATCCTACTGATACCAAGTTGGCAAGAGACTGAGTGAATAGAAAATAATTGTATTGTTTTAACGGTGGCAGCCAAGGCTGTTTCTTTCTGTGCGCGAGCACATTGAAGAGTCAGCCACCGAAAGTGTTTTAGCGATGGACGGGATTCAAAAAAGAGTAATTACCTGGTTACAGTGCAAGCTGGCCAAGTCAGTTGTTCTTCCATTATCAATTGCAGAACACAGTTATGTGAGGAGTAATCAATATTTCAATATTTCCTGTATATTCTTCGATCCCGTTTGGAACACTATCTTCTATGGCAGATATCCCCTGAACAAGCTGGATTCACAAGGAAAAGAGGCACTAGCGAGCAAATTCTGAATATTAGACAAATAATTGAGATGTCGGGAGAGTTCTATACTCCTACGTATTTATGTTTTGTCGATTATAGCAAAGCTTTTGATAACGTAAAATGGGAAAAACTCTGGTCTATTATGTTGTCAATGAGTGTCCCAGACCATCTAGTGTATCTCATACAACAATTATATGATAACAATTCTGCACGGGTAAGTGTTTATAAATGCTTGTCTGATGAAGGTGCCACAGTGTGAGACAGGGCTGTGTTCTCTCGCCACTTCTTTTTAATATCTATAGCGAATTTATTAAGAGATCGACTGGCAGGATGGAGTAAATATTGGCGGCGCAAAATTGTCTAACTTAAGGTTTGCCGATGATACGTCCTTGATAGCTGCCTCCCAGAGAAAAATTCTGGAACTTCTGATGAGACTTAAAGATGTCAGTGCTCTTTACGGCCATAATATAAATGATAATAAAACCAAAATTATGATTATTGATAGAGAACATAACAACTACCCTGAAACTCGGACTATTGGACACTGTGAAGTTGTCAACAGTTTCGCCTATCTTGGAGCCCTAATAGAAAATACCGGGGGATGTGATCACTTTCTGCTTTCCTAACAGTTCATTCCGTTTTTATAATAACATTTTTTTTCATCTGCTTCTAAACGTTTTCAACACGCTTGTATTAGTTTCACCTGTATGTTTGTTTGTAACTGACTCTGGCCTCGATTTTGCCCTACCTTAAGCAATCAGATTTAATTTAAACTTCGCACACTTGTCAAAGACCGACGACAATGCAATAATTTAATTAAAATTTTCGATCATCCTGATTAGTTTCGCCAGGATTTATAAATTTCTTCAGGGATCCTTTGCATGAGAGTAATAGAGATAGAACTAGTGCGTAAACTAGGCATACACGCAGTTCCGATGTCATATTATAATTAATCCAATCCAATATACTGGTGATAAAAGTGCCGAGGGATGAATGGCAAGAGGGTGAGTAAACCAAATCGAACTAAAGAGCGAAAAATAAATTATAGTTTAAAAAAACTAAAAAACACGCTTTTAGAGTTAATCAAACTAAAAAGTAAAAAATAATTCTTAACATAAGAATAAAATTACTAGCAAGAAAATTAATCTCACTGTTCTAAAAGCGTGGGGTGTTTTGTATGACATTTTTATTCTTATGTTAAGAATTATTTTTTACTTTTGGTTTGATTAACACTAAAAGCGTGTTTTTTATTTTTTTTAAACTATAATTTATTTTTCGATTTTTAGTTCGATTTGGTTTACTCACCCTCTTGCCATTCATAATTCATAATTTATTTACAATATTTTTGTCATAGCTTCTTAGTTCCCTCATCATTAAAGTTTAACCTTTTCTTTTGGCTACGAAATCGGAATCGGAATGATTTGTATTTAGCAATTGTCATTCAATAGTTCTGGATAAGCCGTTCGCGGTAAATCAATTCCGAACCGGTTAAATAACTGGACATGCGGTTTTAAACAATCCCACGTTTTGGTTCGGTTCTAGTTCGGAATCGGTTGCAAAAGTGACCTGCGAACCAAGCTAAGTATTATATTATTTGTATTCTTAAAATCTGTTTCACAGAAGATCAAAAGAGCCGGTATTCTTTGCAGTACGCCAACTTTCCTAGTACAACATATTTTTTGTCATGTGCTTTCAGAAAACGTTCGTTAAAAATGGGCTATTGTCACTTCCCGTTGGTTTGTTATTGTTCGCGCCAGTCTCTTTATTTCTACGAATAAAACGTCAAAAATAGCTTTGTTCTTATCATTTCAGTCACTCTAAGAATAGCAGAGAACGAAGATTTCGAGTTTAAACATACATTTACGGTCGCTCTCATTTTTGTCTCAGAAAGTGGGTATTAGTCCCATCTTTTTAACTACTTTGTTAAACCAATGTACGCTTAGTGGGTATCAACCCCACCTTCATAATTAAGTTGTTAAACCGCTGTTAGCTTTGGGTATCAGTCCCATCTTCGTAATTAAGTTGTAAAATCGCTGTAAGCTTTTGCAATTACATTCGTGTTTAATCTCAAACTATAGTCCTGTGGTGTTCGCAAAGACATTACAACAAAATACATTGCAATCGAATTTATGTTACATTGAAAAGGGCAGGAGTTTATGATTGTAGCAGGAACAGTCGATCGTGGAAACTCACAGTACGGATTATTATCACTTACATTGGAGCCAACGAACATTCATCTTATGGTAAATTCCTATTTTATTAAAGCCGATTACATTCTTTCTGTCGATCTGAGCTATTGCAACCACTTCTAAATATACAGTCCTCGCTTAACTCGGTGGTTACGTAATTCTTGGATTTACAACCCTTAAGAATTAACTAACGACTCTCTCAAGCCAAAGCGCTTACAGTTATTCTGGTTTGATATTTAAATATACCACACAAAAAATATTGAGCAATAACTTGTAATACGTGTATTTTTTAAATAAATAAGTACTTGGAATAATTGGAATTTCAGTTGATAAAAGATCTTGATCATTAATTAAGTGGTTGTTTTTTTGTTATAGATAAAAACAATAAAATGTTATCTTTAATCTTATTTGGCAGACGATTTATCGTTCGAATTAATCACACATTGAAGCAGTGACCTGTGCACGTATAGACAGTGTGGCAAATTTGAAATATCTAAAAATAATATATAATTGGAATGAAAGTCATGTAATAGTGCCAAACTTGAAGATTATTTATTTTAGACAAATCTACTTTGGCACTTTTCTTACAATTATTTTTAGAATTCAACTAAACTTTCAAGAGTTTTTTATTAAGAAAATTAAGAAAATATTGCATTTTAACATTATTTAAAATGTTTGTAAAAAATTGATGATATAAAACTAGTATCTCTTTGAAGATTCAGTGTGTTTGGATATTAACTTTCGCTGCTGCTTACATACGAAGTTTGTCGGAAAAATAAGGTCTCCAACGCGCCGAAGTCGCGAGGTTGCTGTGAATGGTATGTTGCTTGGAGGTTGGCAGGGAGCGTTGGTAGTTTCACTTCACACGATGCTTGTTTGTTGCGCGCCGGCGCCGACCACCAGGCGTAATAGGGCTTGTAGGTATGCTGTGTGATGAGGTGTGGGCAGCTTCACCGCCGGAACCTCTATTGCCTGCTGACTTCCTAGCTCGTGGGCGGCGTCGTTTTACTGCGTAGATGATGAATCCTTCGATAACTCAGTAATCGCTGGCTTGATCTGTCTTTTTACTACTGTAGGCTAACGGGTTTACTGCCTTTTATCGCCGGGAATTGGTACTCTCATAGTAAATGAAACAAACACGTGTCATCGATAATATATTGTTAACTTTATTACATGGAGCTTACAGTTTTAAAGCCTCCTGTATCTTTAGAATGATTTCACTGGTTACTAGCTTTTGTTTGATGTATTTTACTTGATTGTAGTTATGTGCATTTTACCACGTGGTGTTTTTTAAAGTATTGCTCTGAACGCTAGAGGTTATACCTCGGCTGAAGATATGCGAAGCGCTGTGCTTTGCATTGCTTGAAGTTCGGAAAGCGATAAGAGGGTCGAGAGCGGGAAGCCCGGTCAGACGTAGCTTTGCAAAACCGTTTTTTATCACGTGATCGAATGCGCGCGACGATATTGAAATGTTCTGGAGGGAATAATAAGTGCACGTGTTCTAAATTGCACGGGATCCCTCGTTTATACGAAAGCTAATTTCCACGTAATGAATGCGTGACTTTTAGTTGATTTTGTCGGCGTCAGGGCCGTACTGAGTAGTTTTAAAAATCAAGGAATTTCTTAAAGAGGAATTGAACAGTTGGAAGTACTGTTTCCAACATTTGTTATGCAAGAAATAATTCGTGGTAGACGAATCACTACTGCGACTTTAATAATGGTTAAAATGATTCGAAAAAAAAAGGAGATAAAAATCAAAGCATACATTTTGGAGTCGCGAATGGTTAACGCGAAGAAATATAATGAAATATGATGTTTGATGAACTTAAATAGGTTTTTAATCTCTTTTAGAGTATTGACTGATGTTATTTTCCTAGATCTGAACATTAAGTCTTTTTCTATTTTTTTCATTAGCCCAGAAGCTCTTGCATCATTCACAAAATTCACTCAAATGGACAAGAACACATTTAATGAGCTGTTTTGTCTTTTTCATCTTTTGTTTCGAAAATCAATTCTGTTTTTATTTTTATTTGTTATCGTATTTAGAAGTAATGATTTATTGAAAAAAATATATTGTACATTTATATTATAATATTTTTAAATATCGATTCTTCCATACATATAGTTACGCCTTTTTCCCGTAGAGGTAGGCAGAGACCACTTCCTTCCACTTGCTACGGTTCTTACACACATCTTTTGCTTCCTCTACTTTCATCAGTGCTCTCATACATGCTTGTCGGTTGTTGGTACTCTTGACCTGACCTTTCTTCAAAACAATGTTGATCTGATCGAGATATGTTCGCCGAGGTCGACCTCTACCGACTTGTCCATTCACACTCGCATTATAAATTTGTTTTGTCGATCTTCCTTTATTCATCCTTCCTACGTGTCCAAACCATTGAAGCATTCCTTTATCTATCTTTGTCCCCACATCTTCTTTTACACCAAAGCGTTCTCTTATCTTACTATTCTTCACTTTATCCAACCGAGTCACTCCGGCTATACTTCTCAGACTATTCATCTCCGCAGCATTAATCCTATTTTCATGCTTCTTCTGCCAAACACAACATTCGCTACCAACACTCCTCCATGCACAGCCAGACGTGCCTTTTTTTACACTTTCTGGCTGTTTATAAAGCTATGCAGTGCATTCGATTCTTGAAGTAGTTAAATATTGTTAGCCTTTTTTATGTATTCGTTACGAGCACTTAATACAGCATGTATCAGATTATTTATAACTTTTGTCCTCATCACTATTCATTTGAAACTTTTTTAAACAATACCATGTGCAAACGAATGACAAACTATATTACGTAATAAAATACGACCCTGCGATTGAACAAGTTCTCAAACTAGCAGGCAGCGCAGCATGAAAAAAGCACCAAACCTATCAGCAAAATATTGCAACGGAGCAAAGACGATATCTAGCACCGTGTGAAGGAGCTTTTATAGTACTCCAGAAAACTCCGATAATTTTTTCATTATTTTTTACCGTAGGTATGATTTTTCTCAAAATATGAGTTTAAAAATAGCTTTTTTCAGCATGGGTCCTTATGGCAAGTTCCCGATTTTCGTGATTTGCCTATACCCTACAGACATGTTTAAAAAAATTTATATTTTAACGTTAGATTGTCCTTTTAGTAACAATTTGGTAAGTTTGTTTAAGCATCTTACCAATAATTTTACAAAGAAAATGACTGTTTCATAGATTTTGCAAAGGTTATAGCGTTAAAAAAAGTTTATTTTGAAACCATTAATTTGTGAATTATCTGTCCAACGAATTTGTATAATACGAGTATAATTTGACATAATAGCAAATATTTTTAAAAGAAAGTGTTCGCGCCATATTGTAAAAATAAATTAACGAGAAGCATGTTGACAAAACCGGCAAGTGCTGCCCTGTCGCCTTTATTTTTACAATAGTAGTTATCGATCTTTGATAACCACACTTTTTGTGGTCGACACGTACCTTTTTAAAATTAACAGTATGAATTAAACATTCAATTTTACATTTACGGTTTACAGTCTCTCCCAATTTTCTCAGAAAGTGGGTATCGGTCTCATCTTTTTAATTACTTTGTTAAACCACTGTACGCTTAGTAGATATCAGCCCCACTTTCGTAATTAAGTTGTTAAACCGCTGTACGCTTGTGCAATTACATTTGTGTTTACTCTCATTCGATATTCCTGTGTTTGCAAAGATATTAAAACGAAAGACATTTCAATTAACTTTATGTTACATGCAAAAGGGCAGGAGATCATACTTGGAGCAGAAACGGTCGATCGTGGAAACTCTCGGTAGGGATTCCTATTTCCTGCATTGGAGCCAACGAACGGTTACATTCCTTCTAGTTGATCTAGTCAAACCTTATTCTTAAATATACAGTCCACGCTTAATCTCGGTGGTTACGTAATTCTTGGATTTACAACCCTTAAGAATTATCTAACAACCCTTTCAAGCCACGGCACTTACAGGAAGTTTATGTGGATAAAAAACAAGATTTATCTGAATAATAATAATAATAAATGACTTTAAACTTATTTAACTAATAGGTAATATCTAACATTAGACGTTAACTATACGTAAAAAGTTCTGCCAACATTAACATGCTTGCATTGTTGTCACATTTACAACGTCATATTCGAGTTTAAATATATTAATATTTTATTAAAATAATTGTTTAACATTTTGTTTGTTCAAAAAACGATTAAATATATAACTTTCATTAAATTTTTTAAAATGTTATTATTTAAAAACGTTTTAAATATATATATTTTTTAAAATAATGTGTGTAACCCTGCTGGTGGTCTGTGTCTATGTTAAAGCATAGAGTATCCCCTTTACCCTCTACCCCACCAAAGGTATCATTGAACATTCTTTAATACTGGCGTGTACATGTTAAAAGAGGCTACAGAGAAACAAGACTCATGTGCGTCAGGATATGCAGTGCATGTAGAACCGTATCGGCAGAAGGAATGGGCGTCATAGCAGCAGTACCCGTGATAAAACTTTTCATTGAAGAAAGACATTTAATTAGTTCTGCGGTAAGGTCATCTTTTAGCAGAGACTTTCAATTCTTGAATTTTTTTATAATAATGAAAACTTCCTTTGAATCGTTCATTTTTCTCTTGTAAGCTCTCCTTAAAACTACTTTCAGATTAATTAGTTCCTCAAAAAGAAGAGGTTATGCGTGAAAAACGACGGGTGGCGATTTGGGAGCTGTGAAAATTGACCTCTAAAGTCAGTAAGACTACTATTGACATGATTTTGACAGAACTTTTGCATTATCACAAGATGTGTGCAAGGTGAGTTCCCAGTTTTCTTACCGAAGATCACCAACGGTAAAAAATTTAAGTGGCTCGCGAATTTTTTGATTGCTATGCAAAAAAGAGCGAGGAGTTCTTGGATTTAATTTCCTGCGTTGAAGTAACACCTGGGTAAACAAAGGAGTTAAGAGGTCGTAAGCTATCTGCGCGCCGCGGCGGAAGAGTTATTTATATGAGAGGGTATACGAAAAATACTACACCACACGCACAAATGCATTGATCGCAACAAAAATTATGTAAAAAATAGTAGAAAGTCTAGGTTTTACAAGAATGTAGAATTCCTTGCAAATAAGCGTATTTTTCTTTGTGAAAATAAAACTGGACTTTATTTTACGGACACACCTCGTAAATTACCATTGGGCCAAAGATGTTGATCAGCTCTAAAATTTTATTGATACAAATACAACTTTCGTTTAACCTTTTAGTTTGCGAGTCGGTGTGATATTTGATTTCTACGAATAATCACGTTCTGTGTGATATTAAGAATGAGGTCGTTAGCATTAAAAGCAACAGTGATAATTCGAGCTCTTTGTTTGGTGTATGTGTTTTTGTTTTAAAACCAAATTGTAATTTTATGTCAGAATAAAAAGATGTCAACAAAATTTAAAAATTAAACTACGAAACTTACAAATTAAAACGTTATTTTTTATCAACTAAAATAGTTTCTATACAGTGTGTCCCAGATTCGCTTCTCTATACAGGGATCTCGGCTCTTATTATACCTACAGCAAAGGTTAAATGGGGAAAGTTTTAAAGGAAGCTTAGTGCATTCAATAACCGGCTTCAGATTCACATTGTAGATTGTAGGGGGGGGTCGTGAAGGATATGCTGCCTCTCAAGCACCTCTACCTATCAGATCTTTTGTGCATAACCCTTAATCTATTTGAGGCCCGGAATTCCGAGACTTCGTGCAAAGTTTATCAGTTTTCTGGGGGCTAAGTTTCTGACATCGAAGGGCTTTAGGAAGGCCACTTCCAGAAACTTGACCCACTTGAAGAAAAGCGCTGGGCATTCGCAAAGCAAATGTTCTGCAGTTTTAGCGAAGTTCTCGCAGTAGAGACAACTATTACTCTCTATTTTGCCCATCTTTTTCAGGTGATACCTCAGAGGACAGTGTCCACTGAGGAGTCCCGTCAACAGTTTCAAGTCTTTCTTGTCCAATCAGAGATTTTTGGTCAGTGTATTATGGAGAATATTAGAAAGAATGTGTATAATTTTTATAAAAGACATATTATTATGGAATCTCAAAAAATATTTTTTAACGTAATGAATACCTCAGTACAATAGATGAAGTTCATCAGCAAGGTAGATTCATAGTTTATCTTGATTAAACTTGGGAATTCATTCATGATATTTTGAGAAAAAGATGGAGTGATCAATCTGCTAAATGTTTCGTGAATGCTCTCCTAAATACGTATTATAATACATATCAAATATCTGGAGAAATTTGAGATAATCCATGACAGACAATATGGATTTCGACAACTTCGGTCTACTGGAGATTTGCTGGCTTATGTCACTTAGCTCTGGACAAACACTATTGAAAAGTTTGGTGAATCCCGTGCAATAGCCTTGGATATATCTAAAGCCTTTGACCACGTTTGGCACCAGGCATTGTTAAGTAAATTATCTGCCTACGGTCTCCCAACCAAACTGCGCCAATGGCTCTTGAGCTTCATGCAAGATCGCTCCTTACATGTGGCAGTTGACGGTATTTCTTCTGATGCGTTTAAAACTAATGCCGGGGTCCCCCAGGGTTCCATCCTGTCCCCCACCTTATTTCTTTTACACATTAACGACCTCTTGAAAACCACCACGAACCCCATTTACAGTTTCGCAGACGATAGCACACTTATCTCAACTTTCACATCCTATCGATCACTTTCGGTGAATGATACAAATAGACTCGGACAGGAACAGGTTGATTCCATCAATAGAGATCTTAAAGCAATCGTCGAGTGGGGAACCAACAATCTTGTTCAGTTCAATGCCCAAAAAACACAAAGTGCCACGTTTTCCAAAAAAGTGAATTCCTCAAATCATCCCATCACAATGTCCGGTAATACCATTGAACCAAGTCCCTCCATCTCGATTTTGGGAGTCACGGTGTCCAACAATATGTCTTGGAATGACCATGTTGCTAACATCGCAAAGTCGGCAAGCCAGGGCTAGGTTTTCTGTGGAAAGCCAAAAAGTTTTTTACTCCTGATCAACTGTTGACGACGTACAAGGCTCAAATCCGACCTCTACTGGAGTATTGCTCACATATTTGGGGTTCAGCACCAAGGCATTCTCTTCGTCTTCTAGATTCCATTCAGAAAAGAGCCATTCGCTTGATAAACAGCTCAACTCTTACAGATTCCCTTCACCCTCTAGAACATAGAAGAAGAGTTGCAGACCAGTCATTGCTCTACACCATTGGCCACATTCGGCCGAAGAACTCGGCACGCTGATCAGTCTCACCCATTTACTCTCAAGATTGACACTACAAGGACCAATCTTCATCAAGAATCCTTCTTTGCTACGGAATGAAATAAGCTTGCAAAATCAGTTTTTCCAGAGAACTATGACCTGCAACTTTTCAAAAAGCGTGTCCACAATCATTTCCTTTCTATAATCCCTTCCCCTTCTAATAGTCGCAGTGCGGGCCGTCCGCGCAGATATTCCCTATACCTAAATCCAACCACGTTTGATATATTTTATTATTTTAGTTAAAACATATACGCATTATTAAAAAACCTGTATTGGCGACAAAAAGCAGTGGTTTGGGTCAATGGAAAACTAAGCGACGAATGCCAGATTCGGCATAAAGTGAGACAGGGATGTATACTGTCTCCACTGTTGTTCAACCTATATTCTGATAAAATATTTAAACAGGCGTTGCATGACCAGCATTGCGGAGTTAAGGTTAACGGCAAACTTATCAATACCATTCGCTATGCCGATGACACCGCAATCTTATGTGATGATCTCCAGGACCTTTAACGTCTTTTAGACTTGGTCAACGTGATGGGACAAGAAATGAGTCTACACATAAATGTCACTAAAACTAAGTTTATGGTTTTCAGCCGTCAGCTGTATAATGATGCTGCGCTGCAAATGAATGGTCAAAACATTGAAAGGGTTTCATGTTTCAAATATCTTAATTGTTATATTACAGAGCATCTCGACCCGGATAAAAAAGTCAAGTGCAGGATCGAGTCAGCTCACGCAACCTTTTAAAAAATGAGATCGCTCTTCTGCAATAATAATCTGAATTTAAAGCTCCGCCAGAGAATGATCAAGTACTACATATGGTCCATACTGTTGTTGGGGCAGAGATTTGGACCTTAAAAGCAGCAACCATTAATCGTCTTGAAACATTTGAAATGTGGCTACATAGACGTATGTTCCAAATCCCATGGGTAGTCAAGCAGACAAATGAAGCGGTTTTAAATAGAGCAAACGCCGTCCGCGAACTACTAATAACAGTTAAATGTCGAAAGCTAGGTCACACCCATAGGGGGTGATCGTTACCTTTTCTTTCAATTTATAATTAAGGGCAAGATAGAAGGCCGTAGAGGAGTCGGTAGAAGACAAACCTCGTGGTTAAGGAATCTTAGAGAGTGGACCGGAATTCGAAGCGCAGAACAACTCTTTAAAATCGCCGAAGACATAGCACAGCTCACCATTGTGATTGCCAACATCAGAAGGACCTGATATAGTTAAAACATAATACTACTTAATTCTTTCAACAGAAGAAAGAGTGTTTTGAATTAACGAATCCAAGAATAAATATCGTACGCTATGATTTTTATTCAAGCCATTTCATTGATACAATCGAAATCTGATTTTACTAAAAAGGAGTTAAACGTAGTCAACAATTTTAAATTGATGATTTTTTAACAGGTATTTTTTTAAGTCGCATAATACTCATTCATTTATGTTCTTGATAAAGAAATGCCACTCTCGTACAAATATCCGCTTTGGGCAAATTATTTTGACAGTTTAACCTTTATTTTCCCGCGCTGTCGTTCTGTCGTTTTTGATGCCAAGTGTGACGTTTACTAAGGAAAGTGTACAATTTAGTGAAAATTTCGATATTTGAACGGATATGTTTCTACCATTGTCCATAGTCGCCATTCCTGAGACAAGTTGGGGTTTTTTTTATACCCAGAGTTATATCCAGGAACACAACAATTTAGCCGAGTTCTTCGGCAGAATGTGGCCAATGGTGGTACAAGAGTTTTTATTTCTCTGGAGCATCTGCCATGGAAATATCTGTAGAGTAATGACTGGTCTGCAACTCTTCTATGTTCTAGAGGGTGAAGGGTATCTGTGAGAGTTGAGCTGTTTATCAAGCGAATGGATATTTTCTGAATGGAATCTAGAGAATGCCTTGGTGCTGAACCCCAAATGTGCGAGCAATACTCCAGTAGAGGTCGGATTTGAGCCTTGTACGTCGTCAACAGTTGATCAGGAGTAAAAAACTTTCTGGCTTTCCACAGAAAACCTAGCCTCTGGCTTGCCGACTTTGCGATGTTAGCAACATGGTCAATGCAAGACATATTATTGGACACCGTGACTCCCAAAATCGAGATGGAGGGATGTTTTATTTGGTTTAAACAGTTAATTAATTATGATTATCCTTACGTACGTGATATCGTTATTTTAGTTGAGATAAAAACACGCATCCAATATTTAAAACAAAAAATCAATACAATAAACATCATTATTTAGGTAGGTACCGCTGATTTTAATTAATTGTTCTACGCCTCAAATAAATGAGCAATTATGTTTCGTCAAAACAAGGCACGTGTAATATGCATAAACTTCGGCATAAACAAATTTAAAAATATTAGTTATTGGCCTTGGTTTCTACCTGCAACGTATTAATACACTCCTCTCGCGAGCACCAATCAAATCGCAGCAAAACTGTGGCACGATCTTGCTGTGATAAATTTTACTCTTCAAAAATAAATAGCCCGGTCAAGTTAGTCCAAAATACCTAAAGGGGTAAGGTCACAAAAATTCAAATAGTGCTAAAAATTGTTATGAATGTCCGGAACACCATTATAAATGGAATGTGAAAGGCCCCCATCGATCCCACATCTACATAAAAAATTATGCAAATTCGCCAATATGAGTTTTTTTTTTCTATAAAAATATTGTGGTTATACTTTTTTTCCTAAGAGTTACCGTTTCTGAGATATATAACGATTCAAAAAATTTAAAAAGTTGTGTATTAGTAAAAATATTATTTTATTTGTCTATATAACTTATACCATCAAAAACATAACTTGTAAAGAAAACCAAGTCTCGCAACTCTGTCCTCTACCGTAAAAAGTTGTGATATCCATGTAATACCATTATCATCATCATCACTCAATCTTCTCGTGTCCACTGTTGAACATAGATCTCCCTCATCACTTTCCATTCGCATCGGTAGGCATATTGGGAGGTTAGATTTGAAAACATAACTCAACTTGCCGAAAGCTACCCAAGTCAGCCCTATACGACGTAGAAGTTCGGTGGTTTGATTGTCTCTTCCGATGCAAATCTCGCGGCATAGATATTTATATGTCCTTACCTGGTCTATGGCTGTCGTTCCTACGTTCATGTTTCCACTAGTAACAAGATTTGTCATTGCTTGAGTTTTTGACATGTTTATTCTCAATCCCACTCTTAACGATGAAACATAAAGCTCGTTCATCAGTTCCGTAGCCTCATCTAGCCAATCAGCTACTAGCACAATGTCATCTGCAAACCTCAGATGACTGAGCTTTTCTCCATTTATATTGATTTCCTTGTCGGTGAGATTAGCCCTTTTACATACGTATTCCAGGAGTGTTGTGAACAGCTTCGGCGATATGGTATCTCCTTGACGCGTTGTACTCGGAATTTCTGGTTTTGCCTCTCTCCTATTCTAACGCTAGCTGTGGCGTTTTGATATATATGTTTAATTATATTTGTGTATCGATGGTCAATTCGGCATTTTGTCAGCGCTTCTAGCATTTTTTGTTGATTTATGGTGTCGAAGGCCTTTTCATAGTCTACAAATATTAATACTAATGGTTTGTTATATTCGACACACTTCTCAATTAGATTTTTTATTACTAACAGATGATCGTTTGTTCCATAGCTTTTTCTGAAGCCCGCCTGTTCTCTAGGCTGATAGAATTCCAGTTTGTTTTCTAGTCGTCTCGTAATTATTTTTTTAAATAGTTTATATATATGGGAAAGAAGACTTATGGGCCGGTAATTGTTGAGGTCCGTAATATCACCTTTTTTATGAAGAAAAACAATTTCTGCATTATGCCACTGGGTTGGTGTTACTGCTTCCTGTTTCCTGTAGGCATCTAGTAAAAAGTTTGACAAGAGCCTGCCATAGTCTTTTTCCAGCAATTTTTAAGGCGTCCAACAATATTCCATCTCCTCCAGGGGATTTTAGTTTTTCCTTGTTTATACACTAAACATATTATATTCTAAATTTGAAGCTAGAAGTGCCTTAGAGTTTGGATGATCGGTCAGTCAGTCAGTGACAAAATTAAGAAACTTTGACTAGTTATAATTCTTAAACTACTGGTTCAAATTGAATGAAATTATACCGTGTTTATACAATGCCTGCTTGGTTACTGAAAATTCAGGCTTCCAGTTTTATCCACAACGAAGTTATGGGGGGGTCGAAAATGGCCTGAGCTGCTTCGAGAAGAGGATGGTACGGCCGTGCCGCTTTTTTCCTCGACTTTGGCGGGGGCACTGCTGTGCCCCCAGATACATACAAAATAGTAAAATTATGAGAATATTAACTCGAAAGAAATCCAGAAAACACGTGTTTATTGTGAATATGTTTTAACTAAAATTGTGCTGTTTTTTTTTGAAAAAAAATATCACAATTTTGTTTTATTTGTAGTAAACCTTTAACTGAAATTGAAATTGTTACTGTTAATCGTGGCATGAAGATATTAATTGATGCAAGTACTGATGATGAATTTTTTGAAATACCTGAAAAGCCAAAAATCTGTAACAATTCATGTTCAGTGTCGTAAAATATATACCCGAAAGAGTTCTATTGCTGCAGCTAAAAAACAACACCAAGATGAAGCCATTATATCTAAAATAAGTCCTTCTCGTAATAGAGCACGCGTAAGTTAATCATGTTTGTTTTAAACATTGTTGTTTATTTTGCGGCAATGAATTAAATGAAGAGCATGAGAAAAAAAGCACTGGATTCTCGCTGTAAAATCTTTAAAGTAACTACACTTTCATTTTAAGACTCTATTCTGAAAGTAGCTGCTCAGATTCGTTGTGATGATGTGGCAAAAGCTGCTATTGCTCGAATTTAATTTAAATATGATTTAGTTGCTGCTAAGGCAATGACTGTTATAACTCTTTCTTGAGACCTTCGGTCGTCTTCAAGATGAAGCAACGAATCTTAAAATAAAAGAAATATTTACATACATTGAAAATAGCGATGCCTGTCAGTTTAAATTAAACGAATTAAAAAACAATTTGCAAAAATGTAGCTGTCTTTGCTTGTCTTCCTCCAATTTATGCTTTTGCTCATCAACATCTATTTCGTGTACATTATCAAGTTGCTTCAGTTACTACAGAGGGTCCATGAAACAAGTGATATCCCAAGTGACTGGCTTACCTGTATATTAATTCTCCTCCTTAAGAAATCAAATCCCAAAAAGTGTGATGACTTTGGATTGATAAGCCTGATAAGCCAAGTGCTGAAGATCCTACTTAAAATAATATAGGCTAGAATTTACCACAAATGTAAAATCGGTCAAATCGACACTCAATTTGGATTGCGCGAAGGTCTAAGAACAAGGGAACAAGCACTAGCCAGTTTGTCAATACTCTTCCAGAAATGTCGATACATGAGTAAAGATTTCCATGCCTGTATCATAGATTCTGAGAAGGCTTTCGATCGCGTCAATCATACCGTTCTTCTGTCATTACTACAGGAAAATGGTAAGACAAACAAGACATCGAGTTCATCAGAAATCTCTATTGGAACCAAGAAGCAAAAACTAGATATGGGCAAGCGACATCGGAACCCGTAAGCATAGAAAATGGAGTAAGGCAGGGCTGTGGGCTATCGCCAATACTGTTAATATGTACTCTGAACACATATTTAACCTAGCAATGGGCGGCGACGAGGATGGAATAAAAATTAACGGAAGAACAATAAATAATATACGTTATGCAGACGATACAGTTATCATTGCGGACAACACTAAAGGTGGATACCATGAACAGACTCGAAACTTTTGAAATGTTGATTTTCCGCAGACTATTAAAAATACCATGGATTCAACACGTAGCTAATAATGAAGTACTTAGACGTATGGAAATGGCAAGGGAACTACTTATTACAAAGCAAAAAAAGACCGCTTATCTAGGTCACATTTACCGTAATAACAAGTATAATATCCTGAAATTAATAATCGAAGGTAAAATTGAGGGAAAACGTAGACCTGGCCGCAGACAACATTCGTGACTAAAAAATATACGCGATTGGACTGGTATGAACACGTCAGCTTTGATTCATGCAGCCAAGGGTCGCAATAAGTATGCCGAAATTGTTGCCGGCCTTCATTGAATGTAGATGGCGCCTGAAGAAGAAGAATCAAGTTCAAGTGTGGCTTGGTAACCAACTATACCCGAATGACTGGTGTTGGAAATTAATCGACGATACATTGGAACCAATTCAGACTTAACTTCCACCTGCACCGGAAAAACTCCTCGGCACAATATTTTGCAATTGTAAAAAGGGATATAATGCTAAATTAGGTTGCAAAAAAGATGGATTGTTTTGTTCAGTAGCATGTATCAGTTGTCAAGGCAAGTGTGCTCCAATGTTGAATCGCCTTTAGAAGAGGGATCATTCGACATCAACGAGGAGACATCTAATGCATCGCTGTTAGAACAATTTACTTACACCCAGCAGAAAGAAGAAGAAAAAGATCAAGAAGAAAAAAAAGGAAAACAAGAAGAAGTATTAGATAATAATTAAGAATCATGCAAATAATTTTCCCTAATTTCTTAAAAATCACACCACTTTCATCATTTCCAGCAGTACCATTTTTTTATTATAAAATAGTATCGAATTAAACATGATTTCATTAGATGGTGAAATAGGCCTACCAAGGAAACCATATATACATACATATAGTCACGCCTTTTTCCCGTAGGGGTAGGCAGAGACCACTTCCTTCCACTTCCGCTACGGTTCTTACACACATCTTTTGCTTCCACTACTTGCATCAGTGCTCTCATGCATGCTAGTCGGTTGGAAACCACGTTAAAAAGATCGCGTCAAGTACACTAGGTCACAGGGGTGGCGTTAAAACGCTTGCATATTATGATGAACACAACTTTTTAAACTTTTTGAGTCGTTTTATCTCAAAAACGGTTAATCTTAGAAAAAAAGTATAATTACAATTTTTATAGATAATTGCATGATCTACAATTTTTGTCTAATCTATTTTCATGATTAAACTTACCGTTTGTCTAAAAAACGAAAAAAACCCATAGCGGAACTTTGACCTTGCATAAACTTTTTTGCAGATGCGGGATCGATGTGGACTGTTCACATTTCATTTAAAATGGTGTTCCGAACATTCATACCAATTTTTAGCTCTATGCGAACTTTCGCAACTTTGCATGTCTATTTTGACCGGACTAAAAAGGGAATGGAACTTCAGATTATTAAAAGTGCGCGTTGAAACAATTTTTAAATAACTTAATTTAGATTCTGCGAAAAATTATTTTTAAACTTCCTGGGGACCTTACCGATTTATCGAATTCATACCAGGTCAATTGATGAGTTAAATCATCAATAACAAGACAACACCAAACATTTTGAATTATTTTTAAATAGTTTTGACTTTCATTTTTATTAATTTTTTTCTATTTCTTATTTGTTTTTTAAGAATGCCTATTCCTTATTTTACTAAAATATATGTGTGTACACGGTGTTTTTAAATTCATGCGAAAAATTTCAGGAGGTGATTGCCCGTATGAAATTATGATAGATCTTTCCTATGAAAAAATTTCCTCAGCACACCCCCCTCCGAGATATTACCCCTAAAAGGTGGTGAGTAAAATAAAGTTTTAATTTTTTTTCTCAAACTTAAGTAAAGACAGAAACTTGAAATTTTGTAATGTCCGTGCACTCGCAAAGGACTAAAACCACCGGTATTTTTTCAACATTCCTGTTACATTACAGGGGGGTGAAATTAGCATCCCTTACCTTACTTAATATTAAACCTTTTTTTTGAGATTTAGTTTTGTAAAATAATAATCCCTTTTAATTTAAAACCATTTCTTAATTTTAAAGTTTTTTCCTATGATCAATAGATTCGGTGAAAAAAAATTAAAATACAATATCCTCTCATCGTCCTTCCATACCATTTCATCTCCAGACTGCGCTTGTTTACACTTTAAACTCTCATATCAGCTTTCTCTTATTGTTATCACAAGTAACGCTCGTTCGTGCCTCCACCGACGGACCTTGCATACAGGGTGGATTCAGATATATCTTACGGTATTGAGAGTGGAAATCAGTAAAGATGGAAAACGCAAGAATAAAATATGATTCATAATAAATGTTGGAAATGGCCGCCCCCGGCCAAAAACATCTCATTGATCGTCAAACACGTTTAAATACACTGCTCGCCAATTTAAGTGGATAATTATAATTTTTGCAAAAATTGCATTTGACAATGTTGTCAGAAGTATTAAACTGTATGCTGTGTATAAACATTTATCTATAGTGAATATGTTTTGCAATTTTTTTCTATGCCTCGGCTGTTATCTTTTAAAATGAAGAATATTGGAATGTTGTTTACATTTTAGCCGAAGAGAAGTGCTTGCATCGGCTGCATTTATATTGTTATTAGCAAGAAGTTTTCTTACTTACGTTAAAGTTTTGCCTTTACATGTAGTTCAGCTCGAGCAATTAGTGCGTTGGATACGTGGAGGTTTATCTAAAAAAGAAATGTTTCGCAAAGCGAAACTGGAGTTGTTATTTCTTGTCAAACTATCAGAAGAAGGTTGCATATATATATAATTTGTTCGGGTGGAGAATGCGCTCTCTGAAGAGTTTAAAGTACGCCAAGAAGTTCGGCAGGGATGTGTGCTCTCTCTTCTGCTCTTTAATGTTTATTCGTAGAGACTTTAGAGAGGCTTTGGAGAATACAGATGACGGCATTTTACTAAACGGCGTACTTATTAATAATCTAAGGTACGCTGACGACACAGAGTCCTAATTGCAGACACAGTTGGGGTTCTCCAGAGGCTAATAGACAGAGTAACAGAAATTTGCGAAACCTCCAACAAGCGCCTAAACACATATAAAACAAAGGTTATGATAATAAGCAAACAAGATATTGATGGCCAGTTTTACGCAAACGGCTCCCAACTGGAAACGATTCCATCGATAAACTACCTGGGCACATTTCTTAACAAAAAATGGGAACAAATAAAGGAAATTAAGATCCGAATTGAGAAGAGTAGAACAGCTTTTGATCGCATGAGAAGCGTGCTGGGCAATTAAAATATAGGCTTGCACCTCAGAGTCAGAGTTCTTAGATGCTACGTTTTCTCAATACTAACATGTGGGGTGGAAGCTTTGACTCTGACCGACGCTGCATGTAAACGTCTGGAGGCATTTGAGATGTGGTGCTATAGACGCATGCTAATATCATGGATTTACCACGTAACCAACGAAGCCGTCCTACAGCGTATGAGAAAACAAAAAGAGGTTTTAAACGTAATCAAAGAACGAAAACTTTCATACTTCGGACATGTTATGCGAAACCAGAAATATAGCCTACTTCAGCTTATTATGCAGGGCTAGCTTAACGGCATAAAAGTCCTGGAAGACGACGAATATCGTGGCTGCGAAATCCAAGACAATGGACAGGAATGACTTAAAGGGATCTATTTCGGGCTGCAGCAAATAAAATCAGATGGGCCATAGTAATCGCCAACGTCCACTGAGGATAAGGCACAAGAAGAAGAAGAGAAGAATTTGAGATTAAGAAGACGTGCTACACACCCACGGTTAATAGCGGCGCAGCGTGCATGCAGACTAGGTTGGGCTATATAGCACAGTAATTGGAATTTTCAAAATTGGAGGAATTGTCTCTTCTCCGACGAATCACGATTTCGTTTATACACTTGTGATGGTCGAATTTTAGTCTGGAGAGAAAGAGGACAGTGGTATTATGAAAATTTAATGGCGCCAACCACTCTTTTCAGTGGCGGATCAGTTTGTGTTTGGGGAGGCATATGTTATGATGGCCGCACTGATCTACTGGTCTTGATTTATCAAACAATGACGGCGGTAAGATATCGCGACATGGTTATAGAGTCGATATTTGTACCGTGTGCTGGCACCACAGGCGAGAGATTTGTTTTTATTGATGAGAATGCTCGTCCTAACCGAGCAAGAATTGTAAACGACCGGCCATCCCGCTTACCAAATATGAATTGCATTGAACTAGTTACCGTAACGAATGAACTTTGTATGTTGTTATTTTCTTTAATTTTTCACTTTTTCTTAAACACCCATTTTGCTTTATTGAAGACTAAAAGTGACCCGTGCGAATACTTCGCACCGAAAGCGGTCAGTTACTTAACATAATAAAGTAAAAATAAATAAATGTAAATATATATTATTTTTATATATTTTAATTTACAAAACAGTAACGAAATCAGTCTTATATTAACATTATTATCCTAGATGGTACCCGCGACTTAGTCTGCGTAAGATTAGTACTTCGTGTAACTCATTTTCTTCTCCAAGGAATTCATCCATCTATCTTTATAACAAAATTTAATAATCGTGCTACGCACTCGGTTATGACTTACCCACTTTATTACTTTTTTTCAAAATAACAATACACTGGTTACAATCAGCAGGAGCAGAGACGAATGGAGAGAACTAGGGGAGGCATATGTCCAACAGTGGACCTGAAAAAGGCTGGATGATGATGAACAATACACACTGACACACTGACAGAGAAACTTAAAACTGACAGGTGTCAATTTAATTTAGTTTATAGGGAAAAATCAAGTAACGCGAGATGGCCCTGTCAATGACGAAATATCGGATCGAGGTGTGAACAAATATTCTGGCATTTGATCACTTGTTTAACCAAAGTTTTTATTAAAGGGAATTTCAGTTATCTCAAAGTACATACTTTGTTAAAATGTCAATTTTAAAATGATTCCGAACTGTTTAATAATAAGGAAAATATTACATTTATAGGGTAATTTCTATTATTCTTCATGTTAATTAATTAATGATTGATTGATTGATTAATGATATTGTGACTTGCATTTTTTTTTTGGAAATAACAAAACGCATCTACGTTTTATAATACAATTCATTTTATAACAAACACCATTATCTAGGTAAGTATCACTGATTGTAAGTAACTGTTCTACGCCTCAAATAAATGAGCAATTATGTTTATCAAAACAAGACACGTGTAATATACATAAACTTTCGCATAAACAAATTTAAAAAATTTATTTATTGGCCTTGGCTACACTCCTCCCGCGAGGACCAATCAGATCGCAGTAAAACTGTGGCGCGATTTCTTGCTATGATAAATTTTATACTCACAATAATAATGGGGAATGGGACTTTAGATTATTAAAAGTGTGCCGTTAAAACAATTTTTAAATAACTGAATTAAGATTCTTCGAAAAATTATTTTTGAACTTCCTGGGGATCATACCAATTTATCCAATGTATGCCAAGTCTATTGATGAGTTTATAATAATACACCTACCAATAATTTTTTAATAATTTTCAAATAAATTTCACTTTCCTTACTATTATTTTTTTCTACTAGAACTAAAGGTGTTTTTTATATTTTACTAGCGGACCCGGCAGACGTTGTCCTGCCCGAACGTCGGTTTGCCTGCTTTATCACTATCTAACTCAGCGACCCCGATAACTATCAATTCGACACTAATATCGGCGTTTTTAATAGTTTTTATATTTTATCCCCTTCCCATTCCTTTTGTATAGGTGTTAACTGTTGAAAAATAAATTATGTTTATGATTCAAAAATAAAACTCTTGATACTTACTAAAGCGGTGTAATAAAATAAACCGTTAGGTAAGGGAGACCACCCCATAGATTGAAATCAATAAACATCTGGTGAACATATTTATCGGCCCTCTACTTTAGTTAGAAAGGGTATTTCAAAATAATAAAAGTAATTTTTGTCTCTTGTAAATATTCATACTGTTCTGATCGACAATACAAAATAGAATACAAAGAACCAACCATACGTGTTTCATTTAAATTAACCATAACCTGCGCTTATAATTATCAATACTAACATAATTGGGAATGTCACTATCAAACTATAAATTCGACACTAATATCAGCCGTTTTTCATAGTTTTTATGTCATCCCTTTCCCACCCCTTTTGTTAATTCGATCGATACCAAACTTCACAGAAACACCTGCCGGGTAGTCTAAAGATTGTCTGAAAATGTCATCAAAATAGGTTCAACGGTTTAGAAACTCATAAACGACAAACAAACAAACATAATTTGGTTTTTAATAGGTATATAGATTATTTTTTAGCTTTAGGATTTTTCCTATTATTTTTCTTTTTAAACCACCACTGTGATTTATTGAAAGATAAGTTAGCTTTACTCCCTTGAACACAATAAATTTAATTTTATTCGCGTAAAACTCTCTCATTAAAAGATAGGTAGCTTGGCGTCCTTCAAAAATGTATACGTACATTTTTTCGCGAACAAAACTTACACTATCTCTTTGATAGATAAATTTGCGAAAATCTATCACCTCTTTCGGGATTTTTAGCAGTTGTTTAGGATTTTCCCAATTATTTTTTTTTCAAACTACCACTTTTATTTAATGAAAGATAGGTTAGCTTGACGTAATATATATATATATATATATATATATAACTACAACCATACAGATAGAGCTATGCTTGGAATTCGAACCCAAGATCGCGTAAGAATTACGTACATCTGGCAAAGAACAAAGTTCCAAGACATAATACAGAGAATCACGACACTAAAATGGAAATGGGCAGGACATGTTGCGAGTTTTAAAGACGACAGAT
Organism: Agelastica alni; assembly: GCA_950111635.1. NCBI lineage: Eukaryota > Metazoa > Arthropoda > Insecta > Coleoptera > Chrysomelidae > Agelastica > Agelastica alni. The sequence goes on along the minus strand of OX467712.1, from coordinate 42,678,688 downwards.
GGTCTCTAAGAATAATAAATTGGAGACCCCGTGCAGACAAAAGAAGCAGAGGAAGACAGCCAACACGTTGGAGCGACGATATAAAAAGAGTAGACGGACACTGGATTAGAACAGCTCAAGATAGAGCTCAGTGAAGCAGTTAAAATGGAGGCCTATGTCCAGCAGTGGACTCAACACCAGGCTGGGAGATGATGATGATGATAACCATACAGATACCTTTCAAGTTGAATCATACATGCTGACAATGTTTCATTTTGCATCGAACCCTTAATTGCTTAGAAGAAATGTGAACAGTTTAAAAATAAACGAAAATGTTTCAACAAAATGAGACCTGTTCGGAAAGTAAATAATAAACAAATAAATTAGTTACTCAAAAAATATATAAAGATAGTGATTTTCTCAATTTTTATGAAACTACCTGAACATATAGTCTTTGGAGAGTGAGTAAAGGAATGTTTTTGAAAATTTGTAAAAGATTAAACAGTTTTTGTTAGAACCCACTTACTTTTTTATTAATTTTGACAGACTACATCAGCATTAAAAAAATAAGTTATTGATGAAATGATGAGATATGTGAAGTTACTGTTCTTTGATTGGAATGATCTTAAATGGACTCATAATAAAAGAATATTTGGCCTATCATAACCCAACATTTAAATTTAATGATGTTTGGCAACTTTGACTACAATCATTATTAAAAATTTATTTTTTTAACATCATTTACAATATTAATTTATTTCATTTTCCGCCCCTGAATATGGATTTAAAAGTTTTAACCTCTTTTAATATTATTTATAACTATATTGTCAATGTACCTACCCAAAAAGGGGTTACTGGGAAACAAGGTGGTTAAACTAAAATAAGATATATAAACAAAACAATTTCAGCTATTTTTAATAATTATCAGTAATCAGGATATTTGCACCTTGACATTTTAGATTAAAATAAATAAATTAAGTTCACTTAAATGCTCATTTTTTTATTAGATATTAATTTGAAAATATTTTTATAAAATTTATCAATATGCTGAGATTTAACACATTGAACACCATTAAGTGTAAATATTAGGTGAACAAAGAAATTGGAATTAACTTTTTATGTGCCATTGAAAATGATAGAATGTTCATTGCAATATGTAATTATGGATTTTGTTCACACTTTTATGTTTTACCACAGATTCTACATTTGGAGACTGAACAATCCAAGATGGCGTTAAACTAACATTTATGGATATTTATTTCTTAAATAATTCTTTGTATTTAATTGCTTGCAATATTTAATTTTAAATACAATTTATAGTAAACCAACCAACTTTTTTATTTACTCATTTTTACTTTATTAATCCAATAATCTTGTTAAAACTCTAAATAATTGTTAGATATTAATAGAAATCTTTTGCTTCCCTGAAACTTGTATACTTAAGTATGATTCATTTTTTAAAAAGGGTTACTCAGAAAAACTATTTACTCTTTATATTTGAATGCATAGTTACTTCTTGAAAGAACAGGTTTCATTTTTGCTTTGTCATTTACATTTATAAGTTATTTTTGCCATTTAAGTAAATAAATTTAAATAACATAATATAAATTATACCAAAAAAATTAACAATGCTATTTATTACAGTAATAAATTGTAAACTGTCAATTCCTTATATTTAATATATCCATAACCAATGTTTCAACAGTAAATATATTAATCCTAATCAATACAAAAAATGTTGGTAGGTATAAACCACTCAACTAATATAAAAATGTAGGTATCTAGACAATCTTCAATGAATTTTTATTTTATGAAGTGTATACAATGACTTCAAATGTAAATGTGTATAAATCATTTCATTTTCATTTTATATCTTAATTTTCGAAAAACAATCAAAGCTTGACACTAGTACAAAAACTTTTTGAACTTTTGGATTAGAGATCATTACATCAAAGAAAACTACTAAATTGTTTGCTGATGGTCGTATTACTTCTCAAGTAAAACTGATATGCAAACATATTTTTAATCATCATGAAAATTTAATAAAATTAAAATAAAACTACATAAAAGATTATAATTTTATTGCCAATTTTCTAGCGCACACTAAATAAGATTAGTAAAGCTAATAAACATGATCATTTATAAGAAATATTGTATTATTATTATATTATAACTTTTCTTATTAGGAATTACAACCTTCTCAATAACTTTTAGTTTACCCTCCTTGGAGAATAGGTATTGATTTTCTCTTTGTCAGTGTACTAGATACTAGTACATGATTATATCTCATAGGTATTGATTTAACTTGATATGTTCATTTTCAATAATACTAGCCAACTTACCATTAATCTTAGGTAAATTATACTAATAATTGTTTTATCTGTTTCAAAACTTGTCACACTAACACAAAGAATACCTTCAATCACAACACTCTCACTTACCGTTTAAAATCTACCATGCAAATCATATCATACGATTAACAGCTGATATTGCAGGCGGGGGCAATAAAGAAACCGGTCTTTTTGCTATGTTGCCTAGTTTTACGTATGAATAAAATTTGCAAGTCCCTGAAAATAGTAAATTTTAAAAGGATCCCTTAAAGATATGCAACTTCTTATTCTAATGTGTCACAACGAAAAACCGTAAAGGTAATTTTTAATTTTAAAATATTATACTTATCATTTTCATTAAACATAAAATTATAGGTATTATTTAAAAAAATAGTGATAAATCGGAAAATGGTTATGAACGGAGTTAAATATGAGTTATTTTAGCTTATTACAGAGAGATTTAAAAAATAAATTTGACTAATATGAGTACCTATAAATAATTACAAAATGCAAATTTCAAAAGCATAAGAAAATCATTTAAAGTAAGTTCCTAAACTTATGTTAAAATTTAAGTTTTTAAGATTTTAAATACCTATCATTTATTGATCGGGATCGAGAAGACTAGATTCTCTAGTCTTCTTGATCAGGATAATAAATAATGCTTAGCGTAATTCTGATTTTATTTTCTAGAATAAAAATTAGTTTTCAAGTTAATGAAATTACTACAAATTTTAATTATTATAGGTTGTTTTTACAAAGTTTATTACTAGCAACTGCTCTTTTGTAAAATTTAATTTATTATATTTTTTGTTGTGAGATTTTAAATACAGAATAATCAATGAATACCATAGTCTTCCTTAGACTTGGCAACATATACTTTGGCCACAGTATACACATTTTGTAATGGTGTATTCTTTGCTGACTTAGATACATTTATTAAGTCAAATATATATAAGAAACCCCATACATACCTACTTGCACCAGTGTTGGTTCTGCAGAAAAGATTGACTTGACTTTTATTTTAAAATGCAACTGTGTCATATTTGTGTAAAACATTTTTCAACTACTAATATTATTTTAATTACGGAACATACAACTGTCAATGCCAGATGTCATTATTTCCACCATATTCAATAAGTCAATCATCATCCTTTCAGTAAGTTAATGATTGCATGTAATACCAGTTTAATATTCAATAGTTTTTAATTTATAATTAATGTATGACATTTAAAAGTGTATATTTAGTGTAATTAATGGTTTATCTTCTTATGTACTAAAAATATTCTCAGTCCCAAAATGGGGGACTCTTTAGAGAGTACCGAAACTAGCCACGAAACGCAGAATGTTGCTACAGTGGATTTTACTGCTTTTACGAACTTTATACTAAAAGCAGCCACAGTTCTTTTACCGGAAGATGAAATCCAAGCAGAACCGGCAAATTTGGTAGCAGCTTTAGATGATAAAACTAATCAAGAATGCATCAGAAAATTCATAAGTGATTCTCAAATTGCAACTTTGTATATCCAAAGAAATTCATCCAAAGGTAGTTATGACTCACACATTTGCATATTTTGTAATCGTTATTTACAGGTGATTATAATGCTTGTCAAAAAAGTAATGTTGACTCATTTTACTTTATAAAACTTTATTAGATACAAAGGGACATCTTACAATTAAAATGACTATAATAGGGACCTTGTAGTTCATTGAAGGTCAAAATCAATAACTATTGATTTATTTAAAATAGTTTATAACAAGGGAAGGGAGAAATGAAAAAGAATTAAATTTTAGTTTCATTAACTCTTATCTTAAATTTAAAGGTTTTGATAATATTAATACAAACTTTCTCTATTTAAAAACCTACACAAACTTATATTTTATTTAAGTTTAATAAATTATATCTTTTCGTTTTTCAGATGATGATAGTGTTCAACCACCAGAAGGTGAAGAAGAAAAAGAGCCAGTTGCATATTATGTTAGCAATGAAGTTCATTATTCAAATTCAAAAATGTCCAGCTTAGTATGTATCAAGAGAGGTCCTGTGATTGAAGCTGATAAAAGTATTAGAGCTCAGGTTCGACTAATGAATTTTAGTGATGGATCTCCTTATGAAATTTTACATGACTATGTTAGTAGAACAGTGGCACCTTTCTTCAAATCCTATGTGAAAGAGTCTGGAAGAGCAGATCGGTAAATTTGATCAATTCTTTTAAATTGATAGACAAAGTTTTACATTATTTATTTTTTTATTAATTTTATATATACTTGAGTTATTAAAGCTAAATCATTTTTAAAGACATCACAGTATTTTTTTTTTCAGGTTTTGTATCTTAAAAATTTGTTTATTATAGAATCAACCAAATAGCTCACAAATCATTTTGTTTGCTTGCATATAACTGTGTCTATTTTAATTTTTTTAGTGATGGTGACAAAATGGCTCCTGCAGTTGAGAAAACTATTGCAGAACTAGAAATGGGTCTACTACATCTACAACAAAATATTGATATTCCTGAAATTACTCTCCAAGTACATCCATATGTGGCAAGTTTAATTAAACAATGTGCTGATGAAGGAAGGAAACCTAAAGTAGCTGACTTTAGTGACAAAGTAGATGATTCCAATTTTTTAAATCAGTTGCAACATGGAGTAAATAGATGGATTAAAGAAATACAGAAGGTATGCATCAAGGTAGGCATTTTTTAATTAAATATTTGATGTATAATTATTTCAGGTAACTAAATTAGACAGAGATCCTTCATCTGGTACAGCACTTCAAGAAATTAGTTTCTGGTTGAATCTAGAAAGGGCTTTACATCGTATTCAAGAAAAACGTGAGAGTATGGAAGTTTCCTTAACTTTGGATATCCTAAAACATGGAAAACGGTTTCATGCAACTGTTTCATTTGATACTGATACTGGCCTAAAACAAGCCATAGGTAAATATAATTTATAATATTTTATTACAGTATATCTACCCGATTAAAAATCCTAATTAAATTACACAAGCTGACACAAATTTTAAGTCTGGGTTCAGTATGTCTGATTTTGATTAGTTGTGCCTAACTAATAAAAGAAAAAATAGTTTTACATAATAAAGTTTGCTTTTGTAGCTATTGGAAAGAAATTTCAAATTTTAAGGAAGTTCTCCATTTTTTTCATTTAATATTAAATATAAAAAACTTTAATTTATACATTTTCATCAGTTAAAATAAATCTACAAATTCCAAAAACAAATACAAACAAGCTTTAAAAATGAATATTTTTGGTACTTCCTTAGTGATAGTTGGAACTTTCTTGTATTAGCCTCCAAATGTAACCACCTATTATGTTTTTATTATATTGTTCTTAATAACGTTGCTTAAAGTCCATCACATTCTGGTTAAAACATCTTCCTTGCTCGTCTGAATATGCCACTAAGTTATCTTTAAATTGGTCCAAGTCAACATGTACTTTAAGAGGCGTTCTGCAACCAATGAGTTTCAAGTTATCTAGCATAGTCGAAATAAGCTCTTTGCTGCAAATTTAGGAAAAAAATTCCTTAAATATTGAAAAGCTACAGAATCTTGACTAAAGAACCTTCACAAATTGCTTCATGAGACATAATTTTATATGCAACGGAGGCATTAAAACATGATCGGGGCTCCACAATCGGTGTACACCTGACATTCTGTTTTCCTATTTAAAATTTAGTTTGCTTAGACCACACATTCACACACACACACACTACTATGCCACTCGCTATCCCCCCGCTCACCTCCTCTCTTACGAAGTAAAAACTGTTACTACTAAAACACTTATACAGTCCCTCAAAACCATGAATATTTATCATTACATAAAGTACAAAAGCAAACTTTATTAATTAAGAATGAAGTTTTTAGTTACTTTTTAATGTAATCAGCCAGAAAATATTTATTAAATAATAGACTCAAAGAAATTTTTTCTTTGTTAACTAGCGTTATATTTGAATGTTAACTTATCAATTTGTAGTATTTTACCAAATATTTTATAATTGCTAACACAATAAAACTATTACAGCCACAGTCAACGATTATAATCCTTTGATGAAAGACTTTCCCATCAACGATTTATTAGCTGCTACAGAGTTGGAGAGAATCAGAGCTGCAGTTCAACTTATTTTTGGCCATCTTAGAAAAGTGCGATCAACTAAATATCCAATTCAGAGATGTTTGAGACTAGTTGAAGCAATTTCTAGAGATTTAGGAGCTCAATTGCTAAAAGTTTTGGGTACACGAAGATTGATGCATATTCCTTTTGATGAATTTGAGAAAGTTATGACTCAGTGTTTTGAAGTATTCTCAATATGGGAGGATGAGTATGAAAAGTTACAAGCTTTATTAAGGTAAGACATATATGTATTTTAACTTTAAACTAGAGTTTTTTTATTAAAATTATAATTTTAAGCTTTACTCAATTAATTTATTACTTAGTTTTCAAAAAAATAATAAAGAAAGAACTGCAAATCATAGTTTTCTATTGGTATAAACACCTTATACAAAATTGATTAAATAAAGTCAATTCTAAACATACTTACTATATTATGATTTTATTCTTAATACAGGGTGTGGTTAAATATGTGCGAAAGTTTCTAGAATTAAAGGGGGTTACCTATGAATATATTTTTTACTAGAACTTTTTAACAAAACTAAATTTCTTAATTTAAAAATGAAAAATCTTTGTATGTTATAAGAAGGTATTATTTGATTTACTGATGAATTTCAGAAAGAATATTTGAAAGGGTTCGCGGGTGAAGTAAATAAAACAAAACAATTCAAAAAAACATGAATAACTCAAAAATATGTAATGTAAAATTGTAATGGAATCTTTTTATGTATTCACTCGATGAACTGAACTTTTTTCTAACAAGTCTAAAAAAATCATAATTTATTTCAACAAGTCACTGAATTTCATTGTGTTCTCCAGGTCTCAGTATCTGAATAACTCGGGGTTTCAAGTGTTGAAATATTGGACAGAAGCGGGGAAAAATATATTTATTTATACAAGATGTTATCTTGACATTCAGTGATTATCGTCAACATCAAAAAGATGTTAACGTGATCCACTTTATTAGTAAAATCACTATAATTTACTTTTTACTCTCTATCTGTTTAGGAACAATATAATAAAATAAAATAATTTTATTTGCACATAGCCAGTAGAGAATATAATCGGAGAACTTGTATGTTATAGTTTTAATATAAATTATGTACAAACTTTAAATTGAATACTAATCTAGAAATTAACTGTACTTTTATGCAGTAAATAGCTCTAATATTGTTTATATGACAGAGTGGTGAGGAGTGAATTGAGGTTGACATTGTCTATGTATGGGGTGAACATTGAAATTACTTTAAGGATTCCACTGCTTGTGTCAGGATAAATGGAGCTTGCACGGACTGGTTTAACATCTAAAAGGGTGTGAGACAGGAATGTGTGGCTTTACCATGGCTGTTTGAAAGAGAGTACGTATGGATTGAGAATGAATGATTTAATCGTCAAATGCCTTCTTTACGCCGATGATCAAGTCATATTCACGTCATCTGAAGAGGAGTTGCAGGCGATGGTTAATGTTATGCATGATGCCCTGAAAATCAAAGGGATGAAACTAAATGTAAGCAAAACGATAGTAATGGTTTTTGAAAGAGAAGAAAGCATGACAAACTGAAAAGTTCTGATGAAGGAAGAAAGAGTGGAACAAGTAAATTAATTTGTGTACTTGGGTTCAAAGTTTAAGAGAGATGGAAGATGGTGTTAAAGAAGATGTGTTACAAAGAGAGATAAAGGAATGCGTAGATGGTTTGAACACGTAGAAAGGATGGATGAAGAAAGATTGAAAAAACAAATTTATAAGGCGAGTGTGAATGAGTAAGTCGGTAGAGGTTGACCTCGGCGAACATATCTCGATCAGATCAACATTGTTTTGAAGAAAGGCCAGGTTAAGAGTATCAACAACCGATGAGCATGTATGAGAGCACTGATGAAAGTAGAGGAAGCAAAAGATGTGTGTAAGAACCGTAGAAAGTGGAAGGAAGTGGTCTCTGCCTACCCCTACGGGAAAAAGGCGTGACTATATGTATGTATGTATGTATAATTTTATTTATTGTTATAAGTTGTTACATTTGAATTATTAGATTTTACCATGTTTGTTTTTTTAATGATGATAGAGATATTATGAAGAAAAAACGTGATGAACATATGAAAATGGTTTGGCGTATTTCTCCTCAGCACAAAAAATTACAAAGTAGAATGGATCAAATGCGTAAATTCCGCAGACAACATGAACAATTGAGAACTGTTATCGTTAGAGTTCTAAGACCTAGTATTAAGGAAACTGCTGTACCAATTGAAGGAGGTGATATTGAACCACCAAAACCAGCATTTTCATTGGATGCTGCTGATGCCAACGCCATTGAGGTATAATTCAGTGCTTAATTCATTACTTTAAAAACAATTATAACAATTAAACTTTTTTTGTCTTGCACAAAATAGTACAAATAATAAAACAATTGCAGTTTGTTTCTATTACCAAATTTGTAAAATGTAAGCATTTTATTTTCTCTCAATTTACAGGAGGTAAATCTGGCATATGAAAATGTTAAAGAGGTAGATTGTCTGGATATTTCCAAAGAAGGGCAAGATGCTTGGGATGCTGCTGTCCAGAGGTAAGTAAATACAGGTGGTAAATTGATTAATTTAAAATTTGTATCAACATTATTTAAAAGATGATAAGAGGTACACACTTAGGTATGTTTGCACTACTGCCTCTTAAATTTAAAAGTATAATATTCCAAATGCATTTAGTGCAGTGCACTATTTAAGTACGAAAGTGTTTCTTAATTATTATTGAGTGAAACTCCATTACTTGAACTATCTTTTTTATATATAAAAATTTAGCCTGCGTATGTGTACTTGCAAAATTTTGACACAACGTTGCATTCAAATACGCGCATGTTTTTGAATGCCAATTATATTACTCCGAAACATCAATCAGCCAATGTTATGCAATGGCACACGATTTGTAGTTAAAAAGTTAATGAACAATCTAATCATTCTTGCGTTCGCTACTACTATCAATAAAGCATAATGGCAGTCTTTGTAAGTGTGCTGTTTGAATTTAGAAAACAATTGCTTCTCTCATGGACAATTATACGTCGCATACTCCAGAATGAGTAAACCGCCTGATATTTTTTTTTCCTTTACTTTCCTTCCACAGCATAGCCACAGCAACGCAAGGCAGGATATTCAATTGAATGGTGAATATATGTTCGCTAGAATACTTTTATTTACTTTCTCATTCATTTCATATCAGATTGAGCCAATGCGAAGCGTGACTGGGTATATCTAGTTGTATTTAAATATTATCAGCCAAACCTAACGATTAATCCCAAATTAGAATTTTACCGGCATCAGCACCGACTATACAGTGTACCTCTTTCAATTCAGGGATAAATTCTGACTAAATTAGTTAATATGCAATAATTTTACCAACAGTTTTTGTTTATTTTATGTATTGTAGAAGTCCCTATCATATTTAAAGAGGAATTTTATATTTTTCTAAATAAAATTATTGTGAGTACAACAAGAGATTGTGTTTTATTGTTACAATGTTGTATTTAAACATTTAAGTAACTCTACCTAAAATTCATAGATTTGGACAATGTTCTGTTTGGAATAGGAGGAATTTAATTTCAGCTTGTTTGGCAACATTATTAAAAGTTGTTCACTTGTCGCAAACAAGTGACGGAGATAACCAGACGCTCTGTAAAACAGCATAGTCATTTATGCGAGAAAATAGTTGGTCCAATGTGTCCAGAATTTGAGCTTTAGTTATGTACGAATTGGTGAACCATTTTTCAGTCTCGCCTGTCGTTGAGATTAATTGGTATTTATAAATTGATTTGACTACTGTATCTTCTCAAAAGATTGTTTGTACATGGTGTAGTCTAGCTCGTTCCGAACCTCTATAAAAAAACTATAAAACCATAAATGTCGTATAATATAAACAAATTGTCTTTTAAAAATATAAAATTATATTTTTCAATTTATCTATCTTCTATATTTTTATTTCTTTCCTAGTGTTCCACCTGATAAAACCGTAACTTTAATTGATGGTAGATTAAATGAAACAATATTAATGTTTATAACAAAATTATTTTTAATTTATTTTTTTCATGCTTTAAAGAAGAACTAATTATGGGTCTTAAACTGGTATAGATATGTAGATGTTATCCTGCTTTACGGGAATAAACATACCATATAATTCATTACAGAAGTAGAAACTAAAAATTAAATTAAAATTTTTAGATTTTTAGATTTCCAAAACTAATTGGTTTATTTTTGCAGTTTGAGACTAGTGTTTGCAAATGGTTTGTAAATTGACTGTTTCAAGAACATTTATAAATCTCCGATTCTGTTTTGCTTAGTACAAATAACACATACACTTAAATCCACTTGCACAGGCAACTATTGATAAAATGTTGAACACCTCAAACCGCGCATTTGTCAAACAAATAGTTTGAAAACAAAACGCAAGCTAATGTGTCATCCAAACGGTTTGAATATCGTTTGTCAACGCTCCAATTTCGAGACAGTTTGTTTTGATTTCTGTAGAAACGCTTATTTTAACTGCTCTTGCTCTGTTTGCAAACCGTTTGTAGCTGCTGCAAAACAAACCTAATAGCATACGTGAGTTCAAAATATTTTTCTTAAACTCACACATACTATTATAACGATACATAACGCTCCTTTACATCCGCCAACATCAAAAAGCAATTTATAATATGTATGTAGTATGATTCTTAGAGCTACTATAATATTCCTTTATTCACAGAACATTGTTAAAAAGAAATAATTTTAATTTAGCATATAGGTATAAGTAATGGTTTTTAATAAGAAATAATTGAAAGGATTCTTTAGCCATGCTTTTCTGCGGCCCGGCTTTCTTTTACCATAAATTTTTCCCTGCATGATGTTCTGCAGTAATCGGTATTTTTCGCCTATCATAACATGCCCGAATTATTGTGTTTTCTTTTTTTGATGGTGGTGAGAATTTCGGTGGATTTATTCAGATGTTGGATATTTTTTCTGTCCATGAAACCTTTAATATTTTCCTGTAAGCCCACATCTCAAAGGTTTCAAGTCGTCTTTCTTTGTACTTGTTAGTCCAGGCTGGAGAAGACATAACATCTGAGAAGTCGGATTTTTAGAGTTAACTTCAGATCTCTACATCGCAAGACCCTACTCATGTTTTTAAATGCTGCTCGAGCCTGCTCAATCCTTGATTTCACTTCATTTTGACTATCCGCGCTGTTAGTGATTATGCTGCCTAGTTATTTTATTAGTTTACTTGCTTCTATAGTTCACCCCCAACGGTTATGTTAGCTTTGATATTAGGTTGCTTGCTAATTACTAATTCTTTGCTCTTTTTTGCATTTAATCCGAGTCCAGCAATTGCGCATTTTTCGATGACTGCATCCAGTATCCCTTGTAAATCTTCCTGACTGGTGGCCAACAGTACTGTATCGTCTGCGTAGCGAAGGTTGTTTATGATTTCGCCATTTATAATAATGCCGGCTTGTATATCAGTTAGTGCTTCCCTAAATATTCTTTCAGAGTATACATTAAAGAGCAAGGGTGATAAAATGCAACCTTGCCTTACTCCACGTTTGATATTTATTTCCGGTGTATTATCAACGTCTATTCTAATTAATGAAGTTTGTTTCAATATAAATTTTCAATTATACTAATATCCCTTCCGTCCTGTCCTATATGGTCTAAAGTCTCTACCAATACATCATGTTTGACCCTGTCGAATGCCTTTTGGAAGTCTATGAAGTATGCATAGACATCAACTGACATGTCACGGCTTCTTTGAACCAGGACATTTATCCCAAATAGAGCCTCCTTTGTGCCGAAGCCATTCCGTAACCCAAATTGCGATCCGCTTAAGTATTCTTCACACTTGGAATAGATCCTGTCATGAATAATTTTGAGAAATATTTTTAGTAAGTGATTCATTAGGCTATTGTGGTGACAAATATGGATCTAAGCCAATCGCTTGGTTACTTTCCACTGGTGTATATTTTATTGAATAATTCTGTTATCACTTTTAATGCTTCAGTGTTATCGATTAGTTAATATATTTCGCTGGGAATCTCGTCAGGTCCTACTGCTTTACGGTTTTTAGAACGTTTTTTTGGCATATTCTACTTCAGTAAATGTAATTAGAGGTCCTTCATACTTTGTTAATTCCGGTGGCGTTATTGGTCTATCATCTTCAAATAAATTTCTAATGTACTTTTCCCACTCCTTTAATAATTCTTCTTTTTGATGAATCACCTTTCCATTTTCGTCGTAAAGTATACCAGATCCTCTGATTGTTCTAAATTTACCTGTAGCCTCTTTAACTCTTTTATGCATGTTGAAGAAGTGGTATGCAGCATCCAGAGCTTTTATTTCTTTACATTCGTTGTTAAAGTGTTCTGTTTTCGCGTCTCGGATTTTCTGCCTTATTACTTTCTGGATACTTTTGTACGCCTGTTTGTTCATAAGAATTCTGCGCTCTTCCATCAATCCTATTATTTCGTTAGTCATCCAGTAGTTCATTTTAGGTTGGGCTTATATGAGTATAATAGAACAATAAATTAATAATGTACTCGTTAATTATAGATAGATAGTAATAAAATGGCCGGTCAATATAAACTGAAATGTGGATTTTACCAAAAAATATGTATGGGTTAGACAGGTAGATTAATTAAAAAAAATTAAGTTTCCAGAATTTTAAAAAAGATTTTAGATAATTTAAGTGCCTATATTAATTTTGAATTAATTGACGAAACCAAATTATTTGTGAAAATAACCAATAAAAGTTACCTTTTTGAAAAATATTTATCTTTTTACATATGATACATTACATTATCAATATGATATTGCAAATTGTGATTTATAAGAGCAATAAGTAACATGGTACAATTCTCCCTTATGAACCGAAACTTTTTAAGAAAAGTTAAATCCTAAATATCATATTCAAGAATTAGTTTTAGTTCAATTCCAACATTCATTAATATTAAATATTAAGAGCTAAGAAACGAAAAAATTAAAATGTATCAATACCTGGCAATATAAATGTACTTTCTTTTACAAAAAGTGTCAAATGTTTAGTAAATATTTTCAATACATTAATCTTGGTTAGTGTTTTTAACTTTAAATCAAAACTTACGGAACACCTATTTTCCTTTAAATGTTTTTTTAAATCATTTAAAAAAATCCGCAAATTAAGGTAGTGCATATTTTTTATACATATTTGATTATAAACTTTAAAGAAATAAGCATAAGAAATTTAACATCAGCAATCGGCAACAGCTCACGTCTGTTAAAGCGCACGTCCTACTCCTACTATTTTATTACATTTTCCGCTGTATTTTTTTAAGCCAATTCGTTTGGTATTCCCTATACCTAAATCCAACCACTTTTGAGATATTTCATTATCTTAGTTAAACATAACAACACGTTATTATTTCAACATTAGTAAAGGGTATGCCTTGGCTGTCAAAGATTTGATAGTTAAAACGTTAATTGTTCATGTTGTTTTGAAAGTTTTCTTTACCAGTTTGTATTTTATAGTAAATAATGGCAAATGTAGGATTTACTAATGATTATTTTTTAAATCTTATTATTATTTACGGCAAGTGTAATAGAATTGTTGAACGGACTTTCCGTGTTTTTGTAAGAAGATTGCTTAAAAACTGCCGTTGCTTTGGTCAATTTAAGACAAAAATTAATAAAAATAAACCACTAGTGGACAGTGACATAAACGAAATTAATGTTTTGGATTATTTTACGGCATTTCCAAATGCCTCCATTAGAGGTTGTGAGAGAGATCTTACTTTGTCGACGAGAACAATTCATCGCATTTTAAAAAAACACAAATGGAAACCATTTTCATATCATTTGGTGCAACACTTACAATTAGGTGATCTTCTTTGAAGGGTAGAATTCTTTGAATGGTTTTTAATGAAGACCCAAGAGGATAAAAACTTCATAAAAAAAGTTATATGGTGTGATAAAGCAAAGTTTAGTTTATTTAATCGACATAATTCCCATTTTTGGTCTAATAAAAATTCACATGGTTGTAGAGAACGTTACTTCCAAGATAGTTGCAGTTTTAATGTTTTTTGTGCAATAAAAGACAATGCCACATTTTAGAAGAAGCCATACGACCGGCATTACATACTTTAAGAAATGGAGAGGCGGCTTCAGCTTGGTATCAGCAAGATGGAGCACCTCCTCATAACGTTGGGCCTGTTGCTCAGCATCTTTACGACATGTTAGATGATAGATGGATCGCCAATCAGGGTCCGTTTCGTTGGCCAGCTCGCTTTCCTGACTTGGCTCCTTTAGATTTTGGGATTTGGGGTTATATTAAAAATCAGGTATTTTCCAAACCTGTTCCGACAAAGAAAGATATGATGCAGAGAGTCTTACTTGCTTTTAATTCTCTAACACCCGACCATATTTCCAGAATTACAAGATATGACTTAATAAAAAGGATTCATAAATGTTTAGAAGTAGATGGTGCTAATTTTGAACACTTATTATAAAACTTTATTTGTTTAATTTACATTTAGTTATTTTTGTTTGTTAGTTATCTAATTAAACTAATACAAAATACCTAGTCAACATTTTTAATGATATCCACAGTTAATAATCCTTTCATGCTATTGGTTACTTTTCAGAATTAATAACTTATGAAAAAATAATAAAATGTCACCTTAAATAATGGAAATCATGGCCTACCCTTTACTAATGTTGAAATAAAAGTGTTGTTATGTATTAACTCAGATAATGAAATATCTCAAAAGTGGTTGTATTTTGGTATAGGGAATACCGATACCAAACGAATTGGTTTAAAAAAATACAGCGGAAAATGTAATAATATACAGGGTGTTCTATTTAAAGTAAGCAACTTATAAATTATTTAAATTGTGCATATTGGCGGCTAAGTTTAAAACACGCTGTATGAAATATCAATAAGTTGGACATATGAAGTTAACGAGCAAGCGCTTGTTGTTTATTGGCTACAATTTCACTTCACTAGCTTCGTTATTAATGGAGATATGGTTATTCAATGTGGACTAGGATTTTTTCAAAATTTTGAAATAAATCGAAATATCTCGAAAATACTTCTTTTTTGGTATAGGACATTGTGCACAAATTTTGTCTAAAATTTCATGTAGAATTCGAAAATAAAATAAAAAATATTAGGTTGTATTTAAAATAACAAAGTTGACGTCTACTTCCGGTATAACCGGAAGTGCCACATTCAGGACAACATTATATTTGAACTCAAACATACAGCTTTGTAATTCCAGGTTTTTAACATAACTGTATCCGTCTTTACTTTTCAATTGTTAAAATTCTAATTCATGTCATCACGTAGATATGAAGAACGCATCGATAGAGTGGAAACCAGAATCACAGCTCATCTTCGAGATCAATTAGGTACCGCCAAAAATGCTAACGAGATGTTTAGAATCTTTTCTCGTTTTAATGCTCTTTTTGTAAGACCCCATATTAGAGGTGCTATTAGAGAATACCAAACACATCTTATACAGAGAGTAAAAGATGACATTGAGGCCCTTCACGAAAAGTTTAAGGTAAATTTTTACATCTTTGTAGCTTCAAATTTTTTTCAGTTAGTTTTTATTTTGTATTCCACTTTTGGCAGTGCGAAATAATGTTTCTTTAATTATTGTTAAAGTGATGCTCATTAAAAAATTTATTTTAGGTGCAATATCCACAAAGTAACAGTGCAAAAATTAGTAAAGTAAGAGATTTGCCTCCAGTTGCTGGTTCGATTGTGTGGGCAAAACAAATAGATCATCAACTTACCACATATTTAAGGCGTGTTGAAGATGTTTTAGGTGTGTATTTTAATATAATATATGAATATATTCTCAGGAACAACCATAATCTCAAACAGTTCCTGTGTGAAAATTTACCGAATCTTCTAAATGTTTTTCCAGTTAAAGGCATGTTTATGTAACTGTAAATATGTTTGTTATGTTAGGTAAAGGTTGGGAAAATCATATTGAAGGTCAAAAACTTAAAGCTGACGGAGACAGCTTCCGTCTAAAACTAAATACACAAGATATCTTTGATGATTGGGCTCGCAACGTTCAACAACGAAATTTAGGGGTATCTGGAAGAATATTTACAATTGAAGCGGTTCGTTCGAGAAGCGGTAGAGGCAATGTTTTAAAATTGAAAGTAAATTTTTTACCGGAAATCATAACTTTGGCAAAAGAAGTGCGAAATTTGAAATGCTTGGGATTCCGAGTACCATTGGCCATTGTTAATAAGGCTCATCAAGCTAATCAGTTGTATCCGTTTGCAATATCTCTTATTGAAAGTATCAGAACCTACGAGATGACTTTAGAAAAGGTAAATATTAGTTCTATTTATTAAACAATTAATATAATTGTCATAATATAGTTATGTAAATATTTTTTATACATTTAGGAAGTTAATACAG
This sequence comes from Agelastica alni, assembly GCA_950111635.1. NCBI lineage: Eukaryota > Metazoa > Arthropoda > Insecta > Coleoptera > Chrysomelidae > Agelastica > Agelastica alni. The sequence continues at coordinate 42,661,828 of OX467712.1, read as the reverse complement.
AATTAAAAAATAAAAGTTTTCAACTGGCAACTAATTTTTATTTATCGTTTCAAACGAAATTTAAATATTTGAAACAAATTCAGTTTTATTCTCAGTAATTTTAAAAATGCTTCTTATATTGTTCCTCTTGGGAATTTACAAAAGTTATGCAATTTAAATCAGTTTAAAGAGAAAAAAAAACTATATTATTAATCTCTTATGCAAGAAAAGAAAATGTTACAAGAAGATTATAAAATATGTGATGTTTTTGACACTTTAAAAATGTAAAAAATCGTACAGATTCAATTAAATTGAAAAATGTGTTTTTGTTCTGGTTGATTTACTTATGTAGTTGGTTTTATTTTGGATGATATTTAAATATTATTTTTACTATCAACAGCTATCAAACAGGACTAGTCCCGCCAGTGGTGTTAAGGTAGATTGCCGGATATAGATGGTCTCTGTTAATAATGGCATGAAACCATTCCCCTTGCATGTTATATATAATATCTTCAGTTTGCCTTTGTTTTACAGATTTTCTAAAAATATATACTTGATGTTGTTAGTCAACAATTATTAGAGCCAATTTCTGTATTTACCCAAGTTTTTAACTAACTAGCAATTTAATTTTAAACATAACAAAATAGATATTTTTGTATTGTTTTGTTAAAGATAAATTACTAATGAAAGGGTCTCTTCAAGCGTCTTCTCTCAATCTTCAAAAAAACCGGACTCTTAAGATTATTAGAAGTGGCTCTTTTCGCCAATGACACTTATGCGACGATAACTTTCAATTGGAATTTACAATTCATGTTTCGCCTCGTTTTTCATGAATGTATTTACATTAGCATTCGTTTCTGCATAGTAGTTCTTACCTTTTGTTATGTCCATTTTAAATGTTTATTTACATATAGCGACGCTTTTTTCCCGTAAGGGTAGGCAGAGACCACTTCCTTCCTCTTGCTACGGTTCTTACACATATCTTTTGCTTCCTCTACTTTCATCAGTGCTCTCATACATGTTCGTCGGTTGTTGGTACTCTTGACCTGGCCTTTCTTCAAAACAATGTCGATCTGATCGAGATATGTTCGCTGAGGTCGATCTCTACCGACTTGCCCATTCACCTGCATTATAAATCTGTTTCGTCAATCTTCTTGCATCCATCCTCTTTACGTGTTCAAACCATCTAAGTATTCCTTTATCTATCTTTGTAACCACATCTTCTTTCACATCATAGCGTTCCCTTATCTCACTATTCTTCACTTTATCCATCTGAGTCGACCACAATTCATTCCTCATCACTCTGTCATAGGCCTTTTTCAAGTCTATGAAAATAAAAAAAACAAGATTAGCAAAAACCACCCACACAACCATACTAAATTTGAATCCATACATTATTGCACCTACCTGCTTAAATTTTTAGCGCGTACTTATTTGTTTATCCTCAAGCAGTGTTATTCTGCAATCGTCGTGTTTTGTAGGCGTTAAATCCTACTCCGTCGATTTTAATCACTTGATTTCCCTTTCAATAGTAATTCATGTCTACATTATTACATTAAATAACTGAAAGGGTAAGAAATACGGCCACCTTTCTATTTCATCAAATTGTTTAGCATAGAGCTATTGCATTTATAATTTTACAGGTGCCTACAAATCAAATGCAAACAAATCAGTATTATATTCTATTTTTGTGTTTTTTTAGTTTAAAAAAACAATACCAAGACAAATCTGTCTAAAAGATTTAATAACGTTTTGTATAGAAGACATTACAAGCTTATTTAGTATTATTTTTTTAAAACAATTTAAAGTAATATCTTTAATGACAGTGCTTTATTTCAATTTCATCAAATGTCACTTATTTTTATTTTTTTTTTTTATCCTTTATTGTTCTACAACCATTAATTGGTAAGACATTTGAGCTTTTTTTACAGACTAAAAGATATCTGTGATTAAATTAGTTTTAAACACTACTTAATACAAAACGTTGCTTGATAGTTATTTTTTATCTGGTGATATTTTTCTAATTTATGTTTATCCTTTGAACTGATATCAACTCTTAATAAATTTTTATTTTTTGTTTAAATATAGATATTTGATACAAAAATTCCTCCAATAGTGCTTTTCTAAGCTGCTTCATAGCATGTGTTTTTGGATAATTTGATCTTTATTTTTTATGCGGTAATATTAATATCATCATATGTAAACAAATATATGTACCCTTCGCAACTCACTGCTTTTTTCCCTTGATGTAATTTTTTTAAAAATCAGAGAAGAGTTTAAGTGTTTTTTTTTATTTTAGATTGAAGACAAAGCTAGTATCATACCTTTAGTAGCGGGCATGCGTAAAGAAGTCCAGCAAGTAATTGCAGAAGGCATACAACTTGTTTGGGAGAGCTACAAATTAGACCCATATGTTCAACGACTTTCAGGTAAAGAAATTGCTGCCAATTTTTGTAATAGTAAAAATCTTATCATTTTTAAAAGAAATAATTCACTTTAGATCTGGTTGTCGGCTTCCAAGAAAGAGTAGAGGAATTAGTTTTTGTTGGAGAGCAATTAGAAGTTGATGTGAGATCTCTAGAAACGTGTCCATATTCTGCCAATACTTTTGCTGATATTTTATCCAAAATTCAGCATGCTGTCGATGATTTGTCCTTAAAACAATATTCTAATTTACATATTTGGGTTAGCAGATTGGATGAAGAGGTACATATGGTTTTTCAAATTAATTTTTGGGAACGTAATTTATTATCAATAATAAATTCACCCAAAAACCTACATTAAAAGTAGAATTATTATATCACTGTATTACCAAATTATCCAACAATTTTAATGAGTGCAACTGTACATCAAATTAATTTAATATAAACACATCACTTTTTAAAATATGTGTTTATTTCAATTATAAAAAAAAACAACGTAAATTACCGAAAATCTAATAAAAACAGGAATTGTGTTATTCTCATATAAATTAGAAACAAAGTAAAAAACTTGTATTATCATTAAAACGTACTTATTAATTATTAAATACTCGCACAAATTTTTACTGAATTGTATTTAGACTGGAGAGAATCTTACCTTTTTTCTGTTATCTACAAAACTATTTCAAACCATTTTGCTTAACATTCTTTTTGTTCTTTGCTTTATTCCATTTATTTGGGGTCGGCTCTCCTTGCCAGAATCGTCATGTGTTTCTGTCTTGTAGGCATCCTCTACAGTTTGGAATTCGTGTGTCCTTCTGGTTTCCTTAGTCGCGATTCTTTTAACTTTTCAGCTATTGGTGCAACTTTAAAACTGCCTCTTACATAGTTGTTTCGAATTGTATCCAACCTCGTTATGCCTGCTGCCCATCTTAACATTTTCTTTTCGTTCGTTTGTAACTTTTGTTCATTAGCCTTTTATGTTGTCCAACATTCTGCACCATAAAACATTGTTGACCTAACTACAGTTTTATATATTTTGCACTTGGTTTTCACGGGCATTATCGAGTCACACAATAATCCAGACAGTGACCGCCACTTGATCCAACCGGTATTAATTCGGAAGACAACGTCTACATCTGAGTTTGCACTTGGATGAAGAACCAAACCTAAATGTTTGAAATATGTATTTTTTGAGACAGGTATTTTTTGGATATACACATGGTCATCAGCTGTATTTTCTTCGTCTATTTGGTAATTGCACGCCATGTATTCTGTCTTACTTCTGCTGAATCGAAAAACCATTTTGTTCCAAAGTTGTCACTCACTTGTCCAGATTTTCCTGCATCTTATTTGCGGATTTCGCAACAAGTACAATGTCATCTGCATATAACAGGCACCATGATAGTTTCGTTTGTATATATTTGGTGATAATATCCATTACTAAGTTAAAAAGAAAAGGGGCTTAAGTCTGATCTCTTCTTTTTAACTATTAACAATAATTTTTTCATATTACATATTTAGTTAATGTATTTTACAAATTATTTAAACGGTTTTTACAAATAACCTTTTTAAATTTACGGTACACCAGGTTGAGAAGAATCTAGCAAGACGTCTTCAAGCCGGCATAGAAGCGTGGACGGACGCCCTGAGTGGTCAAAAGAAAGAAATTGATCACAGCATGGATACTGATGCTCCTGCTCAACCAACACACAAGCCAGGAGGAGATCCACAAATCCAAACCATGGTTCATGAAGTTCGAATTACAAATCAAACTATGTATTTGTATCCCAGCATAGAAGAAGCTAGGTTTTTGATAATGCAGCAGTTGTTTGCTTGGCAGGCAATTGTTACGTCTCAGCAAAGGTTGCAGAGTAGTAGATATCAAGTTGGAGTAGATAAACCTGTTACTGAAACTTATAGAAATATTTTAACAAAGTTGCCAGGGGGTCCTCAGCCTTTGAATAGCGCCTATAGTGCCATATCATCCAAAACTAAGGAGGTAAATATAAAAATATTCTAGTACCATAAACAATTCATGTGTTTTGATAATAGTATACATCAGGGATGGGTAACTGCCGGCCTACGGGCTTAATCCGTTACGATGTTAAACTCGGCCCGCAGAATAAATGAAATGTAACAATAGTAGTTAATTTTATTCGTGAGCATTAAACAACCGTCAATTCGTAAACTTTTTAAAACAATTGAATGTGATTTTACTGATATTCCTTTTCATACGGAGATCAAATAGATAAGTCTTTTAAAAGTGTGTAACGATAATAATTACTTTTATTTCTAAAACACTTACTAATGCCTCAAATATTGGGCGTCAATTATGTGAAACGCATTTATTTCTTTACCCAATGGTTGAGATGCCAATGTGTTACAAGAAAGACAGATGGTACGAGAAAGAAACTGTTTTCCCCAAATGTGTAACTTAATAAACTTAATAAAATACTGATTTGCTAAAAAGCTAAACGTTTAAATACTGGAAAAGAAATTTTAAATACGTTTCTACTAAAAAGAATAAGAATAATTAATGCTAATTAAACAAATAAAAATTTTTGTATTTTAAAAATTCGAACTATTTATTAACTAAGTAACTTAAATAAAAAAGAAAAATCAAAATACTATACTCAGGGTTCCGTGACTACTTGATTTCACGATTGGATTAATTTTGGGGGATTGTATAGGTCAGTTCACGGATCTATACAACCATATTTTTTTTTGAACATATCAAACTAACAAAAAGAAATCTATATAACTACTAACCGCACTAGGCGCCAAGTGATTTTAGTTTTAAAATCACTAAAAGAATTAACCCCAAACAAACCCAATCGTATTATTTTAAATTTAGTACCATTAACCGAGCTAATTAAAGAACGTATTGCGACTTCAAAGCAGTGCAAAACTTCATTCTTATCTCTTAGAAAACAATTAAAAAACCTAAAGTGTACAAACAGGTTTATTTAAATTAAATAAAAAAAAGGTTTTTACAAGATAGCTGAAAGAAAACAAATAAATATAAAATAAAAAAAATGAATTTAAAATTTAGGCAATGAAAGTAAAATCAAAAATGTCAAGTAGTAGTTAAAGATTCCCTCGGTGGATATAGAAGGAAATCCAGCTTTTTCCTACAATAGAAACTTATCCAATTTTTTCTCTTAAAGGAAATGCTGACTTCTGAATTTATTTCAATATCTTAAATCCCCTGTGGTGTACAGCTTATTTTACGCCAGTCGACGAACAAAATCTCCGTTGTTAGTCGGCAACCATAAAACAACCAACAAAACTATGTTTTCGTTAATGAAATATACAAAAGACAAAAACAGATGCAAAATTTAAAAGCAGTTCTTCAAATAGCTACTAGCAAATTTGATTCTTATTATGATGCAATAATAGTTCAGAAATATTCAAAATGTAATTCATTTCACTAAAAATTGAATATACATACAATATACATATAGTATTCATTTTGTTACATGATATAAAAATCTTCATTATAAATTTTTATTTATAATCCATACGAATTTAGGTAAACTTGTATTTATTATTTTAATTTTTTAGTACAATAATATGACTATTCAAATAATTTAAAAAAATTTAATTAGTAATTTTTGTTAAATCATTTAATCTGTTTTGTCCCATATAGTTACAAGAAAATTGAAATTGGCCCGATGATAAAAAGGTAGCACACCCCTGGTATACATTATATTATTTTTAAACTTAATAAAATGTAGTAAATATTATACAGCGACATTTCCTGTTAATTATATCGAGTTTCTATAATAGATTTTTAAAAAAAAATTTATAATTACATATTATAAAAAAATATTTAACATTGAGATTGACTACCGCGTTTGTAGTCGGAAGAAAATCTGACAACACTGCAGGCCGCGTGACGTCCGGACGCTCCGAAAGTTTGAATTTATAACCCTGAAATTTTGACAGTCATGGATACTACTAGTGATGCACATAAAAGTGTTAATATAATAATATTAATATTTATCTCAGTAATATTATTGTGTTGATAATATGTATATTTTATGTTATTCAGGGTGTTTCAAAAAAAGGTGACTCCGTCTTTAGGATAGGTAGAAAACTGAAAAATAATTGGGGTTGCTTAGTAAAAAATTTTCGTAATGCCATCTGTATTCAAGATAAATGGCGTTGAAGAAAAAAAATGTATGTACATTTATTACGATTTTGACAAAGCTACTGGAAACATTGTAATGAAATTTTATATGAATATGTTTTGGAAGCTGATACATCCCATGAATTTGTTTTTATATCTGACACTCTAATAGAGGGCGCTAGTTACACGGTTCTTACCAAGTAGTATTGAACATAACTTTTTATAGGTTAGATTTATTTATCAAAATTTCAAATTAACTTAAACATCATTCAATTTTACACCAAACGGTACTTTTGGTAAAACTCCATACTGTGTACCGTTTTCGGAATATTTTGATTTGAAAGTTATGAAGTAATAACCAAATTTTTTTTCTTCAACGCCCTATATCTTGAATATGGATGGCGTTACGAAATTTTTTTTGTTAAGCAAACCCCAATTATTTAGTGCAACAATTTGTTATCAATATTTCCCAAAGAATATAATGTAATTTTATACATCCTAAAAAATAATGTATTGTTTTTAAAAATATTTGCACTTTTTTTTTAATATTTGTCTTCTTGTGTTAACCTAACAATTCAATTGCTTGCAGGTTCAAAATTATGTCAATGAGTGGTTGACCTACCAGTCACTTTGGGATTTACAAGCTGATAATCTTTATGGGAAACTAGGTGAAGATATTGGTAAATGGATGGAATGTTTAAACGACATCAAGTAAGTTTATGTTCAACAAATTAAATTTTATTTTACTTTGATTTTGTATATTTATTTTTAAATGTATTCTATTTTAATTTAGAAAAACTCGTACTACTTTTGACACATCAGATACCAGGCGTGAATTTGGTCCAATCATCATAGATTTTGCAAAAGTCCAAAGCAAAGTTTCCTTAAAATACGATTCTTGGCACAAAGATACCTTGGGCAAATTCGGAAGTTTACTTAGCAATGAAATGACATCTTTCCATGCCAATGTATCAAAATCGCGATCAGATTTAGAACTGCAAAGTATTGAAGCTGCTAGTACGTCAGATGCTGTTAGTTTTATTACTTATGTACAACAATTGAAACGAAGTATGAAGGCGTGGGAGAAACAAGTTGATATTTATAAAGAGGGACAAAGAATTTTGGAACGTCAAAGGTTTCAGTTTCCCACCAATTGGTAAATGCTTTTTTTAATTTATCTGACGTATTATCAAGAATGGAAGTTTTGAAATAATTTTAAATTATATTCTATTTTAGTTTTCGGTACATATTTTAATTTATTAATATTTTTTTTACTGTAAAATTATTGTAATAAAAATAGATATTATTTAAATTTATGTAGGTTACACGTAGAAAATTTGGAAGGAGAATGGGGTGCTTTTAATGAAATTATCAAGCGAAAAGATTCCAGCATTCAAACTCAAGTTGCCAGTCTCCAACAAAAGATTGTATCTGAAGATAAAGCAGTAGAAAGTCGCACTAATGATTTCTTAAATGATTGGGAGAAGAGTAAACCTGTTGAAGGTCATCTTAGACCAGATGATGCATTATCACAGTTACAACTATTTGAGAGCAAATTTTCCAGGTATTGTTTTTAAAAAATATCTAAAATACGAGTTCGGTTTTGTTTGTTTGCGTTTCTTTTACAGAATATTTTAAATAATACATTTAAGACATTTTTAATCTACTTATAATCAATTTACCAAATACCACTCACTCACTAGAAGGTGAAACTTTGCATGATGGTTCTTATCAAAGTACTCAAAAATGCTCAAAATATAATTGTAAATACCGTTAAGTAGTGTTGAGATTAGGCTGAAACGTAATATTCCATTCATTTTTTGAATATACACTATTAAACATCACAAATGTAAATTTTTAACTTTTTGCTTTAAAACTTTTTAATTACAGGTAAAAAAATTTGGTGACCGAAAACGGCTCAACCTTTTAGCCTGTAGCTTAAAATAATGTTATGTATTAATTCTTTAACCCCCATGTGTATCAAATGGATACACATTCGATCGTATGTTTAAATTACTGTGTATCTACATAATGCACAGTTATCATTGAAATGCCCATAGTATAAGAATCTGCCGGGCTGTGTCAACAGTGTATGTATATATATATATATATATATATATATATATATATATATATATATATATATATATATATATATTATATATATAGGTGTTAGACAGTTAGAGGCGATGGTTAATATTATGCATGATGCACTAAAAATCAAAGGGATAAAAGTAAATTTGAAAGAGAAGAAAGCATGACAAACTGCAAAGTGCCGATTGAAAGAGAAAGAGTGGAACAAGTGTTGACAGGGAAACAAATGAATGGGATCCTTATGAGCTGCCAGAACGTGTCAAAAAAGGCAAACAGACTGACTGTGCATAGGAAATGCTGGTCTCTACACTTATGTTTGGTAGTGAATGTTGGGTTTTACAGAAGAAGCATAAAAGTAAGATGAATGCGGCGGAGATAAGTAGTCTGTGAATTATAGCCGGAGTGACTCTGATGGATAAAGTGAGGAATAATAAGATAAGGGAAAGCTGTGGTGTGAAAAAAGATTTGGTAACAAAGATAGATGTTCAAAGTACGTCAACTTACCTAAAATAGGTGTTTTATGAGTAATCCAGCAGAAGGATCAGCGGATTTTATTTCGCTTTGAAAATATACAAATTTTAGCTTTTCTTTTTTTTAAACTTGTTTACAGAATACAACATTCAATTATTTCCAAAAAATAACATATCAAAAATATATGACGAAAAGTATACAGTAAAATTCAACTAAAAAACGATATAGAATATGTTACATAAAATCACTGAACAAATCTAAACAATAGATAAAGGAAAGCTTAGATGGTTTGAACACGTAGAGAAGATGAATGAAAGATTGATGAAACATATTTATAAGGCGAGTGTGAATGGGTAAGTCGGTAGATGTCGACATAGGCGAACATATCTCAATCAGATCGAAATTGTTTCGAAGAAAGGCCAGGTCAAGAGTATCGGCAACCGACGAGCATGTATGAAACCGCTGATGAAAGTACCCCTACGGGAAAAAGGGTGACTATATGTATGTATGTATTATAGATCATCAAATAATTGTATGTATGTTATTAGACTGTATATTATTTACATCCATAGTGAAGCACTGATAATCAGTTAGTATCTTATATACATGAGTTGGCATTTCTCATATAGCATATTGTTGATGAATAACAACTTAAAATGAACACACACTTAATTTTAGCTACTAAAGTAAATGTCTCGGTTTAATCAGAAATACTTGATACTTTGCTGATCTTCAAGTGATATTGTCAGCTCTTGAAAGATCAGTCACGTTCATATTATATACATTTCTTACATGTCACTATATTATATATTTTAATTTAAATAAAAAAATTCTCGTGTTTTAGACTAAAGGAGGAAAGAGACAATGTTGCTAAAGCCAAAGAAGCACTTGAGCTACAAGATCCAGGTGGTATAAGTACTAGTGAAGATCGCATGCAAGTTGTTTATGAAGAACTACAAGATTTGAGAGGTGTCTGGTCAGAATTATCCAGGATTTGGCAACAGATCGACGAAACAAGAGAGAAACCGTGGTTATCGATTCAACCAAGAAAATTAAGGCAACAGTTAGATGCATTAAGTACGCAACTAAAAGAATTGCCTGCAAGGTTTGTATTATTTGTGTAAAGTAAAAATATTTTATTAATTAAATGTCTTTTTTGTTAATTTCAGATTAAGGCAATATGCCTCTTATGAATATGTGAAAAAAACTCTGCAAACATATACAAAAGTAAATATGCTTATTGTTGAACTAAAATCAGACGCACTTAAAGAACGTCATTGGAAACAATTAATGAAACAACTTAGAGTTAATTGGATCTTATCTGATCTTACTTTAGGACAGGTTTGGGACGTAAATCTACAGAAAAATGAAGCTATAGTGAAAGATATAATCTTGGTAGCTCAAGGAGAAATGGCTCTTGAAGAGTTTCTAAAACAAGTTAGAGAATCGTGGCAAAATTACGAACTTGATTTAATTAATTATCAAAATAAATGTAAACTCATACGAGGTTGGGATGATCTTTTTAATAAAGTTAAAGAACACATCAATTCAGTAGCAGCTATGAAGTTGTCACCTTATTATAAAGTATTTGAAGAGGAAGCTCTTACTTGGGAAGAAAAACTAAATCGTATAAATGCATTGTTTGATGTCTGGATTGATGTACAAAGAAGATGGGTATATCTCGAAGGAATATTTTCAGGTAGTGCAGATATTAAAACTCTTTTACCAGTAGAAACGTCTAGGTTTCAGAGCATAAGTTCTGAATTTTTGGGACTAATGAAGAAAGTCAGTAAAAGTCCCATGGTTATGGATGTGTTAAATATCCCAGGAGTACAAAGAGCCTTAGAAAGATTAGCTGACTTGTTGGGAAAGATTCAGAAAGCTTTAGGAGAATACTTAGAAAGGGAACGAACTTCATTCCCACGATTCTATTTTGTAGGAGACGAAGATTTATTAGAAATCATAGGCAACAGTAAAAATATTGCAAGGCTTCAGAAACATTTTAAAAAAATGTTTGCTGGTGTTGCTTCTATTTTATTAAATGAAAATAATACCGTAATCACTGGTATAGCTTCAAGAGAAGGAGAGGAAGTTAATTTTAACACCTCAGTTTCTACTGTAGATTATCCAAAAATTAATGAATGGTTGACTATGGTCGAGAAAGAAATGAGAGTTACCTTAGCTTCCAATTTAACTCAAGCAGTACAAGATATAAAACAATTTAAAGATGGCATTGATTCAAAAAGTTATATGCAGTGGGTTGATAAATACCAAGCACAGATTGTAGTTCTTGCAGCCCAGATTTTGTGGAGTGAAGATGTTGAAGCTGCACTTCTAAAAATGAATAGTGAACCTCAAAAAGGTCCATTGGAAAAAGTACTACAACAAGTTGAAAATACCTTGAATGTTCTTGCTGATTCAGTTCTACAAGAACAACCACAGCTTAGAAGGAAGAAGTTAGAGCATCTTATTAACGAATTTGTACATAAAAGAACTGTTACAAGAAGGCTTATTGCAAATGGAGTATGCAGTAATAAAGCATTTGAATGGTTATGTGAAATGAGGTTCTACTTTGACCCAAGACAGACTGAAGTTTTAAAACAATTGACTATACATATGGCCAATGCGAGGTTCTATTATGGATTTGAATACTTGGGAGTTCAAGATAGGCTTGTACAAACTCCTTTAACGGATAGATGTTATTTGACTATGACTCAAGCCTTAGAAGCTAGACTCGGAGGTTCACCATTTGGTAAGTCTACAAATAGATAAATTAATATCTTAAAATAAGTAAACCTAATTAATATGAAATTAAATATCCTAACAATGTTTCCTTTGATAAACAGTAATTATAATCCATATGTCTTAAATGGTTACTAGCTACACTTTTATCTTCTGTAGAGCTGGTGTGAGTAGTTTTTTCCACTCGGGGTTAGTATCAACGTCAGTTGTCCTATGTACTGCGGCCAACAAGGCCTATTGTGCCCCCATGTAAAATTCCAGCACTGTTTTTAAAATATTCCAAAATGTTTCATGTTCCAATTCTGGTTCCTCGAAGTGCCTCTTTTTTTGGTGTTTAGTAAGAAGTGCTTGGGTCAGAGGAACCCACACTGCAGCTCTTAAGCTTATTGTGTTCCGCTGCTACCACCTTTTAGCCTAGTTGGTACTGAGCCAACTAGTCTCCTGGCTAACTTGATCAAGGTTAAACTTTACATTTAAATGTAACAGGTCTCTTATCAAGTTTCTAGCCCGTGCCACATCAGTCTGACTCATATTATCCCCACACTGGCTGCGCCACCTAGTGAGGGCGTCACTGGCATATATGACGTGGGATGCTGTTTCCACCTCATCACCACATAGTCTGCATACTGGGTTCTTTAAAAAAAATGCCCAGGTTAGGTAAATGTTTCCTAAGACAACAGTGTCCCATTATCAGCCTGAGCTTTTTCCTGTCCAGCTCCAAGGGTTGAGTAACAAGTACAAGTGCAAGGTTTGGTTTCCCCATCATTCTCTTGCTGTGTCTCAAGCTATTGGTTTCTAGCCAGCTTCAATTTTGCTGCCAGGTTAGCCAAGAGTTGGCCTTCTTCCTGACAGTAGTAGAAATGCCTTTGTCTGCGAACGGAGAGTTCTTCACACTAGCATAGGTAGTAAAGAGGAGTCCTGCATTATTTTCTTTCGTCCAAGCTTTAGGAATTTTTCTGCCATTTTCTTATATGGCCGCCCAGATAAGAGATTTTGACATACCTGGGTGTTCTATCCAGTATTTGTTGTGCTTGTTGCATAACCAGCTTCTAGTTTCTTTCCTAGCAATACTGTATTCAATACTACAGGTTATTTATTGCAGTATTTAATGCCACTCCGTTAATGCACTGTTGCCCGATTATTGATCTCACATATCGTATTCATTTTAATACTAATTAAAATCTGTATATTAGATAGTATGTAATTTTTTAAAATTTTATTGTTTTTAATTAGTTTTTTACGTGAGTAATTTTCAAATATTACATTATTGTAAGAACGCTAACGGAGAATTAACTTTTTTATCTTAGGTCCGGCTGGTACCGGTAAAACGGAATCTGTTAAAGCACTTGGTAATCAATTGGGACGATTTGTCCTTGTATTTAACTGTGATGAAACGTTCGATTTTCAAGCAATGGGAAGAATATTTGTTGGCCTTTGTCAAGTGGGTGCTTGGGGTTGTTTCGATGAATTTAACAGATTAGAAGAAAGGATGTTATCTGCCGTCTCACAACAAATTCAGACCATTCAAGAAGCTCTAAAATCGCAAAAAGAAGCTGCTGCAGAAGGGATTACTACAGGCAGTAAGTATTGATTAAATTTTTAATTAATTCATTTTTGTTTATAAATTTTAATGTTATTGATTTTATTAAAAATATCTTTATTTACTTTAGGTATTAGTGTTGAGTTGGTTGGAAAACAAGTAAAAGTATCACCGGATATGGCTATATTCATTACAATGAATCCAGGTTATGCTGGAAGATCCAATCTTCCAGACAACTTAAAGAAATTATTCAGATCTTTAGCTATGACAACTCCAGACAGACAGCTTATAGCAGAAGTTATGTTGTTTTCGCAAGGATTCCGACAAGCAGAAAAATTGGCTTCCAAAATTGTTCCCTTTTTCAGGTAAAAAGGCTTCTTTTAAATTTTTGATGAATGACATTTACGAATTACAACTAATATTAACTTTTCTGTACAATAATTAAAAATGATTCTTGTACACAAAATTGCAAAGTAAAATATATGTAACAAAGAAAAAGTGCGTGAGTGTCGTGGAACACTTAGTTGAAACGAAGTTTTTTAGTAGTATATTATTACTGATAAACGTATTATATTTTAAATATTTTTTGACAAACACGTGGACTACATAAATAGACGTCACGTTGCTAAGTATAGCATACATTAATTATTACAATACCACCGTCGACTCCGACCAATCCGGTGCGACACAATCTGCGCATGCTCCATTCTTGGTTTGGACTCTTTCCCGCTCCCGCGTTTTGTTTAGTGATTGTCATGTTGTGTTAATGTCAATTACTTCTAACTTTTTTAAATTGCGATATTTTATAATTTGGCGATTTATCCTTTTTTGTGCTACAAACAGTATTAATTGTTATTAATTTGTGGAGCAAACATGGTGAGGTAAGTTATATCTTATAAAAATGAAATGTTTTTTTAACCTCAAATTTATTTCCAGTGATAATTTGGTTTGTCATGCTTGCAACAAAGAATTTTGCAGTATATTGACTAAAAATCGACATGTTAAAAAGAAGAGATCATTTCAAATTAAACGTCCATTATGACCCGAGGAACACAAATTAATTATAATTTTGCGATTTAACCTTTTTTTATGCTACAAACATTAGTATTAATTATTATTAATTTGTGGAGCAAACATGGTGAAGTAAGTTATATCTTATAAAAATGAAAAGTTTTTTAACCTCAAATTTATTTCCAACTACAAGATCTGAAGAGGATGAAGATGTTTTAATAGTTGATGAACCTTCCACTAGCCAAAATAATTACCAGCAGAATTTAAAACTGTTTTTAAAAGAAACCCATCAAAGTAAAAAAGATAATATTGATTTAAAAATAAAGTATGGGGTATGTTATTCAGATTTTATATATTGTTATCCAATTATTTAGGTAATAAACTGTTAATTTAAAGATTGAAATGGATGAAATTGTCAATGTGATCCTAAACTTAGATGATAAAAACTTTAAAGAAGTCAAGGATATTCTAATAAAATATAAAAATAAAAATGACGCCAATACATGTAAAAAAAGAGAAGTAGAAAGACAGTTTTATTTTATAAACAACAAATAAAATTGCACAGGTTTGTTTACAAAAAAAAAACACTTTTTGATTCTTATTTTTTTTCTCTTGCAAATATTTTAATTCATTTTCTCTTTCAGGTTTTGAATTTTTTATTTTAGGTACCATGTTCAACTAACATTTCTAACTAACATTCCTTATGCCATTTTCTTGGCGAAGGATAAACTCTTACCTCCTTGTGGTCTTCCCTGGACAGTAACGATATAAAATATTAATAATCAAGAAAGTAAGGGTTGAGAGACAATAAATGTTTCTACTCTTAAATCGTTCCATACCACATTTTTACAAACAATTATTATTTTACTCAACTCACACAATAATTTGGTAACATTAATTTTTTTATTTCGTCACTGGCAAAAAGAGCAACCCTTAATGATTTCAAAAGTATCCTTTTTTATTGTTTATTGTTCACCTTCAACTCCAATACATTTTGTAATATAAAAAGATTCCATTGCAATTTTAAATAACATATTTTTGATATATTCATGTTTTATTTACTTTTAAATAAATACCTTTAAACTTTTATTATTATCTTCCTGATGCATACAAATTTATATTTTGAAATTTTTTATCAATTACCAAGGAAACCATTTCATTTTTTTTTTTCACTGATAAAAATATCTCAAAAGTATCCTTTTTTTATTTTTTTTTGTTCACTTTCAATTCCAATACATTTTGTAATACTTATAAAAAGATTTCATTACAATTTTAAATTATAAATTTTTTGATATATTCATGTTTTTTTAAATTGTTTTGTTTTATTTAGGTACTTTTAAATAAATTTAAGTATTCAATACTTTGTTTGATATTCTTTTCCTTCTGCACACAAATATAAATTTTAATAAAATTTAATCAGTTACCAAAAAAACCAATTCATTTTGTTTTAATAAGTAACTTAATTTAAAATATTTGATGAACAACTCTTTAATTAAATCCTCATAAACGTTAATTTGTATTCCTCGGAATGGACACAATATGAATTGATCTCTTCTTTTCAACAGTTTCATAATGTACATTTTTAATATGTCGATTTTTAGTCGCTACACAGCTAAATTCTTTGTTGCAAGCATAAGGAACCAAATTATTGCTAAAAATAAATTTGAGGTTAAAAAAAAACTTTTCATTCTTATAAGATATAACTTACCTCACCATGTTTGCTCCACAAATTAATAACAATTAATACTAAAGTTTTGTAGCACAAAAAAAGGTTAAATCGCCAAATTATATCGCAATTCAAAAAAGTTAGAATTGACATAAACACTGCATGACAATCACTAAACAAAACGCGGGAGCGGGAAAGTGTCCAAACCAAGAATGGAGCATGCGCAGATTGTGTCGCACCGGATTGGTCGGAGTCGACGGTGGTATTGTAATAATTAATGTATGCTGCTAAGTATCTCTCTTCTACAACAACGCGCATGCGCGTTATTTTTGCAACTGTTGTTTCTTGTTTCGTAAAGGAAAAATCTTAACGGAAATCTTACACTTTCTTTCGCCTAGCCCCCATCCGCCAAGCCCTTACTAATTAAAATCGGTAACATAATATTATTTGCAATGAAATTAAATTAAAATGTGAAATTTGAATTTTAATGACATTATTTTCTAGATTGTGCGATGAACAATTATCAAATCAATCACATTATGATTTTGGTCTAAGAGCGTTAAAGTCTGTTCTCATATCTGCTGGTAACGTGAAACGAGATAGAATACAAAGAATTAAAGAAGGTATGACTCAACGGGGTGAGACGAACATCGATGAAGCTAGTATAGCGGAAAATTTACCTGAACAAGAAATATTAATTCAATCTGTATGCGAAACGATGGTACCTAAATTGGTCGCAGAAGATATACCTCTTCTCTTTAGTTTATTAAATGATGTTTTTCCTAATGTTCAATATATAAGAGCGGAAATGAAAGGTAAATATCTACAGTACTTTTAATTTTAAGATTCCATAGAATAAAAAAATTACACTTAACTCTTTGATTAACAGAGCTTAACTAGAGTATAGTTAAAGTCAGAAATAATTTTTCCTGTTTCATATCGGCACCACAAATAATTTAGCCGAAAGCAGGTCCAGTAGTTCTGTGCACTTGAATATTTATGAAAGTCTTTGTAAATGTGTATGTATATATATATATATATATATATATATATATATATATATATATATATATATATATATATATATATATATATAGATTATGATGGGTCAAAAAAACATTTTTATTTTTTTTCTTTTGTTACCATGAAAATATCGTCCAAGTTGACGAAATAAAAAATTCTGGTAAAGTTTGAGCTCTTAATATTGTTACAAAATTACTTCTTTCTTGGGTTCAGTAATTTTAAACTCTCGATATAGTAACAATACAATTTTTATTCCAATACTTTTACACAATAAACTTTACTTTTATAAATCACTTAGATATTCACTTGGATTACAACTTTTACAACTAATTAAATTTCATAACTCATACGAACTTAAAAACCGTCCTCTTCGCGGCCGCTGTACTTTTTATATCTCTAAATCATAATTCCAGAGTAATCGACCTTTTTCTCGAGAGTCCGGAACAATCCTTCTACCTTCTCGAAACCGCTAGACGCTGCGTTTGAGATCGTGGAGACCGGTATAACAAAGCGCTCATTAATATGCACCCTAATTGTTATCGACTCTCGGACGCTGACAAATAAACAATGCTGGATAGTAACAATATTAATATTTAGAGGACGCTCTCATTGTGATAATTGATTTCCCATTTAATTAACACAGGAAAAATTGTTTTTTTTTAATTATAATTTTATTGCGCTCAAACGAATTATCGGCCAGCGGAATTGAATACACATAAGCAGGTGTGAGTGTCGATGTTGCACCCCAGTTTGATCAACGGATAATTAGTTATCATATCATAATTAAAATTAAAACTCATTAAAACTGCCAGTGATAAAAGAAGTGAGCAATAAAAAGTCATTACCGATAAAAAAAACTGAGGCCCGAATAAATCAAAACAATTCAATAAAAAGTTAACAGATTGAAGCCGGCGCCTGCTATACTTGGCTGTTGCCAGATCTATTATTC
Organism: Agelastica alni; assembly: GCA_950111635.1. Taxonomy (NCBI): domain Eukaryota; kingdom Metazoa; phylum Arthropoda; class Insecta; order Coleoptera; family Chrysomelidae; genus Agelastica; species Agelastica alni. The sequence goes on along the minus strand of OX467712.1, from coordinate 42,643,798 downwards.
TTCCATATAAATAATTATATTGGAAATGACAAAAAAGAAGATAACATGCAAATCTTGTGGAAACAATGTAACAAAGACCCAGAATAGCTTGCAATGCAATGGTGGCTGTGAGCGCTGGTTCCATAAGGAATGTACAAAGTTGTCTAACAAAGAATATGAAAAATATTGTGATAAAAAATCGCGTGATAAATGGATTTGTGATGAATGTATTGAATCTTCTTCCGGGAGTGGTTCTAAATCAGATGAAGTGGAAGAGGGGCAAGTAACGTCACCAATTAATTCTACCAAGAAGAAAATTAAGTCAAATGAAAGGGAAATGGAGAAGTTCATATTGAAAAAATCGGACCCTTCCAATAGAGAAATGTTGCAATTCATGACAAAGAAATTTGCTGAACTTGAGAAGTCTGTAATTTTCAACAGTGATGTCATGGATGACTTGCAAAAAACTCTGAAAAATTTAAATAGTGAAAACTCGAGACTCAAAAAGGAACAACTAGTGTTGAATAAGAGAATAAGCGATCTCGAGCACAAAGTCCTCGATATGCATAAAAAAATTACTCATGATGAAATGCAACAGAAGAGCTGTAATATTGTGGTTGTCGGGATAAATAGTGACAATGTACAGGAAGACATCAAAAAATCGTTTCAAAAGCTGAAATTTGAAATCCAAGATGAAGATTACAGGCTCCAAGTTCTGCCTAGCAAACTACCGAACAAACCCGTACTAGTTAAGTTCCATAGTGCTGAATTGAGACAAAGAGCCCTTGATCTGCATAAATCTAAGAAGAAGTTGGATACTGAAGAATGTGGTATTACAGGAGAAAGAAGGATTAATTATTTCAATGAAGACTTACCAAAGGACACCAGGATATTATTTCAAAAAGCAAGAGAATTAAGAAGTCATAATTTTAGATATGTATGGGTTAAAAATGGGAGGGTTTATGCAAGGAAGGATGAGGGGGGGGAATTGATTAAAATAAATAATATTGTACAAATTGAGGAGATTAAACAAAAAAATTATAAATGGCTCTTAAGAACATAAAAATTGGTCATGGAGGAGATTAAGCAAAAAATTATAAATGGCTCTTAAGAACATAAAAATTGGTCATGTTAATATTCGATCATTGTTTCCTAGTATTATGGATGTGAAAATGCTCTTAATGAAACATGGTCTGGATGTTATGGGTATTACTGAAACATAGTTGAATAAAAACATATCTGATGCAGCAGTAAAAATTGACAACTATAATTTTATCAGACTGGATCGTGGCAATAATCGTCGTGGTGGGGGTACTGGTGTCTACATCAGGTCAACACTTAAGTCAAGGTTAGTGGCAGAATTTTCCCAATCTGAGGTGAATATTGAACAACTTTGGGTAGTAATTAATATTGCAAATAATAACTATTTGATTGGGACAGTCTACAGACCTCCTGGTGGTCAAGTATTGGATGCTATAAATGCTCTAGAGCACTCAATTGCTTCAATGTTCCCCGATACAGATAATATTATATTAATGGGTGATCTCAACTTGAACTTAATGCAAGTGACACCAACAACAGACTTGCTCACAGATTTGTTGGATTTATTTAATATTACTCAAATAATAAAAGCCCCAACACGTATTACTAAAAACTGTAATACCTTATTAGATATCATAGCAGTTGGTGATATTGACTTGATTGATGGTGAAGCACAACATGTCGACATGCATCAAGTCACAGATCACCAACTGGTGTTTTGTCAACTCAAAATAAAAATTCCTCAAAATAAAATCAAGTATATAATCTACAGAGACTTCAGTGCATTCAATCTGGTTGATTTCGAAATGGAATTACAAATGCAGAATTGGCAAGAAATATTTTTTACAGAGGATATTGACATAAAAGTTGATATATTAACTAATAATATTAAATCTGTTTTTGATCGTCATGCTCCGCTTAGGAAAGTAAGATCGACTAAACCGAGGGCTCCTTGGATGACTAATAATTTAAAGATCATGAAAAAACAAAGAAAAAAACTACTTGCCAAGTACAAATCAACAAAAAACTTGGATAATTGGGAAGCATACAAGCGAGCAAGAAATGATTTCACCGCGGCAGTTAGGACTGAGAAGCAGAATTATTTGAATGAAATTCACAGAACTAAAAAGAATCGGAAAGATACCTGGAAAGCACTTGAACAGTTGAATATCCATTCTAAGAAATCTGATATATCATTACCACCCGACTTAAATGATGCTGAAGCTATCAATTGCCATTTCATTAACTCTGTCAATGCATTAGAGTGTCAAGTTGATGATGATCTTGTACAGTATTATAATACCCATAAAGTGAATTATAACCTAGACCACTGCAAAATTGAACCCTTTCGGGAGCATGACGTTCTGGAGGCTGTAGATAGTATCAAATCAAATACAGAAGGTTCTGATGGAATAACCCTCCATATGATAAAAATGTGCTGCCCCTTTTTATTGCCATTTATCGCTCACATATTCAATTGCTGCCTACTTGAGGGATATTTTCCTTTAAATTGGAGAAATGCAGTTATTTCACCGTTACCAAAGGTCTCAAATCCTAAATGTCTGTCTGATCTGAGACCTATCAGTAGGCTTCCAGTGCTATCCAAGATGTTCGAAAGACTGATTTTCAACAAAATTTTACGTTTCCTCACAGAGAATGAACTATTTTCTGATTGCCAATCTGGTTTTAGGTCTGGGCATAGTACAATTACAGCATTAACTAAAGTAGTAGATGATATATTTCAAGCAACTGATGGTAGCAATACATCATTACTGGTTACATTAGACTATAGTAAAGCTTTTGATACCCTGGGTCATAATCTATTATTGGCAAAACTAAATTATTACTGTTTATCTAAGGAAACCATAGGATTAATTGGAAGCTATCTCTCCAACCGATGTCAGTATGTTGTCCTAGAGGACACCAGCTCAAGTGCAATGCCATTACCTCGAGGAGTTCCTCAGGGCTCAATACTAGGGCCGCTACTCTTTTTACTTTATACTATGGATCTAAAAGAACTTTCTGGTGACTGTTATATACATCAATTTGCTGATGATACTCAAGTGTATGCAAGTTTCAACAAAGATAATGCTGACATGGTCATTACAAAAATCAATTATACTCTTGATAAAATATTGAAATACTCCAATAAACATGGTTTGAAATTAAATCCCACTAAATCACAAATGATATGTTTTGGTAATAGCGATTATGCTACTGAAGAAGTAGTAATTAATGGTGTGAGTATTGAGCCCTGTAGAGCAATAAAAAATTTGGGACTATTCATTGATGATGATTTACGGTTCAAAACGCATATTAAGCATATAGTCCAGAAAAGCTATATGTCATTAAGAAATCTTTACCGCAACAGATCAATACTAAGCAAAGAACTGAAAAAACAGTTATGTGAATCACTAGTTTTGAGCCACTCAAATTATGGCGATATTATTTATGGACCATGTCTTGATATCCGAACTTCAACTAGAATTCAAAGAATTCAGAACTCATGTATTCGTTTCATCTATTCAATAAGATTACGAGACCACGTAACTCCATTCAGAGCTGAACTAGGGTGGCTTGATATGCAGGACAGAAGGAAACTTCACCTTGCATGTTTTGTGCATAAAGTATTAGAAAAAGGAACTCCCTCGTATATTAGAAAAAAAATGTCATATAGGTCGGTTGTGCATGATGTAAACACCAGAAATAGAAACCTACTTGTAATACCCAGGCATAACACTGCTGCATTCAAAAGGTCATTTTCTCATTCTGCGGTAAAAATATTTAACTCCATACCAACTCCTATCAAGAACAAGTCATCTTATGGATTTAAAAGAGCCTTTAAGGAATACCTTATAGTTCTATAACAATTGTGTTTTATATGTTGTAATTATATTAACGTTCTTCCTTTGCGCATTCTTTGCTTTGTTTACATGTTACATTTTAGTTATTTGAACATACATACCTGTTACTCTCGTGACTGTTGATTATAATATATATATATATATATATATATATATATATATATATATATATATATATATATATATATATATGTATATGTATGAAATAATTTATTTGCAACTGGTACTCGGTTGAGTTGAGCAGTCTAACTGGACTTCGCCGAGGATGATTAAAATAAAGACATTTTATTATTATTATTATTATTATATACTTGTAGGGAATTTTTTAAGGACTGATGAATTTTTTTAAGTAACTACTTAGGTGAATAAAAATTTGCAAATTTTTTCAAAAATTAAGTAGATATAGGAAAAAATCGGTTTGCCAACGATTATTGATATTTCGTACAAATTTTATTGTTTTACCGAAAAACACTCGATAAACTTTACGGTAAATATGATATTTTAGGTTTTTGAGTTATTATTTTGCGATAGAGTATAACAAATTGTAAAAGTCATCATTTACAATTTAAGGTTAAATTTTAACCCCGAATAACTTTTAAACTAGTCGAGTAAGCAAAAAATCATATCAGATCTTTTTTGTAGATCGGTAAATTCCCTACAAGTATATGTATTTAATTTTACTGAGCGATAATTAGTTTGAGGGCAATAAAATTCTAATTAAAAAAAAAAACAATTTTTTTGTGTTATTTAAATGGGAAATCAAAAATGACGATGACCGACCTCTAAATATTAATATTAAGAGCTCAAACTTTTCCAGAATTTTATTTCGTCATCTTGGACAATATTTTCGTGGTGACTAAAGAAAAAAAATTAAAAAGGTTTTTTTACCCACCCTAATATATATAAATATATATATATATATATATATATATATATATATATATATATATATATATATATATATATAATGTACTAATTTTTTAAGGCCTCAAGGATGAAATTAGAAAAGTTTGTGCTGAAGAATATCTTGTTTGCGGAGAAGGAGATGAACGAGGAGCAGCGTGGATGGAAAAGGTAAAATATTTCACTTTGTTATTCAACATGAATGGCAAAGTGTCTGTTAGATGTCGAAAAATTATTTTCATTAATGCACTTACCATTATTTCATGCTGCTGCACAGAGAGATACATGGCTGTCAAAGGTATTTTTATCAAAAACCGTTTGTTACGATATATTTTAAAATTTCTTTGTATTTTGTGATTTGGAAGGTTTCAATTTTTAACTACAGTAAAAGTTCCTTATTCGCGGGGTATACGTTCTGTAAATATGTCGCGAATACAGAAACCGTGAATACGGAATGGTAATTTGTATGGGATTATAAGAGATATGATAAAAACAATTTAAATAAATTTTTTAATAATATATATTAAAGCTCACCTTTTTAGAGCTTTTTAAAGCCTCTTTCTTCAATGGAATGCAGATTCAACATTTTCTCCAAGTCAGTTTCAGTTAAATCTTCGCCTTGTGATTAAAGCAACTCTTGAATGTCGCTAAATTCTATTTGCTGGATGCCCTCTCGTTCTATTCCATTCGCAACTAGAGCAATGTTTGCTGTTAAAGTTTGAATTTGCAAAAAATCTTCATCATTTCCGACAGTCAGATCGGGCCATAGTTTTTTCCCACATGATTTCAATGTGTATGGTTTAAGTTCTTCCAATGATTCATTTATGATAACAATGCATCTTGCAATGTTAAAATTAAAAATTGTACAAAACTAGAACGGCCTAAGTCTATTACTTTTTTTTTCAAAGTCTCAACACCAGGAACAAAACAATTCTGGAACCAGTCAGAAAAAATAGCACTTGTAACCCACGCTTTCTTTTTGCACGCTAAAACACTGACATATTGTCCGAATCCGAATCCTTTTAAGATTCCGCGAATATGACATTTTTAGTAGCAGATACAGGAACTTGGTCACAATTTTTTAACCCGCGAATAGTGAAAACGCGAATAAGGGGACCGTAAATAAAGAGATTTTACTGTATAAATCTTTGAGACTACAAACTACAAAACATTAATTGTCCTTTGCTTTGTAATTAAATTTGCATTAAAAAATATTTAAAATCTGTTTTAAATAAATAGCAAGCGGAAAAACAATATTATTATTTAAAAAAGTTTTTAATGCGCCATGTTTTTAAAACGGACTAAAAAATGTAAAAAAATTATTTACATAAATAGATGTTGAGCCCATGCAATATGGAGATATTAAAGTTTTGTGCCATGCATGGGTAACTATACAACCGAAAAAAACGTACCAAAAAGCAGTACAAGTTCTTAAAACAAAAGAGACAGGACAGGAAAACAAACAAGAAAGCGAGTTAATATTGCAGATAGTTCTAATCTGTTTAAAGTCTTTAGCTAATGGGAAAGTTAGTATAAAATTGAATGCAAAATTTGTACCGAATAACAAACAAGAAGGGCAGTCAATAAAAATGTGGTAAAATATAAAATGTACAAGGCACTTACTGTTCTTATCTAATATTGCGGTTTTTAATGTTATATAATTGTTGCTTGAATAAAAATATGTTTTTAATAGTTATTAATATTATGATTAATATTATGCTTGATGCCGTAAAAATTAGAGGGATAGAAGTAAAAGTAAGCAACACGAAAGTAATGGTTTTTGAAAAAAAAAAGTATGACAAACTGCGAGGTGCTGATTGAAGAAGAAAGAGTGGAACATGTGAAAGAGTTTGTTTACTTGGGGGGTTCAAAGTTTACGAGAGACGGAAAGTATGACTGATATTGAGCGAAGGTGGTTGGCAGGGAAACAAATGAATGAGGCGCAGTATAACTTTATGAGCAGCCAGATCGTATAGTGTAGTATAAGAATAATGAGATAAGGGAACGCAGTGGTAAACAAGATAGATAAAGGAATGATTAAATGGTTTGGACACGTGGAGAGGATGGATGTAAGAAGATTGACGAGACAGATGTACAAAGCGAGTATGAATGGGCAAGTTGGTAGAGGTCGACTTAGGCGAATGCTCAGATCGAAAATTTTTTGAGGAAATGCCAGATCAAGAGTACCAGCAACCGACGAGCATGTATGAGAGCGCTGATGAAAGTAGAAGAAGAGAAAGACGTCTGCAAGAACCGTAACAAGTGGAAAGAAGTGGTCTCTGCTTACCGCTACGGGAAAAAGGCGTGACGTGTAGAATTAAAATATGTTTTTAGTAATTATTGGTATTTAAATTTCCTATATATTTTTGTAGATGTATATTTTATCAATTAAATTATTTTTAGAAATACTATACATTCACTATACTATACTATATTTGCACACTAATTTTGCTAAAAATTAAATGTTTTGTAAAATATAATTTATAAAACACATTTTTAAGACCTTAAACAAAGTTTACTTTTAAGTAATTGTATATTTTTTATAAAAGCTTCGCAGATTTTATTATAAGAAAGATACAAATTGCTTTTATTGTTTATTGTTAATACAATTAAAATACAATGAATTACTTGGTTGTGAGAGTTTTTTACTATAATTAAATGGTAGGTACTTCAACTTTACCAAATTTCGAATTTGAACCATGGTCTGATGATGGTTGGTCCAAGTGGTTCTGGTAAAAGTTCAGCATGGAGAGTCCTTCTTAAAGCGCTTGAACGATTTGAGGGAACTGAAGGCGTTGCACATGTTATTGATCCCAAAGCCATTAGCAAAGAAGCATTATATGGTGTATTGGATCCCAATACCAGGGAGTGGACTGATGGTCTTTTTACCCACATACTAAGGTATCACGTTTTGAAAATTATTTAAATTAATGTAAAAAGGATATCAAAAAATACACTGGTCTACAGTGGTTTTGTTGCTCTAGAAATAAGATTGATTTTGGATATATTTATGCTTACAATTCATGAAACTATCAATGATTTTGTAAGATTTGCTCTCGAAAACATTTATTACATTTTCATAAAACGCCTTTTATGAGCTTTTCTTTTTTAATTTTTCAGGGGACAATCTCTTTTTAAAGACCAGCAGTAATCTGCCATCATGTGACAATCCCATCGACCCTGATACCTTTCCTCCATCACTTTTAGATCCTGGTGAAACCGCTCTCCCTGTTCCTCACTATAATTTCCTAAATTATCCGGAAATTTATCCAGATGGTTGCAGAGATAGTGTAACGTGATACTCATTTTTGCTCCTAGAGTCTGAAAGTTTGTCAGCATATTTTGTACAATTTCTTCACAATTTGATGCTTTATGAATACCTATGAAATTTTTGACTACCAACACAAAACTTTTCCAAGTTTTACTTTCCGAAACAGTCATAACTTAAATAAAATCTGTGTCTTTTATATTGCCGTAAATGAGGACCATAAAATATTCCACCTTTTTCAATTCCACACAGATCGGCCATCGATGCAGTAAGAGGCATTTTAAACTTCTTTTACAGCTGTCAATAAAAAGGCACCATTCAGTAGGTTTGTATTCTTTTAAACCCATGTCTAGAAGCAGCTTCGCAATATCATTACAGTACACCAGTCCTTCATTTCACTAAAAAAATCGTAACTCACTTTCTCTTTTCTCTTTTTTTGTTTGTTTATATAAACACCGCAAACATAACAAAATAAATCACTACTATATTTACACTTTTGTGATGTTTCTATGCGCGAAAAAGTTGCGCAGAAGCCTAATCATGACTGGGATTATAAATTTTATTACTGACGAGCCGATAATTGTTAAAAATATAAGATATGTAAAAATCATAAAAACAAAAGCACATTCAGTACTTTCATGAATATATTCGTAATTTGGGCACTTGAAAATATAAAAATTTGCAAAGTTATCCAGCTGTGATATCAATCGGTTAGCTTCATTTGAAAACCTTGCTAATAAATTATTGCTAGTAGTATTATGGTATTATTGGGTACAATGATATAAGACCACATAGGCAAGTACAATGGGCCAACAGGCCTAAGTGTCACCGAAGGCAATAGCCAGAAGGACCTACATAGGGGTGGAGTAGACCTGATATAGTCAGTGGAGTCTTACAGTAGACCATGAGTTTTCAGGCTCAACTTCTCCATGGATTTTTTCCACCTCTGCAAAAAAATGGTATTATTTGAAGTGGTATTTATTTGTGACCTAACTATTTTTTCATATTTCAAACATTTAGTACATTAATTAAATCTATTTAAATTATAACAAAACGCTTATTTATGATTGATATTGTTACAGAAAAATTATTGATAACGTTAGAGGAGAAATTAACAAACGCCAATGGATCATCTTTGATGGGGATGTAGATCCAGAATGGGTAGAAAATTTAAATTCAGTACTTGATGACAACAAATTGTTAACCTTACCCAATGGTGAACGTCTTTCTTTGCCTCCTAATGTTAGGGTTATGTTCGAGGTGAGCTATATTATTAATTTTTTTGTTTGGATCTTTAATGCAAGTATCGCTTGAGTAAAAAATAATGATAACAATTTTTGTATGTTTTATTTCATTATTTACGAGCAAATGTTCTTTAAGTATTACAAAACTATAACCACATAAAAATATCTAAATAGAGCGAGAGATCCAAGTAAAAAACATTTATCTACGTAAAATTGTTTACAAAAAATCAACTTATTTAACAATATTACATGGTTTGTTAATATTACAATTACTATATATTATTATTTAAATCCTCATAATTTCTTTAGGTACAAGATTTAAAATATGCAACGTTGGCTACAGTTTCCCGTTGCGGTATGGTGTGGTTCTCCGAAGACGTTTTATCTACAGATATGATTTTTGAAAACTACATACTCAGGTTACGAAATATTCCTCTCGAAGAGGGTGAAGATATTGGATTCGGTAAAAAATCAGATAAAGAAGATTTACTCTCACCCACTCTACAGCTGCAGTTAGATGTGGTAAATTTATTGCAGCAGTATTTGTCACCTGATGGTCTTGTAGTGCGTTGCTTAGAATATGCCATGGAACAAGAGCATATCATGGATTTTACCCGATTAAGAGCGCTATGTTCATTATTTTCGATGTTAAATCAATCTGTAAGAAATGTACTACAATATAATCATATGCATCCAGATTTTCCGCTTTTAAGTGAAGTTTTGGATAAGTACATTCCAAAATGTTTAATATATTCCATTCTTTGGAGCTTTGCAGGAGATGCTAAACTTAAAATTCGCTCAGATTTAGGAGATTTTATCCGTTCAGTTACCACTGTACCGCTTCCTCCTGATAACAACATGCCCATAATTGACTATGAGGTTACTATTGAAGGAGAATGGTCACTTTGGTCCAATAAAGTACCACAAATAGAAGTTGAGACTCATAAAGTAGCTTCCCCTGATATTGTAGTACCAACTTTGGATACTGTAAGGCATGAATCTCTATTATATACTTGGTTAGCTGAGCATAAACCATTGGGTAAGTAATTATTAAAAAAGCATTGTAATCTATTATCTACTTTACTTTTTTATGACTACAAAAAAGTCGTCTCAACATTAAATAAAAATTATATTTAAAATCATTTTTAGTGTTGTGTGGTCCGCCTGGCTCTGGTAAGACGATGACTCTTTTTTCGGCTTTAAGAGCTCTACCAGATATGGAAGTTGTTGGTTTAAATTTCTCTTCTGCTACAACTCCTGAACTGTTACTTAAAACTTTTGACCATTACTGTGAATATAGAAAAACACCAAATGGTGTAGTATTGTCTCCCATACAGGTAAATTACTAATTAATTTTAATATCCACTAATCTTTATGTTCTGATTGAGTAAAATACTTTCATTATTAAAAGGCACTCCTCCAGCGTCCCCATTCCACTTTTAACAGAAGTGCATATCAATGAATTAAACAAATTGGTTACTAATGGCGTATCCTAATTATTTTGTAATGGCTACCAAATATTTTTTAAAAAATGTATCGGAATTAAAAGTAAAAAAAAATTATGTATGGATCCTTTTAAAATCTGGATCATTAGGGGTTGCTTTTTTTATCAGTAACGAAATTAAAAAAAAAATATTGGTACCAATTATACTACATAATAATTTCACAAATTCTAGTTTTATTTAACAATTTAGGATCTATCAGTTAACATTAGCAATTACCTTTTTTGTTTCTTCTTACCGTTTGATCTACCTATTTTAGTGTGTATTTTCAATAAAAAAATACAAGAGCAGCAAAAAACACCCATACAACCACTAAATTTTAATCTGTACATTACAACTACTATCCGCTAAAATTTAAGCGCGTACTTTTGTTGCCATTAAGTAGGTTCTTCGATAATCGTCGTTTTTTATAATACTACTCCGTCGATTTAGTCACTTCGTGTCTCTCTCTATCTCTCTCTCTCTCTCTCTCTCTCTCTCTCGCTGGCACTACAACTCCGCGTGAGTCTTGGCCGCATCCACTATTGCCCTCCAGCTCTGTCTATCTTGTGATATGCCCATTTTTCTCAGGTCCTTCGTAACTGCGTCCTTCCATCTCCTCCTATGTCGGCCAACAGATCTTCTTTCCTCTGACCTTTCATGGTATTATGATGTTCAAAAGCCTTTGGTCATCACTTTTATGAACATGTGCCACCCATCTAAGTCGACTGGACTTGATCCACCTTACTATATATTCCATGCCATATAGTTCTTCCAGCTCGTTATTTTTTCTGTCTCCACTCTCCTGTTATACTGTCCCTGCATGGTCCATATATTGCTCTTAATATTGTTAGGATATTTACTTCTTTGGTTCGGTAATTCTAAACTCTCAGTACTGTAACTAGACAATATTTTTACACAATTAATTTTACTTTACAAATCACTTGAAAATTTACTTAACAATTACTTTAAATACTTCGACTTTGAACTAATTAAACTTAAACTACCTTATTCGCTACCGCTGTCCTTTTTATATTTCCAAATCATAATTCTAGAAGAATCATTATCATTCAAAATTATTGGACCTTTTTCTAAATAGTGCCAGAATAATCCTTTTACCATTTCGGAACCATTAAACGTAGCATTCTAGAATTTGCCGGTCTTTTCTTTTGTTACAATCGCCACGCAGGCATAATAAAGCAGTCCCCTTATTGTGATCGACCTGCTGGCGCCGACCGACACAGGGCCGGACGTAACAGTATTTTTCTTTCGAAGACTAACAGCTTATCGATTTCGCGTTTGTTTAGAATCCATGTCTCGCTACCATATGCTGTAACAGGTCGTATTAAGATCTTATACATCCCTACCCTTGCTCCCTTGTAAGTAGTTTGGATCTAAAGAATGAAAGTAGTGTATAAAAAGATCTGTTTGCCGATGCAATACGAGCAGCTACGTCTTTTTCATTTCTATTGTCGTCTGTTATTGTTGCTCCTAGATATTTGAACTCTTACGACTTCAAAATTTTAGTCATTAATAGTTTATATTTTGTCTTATTCTTTGCCTCTGATTCTTAGAGGTTACCATGTATTTAGTTTTGGCCTCGTTGATCTTTAATCCTATTTTTTGAGCTTGAGTTTCAAAAGAACATCTCTGGTATTATGTGCAACAGCATCTATGTCATCGGCAAAAGCTATCACGAGTTTTGCACCATCCATAGCGAAACTCAGTCCAGCGCAAGGTTAAAAAGTAAAGGAGATACCGGGGCTCCCTGCCGCAGGCCTGTGCGGATATTAAATGTTTCTGATGAAGCATTCCTAACTCGCACCTTTGCTCTCGAGTTTTCAACGCTCATTCTGATTATGTTTATTAACTTAAATGGTATTCCCATATCCCTTATTCCATACCAGAGCTGATCCCGGTTGATCGAGTCGTACGCCTGTTGGAAAGTTACGTGGTGTGCTTTTTAATATTACCTTTATTCTACTCGTATATTCTTATTTATATAGTTTGTTTAGAAAAAATCTTTTGTGGGACATTGAAATATAAACACCTATTTATAAAATATTATTTAGCCCTAATTTGATTTAAAGAAACTACATTCTAAGGTGCAAAACTAACTTTTTAATAATTTGTTTTTATTTAGTATATATAATATTTTTTTAACTATAACCCATCCAAGTCTGATAAAAATGAGCTTTATTCCAAAAAATGTAGATAGGTAAAAAAAATTTAGAAAACATTATTGATGAAACGACAAGAAATATCGAAAATTGCGTTTTTACTAAACAAAAAATTAGTTTAACTTTTATATTTTACTTGCTAACCTAAACATTTTTTTTCGTCCATTGCGTGGGTAAACTTTTATTTTTAGGAATAATGTTCCGCAAAACATTCCAACGTAAAAAATTGCTATTTTTTTTAATAAATTATAATTTTTTAGTTGGGCAAATGGTTGGTACTCTTCTGTGATGAAATAAACTTACCAGATATGGATAATTACGGCACTCAACGTGTAATTATGTTCTTACGTCAAATAGTGGAACAAAAAGGCTTCTATCGTGCTTCAGATCAAACTTGGGTATCACTAGAACGCATCCAATTCGTTGGCGCTTGCAATCCTCCCACTGATCCGGGTAGAAAACCACTTTCTCACAGATTCTTAAGACACGTTCCTGTAATTTATGTAGATTACCCTGGAGAGACATCTTTGAAACAAATTTATGGCACTTTCACAAGAGCTATGTTACGATTAGCACCTGCATTGAAAGGTTATGCTGAACCTCTAACTAATGCCATGGTAGAGTTTTATTTGGCTTCTCAAGATAGATTCACTCAGGACATGCAACCTCATTATGTGTATTCACCTAGAGAGATGACTAGATGGGTGCGAGGAATTTGTGAAGCAATTAGACCTTTGGACAATCTCTCTGTAGAAGGTTTGTATTTAACTTGTGTTTCTGTTGATTTTAAAATTTATTTAATGTACTCTTGTGTTCGACTAAATTATTCATTCTTTAGTATAAACAATCAAAATAACATAAATAATACCTAATTATTTTCTAGGTTTGGTAAGACTTTGGGCACATGAAGCTCTTCGTCTCTTCCAAGACAGATTAGTAGAAGATTCAGAAAGACGTTGGACCAACGAAAATATTGACGCAGTTGCTCTAAAACACTTCCCATCAGCCAATTGCGAAAAAGCATTAGAAAGACCCATTCTTTACAGTAATTGGTTATCCAAAGATTATGTACCAGTTGAAAGAGAACAGTTAAGAGAATATGTTAAAGCCAGACTCAAGGTATTTTACGAAGAAGAACTTGACGTTCCTCTTGTATTATTTGATGAAGTGTTAGATCACGTCTTAAGAATTGATAGGATCTTCAGGTAAATATAATAGCTGCAATGTATTTATGTGTTTATTTATTCTGTCACTAGCCGTGTGCCCGATGGGATTTCCCATTGGTAACATCTCAGAAACCTGCTCTGTCCATGCCCTCTTTTGTACCCTTTAGTCGTGCCGATAATAAACCTAGTAAACTAAGCTATGAAATTATACTAAAACTATTGAATAATACAACCCCATTAGGATATGCATTTACAAAACAAAATCCAACGTAACGTTACTCAAATGCTAAACCAAAACAAATAAATAAACCTAAAAATGTATGTGTACACTTGAAAAAAGCCTATGACAGAGTGGAAAGGAATGAATTGTGGTCGACATTGACATGTATGAGGTGAGCGGTAGTTTGATACTAGGGCTGAAATCACCTTACGAGGATTCCACTGCTTGTATCAAAATAAATGGAGCTTATACGAAATGATTTAACATCAAAAAAGGTGTTGGACAGGTTGTTAAAAATATTTGAAAAAGAGTGCATATGGATTGACAATGAATGATTTGATCATGATGTGCCTCCTTTACGACGGTGATTATGTTATATTAGCATCATCTGAGGAGGAGTTGCAGCGGATGGTTAATATTATGCATGATGCCCTAAAAATCAAAGAGATGTAAGTGAATGTAAGACGAATTCATTATTCAATAATGCTTACATTTTAATAAGTTTTAATCGAAAGCACTTGCAAAAACAGCTTAAAAAAAAAGAAATAAATTCAGTAAAATAAACGTTATTGTCAACTTTACCTCAAATCTGACATAACATTACTTCTATAGCCGTATGACCGACTAGCAGTGTTGCCACTTTTCAAAAGCCATTACGGATGATACCAACAATAAAATTACAAAATATAAATCACCTAAGACCGATTCATCTTTCATTAATTTAATCCTAAATATTACAAAAACGCTATAGTGTCCCTAATAATTTGGCCACCCACTGTAAGATCAATTTATCAAAAACCCAGTTTAAGATGAACATGGTAATAAGCGGGCGCATCCCTGTGGGAGATGCCGAAATTGACCAAGTAACCGCCTGTAAATATCTAGGCCATGAAATACGAGTTGGTCAAGATAACCAGACATGCGAAATCCTTGGAAGAGTAAGTCTCGCCTGGGCTTTTTTTTGGGAACCTAAGAGAGACACTTAAATCTGAAATCCCCATATGCCTGAAGTGCAAAGTTTTCAATCAATGTGTCCTGCCCGTTATGACCTATTGGAGCTGTGTTGTCTTTTAGTCAGTCAATGTTAGTTTTATTAAGTAAGTGTAGAAAAAGAATTTAAAATTTAATTTCATTTTAGTGCAATTTTATATTTATTTTACAATTAGCCTTGTCCTGAAAGCTTAGTAAAAATTAAATTTTGTTTATTTATTAGTTAGGTTTACATAGTTTTATTTTTTTTCCAGGCAACCTCAAGGGCACTTACTTCTTATTGGTGTTTCTGGGGCTGGAAAAACAACGCTCTCCAGATTTGTAGCTTGGATGAATGGTCTATCTATTTTCCAAATTAAGGTGCATAATAAGTACACAGCTGAAGACTTCGATGAAGACTTGAGATCTGTTTTAAGAAGGAGTGGTTGTAAACATGAGAAAATCGCGTTCATTTTGGACGAATCAAATATGTTGGATTCTAGTTTCTTGGAAAGAATGAACACTCTTTTAGCAAATGGAGAAGTACCTGGGTTGTTTGAAGGCGATGAATATACCACATTAATGACACAATGCAAAGAAGGAGCTCAGAGAGAAGGTATAGCCAGTTAAAACATTTTTCATTAAAGAATATTGATCATAATAGTAAACTACACATACTTTTTTCATTTAGGTTTAATGTTGGATTCCAACGATGAACTATACAAGTGGTTTACACAACAAGTAATGCGTAATTTGCATGTTGTATTTACCATGAATCCTTCAACTGATGGTCTTAAAGATAGGGCTGCCACGTCTCCTGCTTTATTCAATAGATGTGTCTTAAATTGGTTTGGAGATTGGTCAGATGGAGCTCTCTTCCAGGTAAGAAACATAGAGTGATGAGTAATTGATTCGGTGATGAAATTTTTTATGCGATGAATAATAACAATGTTACATTACATTACAATCTTGCGGTTGGGCCAATGGTATAGGTACCTATGTCACCTAGATCTTTTGATCTTCTGTGACTAACGTTGTGTCTTCAGGGCATCAGAATTTCAGTCCGCTGGTTTTGGCAAACCGCAGAATTCCTGTTGGCCCTGTCTCATTTAGATCATTTGGATCCATTATCATGCGGCCCCAGGTTTGATACCTGTACACCACTAGCATAGGGCAGCAGCACAGAATATGTATGCTGCTCTCTTCCTCTTCTCCGCATAGTCGGCAGTTTTTCTCAGCCGCCAATTTAAGTTTAAAGAGGTGCGCCCTTAGTGCGACGTGGCCAGTGAGCAGGCAAAGCGTGCTGCTTAGCCTACTCCGGTTCATCGTCCAGAGTGCGTCTGTCCTCTTCTGGAGAGGTTTTTTTATCAGCTGTCTTGATGTTCTGCAGCCAGTATTTGCATTCCACTGAGCAATATGTTCTTGCTCAAGGATTAGTTTCAATTAATATTTTGCTTCGGCAACTGGCAATCCGACAAACTGGCTTCTTGGTTCCACTAGGGTCCCATTTCTTGCCAGTTCATCGGCTACCTCATTGCCATTTATCCCTGTTTGCCCAGGAACCCATGTAAGAGTGACCTTGTTATAAATGTTATAAATACCCTTTATTTAGCTCTATAGCTATTTAGTACATCCTTTTTTACACTAATATAAACAATTTCACCATTATCTTAACCTAATATCTGTACGAACCGTAGCAAGAGGAAGGAAGTGGTCTCTGCCTACCCCTATGGGAAAAAGGCGTGACTTTATGTATGTATGTAATATCTGTAAAACAATAGTAGTGAAGATATACATATGTTATTTTCAATAATCGTTTGAAGAAAATTATGCTTTTGGTATCTTTAATATTTTGATTCAGACCTGTCCTGATTTTATGAAGAAAAACCAATGCATTAAACTCCAAAAAATTTCTTACACTCATCCACTTTAACCTAGCTAGCATAAACTCAATGCTTCTAAACCTATCGCAACCTATTATTAATCGCATAGCTCTATTTTGTAATTTTTGCAAAGAGTTATATCCCCTTGGCTTGTAATATATAAAACAGTACTGCAGTAATTAAAGTGTGGCAGTATTATAGGTTAGGTTAGGTTAGGTTTTATGTGAGTGGGGCGTGGTCGCCCCTCCACCGCGACCCTTAGTAGGTCTATTGTGGCTCACCCCTAGAGGCTACAGTTCACCGCACAATCCAGCCCTTCTTACGAAGTTCATGGTTGTATAGGGTGAGATTTTTTTAAAATCGGTAGGTTCTAGGTTAGTGTAACCAAATATGTTGAACCTTATTCTTCCCAGGCCGGGGCATGAACATAGTATATGTTCAGCAGTTTCGTCTTCCACGCAGCAGAACCGACAGTCCGTTTGTTGGTTCAGATCTATCTTTCTGAGGTGGTATCTCAGACGACAGTGTCCCGTAAGCAGTCCTGTTAGAATACGCAGGTCATTTCTGCTCCATTCTAGGATCTGCTTAGTTGTGTTTCTCGAGGGTTGTAACGGTAAAAACGCCTTCGAGTGGGTTAGCCCTGGTAAGTCGGACCAGTACCTGAGTATTTTCCTCTCCGCCCAGTCCGAAATAATTGTTTTGGCGGCACTTGTGGTGACTCCAAAAACCGGTTCTGGTCCAGTGAACGCAGATTCGGCCCCCTGTTTTGCAAGGGGTGGCAGTATTATAGTATTATACACTAATTTACGTGTCATTGGTGTTAAGCATTTCTAAGAACCCCTATTTTTTTACCAATTTTTTTGCATATGTAATTAACAAAGACCTTACATTTTAGATCACTGTCAATCATTACACCCAAGTACTTAATTTCATTAACCATCTCAATAACATCATCATTTAATTTGATTTGTAACTGATTTATCTGATACAACGCTTTATACGCTCTTTTCCCAATAATCATTTCTTTGGTTTTAGATACATTCAACTTAAATTTATTAATTTCCATATATTCTCCGAAATTTTTTAATACACCATTGATATTATTTACAAGATTTATAACTGAATTGTCTGATATGTATATTATAGAATCATCTGCAAATAAATGAAATTTAGCATTTTCGAAGACTAAAGATATATTATTGAGATATAAAATAAATAAGAGTGGTCCTAAAATACTGCCTTGTGGAATACCTATATCAATCAATTGCTCTGGAATATTCATTCCGTTTCTTAAATAGTCTCAATTTATTTTTATTTATTCTTTTTCTATTCTTGTAACTTTCATAGTTTTGCCAACTTTTACAGCACCAATTTTTTTTTTTTTCAAAATTGCCAAAGGAATTTTGGTATTATGGCTTACCACTGACGCAAAACATCGAGACTGGAAAGAACGTCTGAGAACATAGTTAATCCTCTTTCCTCCAGTGTGTTTTGCAATAATCCCGTTGAATTGCTCTACCGAATTATTATCTACATCTAATATCAAGCTTGTAGAATGATTGGAAATATACCTCACATGACCCATCATTTTATCATATAATGCTGCAAACATAAAATATGCAATTAAAAATATGAAAATTAATAATTAGATGATTATAGTCATTAAAAAATAAATGAAAATATGTACAAACATAAATATTTATTTCAACATACATACCACCCTTTTTATATAACTAACAGAATTTATTGTGAAGGGGTGTTTGTGGGGCCTCGATCTTGGTGTGACCAATTCCGTTGCTTCTCCACCCACTGACACTTTAGTCTGTATGCAGTGTTCCTGGCCCGAACTTTTATCAGGAGATCTAAAGGTGGTACGTTGAGGGCTATTTGTAGTCCCTCTGTAGGGGCGGTGCTCATTGCCCCCGTTGCAGCCTGGAAGAATTTTTCTTGCAGGCTTCTCAACAGGATCACAGCCCCGGCCCCTTCCACCCTTGGCCACCAGACTACTGCTGCGTACATTAGTGACGGTAGTAATACCGCCTGATATAACCACAGACTTACCCTCGGCTTTAGACCCCAGGTTTTTCCCATGGCTCTCTAGCATGTCCACAGTGAGGCATACATTTTATTCCCCTTATGCTCCATTTGCGCCTCAACTCTCTCCACCAGATGGTGGGCCTGCCCTGGGGGTCGGCCAGGTGGCTCATAGTTAAAGTCGTGTCTTTTATGTGTTTGTCAACCAGTCTCTCCAGTGTCTTCAATATGAAGGGGATGCTTATTTGTCGAAAGTCTTTTGCCAGCACGTGGCCGTTTTTTCCCGGCTTGGACAGGAACACTACTGTGCTTCCGGACCAGGCCTCTGGGATGTGTCTGTGGGCGATACTAGCCCTTAGAAGATTGGTGAGTGGGCCAATTAGGTCGCACATACCTTTTTGTAACTACCGGATATATTCCATCTGGTCCTGGTGCTTTGTATAGGTCGAATGTTTTTAGTGCCCATTATACCCCACTTGGTTTGATCATTTTGGCCGCTAGATCTCAGTCACTAGTAGAATAATTGTCCTGTGACTTTTGTGGTCTCTTTTGGCTGTGTTTTCTTCGCTGAAACTCGCGAAATGGGTTTCCATCAGTAGTTTCAGCGATTCATTTTTTGTTTCTGTGTATCTGCCCTCTGGCTTTTTTAAACATCCAAGGAATGCATTACTAACAATGTTAGTTATTTTATAATTTTTTGATAAATCTGTACTATTCTAGGTTGGAAAAGAGTTCACTAATCGTTTAGATCTTGACAAACAAACATGGAGATGTCCAGACTTTTTCCCAGCTGCTTGTAACAATATTTCAGCTTCACCAACTCACAGAGAAGCTGTTATTAATGCATGCGTTTATGTACATCAAACCCTTCACAAGGCCAATGGAAGATTAGCCAAGAGAGGAAGCCGAACTATGGCGATTACACCAAGACACTACTTAGACTTTATTCATCATCTTGTTAAATTGTATAATGAAAAACGGTCCGATTTGGAAGAACAACAATTACATTTAAATGTTGGATTGAATAAGATAGCTGAAACAGTGGAACAGGTAAGTACACAAGTGGTAATAGTCTACATAAAATAATTGGAAACAATATTAATTGATTTTATAATGGCTTTAACTTGTAAAATTATTTACATTATCTTAATGTTTATCTGTAGGTTGAAGAAATGCAGAAGAGTTTAGCAGTAAAATCACAAGAACTACAAGCTAAAAATGAAGCTGCAAACGCCAAACTTAGGCAAATGGTAAAAGATCAACAAGAAGCTGAAAAGAAAAAGGTCCAAAGTCAAGAAATTCAACAACAGTTAGCAGAACAAACGATACATATTGAACAGAAACGATCTGAAGTGATGGCTGATCTTGAACAGGTGGAACCTGCTGTAATAGAGGCCCAACAGGGTACAGTAATTAAATGGTTTATTACATACACCTGTATTCTTAAAATTGAATCACCTTCAATGCACGGGTGGTTGTGGGCTTGTTGGCATAGACCTTTGACTTCAAACAATCCCATAAAAAAACCAGTCATATTAAATTACATGATCTAGGGGGCCAATTTTAATCATCGAAACGTGAACAGTGCTCGTTATGGTTATTTTTCGACGATCACATGTGGGTTCTCCGAACCCTAAATCGGCAATTTTAATGATTAACGAAGTCATTAAGGTGAAAATGAGCTTCATTGCATAGTATGATTTTTCTGGAAAAATCAGCATCCACTTGTTGATGATTAATATTCCATTCATCAAACTCTCTTCGCTGTACATGCTCCTTGTGTCAATTGAACTTTTTAACCATGGAAACGTAGATCTTTAGTAAATATATACTGTAGAGAGCTTCTTGAAATTTTCAATTCTTGTTCACGACGCCGAATGATTGTTCCTGGACTTTCGCTAACACTCTCACTCTCCGCTTGAGCGACGTGTTATTGGACGCTCAGTATGTTTAGCTTCACTAATTAATCCAGTCTTCCTGAAGTTTTCCATTACTTTCCTCACAGTTGACGAAGTTAAATCAATATTTCGACCATATTTTGTACGACATTTGCAAACTGGCTGCCAAACTCATAATTTTTGAAATATTGTTCAACATTGAAAATGCGTTGTTCTCTCGTGTAGGCTTCATTTTACTAACCCTAAACTGTCAGCTGTCAAACTATTTTTTGGTTGCAACACTTTTCCGCAAAAATGGCGGCAAATTCAAATCTTGCATGAATTTTGGGACACCATTGGTATATATACATATAGTTACGCCTTTTTTTTCCCGTAGGGGTAGGCAGAGATCACTTCCTTCCACTTGCTACGTTTCTTACACACATCTTTTGCTTCCTCTTACTTTCATCAGTGCTCTCATGCATGCTCGTCGGTTGTTGGTACTCTTGACTTGCCCTTTTTCAAAACAATGTTGATCTGATCGAGATATGTTCACCGAGGTCGACCTCTACCGACTTGTCCATTCACACTCGCCTTATAAATTTGTTTCGTCAATCTTCCTTCACCCTTTGTATGGCCATTATATGTTACTCTATTAGCATGAATTCACATAATACAATTCAGCATATTAAATTATTTTTAGTAATCGTTAAATTATTTTATTTGCAGCCGTAAAATCAATCAAGAAACAGCAGTTAGTAGAAATACGTTCAATGTCAAATCCTCCGGCACTTGTAAAATTAGCTTTAGAATCGATTTGCTTATTACTTGGAGAGAATGCAAGCGATTGGAAATCCATTAGAACCGTCATTATGAGAGATAATTTCATTAATACCGTTGTCAATAATTTTAATACGGAAGATATCAGGTAAATTACAGTAAATGTATTTTGAAAAAAATATTACAAAAAAAACAATAAAATCTTGCATAATCAATTCTTATTTATTATATTTTCTGTTTAGTGATGATGTAAGAGAAAAAATGAAGAATCGTTATCTGAGCAATCCGGATTATAACATCGACAAAATATATCACGCCAGTAACGCTTGTGGTCCTCTTGTAAAATGGGCATGTGCACAAGTTCAATATGCAGACATGTTAAAAAAAGTCGAGCCATTACGAGAAGAACTTAGATCTCTTGAAGAACAAGCTAAAACTAATCAAAAACGAGGTGAAGATGTTAAAGCTCTCATCAGTCAATTGGAACAAAGTATTGCCGCATATAAGGAAGAATATGCGCAACTTATAGCTCAAGCACAAGCTATTAAAACTGATTTGGAAAATGTACAAGCCAAAGTTGATAGATCCATAGCTCTTCTAAAATCTCTAGTTATCGAAAGGGAGAGATGGGAAGCTAGTAGTGAAACTTTCAGGTCTCAAATGTCAACCATTATTGGTGATGTTCTTCTGTCTGCCGCTTTTATATCTTATGGTGGCTATTTCGATCAACATTATCGTCAAAACCTTTTCAGCACCTGGTGTCAACACTTAACATTAGCTAGCATTCAGTACAGAGCTGATATAGCTAGGACTGAGTATCTTTCTAATCCTGATGAAAGACTAAGATGGCAAGCTAATGCTTTACCAACAGATGACTTGTGTACCGAGAATGCTATCATGCTAAAAAGATTTAACAGATATCCTTTGATTATAGATCCTTCAGGTCAAGCTACAGAGTTCATAATGAATGAATTTAAGGACAAAAAAATCACCAAGACTAGCTTCTTGGATGATTCCTTTAGGAAAAACTTGGAATCTGCATTACGTTTCGGTAATCCTCTGCTGGTTCAAGATGTTGAAAACTACGATGCCATTCTTAATCCAGTACTTAATAGAGAGTTAAGAAGGACAGGAGGTCGCGTTTTGATCACTTTAGGTGACCAAGATATAGATTTATCACCATCATTTGTCATCTTCTTGTCAACCAGAGATCCTACAGTCGAATTTCCTCCTGATATTTGTTCTAGAGTAACTTTTGTAAACTTTACTGTCACCAGAAGTTCTCTTCAAAGTCAATGCTTGAACCAAGTACTTAAAGCCGAAAGACCAGATATTGACGCTAAGCGTTCCGATTTATTAAAATTACAAGGTGAATTCCATTTAAGGTTGAGACAGTTAGAAAAGTCTCTTTTGCAAGCTCTAAATGATGCAAAGGGTAAAATTTTAGACGATGATAGTGTGATCACTACATTAGAAACACTTAAACAGGAAGCTGCTGAAATTGGACAGAAGGTTGAGGAGACTGATAAAGTAATTTCTGAAATTGAGACTGTCTCTCAGCAGTATCTACCGTTATCACAAGCCTGTAGTAATACTTACTTCACTATGGATAGTCTTAATCAAGTTCACTTTTTATATCAATATTCACTCAAGATGTTCTTAGATGTATTTGGCACTGTATTGCATAACAATTCACAACTTGATGGTATTACAGATTATCAAGCTAGGTTGAACGTCATCACCTCTAATTTGTATTCCGTAAGTGCTTTTTCTTTATGTTCTTACTCACTTTAAATCATTACTTGAAATGTAGACACGTCATTTAAAGCCACACTCTTTTTTTATTTTACCTGTTACTTTCATTCAAATATAATTAATTCCATACTGTTATGTCTATGAGTTCTTTAATAAGTGGTACACACTTAAAAATAACGGGTTTTATTTAATAACCACAAATTACAATTCACATGACCAATATACGAGGGTGGACTAAAAAGTTTCCGACCTTAACGTGAAGATGGCAGAACTCGTCAATAAAAGCTAGGGAATGTGCTTGCGCATTTTTTGCTTGGTACTCAACAAAATTTGAGCCATTTTATACGCGTAGTTATTGTTTGACAATCGTTTTAGTGAGTCCATGTGAGTGTTTTTGTGAAAATAAAAAAAATCGATTATCGAGCTGTCATAAATTATTTGTTTTTGAAAGGCAATACGCCTACGCAAATCAAAGATAAGTTGGATGCTATGTACGGGAACTCTGCACCATCACTACCGGGAAAATTTGGGCAGTTTAATTTATTCGTCCAAAAACTGCAATCACTGTCGGTAACATCGCTAAAGTTCACCAAATGGTGATAAACTACCATCGAATTAAAGTGAGAGAGATAGCAGATGCTATGAATATATTTAAAGAACGTGTTTGTCACATATTGAATCAATTATTACGCATGACAAAGTTGTCCTCGCGTTTGATGCTGCGTTTGCTCAGGTTAGACCAAAACGTGTTAGAATGATTATTTCCAACGCTGCTTTTGTGCAGTTTAGGCGCAATAAATCAGAGTTTTGGCGCCATTTAATTATTGTAGATGAAATTTGAATACACCATTATACGCCTGATACAAAAATACAGTCAAAATAGTGGACTGCGAAAGAAAAATCGTCTCCATCTCGTTGGGGGACGTCCTCGGTTTCGATATGCCTCGTGTCTAGGTCTCCATTTCAGCGTTGTAATCCGTTCAACTGCGTCCGTAAAACTATAAATAACCTATAACTCTGATTATGTCAGTATAAGCTTTAATAATATACGTGTGTAGCAACATTTATTCGATTTAAAGTTGTTATTAAAATTTTTATCTATTTGTTAATTGTAATACTGAACATAAATAAACTTCATTAATGTTATCTCTGGTTAAATTATAATATATAATTGTAGGTCGTTTATGAAAGAGTAGCAAGAGGTATGCTTCACAATGATCGTCTCACTCTCGCCATCTTGCTCTGCAGAATTCATTTGAAAGGACTAACTTCTGAACCTAACTTAGACCAAGAATTTAATTTCTTCCTTAGAGGTAAAGAAGGTGTTTTTAACAGTTCTGGTTCTTCCTTAGTTGATAGTTTGAATAGTGACCAACAGGAAGCAATTACCAGATTATCTACAAAATTACCGGTATTTAGGAAATTACCTGATCAAATAAAAGAAATGCCAGAATTCGGAGCTTGGCTGCAACAAGGTAGTCCCGAACAAGCCGTTCCACAATTGTGGATTGAAGAAAAACAACTTAGTGCAGTGGGTGAGTGCAATTTTAAAAAATAACCAATACATATAATTTTAATCACTTACTCTTAGGCCCTCCGCTCACGGGGCGAGAGAGACTTGAAGTCGAAGCGGTTGGAGCGTCGTACTTGAACTAATTGTTTTATACGATATGTCCTCTGCTCTGGAGGACACTTTAAGGCACTGCATAGCTTTATGAACAGCCAGAAAATGTCAAACAAGGCACGTCTGGCTGTACATAGAAGAGTGTTAGTTCCTAAACTTATGTATGGTAGTGAATGTTGGTTTTGGCAGAAGCATGAAAATAGGATTAATGCTGCGGAGATGAGTAGTCTAAGAAGTATAGCTGGAGTGACTCGGTTAGATAAAGTGAAGAATAGTGAGATAAGGGAACGCTGTGGTGTAAAAAAAGAAGTGGTTACAAAGATAGATAAAGGAATGCTTAGATGGTTTGGACACGAAAAAATGATGGATGAAGGAATATTGATAAAACAAATTTATAAGGCGAGTGTGAATGGATAAGTCGGTAGAGGTCGACCTTGGCGAACATATCTCGATCAGATCAACATTGTTTTGAAGAAAGGCCAGGTCAAGAGTACCAACAACCGACGAGCATGTAAGAGAGCACTGATGAAAGTAGAGGAAGCAAAAGATGTGTGTAAGAACCGTAGCAAGGGGAAGAAAGTGGTCTCTGCCTACCCCTACGGCAAAAGGCGTGACTATGTATGTATGTATGTACTCCGCTCACTGGGTGATTTTTCTGGCAGTTAGCTAGCAGTTTAGGTTTGGTTCAAAAGTGTTTGTAAACATATTTTAAAGTAATATGTTTAAGAAGAGTAATTAAACATTATGTTTAAAACTCCACATATAACAAATAATTGGAAACAAATAATTCAGATAAATGTTACTAATTTAAGACCGAAGTAGGCTCTGAATTATTCCACAAAAATTAAAAACGGTGAACTCGTAACATTTCAATTTACCAAATTTTTTGTATAAATTACTGTTTGTTTATTTACAACAATTTTTTTTTGTAGGTTGACTTTAGTATGTCAGTGGCACAGCGAGGCAAGAGTATAATTATGAATAATTTATTATTTAATAATTTTGTAGAAGGCGGGGCAGATTGAATTTAGTCCTTTTATTTTCATATTAAAGTTAAAATTAAAATGAACAAGTATTGTAATAGTAATTCAACCATAAACATATTTTAATGGTTTAAATAGGAAACAACATAAAATGAAGAAAGGTTATAATACACAATTCCACTCGATTCAATGGTCACGCTCGATTTTTCCCGTACTTAACAGTTTGCACGGTTCAAGTCTCTCTCACTTCGACAGCAAAACGCCTCAATAGGGTATCTCCATTACAAAAAAAAACTTACATTTGAAGTCGAGCTTTGAGTCCTTTTCTTAATAAATACAAAAAAGTTGGTTTTTTTATCGAATAACACAATTTTTTGTTTTGAATTATTGCATTATTCTATTATTGATAAATTATTATTCACATTAGAATCCGTTTTTAGATAAATTTTTAAGAGGTCACTGTTAGCTTTACGCATTTAATTTATTTTCAGGTAGAGCAATGTACCAACTTCTAGTAATACAAGCCTTCAGACCAGACCGAGTAATAGCTGCTGCATATAATTTCGTATCCGTAGTACTTGGAGCCGATTTTATGTACCTAGCCGAAAAGGAACTCGAATTTGGAACTTGTATAGAAAAAGAAATCAGATCCAATGTCCCTGCGCTTCTTTGTTCAGTTCCAGGTTTTGATGCTTCAGGTCGTGTTGATGATCTTGCTACTGAACTTAATAAGCAAATCTCCAGTATCGCCATTGGTTCTGCTGAAGGTTTTAATCAAGCTGATAGGGCTATTAATATGGCTTGCAAAACTGGAAGGTATGACTGATGATTTAAATGCAAAAAAAGAAATAAAAGCTATAGAAAATATACAAGAGCACCGTGTTAATGTTAGATCTGTAATGCGTATTTTTCCAAGCCTTTTACCACATCTAACTTTAGTTAAAATAAAAAAAAAGTTATTCGTACCAATTTGAACAAATTAATTTTCATTTATGATCCATGGCGGCCAATAAAAATTCCTAGTGGTCTTAGGGAGTGCTATCGTAGATTATGTGTGACTACATATCACTTTTTATATCACACACACACACACCACACATTTTCTTAAAAAAATTTGGTTCCATAAAATATGTTTATTTCTGATCACAATATGCTTTTGGAATTAGACACATTAATAGGTTATTTTTTTTAGATGGGTAATGCTGAAGAATGTACACTTAGCACCTCAATGGCTCGTTCAACTTGAGAAGAAGCTTCATTCACTTCAACCTCACGCTAACTTTAGATTATTCCTTACGATGGAGATCAATCCAAAACTTCCTGTTAATCTTCTTAGAGCTGGTAGAATATTTGTGTTTGAACCACCACCAGGCATTAGGGCAAATTTATTAAGAACTTTTAGTACTGTAAGTTTTATTTACTTTTAACATCAAATAAAATAAGACCCGTGAAATATCTGAAGTCATTGTCGAGCGAGATCGAAATGGAATGTAATTTTAAGTTTAATGACTAAAATAATAAAAAAAAATTAATTATACATATGACAAGAGATTCCTTAAAAAAGGAAGAGCCGCTAACTTTGTTTCTATCGTTAATTCTTCGATATTTTTAGTGGTTGGGATGCTATCTCAGTAGCGAAGGTCACAATAATATTGTAGTTTTACGTGACTTGCTATTTATTGGCATACAAGAGAAATAATTTATCTCCTACGATCCTGGCAAGCTTGTTGAAAAAAGGGTTTATTATTAAGGATTTCTTCAAGACAAGAGTTAAAAGTCGATTCGTTGCCCTCCGTTCTTCTTCATCCCTTGGATGTAAGATGTGAGTTCATGCTTGTTAATCATACATGCGCACTTCGTCGTTATGCTCCCGTAATGTTGTAGCCCAGAAAAATAAGTCTCTCGTCCCATCACAAGGCCAATAAGTTTTAGTATATTGAGTAAATATAAAATAAGAAACTCACGGGATGGATTTTTAAATAAGAATGTATGAAAACGGAACATAGATAATACTCTTAATTTGTCACATCCAGACTTCTTCCTATTGTAAAGTTCTTAGTAGACTAAATCTTGTTTATATATATTTTAAAATATAATGCAATGTTTTCTTTTTAGGTCCCAGCAAGTAGAATGATGAAAGCGCCAAATGAAAGAGCTAGACTGTATTTCTTGTTAGCATGGTTCCATGCAATCGTTCAAGAAAGGTTGAGGTACTGTCCACTGGGTTGGTCTAAATATTATGAATTTAGTGAATCAGATTTAAGAGTTGCATGTGATACTCTAGATACTTGGATAGATACGACAGCTATGGTAAATATTTTTATAATTTTGTATGGTAAAGAATACATTTTAGTTTGATTTCACTTTTTGTTTCATAAATTTAAATTTTGATTTACTTTATTACTAACTAGCTGTTGCCCGCGACCTCGTCCGCGTGGAATTTAGTTTTATCTTAATTCTTTAAATGAGGATAACTTTTTTTCTTGACATCCGATTTAACATCAACGAATTTCTTTATAGTCCACCATATTCGTGTTGTGACGTCAGGACTTCGACGATAGCAATTATTATTTGCCTTGTAATTTCTCAGGCTAGAAAGATTAAAAACCGCGTTAAAATCGTTTCAGTAATTTCAGAGATGTGCCCAGAAAAACAAACAGACACAAACAAAAAATTATGTTTTAGTAACGTGCGAATCATCGTATGAGCTTAGAAAAATGGATTTGTTTTGAAATCATAGACAGACATTTATATGAAAAGATTAGAAATTGTATTCTTACCTTGATACAATTTTTCCAAAGACAGTTTATGTAATTAGTTAAACACATTTTAACTTAACACCAGTATATATTGAATAAATATTTTTTTTAAATTGTGTGCCTATATGGTTACTTTCCAAAAAAAAAATATTTTGTTAGGTATTTTATACTTATCCAAAATCCTAATTAACTGGTTTACCCACAGAAAAAAGTTTGTCTTAAAATTGAATTTAGTTTGTAACAAATAACTCAGTTTCTTTGTCATTTACAGTTATTTTTTAAAACATGAAACAGTGTGATGCATTTTTATTAAACGAAGTGTTATTTTATAAAATAATGTTTGTTTTAGGGAAGAACAAATCTACCACCGGAAAAAGTTCCATGGGACGCTTTAGTGACATTACTATCTCAGTCCATCTATGGTGGTAAAATCGATAACGATTTTGATCAAAGACTTTTACATTCTTTCCTCAATAAATTATTCACTCCAAAGAGTTTTGAAAGTGATTTTGCTCTCGTTGCTAACATAGAAAACGGACCTGGAGGAAGTAGACACATCACAATGCCCGATGGTACTAGGAGAGATCACTTCCTAAAATGGATTGAAAGTTTTGCTGATAGACAGACGCCTGCTTGGTTAGGATTGCCTAATAATGCTGAGAAGGTAAGTTATTACAAGTTTCCTTGTGGGTAGGTGATTAAAATATTTTCTTCGTAGGTTCTTCTAACAAATAGAGGTACAGATTTAATAGCCAAACTTCTAAAAATGCAACAATTGGAAGATGATGATGAATTGGCTTATTCCATTGACGATAGTTCACCAACTGACCATGCGCAAATTGATGGTCGACCTTCGTGGATGAAAACGCTCCACAATAGCGCACATACATGGGTTAATCTATTACCAACTTCTTTGCAGACTTTAAGAAGAACAGTAGAAAATATTAAAGATCCACTCTATAGATATTTTGAGAGGGAAGTTAATTCCGCTTCCAAGCTTCTTATAGACATATTGCACGATCTCAACGACGTACTTTTAATTTGTCAAGTAAGAACAAACATTTTTGTTATACTGAGCACAGCTTAATAATAAGAAATTATTTTAGGGAGAGAAAAAACAGACCAACTATCACCGCCTTATGTTGGCTGAACTTGTTAGGGGTATCATACCAAAGAACTGGCATAGATACACGATGCCAAAAGGTTGTACTGTGATGCAATGGATAACTGATTTTAGTCAGAGGGTAAAGCAATTACAGAAAGTATCTAAAGTAGTCTCCTCTGCTGGTGCTAAAGAATTACAGGTATTAATGATTGTAAATATAAATTTTATCCAAAATTTGATTCTCAATTAGTATAACCATTGAATGTACACAAGATAATTGTATTGTTCACAATAACTATTTTAGAGTTTTCCTGTATGGTTGGGAGGGCTACTAAATCCTGAAGCTTATATAACAGCAACAAGACAATGTGTTGCCCAAGCTAATAGTTGGCCACTTGAGGAACTTCATCTAGATGTTACAATTACCGATTCTAATGACAAAGATTCCATTCCACATGATTGCTTTGCCGTTGTTGGTAAGTTAATAATAGTTATTTTCAATTTCATAAAATTTTAATTTTTTATTCGTTTGTGTTATACTCGTTTAATGCCCGCTCCTCTCTCGCGCCCGAACGTGAATGTAGTTGCTATCATGTGCTCGCGTTTACGATTCGCGCCGTTCCCCGTCCGAAATCGGTGAGCTTGGCGCGCGAAAAAGGGTTCGTGGCACATTAATAAGACGCAGACGCGAACGAATCCACATTGCGTCGTCTGTGACATCTACACCAAACACCAGCTAAAGGCATAAGTCATTGCTCGTATGCAAAATTTGCAATTTTTGGTAAATGATATCTCGAAAACGGTATGGTCAAACAATCTCAAATTTCGCATAAATATTCTTCAACACTTTTTTTAGTTTTTCACAAACATTCATTTAATTTGCATTATTTCTCATTTGTGTTAGAACTACCTTTAACTAAACCGAATCGGAGGAAGTGCGCTGTTGCCGATTATGTATTAATATGTTTGTGATTGATGCTAGGCATAAAACTTCTATACATTACATAATATTCTATAAATCGGAATATTTAACAGATCTTTTTTTTTATTTTTTGTGAGTTGGGTATATTTATGTTATATATTTTTAAAAATATTGTCAACAATAATAGCAGCATCTTTAATGCTTCTTTCTTTAAGATACAAACAAACAGCCGAATAAATTCAATATTTCAATTTACAAAAAATCCCGAAACATGCCAATTTTGGATTATAAAATGACATCCTGCAACGAAAAAATTTCAAGTGACAGTTATAATCAAATTTTTAAATAGGAAGTACATACAAACATATAGTCACGCCTTTTTCCTGTAGGGGTAGGCAAAGACCACTTCCTTCTACTTGCTACGGTTCTAAATATAAAACACATCTTTTGCTTTCTCTACTTTCATCAGTGCTCTCATACATGCTCGTCGGTTGTTGGTACTCTTGACCTGGCCTTTCTTCAAAACAATTTCGATCTGATCGAGATACGTTCACATCTACCGACTTGCCCATTCTCACTAGCCTTATAAATAAGTTTCGTCAATTTTCCTTCATCCATCCTTTCTTCATGTCCAAATTATCTAAGCATTCCTTTATCTATCTTTGTAACCACATCTTCTTTTACAACACAGCGTTCTCTTATCTCAATATTCACTACTTTATCCAACTGAGTCACCCCGGCTATACTTCTCAGACAGCTCATCTCTGCATCATTAATCCTATTTTCGTGCTTCTGCCAAACCCAACATTCACTACCATACATAAGTGTAGGAACCAACACTCTATGCACAGCCAGACTTGCCTTTGTTGACACTTTCTGGCTGTTCATAAATCTATGCAGTGCCCCATTTATTTGTTTTCCTGTCAACACCCTTCGCTCAATGTCACTGTCATACTTTCCATCTCTCTTAGGAGAAAGTTATACCGTTTAGTTCTTGATGATGTAAAAAACAAAACTTAATGTTGGAAATGTTCAAAATCGACCTAATCGCAAGCATTCTTTTTCTAAAGTCAGCTAAATCTAGTGGTATAGTTTTGTATACCATACTTTTCACATATCCCCATACCAAAAGTCCAATAGCGTAAGACCATGTGATCGTGCTGACATTCTAACGGTCCTGGATGATTTTTTTGTTGTTGCAGGTTGTCATTTCATAATTCAAAATTGACGTGTTTTGGGTTTTTTTTATAAAAATGCATACTTAAAATAATGAACTTATTACATTTGTTGTTCCACACTGTATGTTTTTTAAAATTCCAATAACTCTATTTTAAACTTTCGTCAACATTTATTACACGTATTAATTAAAACACTTTTTTTTTATTATCGGAATTATGATATGTAGGTATTTATAATTCATTGAATATTTACAATAAATTGCAGTGGACAATATTTATCCTTTGAAATATGTATTACATTCATTTAGTTACTCAACCTATTACTGACTTGATATTATGCTTGTAGGTATAAAACTTCAAGGGGCTCAATGTCGTAACAATCAGCTACTTCTGACTTCCAGCATTATGATCGAACTACCAATCACTCTCTTCCGCTGGGTCAGGGTAATCGGCGAGGAAAAACTAAAAGAAGGAAAGCTTTCTTTACCACTTTACTTAAATTCCACAAGGACAGAGCTTTTGTATACAGTAGAACTGAATATCGCAGCTGGGCAAGACCCTCACAGTTTCTACGAACGTGGCGTTGCTTTACTTACTTCTACTTCTTTAAATTAAATGTTATGTCTTACTTTTTATTCAAGCTTTAATATTAACCGTCTATTTATTTACTAAGATAGTTGAATTTTACTTTTTATTATTAAATAATTTAAGAATTTGTTTAGACTTTTTTATATCGCCTTCGTAAATTAACTAATAAATTTTTATTTGATGGGTCACATCTTTATATAAAAATTCAGCTTCCGTATGTTTGTGTCCGCAAAACTCGAAAAGTAGTAGATGACTTGAAATTTTTTACAGCGTTGCATTTTAATAGAAAAGTGTTTTTACTCTTTTTATTCAGAAGTTCTCACGCAACGGTTAAAATTAGTGAGACAAGGGATTGTTGTATGCTTTGGTGTAAATACTTAGTAGTTAACCATTATAGACATCCAAATAAATTGCTGGTAAAACATTGTTATATAACTGAGATAATGACAACAAATATGGTTAGTTGTTCATCTGACACCAAACCTTAAAAGTGCTGGTGTAACATTTCACAAGTATGTGTTTGTGATGTAAAATTTATTTAATATTTAGAAATAAATATGAATATTTCAAGGAAATTTATTGGTAAACCCACCAATAACAAAGTATGCATTGGCGTAACTTGGGGTAAAATTATAGGTTTGTGGTAATTTTTTATTCCATACACTATAAAAGACTTTTACAGACATTAGAAGTTTAGGTTAAGGTAAGAATCAGGGAGGTTATTATTCTGGAAAGACATACCCAACATTATTATGAATGTCACTATTTTTGCATTGTTAGATAGTAAATGTAGATAACACACATTGCATCCGAATGTAATGTGTGTCATCTATAATTATATTCATTAGGTAGAAATTTATCTGTCATTTTCTTCTTTTTTCAATTTATTTTTATCCCTTTATGCATCGTCATTATAGCCACTATTTTTGCATTGTTAGGTAGTAAATGTAGATAACACATTGCAACCGAATGCAATGTGTGTCATCTATAATTATATTCATTAGGCGTTTTTGTTATCCTAATAGGAAGCTAGAAAATTTGATGATTTTTAAGAATATGAAAATTTTTACTCCGGATACGTCCTGGCGTTTCTGCTAACCTAATAAAACAATCTAAAATTGCTAACATTTTGTCGATTTATTAAGATAGCAGAAACGCGAAAAGCAATCTAAGAGTAATTTTTCGAATTTTTAAGATTGCCAAATTTTTGTGCTTCTTATTAGGATAGCAGAAACGCGGGGAGGTATCCGGAGTAATTTTTAG
The DNA here is from genome assembly GCA_950111635.1 of Agelastica alni. Lineage (NCBI taxonomy): Eukaryota > Metazoa > Arthropoda > Insecta > Coleoptera > Chrysomelidae > Agelastica > Agelastica alni. The sequence goes on along the minus strand of OX467712.1, from coordinate 42,609,732 downwards.
AATTTTTAAGATTACCAAATTTTTATGCTTCTTATTAGGATAGCAAAAACAAGAGGAGATATCCGGAGTAATTTTTTGAATTCCCAAGATCACACATTTTTATGTTTCTTATTGGGATAGCAGAAACTCGAGGAGGTATCCGGAGTAATAATTTTTAAAATTCTTAAAAATCATCAAATTTTCGAGTTTCCTATTAGGATATCAGAAACGCGAGGAGGTATCCGAAGTAATTTTTTGAATTCTTAAGATCATAATTTTTTGTGCTCCTTATTAGGATAACAGAAACGCGAGGAGGTATCCGTAGTAAAAAATTTATATTCTTAAAAATCATCAAATTTTCGAGCTTCCTATTAGGATATCAAAAACGCGAGGAGGTATCCGTAGTAAAAAATTTCATATTCTTAAAAATCATCAAATTTTTGAGATTTTTATTAGGATATCAGAAACGTGAGGAGGTATCCGGAGTAATTTTTTGAATTCTTAAGATTACAAATTTTTATGCTTCTTATTAGGATAGCAGAAACGCGAGGAGGTATCCGGAGTAAACATTTTCATATTCTTAAAAATCATCAAATTTTCGAGATTCCCATTAGGATGTCAGAAACACGAGGAGGTATCCGGAGTAATTTTTCGAATTCTTATGATCACCAAATTTTTATACCTCTTATTAGGATAGCAAAAACGTGAGGATGTGGTTACAAAGATAGATACAGGAATGCTAAGATGGTTTGGACACGTAGATAGAAAGGATAGATGAAGGAAGATTGACGCAATAAATTTATAAGGCGAGTGTGAATGAACAAGTCGGTAGAGGTCGACCTTGGCGAACATATCTCGATCAGATCAACATTGTTTTGAAGAAAGGCCAGGTCAAGAGTACCAACAATCGACGAGTATGTATGAGAGCACTGATGAAAGTAGAGGAAGCGAAGGATGTGTGTAGGAACCATAGCAAGTGGAAGGAAGTGGTATTTGCCTACCCCTACAGGAAAGAGGCGTGACTATATGTATGTATGTATAATTAATATCGGACTCGAGCCACAGCAAAGCGTGGCCGGGTTTAGCTAGTTGTGAATAAAAATGGGTAAAGGAAGTAAACATTAGTACATTAAATAGTTTATTTATATTTTAGTACACCATCAGAGAAATAGGTACATCAGAGTACAACACATTGATACTACAATAGGACTTTTTTAAACAATAAATGGTCAAGTGAGTTTATAAATTTCTGTGCAAACAGCCAGCTGAAATGGGATATGGTTTGGCACAACACTGTAAGCGGAACAAAATTGTTCACCTAATCAATCACCACTTTGAAACACGTTTTCTAAAATCTAATTCTTTTTTAATCAAACGTTCCAAAAGCTTCATAAATATGTTAAAACATCTTAAAAAATATGATACGTGATTTTTTAATTTTAATCACCATAGAGATCTTTTATCTAGCTTTCTGCATATTTATTATTTTAATAATTTCATGGTATTTATCTTAATTGAATATTATTGAATATAATATTTTTAAAATCTTTTATAGCTAAGATTTTAATTCAAATGGCCATTTTTATAATGCTATTATCAAGCTTATGAAATATTCGATTAATAAGATACTTTAATGAGAAAAAAAATTAAAACTAATTAAGTTCATGAACATATTTTCAATCTTTCATTGTGTGACTTATAAATACATAGCAGGTTATTACAAAAACCACAATATACGATGAACCACCAAGTACCTAGATTAAAATACTATTTTAAGTTTTGACGTCCTCAATCTTAAATTGTTGAAAGTTTCGAGATTAATTAAAAACCTAAAATTTCAAAATTATTTAATAAAGTTAGAGATAACAGATATTTTATAATAACAATACAACTTAAAAGTTAGTTGTTTAAACGTAAATATTATGCAATGACAACTTAAGTTGTTATCGAGCCTAGTTGTCAATGGATTAGAAGACGTATGTGGTCGTTAAAATTTTATGGAAAAATGTAATACCACGACATTTTGGGGCCACTGTTAAACAATTAATGATATAACATGATTATAAAGACTATTTTTTAATATTTTAACAAAAAGTGATTTACCTTACAATTTAATAATAGTTTTTGAAATTTCCTGCCATATACATAAAATACTCTGGTATAAATTTTTTTTTAATATTTAAAAGCAAAGCAGCAAATGAGACCTACTCTTGTAGTAAATGGGTGATAGTTTTATACACTTTAATTTTTCCTTATTTTCTTTAAACACATTTTGATTTAACTTAACAAAATTGTTTGTTCATTTAAAACAAAAGAAAAATTAAAGTGAACAAACAGTTTCAATTTATCTCTGATCTGTTTGGATTTTTAAACAGGCTAGTGCTAACACAGACCTGTGATACATAGATCTAAACATTTACTAATAGTAGCGGATTAATTTTTCTTCTCTTACATACAGTGGTTGTTCACACTTTGATAGATTTTAAATGTTTATGTAATACAATATTGAAATGTGATTTTTCTTATTCCTTAGTAAAAACATTTATATTTTAATCTTATGGAAAAAGATCAGTGAGGCTAGAAAAATTCAGTCATTCCATACAAAATATTAAATTTTCTTTAGAATGTTGTGCATAGGTTACACAAACACTTTTTAAATAATATTTAAAATTTATTAAATATTAAATTAAAACGCAAGAACCTTTTCAAAATATCTTTCGAGTTTGCTAATTATTCAATCGACGAAAATATATTTTTCACGTTGAAGATAATGATAAACGCATTAGAACATCGAGTTAACTTTTAAATTATATAAACTTAATTAATACTTGTAAATAGACGACGGAAAATGCAAATGGGTAGTTAATAACATAAATTTCATAATTATTTAGTACTAGATCAAAATTGTAAGTAACCTTATCAAATACAATAGAACTAACACATTTTTCTATTCCTTTTTAAGTTCAAATTGGCGCTAATCAGATTCAAAATGACAATGGTCAAAATCAAATTGGTAACAAATTTCAAACTGGCATTAATATCGAAAGCAACTTGACAATAATCAAACTCATGTTGGCATTAGTCAATTTCAAATTGACAATAATCAAAATCAAATTGACACATGTCAATTTTAAGTTGGTTTGACAATGTTAAGTGTATTATGAATAAAAATATAACACATTATATTCATTACTTATATAAAGAAGAATGCCTCCGAAAATTTGATGGGGTAGATTTGTGCATTACATAATGCCAATGATGATTGGCGTAATCTAGTAAATGTACTGGGGGTGCCAAAGCCAAAAAGAACTGCGTATCAATGGGTTAACAATAAAGAACTAGCAGCGGGGAGGAAAACGGAGAGTTAAAATAACTGTCAATTTATGGAACGTTCAGTCGAAGAAAATCCTAAAATTGCTCTTAAAGAAATGAGTAAAAAAATACGAGAAATTTTTGCTCCAAACGTTTTTAAGGAATGCGTTCAACAGTATCTGAATGTTTACTATAAGGCCGTTCGTAGAAAACCCGAAAAAGCAAATAGTTTTGAAGTAAAAACAAGCAGGCCAAATTACGCTGAAAGATTGTTAGATATTCAGGCACAAAATTAATTACACCTATTATATACATGGACGAATCGAATTTTAATTTTTTCATATCGCGAAAGTCGTTGCACAAGTATACCTGCAAGTTGCAGGGGATCGAATTGGAAATTGTGAGGCAGTGCTTAAGACCAATAACGCCACCGGAATTAACAAAGTATGAAGGACCTTTAATTACTACTGAAGTAGAATATGCCATAAAACGTTCTAAAAACCGTAAAGCAGTAGGACCTGACGAGATTCCCAGCGAAATATATAAACTTATCGATAACACTGAAGCATTAAAAGTCATAACAGAATTATTCAATAAAATATACACCAGTGGAAAGTTATGATTATTGCCAATTTGTTTTCAATTAATGCCAGTTTACGTTGTCAATTTGATTTTGAATAATGTCATTTTGATTCTGATTAGCACCAATTTGAACTTGAAAAGGCGTAGTTATGAGGACAGGTAAGTACGCACGAACTTACGTCACAAAGTGAAGCTTTGTTTAATGAATTTGTATAGTAAAAAGAATATGTTTTTATTAAATTGACTAATCAAATTTCGCATTACATGCAATAATAGAACGCCGAGTAACAATAACCACACCTCAATATTTAGGTAAATTTAAATATTTAAAACGGATCAAAACGTGGATGTCCTTCCTGTATTTACTACACTAAGCTCACATTAATAAATATCTAAAACACTAAATATTTTTAACAATATATACATTTCTTTGAAATGTATTTGAATGTCGATTTTACACAATCTGGCAGATTTTTTAAAGTACAAAATAAATAAAATTAAGATACAATTAACAAATAAAAAATAATACTTTACTTTCATACCATTATCACATTCATTCTGTTAGCATAATGTGTTCAGAAACAAATTTTTTAATATTTTATATGTACATATTATAAATAAATACGCATTGAACAAAAATGTAAAATAAATCATGTTATAAAGCTGAAATAGTCAATATGTTAAGTCGGAAAATGTAATTGGAAAAAATCAGCAAACAGAATTGATAATAATGTTCAAAAAATGATGGGAATTCAACCAGTTGGGTTTTATAACACTAGATTTTCTTTTCGTTCTCCTAAAATTATTTTTCTCAATACTTTTAACTCGATTGTGTTTTCAGAATTGAATTTTATTAGTTACGATAAAATTATTATTTAACATTCTTGAATGTATTAAATTTAATTTAATGGGGTATTATTTTTTAGTTTTTAAAGACGTTTTAAATAATTTTACTCTAATAATAATTTCACCAGCAATGCGAACATTGAATAATTTCCTAGAATATTATTATAATTAAATGTAAAATTTAAAATCTTAACAATATTTTGTGTATTTTTAAATGAAAGGTTAAAAACCGAACTATACACAAGAATATGTAAAGTGAGAGAAAGTTTGAAGATAAAAAATAAATATGATTAATATTAATGAGTAACATAAAAATATAAATCATTAGGTACTTTGAACACTAACTGTATTTTCTGAACATCTTACGCAAAAAAATATTAATATAGTACGTACTTAAATAATTATAATACATGAACTTATAAAAGAACCCATCGAGTCACTAACAGAATATTGTTTTGTAATTTTTACATTTGACAAAATATGTGTCTTTCGTATTAAATTAAATCTTTACTTGAAAATAAAGGATGACATCTAACTATGACAACTAAATTCATTTAACCCTACATGATACAAATATCAAATAAAATTATTTTAAAAATACACCATGTTTTATATTGCAGTATTATTAATTAAATCAAGGAACATTTCTTAAATTAGATGAGTGAGCCAAAGGAAGAGTGAAAAAATTGAATACATTTTATTTTTTTAAAGGTCGAGTCGATGAAGTTTTACTGTTATCTGTATCAATAGAACGTTTTAATTATTTTGGTCCAAACTTGGTAAACTACAGACTTACTATTAAGTAAAATATTTTTTTCGACGACAATTTGTCAAACATAGTTTCTTGTAATATTTCGCTAGTGAATCGACAAACATTTATAAAATAAATAAAATCTTTGGTAGCTTTAACAACTTTAAGCATTTTTTACGCAATTCCTAAGTATTTACGTGATGATGAATTTCATTCATCTTTGTGTCACATAAATTCAATTTTACACATTATCACAACATAACTAGAAAACAATTATTTAGTGTATTATATCTAAAAAGAACAATAATTTAAATACCATCCGACTAACAGAATAACAGAGTTTATAACACCACCAATATTCCATAAAATATATTGTTCATTTCTTTAGCCCAGCATTTTTAAAATAAAGCAACGGTATTAAGAAAATAATAAATATTCTATTTTTGAATTTGGTTATTTATAAACAGAAAATATTTAAAACAATCGGGAAAGTAAAATAACATAATATATTATAAGACTTTTTCCCATAACAACTAAACTAATCCTATTTACTGAACCCTATTTATGATTTGTAGGTATTCATTAAAATTTAAAATATATTAACCGGGAAGACTACAAGTAAACACAATATGGTGAGTTCGTACATCAATGCTAAGACCTTTCTAATTTCCTACTAGACGCAAATCGTTTTATACAATGTAAAAGTTTATCTTAAGCAGTAAATAACAATTTTAATGAACATAAATCATTGCAGCCATTGACAAATTATATTTCATAAAATAAATGTTTACACGAACATTTGCAATATTTACTTTTACTCTGTTTTTACAAGTTTATATAAAATTGATTATTCTGTCAGTTTAATGGATTATATTTATTGTTTTACAATTTTGCTGCAGTCTAGAAAGAGGTTTTATTTAAGGCTCAGAACAGGAATCCTAAAACACTAAAATATATATTTTATATTTAATATTCGGGAAGGAGGGAAAGCATCCACAATAATTTGATGAGATTCTGAAATTGTTTAATGCTTTGTTTTTTAGGATTCCATCAAAAAATTCTTAAATTATCATACTACTAGGACTGCATTAACTACTAAACAGGTTAAACTAATATGTGGGCAATCTCCAATATTTTTATGTCTACGTATAGAAATAATACAAAATAATCAAAGAGCGTTGTTCCATAAAATTTAGAAGTACAATTCATGAAAAATATTAATATTATTTAAAATAAAATAAATGAATCCATTATTTAGCAGTTAACATGATTATTTTATGTTTTTTATACATGAAAGTCATTTTATTAGAAAATATATAAATTTAGAAAAAAGTACTAGCATATTCTTAATAAAAGTTATTTATTAGTGAACAATGTTTTGAAATCTTAAAATCAAAAATAAAATAATCAGTCAAAATGTATGAGACTATTTTATTAAAAAAACTAAAAGTTGGTTGGATTTTACATGTGGTAAGAGTAAGGTCATTTTGAAAAGCATGTTATAGTTTTATTGCAGGAAAGATACACTTCTTGCCAAATTTAAGAGCATTTGTTAATTTTTATTATACAGTGCTTTTCAGGTAAAGTATCCACCTTAAGTAACTTTTGAAGGGCTGATTCAACACGTCAATTAATATTTAAAGCGAGAGTAGTATGCCATATTTAAAAAAGTCATCCTCTTACCCCTATGGGATACAATGATAGAGCTTAGAGTACCCAACAAACTAGTGCGTATGACCAGGATATGTATAGAGGGCTACCGAAGCTGCATCAAAATGGAAGGAGAGTACGGCGACTCGTTTGATATCAACACGGGTCTAAAACAGGGGACGCGCTGTCCCCGATTCTCTTCAATGTTGTTCTGGAAAAGGCGGCAAGAGCAACATCGACAAGAGCAACGATATTTGGACCGCAAGGCCAAAGTCTGTTACTTGTATACGCAGATGATATTGTTGTGGTCGGGGGTAGCACAGGGAACGTAAAGGAGAAGGGAAGCTAACAAGATAGAGCTCGGGGTGAACGAGCAGAAAACAAAGTATATTCATGTAACAGGAAACCCCACACGCGACCGCATATGACAAAATGTGACAATGAACGAATACAATTTTGAACATGTCAAAGCATTTAACTATCTGGGGGCAACGATAACAGCGGATAACAACACACATGAAGAGCTCAAACACCGTATCATCCAAGGAAAAAAATGTTACTTCGCTCTACAATCTTTATTATAATCTAAAAACCTCAGTAGAAAATCAAAAATCACTTAATACAAGACCATCATAAGACCGATTATAACATATGCAGGCGAAACGTGGACCATGACCGTAAATGACAGCCAAGTACTAAGACGGTTCGAGCGAAAGATAATACGTAGAATATACGGACTCCACCGAAACCCTGAAACTGGCCGATACCGAACAAAAACGAACGCTGAACTATACCAGTGTGGGAAGAAGTACCGCAAGGAAGAAGTCCATTAGGAAGGCCAAGATAGAGATGGCGGGACATCAGAAAAGACCTCACAACAATAGGAGTGGACCCGAACACATGGCAGGAAGCCGCAGAAGACCGCCCCAGATGGAGACAAGTGGTGAAGACAGCCAAAACCCATCCTGGGTTGTAGTGCTACGGAGAAAGAAAGAAAGAAATCCTCTTACCCCTGATATCATCCCTTTCATTTTTTGATTTGCTTGTATTTGAACAGAATGAGCACCTCTATACTTTTCTTTGTCTGCACCATAATTTTTAAATGGAACTTTTCCCCATTGAAGTGAAGTGACCATTACTGGATTTAACGCACACATTTCTTTTTATGTTATTTGAAGAAAAAAAAAATTTATGATACTCAGCCAAAATCTCTAGAGATTTACGACAAAAAACAGAAAATTAATACCGACATTTTAGTGCACTCGAGTAAGTGATACCAGAGAGGCATTTTAAACTAGATTATACCGTTGTATGAAAGTAAATGGTGGTCATTTTTGACAATTGATATAAATTTTAAAAATTAAACGTTTTATCATAAGCGTTTCCAATGATAATACGTTTAATTTTTAAAATTTACTATATTAATTGTCCAAAATGACCACCATTTACTTTCATACACTGGTATAGCTAATCTAAATTGAAATGCCTAATTTTAGTCTTATTTAAAATTCTGTAGAAAACAAAATAATAAATTTAAGACATATTTTGTACATTTAAACGAGAAACATAAAAAAATGTTATGCTATATGGGGAGAGCCAAAAATTTAGTGGATGATACCAGGTGTGAGAGGGTGACTTTTACAGCAAGTCTAAATATGATATACTTTCTCCCCCTGTAAATATTAATTGACGTGGTTTTTTGTTAAAATCAGTCCTTCAAAAGTTACCAAAGATGGATAAATTTATCTGAAAAGCACTGTAATTGTTAACTATTGTTTTATTACTTTCAACTGTTATTTTTGCATAAAAAAATAGGATTTTGAATGAATAACCATTCTTTTCAACCTTTCAAAAAGGGATCCCCAAGTTTCAGCAACTGTACATAAAATTTTAGTTTGACAAAGATAACTAAAAATGATTAACGACATAAACTCTCTATGGATAACTCTAGAACAGAAATGGAATGTTAAATAAATATCACAATCATAAATAATTAAAACTACATGAACAAAACTTTTACGCTTATGTCTACAGGTGCAAAATATTGCTATTTACTGTCTACAATTATTAAATACTTTAAGCTTCAAGAATTAATGGTTCCACGTATTTTTAGGATTTTTTATTTATTTATAATTAATCGATAAATTCTAGAATAAACCGAATGACATTCTTGCACCAACGTTATCCAAAAAAGGTTTTATTTTTATGAATACCAACCAGAGCAAGAGCAAGTTATGAACCTCCGTTCAAGAAATATATTTTATTAACTAACAAACAACAGTCTCTAAGTCATGTATGCAAATTAATTATTTCAATTTGCACTATATGATACAGAAACTTATTTGAAAAGGGAAATTAATGCTTGTTAAACAAAAAGTGTGATATTTAATTATACACTTTCATAAATCATCCCTAAATATTTTTGGAACACGCTAGATAAGTTACTAGTAGTTTTTACACCAACAATTCTTTAATATTAGATATTTTGACATTGCCAACATATAAGATTACCCAGTAGACGTCATATATGTATACATAGGCCTTCAATGACTAGATTAACACGTGATTTCAAATCTACACTTTGCATATTTTTTTAGGAAATCACAACAAAATTAAAATTTCTAGAGCTACTAATAAAAACAACAAACCCACTGTGACATTACTTCTGACTGAAAACATTAATAAATGTAAATGTGTTAAGTGAGTTACAAATATTATTATTATTAATACACACAATTGTAATGTGTGACTAAAAACAAAACAAAACACTATTTTTCTTGGAGCTCAAAATTTTTGATGATTTGACATGCCAATTAGATCTTTTTTTAAATAATAAATTTAATTTAAAATATAAATTGCATTAATAATTATAACGGTAAAATGGAGTAAAATGTTTAATTAAAAGATAAAATATTTTCGAGTAAAATAAAGTCACAGTAGACAAAAAATAAATAGGATACTGCTGGATCGTTGAAATATAAATATACTCTGTAAGTTCATTATTCTTAGTTCCATCGATATTAAAATTTGTGGCAAATTTAAATTACGTGGAAATATCAAGCTTTCCACGTAAGTCGGCAAGAACAATAAGTTTAATAAAAAAAAACTATTATTAAAATTAATTCACATTTTTTACATATTTTACTGATTTTTCTCGATTGGACATTAGACGTTATGGCAAACCTAGTCAGAAAAGAAATATGAAAATTTGTAATAAGCGGTTTTCGGCATTGGTCTATCGAATAAAAATATGCTCGACTTTCGGCGACTTCCGGTTGTACCGGATTTTGACGTCAACTTCGTTATTTAAATGAAACACCCCGAATATTTTTAACTTTTTGAATCGCTTACTTAATTATAAATAACATTTTATAACAAGGTACTATACCCAAGTTTATTGGTTTTCGAAATAATAATTATTTAGTAAAAAAATTGACGTTTTACTGTTATTTAGAAACTCTATTTATTTCGTGATAAATTATAATTAGTCAATTTTTATAATCTACATCTATTACTGATAGACAAGTCAATGTTATCCCAAAAAAATATTTTAAATTTTGTTTTACAGGGTGAAATAAAATCAACGTTAACTTTGGATTATAAGAACTAATTTTTTTTAAATGGCACACATATTTTTTTTTCACCCTGTACAATTCTATAGTAGATTTAGAAAAAATATTTTAACATTTCCCTATTACCTAAGTTAAACATTTTCCGAGATTTTTTGGTTTTTTTATTTTTATTATTCGTATCTAGCCATTGTTATTAATTTTAACAACAAAAAAATAAACGTTACCTGACGAATTAAACTTTTAAACAATGACAACTGTACTCTTATTATATTTATGGCGCTCTAAGATGGTAAAAGTTATTTCATAAGGTAATGAAAAAAAAAATACAAGAGGAAGTCGCCGAAAGTCAAGCATATTTTCATTCGATAGACCAATACCGAAAATCCCTTATTACAAATTTTCAGATTTCTTTTCTGATTACTTTTACCATAACGTTTAATGTGCAATCGAGAAAAATCACCCTTTATTAATTGAGTAGTATAAATCAGCATAAAACGTAGAAAATCAAAAATTTACCGAAACTGCATTTTTATAGATCTTTTATTTTAAATTCAAGATCATTTTTTAAGCAAAAATTAAATCGATAACTCTAAAGTTGTTATCACTTTAGTATAAGTATAAAATGTTTAATTAGAGCCACCTTCCAAATAATGATAAAATCGCGATAAATTAGCAGCACAGTATTTCCGATTTTTGGCAAAAATTGCATTTTCCAGTAAATACTAGTGGTTTTAGATACGAAAAATTAACGTAATGTATATTACATAAAAAAAAAATTTAATACATGTTTTAAACTTTTGAGTGGACGTGAAATGTAACATCGGCAACAGCGCACTTCCGCTATTCTGACCTTATAGTTTGTAGTGGATGGGGAATTATAATGTTCCATTCTTTGGTTGACTATGAACAAAAGGGGATCGTTAATACTTTTTTTGTAAAATTTCACAAACCAATGAGAAAAATTTGAACTAATAAAATGATACTGGCCAGGAAATTCTGCAGCAGATTATGTAAACCTTTTTGCAGTTAAATATTAAGATAGACCTAACCCTGATAGACATATGGTTTTTGATATTTTAAACAATTTAGAAAACTCATTGTTTACAAGACTGTTCAAAATGCCATAAAAAACAAGCAGCAAGAGAAACCTAACAGATTAATTGCCTTGCTAATGGTGGGGAGCTGTTTAAAAATCCGCTTGGCGGATGGGGTTAGGCGAAAGAAAGTGTAAGATTTCTGTGTACCAACTATACCAGCGCAGCCGGTGCGAACTTATTGAACCAATAAGCGCGCACCTATGACTGGGCGCAACTAATAGCATACGCGCTATAGATAACCGTCTACACTACTTGTACTTGTGTAATTATACCTATGTTTATTTTCAACAAAACACATGCTGCGTAACCTTTTTACGAATTGTTTGTATGTTTGTAAATACTTTTGTTGGTTGATAATAAATCTTGTTATTAATAACAATGACGCTAGGTAACGCTAGGTGACAGAGTTAAAGAGCAACAATATGTAAATAATTTATTTTTAATCTAAACTTATTTTTTTATAGCCAATTAGTTGACAGATTGACTAACAAAAACATAAAAAAGCAACAATGCCGAAAAATGCAAAAACAAGCGTGAGGGAAAATATAATACGTTTGTTGTTGTTGTTGTCATGTCCATGATTTGTGCAAATGGAGAATAAATTTATATTGCTCCGAAGCTAGACAGCTTCGGCGACTTTAACAGCTTTGTCAGAAAAAAATATCGCTTCTGGGTCTTCAAGGCTAATCTTGATAAGCCTGGCTTGAATTTCTGGGCAGCCAAAGATGTGTTGAGGAGATAATGGGACACCAGGACAGTTTGGGCAGTGTTTATCAATAATAATAATATACTACGAAAGGAACTTCGTTCCAACCGGGTGTTCCACGACACTCACGCATTTTTTCTAGTTTTTGCAATATTTATTTAATTTTGGAATTAATTTTTAGTTTGTTTTAAGAAGATCTTGTACTTTTTAGTTCGTTTTTTTTTGTTGGGCAAGCATTACCTATAATATCATGCTCATTTATCTTTATTCCATTATTTTAATTAACAAGAGTAGTCCATGTAATATTTACATGAAAACTAAAAACATTCAACCTACCACTCCCACAAATAGATAATTACTAACTATTACGTTAAATCTTGAGATAAATATAGTTGCCCGAGGTACAAAAGTTTAAGATCGGTGTAATGTAATTAAATTTTAGTTACGTTAAATAAATTTAGGTTCGTTCTATACTAATTATATGACGCTAAAAATTCGTGTACCAAATACAAAAACATAAAATGTGCACTGTTAAAATATAACAAATTCGATTTACATTAACAGATGATATATTCAAAAATAGTTTACCCGTTGCACTCCTTTAACATGCTAAAAATTTGGACGTACGGAGAGAATTGCTTGTTCTTTCACGCAAGATGTCACGGCCGCCGTCTTCCAGTCTTCATAGAGTCGTTAACCTTGCAACAAATGCTACGAATTTAATGTACGATTTCAAACAAGAAAAAAGCTACTTCTGTTGCACTGTAAATAGGAATAAAGAACCAAACCACCCAGCTCAGTAGCTCTGCGCGACTGAAAATCCGTATGGTGTAAAAGCCTAAATTTAGACACGTAGGCCACTGCGTTCTTGGTCGCGATACAGTAGATGTCTGTTGTAGTGGCAATGGACTGTAGCAAACGACCAATTCTCGTGATATATGAAAGGACTCAGGCGATTGCTCGAGCCACCCGAGCCATTGATGAAATGTCTCCCTACGTACAAATGTTTAGCATGTAAAAGGTGCGTTATACATGCTGTCGTTCAGTAAATGTCTTATACGTTCATTAGAAATATGACGTACTCAAACGATTCTTTTCCAGTACTATAATGCCGACGCAAGCGACATTTACCCAGTAATCGGCAATGTTTGACACAAACGAAAAAGAAGTCTTCCCTTTAAAGCTTAAAAAGCTTTGCTACTGAAGTATTGTTATTATTTATTTTTCTTGTTTAAAGAGTGGTTAATTTGAGTCTATTTAAATTTTAAAATAATATGCATTTGCTTTGTAAGCGTTAGTTATATATTTACTTATAATAGATGTTCACTAAAATTATAAATGTATTTGTTCGCAAATTAAGTATTTGTTGCGTCAAATTAAATTTTTACTGTGTAAAATAGTTTATTTGGGAAACAGATTCATTTAAATAACAGAATAGACATTAATATTCTATCGTACGTAGCCACATTAAATACTTGGCATCTACTATTATGCAGAGAAGGTGAGCGCGTCACTTGGGAGGAGACTCATGGCAAACGTCGGAGGTCAGGTGAAGGCTACTTATGTCCACTATACAGACGCCTTAAGAAAAAAATATATAGAACCAGTATGTTAAAGGTACAACGAAGAGGGGCGCTTAGAATTGGCTGCGCATACGGAACTGTCTCGGACGTTGCCATAACCTCCGTGGCTGGAGTCAAAATAGGAAAAGTTGCCGCTTCCAAGATAGTTCAATCGAGAACCCTAATGCACTGGCAGCGTAGATGGGAGGCAGCGTCTACAGGTCGCTGGACAGCAAGACTATTCAGAAAACTGTGCCCGTCTGGCACTCAAAAACTGGGATGAAGCGTTGAATCCCGACACCACCCCGTAGTATCGAAGCTTCAGACCGAGAAAAAAGTGGAACTCTGTCACTTCTATTGCGGAGCTAGTTTTAAGAAGTAGGAGAGTTGACGGTTGTTTAGAAGATTCCTAAAGTGATAGAAAGAATGGTGGTAAATAAGTACACAACCCATTTGGTTGAGCGAGGGCACCACAGTGTGAAGTAATGCGAAAGTGGTTCCGCCTGGGATCTACGACCCTGGCCCTGTAGGTGTCTTTTAGTGCGGTCGTCAGCAATATCCTACACTACCAATACGTTCCCACCGGCGTTTGGTGCCTTTTAAAGGTTTTTATACCTGTAACATCTTCTCTGCATAAGTCGAACTTTTTTACTATGCAAGTTTGCATTGAAATACTATGCCGTTAATTCATACTTTGTTTTTTAAATTAAACTAAGTGTAATGAGCTTATATAATACATAAATAAATTACTGCGTTTTCAATGAAAACATAATTATACACGTGAGCGTTCCAGCACGATATATCCAATCTACTCAGTAATAAATTTTTTTTGTTTAGACTTTGTGCGAAAATCACAATTTTAAGCAGAAACAAAATACTTAGTATTTAGCTCAAAAGTTTGGTGGTAAATTCTTGGATTTTTCAACATTTATTTAAACTAATTTAGAATTTTTTAAGCTTTAATAGAATGTTTTATTAAAACATGCCATTTGTTATATATTATTGAATTTACAACATTACCTTTTATAATATTACAAAATTAGAACATCCACTTTCAAAAAAAAAACGTCTTACAAAGGTCATAAATGAAAATTTGATTTCCAATTATAAATAACAAATAGAGCTGCTAAAAAATAGTATGAATGTATTTTTAAATCTAATACCACGTAATACTACTTTTATAGTTAAGCTTTTTTGTTTATTGTAATAGGTCTAGTTAAAATGAAATAAATTTATTATAGTACAACGTGAATTTAAAACAGTTCCAACTGATCCTGATTTATAATAAGTACAAATAAATTATTTGGTTTTAAACATTTTTATGATAAAAATGTCAGATTTTTTGAAAGTAAAGGCTCTCAAATTTCAGTAAAAAATCAAGAATTTACCAGGACGAAAATTATTAAACAAACACTAAAAATAATTGGAGGTAAGGCAAGTACAACTAATATAAATTCGAGTACCAATGTACACTTTAAGTTAAATAATTAAAGCTTCAAGTTCTTTTAGTCAGATTTAAATAAAATTTTAATTACCTGACTGAATTAGTTAACCAAATTTCCATATTATACGTCCTTAAAAAGAGTAAATAATATTTGTCTTATTTGTTATTACAAAACTATAAAAATTAAACCCATTTTTAAAGCAACAATTTGGGACTAATTACAATCACAATGGGCGTGTTTTGATAGTAAGAATCCAAACAGTTTTAATAGCTTACATTATATTTTTAAACGTTTTAGGAATTTAACAGACATGTAAACAAATTTAATTTTATACTTTGGTTATTAACATTATTTTACAAATATAATACTGGGAATAAAATGTATTTATTCAGATGTGAATGTCTGATAATGGAATGTCTGTTACAAACATTTAAAAATATAAACAAAAAATAACCAGTTGTTTACTGATTAATTACTATCAAAACGAATTTTAAACATTTAGATTGTTTAAAAAATAACGAAAAACTAGGATTACTTCATATTTCATAGGGACGTAAAGTCAAGAAATTGATTAATTTGTGATATTTGACATTCCTTCAAATACATGAAGTCTACTCTGCTATAAATCGCGATGGATTAAAATCTCTATTAACCATAGAAAAACCTCGAAACTCGTCTTGATTTATAGATTGCAGTACTTCGTTACTAACAGGTGTTAAAACTGGCTCTTCTCTTGTAAATTCTGCATCGAAATTTGTAACATCCTTTCTACTTTTCTGTAAAAAAAATAAAATAAAAATGGTTACCAACTAATTGACAAGCATTTCTTAACTTCTCAGTGGAAGTTATAGTAATGGGTCCGATTTTGCGAATCCCGAATTTAAACATATCACTACATTTCAAGGTCCCCTGGGACCAATACAATAGTTTTAAGTAGACATCGCGCGGCGCGCACTGATATTTAAATTTATAATTTGGTCTGTATAAGAGAATCGGAATAAACGTTTTTCTCCACGACCATACTTGGAATATACTTATTATGAAATTATTTTTAATAACATAATGACAATATTCTCACTCTAGAGTGAGAATATTCATTCTGTAACAGTTGTTTCTTATGGGGTTTGCATGTATTTTCATTTCATCACTTGTTACGGTATAAATATTCTGTAATTGTTTTAACAATAGCGATTGGATGTTAAATAAACTCTTTGAAATAAATGTCAGTTTCAAATTGAATTGGCGACGCGTCGTTCTTTAAAGTTATTTTTTAGAAGTTTTGTTTAAAAATGAGCTAGAATTTAAGTGAATCAGATTTAGAATTCGAAAATACTCCTCCTGAGATTACAAATTACACTAATAACATAACAGAAAACCCACTTCCTCAAAAATCAACCTCCAATTCTTCCTGTTACACGAACGTTACATCTGCCCCATCCAATCAATCTGTTTTAAAAAACTTTACAGAAAATATTTCAAATGCACCAGTATTTCATTTCAATAACTGTACCAACACAATAAATATTAATATTAATAACAATTAATACATATCTATGTTTCAATAAATAACTTAAATTCTAAAGTATTTTTTGGTAGTGGAGAAAATATCGTCTGTTACACGGTTAGAAAGAAAAAAATTCGATAATCGTGGTTCCTCGTGCTCGCTACCGCTCGCGCTCGGAATATTTCACTTGTATCGAATTTTTCATTCTAACCTAGTGACAGAATCTACTATTATAACATTAAATGCTTCCATTCTCTAACCGATTTAATCACGAAAAGTTTTTGTAGAAACGAATTACTATTTAAAATTTTAATCCCAATTTTAATAATATTTTTAATAGGTACAATCCTTATGAACATTAAATCATGGTTTTTGTACACCTGACAAGTAACCTGGATTCCACATATACAAAATTAAAAACATATCCATTATTCAATGCTCGATATTACGACAGTTGTAAAAATAGAGAAAAGCAGCATTAATTAACTTACTCTCAACAGCAATATTTTTATTTAATTTTTTCTTATTCGTAAAGTATAATTTTTACAATCAAAAATATAAAGTCTATATAGGCAAAGTCGCGGGCAAACGCTAGTTATTTATAAAGAGTAACACTTACAATCCTTGGCCTGAACGGAGGCTTAACCCGTCTTTGTTCTAAAGCTGTCCAATCAATTTCTTTGAAGAATGGATGTGCCTGAATGGCAGATTCTCCTCCGTGTGCGACAACACATCCCAGTCTTCTACTTGGATTTTTGGTCATAAAACCTACGAATAATGGGACTTAATAATAAAAAAAAATGGACTGGGTCAGGGGACCCAGGACAGAGGTGAAGCTCCCACTCTCTTTACATTAAAACAAAATTTATCTAAATTATAAATATTTGTAATTGATTATGAATGACAATAAATTATAATAAATTTTAATGTTATAGTAGTAAAAAAGTATGCTTTATTTGTATTTTTTAAAATAATTTCTTTTAACATTCTTTTTTATTACTATAAAAACAAAATGTACATATATAGTAACTGACTTATTATTATATTATTTTAGAGAAGAAAGCATGACAAACTGTGAAGTTCTGATTAAGGGAGAAAGAGTGGAACAAGTAAAAGAGTTTGTATACTTGGGTTCATAGTTTACGAGAGATGGAAAGTATGACAGCGACATTAAGCGAAGGGTGTTGGCAGGAAAACAAATGAATGGGGCACTGCATAGCTTTATAAACAGCCAGAAAGTATCAAAAAAGGCACGTCTGGCTGTGCATAGAGGAGTGTTGGGTTTGGAAGAAGAAGCATGAAAATAGGATTAATGCTGCGGGGACGAGTAGTCTGAGAAGTATAGCCGGAGTGACTCGGTTGGATAAAGTGAAGAATAGTGAGATAAGAGAACACTGTGGTGTAAAAGAAGATGTGGTTACAAGGATAGATAAAGGAATGCTTAAATGGTCTGGACACGTAGAAAGGATGGATGAAGGAAGAATGACGAAACAAATTTTTAAGGCGAGTGTGAAAGGACAAGTCGGTAGTGGTCGACCTCGGCGAACATATCTCGATCAGACCAACATTGTTTTGAAGAAAGGCCAGGTCAAGAGTACCAACAATCGACGAGCATGTATGAGAGCACTGATGAAAGTAGAGGAAGCGAAGGATGTGTGTAGGAACCGTAGCAAGTGGAAGGAAGTGGTCTCTGCCTACGCGTGACTATATTTATGTATGTATGTATGTATGTATGTACCTATTCTCAAATTAAGCGCGCGTGGAGGATCACTGCAACACACTACATATATACACTACACTTATTCTCAAAGGAATAAGGGTTCGTGGAGGAGAGAATGGTGCATACACTATATTGGTAAAGGTATACTACACTGGCTTATTCTACACGTCTGTAGTGGAATAGAGTGCGCGCACAGAATTGTATATGGAGTAGTGAAAAGGAGTTGAACAAGAAGAAAAAGAACGGAGGGGGCGAAAGAACGATGTATTCCATATGCCTATAGTGGAAGAGAGTGCGCGCGTAGCATTGTATATGGAGTAGTGTGGAGGAGGTGAAGCAGAAGAGGAAAAAGAACGAAGTGGGAGCGGAGGAGAAACGACATGCATTCTCGTAAGATTATAAAGTGATGACGTCACGTTTTTGCCGATTCACTCTCTGTATTTCTTAATCGAGCGATGCGCGTAAAGAAGTTTCACTTTAAAAACACAATTTATGTTTGAATTAAACACTTACAAACAATTTTCTTTTATTTTTAATATCTTACCGAATTTTATTCCATACCTTTTAATATACTGACTGCCTCCTTACTCAGCCAAACTGGATACAAAACATCGTCGTGTAATATAGATTCAAAGAGATCATCTTCATTGTCAGCTTCAAAAGGAGGTTGGCCGGCCATCATTTCATACATGAGCACACCTAAAGCCCACCAATCTACACTTGCAGCATATTCCAGCTCCTTGAAATAAATTAATTTTGTTAATATTTTCTAATCCATACATCGTCTTTAGGCCTTAGCCTCCTCTTTTCTTAGCCTCATTTAGCATTCTATTCTATTCTATTTTTTAATACCAACTTCAAATGTTAAATCAAAAGGAGCATTGACAGAAGGACGTAACTGTGTAAATTTGAAGAACCTTTAAAGGGTGTTTGGCTTCACATTACCTAGCAAAGCCTAAAGATGCAACTACAAAAGAAATAGCCGATTTCCGGTAGTATTTACGTCAGGTGATTTTTGGGACACCTGAGAATTTTTCATCGTTGATATCTAAAAACAAGTATTTTTCAGACACGTCCCTCTGTCATTTTGCCGACGAAATAGTATTTTACAGATTATTATAGTGCAAACACAATTGACTGGAAGAAGCAGCATAATTTAAATGAAAATATTTTCTCTGCACTTTCGCAATAGTACAATAGTTATAAGAATCTAAAATATTATTTCTTGTAAGCTTTAGACTTTTTTTTAAAGGCAGCAAAACTCACCTGTAAAATTTCCGGGGCAATATAATCAGGAGTACCGCAAAACGTAGATGTCGTTTTGCCTTCCTGAATACCCTCTTTACACATACCGAAGTCAGCCAGCTTACAATGTCCTTCGGCATCCAATAAAATATTATCCAATTTGAGATCTCTGTAGATGACGCCGTGTTTATGCAAAAACTGCAATGCCAAAGTAACTTCGGCAGCATAAAATCTCGCTCGAGGCTCATCAAACTTTTTGGCACGTTGTATCTAAAAAAAATCCATAAATAATTAAAAAAAAAAAGATAAATATATCTACGCAATCATAAGATATAATTCATCAAGCCTATTTTAACTAAAATCTTGGTTAGACCAAAATTAAATCGTCATAAGGGGATTTGAGAAATATAAAGGTAATATTAATTCTAAAAACAAAAGTCATATCTTAAAGTTATTACACATTGGAAAAGCCTAGTGATAATTTTATCAATAGACGATTTTTTTAAATTGTTTTATAGGGAAAACAAAATTAATATTTTGCAAAATAGGAACTCAATTTTAAATAATAAATAAAGTAGAAATTATACTTTTTCGACCTATAAAATTGTCAAGTATGCAAAAAAATTAATATTATAGTATGACCTCTCATGTTCGCTTAGCGCAGCTCTACATCTGTTGTTTATAGACAAAATGATGTTGTCAATGTCCAATCGAGGTAAACTTGTTCATTCTTTTGTCAGAAGCTCCCGGAATGGAAAAATGTGAATATTGCCCAAAAGTATAGTAATTCTACGTTACAGCATACCTACCATATACTCAATCGGATTAAGGTCCGGGGATTGTACGGGCTATGGCAATAATTCAATTCCTCGTTGTCCAAGCAGTTCGTCACAATATTTGTAAGCATTATCATGCATTAGGCGAAAGTTTTTACCAACAGTAACAGCAATAGTAAGCACAATGGGCTGAATACTATCCAGATACTGTTGACCTGTTGTGAAATCATTTGGAAAAACGAGATTGGTTCTGGCGCCTACTATTATTCCGTCCGACAGATTTTGATGAAAAACTAATATACATCAATAAAAACATTTCAAATTTTTTCTATGCAACCCCACATTATTTACTTGCTAAGTTTTTAGTTATCTTTATTAAAAGACGATTATTTTGGGTGATTTTCGCGAAGAGGACAGTGTAATGAAAGCGTGCAAAGAGATTCAGTAACATACTGTAGAGTTAGCTAGCTAGTGACCAACAGGTTTCAATGAATTCTTCCTGCTCATAGTCCTAGGGCCAAGTTCAGCTTTGATGGGTATTCCAGAATGGTTAGGAATTTCAAAACTTATTTAAATCAAAAGATAATAAAATGTGACGATGTACGCAATGGAAGTGGGGCGGTTTAGCTAGTCCGTAATGAGGAACATGTCGCGCCAGTCTCCCACATAATTCCAGAACAACTATAACTTTGCACACATGAAGATTGATACTTTAAACTCATAAAAATCATATTGTTCGCAATTAAAGTGGGGCGGTCCAGAATGTCCGCAAGCTGAAAAAGTTCAAAAAATACTGGTTGTAGAGATTAGATGTAAATAGGCAAGTTTCCTTATGGAGAGACCTACAATTTGGATCAATATGAACGGAGATATGGCTTGTTAAGTTGGGTATTACAAAAACTCGATTTTTATTAAACACCTCAAATACTACTAAATTTAGGCATCTCTAGAACATCGATTAATTTTTTTACTCGTTTACACCACAAATTGTACCACCTGCATACCACAATAGTGAAGTGTAGATCGCCATTACTGGCCTACTCAAACTTTTGCTGCGTTGCCACTATTCCTTCTTTACCGCTAAATACGTGTGAGTGACGTTCGGTGTTTACATATGTGTGTATTTGAAAAATGACAGGTTATACCTTAAACGTCCCACAATTCCGGATTGTCTCCTCACTCGTATCAGACGAGAATCTGGATGTAACCCAAATCTGGATTTATCACTGAACAGAACTATTGCCCAAGCATTTAAGAAATCGAAACTACGGAGTTTAGGAATTCTATTTTTTCCATCTATCGTGTTTGTCATTACCTTTTTTAATAAACAAGACGAGGCAAATTAACTAATAAGTACAGTTTAAACGATACACACTTTGTACAAATATCGCTAGACTTTCCCGATGTGTGTATTTAAGGTTTATAGTAATTTTGTTTTACTACTTGATGGTATATTTGCTGAAAACGAAGGTATACTTCGACAATTTAAACATTGTTTGTTAACAAACAAAATTATTAAATTATAAGAGATACTAAAAAATATTGTTAAAAGGCGAAAAAGAATTAAAAATGAAAGTTTTAGTTATGTATAATTTATTTTATAACACTAAATATATTACGTAAATATGTTAATAGCATCATAAAATTTAAAATTAGAACTGGCAAAATTTTATCTATTCATCGTAGGTTTGTCAGCAACAATTTCAATGCTCAATATCATTGAATTTTGATTGCCTACACTGTGAAAATTTAATAGATATGTATTTTATAAGCTGTAATTTTTTATCGTTTGGTTTAATCTCTTTCAAGGGTGCGTTCTAGAGATATTCGAAATTCTAATGGTGGCATTTTGGTTGTAAACTTAAAACTCAAACTCATACAGTCACGCCTTTTCCCCGTAGTGATAGGCAGAGCCACTTCTTTTCATATGCTACGGTTCTTACTACATAAGTGTAGGGACTAGCACTCTTTTCCTCCCAAAAATCCTTGCTCAATATCACAGTGATACACAAACTCATTCAATATTTCCACTCTTTTTCTTTTAATCAGCACCTCCTAGTTTTTCATGCTTTCTTTCCTTTCAAAAACCATTACTTTCGTTTTGCTTACATTTAAATTCATTCCTTTGATTTTTAGAGCATTATGCATAATATTAACCTGAGCATAAGGTGTTTTATAACTTTTATATAATTATGAAAGGGTGGTTTCTTTTCTTGTTTTAATTATGTTATTTACAAAAGGGAAAACATGTCACTTGTTTTAATAAAAACGGACCAAGGTTCGTTACAATACCAACAGTGAAATTTTCACTGTAGTTTACTATAAAATAAATACGTTATGTGCAGATTTTTATAAAAAATTAAAAATTAGTTGTTAAAACAGAAACAAATTAAGAAGACCTTTTGAACTTTAACACTGATAATTTTTCTAAAGTATCTATCTAATTATAATAAAAACACTTACATTTATTCCTCCATTGAAAACTTAAATCCTAAAAAGTCTGTTTTGTTCAAATTTGATTTTAAATATTGACCATTTTCTCTTAATAGAATTGGTTTAAAGCTATTAGTTGCCAAAACCAAAACTATAGTAGGGTCTACTAAAAAAATTGGTGTGTATTTGATTGTTTTAGCATTACTTGGTCTGGAGATAGCGCTAACACGGTAAAACCTAAAACTGACTAGCGTGGTTAGTAAACAATGGCCGGTTCTCAGAAAAGGACCAAAATAAAAAAATGTTTAAAACTTGTTATAATATATATATATATATATATATATATATATATATATATATATATATATATATATATTATATATAAATATTAAACAAGAGAGGTACACCCTTGTCTAACTCCCTTTTTTATATCTGCCGTTCTGGAAATACGATTGTCAATTTTGACGATCGCTCTACTTTGTTCATATAACTTTTTTTATGAGATTTACCAGATGGGTAGGTAATTCCACAACTTTGACCATTTTACATTGTCGAACGCTTTTTCGTAGTCGACAAAACAAATATACATGGGTGCATAGTATTCCCTGGCCTTCATAAGTATTCGGCTTATGAGTAGCCGCTATAAGGGACCTTTTGCTTGATATAACTGGTAATGTTTTAGTAGAATATCTTTATTATAACGAGTTTTATAGTTTGTTTTACCAGATAACAATTATCACACACTACAATAAGTTTTCAAGTTCGTTTTTAAATTAACACAACACTGTAAAAAAGTAGGACAAGGCTTGTAGCTTACTCAAACTTTCCAATGACAATTTAATTTGTTAGGTGACAGTTGTTCAGTGTTACCTTTATAAGAATAATAAAATAATCTATAAAAACATAATGACTTGCAAGATTTGGTTCAACTTCAAAACTTGTGGTAAATAGAAGCTTAAAAGACAAATGGGTGTAACATCACCACAAATAGGAGAACAAGATGAACATATTCTTACCTGAAACATCAAATCGCCACCGTTTACGTACTCCATTACAAAGAATAATCTATCTTTCGTCTGAAAACAGGAATGCAATGCAGTCAGAAAAGGATGATTTGCAGCCAAAGCCAATATTCGCTTTTCTGTCATTGTACAATCGACGTCGTCGTCTTGGATTATGACGTCCTTTTTCAAAACTTTGACCGCATATACTTCGTCGGTATTCTTTTTTTCGGCGAGCATAACCTTACCAAAACTACCTTTTCCGAGAACTTTCATGAAGTGGAAATCGTTTAGTCCTATCGATTTTTTACCAGCTCCGCCATCCTCTGATAAAAATGAAAAGTTTATTATTTATAATATTGAATACCTAAACAGCAATATCACACCAATTAAAATTTTTCTACAGGCTGTGGCGCGAAAAGTTTTGATTAAAAGTAAAGGCGGATACAGTTATGTTAAAAATCTGAAATTACGAAGCTGCAGGTTTTGGATGACGCTGAGTTCAAATATAATGTTGTCTTGAATTCGACACTTCCGGTTATACCGGAAGTAGACGTCAACTTTGTTATTTTAAATAGAACTTAATATTTTTTATTTTATTTTCGAATTCTACATAAAATTTTAGATATAATTTGTGCACAATGCCCTACACCAAAAATGAAGTATTTTTGAGATATTTCCATTTTTTTTTAAATTTAAAAAAATTCCTAGTCCACATTGAATAACGATATCTCCATTAATAACGAAGCTAGTGACGTGAAATTGTAACCAACAAGCCCTTGCCCGTTAACTGTATGTCCAGCTCATTGATAGTTCATACAGCGTGTTTTAAACTTAGCCGCCAACATGCACAATTTAAATCCTTTATAAGTTGCTTACTTTATATAGAACACCCTGTATTTCATCTATTACATTTTCCGCTGTATTTTTTTAAGCCAATTCGTTTGGTATCGGTATTTCCTATACCTAAATCCAACCATTTTTGAGATATTTCATTATCTTAGTTAAAACATCACTTTATTATTTCAACATTAGTAAACGGTAGGGCATGATTTTCATTATTTAAGGTGATATTTTATTATTTTTTATAAGTTATTAATTCAGAAAAGTAACCATTAGCATGAAAGGATTATTGTGGATATCATTAAAAACGTTAACTAGGAATTTTGTATTAATTTAATTAGATAACTTACAAACAAAAATAACTAAATGTAATATTAAACAAATAAAGTTCTGGTCAACCCAGAATGCAACCGTGCGGTGCGTGATAAACATCAAGCATATCGACAATTGCTAACCGAGAAGCCTTTGTACACGCGAGGAACACCTGCAACAGAACGATTGATCTTGCCAAAGAATCTTACGACACGAGAATATGCAACAAGCTTATCGATGCCCCTCCTGGATCAAAGACCTTCTGGTATTTGGCTAATGCCTTCTAATAATCGCAGTGCGGCCCACACGATAGGTCTACCCTTTTTGCGACTGTTTTCAGTAAAAAAAAAGTAAGAATCTCTGCATCGTATCTTCCTTTGTCGTAACAGGTTTGGAAAATACCTGATTTTTAAACTAACCCCAAATACCAAAATCTAAACGAGCCAAGTCAGGAGAGCGAGCCGGCCCATGTTTCGTCGACCGTAAGAAATTTTCGCTTAAATTCATTGGGATTCCTGTTAATGATCTCCAAATTTGTCTCCACTGCAACCTGGCAACCTGCCGTCATCATTGGTATAACCCAACGTGCAGCGAGTTTTTTGAGACCCAATTCCTGATGACCAATTTTGTCAAGGCTTCCAACAGAAAACCTACATGTCTCTGCTATAGCCTTGAATGTAATTCTTCTGTCATTTAATACCACGTCATGGACTATTTCACATTTTCTTTGGTCACCATGGACTATTTCACATTTTCTTTGGTCACCACAGTTTTGGGGGCTCCTGCACCTGGTGCATGTTGACAGGACTCTTTTCCCAGTTTGAAATATCGTGACCAGTTCTTGATTACATAGTACGAAGTGGTAGACTCACCCAATACTTCTACCATGTCCTTATAAATTTCCTGCGGTGATAACCCCTTCTTACAGAGGTACTTTATCGCACCTCTTATCTCAATTTTTTCCATCTTTGTAAAATCACGCACACCTCAATGGAAAAAAAAATATTCAACAAACACGAACTGATGCGCTGATGCTAATTGGCACATACTAATGTCATACAATAAGCTTTTGCCTGAGACTTTATTTGTCTTTGTCATTCAACACCAACTATGTTAGGAACAAAAATTCGTGAACTATTCTCGTTCGTGAGAATAGTATCTGTACTATAAGTTACCAGATTATAAAGTAAAAATAATAAGTAGTTAAATACTAACCGCTATTTGTTAATTTTTCCTCCATAGCTTTTGATAATTCCTCTCCTGTAGGATCACTAACCGCAGTTGAATTTTCCAAGAATCCTTCTTGCTGACCACCATTTCCTCCGGAACCCGTTAATAGTTTACTTCGCCTAGGTGTTTGTTTGTCGGGAGACACACCTTCAAAAATATTAAAAAAGTTTTAAAATAATGTTATTGGATTATTTGGAAGAATATGAAAAAAATCAAAAAGGGAATAGGTCATGAAGAACGTTTAAAAAAAATAATGCGTTAATAATGAGTTAATAGGAGAGGATTGGCAAAGAAAACAATTTTAATGGTTTTGGTAAAAAATGCGAGGTTCTTATTAGACCTAAATGTACTTCTAGAGGGTATGAACGTGAAACAAATTTTTTTTTTGTACCAAGTAAAGGGCTTCTAAAGAATTGACGTTTTTAATGAAAGCATTTTTTTCATGGCTGTTTTCCGAATTAAAGAAATTTGTTATAAAATATTTATATATAATAATATTTATTTTTAATTTTTAATAATTAAATATTTAAGCTAAACTCTTTACGAGTTTAAATAGGTTATAACATAATACATATCAATATCAACGTAAAATATCAAGTTTTCAATGCGTTTTCTTGCTAACCAGCCGACCTAAGCAAGCTCAGTGCGACACGTAT
Organism: Agelastica alni; assembly: GCA_950111635.1. NCBI lineage: Eukaryota > Metazoa > Arthropoda > Insecta > Coleoptera > Chrysomelidae > Agelastica > Agelastica alni. Next base: position 42,582,510 of record OX467712.1, on the reverse strand, counting down.
GTACTTTAATTCATGTAACTCCTACTAAACTAATGTAGATGCCTTTTTAAAACTTTTTTGGTAAAATTAATATACTGTTAGTTTTGTTTTGTAATTAAAATAATAAAAAAAATGGTCGATGTTATTAAAATTATGATTTAAAATTTCAAATCTGATTTAAAAAATAAAAAGAACAGTAAAAATTTTTTTACATATCACCAAGTTTAATATTTTAATGAAAATTTGTTTCTGAAAAAAATTCTTTCATTAAAAATGTCAATTTTTTAGAGGCCCATAACTGAGCCTCATGAAAAAAAAATTCTGTGTTCACGTTCATAACATCTAAAAGTACATTTAGATCCAATCTGAACGATTTTTAATAAATTTCAAAGACCTAATTTTTTTTTATATCCATTCATACTGTTACGATTTGCAGAGCCCGTCCCTGTCGATTGTTGCCTTGAGGCGACAGCACGTCGACCACAATGGAAAAAAATGTTTTGTTTTGTAACAACAAACGCACGATATTTTAGAAAAGAATGTTCTCGTGGATTTCTCGTTCTTCCGGAATGGATGTCCCCATTCTCGAATGGTTTTTTACCAATATAAAAGGAATGTCGTCAATCAACTTTTTAGTTTTAGTTTTAAAGTGAAATTTTGAAGTTAAATTATAGAGTTATAAAAAGATTGTATTATATCGTAACAATGCAAATGAACACATTTATAATAAATATTATTGTTAATTTTTATTTCAAATTAAAAACTGTAAATAGCAGTAATAAATACTATGACATATAGAGGAACAAACATTTTCCAATGTTGAAATCAATATAATTAAAATATTATCCGCTACATTTACGAGAACGCGTCCCTGCATGTAAAAATTGATGAAGACTAGATAACTGGAAAGGTTTTCGTGAAGCGGGTAGTCAGACAGGGGGACACAATTTCGCCGAAACTGTTAACCTTGGCTTTAGAGGACGTGTTTAAGTGTCTATCCTGGATGCAGAAATGCGTCAGCATAGACGGAAAACGTCTCAAACACCTCCGTTTTGAAGATGATATTGTCTTGTTCAGCAACAAGCCAAACGAATTATCAACAATGATCCAAGAACTCAAGGACGCCTCCCAAGCTGTTGGTCTTAAAATGAACCTTCAAAAGACCAAAATCATGAGTCCAGATGACATTGTAGTCACCATTGAGAACCACACTCTGGAGGTAGTCAATTAGTATAACTATCTGGGACATAACATCCAACTTGGCAGAGAAAATTAAACAGCAGAGATCACCCGACGAATCGGCCTCGCCTGGATGGCATTCGGGAACCTCAGCTAAATCCTTCGTCAACCGACCGTTCCTACAAATCTAAAAATAAAAGTCTATGATACATGCGTCCTGCCAGTGGCGACATACGGACTCGAAACAACGACACTCACAGCAAACAGTGCAAACCGCCTCCGGGTCTGCCAAAGGGCGATGGAGAGAGCAATACTAGGAGTCAGCCTGAGAGATAGGATACGTAACAAAGGCGTCAGGAGAAGAACAGGAGATTGCAATATCATTGAAAAAGTAGCGAGGTTGAAGTGAAGTTGGGAAGGCCAAGTAGCCAGAAACAACTCGAAATGATGCAATGGAGACCAAAAGAGTCCAAGAGAAGTGTCGGACGCCCACAAGCGAGATGGAGAGACTACATCCAACGACATGCAGGAAAGAATTGGATCCAGACCGCCCAGCAAAGATCGATATGGAAATCATTGGAAGAGGCATATGTTCAGGAGTGGACATCACATGGCCGAGGAAGAAAAAGAAGATTAATAAACAAATTTCAAATTACAGAAATAAATTACTATTGACAGACGTTCCAGGTGGCTAAATTCAATTGAGCGGGATTTAAAAACACGACTGCCAAATAACCCTGCTCGACGAAGCAGTAGGTATGCCATGCACAAGTAACTACGAGGATGGGCAGTTAACTTAAAGAAAGGTACTTTAGTATTTTTTTAATTACTCCTTTTTAATAAAAGCTAGACCAACAAAACTAAAACTGAAACATTTTCAAAAAGAGTTAATTGAATCGAATACTTCCCAAAAGTTTTAGTGCATTTTCGTAGATTTGAAAAAGGTCTGTGACAGAGGAATGAACTGTGGTTTGTATGGGGTAAGCGGTAGCTTGATACGAGCGCTGATTTCACTTTACGAGGATTCCACTGCTTGTGTCAGAATAAACGGGGCCTACATAATACTGGTTTAACGTCGAAAAAGGTACAAGACACAAGACGCATCACGCCAAATGAAACTCAAGATGAAATAACTGACATAAAATATAATCTATCAGGTCTATGTCACAATAGTGTGAAAGAGCTATATCAAAAAAGGCTAGATCAGAGGTAAGTTAACGAAAATTTCACTAACAATGAGCAACACTATCAATACTTCAAACAGTGCATCCACGTAGCAGCAGGTGAGGAATTAAGAACGATTACGACAAAGAAGCGACATACACCATATTGGTGGGACCAGGAAATTGAGACGCAAATAGAAATAAAGAGGAAGGCTTACCACAAATATTTTAGCTCTAAATCAGATGACGACAAAATAAGCTACAAACAAATGCAGGCAACGAATCCTGGAAAACGAGCTACTCAAGAATTAATACTTATCTAGGAGGTAGCCGAAGTACGGAAAGCTGGAGACAAAATAATAAAAAGGAACTCATATCTCCTATAACTCTAGAAAAATGGGACCCCACTACAGTACGCTGTTGACGGAAGACAGATCGAAGCATAATCACTTTAAATGTACAGGCGACAGCATCTCCTATTAGAATCCATTATACGGAAGTAAAAAATATCTGCCGATCAGTAAACAACGGCAAAGCCGGTGGACCCGGTAATATACCTCTCGAGCTAGTAAAATATGGAACAGATAAACTTTACAAACATCTCACTAAACACTTTCAGAGATGCATCGACGGGATGGATATACCGGCGGAATGGAAAACATCATATATGTACACTATCCACAAGAAGGGTAGCAGAGATGAGGTGGAGAAACAGGCAGGCTTCCGGGCTGGAAGATCTACGGCGGATCATCTGTTTTGCATCTCACAGATAATTGAAAAGAAAACAGCATTTCAGCAAGAATTGCACTTACTGTATGTGGATCTAAGAAAGCCTACGATAATATACCCCAAAACAAATTATGGCAAGCATTAGAACAAACCAACATCATGTTAATTTAATTAGGACCATACAAAAACTCTATGAAGACAAAACAACAAAAATAAAAATAAGGAAAAGAACGTCACACGGATATAGGGTCAATAAGAGGCTTAAACAGGGATGCTGTCTGTCTCCCACACTGTTTAAAATTTATTTGGAGCAGGCGTTAAAAATTTGAAAACGTAAATGTCATGATATGGGAGTACCACTACAAAATACGACCATATACACCTTATGATTCGCAGATAACCAAATAATATTAGCCCAAGATTACGATAATCTGGAATACATGACCAGAAAACTAATTAAAGATTACAAAAAATGGGGACTAGAGGTCAATCTTACAAAAACGGAATATATGTGCATCGGGGGAACGCTACAAAATCTGATATTGGAGGACAACCAGAGTATAATTAAACTATGCGAAAAATACAAATATCTCGGTATGTATATCACGACAGACGGAACTACGGATGAATCCATAAGGAAAAGAAATATAATACAAGGAAGAAGAGCCATCGGTTTACTAAACAGAGTATTGTGGGATAAACATATTTCAAAACATAACAAACACCGAATATACAATAGTATTATCAAAAGCATAGTTGCATATGGCAGTGAGGTATGGCAACTGAAACAAGGGTCAGAAAAAGCTTTAGAAGCAACAGAGATGGACTTCTGGAGACGTCCGGCAGGAATATCTATACTGGGACGAATTAGGAATGACAGGATCAGAGAGATTATGGGAATTGATCATAGCATTGTAGAGGATGTTAGAATAATACAACTTAAATGGTATGGACATGTGCAGAGAATGGACGAAGTCCGTTAGCCAAAGAAAGTCATCAATTGGAACCCCCAAGGAAGAAAAAAGGGAGGAAGACCTAGGAAAAGTTGAAAGGAGGGGATAGACAGAGAAATGAGAGAGAGAGAGAGAGAGGTTTGGGAGAGTTCTCTGGGAGGACAGGGATCAATGGAGACTGGATATCGGAAGACGTCGAGGAACGTCTTCTATGAAGAAGACATCGAAAGAGGTATTAGACAGGAATGTGTAGCTTCGCCATGACTGTTTAACTTATAAGTAATGGTTTTTGATAAAGAAGAAAGCTTGACAAACTGCGAGGTGTTGATTAAAGGAGAAAGAGTGGAACAAGTGATTGAATTTGTATACTTGGATTGAAAATTTACGAGAGACGAAAAGTATGACTGTAATACTGATCGAAGGTTGTTGGCAAGGAAATAAACCAATAGGGCCTTAATAAATAGCCTCCAGATAAAAATCATTCAATTGAAAAAATTGTACAACTCCATTTTTAGTATATGTTAGCTGATTTAAGTACTGAGGAAAAATTAATAATGTTAATTAAATAAAACCTAATATAATGATTATTGAAGTTTTACACTTTGTATCAAAACGTAAACCATTGTGGGAAAACGGGATCTTCATTTTTTTTACAAAAAAATTACCAATTTTTTACGCAAAAACATAATACAAAAATACCTATAAATACCTCAAATAAAACGATAATTCAGTGTTGTATGTGTGAAACATTTAAATTTTCATTTCTTGGAAATATTTTTAACGCATATGAAAGTATTCAAATCAATTAGTTTTATTGAAAATGTTTCAATTTTAGTTTTGTTGATATAGCATGTAATAAAATAGAATAGTTAAAATAACACAGTGGTTAAAATGCATTTTTTATTCTACCTATTAAATGTTATTTTTATGCGAAATAATACCCAAATATATAGTTAATACAAAACAAAACCAGATGCACGTCGCACAATTTGATAGCATCACAGCTACACATGGTTGCCATGATTGTCAGCATTATTGGAGAATCTAGAAATTGTAAGAAATTTAAGGTTATGTTTTCACTTGCCATTTTCAATATAAAACTATTTTTTTTTCTGAAAAGAACAGTTTTTTAAAAATAATACATAAACTAAAAGTTAAAAGTGAAACGAATAGCTTGAGAGCATAACCGAAACACACAATTTAATTAACAAGGCCACCGACTGCGTATGTTTTGAATCGCACGGAAATGTGATATGGGCGCGTGTACAGTGCAACAGAAGTAGCTTGGCGGGCGACTAGCCTCTAAAATAACAAATATTCGGCTGAATATACTTCACATTCGTAAAAATTTTCCTCCGATTGTACTTGAGACTCACGATTACTGAAAATTTCGTCGTCGCCGATCGGATCGTTATTCGAATGTTTTCGTTGTGCGCAGATTTTGTGATCTCTCGCCCGCCAAGCTACTTCTGTTGCACTGTAATTTCATTTTATATTTAATGAATATCGTGTTTTTACAGTATATACTAATAAAAATAAGTTTCAATATGGTGTTTTAACCAATTTATAAATGTCCGCAAGTGTTGACTAGAGAAATGTCTGCGAAAAATATGTCAGAGGTGTCTACATTCAGAGGCGAAATTGCGAAAATAAACGTAATAGAAAATTAGTAAAATATGTCGAACCGACAAAGTAGATGGCTGCTGCATATACTGTGGTGTTATAATTAAAAACCTGTTTTCTATATGGAATTATCACAACAAATAAATTTCATTATTTTAAAATATTCCCATTTACTTTCAAAAACACCGTCTACACCATAACCAATATTTTTTGCTTTCATTCTTCTTATCTCTGTATGCGCAAATTATTCATTTTACTTGTGATTTCAATTCATAAGTCACAAACTCTGTTGCTTATGTTTTTAACCATTCTTTTTTTTTAATCTATTCTTTTATATTTTACATAACTCAGGATACACAGTGGCCACTTAACGGCCATTTTTAAGTTGCAATTTGTGTTCACCAAATATTTCTAGACGACCCAAAAACTCTGCAATATCTAAAGAGCTCAGTAACGTTGTTTACACTTTATGGCTAAAAAATGTCCTGAGACCAGGCCCTGAGCTTACACGAAGTTAGATATCAACTCTCAGAAAAAATGTCGCAAGTTTATTACTAGTGGACGTAAGCCTTAAGCCAAATGACTAGCTGCCATTTTCCGTTAAACATTGCCAAATAGAACCACTTCCAACTTCGTACTACAAAATTTTGTTACATCGAGATGGTGCAACAGTCCATACGTACTTTCTTTGGTTTACTTTCCCCACTCTCTCATTTCTCGGTTTAAAGATGTGTATTGGCCTCCTCGTTCTCCAGACCTCAGCATGTGTGATTTCTTTCTCTGGGGTTACTTAAAATCTCGCATTTATGTGGAAAAATACCGAACATTTGAACTTAAAGATGTGATTCGGTATGAGATCCAACTGATTGATCAGCAAACATTGGAAATACTGTGGGAGAACTTCAAAAGCAGAGTGGAACAGTGCATCGATGAAGACGGTCAAAATCTCTCAGATATTATTTTTCAAACATAACTTCATTGGCATAAATTTTAATAAATTCTTAGTCCTAATTTAATATTTTTTGAAAAACGCCCTGTTGAAAATAGAATGAAAAATGCGAGTTGATCATGTTCTTAAAATTGAAGAATATCGGACCAATGAACCTGAACCTGAAATTTACAGAGTCGACATGGAAACAGGAGACAGTGATTTTAAATGGACTGATCTGATTGATGATGAATTGTCAGAACTGGTAGTGATAAATTACTAATGAAAGGGACATGTCAAAGGTACCCACTTTATTTTCAAAGCAACATATGTCGAATGCCGATTTAAACCGAATTGGTTACCACACAACCATACCTTTACTTCTACGTTACATATTCTCACGTAAAAATATTTGCGCGAGGAGGGTTATTCGGCAACCGTCGTGTTTTATTGACTTTCATCTCACTTTGCACAATTTAGCCACTTCTCCTATCCCTTTCAACAGTAATTAATTTTTAAGTATTTGAATGTTTTTTGATTTGCTTCATTTTTATACCAACATATTTCACGATTTAAGGTAGAGCTCATTTCGTTTAATGCACATGTTTTCTTTTCACATGCTTTTTGTGATTATATATCTGCAATTATAGCTCTTAATATTAATTGTTTACCAATATTTTTATTAATTAGATACGGTCAGGTATGGCTTTAACATTTTAACAATTAATAATTTAAATAAATTTTTAAACAAATGTAACGGATTTTACAATCTAGTAATTTACAATCAAGTACCTAATATTAATTTGTTGTTATTTTTTTTTGTCATTATATATTTTTTTATGCAAGTAGAAATTTTAAATTATGCTTAAAAAAACAAGAGTATCCTATTTTAAATTTGAAAATTTGTTTAGCAATCAATTTGGACAATAAGGACCGTTTGACCTTTGGACATCTGCTAACATTTGGACGTTGGGACCATTAGCTAATATTAAGAGACATTAGGGAGCTGCTACTTGGAAGCTAATATTAGAAGCTACCGCTAGATAGGTATTATTTTGGTTGCTAGAAAAAACATCACAAATATATCAACAAACCGTATGCAGGGTGATTCATTAAGAATGTCCAATCTCTGAATTTTAGATTCTGGGCCTCAAAATATGATGATTCTGCTCAACATGCCTCATACAAATATTGCTAGTTTCCGAGATACCGGTTGTTTTAAGTTTAAATATGAATTTTTCATGTTTTCCCAATTTCTATTTGAAAATTGGCAATTTTACGTTTTTTGGCATGAGGATTGCTAATTTGAACTCTAATTTAGCATTGCTAATAGAGGGCGCTAGTTAAACTTGTTTGTGCTTAGAAAATCAAAGCAAAATTTTTTTTGGCTAAACTGTAAGTAAAATAAACAAATATTAAAAGGCGTTAAATTCCACAAACAAAAGTTACTCATATTTGATTTATGTAACTCGATCGGTTATCAACTTACTTGCTTCTAAAAAGTTCAATGAATTTTAATTTCATAAAAAAAATTATTCTTTAAATGTGTAACAATAACAAATTAAAAAACAAAACTATAAAACTTCAGAGGAAACGTTCAAAATGCCCACCATTTACTTTAATTCGCTTCATGATCCGCTTTCGCAAAGATCTATTAATATAAATTATTATTATTATTAATATTGTCTATTATTTTTTATCTTACCACACCTTACCAATAGGCGCTACAGCCCGATGTGGGCCTTGGCCTCCTCCACAATTTGCCTCAAAGCAATACGGTCCTTGACTTTGGTTCCCCAGCCGGATATCCGCATTGCCCTCAGGTCACCCAGTACTTGGTCCATCCATCTAAGCTGCGGTCTTCCTCTTTTCCTGGTAGCATAGATTTTACTGTTTAGAATTTTCTTTGGCATCCTGGCGTCTTCCATTCTTTGAACGTGTCCAAACTAACGGAGTCTCTGTTATTTCCCGGTTGTTGCGGATGCGCCATTCTTCTTCGTTGATTCTGACTGCTCCATATATTCTTCTGATTATTTTACGTTCGAACCTTCTTATCTTCTCCTGATCTTGTACCGTGAGTGTCCAATTTTCACTCCCATAGGTTATTACTGGTCGAACTAATGTCTTGAAGAATATAAAAGTTTAATTCGTGTTGCAGAGAATCCAGATATCAGTACTCGCCGATTAAGTCTGGCAACAGGGATAAGCCAATCGTCTGTTTTTAGAATATTGAAGTAGGAAAAATTGCATCCATATCATTACACTTCTGTTTTGAATTTATTTACTTGCGTATCTACAATTTGCCCAATTTTTGCAAGATAAACAAAAAGTTTACCCAGATTTTCTGGATACAATTCTTTTTACTGATAAGGCAACATTTACCAGACGAGGAATATTTAATTGGAAAAATAATCATCTGTGGGATTCTGAAATTGGTGTGAGCGGTAGTTTAATACGAGCACTGAAATCACTTTACGAGAATTCCATTGCTTGTGTCAGGATAAACAGAGCTTGCACGGACTGGTTTAACTTAAAAAAGGTGTGATACAGGGATGTATGGCTTCGCCATGGCTGTTTAACTTATACATACACGATTGTTTAAAATATTTGACAGAGAGTGCGTATGGATTGAAAATGAATGATTTGGTCGTCAAATGCCTTCTTTACGCCGATGATCAAGTCATATTAGCGTCATCTGAAGAGGAGTTGCAGGCAATGGTTTATGTTGTGTATGATGCCCCGAATATCAAAGGGATAAAAATAAATGTAAGCAAAACGTAAGTAATGATTTTTTAAAGAAGAAAGTATGACAAACTGTGAAGTTTTAATTAAGGGAGAAAGAGAGGACCAAGTAAATGAATTTGTGTACTTAGGTTCAAAGTTTATGAGAGATGAAAAGTATGACAGTGACATTGAAAGAAGGGTGTTGGCAGGAAAACAAATGAATGGGACACTGCATAGCTTTATGAACAGCCAGAAAGTGTCAAAAAAAGCACGTCTGGCTGTGCATAGAGGTGTGTTGGTTCCTTCCTACACTTATGTATGGTAGTGAATGTTGGGTTTGGCAGAAGAAGCATGAAAATAGGATTAATGCTGCGGAGATGAGTAGTATAGCCGGAGTGACTCGGTTGGATAAAGTAAAGAATAGTGAGATAAGAGAACGCTGTTGTGTAAAAGAAGATGTGGTTACAAAGACAGATAAAGGAATGCTTAGATGGTTTGGACACGTAGAAAGGCTGGATGAAGGAAGATTGACGAAACAAATTTATAATGCGAGTGTAAATGGACAAGTCGGTAGAGGTCGACCTCGGCGAACATATTTCGATCAGATCAACATTGTTTTAAAGAAAGGTCAGGTAAAGAGTACCAACAACCGACGAGCATGTATGAGAGCACTGATGAAAGTAGAGAAAGCAAAAGATGTGTGCAAAAACCGTAGCAAGTGAAAGGAAGTGGTCTTTGCCTACCCCTACGGGAAAAAAGCGTAACTATATGTATGTATAAAAACCCACATGTTAAGAGAGAACACATTTTCCGCAAGTCGATAGAAAATTTTGACATTCCAGACAAAATTTTTTAGAGAAAAAGTCAATATTTCCTAACTGTTAAGAAATATAGTTATAATATTGTTAGTGTTCTACATAAATGATTGAAAACACGTTGTTTATAAGGAATTAATTTATATTTTGAAAAGCGCAATGCATTGCAGAATACATTTTAAAATTAGTTTGTTAAATTTACAGTTATTTGGCATTATTAAAAATTGAAGGAACATTATTAGAACTATGAGAAATATTTGTTGTATATTTTGTACTGTAAAAATTTTATTTGCCACCTCACCCTTATTATTAAGAGATTCTTCGATATATTCTTCGGCTTGCGCCTCGACTTATCAATTTTCACAGTCGTCCAGGAATGTTAGGCTTTTCCTACCCGGTAAACAATGTACTATTTTAGCACATTTGGAGTGGTGTAATATGTGATTATTTAATACTTCCTTTTAAACTGCCAACCAATTTAAATAGACCTCTTTATTTAGATTTTTTTCAAGAACATTTACACGAATTACTAGAGGATATATGTACACCTCTCGCCTTAAGACAAAACATGTGGTTTTTTCACGACGGGGCACCACTACATTATTTTCTACAAGTTCGTCAATACTTAAACGAACAGTTTCCGCATTGATGGATTGGTCGTGGAAGTGAATTTGCTTGGCCATCGAGAGGTCCTGATTTTAATCCTTTGGATTTAACATTTACTTCGTAGTTTTTTATTTTTGTTTTTTAATTTATTGTTACAAATTTAGAGAATTTATTTAACTTTTTAGAAGCAAATATTTCGATTACCGATAGAGTTACATGAATCAAACAATAGTAGCTTTTTTTGTAGAATTTAACGCTTTTTAATATTTTTTATTATTTTATTCATAGTTTAGCCGAAAAAAAAATTGCTTTGATTTACCAAACACAACCAAGTGTAACTAGTGCCCTCTATTAGCAATGCTAAATTAGAGTCAAAATTGGCAATCCTCCCTCATTCCAAAAAACGTAAAATTGCCAATTTTCAAATAAATATTGTGAAAACATGAAAAATTATTGCGAAAATCAAAATCCATACTTAAACACGGTATCTTGGAAAGTAGCAATATTTGAATGAGGCATGTTGGGCAGAATCATCATATTTTGAGGTCTACAATCTACAATTCAAAGATTGGACATTCTTAATGTCCTCCGTATAGTAGATGAAGAGTTATGAACATCTGGAAGTATTGCCCCAGAACTTTGAATGACTGATTTTTTGTAAATATTGTATAGTGACTTTTACATTTATTAATTTAGTGATTTTATTTAACAGTGTAATCAGTTTTTTAGTTTAAAATCATGTCGTATAATTATTAAATACACAAGCAAGCAAATTGACTGGGCAAACATAGCTTAGCACGTATGTGACTGTCATCATTCAGTTTCAAAGTTACGTCAAATTTTTGTCTTTGTAATACGCGCTCAGTTTAGCTACGATTAAGAATTACTTTTAACTTCTTTATTTATTTCATTTATTTTTCCAAATTGTAGAAAATTGTGCCAGTTCTCTTCTGAATTAGTCATAGCAGAAAATACAACTGCATTGCTCATTTTTATTTCGTAGTTTTTTTTTAACTAACACAGATCTAATCTGCTCGGGTTTTAGTATTTTATCAGCAAAATACTTAGAACTCACACTTATAAGTCTTTATTTAAAATTGGATTAAGAATATAATAGACTGGTCCGTGAACTGACTTAGTCTATTCCTTAAATTGAATTAGGTCTATTAAATCAAGATCTTATCCCGGAGATTAGACTATAATTAATATATAATAACTTAAACAATTTTTCAAATTCTTAAAAACAAGTAACTTACCTAAATTTAATTTTATAACAACTTGGCTTTTAAAATTAAGGACTATAGATATTTTTTCGTGACAAAAAATTAAATCAATAAACAATTTTAATAAGAAAATGCATTTTCACACCTACCTTCCTACATCCTTACATAAATATCAGAAAATAAAATTTAGAATGCCGAAATAGTAAAGAGGAATGAAAAATAATGAAAAACACAATTACAGGAAAAGGTACAGGTAAAATACACGTTCTTCCGTAAAATTGCGTGTCACACTCTGACAGACGTTAAACTGACAAAAAAAGCGGCTAGACTTAGCACCCCAGTTTCTGATTGGTCAATTGCCGGATCTTAATTGAGTCAGAATGTCACTAAAGCGTAACTTAATGGTGAAGTAATTGGCAGGATAAGTATTTTCCTAAAATATTGCTATCAATATTAATGTATTTCGGTGTAATAATTTCATAAATCATATTAAGTTTTTCTAACAGCTCTACTTTTTGAGATATTTTAATTCTTTACCTTTAGGAGGTCAATTGAGGTTATGAGGTTATAAAAACTGTAATCTGTTGACTAAACAAAATAAAAGACATACATTTTATTTTTCTCATACCTACACCGGATATCTTTCTATTAACAATTTTTAACTATACAAAATTTTCCTAAAATATTGATATCAATATTAATGTATTTTGGTGTGATAATTTCATAAATCATACATTTTTTCTAACAGCTCTATTTTTTGAGATATTTTAATTCTTCAGATTTAGGAGGTCAATTCGCTATTAATTAATACACTGGCGAAGTTGTTTAAACTAGCTAGTGACTCGATGTGGTTGGTGAAAGAGCTCGGCACCTATCAGAAGTAGTTTTGAGGTTTTAAAAACTGTAAAACTGTTGACTGAACAAGAAATAAATTTTATTTTTCCCATACCTACACCGGATATCTTTCTATTAACAATTTTTAACTACACAAAATATTCCTAAAGTATTGATATCAATATTAATGTATTTTGGTGTGATAATTTCATAAATCATATTAATTTTTCCAAACAGCTCTACTTTTTGAGATATTCTAATTCTTCACATTTAGGGGGTCAATTCGCTAGTAATTAATACACTGGCGACGAAGAGGAGACGTTGTTTGAACGATCCAGAAAGTTTTTTGCTATTTTTGGTAAATCTACCTTTAAACAGTATATTTTGTAAATCTGTCACGGATTTCGTAAAAACTGCATATTTTAACTACTTTGTGGTGAATATTTGCAATCAAGACGAACCATGGGTGCCAAATACTGTATTTTTAAATTGTGTAGTAACCCAGGTTTTAGAAGGAAATTCTACTAATTCACCTCATAATTGTATTTTATTCAATATCCGACACGTTTTTTCTAAAACAAATATGTCAGGCATGTATGCAAGTCCATCTTGACCTGTTGTCCCCAACAACCACCTTAAATAACTGCAATTGTTTTGTGTCTCTACGACGATGGTCAAGTGGAAAAAATTTGCGCTCAAATTCAGGACACTAATGATTTGGCGGGAACCTTGTAATCATTATGATGATTTTTACTTTTGTGCGGACATCACTGCCGGTATAAACCGGTCAAACCGGAATTAGTGGTCATATCCGACGTTGCTTTCTGCTCAACGACTTTTTCCACACTCTGGTTAATCACCTGTTGCACCTAACACGGAAACTGCAGAAGAAAAATATGACACTCCTACGGATTTTACACCAAGTCAAGTAACATATTCTCAACCTTTCAATCAGAATGAATTTATTAAGGGACTTAAATTTATCGAAAGAGTTTTCCGAAATTTTGACATTCCGTCTGAAACTTAAAGGTCTTAGGCAAAAAATGGGCTTCATACTAAGCTCGGCATTATAAAACAATTTAAGGCTTTTAACAAAGATGTGGAATGTTTTATTTAACCTATCAAATAAATTTCCTAAGCTAAGTACAGGTCCAACATAGATCAAATTTTTACAGTCCGCCAGATCATGGAGAAATGTTGGGAGTACAATAAATGCGTTGAAAACTCGAAAGCAAAGGTGCGAGTTGGGAATGCTTCGTCAGAAACATTTAATATCCGCACAGGCCTGCGGCAGGGAGACACTATATCTCCTTTACTTTTTAACCTTGCGCTGGACTGACCCATGAAAAAAATTCTCCCCGCAACTAACACCGGGTTTCGCGATGAATGGTACATAACTCGTGATAGCTTTTGCCGATGACATACATGCTGTTGCGCATAATACCAGAGATGTTAAGGATGTGTTCTCTTCTTTTGAAACTCAAGCTTAAAAAATGGGATTAAAGATCAACGAGGCCAAAACTTAATACATGGTAACCTCTAAGAATCAGAGGCAAAGGATAAGACAAAATATAACTATTAATAACTACAATTTTGAAGTCTTAAAGAAGTTCAAATATTTAGGAGCAACAATAACAGGCGACAACAGAAATGAAAAATACGTAGCTGCTCGTATTGAATCGGCAAACAGAGCCTTTTATGCACTATCTACATTCTTTAGATCTAAACTACTTACAAGGGGAACTAAGGTAAGGATGTATAAGATCTTAATACGACCTGTTACAGCATATGGTAGCGAGACATGGATACTAAAAAACGCGAAATCGATAAGCAGTTAGTCTTCGAAAGAAAAATATTAAGAGCAATATATGGACCATGCAGGAACAGTATAACAGAAGAGTGGAGACGCCGAAAACATAATGAGCTGGAAGAACTATACGGCATGGAAAATATAGTAAAGGTGGATCCAGTCGAGTTAGGTTGGCGGGACATGTTCTGAGAAGTGATGACCAAAGGCTTTTGAACATCATATACCTTGAAAGGCCAGAGAAAAGATCTGTTGGACGGCCTAGGAGGAGATGGAAGAACGCAATTACGGAGAATCTGAGAGAAATGGGTATGACACAATGGGAAATGGAAGCACAAGATAGACAGAGCTGGAGGGCAATAGTGGATGCGGCCAAGACTCACGAGAGAGAGAGAGAGAGGAAAGGTAAGAGAGAGTGAGAGAGAGAAGGTGAGAGAGAGAGATAGAGAGAGAATAGTTAAGTTGATTCATCAGCTCTCAAAGCAGATTGTCACCTTGCTTGTTTTTGTCTTCTTAATTCTGCATGAACGGAACATTTTTCTGATCGAGCAATTATTGCCGCCCGGGGCCCGTGAAGAGAGACAGGTTGGATTTAGGCTTGCGAGGAATTTCGTAAAAGAAAATTAAACAAAAAACTGAAAAAAGAGTAAGCCCCCCTTTAACCTAATCTACCCTTTAACAAATTTTCAAAATTCAATCAAATTAATCAAAATCACACTTTATACAATTTCCAAACATATTTGAAAAGTTCATAAAATTTTGAATTCATATCTTTAAATTTTAACGTCTATTTCTCATTTAATCATAGGTTAGTTTTGTGCAATTTTAAAAAATGTAATTTAATTTTCTAATGTCCAAATAAATGATGAATTCCTAGACAGGGTGGGTTTAGGCTTGCGAGGCATTTCGTAAAAGAAAACTAAACAAAAAACTGAAAAAAGAGTAAGAAATAAGAAAATAAACAGATGTAGACACCTAACCGCGTAAAGTGAAATTATCATTGCTAGGGGCCACTTCCGGTTAAATCAGTCAGATAAGGATGAAATGTCAAAAAAAAACACGACGGTTGCCGAATAACAAACAACAATCAAAGAGGTTTGCGCGTTTTTTAATAAGCGAGAATATGTAATCATGTTGAAGAAGTAAAGGTGTTGTTGGGTGGTAACCAATTCGGATTAAATCGGCACTCGACATCCGCTTCGTTGGGAACAAAGTGGGAATCTTTGAAAGGGCTCTTTCTTTAATAATTCATTTTTATATCATTGATATCGTGCATTGGATTTCGTTTTGTATTTATAGAAATTATTTCCAAGAAAATTATTTTAATACTTACCAATCTGTGTCAGAATTTCCGCCATTTGTTTGGTGTTAATGCCACAGTTATTTGCGACATTTTTCTGACACCGTTTGTGTACATTCAAAGAACAAGCTTCGCACTGAAGTCCTTGCCTAATCAGTCCATATAAAAGTGATCCACAATGATCACAAAATGTAAAACGTTTGTAACTGTGAACTACAAACCGATGTGGAACATTTACATTGAATCCAGTGCTTTGATGTTGATTCGACTGGAAAAAACTTATTTTTTTAATGCGTTACAAAAAAGTTCCTAGCTTAGTTCAAGCAATTTCTCACTGAACGGTATAAGGTTAGGTAATAGCGATGAAAAATGTTAAAAGGATAAATATTAGGAAATTTTATGAAAAATTTATTGTGCATTAAAAGAAAACTGAAATAATAAATATTTTAAAACAAATTTAAGGTTTTTTTTTATCCCAATTATTACACACGAACGAATTTAAAAAAAAACACTATATTTTATAAATAATCTTAAAATCTTCAAAGTCAAATGGCAAAAAAATGAAGGTCATTTTTAGTTTTTAAAATTGTAAAAAACTAAAATTAGTTGAAAGTATGGTAAAAAGAATACAAACATACTTTAACATACATACATACATCTAGGGCCTGTTCGTTTGTCATGCTCACGCTGCTCAAAACTGATTTGAGCAGTATTCGACTGTTCTTTTGTTGAAAGCAATTAATCAGAGACCGTTCGTTTGACAGTAGCAAGTTGCTATATACCAGATAAAGCAGGATTTGTTTGCTCCACCAATTTAGGTAGAGCAGAAAAATCATATCAGTTTGATCTAGCAGAATTTCAAAAATCGGACATTAAAAATGAATGGAAAATTCAGTACAATTAATGGTGAAGTGACTGATGTAAATTCTGAGTTAAAAAACTATTTACTTAACGAAATGAAAATTTGATGGACAATTTAAGGTTGTTTTTGTTGGGATCAAATAACAAATTGTTTTGGTGGATGTTTTGAAATCCTTTGAATTCAGCAGTCGGTAAATGCTCTTCGTGGATTTGTATCACAAAAATCATATCAATCTGCACATTTATGTAATTTATTGAGCAACGTGAGCATGACAAACGAACAGGCCTATAGCCACGCCTTTTTCTTGTAGGGGTAGGCAGATACCACTTCCTTCCACTTGCTACGGTTCTTACACACATCTTTTGCTTCCTCTACTTTTATTAGTGCTCTCATACACACTCGTCGGTTGTTCTACTCTCTACCGACTTATTCATTCACACTCGCCTTATAAATTTGTTTCGTCAATCTTCTTTCATCCATCCTTTCTACGTGTCCAAACTATCTAAGCATTCCTTTATCTATCTTAGTAACCACATCTTCTTTTACACAACAGCGTTCTCTTATCTCACTATTTTTCACTTTATACAACCGAGTTACTCCGGCTATACTTCTCATCTCCGCAGCATTAATCCCATTTTCATGCTTTTACTGCCAAACCCAACATTCACTACCATACATAAGTGTAGGAACCAACACTCCTCTATATACAGCCAGACGTGCCTTTTTTGACACTTTCTGGCTGTTCATAAATCTATGCAGTGCCCCATTCATTTGTTTTCCTGTCAACACCCTTCCTTGCTTACATTTATTTTCATCCCTTTGATTTTCAGGGCATCATGCATAACATTAACCATCGCCTGCAACTCCTCTTCAGATGACGCTAATATGACTTGATCATCGTCGTAAATAAGGCATTTGACGATCAAATCATTCATTTTCAATCTATACGCACTCTCTTTCAAACCTTTTATACAATCGTCTATGTATAAGTTAAACAGCCATGGCGAAGCCACACATCCCTGGCTTACACCTTTTTCGATGTTAAACCATTTCACGTAAGCTCCGTGTATCCAGAAATATGGTATAAAAATTGACCCATTCCAATATGTCGTGTTTAAAACTGCTCAAGATAGAAGCAATAAAAAATATTTCGGCGCGTATTATTATTTTAAATATGCAATGAACGTGTTAAAAATCTTACCTCATCCTGCATCCCAGGACATTTTGTTACAACTGTATGATGGCATCGCTTGTGAACAACGCATGTGCAAACTGTAAAAAAAGTAGTTAAAGGCACAGAATTTACAAGAAAAACCGTCACCACAGTGAAAAAGCTAACTATATATATATACAAAATGTACAATGTTACTTGCACTGCTGAACAAGGATTATTAAAATGCTTATTCTAAAACAGTTATAGTTCACGTTGTAGTCAATTTGTTTGATATTATTTATTTACGTATCCGTTTTTTAAATTTCCAATTGATCACCACTGTTAATCTCTGTATCCATGTTTTATGAAATTTTAAATACTACGAGGGCAGTTTGATAAGTCAGTGACTTTTTGAATTTCCCGCGCAGTTACTCCAAATGCAATAGTGCTGCCGTCAACTATAATCTATCAGTGGGCAACTTTCTAATTTTGAGCAAGCTACGTCGTATAGTTGGTGTTTGATAGCCGTTAAAAGCAGACAACCTCGTGAATTTTTACGAAAATGGAAAAAAGTAAATTTCGTGTGCTGATTAAGCATTACTTTTTACGTAAAAAATCCATCACTGAAACTAAGGAAAGACTTGATAAATACTACGGGGACTCGGCACCATCAATTTCAATGGTTAAGAAGTAGTTTACAGAGTTCCGTTGTGGTCGTACCAGCACTAGTGACGCCGAACGTCCAGGTCGCGCCCAAAAGAAGTGATCACACCGGAAATCGTCGATAAAATCCATGAAATGATATTGGATGATCGGAGAATGAAAGTGCGTGAGTTGGCTCATGCTGTGGGTATCTCAACTGAACGGGTACATCATATTTTACACGAATATTTGGACATGAAAAAACTCTCTGCGAGATGGGTGCCGCGATTGCTCACACTCGACCATAAGCGCAATCGTGTGACCACTTCAAAAGAGTGTTTAGCGATGTTCAGCCGTAATCCGGACGAATTTTTGTGCCGTTTTGTTACTGTGGATGAAACATGGATCCATCACAACACGCCAGAGACCAAGGAACAATCGAAACAGTGGGTTGCTCGGGGTGAACGTGGACCAAAGAAGGCGAAACAGAGTCTGTCAGCCAACAAGGTCATGGCCACAGTTTTTGGGGATGTACGCGGTGTCATTCACATCGATTACCCCAAGAAAGGTAAAACGATCACCGGCGAATATTATTCAAAGCTTTTGAACAGATTCGACGTTGATTTGAAGCAAAAACGGCCGCATTTGGCTAAGAAGAAGAAAGTGCTGTTCCATCAAGACAATGCACGTGTGCACACTTGTCTAGTCACGATGGCCAAAATCCACGAATTGGGATACGAACTGCTACCCCATCCAGCATATTCTCCAGATTTAGCCCCCTGCGACTATTTTCTGTTTCCAAACCTAAAGAAATGGCTGGGCGTTAAGAGATTTGAGTCGAATGAAGAAGTCATTACCGAAACAAACGCGTATTTTGAGAGCTTTGAAAAAACCTATTATTTGGAGGGAATAAAAAAATTAGAAAAACGCTGGACTAAATGTATCGAGCTAAAAGGTGATTTTGTAGAAAAATAAAATGTTTATTTGCGGAAAAAAATTTGTTTTATTCAAAAAGTCACTGACTTATCAAACCGCCCTCGTATTTTCACGGTTTTGTGTATGATAAGAATGATGCATATGCAAAACTGACACTTCTAAAGTTTATCTGACGATTTCGTAATATTAATTTTAAAGCACACTTCAATTCCATTATGCAATAGATATAGCTATACACATATCACTCTATAGTGATATTTTACTTTTCATCTCTAGGGTGATATTTGTCATTTACGAAGTAACTAAACAGTGTGCTATTTGTCATTTTCGCACGAGGTTGTCGGTTTTTCGACAATTTTTATCCACTAGACAAGAACTTATATCTTGCAATCGTTATATTACCCCATACAGATTATTATTTCTGCATGAGTGAAATATTCCATCACTAAATCAATGATTTTTTTCAACTCTTACTTATTTTCAGTGCCCAAGTTGAGAGTTTTCTATCTACATATAAAAATAAATTTCTATTTAAATTATCGTCCTCCACTGGCCAAAGCTAGATTTTTTTTTATCCCATCAATTGATTGCAGCTCAATGATAATTTATTTGGATAATCTACGGCCGGTTGTCATACTCTCATATTTGAAAACAGTAGACACTCGTTATGATACAACAAAAAATTCTTAATTCTTTAAACTTTACAGTTTGCCCATAAAGTAACGCATAAATTCATTATTAGCTAAATAAACAGTAATATGAAAAAAACCCAAAACAGGTCGTTTTTTTATTTTAATTTACTTTTTATTAAAGGAATAATCTATCATACAGGGCAAATAATCTTTGAGTAATGATGTCAGCACCAGTTTTTTTAAATAAACTGATTGACTAAAAGCTGATTCCAAAAATGTATCACACGTTGATTCAAATCGGTACAGGGTGGACAAAAATGCAAAAGTTGTTTATGACAATTAATTATTTAAAAAATAATTGATGAAGCCTAAATGTATACTCTAACAAAAACAAACCAATAAGAAAATTTACAGTAAATGTTCAAATTGTTTTCCATTGATCACTTAACAATGACTTAACCTGGGAACAAATTCGTCTCGTAACATTTTGTAGCATGGCGAGTGTTACGTTTCGTATTTCCTGCCTGTTTCGGGCTTTTAAATCACGGATATTGTCAGGTCTGCTAGTGTAGACTTTAGATTTTAAATAACCCCCATAAAAAGAAGTCTAAAGGGGTTAGATCGGGTGATATGGCGGGCCATTCCACAGTGTCTCTTCTTCCGATCCATCGATCTGGAAATGTTCTGTTTAAAAACTGGTGCACTGCCATAGCAAAATGTGGCGGTGTGCCAATCTGTTGACTAAAGTGTTGGCAATTTGGGCATCAGGGAAAAGCTGGGTCACATCAGGAATTATTGTATTTTGCAGAAAATCCAGATAAAATTGTCCTGTTAAAAAAATATGAACCATTAATTGTATTTCTCACAATACCAGCCCTTACGTTGATTTTTTGTGATCTTTGCGTATGGCATTCCTGCATCCAATTTGGATTTTCACGAGACCACTATTGGGTGTTTTGCCCGTTTAAATAAAACGTTGCCTCGCCCGAAAATAAAACGTTATCAATGAAATTGTGATTTAATTTATTATCGTTTTAATTTATCATGTATTCGCAGAATTCAGTCCTGCGATCACAGTCATCTTCGGCCAAATCATGGATAAGACGTTTTTTATAAGGATGGTATTTTGCCTTTTTTAAAATATTTGATACTGAAGACTTTCCAATATCCAAATTTTAGATAATCCACTGTACAGTGTGGATCGTCTACTTCTGACAAAATTACATCTTGTTGAATATTTGCATAAAGTATAGGTCTACCTTTCTTCGATACATCCCTAAAGTGATCTGTATTTCCTTTCTATTCTGCTTACTGTAGATTGAGAGATACGTTCACGATCTGGGTGAATTTCATGAAATAATGTACATACCTCTTGTTGAGTGTGCATCCTATCGCCAACACCAATCATCAACAAAAATTTAATTTCAGTTAAATGCATTTTAACAAAGCTGTTAAATACAATATGATAAATTTGATTAACGATACGGAATCGTACTTGGATGACATTGAGTGATACTTTTTTTATGACAGTTTTTAACGTCAAAATAAAAAAACAAATGGCAAGAAATACTTTTAAATTTTTTTAGTTAAGTCGAGCGGCTAGAATTACTTATGAAAGTGGATAGATACAATGTTAAAATAACAAACAACTTTTGGGTGTTTGTTCACCCTGTACCAATTTGAATCAACTTGTGATACATTTTTGGAATCAGTTCAGCAAGGGAAATCCTCAAATTGAAAACTGGTGCTGTCATCACGTCATCACTCAAAGGTTATTCGCCCTGTGACATTTTTTTTTAAATAGTAAATTAAAATTAAAAATCGACCTGTTTCTGATTTTTTTCATATTACTGTATATTCAGCTGATAATGAATTTATGCGTTACTTTATGGACGCAATTTATATTAAACAGTGATAGTAAAGATATTAACAATATTTCGCATATTTTATGTTTAAAGAGATTTAGAATATATGTTTTTTTTCCAAGCAAAAATTTTTATTTTAACAAAAAACGTATACAAGATCCGCCTTTTCAATTTTTACAAACGACCACTAGGTGATACTACTAACAGTAAAATTTGATTTTGTCATTTTAAGTTTAGATGCAGATATTGCACACCCTGTATTTTATGTGTCCAATCCTGAATTAGATTCTAATGGGAGGCTTTTTGTAAGATGCACTCCAACCTGATGAGGTACCCTCCCTATGGTTAGAGCTTCTCCTCCAGCTTCAGTTGTTTTACTCACTTCCAGAATCTGTTAGGGGTCCTAATGTAGCTCTCTAACCTAACCTAATCTAACCCTGTGGTAAGAGCTCCTCCTCAGTTAAATCGCTAACTTCCAGAGTCTGTTGGGGGTCCTGATGTATCTCTCTGGCTGAGGTTTTTCTTTGCCTACGCACAGGAACCAGGACCTTGTCAGTATCTTGCAATGAAAAAGG
Organism: Agelastica alni; assembly: GCA_950111635.1. Lineage (NCBI taxonomy): Eukaryota > Metazoa > Arthropoda > Insecta > Coleoptera > Chrysomelidae > Agelastica > Agelastica alni. The sequence goes on along the minus strand of OX467712.1, from coordinate 42,559,982 downwards.
ACGTATTCCGCCGTCTCTTCTTCTTCAAGACAGAAACGACATTAACTGTTTTCAGCCCCTCCTAACCTACAAGGTATTTGCGTAATCGAATAGTTCCTGTCAGCAGGTTAAGCAGGTTTGCCGTGGTCGCATGCGTGCCTCTGACCTGTGGATCCATTCAATTTATTAGCGAGAGCTTTTGAGTGCATCAACTTTTTTATGGTGCTTCTTCTGAGGTTTTTTGAAACCCCACAGTGTCCGATGGGGATAGTCTTTGATATAAGCTATAGCCTTGACTGTAATTCTTCTGTCATTTAATACCATTTCATGGACTAATTTCACATTTTCTTTGGTCACCACAGATTTGGGGGCTCCTGCACCTGGTGCATATTGACAGGACTCTTTTCCCAGTTTGAAATCTCGTGACTAGTTCTTGATTACCTGGTACGAAGGGGCAGACTTACTCAATACTTTTACCATGTCCTTATAAATTTCTTGCGGTGATAACCCCTTTTTACAGAGGTACTTTATCGCAACTCTCATCTTAATTTTGTCTATTTTTTTAAAATCACGCACACCTTAATAGAAAAAAATTAATATTTAACATACACGAAGTACGAAATGATGCGCTCATGCTAATTGGCACACACTAATAAGCTTTTTCCAGACACTTTATTTGCATTTGTCATTCAACGCCAACTATGTTAGTGACAACAATTCCTAAACTATCCTCGTACAATATACACCGAATTCAACAAGTCGTTCGTTCATGAAGCATTTTTAAGATAGCTTATTTTGTTGTACCTACTGGATATGTCATAAACATTGCTTTGGTGGATCGAAGAACAGTTAATGTTGAATGGTATACAACAATTTGGTTGTCAGAAGGCATTGATAAAAGCACAAAAAAGGTCGCTAATTATTATGGCAATGTCAACTCTTCCACACACCGCATCAAAGAATTATTTGAAGGATACAAACATCGATTTAATGTCTCATTGCACCTATTCACCCGATTATTTATTACATGAATATCAAGCAAAAAATGCGTGTACATCGATTATCATCACCTCGATAATCTGATGCAGCCTTCGAAAACCAAGTTTTGGAAATATCAACATCCAAAGTGAATTTTTTTTGATAATTGGTTCATATGTTAATAACGAACCTTTTAACAAGTAACAAAATGTTTTGAACCAAAAAATTTGTTGTTGTTGTAAAAACTTAAAAGGCGACCCAGTAAAAGAGAAAAGGCAAAAATACGTTTAAATATACCATTAAAAATTATACATTATTTGCTTTTTAATCGAATTTTTAATTATAAAACAATCAAAAGTTTTTAATAAATGCAAAAAAAAAAAGAGAATAAATTAATAATGCTTTAATTTTGGAGGAAGTTGAACCGACTAAATTAAACATTATTTAAATTATCTGCAAAGCCACTGAACATAGTGACAAAACTAGATTTTACTTTACAGCAGGACAAAAAAAAGATGTTCATAAAATACGCCAAATATTGCAGGATTGGACGAATTAAATAAACTGCGAACTAAAACGTTAAGTAAATAAAAAGAATAAAAGTTAAAAAAAGAGTAAGTAATAAATAAACTTACAACAAAATTAAAAAGCTATAAGAAGAGCCATGCCTGTGGTGCTGCAAATTAAAAAAATAATTAGAGCCATAAGGTCATGTTATATTAAAATTAACCCACATGCAATATACCAAGTACCATAAAATTTAACAAAATGTATAAGAAAGTCGTCGAAAATCATCAAAATAATTTTGGATCCAAAAAATACATCAAACATGATTTAAATGGCAATTACTATTTAACACATAAAATAAATTATTCTGTGGCATCGGCATATTCTAACGATAGCTGAAAATGATTTTATTTGTGCTAAAATTAATTTACAAATGCAGGGAGCTTTTTATGTTACAGATCCATTTTCTTTGGCGGCCATTTTGGTTTAGATGACACATTAGCACACTTCGACTTGGCTGACTGACTTTGTCTATTAATAGAATAGCTATTGGGATACCGAAAACCTTCAATTGATACAGCAAAGTGACTACTTGGTGTGGCGTAATGACCGGCGCGGCGGCTTCATTGAGCTATATTTCTTTGAGGATGCCAGAGGCAATGCTGCAACAGTTACTGGTGACCACTATCGGGACATGTTGGAAAACTTTCTTGTGCCAATATTGAATTCATTAACCTTACAGAACAAGTGATTCTAACAAGACGGTGCCACATCACACACAGCTCTCGGCCGAACAATGTCAAAAAGTGGTGATAACGACTGACCCCCAGATTCCTTGAAATGACCCGTCCCGATTTCTTCCCATAAGGGTTACTTGAAGAAAAAGAAGTATACCAACAAACTAACCACAACCTTGATGCACAAGGACAATATTTGAATCGAAAACTTAAAAGAGCTCGCCATTGATCCACGGCCAGAGATGGCCACTTCACATCATATGTCATACATGATAGGATCGACAGAACGAAGTTTTAAGATCCCTATCGACAAGGTCTAGAAACATCGCTGTTCTTCGAAGATAGGAGAATTTAAAGCTGGTCGAGATGAGAAAGGAGACAGTTTTTATTGGACGAGCTATTGAACGTTATACAGTGAAGTATTCAGCGGTAGTTTGAAGTATATTTATTCTCAGAGTAATTTTGTGAATAATTGTGTTAATAACGGACAGTAATAAACTGTGGAATAGTTGTTTGTAATAAACAAACTCAAATTTTGTAACAATATTAAAGACCACATGTTTGATCAAAAAAATAAAAATTATAAAAGTATATTTAATCTAAAATTTATTAAAAATAACATCGTCCTGGAACATAAAAAGCACCCAGTACATACCCACAACCAAACTAATATGGAATCACCCAGTATTTATGGGAAATATTTTTTTTGTAAAAAACATAATATACAAAAAAGAGACGAATGTGTTTACTAACAATAACAGTTTTATTCATAAAATGCTGGTAAGGAATTCTTGATACAAAGGGAACTAGGAAAGTTTTGCAATACAGCTCCAATTTTTTCAAAATAGTTTCCACCACAGGCAAAAAATCTCTTCATCCTCCGAAACCAATCCTAAAAAAACATCTGTCAAGTCTAGCTAGTGAGTATGGCGTACTCGTATTTCCAAGCCCCCAAAAGGTCCTCATCACTGGAAAACGTCCTCATCATGGGAAACAGTGCAAAGTCGCGGGGTGCAAGATCTGGACTGTAAGGAGGGTGCTCATGCAGTCTCAGATCTCTAGCGGTCAAATATTCGAAACAGGCTTTCGCATGGTGAGCTGAAGCGTTGTCTCGATAAAATTACCAGGTGTCCATTCTTGAATTTGGTCGGAAGTTCTTCAGAGGCGATGACTAGGTTTAGTGTACCACTAAGCTGTGATTGTCTTTTGTGTGTCCAACACGACGCGCTCCACAGCTATCATTTTCTTCTTTACTGCTCGAAATTTTCTGACTGAAACGGCAGTATCGAGTTTTGTTGTAATAAATTGTAATTGATGTGTAAAAAATTCCCATATGATTTTTTTTGTGTAGGCTACAAATGATGGTGCAGCATAAGGTACATGTTAGGAACTTTTTTCCAATAGGGTGTCCGATGACCACTACATGGCTTTTGTAGTATAATTTAATTCGATAAACTACTATTCATAATCCAATAATTTGTTTTTGTCTTGATGTATTCGAACAAGAGATATTATGTGATTTCATATAAGTTTGGATTTGTGTACATTATATTACCAAACTTACCATAGGCTACATTTTATTTACAAAATTGACATTTACAAGAAACAAAGAGAGTACTTAAATCCACCCTTGTCTACCAGAAAGTAAAATTTAAATAGCAACATACCACTTGAAATACACCATTAGAAAGCTGGTAATTATTTTGTTTATTGCGTGAGTTACATCTCATATTGTCATTGATCTACCCCTTCAAATATTGGATCACCAAGTAGAAATACGAATATATAGCGTGTCGCAGGATAAAAGAACAAAATTATGTAAAAGACTAATTATTTTGAATTAACTTTCGAGAATAAATCTATAGGCAAATTTTTTTCATAATTTAAAAATTATGTCTGTTTGCTAAAATTTTTAAAACAATTGGCCCACATTGATTAAAAATAGCTTGCAAAGACGAGTCCGACCGAAGACACGAATTATGTAAAATTATTGACCGAGAGCCAGAAACAACTTTATTCTCAATGGCAAATTAAAAATTTCAAGAGCATTGATGCGATAGAAATACCCAGAGCTTTCGCAAAAAATAAACTCGGTTTTTATTATTTTTGTGAGATGCACGAGGTTTGTTAAAATAAGAAAAATTATAAGGGGTGTCAGTTTTAAGGTCACCACGAAAGAATTCCCAGAGCGGGTAGCAGTATATGCTGTGGGATGTGGAAAATTTTCGAGAGGCAGCGGGTGGCTTAAAACAGGTGTTCGGCTTGAGGTCTGATGTAACGCCGAAAAGTCATAACTGGCACATCAAATCTGCAAAGCATATCACCCTTTTACTGTTTCCACCAAATCGGCATTTGTTAGCCATTCGACATCAAAATGTTTGATGACGACGACGCGATCACATTTATTGCAGCTCAAAAAAGGCGTCGTCGACGACCCAGATTTTGGGTTAGACCAAGTCTTTAAAGCATGTCTCTTATTTTTATCTTTGTAACATGGGTTTTTGCAATCCCTCAGTACGTACGATACAGCTCTATCAAGAACAAAACCTGTTCGTTAGTCCAGTTCATTATTCGAAAATAGTACATACATCCTTGACTTCCACGAGAGAAGCGGGAGAAAATAATTTCACTACGCACCAAAGTCTGTATGTCCATCGACTTCGCGGACCGACTTTTGGTCGGCAAACCGATCGCCTTTTTATGACGATCGGCAATGCTGATTGACACGTTGCCACAGATTCTGCTTTGTGGATCGGCCATGCCGATTTCGGTGGAAACTCGCCTTAAGAAGGTACAAACAGTACTGGAGTTGGCTAGACCAGTAGGCGTCCATACCCAGGGAACTGTCTTCGGAAGATATCCGCTTTCATTATAAAAAAGTGGTACTTTTTCAAATGACAGATAGGCGAGATACGCTTACAAATTGCTATAAAACGTAATTGGACCTTTAATTAATAAGACGATATTTGAATCACGGTAAGATAGAGATGCGATGGACAACTGAATCCCCTGAATTTAGAATTTTTATGTGGGATTCACGTTTTCCTAAATCTAAGATTTGCGATGAAACAAACACTCAATGCTAATGATTGAAAACAACATTTTTTAAAAAACTTGGAAGCATTTTCTGCTGAATTATATGAATAAGTACAAAGAGAGTGTTGTTTTCTTATAAAAAAAAAAGAGAAGTAAAATTTATTCATTTTTGCGATTATCTTACCTAATTACTCAACTTTAAATATAACTTTTCTGCATTGAAAAAACATAAGTAGTTCTCATATTAAAAGACCTACCCAGCCTGCAAAGCGTCATTTTTTTCGACAGTACGAAATATCACTAAAACAAAATATTACTCACCATATAATCCCGTTTAAAAGTAGCCACCTCTTTAATTGTGATGTGTTTAATTACCACAGAAAATATATTTATTCGATAGAATAAAAGGGGGACAATAAAACATCAAGAAAAATACATTGTCAGTAAATTGTGATAAAAATATTTTGATGATTAACACAAACTGTAAAAAAATAGGAAAGCAAAGCATCAGCTAAAAAATATACAGTGTGACACATCGATCATGCTTGAATTTAAATCATACCTTGACATTGATAGCCTTGCTTGCCCAAACCCCTGAAAATAAAACCACCATTATCTAAGTTAGTGCCACCCTGAGTGCGTAACTATAAACTAAAACTACTTTAATGCTGTAATAATTCAACAATATGATTTTATAATTTTATCTTGATTAATATTATAACCAAAAATAGTTATATTTGTATACACACTGTAGTACATGACAAGAAAATAAGTAATTATACTAAATAAGATTTTTTTAAAATATTAATCGAGTATCCTGAATTTAACAAATGACTTAGGTGAAGATTAATGATGATTTTTTACAAAATGCAAACAGGAAACTTTTTATTTTTCAATTTAAATAATTAAAAAAATACTTTCAAGCAATTATTTTTTTGTCAAAGCACTATTAGAGGCAATGGAAAAGTCTTATGAACACACATGAATCACACATTTTAAGTCGATTTATTCTGATTAGTCTCATTTCCAAAATAATCATGAAATGGGTTCCGAGTTTTCATCATGGTTTAGTACATTCAAATTGTGTTTTTTGTGTGTGTTAAGTTAATTCTACAAACTGTTAAATTTTTATTTTTTTTTCATTTAGTTTTATTTAAGTTATTGACGGGGGACGTCCTTAACCTCAACATGGCACGTCCCAATGGCTGATAGATAGGGAACTTCCTGGCTTACAGGAAAGGTGTCTAATATTACAGAATAAACACCCGCGGATCAAATAAGGACATGATATAGGGCAGCGGCTGTATATTTACTTACTACCTTTAAGTACAAGGAAGCTTACTTCCTCGTATCCAAACTAGACAGGTGCGGTTGGTTTGTTTTAAGCCAGCCAAGCCTGCCGCGATTTTCAAGCTTTGATCAAGGTGTCATGCGACCCGTGCCAAGGGGCTTACTACATGTATGCTATATGTGCCTGCCCCAAACAGGTATCGCTAACGGAGCCTCTGGGATACCAGGCAACCTTCCAGTAGTATTTTTGCCTTGCTGCGGTAATGCAGAGCTCTGCCGCAGTCGAACATCTTCTCTAGCTACTCGTGGGAAACAAATGAGTAAAAATTCAAATAAAACATCTATGACGATGGCAATCTTCTCGCTGCGTGGAAGACGAAACTGCTGTTCATGTTCATTGATGCACAAAAGATCTGATAGGTCCAGGTGCTTGAGAACCAACCTACCGATTTCAAGAAAATTTCACCCCATACAACCATGAACTTCGTGAGAAGGGCTGGATTGTGCGGTGAACTGTAACCTCTAGGGGTGAGCCACAATAGACCTACTAAAGATCGCAGTGGAGGTGCGACCTTTGCCCCACTCACATGATACTTAACCTAACCTAACCTAAGTTATTGAATTAGTTAAATATTATCATACAGGGTGATTGATTAGTGTGATAAAGCTGAGTAGCTCTGTTATCGTAAGAGATACCAAAAAAAATTGTATATTAAAATTATAGGCAGCTTGAAGCTTCACATTTCAAATTTAGTTACAATGTTATAGGGTGTTCCATAACGCGGTGCAGATCAAAGTGATGTTTTTTTAAATAAAACACGCAGTATTTTACCTTTAAAATCCGCTTTACCTCCTTATAACAACAATATAAGGTTATAGTTATTTTATACAGGGTATTTATAAAGTTATAAGCAATTTTATGTGGAAATCTTAACAAGTTCAACGGCCTGTATAATTAAAAAGGAGAATATGAATAATAATCTATTGAAGCCAAAGTTTTTTAATGATTGTCAAAGTTTATAAATACGAACGAATTTGCGAATATTTATTAAATCGAATACAGTGTAAGTCGAAACTTGAGTACATTATTTTTTCAGTAATTTTAAATGTATCAACCTATATTTTATATTACTGTCGAAGACTACCGTTACTATACTTCTATTTTTATTAACCATTTCCTATACCTAAAGTTATTCGTTTTTGAGATATTTCCATTTTTCTATGCCAAAGTATTAATTAGGTATCTAAACGTATCAATGGTTAGTTGGCCATTGATTTGTCAAAAACTGAAAATTCACCATAATTGTTTGTTCATTCATTGATGTGTTACACTCTAAACTAGCAAATATGAATTTTACTCGTGACGAAATGGTAGATATGATCTGGATATTGGAGGAATGTAATAAAAACGCATTACCATCAGTAAGAATTTATCATGAAAGATATCCTGAGAGGCGACAACCTACAACAGCAAGTTTCGAAAGATTGAAGGATCGGTTTAACCGCACCGGTTCAGTTACTTATGAAAAACAAGAAAGAACAAAAACTACTGTGACAGAGCAAAACGAAATGAATGTACTTGTGGTAGTTAACGAAAATCCACATACAAGCATTAGAAATATATTAAAACAAGAACCTAATTACTACTGTGATCAAAGAATTCTTTCTAAAAAAAAAATGTAAGCTTACCACATTCAATTGCACCAAGAATTAACTGATAATGATTTTGAGAAGAGAATAGTATTTTGCGAATGGGCTTTACAAAAAGTTAATAAAAATAAAGAGATTTTTTTTACTTTTTACTATTCGATAATAAAGCTACATTTCATAAAAATGGTGTGGTTAACAGGTAAAACTTTCACTACTATTTGAAAACTAATCCATACCACTTAATTACACACGGTCAAACTAGATGGTCGCTAAATGTGTGGGGAGGTATATTGTTGGTAGCTATGTAGTGGGACCATATTTTTTTGAGGATCATGTAAATAGAGAGATGTTTATAAATTTTTTAGTAAATCAGTTACCCATATTATTGGAAGATATTCCACTTCGTATACGTGAACAAATGCGGTTTTTGCATGACGATGCTCCGATTCACCATAATGCATTAGTTCAAGGAGAACTTGATGATCGGTTTCCTGGAAGATGGATTAGAAGAGGTAGACCAGTAACAGTGGCCACCTAGGTCACCAGAATTCAATAAAATGGACTCATTTTTTTTGGGGTAATGTTAAGAACGAAATGTATAAAACACCTACACTACAACAACAAGGTGTGAAATAAAAGAGACAATAATAAATGCATTTCGAAATGTTACTGTACAAATGCTTCGTAAAATAAGTAACTTTTTCAATGACCACTTTCAGCCATGCATAGATGTTTTGGGTTGTCATTTTGAACACCTTAATAAGTAAGACCTACTTTATTTTAGTAAAAGTGTTGTTTTTTCCGTGTATTGTTTCTTATTTCTTCTCAAGGGTAATTTTATTAAACCTTATTTTTAATCATTTTTTTCTGTACTCGTTATTAAGCTACTAAGTTAGTAATTATTATTTTTTTTTACAAATCAATCATGGCCAACTAACAATTGGTACGTTTACATAACTTATTAATACTTTGCATAGAAAAATGGAAATATCCCAAAAAACTAATAACTTTAAGTATAGGAAATGGTTAATAAATATATATATATATATATATATGGTAACAGTAGTCTTCGACAGTGATATGAGATACAGAGTCTTCCATTTGAAATAACTGAAAAAATAATGTACTCAAGTTTTGACCTACCCTGCATTCGATTTAATAAATATTCGCAAATTCGTTCGTGTTTATAAACTTTGACAATCATTAAAAAATTATAACTTCAAAATATTATTATTCTTATACTCCTATTTAAACTTGATAAGATTTCCACATAGAATAGGTTATAACTTTTTAATACCCTGTATAACATACTATAACTTTACTTTGTTGTAAGGAGGAGGTAAAGCGGATTTTAATTTAAAGGTAAAAATAGAAGGTGTTTCATGTAAAAACACATAACTTTGATCTGGCACCGCGTTATGGAACACCCTGTAACATTGTAACTAAATTTGAAATGTGAAGCTTAAAGCTGCCTACAATTTTTATATACAATTTTTATTGGTATCTCTTATGATGATAGAGCCACGGAGCTTTATCACACTAATTAATCACCCTGAATATGAAAATATTTTAAGTGTGAGTTTTTCTTCTTAGCAGGGGTAAATTAATTAAATTTATATATATATATATATATATATATATATATATATATATATATATATATATATATATATATATGTATTGATTTTCAGTTCTTCCGTGGGTTCGGCGATTAAAACTTTCGATACAGTAACAAAACAATGTTTGTTCCAATACAATAATTCTACTTTTATTAATCACTTAGATATACAACTTTTACAACTTTTTATAACGATTTACATTTCTTAATTCATGAACACTTTTCTTTCTAATACTGTCACTTATTATGAATGCGGGTCTTTTTATACCTCGATATCACGATTCCAGATCATTCTACCTGTTTCTCCACCCTTCGACGCGGCTTCGAGAGGTTGTTCGACCCCGTCGGCGGCCAACAAAGCAAAGCGGTCTAATACGGACCCTAGCCGCGGTAGATTTCTCGATTGCCGACAGGACCGGATTTGGTAATAATATATAAAAACATTTGTAAACAGGAGTAGTGTCAAAAAAGTGAATCATAGTCAAGGTAAATCAATAATTTATAATGTATTTAAATTTAAGAAAATCGAAAAGAAAAGAAATCTGCTATGCAGATGCAGCTGTTCTAATAGCCGAAAATGAAGACAATCTGCAACAACTACTATATGCCTTCAACAAGAAGGCCAGGAAATGGAACATGGAAATCTCGAAATTAAAAACAAAATCGATGACCATCGCAAAAGACCCACTAAGATGTAAACTAGTAATTGATGACGTACCGATAGAACAGGTCATGGATTTCGACTACCTAGGATGCAAGATCTCCAGCCGGGGAAATTTGGAGGAAGATGTCAAACGAAACGTGACCAAAGCTGCATCAATATCTGGTCATCTAAAAAGCATTTGGCGAAACAAACAGATAAGCATTCAGAGTAAGTCATGGATCTATAAAACATGCGTAATGCCAGTAGGGACCTACGGAGCAGAGACAAGAGCCGATACATCAAAAACCAAACGAATGCTCAAAGATGAAAACAATACGCGCAATAAAAATATATTTCAATGTTATTTAGTTTCCAATTGTACCCAGCATTTTCATAAAAAAATCAATAACTCGAGAACGATTATAGTAAGCTACATGGTACTTTATATGAAATCATATTATTTTTTCCTAAACTATTCAAAAGTGTAACTAAATACAGAGTGTTCCATTTAAAAAACACAACTTTGATATGACACACTTTTTTGAGCCACCCTGTAGACTCCAAAATAATTTCCTTTTGCAGTCTTAATCAATATACATCTAAAAAAATAAAGAAATTCCCGAAAAAATTTTGGTTCGGTTTACAGGGACCGTGTCGTATGGGATGCCCATCCCTGTATACTTAGATTAGTTATTAAGAATTATGAAATTTTGTTATGAGAATAATGTTTAATCCAAATGTTGGTTCATGTTAGGACATTTTTAATAATTGTTGCTGGCCGAAATTAAGTACGTCATTATTATTAACATTTCTTTAATAGCTAGAATGTTAAAAATAGACCTAACCAAAATTGTTTAATTTTGCAAATATGAATTAAATTGGTCTGAACCATTAGCGCTTATAGTACGTCATAAAAGACGAATAAACCGATGTTTTCAGTCTCAAATTTTGCAACGTTGCCGGTTAATTAGATGCGCGCAGTGTTGTAAAGCATTAAGTCCAAAAGATAATCCATTACCTCTACCTAATTTTTTTTAATTATTTTAATAAGACGTCGACTGAATTATTTTGAATGCATTTAAAATAATAATATGCATAAAAAAGTACCGTAAAATTTGGTGATAAATTAATAAGTTTATAAATTCTAATTACAATTTTGTCTCGAGTTACTTTTCATACAGGATCATAAAAGTATGAAGCCTTTTCCGTAGAAAGGGATCTCACGTGACTAAATTTGAGGGAGTAGGATTGAACACGACGATTGCCGAATAACCCCACTTGACGATTACAAAACACGTACGCGTTAAAATTTTAACGGGCTATAATACGTATAGGCTATCAGAATGAATGAGTCTATTGTTTACGATTATTTTTAATTTATATTTAAAGCACAATTTATTCTTTCAAAATAGCTCTTTCCACTGTTTTCGTTTTTCGGAATCTATTTTATTTTCAGATTTTTATTTCAGTTTTTCAGAATGTTTACTTGAGTTCCACATTTAAGAATGTTTTTTTTTTATTTGTATGCGATAAAATTTCTATTTCTGTGATATTTTAGAAATTCTAACAGGTTCATTTCACACTAGCATTTCTTATCCCATTTCCTATTGCGAAGAATAATCTCTTACCTCCCCTTACCTACATAAAATGTTAATAATTAAAATAGAGTAAGATTTAAGACATAATAAATGTTTCTACTACTATTATCTAAAGTCGTTTTATACCTCTTTTGTTACTAAGTAATAATTATTTAACACACTGAATATATTTTTACACCACCGCACCGGTTTCACGCAATATCCTGATAATTTAAACGGATAGTTTTTGAATTATTGAATAAAACTAGAATTTGTAAAATTGTTATAGTACATTAGGTGGGACGAGCAACCTCTAATAATTTAAAAAGTATCCATGTATCTCTCTAGGGTAGGCTGCATACGGTAGACTAAGAGATGTCTTTAATAGCAGCATACCAATAAGCCTAAAATCAAAAGTCTTCAATCAATGCGTATAACCAGTAATGACCTACGGTGCCGAAACGCTTACACTGACAAGGAACACCGTACATAGATTAGAGGTTGCTCAGAGAAAAATGGAGAGAGCTATGCTTGGAATTCGAACCCAAGATCGCGCAAGAAATACGTACATCCGGCAAAAAACAAAGGTCCAAGACATAACACAGAGAATCACGACACTAAAATGGAAGTCGGCGAGATTTAAAGAAGACAGATGGTCTCTAAGAATAATAAATTGGGAAACCCCGCGCAGACAAAAGAAGCAGAGGAAGACCGCCAACGCGTTGGAGCGACGACATAAAAGGAGTAGACGGACACTGGATTCGAACAGCTCAAGATAGAGCCCAGTGGAGCAGTTTAATGAATTCCTATGTTCAGCAGTGAACTCAACACCAGGCTGGGAGATGATGATGATGATGATGATCTGTTTATAATTTTTTTTACTATCAATTCCAATATATTTTCTGATAAATTTGCGGTAGCCGTTACAATATATTTACAATACACCATAGGTAACCAATTCTGTATAAATTGACACTTCAAATGTGCTTTTTATAAAGTTGGAGTATGGACGCTGGAAGTGTCCCTTTCATTAGTAATCTGCCTTTCTAATTCCCCCCAGAAGCGGTGAGAACTATGACTCTCTTTGAATTAAAATTTATTTATGTTTATTTTTAACACGCTTATATTAGTTTCACGGGTATGATTGTTTGTTTGTTTGTAACTGACTCTTTCGCCTCGATTTTGCCCTACTTCGCACATTTTTCAAAGACCGACGACAATGCGATAATTCGATCAAAATATCCGATTATCCTGATTAGTTTCGCCAGGATTCATAAATTTCTTCAGGGATCCTTTGCGTGAGAGTAAGAGAGATAGAACTAGTGCGTTAACTATAGGTTAGGTTAAAACGGCGGTTCGGAGGGAACCCAGTTAGGCCTTTTGGCCCTTTGTAATACCGTGACGGGCGGCGGTGCCTTCCCGCTTTACCGTGAGAACCAATTGGAACTTTTAATGAAAAGTGTGAGGTCCTAAATGCTGACTGAGCTGATATCAGATAAGTCGTCAAAGTTCGGTTGCCCCAGTATGGGGGAAAGCCGTTTACTTTCTAGGGCAGGGCAGTGGCAGTGTACCATTGTTTCCTCCTCTTCCTCATCGTCACAGCTTCTACAGAAGTCATGTCGTAGCTCTGCGATTCCCATGCGCCGTGCATGGGATCCACGTGCCCAGTGTCCTGTTATGGCCACGATCGCATTTCCAATGGACTTAAAACATCATTAGTTCGACGTAGATCTAGTTTAGGCCATATTTGTTTCGATGATTCGTGCATGTGGGTTCATTTTGCCACCTCAAGTTGGCTTTTTGAACTACTCTGCTGTGCAGGAGGAAATCAGATCTTATTCTTCGATTATAAAGAATTGAAATGTTCAGAATTGTTAAAATAGTCTCATAATTGTGGTTTCCAAATTGTAGTTTCAATCTGAATACCACATGTCTCAGAAATCTATTCTGAACAAATTCAATGGCATTAATATGAAGCATAGTAAATAGATGCATACTGAAGTATGGAACATATTAGTGAGTAGTAAAGAAGGCATTTAAATTGCGTATAATGAAGCCAAAAATTTGCTTTGCTTGTGGTTGCTATGTGTGGAATAAATGTTAGTTGAGTATCAAATTGAACTCCTAAACCTTAACATTTTCATCTCGTTTCCTGGTTGGTCCATTTACTTCTTAATACAAATTCAACTTTACATTTTGTGAGAGATATAATAAAGCAGTTATTTAAATTTAGGGCTAGTGTATATTCTCATCCAAGAGGCAGAAGTGTAATCAAATGCACAGCGCGTAATCGGGCAAAAAATACACCTCGATGGGTCAATCAGTTGTAAAATATTTGGTTTAGTGAAGCGGCATTTAAGAAAGTCCCAGTCCGAGGTTCGGTATTTTGCTGTTTTAGTTTAGCTGAATTGCGACAATTGTGAGATTTTCTTGTTTATAAATTGCTATTTTGATATTATTGCGATATTTAATCGTGGATTCAATTGTTTTAAACACTCAGTACAATAACTAAACAATTTATTCTAATCTTTTTAAACAATAAATTCTTACTTGGCAATTCAATAGATTTTCACAAACTCTATACAATCTTTTTATAACACTTCATAATTTACTTTCGTAATTTACTTCAAACTTAACTTCAAACTAAAACTGCCGCGAACACTGTCTTTTTATATACCTACAAATTATTACTCGTAAGAGCGAGAATTCTCTTTCGTTATTTCCGACATTGTCCCGAAATTTATTGACCTTTCTAGATGCCTTCAATCACGCCCGCGGCCATAAATCATTCGCTAAATGGGGGCGTTTTGGTAGCGCAAAAGAAATTAAGCGTCTTTGTGTGGACGATATTTGTTGTCCAACTTACTCGGATCGATTCCTATCCTAACGTGATTACCACCGGGCAACGTGAGCAACTCTTTCGATAGATTGAGTACCTAACCCCAGTAGTGTAGATTGAGTCACGGCTAACGAGGAAGGGATTTGCTCGTCCCAAAGGAGGTTGAGCAGCTACCCGATCACAAAAAAACCTACAGCTGTGAAACCCAACAAGTCTCGAATACTCGAACTGTCTCAAAGGCTACAAAACTGGAACGTAACAATGACTTCTAAATGAAAACGGAACAATGACATTATTATGGCCATAGACAAGACAAACTATAGTATCATATACAGCGAGTCAGACTCAAGAACGGGACAATTAGGCAACGGGGATGGGGTAATTGAGTGAAAGATACCGTTATGGAGGCGAGTTGTAGAGGAGGCCAAAACTCACACTGGGCTGTAGAATCAATGTATAATAATGATTATTGTCTGATAGCACAGACACAGCTGACAAACGCATGGAAACGAATTTGTCTTCTCCTAGGAAAAGACCTAAAAAAAAGTTGACAATTCCTAATATACTCGTGTATATAAACATGAGACCCAAGATAATCCGGCTATGCCTATCAGAGATATTTTAAAGAAAGTGGCAACTAAAAGTGGAGTTTGCATTCGTAGTTTTTACAAAATACTGCAACAATATTAACAAAACATGATTTTTCAGAACCAAGAATAAATCAAAATCACAATCACACTAATGATTCAGAAGATGATTTTGACAGAAAGGAGAAAATTGCATTACATTTTTTTTAGATATGTGTTACCCACTATTGATTAAGTGCTTAAAAATGTGAACGATGATCCAGAATTGCCAAATTATAAGAGAACTACACTACAAATTATTAAAGTATTAAATTTTAAATACTAAAAACGTGGTAGGAACAGTATGCTTATAGACAGAGATGACATAGAGATATGGAGAAGGAATATTTAAAGAAGATAAAGTCATATAAAAATGAAAATAGAAAAATATATATTATCTTGATAAAACCTGGATAAATGCTACACCAAATCTAAAATTTGGTTTCTGTAGTGCTTGTTCTAAAAATAAGTAGCGCCACCTATTCATTTTTTCTAATAGCCGATTTAAATGAATTTTGCTCCTAGCCAAGCCCTATCCACCCGTGAAAAAAATTCATTAAATAATTTCAGAGATGTGCCCGGACAAACAAACAGAAAGAGAGACAAAAAATTAAAAGGTGCGTGTTTGTTATTTGATAACGTGCCAATAATCATGGGATTTATTTTGAAATCACAGACAGACACTTCAATTTTATTTATATGTATAAATTTTTATTGAGAGTTTTGTTATAATTATTGTGGGCCTTATGTCGAAATTTATTGCCCTTTATTAAAGGTGTTTTATTTATAAAATATAATAATAGTCCTTAGTGCGGTCCTGGCAATATTACTACAATTACTCTTCACATGCCAGCTATTGTGTATTTGTATTGTATTTGTTTACGTTTGGTGCCTCTTGGTTAGGAATAAACTTTAGATCACTTATGTAAATATATCATGTATTAAGTGTTAAAAAGTCATTTAAAGTTTGTATAGCAATATAGATTTTCACATCATCTGCGAATATAAAACACTGGCAGTAATCAACATGAGATGCTAGAACATTTATGCATAAATTGAACAGTAATGGCCCCATGTGAGACCCCTGTGGAACTCTTGAAATTACTTGTAGAAGATTGGAGAAATGGTTCTTAATTTTGACATTACATTAGTAAGCCAAGATAATAAAACAGTGGAAAATCAAATCACAAAATTAATGTCATCATTAATGTAAATTTGCCACGGTTTTAAGATTCCAAAACAGTGTAACTGTAGAGGTTTAAAAACTAATAGTGACATATTTTTTAGCAACCGTTAAATTAATAATTTTTACATATTTTTTTATAAAACTATTTTTTTTTTGAACATTTTAGCATTTCTTTTATGACCCTGTATAAACCAAAAGAATAACTTTAGAAAAAACTATTTTTTAAATATATTTTAACGACCTATAATATCTGGAATACCCAGTACATAAATTTAAAAACAAATATATGTCATCCTCTAAAAATATTATAACACAAGTTTCCAATATCCTTTCAATAAATGTAAATATCAATGTGTGCATACTAATTTTCATTGTCGGAACGTTAAGAGAAACGTTACCTACAAACGCGAATTTGTAAACAAAATTTTTAAAAGAAAATTTGGAATAACTCCAGTATCCAATTCAAAAATATTAATACAAGATATATATTTTTAACATAAATATTAAACTAACTGTTAGATCAATCCATGGATATTTTAAGAGAGATTTAAAATTGTGTCAAAAAACGATATTTAAATAATTTTGACATTTTCACATTTTGCTGCAAGATATATGCCACCTTTTTGCAATTTAATTATCTACGAGTCCAATATTACACTTTCAAGAAATTTTTTGCAAATTTTGTCTATATTATCTATACATCTATAGTTGTCAGGAATCAGGAATCACAGAGTGGGCGACATCTATTATTGATTGTATGAACTTCTCGAGGTGTGAACAACAAACTAACCTCCATTTGTTTACATGGGTAAAAAGTGAACTTTATATATTATTTCAAGCAATTTAAATAAAAGTGTTAAATTTAAACAATATTTTGTGAAGAATTGGTGTTAATAAACCATTCCCTTCAATAAAAAAGTTGGTTTTACAAGTGATCAAAAACAGAATATTTGTTGTTCACACCTCGATTTGACATTTTGTCATTGACAGTGCCATCTCGCGTTACTTGATTTTTCCCTATAGTAACTATTAAAATGTTATTTTAAGTAATATTTTTAATCTGGGAAAACAGTTTTGGTGTCTACAGCTTGTAATAAAAAAGCAATAAAAATCCATGTGACAGTCAATGTGTTAAAAAAAATGCATAATTTATGTTAAGACAAAATGCATAATTTATGTTAAGACAAATTACATTCTTATAATTAAGTTTTACAAATTTATTTTCAACTAAAATATCCCACAACCAGCCTATTAATCATACTGGTCACTTTAGACAGATTTAATATACTAGTTGTATTAGATCCTATATTTAGACACTACCAATCATTATACTTCCATTTCGTTTTCAATAAGTAAGGATGATTAACATACAAATAACACAAACCTGTACACACAAAAATATTAATTGTTATCATTAACAGGGTGGCCACCTACAAAAATAATCAATTTTGATTATTTGTTTAAACAGTGTCTTTACATAAAACAGCTATTAAAGAATCATTGTTTTTTTAGATTACAAATAAACATGAGTAAACTGTAAAATGTGATTTCCTAAATAACATAAAGATTAAACAATCAATGAAGATTTATCTCAGCTAGGTAGTTTTCCATTTTTAACTATATTTTTCACCTTAGAAACCAATTTTCGTTCAAGATATTTTTTATTTAAATATTTAGATTATATTTGCAGATAGTGGCCGTGATCTGGGAAAATTATTATTATAATAATCAAGACAAACATGAAATTAAAAAATGTGTAAGCTCCCAAGCGGCGAAATCTTTAAATACATATATTACTATTTATTGTAAAAGCTATACTTGAACAAATCCTTAGAGTAATATACCTAATACTTTATTGTTAAGACTCAAGTTTAACTACCATTTTGATAATTTTTTAAAAACTGTTATTTTAAAAATAAATAAAACAAGCAGTTTAAAATATCACAGACAATTTAACAGTTATAGTTAGTAAGGATGTACCACTTTCACTGTAAAGAAATCATAGAAAAAGATGCAAACTTTAAATTTTGGTAGAATAACATGCTATAGATCTCCTGTGCAAATACATCTGTCTTTTAAATGTAAATCCCCATATCAAATTTTGATTGACCTGAATTTACTCATTCTATTAATATTAGGTTTAACAAACAAACAGGAAGTGAGCATCTAAAATCTAAATATTTTATAGACTTAGTCAATCACATGTAAATGTAATTCATTACATTTTAGGTCAAAAACTATTTCAAAAACCCATTTTTTAAAAACTGTTGATCAGTTATATTTAAAAAATTATATCTAGAGAGTCAGATAATTATAAAAGTAATACAATGAAACGTTTTCCTTATTTATTTACAAATAAATATAAGAATTATGCATTTAGTCAAAACAGTAGTTAAAACTTAAAACAATAAATAATTATAAATTAAAACAGTTACTTATGAACTTCACAACACTTACCATATAAAATCTCGACAATGGGAACAAAATGTAGGTTGCCTCAAAAATGTAGCCATGAATTTATGACCATTAACTTGATGGACTCTTCTTCGCATAGCACCTCGCCTTCTATTGAAGCCCTGGCGCTCTTTAAATTCTCTTGGCTTTCCTCCATATTCTAAAATAAAAGAAAATCAGATATTTTAAATTTAACAATTTTACTACTTGTTTACCTTTCGATGTTCTTCTTAAGTCTATCCTAATATGTAATCGTCCTTTGGGTTCTAAATCCACCTGTGGAGAACATATTATGTTAATTTAAGCAGTTAAATAACTTTAAATTTAATTAAATGGTTAAAATGTTTATTAACCATATATTTATGTGGGTAAAACTATATGTGTAATATTTATTATAACAGATAATTTTAGACCAAATTTAAAACAGTATTTTTACATTAAGATCAATTAAGATCATTAAGATTTTTTGTTGTTTTAATAAATATCATCAATCCAATTTTTTAATTATATAGAAAAACGAATCCAGAGTATAAAATACACTGGGTAACTAAAAATTTTGAAATTGGCAAGTTTATTCATAAACCTGTTTGATACTAATTGAATAAGAAATTGATATTTTGATGCATTATTGAATTAAAAAAAATATGAACAAATAATAATATAAAAAACAAATATTTTAAGTATTTCTGCTTAAGTAATTTACAATGTAATTTAAATTCATATGACAAAACATAAAAATATAAACAAATTGAATAACATGTGAATATATTACTTGTTTGGCAAAATATTTTTAAATTAATAGTGGGAATTAAAGTGAAAATATTATATAATACTTATGATATATGTACATATATTTAATACTATTAAACTTTTAAAAACACATTTATAAGCTAACACCAAAAATGTAATTAGATAGATTTTTTTATTTGTCATTTACCAAAAACTGACATTCGTAAATAATGACAGATATGAAAAAGAAATAATTTAAAAAAAAACACACCCAAAAATCAGATTCATCTCTATCCCTATTTAGCAGATCCTCAAAAAGAATCGAGACGTTCGCGACGAAGACGTCAGGTGGAATCGCAGCGTCATGGAACACCGTCAGGGTCAGCGTCTTAGCATTTTCAACCTGGTGCTCAAAGTACTCATTCCATACAGGATCACAAGTTTTTTGTTTAGATGTGGATTGAGCCACATGTATGTCATCCACAGCGATCGTAACATAAGGGTCCAGAAGTTGTTCATCGGGTTTTCCGAAAGTGTAACGCATCGAGCAGTCCGTCGGTCTCAGGCCCTGGGCCTCGCATACTTTTATACGAATAGTCCCCGTGAACATGGCACCCGACACGCTTTCAATGCCTCACCTTCGAGAGACGCTTTTATCCACCACACCACACCACTATTTACTTATAAACCTACATAAGGACGATACAATTTGTTCGAAAGGAGTCTATAAAACACAATACAAATGACAGCTATCGCACACCGTCGTATGATCTCGATTTTCTCGGTTAAACACGACCTCTGAGAATTCGCGAAGCTCGAAGCTCCTCCTTTTGGATTTTCTTTTTAAAAGCTCACTGGAAAATATGATTTTCCTTTAATTTTCTAGCTTACATTTTAGGCACCTTCATTTTAGTTTTCTTTTACCTTAGACACCGAACAATAGATGGCGCAGTGTCACACCATAATGGAAGTGGCATGTAAAAGAGATATACATAATTTTCAATTTATTTTGCATGATAAATTTTTTAATTTATTTCTTTAATTGATCAAAAATACTTGCATTTTTTTTACTGGTATTATCAGTGCCTGTATTTCAAACAAAAATTATGGATGGATTTATCTTGTTAACATTTTTATTCTTTATTTAGGTACTTAATTTTTTTGGTTAAATGGTTAAAGGCATTGCTTAAAAAATAGATAGTTGGTCAATGGCAATGTAATCGGTATTGGAGCCTTACGCCATCTAGCGTTATAACTTGTCAAACATGGAAAATTTGATCCCGTACTGATGCGCCTTCGTTAAAGAATGGGGAAATTGAAAGGAACTACATGAAACTGCAACAGGTTTCTTTTTTACACTAAACACGTCATAAAGTTTTCTTTTCTGCTATTTTAACTCCATTCCCAGACAACAACTCAAACGATGGTTCAATGTAAGAGCAGGGTTGGTGTTGCCCAATATATTTGTTGTCAACTTTTTATTGTGAATTTTCAGTCGAACAAAATATGTCACTGTCAATTATTACCTGGATCTGGATGCGGAATAGTTCGATGCATATGAATTTTCACTCTACACGGAACCTAAGAGAACATACTGGTAAAATATTTTAAAAATGATATAATTTCTCATTCGCTTCTAAGGTGGACAAAAATGGTAACCTTTTTTATTTCTTTTTCTTGAGTATAATTCCTACAGACTCTGCTTTTCGAAATCAGTTAGCCAAAATTTTAATAATTTCACATATATACGGAGAGATTCGAAAATATACATTGAAATATGTGTGAAGGCTGCTTATAATTGATTATTTATTTATCACCCCCATTACAACAAATTGTGTATACATTTAATTAAAACTTAATCAATCAACTTATATACTAAATTAAGATAAAATTAAACAAATATATCACTAACATTAAACTAAAAATTTCACAACTTAAACTCTCTTTAACCGATTCTTGAACATATTTTGTTTTGTTTTACAAGAGGAAAATCTTTTATAGACACTCAGCGCTTTGACTGCTCTGAAAAGAGCGCGTAAATCAGAATTTCGGATATACCAGGGGGCATTGGTTATACGTTTTAGAATTTTGTTTTAAAATTTTTGAAGTTTATATTTTGTAGATTTTGCTGCTTGACAAAAGGAAATGCAGCCGTAAAGGAGTTGGGGACGTATAATTTGTTTGTAGATAAAAACTTTATTTTTAAGATTTAATTTACTTCTGTAGTATAGAAGACTATGGAGTCTGCCAGACGTTTTGTTACAACGCGTAATTTGCGTGTTTATGTGTGAATGCCATGAGAGTTTTCTGTCTAAATCTATACCTAAGTATTTGACTGTATTAGTGTAAATAATATCTCTATTATTCTTGAACATAGCTAACGAACCACCAAATATGTATGCTTTTGTTATTAATTATCTTTAAAGTACGTTCAATAGGCGAATGCATACCATAATTTGTATGGTGAAAAAAAATATAGAATAAATTTGATTGTCTTAAATTTCTGACGGGAACATTCAAACTAATACCTTGGAGAAGTTCGGGGCAAAATTAAACCATTTATTAGCTTCAAAACAAACACTAACTCGCAGTTTTCCCGTCTTGTACTCAATAAGTTCATCTTCAGTGTATTTAAAATAATTGTGTAATCATAATTGCTAATGCGAAGGTTCAACTTATATGCATAGTATCTAAGAAATTTGTTCTGAACTCTTTTCAAAGTAGTAGAAAGAATTTGATACTGAAGAGACCACACAATATATGCATAATCTACTTGTGACACTAAAGCATAAAAAACTGTCCTTAAAGCCCAAACAGATAATCTCAAACAGTTACGAAGAATGAAGCCTAGAGATTTTGTGGATTTTACTGATATATTATGTATATGTTCAACAAAACGCAACTGCTCATCAAATGTGACTCCTAAATCCTTTATTGTTATTACATATGATAGTGATAGTTGATTATCATTAATTGTGCATGGCACCTCTATAAAAACTAATATAACAACATTTTCCACCATTTAAATGCAAACTATTATTTTCACACCAAGCACTTAGAAGGTCTAAGTCTTCTGATATATTGTTAACAAATATTTTAAATAACAAAGGTGAACAATTAGCTCCTTGAGGTACTCCTGATATTACATGAATAATATTTTATTTAAAACACTCAATTCTCACCTGCTGTGAGCGATCTATTAAAAAACTTCTAAGATCGATGACTGAAACCAAAATTACTCAATTTTCTCAACAGGATACCGTGGTATACTCTATCAAATGCTTTGGAGAAGTCAGTATAGATAGCATCGTTTATTCTCCATCACATTCAATATTTTCTGTTCGAAGAGTACCAAATTTGTGACTGTTCATTTGTACCGTGAAAATCCATGTTAATTATTTATCAAGCGTTTTTTACAATAAAATTTTAACTGTTCATATATTAAATTATCAAATAATTTTGGTATAGAGGACTGATTACATACACTACGATATTTTTTTATATCCTGTTTTTCTATCTGTTTTAGTAATATGATGCTGATTAGAGGTGACGTGGGAGTTGTAGCGACGTATTTTATTTTTTATTCTTAAATAAATTTTATATTATAGTCTAAAGGGTATACAAATAATGCGCCCAGGGGCAAAAAAATCGGTGGTTTGAAATCACTTTAAAAAAGACGACGACAAATATGCAACTTGTAATATTTGTAAAAAAAATATTAAATGTTTTGGCGGTACAACGAACCTAAAACAGCATTTACAAAGAATACATCCCCTTCAGCTTCTGCAAAATGAACCACCAACGAAAGAAAATACTGGTACTGGTGAAAATATATTTAGTTCAACTAATAATAGTCTCCAAGTTCATAATTTCGTCATCAGGCAACTGATGCAGTACCGGGACCTTCAGGTGTTGTCTTAGAAAAACAGGATGGTACTGAAAAACGACCATGAAAACAATTAAAACTATTTGGTGCTAGAAAAAACGGCTTTAGCGAAACGGAAACTCGCAACATTGATAAGAAATTATTAAAATTAATCACAAATGATTATCAGCCTTTGTCCATAGTTGAAAATACAGATTTTTAGAATATGCCCGAGCGTTACAAATACTCTACCAACCCTGCAGTAGAAAAAGATTAACTTACGAAATTTTACCAAAGTATTACAAAGAATTAACTTCTGAATTAAAATCAGTTTTAGATTGTAGATTGTAGGGTGGGTCGTGCTGCCTCTCAAGCACTTCGACCTATCAGATCTTTTGTGCATAACCCTTAATCTATTCGAGGCCCGGGATTCCGAGACTTCGAGCAAAGTTTATCAGTTTCCTGGGGGCTAAGTTTCTGACATCAGAGAGGTTTAGGAGGCCCCTTTCAGAAACTTGAGCCTTTTGCAGAAAAGCGCTGGGCATTCGCAAAGCAAATGTTCTGCAGTTTTAGCGAAGTTCTCGCAGTAGCGGCAACTATCACTCTCTGTTTTGCCCATCTTTTTTAGGTGATACCTTAGAGGGCAGTGTCCAGTGAGGAGTCCCGTCACCAGTTTCAAGTCTTTCTTGTCCAACTGGAGAAGCTGTTTAGCTTTCTTAGCTTACTAGCCTTTTCACTTGTCTTTGTCCTGGCACTTTATGCCAGTGAGATTTCATTTCATTTGTTTCCCAGCGTCGAAACTCTTCTTTCTAATGGGCTTTGAAAAGTCCACAGAAGGGTTCTAGGTGAAAAATTATGTATTTGACCCTTCTTTGGCAAGGCAATCTGCTTCTTCGTTGCCTTTAACTTCCTGGTGACCTGGAACCCACATCAGAGTAACCCGATTGTTCGCTGCCAGTTGTCTCAGGGACATTTTACAGTCCCAAGTAAGCTTAGACTCACAAGTGTCATACTTCAGAGCTTTTACTGCTGCTTGGCTATCTGATAAAATATAGATTTCTGCCCTTCGGGTGTTTCTTTCGATGCACTCGTGGGCACATATCTCTATGGCATGTAATTCTGCTTGAAAGATGGTTGGGGTGTTACCAAGGGGTTATGAGAGCCTAAAATTCGGCCCCATAACGCCCACTCCAACCCTTTCATCCATCTTGGATCCATCAGTGTACCACACTATAGCATCCCTTCCTAGTTTAGGTCCGTTCTCTATGCAAACTTGGTGGTTGTTCATAACCACTTTAAACTGCATTTCGAAGTCGTACCTAACTGGCATAATATCTGTTGGCTTAGACATGGATTCTAGGGAAATATTTAAAACTTTAAATGTCCATTCCGATTTCTTGCTCTAAAAAATCAGTTTTAAGTAATATTAAAAATATTGTAATCACTACAGATATCTGGACATCTGACAGCAATATAGCTTATATAACAGTGACGTGCCATTTTGTGTTTCAAACTTTGTGCACGGGTTTTATCCACAAAAAGTATATCGGGGGCTCATACAAGTGAAAATATTGCAGACACATTAATAGTACTTTTAACGGAATGGAGTGTGAGTGATAAAATTGTGACGGTGGTGTCAGACAATTGCGTAAGTATTAAAAAAGCCATTTCCGAAAATCTGCAAAAACATCATCAGCCGTGTGTGGCACATACGCTTAATTTAAGTGTTACTGAGTTAATTTCGAACAATGAAAAGTTAGATGCCATTTTAAAAAAATGTAGAGGGCTAGTTGGACATTTAAACACAGTGTCGTAGCAACTAAAAAACTAAAATCCACACAACAACAGATAAATCTGCCTGAATTAAAAATTAAACAGGATGTTCCTACGTGGTGGAATTCTTGTTTTATAATGTTAGAAAGATTGGTTTAACTAAAAGACCCAATAAGTGTTGTTGTAACCAATTTACCTAAGTGTCCCGAATTTTTAGATGCCGAGTAATGGGGGAGGCGACTTTTCTTTATCAATCTATATATGAAGTGTTTTTTCTTGAATGAAGTGCATTTAATCTTTTTTTCAAACCACAAACGTATTGATTTCCAACCCTTCTACTAAAAAACATTCGAACTCCTGCTTCGGACTTTCGCGTTTTGATGAATGTCTCACAACTGACTCCTTGATGCAAACAACATAATGTCAAAGAATCTGATAAGTATAACCCCTTCTCTTTGATAATGTTACATTTTCACATACCTCTCTCTGTATTTTATTTGTGCTCTTCGTTACCAACGTAGGAATATGATGAATCAATGTGATAATACCAAAAAATACTAAAATTAACGAAAATATTACAATTACACCAAACCCATGTGTGACAGAGCCCAATATATACCAATTTAGTACCGAAAATACCAGAAACGGTCACACTTGTTGCCAATCACAAATCAACAAAGTACCCGCAGTTTGACGCAGAAATTTACCCACATGGAAATTCAAAATACCCGCATGTTACCCACTTAAAATTTTGTGTTTCACTCACAGGCGTTTTTGGATATAATGTTTCCTGGAAGTTGGATTGGAAGAAGGGGGCTTTAAAGAGTGGTCAGCCAGATTTCAGATTTAACATCACTTGACTTTTTCCTATGGGGTCACTTGAAAAACAAAATCTATGCAACCGAACCAGAATTTCTGGAAGATTTACGACGTAGAATTATTGAAGAATTCCGTCGAATAACGCCGAAAATGCTACAAAATGTACGTGAGGTCTCTTTTGAACAGAACTTGTACTATTGTATGGAAATGGGTGGTAGACAGTTTGAACATTTAGTTCATTGACAATCATAATTATTGCGACAGATATTGTTTTTATTGATTGAGTGAAAAAAAGTGATTCCCCAACGTCAAGTTTCATATCTCGAAAAAGAATCTATAGAATTAATTTATTTTGTTGGTTGATATTACGAAGGAAAATATCTTTCATATGTTGCCATTTAAAAATTTAGTGGTGGCGGTCACAGCTCCGTGGGTTGGAATGTATTTCGGGTGAATTTCATTGCGAACAATGTCCCCCTGGAAAATGTAGTTGACATGTCCGAGCGTTTTTATATAATTCGGTTCCGCCGACCTACAGAGCCGCTGTTTCGTTTTCAATGGCCCACTCTGTATATAAACTATATGAAAACATATATTAACACACAAAAGTCAAAACATAAGAAGCATTCCTTAATAAAACGTACAAAAATAATCTCCAGGAACCTATTACTGACAACTCTATGTTTTTTCTCCAAATGTACTTATTTTTATTTTATTCATATGATCAGTCTCAGTTAAATTCAATGAATTAAAAACTCTTTCTACTGAGGCATTTGCAAAGGAAACTAAGTTTAATTCAGTCCATGGAGTCACAGTATTTAAAATAAGAAAATAAGATGTCTGTAGCCGTAACTTATTTAATTAGTGGTAGTGGCCTTATTTCAACAAAACATCACAACAGTAAATAATTGAAATGAGATAAAGATGGAAGAAAATACCCGAATTTTACTCGCAAAATTTAAATACACACAAAGTGGGAAAAAGCCCAAAATTCGGGTAATTACCCGGAGATAGGCAACAATGGAACATAACGACACTGACAAAATCAAGATGGGCGTTAAAATAACAAACCCAATAAACTGAAGAGTCTTGAATCTCATATAAAGTAATAATTTGTGTAGAAAACAATCCTGTTTTTTTAACTGGTCCAAGGTTAAAATTCCGAATAAATATTTTCTTACAAGTGTCATTTATCGACAGTATCGACTCTTAAAATTAGCTGGTAGTTTTATTACAATGAGTTACGACTAACGGATATTATTCCGAAAAACAATGATCTACGACGTGACTGCGAGATCAGAGTACTAACGCCATCTACATGTCGTCTCCCATCGGATTCAATCGAAATCCCATAAGGTTGTCCTACTATGTTGTCCTTATACAATGACATTAGTATCTACATAATCAATTAACAAAAAAACAGGTTAACAATTTAAAGGATAAAAAAGGAAATTGTTACTTGGGGTCTTTAGTTTAAATTCGCTTATCAGTTTTGTGTAATTTTAAATAAAAAAATTTAAAACATATTTTAAAACTTCATTCAGCGCCTTGCTTCCTCAAATAATTTGACAAATATTGCCAAACATAGTTGAAATATTGATTCAGATTCTTCTTCTTCGGCTGGCACTACAACCCGGGGTAGGTTTTGGCCTGCTCTGCTTCCATAACAATTTTTGTTTTATGGGGTAGGGTTGTTGACCCTACGCGAATGAACCACGTGGCACTTTATTTCTTCATACAGACTCCCCTCCCTTACCCAATACAACTGAAACATGCTGACGCGACACTTTTTGTAGGTAATGATGTGTTCTGCGAAGTTGTAGAATATAATTATTAATTTTTTTTTCTTCGTTTAAGGCATCGACTTCTGAGGTCATTAGCCTTTTCTAGTTTGGATTCGCTAGATTTTATTGAAAAGTCTTGTTGTTCTCAGGAATTTCTAGAATATCTTTCATTCTGCTATCACTACTCAGGCAGTCTTTCAAATTATTTGGGATGTTGTAGAGTCTTCGAGCATTTTCGTATTGGTTGCATTGCAATATTATATGTTCTACTGTTAAGGTGGATTGGCATGTTTGACATTTTGGTTGTCTTTCTCCTGTCAACATATAGGTAGAGGTTAAGTTGGTATGACCTATTCTGAGTCGAGTTATGATGACTTGTTCTCTCCGTGTCAGTTCACGTGGATATCTGATATTTTTTGTGTCAGGTTTTATATGCTTGAGCTTTGAATCGGAGATTTTCCATTTATTATCCCATTTTCCATATATTTCTCTCTTGCAGTAATTCTTGCAGTCTTTAGGAGTTATGGGGATATTTTCATCGACGTCATTTGTAGTTGCTAGTTTCGCTGCGGTATCTGCATTTTCATTTCCTTCTATACCAATATGGCTAGGGATCCAGACAAGAATGATGGTTTTGCCTTGTGTTTGAAGGTAATAGAGTTGTGCAGTGATTCTCTGCACAAGTGGTTCTTTGCTGAAAGGTTTTTGTAGTGCTTGGAGGGAACTCAGTGAATCAGAGCAAATGATATATGAATTGAAGTTGAAGTTGCATGAATCTATATATAACAATTATTATTATTATTATTATTATTATTATTATTATTATTATTATTATTATTATTATTATTATTATTATTATTATTATTAAAAGAGTTACGCTCAGAATAGATCCTTGTGGTATCCCGTTCTCTAGTAACCTTTGAGATGACAAATGACTACCAGTCCTCATTGAAAAATATCTATCAAGGAGAAAGCTACTTAACATCATTGGTAAATTACCTCTGTTATGTGATGTGTTATGTGATGCGCTTGGTTTGCTCTAGCCGTATTACTGAACGACCTCGAAGGCCATATAGATAAATTTGTTTTATTATCGCATCCCTCCAGGTCATATCGTAGGCCTTCTGAAGATCCAAAAGGACTGCTACGAGGTGTTCTCTTTCTTCAAATGCTTTCCGTATTTCTGACTCGATTGCAATCAAAGCGTCAGTGGTTGAGTTATTTTTACGACACCCTACTTGGAGTTTCGATAAGAATGAATTGGATTTCAGTACCCAGGTTAGTCTGACTTTTATCATTTTCTTAAAAATCTTACCTATTATATTATTATTATTGTTAATATTATTATTATTATTATTATTATTGAGTACGCAAAAGAACTCCGTAATATAATTGGTATGTACGGTTGCATCCACTTAATTCACTCCTACAAGAATAACTTTGACAACGAAATCTTGTCTTGATAATATCGTCACTAATATTGATAAGTATAGTTTATGTGCTGGTGTAAGTGAACCTCTGATCTCTGACCATTCTGGTATTTACCTGTATTTCAATTCTACTTCGCTGAAGCGAGATTCCCATTATAAAAAAAGAGTTATTAATAAAATTAATTTGCAAACCTTCTCTGATTTTCTTTCCGACGTAAAATGGTCCGATCTGAATTTAAACAACTTGGTTTGAAATAAATCTGCAGACAATATTATAATTCTCAATTCTGAAAACAAATCGAAAACAATGTGGAAAATTTTTAATCAGGAAAGACATTAGTAAATTTTCAACAATTCAACAATTTCAGTTCTTTGAATTCACATCAGTTTAATACCTTCTTTGGTTCTGTGCCAAATGTTATTTTAAGTAATCTGGAAGACTTGAAAGACGATCCACTATCATATTTAGACAATATTTGTAGGCCATCTTCATCCTTCTTTTTGGCCCCCGTTCTTGAATCGGATGTACGTCAAGCCATTCTATCTTTGAAAAACAAACCTAGTGTCGACTACTATGGCTTAAATGCTTCCATGATCAAGATGTCAATGGAGATATTACTTGAACCTCTTACTAACTTGTACAATAAATGCATAAGCGATGGAAACTGGCCTGAAGCATTTAAGATATCCAAAATTGTACCTGTTTATAAAAAAATGTTATATAGACCTGCTTGATATTTACAGGCCAATAGCAATAATTCCTATTGCATCCAAAATTTTTGAAATCTTAATGAAAGACAGATTAGTTTCATATATAGATAAGCAAGCCATTATGTCGTCTGCTCAATTTGGATTTCAAAAAAATAAATCAACCACGCTTGCACTTAAAACGATTATCGATTATATTGTGGAGAGTATTGATCATGGAAGTGTTACAAATGCAATCATGTGTGACTTGACGAAAGCATTTGATTGCGTTAACTTGTATGTTCTTATTTCTAAAATGGAGTTTTATGGATTTAGAAATATGGAACTTAAATTATTTGAAACCTACTTAAGCAATAGGCAGCAATACGTAAGCTATAATAATTGTACTTCTGATTTGATTCATGTAACTAGCGGGGTACCTCAGGGTTTGGTTTTGGGCCCTATCTTGTTTCTATCGTACGTAAACGACTTACCTGCTGCATGTCAAGAGATATGCAGAGTCGTTTTATTTGCTGACGACACAACTTTATTAACTGAAGGTGATGAGAATATGAGTAGGCAAAGTTTAAGTATAGCTAAGAGATGATTCACTTCGAATTCATTAAAACTGAACGAACTAAAAACACAAAGAGTTTTGTTTAGTTCTGACAAATTTGCAGTAGCGTCTGATCCTGCGAAACTACTGGGAGTGACCTTCGACACTAGATTAAATTGGTTACACCACGTCGACAGCCTCTGCTCTAAACTTTCTAGCCAACTTTTCGTTATGAGACAACTACGGTCATCTATATCGTGCAAAATGACAATAAGAACCATCTACTTTGCTCTTATTCAAAGCCATCTAACATATGGCATGTACAATAAACTCGACAATGTATTTAAGGATAACAAGATTAGAGATATGACATGTAGAAAACTTCGTAAATTTGCCCGGGACTTTCTATTGGAAAATTGCTTTTATTCCATTGACGAATATTTTAATTTTTAAAATACAAATTCTTAATTAATTGTAAGTTGTAGTTTGTCTTATTTTTTTTCTGGTTTTCCCTTAGTGGTTTGTATATTTTTTATTTTATCTATACTATTAATTCTATTATTTAGCAACAGAGGTCAATAAACTTATTATTATTATTTTTATTATTATTATTATTGTTGTTGTTGGGGGTTGTTTCCCATTAGTATCGAGAGTTGGGTTAAAAGTGAACATTCCGGCCAGAAACCCGTCGATTCACCTTCCAATGCTAACTGGATAACTAACTGTATATGTTGATAGGTAGAAGCGACAAAATACATCCTTGTCGAACACCCTTTAAGACACCAAATGGTTCATTCGCAAGATTATTGTTTATTCTGACTTCTGCCTTCTGATCCAATAGAGATTTTTAATAAATATTATGTCTTTTTCGTCCATGTCAATTTCTCCTAATCTTGCACCTAACAGCTCATGCTTTACATTGTCAAAGGCACGTTGGTAATCTATAAAGCATGCGTATACATTGTGTTGTTGGTCATAGCATTTTTGTAATAGCAGTTTCAGACAAAATAGTGTAGAATGTAGAATGTTTTAAATCGGTCGAGTAGTTTTGGAGCCTATTCAATGGAAACAACAACAAATTTTAATCGGAATGAAAATTAGGACTATCTGACATCTTTAAATAATACAAAAACAGTTACGCAATATTCTCAGCAAGCGTTTTTTAATGGTCATCAGAGTAGATAAACGGTTAATTTTGCAAACATCACCATTCATCCTAACACATTTTTTTGACGTATTTTAATGTTTTTAATGTCAATAACTTCTTATTTTTTAAATTGCGATATTATATTATAATTTGGTGATTTAACCTTTTTTTTGTTTTACAAATATAAGTATTAATTAATATAAATTTGTGGAGCAAACATGGTGAAGTAAGTTATATCTTATAAGAATGAAAAGTTTGTTTAACCTCAAATTTATTTTATTTAAAATTAAACGTATATTATGACGCTAGTGTTACAACTTTTTAGCTCCTCTGTTTGTTCGGCGATTAAAAACTCTCGATCCAGTAACAATGTTTATTTCAATACAAAAAATTCTATTTTCATTAACCACTTAGATATTCACTTAGCTATACAACTTTATACTATTTACATTTATAATGCTCGATTTTGCTAGACCCTTTGGCGGCCAAAATCCTTTGTTGCCGACAGGACCGGATTTGTAACACTAGGAATACAAATTAACGTTTATTAGGATTTAATGAAAGAGTTGTTCACGGTAGGAGTACTCAAATATTTTAAAATAAATTAATATAAAAAAATGAATTAGTTTACTTGGTACCTGATAACATTTTTTCAAATTAAAATTTGTATGCAAAAGGAAGAAAATAATAAACAAAATATTAAATATATTTAAAAGTTAATAAAACAAAACAATTTAAAAAAACTTGAATATATCAAAAGTATGTAATTTAAAATTTCACTTTTAAGATCATTAAGGGTTGCTCTTTTTGCCAGTGACAAAATAAAAAAAAATAATGTTACCAAATATATTGTGTGAGTTGAGTAAACATATATTTATTATGTAAAATAATATTTACATATTGTTAGTTAAGAAGTGGTATGAAACAATTTCAGAGTAGAAACATTTATTGTCTCTCAACCCTTACTTTCTTGATTATTAATATTTTATATCGTCACTGCCCAGCGAAGACCTCGAGGA
The DNA here is from genome assembly GCA_950111635.1 of Agelastica alni. Classification (NCBI taxonomy): domain Eukaryota; kingdom Metazoa; phylum Arthropoda; class Insecta; order Coleoptera; family Chrysomelidae; genus Agelastica; species Agelastica alni. The sequence goes on along the minus strand of OX467712.1, from coordinate 42,527,053 downwards.
GGTAAGAGCTTATCCTTCGCCAAGGAATTGGGATAAGGAATGTTAAAATAAAGAATGTTAGTTAGGAATGTTGATAAGAAATGTTAGTTAAAAACGTTGTAGTTAAGTAAATAATTCTAAACCTAAAAAAAAGATTTATTAAAATATCTACAAGAGAGAGAGAGAGAGAGAAAAAATAAGAACCAAAAAATGTTTTTTTTTGTAAACAAACCTGTTCAATTTTATTTGTTGTTTAAAACATATAACTGACTTTCTACTTTTCTTCTTTTACATGTATTGGTGTCATTTTTATTTTTATGTTTCCATACCATATCCTTAAATTCTTCAAAGAATTTATCTTTCAAGTTAGTGAGATAAGTATCAATTTCATTAATTTTAATCTATAAATAAACAGTCTAGTACCTAAATAATTGGATAAAAATATATAAAATTTGAATAACATACCTCAAGGTTTCTTTTTAAATTAATATATTTTTTTTTACTTTGATGGGTTTCTTCTAAAAACAGTTTTAAATTCTGCTGGTACTTATTTTAGCTGGTGAAAGTTTCATCAGCTAATAAAACATCTTCTTCATCCTCTTCAGAACTTGTTGTAGTTCCATTTAAAAGAACTGAAACAGATTCGCTTCTCTGCTCAAATAGGGCAACAGCGTGTATGTGTTTGCACATAAACATTTTCAATTTAAATTCTGCACACTCACATATAAAGGGAGACACTCTTCAGATTTCAAAGAATACTCTCATACATTAAATAATTAACATACATACTTTAAATTCAGAGAGTCCTGCTACCAAATTATTTATAGCTTTTCAGCCCTCGGAATACATGGCACTACACAGAGGCCCGAGGTCAGTAGCAGACTGTTTTAAAACAGATCTACCAAGTTATATATAACCTTACGGTCCCTCGGAATACAAAATCTCGAGGTATATGGCTTTCTATGACAGAAACTTACAGTGATCTTTATTAGCTTTTCGCCCCCAGTGTCGATAAAGCGTCGAATGTCACTATGTACCGATCGCAAACAGTCGTTAACTAGACGTGCCAGTTTAAACGGTCTGTTTCAACACATTTGGGGTGATCACTGTAAGAGATACTCTTCAGATTTCAAAGTATACAACGTTAAAATTATACTCTTATACTATAAATAATTACCATACAGACTTTAAATACGAAAAGTCCTGCTACTAAATTATTTATAGCTTTTAAGCCCCTCGGAATACAAAGGCACTACATAGAGGCCCGAGGTCAGTAGCTTTCTTTAACAGAAACTTACAGTGATCTTTATTAGCTTTTCGCCCCCAGTGTCGATAAAGCGTCGAATGTCACTATGTACCGATCGCAAACAGCCGTTTTACTAGACGTGCCAGTTTTAACGGTCTGTTTCAACACATTTGGGGTGATCACTGTAAGAGATACTTTTTAGATTTTAAAGTATACATCGTTAAAATTATACTTTTACCCGTTTCTCAGGTACTTAATACAATTTAAAAAATTACCATACATATTTTGAATACGAAAAGTTCTGCTACCAAATTATTTATAGCTTTTTATTCCCTTAAAATACAAAGGCTGTACACAGAGGCCCGAGGTAAGTAGCGGGGTGCTAAAAAAAATCATCAAGCTATTTATAACCTGCAGAAGACACTCTGCAGATTACTATACATACTTTGAAAACGAAGAGTTCTGCTACCAAATTATTTATAGCTGTTTAGTCCATCGGGATACAAAGACGATTCTGGTGATAATTTTCTTAACGATTTTATAACGTCGCCGTTCGAGTGAAATGTTTTTATATTTTTTAAATATACATCATTTCAACAGTGTAGTTACAAATACTGTAGGTGCCTTCAATATTATCGCTGAAAAACAAATCATACACATTAGTATCTACATAATCGATTAACAAAAAAACAAATTAACAATTTAAAGGATAAAAAAGGAAATTGTTACATGGGGTCTTTAGTTTCAATTAGCTTATCAGTTTTCTGTAATTTTAAATAAAAAAATTTAAAACATATTTTAAAACTTCATTCAGCGCCTTGCTTACTCAAATAATTTGACAAATCTTGCCAAACATAGTAGAAATAGTGATTCAAATTCTTCTTCTTTGGCTGGCACTACAATCCGTGGTGGGTTTTGGCCTGCTCTGCTTCCGTAACAATTTTTGTTTTATGGGGTGGGGTTGTTGACCCCACGCCCAACCCCCTTTTCGGAGGGCCGTTTCTCCCGCTCTCGTCAGCCCTGACTCACTTTCCACCTGGGTTGGTTACCAGATCTCCGGTGAGGTTGCTCAGGTTCCCGGGGCTCACCACATTTATATTCATATAAAGGCTACTAGGAGGTGAGAGTCGGAATTGGGTAGGAGAGGCTAAGCGACGCTAACAGAAACCAGCATCGTACGGTGCGCATGCACTACCCCATTTGAACCCCAGTGATTCAGATTGCAACTGATAAAAGTTTAGCATGGTTTTAAGTAAAGCATGAGAAAAAATATTTTAAGATAAAATTTATTAAGCCAGCAACTGGACAGAGGATTCGGTTTTGAAAAATATCCAAAACATAACTATATCCATTACTTGCTAACTTTAATAAAAACAGAAATATGAGAAAAAATAACAGAAAATAGTTATTTAGATTTTAACTGATTAAAGTTTGACATTATTCTAGGTAGAGCATAGGAAAGAAGAAGTTTTTTATAAAAAATTTATTTAGTCAGCAACTGGACATACATTCGGTTTTGGAGAATATCCAAAACATAACTTCGTCCATTTAGTTGCTAACTTGAATAAACACAGAAATATGAGCAAAAATAGTAAAAGATAATAGTTACTAAGATTGCAACTGATAAAAGTTTAACATGATTTCGGGTAAGGCATAGGAAAAAAAAAGTTCAACAAAAAATTTAATCAGTCAGCAACTGGACAGGGGATTTGGTTTTGGAGACTATCCAAAATACGATATCGTACAATATTGGATCTCTTTGTTGGTTGGGCGGTTCCGCAACTATAACACTATCAATTTCGTCTGGCTGGATTTTTCTTTTTAGTCAAAACAGCAAATGACCGTGTGGTAAAACCTTGCTTCTGCCACTTCACACTTGGCATGTAACATTTCACTTTGCTAAATATTTTGTCTTTGGTGAATAATTTAATGAATTTTTTTATCTTTATCTGAAATACCTTAAAATTATCTTTGCCGATCGAAAGACCTCTGACCAGATAATAGTTCCGCTTTAATATTTTGGCCATTTATGATTACACGTAAAAGTGACAAACAAGTCTGGTCTTCCATAGTTTCGGACATAAGTAAGGAAGTAAGGAATTTTTTAGGTCAATTTATTATACCTCGAGCTATATTATTGAAGTTTTAGTAAAAATCCCTAACTTTTTTAAAAATATAATATAGTCTATGTCACCCGGGGATAGTTTAGCTTCTCAACGGTAAAAGAATTTTTTAAATCGATCCAGTAGTTTCGAAGCCTATTCAATGAAAACAAACAAACAATCAAATATTTCTTTTTTTTATAATAAAAATAATATTATTATTATAATTATAAGTATAAATATAGAAAAAATGTTATTGAAAAATTAAAAGAACTACTAAGGTACTAAACTGTATATATATATATATATATATATATATATATATATATATATTTATATATATATATATATATATATATATATATATATATATATATATATATATTATCAGGTAGTAATTGCTGAAAAAATATAATTACCTACCAAACGAATTCAAAATATTTTCAAGCGAAAATTCCACACTCGACCGCTATGTAGGAAGCCAACCGCGCGAATGAACTGCGTGGCACTTTTTTTCATGATATAGACTCCCCTTCCTTACCCAATACAACTGACAAATGCTGACGCGACACTTTTTGTGATGCGAAGTTGTAGAATATTATTATTATTATTATTATTTTTTTTTTTTTGGCAGCATTCGATTGCTAAGATCCTATATCTGCTATCTGCTATATCTATATCCTATTGAGCATGTTTAGGTGATTCAAACAGGTAAGTAATTTTCTTAAATTATCTCCAATCCTTAACATAATTTCAATTCTAGGTTCTATTCCCAGGTTATTTCTGAGTTGAAAATGTGTTGGGCAAGTAAAAACGTGTTTTATAGTAAGTCTGTTATTGCAGCGATCACATCTTGGTCACCTGATAACAGATAAGAGTGCGTTATTCGAGTATGTCCAATTCTCAGTCGGCAAGCGATAACCTGTTCCTTTCTATTTAAATCTTTTGGATAAGTCCATTTCTTAATTTTTGGTTTAACAGTTTTAAGATGTGAATCATATATTGACCACCTGTTTTGCCATGTTTCGTAGACTATTTCTCTAACAGCTGCTTTCATGTCTTGGGATGTTATAGAGATTCCTTCATCTTCTAGTTCACGGGAAGTATAAATTGCAGCTGTGTCAGCTTTTTCATTGACGGGGATGTTGCAGTGGCTAGGAGTCCATAGTATGATGCACTTTTTCCCATTTGTTGACAAGTGAGTAACCAATTCAAAAATTCTCAAGCTATAAGTACATTTTGTGAATTTGTTGTCTAATGATCGAATGGCGCTCAATGAGTCTGAGCAAATAACACATTTTCGTGCTTCGGAAAATGAGAAGAAAAGAAGGGCTTGCCAGATGTCAAATAATTCCGCAGAGAAAATAGAAGAATAAGAGTTTAAGGACCATCTATATTCCTTCTCTCCTATCGCAATTGCTGAACCGACTTCTTTGTTTGTTTTTGATCCATCTGTATAAATAATAAGATTACCATCATATGAGCTCAGTTCGTTTGTGAAAAGAGTCCTATAAGTCGAAGCAGATGTGTCATTTTTTTCCATAGGGATAGAAGGAGGTTTATTTCCGGAATGAAAGTTGCCAAGTAGGAACTGGTGAGATGCAATTTTGCAAAACTTGGTGATCATTTATGGAATATTTTCTACAGGTTTCATGGTAACGAATTCTTACTGGTCTAGTTATTGTCGGTCTGTTTAAATAATCGTTATCACATAAGAAGTTAGAATGGTTGATGTGATATGGCTGAGCAAGAATTCTGGATGAATATGTCATCGTTTGTAGATCTCTTCTTAGGTCGAGAAGTAGGATGGATGTATCGCATTGTACTGCTGAGGTTGGACTAGTTCTAAAGGCTCCTGTAGCTAGTCTCAAGGCTGATAGTTGGACCCGATCTAACTGTTTTAGTCTTGAAGGTCTGCAAGAGTTTTATACAATTGCTCCGTAATCCATTCGACTTTGTATAAGTGATTTATAAAGATTCAACAGAATTTCTCTATCCGCACCTCATCTTATGTTCGCCATACATTTGATGATGTTAATGGCTTTTTGGCATTTCGCAACTAGTTGCTTAATTTGCTCTGCCCAATCAAGTTTCTTGTCAAAGATTATTCCTAGAATCTTAATCCATTCTTTCACTACAATCGGGTAGTTTTGAAGAGAAAGTTCCGGATCTGAGTGATTTAATCTAAGCCTGCAAAAATGTATGCAGTTGGTTTTTTCTTTTGAAAATACAAATCCTCGAGATCTTGTTGATTGGTCCAGAGAATCAATTTCATTATTTAAGAGGTCATTAATGGTATCTTAATTTTTGTGACTGTAAAGAAGAATTAAATCGTCTACGTATAAGAAGAAAATTTATGCCTATTGCGAATAAAGATACACTAAGAACAGAGCCTTTAGGTATTCCGTTTTCGAGTATTCTGTTGGAGGAATTTAGACACCCTATCTGAACATGGAAGATTCGATCTTGTAAGAAATTATTTAAGAGAATTGGCATTTGGCCTCTCAACCCCCAAGTATATAGTTGTTTTATAATGGAATATCGCCAGGTTCTATCATAGGCTTTTTGTAAATCGAAGCATACAGCAACTAGATGTTCTTTTTTTATTAAATGAGTCTTGAACCATATTCTCCAAAAATACTAAGGCATCAGTCGTTGAGTGTCTGCTACGGCAGCCGACTTGTGATTGGGAGAGAAGACAGTTTGATTCAAGCCACCATGATAGTCTCAGATTAACCATTTTCTCAAAAAATTTACCCATACAGCTCGTGAGTGAAATCGGACGGAAGTTGTTTGGGTCCGTAGGGGATTTACCGGGTTTGAGGATTGGTATAATTGTTGCAGTTTTCTATTGGCTTGGGAATAAACCTGAATCCCATATAGAATTGAAAAGGGACAGGAATTTCAGTTTTTCATTATTAGGTAAATGTTTCAGCATGCAGTACAATATGCTGTCATGACCTTCAGCAGCTTCTGAGCTATTATCGAGTGCGAGTTGTAATTCTTCTAGGTTAAACGGGAAGAATTCTATCACCCCATAAAGAAGAGTGGGCATTGAAATCACCAACGATTAGAAATGGGTGGGGAAGTTGATTGATTATCTCCTGTATGTGGTGGGGTTGCCAATTTCCATCTGGTAAGTAGATGTTACATATAGTAACTTTTAACGGTGAGTATATCTGCACAGCATTTACTTGGAGTTCAGTGACTAATCTTATTTCTCTTGCAGGAATATTGTTACGAATAAAAGTGGCGACTCCTCCTCTCGCTCTATGAATAGGATGGATATCTTTACGGAAGCACTGAAAGTCTCTTAGTTGAAAAGGAACGTTGGGTTTAAGATGTGTTTCTTGGAGTGCTAAAATAAGCTTAGAATGCTCATTTTTTATTATTTGGATTTCACCGAGATTGCTAATAAGGCCATTGCAATTCCATTGAATTATTGTACTAGCCATTTTTGATTTATTAATTTTTAGAAGTAATATATATGTATAGATACGAATAAAAATAAGATGTAAATAAAAATGTATAAAATAAAATAGGTTTAAATAAAATACAAATATGTTGTTCCTCAATTATCAGGGGAAGGAAGGAGGTTAACCAGGTTTAAATCTGTTTGAGAGTTGGGAAACTCTTTTCTGGGCTTGCCCTTGGGCCAGCTTTTTTCTTTTTCAGGGATTTAGAGTAGGATATGGATGAGTCATCTGGGGCAGAACACGACAACTCATTCTCAGATTCGGAAGTTGTTATATTGACTCTGGTGGGTCTTTGTCTGGTCGATCCTGTCGGTTTTGGAGGGGCTTCTGTAGGGACTGGGGATGAGGGGATGGTAGGTAATCTAAACAATAAATCGGAATTGGAAGGGATGTTGAGTTTTATTTTTTTCGTTATGGTCTTGATCAGAAGAGGAGTTATTTCTTTAACAATAAAGGAGTAGTCAGGAGGAGAGTTTATAGTTGCCTGGGCGTACGAAACCCTAACAGTCGGGGTATGTACTACTACTTTTCTTTTCGCTTCTGTGTACGAGATATTTTCCTTCGTTTTCACCTTTTGAATAGACATTTCATGAATATTAACAGGGCATATTTTGGCTCTAGCTGAGTGATTCCCTTGACAATTAACACAGATGATGGGATCTTCACATCGATTTCCTTCATGTAGAGGTTTTCCACACACGCATACTTGGCTTTCCTGACACCTTAGAGATGTGTGACCAAACTTTTGGCATCGAAAACATCTCATGGGAGTTGGTATATATAGTCTCACGTCCAGAGAGTAAAAAGCAATCTTGATGGTTTTAGGAAGCACAGGGGTATTGAAGGTTAAAACGTGATTTGGAGAGTCTTGAAGCACTCCATCACGTTTCGTCTTCATTCTATATACGTTGATTACGCCCTGACTTGTTAATTCTTCCAAAATTTCATTTGTCGAACAATTTAATAAATCTGGACAGTAAATGACACCTTTCGATTCATTTAACGTTTTATGTGGGATTATTTCGATATCCATATCATGTAATCTTGTGGTGTTCAGTAATTTTCTGCTTTGTCCCGAAGATACAGTCTCTAGCAGGAGACCTTCTCTGGTTTTTTTTATCATTTTCAATGTACCACAAAGTCCTCTCAGTGATCTCTCTATAATAAAAGGGCTAACTGTAGAAAAGCCACCTTCTTTTCTTTTGACGACCAAAAACCGGGGGGCTACCACCTTTTCTTGGTTCGTACTGGGGTTGGCTCTGTTTAAAGAGAGAAACACCTTTGTTTGTTTGTTTTTATTAAGGGTTGTCATTTGATTCCCACGAGTAATCTAAGGAATTATAGTCTACTGCAGCAGAGCCTGAATACTGCAGAAAGGCTTCTTACAACTGGAGGTCGCCTGGTTTCCAGAAGGCATCGTTCTCGACTAATTCCTTATCAGCCACTCATCCATCGGCACGATAGCTTACACCTTAGCTTAACGGATTTTTACAGGTTTACTCCTGTTGAGCTGTCGTTAGCTTCACTACTCATCTTTGACCATACCGGCATGGGAGGCCCTACCAGGAGTATAAAACTCCCGCCGGCATCGCTCGCAGAATCATTGTAGCTACTGAGCCCCTTCACCGCTACAGGGTCCCACAGCTCCTCGAAGGGGTATTATTATTATTATTATTAATTATTATTATAATTATAATTATTATTTTTTATAGTTTACGCAGCATTCAAATGCAAGGATCATATAGCTGCCAGAGATCTTATATTCTGTTGTATACATTGAGATGTTTTGAGTAAGCAATAATTCTTTCTGAATTCTATGTGTTACTTGATATATTTTCAATTCTGTATTCCCAAATTATTCCTAAGAAGTGTACGTTGTACATGTAAAGATATGTTCTATAGTAAGTCTCTTATTGCATTGGTCACATCTAGGTCTAAGATCACCTGCTAGAAGGTAGGAGTGAGTTAAGTGGGAATGTCCATTTTTTCCCAATTGATGACAGGTGTGTGATTAATTCAAGAATTCTTATACCATAAGCACATTTTGTAAAGATGTTCTGTAATGAGCGAATGGCACTCAATGAATCTGAGCAAATGACACATTTTTGGGACTCAGAGAATAAGAAGAAGAGAAGTGCTTGCCAAATTGCAAATAATTCAGCAGTGAAAATAGAGCAGTAAGAGTTCAAAGACCATCTATATTCATTCTCACCTATCACAATAGCTGAACTAACTCCTTCGTACGTTTTCTAACCATCCGTGTATATAACGAGGTTACCATCATAAGAATTTAGTTCATTTGTGAATAGGGTCCTATATATAGATGGAGGTGTGTCATTCTTTTTCCATAATGACAGCTGAAGATTTATTTCTGGTAGGGAAAATTGCCAAGGTGGAATTAGAGAGATAAACTCGTTCTGGATGGTGTAGTTGTTTATCGAATATTTCTCACAGGCTTCATGGTAGCGAATTCTCACTGGTCTGGATATCGTAAGTCTATTTGAATAATACTTTATCACAAAAAAAATGGAGTGATTAATGTGGTAACGTTGGAAAATAATTCTGGTAAAGTATGTTATTGTTTGGAGATCTCTCCTTAGGTCGAGAGGTGGAATGGAAGCATCACAAAAAACTGCCGCAGACGGACTGGTACGAAAGGCTCCCGTAGCTTACCTCAAGGTTGATAACTGGAGCTAATCCAGTTTTTTTAGTCTCGATGATCTGCAAGAATTATATACAATTGCTCCTAATATATATATATATATATATATATATATATATACAATATTTATATACAATATATATATACAATATATATATATATATATATATATATATACAATTGACCTAAAATCAATGATTTATAGAAGCTTAAGAGAATTTTTCTATCAGCGCCCCATCTAATGCTCGCAATACATCTGATGATGTTCAGAGCTCTCTTGCATTTCGAAATGAGGTATTCGATTTGTTCTGACCAATGGAGTTTTTTGTCAAAAACTATTCCCAAGATCTTAATCCATTCTCTGACAATAATTGGGTATCCTTGAAAAAAAGCTCGGGGTTGGGGTGGTCCATTCTGAGTCTACAAAAATGAATGCAATTGGTTTTCTCTATTGAAAATAGAAAGCCTCGAGACCTGGCTGACTGATCTATGACTTCTATTTCATTATTCAGATTTTGGTTAATGATACCCATATCTTTATGGCTGAAAAGAAAAATAAGATCGCCTACATATAAAACTTTTTTAATATTGGTTTGTCTTCTTTCGAGAGGAAATTTATGCCAATTGCAAACAAAGAGACGCTAAGGACTGTTCCTTGAGGTATTCCGTTTTTAAGAATTCTTGCGGAGGATTCTAAACACCCTAATCGAACAAGAAAAGACCGTTCTTGCAAAAAATTCTGTAGAAAAAGTGGCATTTTTCCTTTTATTCCCCATGTATTTGTTTTATGATAGAATATCGCTGAAATCAATTTTAAGTAATTTCATTCGGTGTAGGTACACCACTTCCAAATAATTACTAAAATTTTATATTTAAATTTATTTGCTACATCTGTGCAAACTTATCATTCTCTTTATTTATTGCTGATTGTCAAGTTGATCATTATTTTAACAATGGATCTTTTGGTTACCCTATGCAAAATCTTCAATACTTAAGCATTGTCTAATCTTTATGCAATGACTAAGGTATCTTGACTAACGTATTTTTCAGACTACAGTTAGTAGAACAGTAAACAAATTTTGTGAATTTAAAAATGCCACAGATATTCCTAAATCTTAAGATAACCCCCACTTAAACATGCAGCAAGAGAAGTTCAAGAATTAACGACAATGACCCTGATCGCAATTAATCATAAGTTTTGTTATGTATAGCATATTTCACGAATATACGGTGGTTTCGGATTACCGTTAGAAACTCAATAACCAGTATTCAACTGTCCATTTAAGAAGTACGAAAGTAAATTCCCCTAATATTTTTTTAATCAAATTTCGTAGGTAACGAATTTTATTTTATAAGGGACTTCTTTTGTTTGTTTGTTAGCACGGTTAATTTTGCAATCAATCTTAATGACTGGGAGGTAGATAAGTAATCCAAACAAATTTTAATAATTAACTAAGCTATCAAGCTGTAATTTGGCTTGTTGATTAATTTTTGTTAGATTTCTAGAAAAGTAATTGGTAACCTGGGTTATCATTGTAGTGGGTACCGACATTAAAATCGTATAGTACCGATTTTTGTTTGTTAAATGGTTAAAAGAGATACTATTACCATCGTTATATGAACCATCTGTCATTGTATTAGATAATGCTCCGTACCATTCGGAAATTTTAAATAAGCAACCAACAAACTCCTGGACGGTACAAATGAAAATATTTCATTTCCACAGTATTGCTTTAAGCCGGAATTATTATCGATAGCTAAAAGACACGAAAGAGAAAAAATTTACAAAGTGGATCAAATTATACTCAGTTATGGAACTCGTGTGCCTTATCATTGCCAATTTAATCCCATTGAGTATATTTGGGGAATATGCAAAACTTATTATGACAATCACATTGGATCTAATGGTTACAGTGATAAGGCGGTTTGGAAACCTGGCAACGAGCACTTAATACTGCCACTCCTAAAATTTGGGAAAAATGCGTCGCAAAATGTGAAAATTTAATAGAGGAATGTTGGGTTTGTGAAAATCGCATCGAAGCAGTTAATCCTGTTATCAATTATAATCCAAATGAGGATAGCGACGACAGTGATTCCGATTATGATGACTATAAATCTGACGCTTGATAATACCGTAAGTACTACATGATTAAACATATTTATTAAATTTGTGCCGGTAATTTATTTTTGTTGCATTCTCTTTTAACATAATTAAATATGTGCCTATTTCCAACCAAAAAACTCATCGAGAGCTACATCTACGATTTCTGTTCACAATAAAGCAAAAAATAAAAATAAAACCTTTCTACAAAAGCATAATAATAAACAAATTTTCGGGTTTAAATCTTAGGTGAATTTACTAATGTACCTCTCAACACAGTGCGCCCGTTAAGTCGATGTCTCGGTGACTAATCAGGTACTGTCGTATATTGGTTAAATGAGCTATATGATATATATTTTAAGTGTGAATGGACAAGTCGGTAGAGGTCGACCTCGGCGAACATATCTCGATCAGATCAACATTGTTTTGAAGAAAGGCCAGGTCAAGAGTACCGACAACCGACGAGCATGTATGAAAGCACTAATGAAAGTAGAGAAAGCAAAATATGTGTGTAAGAACCGTAGCAACTGGAAGGAAGTGGTCTTAGCCTACCCCTACGGGAAATATACGTGTATGTATGCATGTTGAAATGGGTACTTTACAAAAAATCCTGCAGCCATTGTGTAACAATTGAGGAATAATAAATAGAAAAATAATTTGAGGCACTTTATTTACACATTTATAACAACATATTTGCACATTAAATAATATTAAACTTATATATTTATAATAAACTATATTTTAGCATTGACGTCTTAATTTGGAATCTAACAATTTTATTTTAAATTAAAATAAAATGTTGAAGTTAATAATTTAAGACTAAGCAAAAACGATAAATAGGTACATTTTTGACTCATGATTAAATAAATCGAGTAAAAGTACTTAATTTACATATTTATCATTTATTTATAATTCAAATTGGTACCATTTAACCTATACGGAGTCTATTAATAATGAGACATAATGATACTTTCACTAAATTATTAAATACATAATCATTCGCATTTAATTTGCGTCCACCCATCTTGACATGTAATAAAATGGTCCACAACTTAAGATCTAAATATTTCCAGAGATTTTTGATAAATTTAGAAAAAGCACATTTTAATATTGTTATTAAAAAAATTTAAAAAAAAATATTAAGTCTTTGATGTAAATGAAGTTATCGATTTTAAAGAACATCCAGGATTAACGTGAATAAAAAACATTTGTTACCTCATATTTTACCTCGTTCTATTTGCAAGAAATTGTGATTATATTTTTTTACACAAAATATTCTTAGATGGTTAAAAAATCGATGCATCTATACTTATTACAATTAAATGTAGTATGTCCTATAAATTTTGTTATTGCGAACTTGATTGTCAACAAAAACAAAATTGAAAATATCTCGAATTATTGGAGCGTCTTAATTTTTAGGTATTAATTTATTACCATCAAAAAGGTAAACTTTGTGACGAGATGTAAATGCAATTTTAATTTAGGCCACCGTTTTAAAAATTACAAAGATACAATGTGTAGGAAAAGCAGAAAATTTACTTTTGCAAGTTTGCAAGTATATGGTATGTAAATACTTAAACAATCTTTTCTGACAATTATTTGTAATCCAAATAAAATTGTAGTAAAAAACGCATCCCAGTATCATGTATGTTAAGATGGAGTTGATGAAAAAAATATAAATTTTCCGTATATTCCATACAACTTTCTGTTAACATAAAAAGTACTCTAAATAAAAGTAACAAAGAAAATAATATTTGGCAAATTCTCCAAATTTTCATTAAATTAATAACTCGTTTGGCAAGTAAAACTTTTTGAACAAAAATAAAATGTTACACCAAGTTGCGGAAAACAGTCTTTTTTAAATTAAAATAACATTTTGTATTTATATCCCATTTTTATCACCATTCAAGTTAAAATTTAATATTTCACAATACAAAAAGCCTGAAAAATTAGTGCTCACGGTACAATGCACCATTTATTATTATTTCTTGGGAAAAAAATTTTTGTTAAAACAATGTTAATCTTAGAATAGTAAAGTTTAGAAGATATGTTTGGCATAAGACTTTAAAATCATTTCTTTGTCAGATTTATTCATATCTTAAAAACCTAACAAACCTTTGGCATAAAATTAATTTCATTACACTTAATACAATCAAATAATATGAAGGGCAATTTATACCTCTTCTATAATAACATTATTTTATTTTTGCAATATATGGATATGAATAAAAAAATAAATGAATGTTGTTGGTGTATCTACAAATAAATTTAAAAATACAAAATGATTACAATTCTTAGGATTTCTTCACCATATTTTACCATGTCAATGACCAATTTTATAATGACAATGAATTTCATGTGAAGCAGACAGCGAAAAAAATGCAAGGCTCTTAATTCGTTCATATTAGACCTAAATGTACTTCTATATACTGGGCATCTAAAAAATTGACTTTTTCATCGAAAGGATTTTTCCGAAGCTGTTTTCAGAATTGAACAAATTTTCAATAAAATATTAAACGTGGTGATTTGTATAATACATTAATAATTTAAAATTTTTAATTTTTAAATCGGATTTGAAATAAAAAAAAAATTTATTTACAATAGCGGAAGTAAAGCTGTCAAATATTAATTTTAATAAGTTTGACTATTTTTTTAAATTATATTAATTACAAAATAAAGCTTAAAATATATTAACGTTACCAAAAAAGTTTTAATATGATATCTACTTTAGTTTAGGAGATACATGAATTAAAGTATATACATGTCATTATGCAGTGCCCCATTCATTTGGTGTTGACAGGGAAACTAATGAATGGGTCACTGTATAACTTTAACTTTATGAGCACCCAGAACATGTGCATAGAGGTCCCTACACTTATGTATGGTAGTGAAAGTAGTCTGAGAAGTATAGCTGGAGTGACTCGGTAGGATAAAGTGAAGAATAGTGAGATAAGGAACGCTGTGGTGTAAAAGAAGATGTGGTTACAAAGGTAGCTAAAGGAATGCCTAGATGATTTGGAGACGTAGAGAAGATGGATGAAGGAAGATTAACGAAACAGATTTATAAGGCGAGTGTGAATGGACAAGTCGGTTGAGGTTGACCTCGGTTAACATATCTCGATCAGATTGACATTGTTTTGAAGAAATTCCAGGTCAAGAGTACCACCAACCAACAAGCATGTATTAGAGCAATGATGAAAGTAGAGGAAGCAAAAGACGTGTGTGAGAACCGTATTGGAAGTGGAAGGAAGTGGTCTATGCCTGTATGCACTAAGCATGGTATCTGGCGCATGTTTAGATCAGCTGGTTGGCACAAAAACCCATTGAAACCTTGATATGTATTATGCACTAACCCATTTAAACTTATTAATGGTCCAACCATGATATTTAAATATTAACAATTAAATGTATAAATTTGAACAAAAATATTGGTAGTATCTAGAATCTGGTACACTCGACAAGCGGGAAAAGCAAATCATAAGTTCGGTATATATTATCATTTCCGGATCGACGAGGTGGCCGCATAAACTACCAGTCGAGACAGAAAACTTTGTAAAATGTTTTTAATTCCGAGACATTAGTCGTATAATGCCTGTTAAAAAAGATTTTATGTCCATTTAAATAGATGACGGGAATAGAACGCATATACAAAAACAGCTTCTGATGTACAACATTGACGAATTTCATCAGTTAAGTGAAGTTATCAATTTCTCCTTACTAATATTTTTGTTCAATTATTTTTAATAATTAAATATCATGGTCAGATCTTTAAAATAGGTTAGTAAATAATACTTATATCAATATGAATGTAACATATATCACCGTTTCAATGCATTTTTGTGCCAAAGAGCCTACCTAATCATGCGCCAGGTACCACACTTAGTGCAACACATAATGTACTTTAATTCATGTATCTCCTAAACTAATGTAGATACAATTTTGAAACTTTTTTGGTGAAGGTAATATATTTTTAGCTTATTAAAGTAATTTAAAAAATGGTTGAAGTTATTAAAATTATGATTTAAAATCTTACTTCCCAGTTTTGTACGAAAAAAAAAATTAAATTTCAAATCTGATATAAAAAAAAGCAGTAAATTTTCTATGCAAATCACCATGTTTAACATATTATTGCAAATTTGTTTAATTTGGATAACAGCATAACTTGGCAACTAAACCACTTACAAAAAAAATTGTGTGTTCATGTTCATACAATCTAGAAGTACATTTAATATGAATACGTAATGTACCCAGATAAGGTTGGGGCCGGTGTTTTGAGCAGAAAACCAAAGATTGAAATATCTACCAGTCTTGGCAGGTATGGTACAATCTTTCAGGCTGAAGTCTTGGCTATCGAATAGTGAGCAATAGAGCTGACTAAGGGACCTCTACTAGACAAAAACGTTAGTATAATATCAGACAGGCTGCTGAGCACTGAGCTCCAACAAGAATAATTCCAAGGTAGAGGGAAACGAAAAAGCTGATACCCTTGCAAAACAGGGGGCCGAATCTGCATTCACTGGACTAGAACCGGTCTTTGGAGTCACTAGTGCCGCAAAAACAATTATTTCGGACTGGAGGAGAGGAAAATACTCACGTACTGTTCCAATATACCAGGGTTCTTATACCTAAACACTCGAGAAACACACATAATCAGGAGCAGGAATGACCTGCAAATTCTATCGGGACTGCTTAGAGGACACTATCGTCTAAGATACCACCTCGGAAGGATAGGTCTGAATCAACAAATGGAGTGTTGGTTTTGCTGCGTGGAAGATGAAACTGCTGAACATATACTATGTTCATGCCCTGGCCTGGAAAGAATATGGTTCAACATATTTGGTTATACCAACCTAGAAAATACCGATTTCAAGAAAATTTCTCCCCATACAGCCATGAACTTTGTGAGAAGGGCTGGATCGTGTGGTGAACTGTAACCTCTAGGGGTGAGCCACAATAGACCTACTAAAGGTCGCAGTGGAGGGGCGACCTATGCCCCACTTACATAATCCCTAACCTAACCTAACATTTATTATGAACCAGTTTCAGAACCTCCATTTTTTTAGCTTCATATGAAATGCCCCAATTTCCCGAGGATAATTACTATTAAATGAAATGGATTTTAATTATTTTTTTTAATATTTATAAATAGGTTGCAGAAACGATTTTGTCTTTAAGTAACAATTAATAAAATCGTTTTTAACGATTTGTCATATTTGAAGAATTGAAAATTATAAATTTTCATATGTAATACCTAAGGATTATTCTCTAGATCTAAAATCAGTCATACTCTTAAGAGATCATTTTAAAACACTTGGTGTAAATAAATACTTGAATAAAAAAAACTACCTAGTAAATTTAACCATAATTTTGATTTCTCATAGGATGGTTACTATTTAATATAAATAATTTGTGTCATTTTTCTGTTTCTAGTTTGAGTAGTAATTATTTTTGAATAAGACTTTCATTCTATACCCTGTTTTCCACTTTGGTTTTAAACTAGGTTTTTAAGGTAACGTTCTGAAATATCCAATTATATAAAATTTGTAAATCTATATAGTTTAAATACGCCTTATCCTCTTAGCTGTTGTGGGAGTGACTGTAACAGGGCTGGATTTTCCACTGGAACCTGAATCATCATTAGACTTTAAACTTCCTCGAGTAGGTCTTTTGGCAGGTTTAGGAGTTTCTTCAAATTTTTTGCCACTTTTACTCTCGTTGTTGGAAGATGTAGAATTCCTACCTTTAACAATTGATTTTGCCTTCTCAGATTCTTTTTTCATTTCCTTTTTAGGAATAGGAGTTTTATTATTGTCTTTTCCTTCCTTACTATCTCTTCGTTCTTTTTGATATTTAACTGAAGCTTTTTCTTCTTTTTTAATTTCTCTTGTCTGTAAGACAAAACATATCAAAGAATATATACTTATGTAACTTTACATTGGCACTTTTATATAACATTGAATGATTGGTTTGAATTGTCTCACAGCAGAATTACACAATTTTTTTCAAAGTTTCTTGAATTTTAACTAGATGGAACATTATACATACAGTTTTATATGAGTGTAATAATAACAATAATTACCTGCTTTGGTGTGGTATCATTGAAATTTCTATTGAGTTGTATTTTTCTATCTTCATCTTTTTTAATTATCCAAATTCCAAATTCTGATTCTGGTAATTTAAATTCTCTCTCAGTATTGGGAAATGGTATAGACTCACACTCATCTAGTGCTTCAAGATTATACATTGTTTCCAAATGAGTCCATATTTTCTTTGAATCTATATCTTTATGAACATTATCTGTGAACTTGTCACAAATAAAGGCCATTTGGAAATACTTATTTACCCCTACAAGGAGAACTTACATTACTTTAATATATGAAGTAACCTAGTCTTAAGTTTTAAAATATAATTTTATTTCTAAAAAATTGTTACTTAAATAAGGATTTGAAAAATCTTTTGGAAATATTCTCAACTTCAAATACTAACCTACGGGTTTATGGCCCACCATGGCATCCAACAATTGACCTTCATGAACAACATTCCATTCAAATTCTTCCATTTGGAAATATAAGTTTTTTTTTATTAAAAATATGTAAACAAATTGGGAGAAACTTGTGTCAAACTGACAATTTAAAAATAACAGAGCAATGTTTTCGACATGGCCTGTCAGTAATACTTCAACCATAGAGGTAAATGTTGAAAAATAGAACGGCAATATTAGTACCAGCAAAATTTGAGGCGCTGGGATCGTTCCGTTGTCGCTAAAAAAAATTCTAAAATGATTTTAATCTTTGGGATAGGTAGACTAATTAATAAGCATTCCACTATAGATTTTTATCTCTAGTTCTGTTTTTATTAAAAGGGGTTATTCAAATAGACAAAAAAGGTTTCGTAATTTCTTTCTCTTTTAAGCTTTAAGTTTTCTTTTCTATTATAATACATTTTTATGATTTTAAACTTCAGATAAAACATACGATTTAGCATTGTTTTTTGGGGTATAAAGTGATCCAAAACCTAATTGGACAAACTCGTAAATAAAAGCAGGATAGAAAATACGTTTGCGCAGACGCAAACGGTTAAGTTCAACACTTTTGGATCACTTTAAACCCCAAAGAACATAGTCAATTTATTTTTTAAGCTCTTAACTCTTAATAGTTAACTAAGACCATATAAAGGCAAAGACAAGCAACTATAAAATAGGTTTTAAATTTATCGTTAAAGAATCTATGATAAAAAAGATAACCAGTTAAACTTAAATGCCTTCATTCTAGTTAAGGTTTAATCCGCGATATTATTACCTCTTGGTAAGATACTAATATTTTCTAAAGTATTATGTTTGGCAGAAGAAGCAATAAAATAGGTTTAATGCTGCGGAGATGAGTAGTCCAAGTATAGCGTATAGCCGGAATGACTCGGTTGAATAAAGTAAAGAATAGTGAGATAAGAGAACGCTGTGGTGTAAAAGAAGATGTGGTTACAAAGATAGATAAAGGAATGCTTAGATGGTTTGGACACGTAGAAAGGATGGATGAAGGAAGAATGACGAAACAAATTTATAAGGCGAGTGTGAATGGACAAGTCGGTAGAGGTAGACCTCGGCGAACATATCTCGATCAGATAACATTTTTTTGAAGAAGGCCAGGTCAAGAGTACCAACAACCGACGAGCATGTATGAGAGCACTGATGAAAGTAGGGGAAGAGGAAGTAGTGGCAGAAAGTGGTCTCTGTCTACCCCTACGGGAAAAGGGCGTGACTATTTGTATGTATGTCATTTACTTGATTTAACTTTTAGTACATTTTATTTAACAATGATTTAACTTTTATATTTTAGTACATTTTTTTTAACGATAAAAATAAAAACATTTCTTGGATCCACTTAACTGAAAACAGATTAATGAATACTGTAAAAGTAGGTGGGTGAATACACGCACTACCAAAGATACTGATACAGTAGAAAGAAGAAAGAACAAATATTTGAGGTTAAGCATTATTTGTGTTATTAAATGTAATTTTTTTATAAAATTTAAAAAATAAAAACTATTTGAGAAAAATGGAAGATTTTACTTGTCCTCGATGTAGGACATCAAAATTTCAAAATCCCTCAATGAAAATGATGGTGAATGTTTGCGGTCATGGTTTATGCGAAAGTTGTGTAGATCTGCTCTTTCTAAAAGGGTCGGGGGCTTGTCCAGAATGTAGAATTCCTTTACGAAGAAATAATTTTAGAGTGCAACTATTTGAGGATGCGTCAATAGAAAAGGAAGTCGATATAAGAAAAAGGGTTCTTAAAGATTTTAGTAAAAAAGAAGAGGATTTTTTTTCATTGGAAGACTACAATAATTACTTGGAAGAAGTTGAGACTATCATTTTTAATTTAACAAATGACATTGATATAGTTAACACCAATAAAAAAATAGAACAATACAAACGTGACAATAAAGAACAAATATTGAAAAGTAAAGGAAAACTAGGAAGAGAGGAATATGAGTTGGAAGAATTGTTAGAATTAGAAAAGCAAAGACAAGAAGAACGTAAGCAAGAGCTACATTTACAGGAAGTAGAGAATAAAAAAAAGAAATTAAGAGAGAAAGAAGCACTTATTGATGAACTTATGTTTTCAAATGCTGATGCCAAAAATATTTTAGATACTTTTGCACAACAAGCCCAACGAACCAAAGAAGAAGAAGAAGCAGTAAAAAAAGTGCCCCTAAAAGCTACACAATTTTCATCTGGGATTCAGTTTGGGCGTCAAACACATTCATCCTTTTTACCAGTTCCCACAGATGATGGCCCTTTGTTTTTATATCAACCACTTACATTCCCCATTGATGGGCCAGAACCACCAAATGAAAATGATATTTTAGAAAAACACTTTTTAAACCATGTCAGGGCAGAAACTGAACAAGAAAGAGCAGGTGGATTTAAATCTAATATTGCTTGTTTAAGAGCTTTGCAAGAGGCTATGATGGGACTTTTTCATTCCAAAAAACCTGTACTTTGTTGACTGCAGTCAGATTAAATTATTTTTTACACTTTACTATAAATGATTTTCTAGAGGGAAAAGTACAACATCAACTAATTAGAAAAAAGTTGAGCCATCATTGATAATTTGAGTTAAAATTCCTTTAAATAAAATAAGCCATTTTAAAAGTATTTTCCAAATTGTGTTTGCTGTATAAATTAAATGTAAAAAGTACTTACTTAACTTTTGACATTGCATGTATTTGTAAAAAAATAAATACATCCTGCCTCTCAAAGTTACTATGTCACAATACACTATCAATTATTTTAATGTTAAATACAATTTATATGGCATAATCTTTATATTTGTATTAAATTATTAAAAATGTTTTCTGTATAAAATTATAACAGATGAAGTTTAGGTAATTGGCAAATAAAATTAGTAGTTTAATGTTTTATTTTTGGATTAAATGTTCTGGTAATAAGAAAAACAACAGCTTTTTAAAGTTTTATATATCAATATACACTTCTTTGAGTGTTTATCTGTTAACGGATATTAGCGATCATCATGGCAATTTGAACCTTTGAAATAGCTGCCCTGAAAAGGCCGGTCGTTATGCTACCAAACCAAGTTCTCAAATTCTTTAGCCAAGATATTTTCCTGCCAGGTCCCCTTCGTCCTAGGATTCTTCCCTGGAGAACCAGCCGTGGGAGCTCATGTTTTCCATTCCGCATTATGTGACCTAAGTACTCAGGCTTCCTAGTCTTGATCTTCTTTATCATCTTCATATCTTTATTTATTCTCTCGGACACTCTAACATTTGTGACGTGCTGTCCAAAGTATTCGCCGATATAGCCACATCTCAAATGCCTCGAGCTTTTCTGTGGAGTATTGAGTGAGTGTCCATGATTCTGCTCCATAAAGCAAAACTGGGAACACGTAACAGCTAAGCATTCTTACTTTTGTTATTAGATTAAGGTCGTGGCTTTTAAAAAGGTTCGATATTTTTAGAAACGCCGCTCGAGATTTTCCAATCCGGCATTTAATTTCACGAGAATGGTCCCAATCTTCGTTATTTGTTGTGCCTAGGTACAACAACTCTTTCCATTTGCTGGTTTCTGATAGTAATTTGGCACGGGACATTGGTTCCTTTCCGGATTATCATGAATTTGGTCTTATCTATGTTCAGCGTTAGACTGCATTTTTACTGGTATCTTTGACTCTTGTTATGACTTGTAGGCTTTCAATATTGTCAGCAATACCTTATATTGTTCAATCGTTGGCCGTTTAAAGATATTCCCAGTTCTATGTCATCTAGGGCTTCTTTAAATATCTCTTCTGAGTATAGGTTAAATAATAGGATACATCCTTGTCATACTCCTCTTTGTATTTCGATTACATCGCTGTCTTCGGCTTCTATCCGTATATTTGCTGTTTGACCCCAATAAAGGTTTACAATAATTTTTAAGTCCCGGTCATCTAATCCGACTTTTCTAAGGATCTCTACTAGTTTTCCATGCTGGACTTTGTCAAATTATTTTTAATAATCCACGAAGCATGCATACACATCGCAGTTCATATCACGACATCCCTGAAATAGCACTTGTACACAGAAAAGTGCTTCTCTTGTACCCATTGCATTCCTGAAGCCAAATTGCGTTCTTCCAATGTGCTCTTCACATAGCTTATATATACGTTGATGTGTAACCCTTGGAAAGATCTTCAAGAGATGGCTCATGAGACTCATTAAGCGATAATCTGAGCATTGTTTAGCGCTGCATTTCTTAGGAGTTAGTATGAATGTTGACTTCAGCCATATTTTGGGTATGTTTCCCGTAAAGTATATATGTAGTTAAAAATATTTGTCAGCCATTTTATTCCCTCGTCATCGAGAAGTTTTAGAAGCTCAGAGTGAATGTTGTCTGGGCCAGATGCTTTATTGTCTTTCATACGTTTTAAAGCTTTTTTAATCTCATATCTCAGTATAAGTGGGCCTGTATTGTCTCCCGAAATACGGATTATACTTTGTTCTGGTCTATTATCTTTGAAAAGTAGAGAGATGTACTCTTTCCAGGTTTCGACTTTCTGTCTTTTGTCGATTATAACCATTCCATTGTTCCCGCAGCTTCTTCTACTTTTTTATGTAGGTTATAGTGATCTTGTTTTTCTTCAAGCATTTCGATTTCGCGGCATTTCTCTTCTATACTGCGTTGTTTGGCTTCCCTGAATATAAACTTAGAGATGAATTATTATTGTAAGTGACCACTTCCATCAGTCGGAGAAGGATGAAACTTTAAAAAAACAATGGTTGCCAAATAACCCTGCTTGACAATAAACAAAGAAGTTATTTTTATATTATGTAATCATGTTAAAGAATTAGAGTTGTGGATGAGTGGTAGCTAATTCGGTTTAAATCGACACTCCACATCCGATTCGTTGGCAATAAGGTAGGGACCTTTGACAGGTCTCTTTCTTTAATAAATCATCTCCATTAAATATTAAACTAATGACAATGACCACTACAATAAACTTACTTGATTTCCACAGTAAGTTGTTATATAATTCCAAATTAACTTTAATTGGACACTTTTCTTAAAATCACAAGAAAATGAGTGTACAATGAAATAAAACCAAAAAAGGGTGTTAAAACATGTATTAATTAACTGTAAGTAACATTTACTGGAACATTTTTCTTCAAAAATGACAGCATGAGAAATAGCACCTGATCCATTTTATCACTGTAGCAATTAATAGGAGTAATTGTTTATACTAACTAAATAAATGAATCTTATTTGTTGAATTATTGACTTTTCAGTTTAGTTAATTGGATGGATTCTTTTGTGATTAAATTTTTAAACTAAAGTAAAAACGTGCAAGTTCAACTTTGATTTTAGTTATTTCCTATTTAGAAAATCTAATTTTGTGAGTTGCACTTAAAAAATAAACTTGCAAGAATGTAGTTTTGAAAGCAGTTTGTTCATGGACGTCCAGCGGCGCAGAGGGGGCGTGCCCTCTTCTAGCTTAACAGCTTAAACTTTGACCTAAATAAAAACTTAAAATACTCAAAAATTTTGTTTGCGCATTTTAATTTATATCTCTAGTATCACGCCCCTTCTTGAAAATATTCCTGCGAACACCCTTGTATTTGTTCCTATTCAATGCTCAAATGAGCACAAATCTGGATAAGTGCTATGTGCCAGGATGGCATTTAAAAATAACTTAAAGCTGTGAATTTGTAAAATCTTATCATTTATAAATTTTTCAAATTTAGCTGTATAATAAGCCAGTAAAGTATATAACAATCCATAAAAATTACAAATATGGCTTAAAGAATAAATAAATCAAATATTAAATATGATTTTATAGTACATCTAAGCATCACAATTACCTCTAATGGTTAAAGATTTATAACAAATTTCTTATATTTATTTCATTTAAAAATAAATTTGTTAGCCAAAAATATAAATATCTTTTGATATACTAGAATCACCGGAAGAATACATCTTTTTGTGTCTAATGATATTGTTACTCCTTTAAAATAATTAAAATTCAGAATTTGAAGTTCCCAAAATAACTATGTACCTATTTGTGCAGCAAGAGAAATTCTCTTGAAAACATTGCAATTTAGCATCAAGTTCTTTCGGTTTATTTAATTATTTAAAAAGAGTATGTTAAATTTAATAAAGTAAATTTTGGAACACCCTGTAAATAAACTCCCAGTTGTTATTTAAACATTTTTAACAACAACAAAATTGTAAGCAAATTGTAAATACAACACACTATCATTTCTTACGATCATTTTTGTTTGATTTAAAATTAATTTAAAAATGTACATATACAGAGTGAGTTTTAAGTATGGAACGCCTCATTTATGAAACGACTGGCGCATCCTACGGTGGTATTTACATTGTTGTCAGATCTTCCGTTTTTCTGTAAAAACAATGAACTTTGTTATCTCAAATGGATCACAATTTCCAATTTTAAATTCCTTAAAATCTATTGAATATTTTTCATGCTCTATACCGCGCTAAGTTAAAATAATAGCTGCATTGTGGTGCCTATGGTTGCAACAATGTCAACTTTAACTTTTCAATTATTTGTTATTGTTGGTGTTTATTAAAAGCGACAATGGATCGTTTATCTGAAAAAGAACGAATTTAGATTTTAATGATATTAGGATATGACGATAGTCAACAAGAAACTTGTAATATCTTCAATAATTTAAATCTTAACCGAAACCCCGTATAACAAGGTATACTCTTAGTAAATTGGAAAAAAGGAAAGTTTAACGAAACTGGTGTAGTAATAGATTTACCCAAATCAGGGTGCACAAAAACTGTAACAACTGAAGACAAATCTTTAGATGTATGCGTCATGTTAGAAGGTCCGCACTTGAGTAGTAAACAAATTTCTGGGGAACTTCATATTTCACAAACTGCGTAACTACTGTAACTGCTTTTACTTTGTTTTCTAAAATTCCCTAGCTATTTGTCTACTACTTAGGTTTGGAACTTCTCAACATAACAGAAACATCTAAATATTTGTTTTCAGTTGTTGTAATTTTTGTTCACTCTGATTTAGGTTTTTTGTTAGGATATAAAATATTAAATGTTATGCAACTTAAACGAATTTATTTAATCTTAGTCATCTTGATACGTATTACATTAACTTCGCCGGCAATAACGTATTTTTACCCATAACGAAATTGTGGCATTTACGTATAGGAAACATTACATGAAAAATATTCAGTATATTTTAGGATTTTAAAAATAGAAAAATACATAGGGTTATTCATTTGAGATAACAAAGTAATAATTAAGGCTTCTATACTTAAAACTTACTTTGTAGACATGAATGAGAAATTATGTTAAGCTCTTTTTTAATGAGACAATGAAAATATGTATAATAGACATTTTTCATGATATCCGACGACCTAATCACCAATACTGAACATTTAAATTGAGATAACGGCCCATTGGCAAGTAACTTCTTGATTTTTAACACAGTCGTTTAGTACCTAGCAGTGGCATAGCGTAAGCTATTGCCGCCCAGGGCGTCTAACGCCTAGTATAAGTCTAAAATTTAACTTTTCGGGCTTTACGCATAAGAAAATCAATTATAACTTCGTCAAAGTTAATATCGTCCGTCATACTTTGTTCTATTGACAAAATGGCCAAATATCTCAATCTAATGGAGCTCATGGTAGACCTCAAGTAATTTTTTATTAATTTCATCTTTGAGAAGCTACGCTCGCATGAAGCAACACTGATAGCTATGGTTAATAAAAACCATAGTTGCTTTGCTGAATAAATTCTAAAAGCTCGAGAGATTCTTTCAAGGCAATGTCTTGAGATTTAGCATCAGCCAAAGCAACGAAATTGCTTTCGATTTCCAACTCATCCACATCGATATCACAGTGCTCTTCTCCGAACTTACACTTGTATTCTGCGTTCAGTAAGTTCGTTGATGTGAGAAGAGTACTTGACATCCAGCTCGTGCAGTTGCTGAAATCTGGTCTTTATTTCTTGTATAATTCTGCAGCAGCAGCAGCAGCAGCGTTCTCGCCAGCCATATTTTTTATCTTTCTTGTTCGTCATCGAGTTATTTCGATGCCGAGATCTTCACATATATTTTTAGCATAATTAAGTCCATCATTGACCAGAACATCTCGATTGTCGACTAGAAACGATTTCAAAGCATGAATTTTCGTAGCAAATTGGTGCACGTTCAGTCCTTTCGTCTGGAGATATAATTGTGCATCATTTACTTTGCGGAGAACTCGACTCCATAGTCCAAGGAAGGCTAAAAATGATAGCGACTGGAGAGCAGTAAGCAATAAACCAGCGTCTGATCTTGTCGCTGCATTTTCCGCTGTGTTTCCTGCAAGTGATTCCAACACTTCAAGGATATCACTGTAATAGTTTTTCATGACAGCTACAGCTCCATATCTAGAACTCCATCGTGTTTCAAATTGGGCGCTTGACTCCTTGACCTGTAACATCGGTAAAAGATTTCCTGCACTGAGTAGAAGATGAAAAATAGTTGAAAATCCACGGCAATTTTGGATATCCAGTCCAGTGTAAAAATAATAAACTGGCATATTCAGTGATTCATTTTGGGGCAGCCGCGCTCGTTTTGTTCATATTTTCCGTGAGACTTGTAATGAAAAAGAAACTAAAACTTAATTACTATTAAAACGGCAGCGTGGCAGGAAACAAAACTGCAAAATACTATTACACTTAAAGAGTACAAAAAAAGGAAATTTTGCCGCCCTCCTAATGGCGGCGCTCGGGGCGGTCCGCTTATCCGCCCCCCCCCCTCGGTACCCCACTGGTACCTAGTTACTAGAGCGAAACTTTTTAGGTTTGTTTCTGCAGTAGTTTTAAACAAACTACTGTGAATGCGCATGCGCGGTCGTGTACTATTTTGAAATGATTTTATAAGTTGACTGCTGCAAGAACGGTTAATAAATCATCGATTCGTTTTAAGACTAGATAGACCAGGGATGTCAAAGATACGGCCTGCGATCACAATGTGTCACAGAAAGAAGAATCATGACTTTTTGGTAGATATGAATAAACACTTGACTGATCTGAATGTAAAGTTACAGGGTAAAAATCTGATTGTCACTCAAATGTATTCATGTATTCAAGCCTTTGAAACTAAGTTGAGGCTGTGGGAAAATCAAGTAAAAAATCAAACTTTGGATCATTTCCCTCATTTAAAATCATTTGGCACGGTGAACCAAAATAAATTGGATCAATATTCTCAACTTCTGCAAAATCTGATCACGGAATTCAAATATCGTTTTGAAGACTTCCATAAAATGAATGAAATGGAATTCCCAATTTTCAACAATCCATTCAATTTTGAAGCTTCACAGGCACCAGTTTATTTGCAAATGGAGTTGATAGATCTTCAATCGGACAGCATTTTGAAGGAAAAATTAAAAGAAGTTAACGCTCTTACATTTTATTCACAATATTTCAAGAGTTTGGATAACTACCCGGAATTAAAAAAGCATGCAGCACGTATTCTGTGCATGTTTGGTAGCACCCATTTATGTGAGCAGATGTTTTCCGTCATGAAAATAAATAAGAACAAGCATCGCACAAGACTTACGAATGAACATCTCCAATTAATTCTTAAAATAACTACAACGAATATGATACCTGACATTAATGAGCTTGTCAAAAACAAGAGAATTCAGGTATCTGGATCCTCGAGCTCAAAATAATTACCCTCTTTTATAACTTTTATATGATTTTTATCAACCGTATATTATATAATATATAATTAAGTAAATAAAATGTTATAATACTTCAGTACATTTTTTTTATTTGAACCTGGCCCGCCTACACATTCTAAATTGAATATATGGCCGTCTGCGAAATTGAGTTTGACTATCTTCGTTGGTAAAATCTTAAACATCTTGTACTGCGCATGCGTCAAACTAATAGTCTGGAAACAAAGCGCAAACTGACTGACGTTTGCAACTACTGCATAATTATGTCTCTATGTACTTTAAATTTTAAGTATCGGCCATTTATTGATGATAGACTGAGTGATTTTGTGACATCGTTGTCAGTTAATATTAACAGTGTAATTAAAATAAAATTTGATAAAATCGTTCAACAATGTGTTACTTCAATTGAATATAATCGACAACTTGATTCGCCGTAAATAATAGTAGTACGTTTATTGTGTAAAATATGCAAATGTAGAGTGAGTTGTATAAACTATATGAGCTTAACTATTAGCATTTGTTTTCAAACCCTGGTTCGAATAGGTGAATCACATTCTTAATGTTTAAATACAAAAGTATTTAAAATCACAATTTAGAACTTTCAATTATACAGAAAAAAAATTGTTTCAATAAATTCGATAAATGTAAGAGTATATTAACTCAAATGCATTTTTTAACTGCTGCAATAATTTTTCTTGCTCCCCACGCCGAAAGTACAATCTTTTCGGCCACATTGCAGTCCCGAAAGGAAGACTTTAGTGGCCTGCTTAACTTTCGCGGACAGTTTGAAGTACATCCCGCTCTCAACAAAGTGGGCTACTTTGCATGGTTTGGTACGACGGCAATCTACAGCGTGTAGTATTTGTGTATTCATTCGACTAAACGTAATCTTACATCCTAAAAAAATCAACAATGTCTCACAGCTACATTGTTGGTAGTGAAAAATAAAACGATATAATAAATAGAAAAAAAAGATTAATGAATTAAAAATGGAGAGCGCTACACTTGGTGAGATGACCAGGTGGTAACGTGAAGCAAGTGAGATATCATACATTATTTTAATAATGTTAATATTAATTATTTAACTATACTATTGGCTTGGGGAGCAAGAAAAATAGTATACAAGCCACGGTAAGAATGTTAAATCCCCTGACGTATGACTTTTATATCACATCCACCAGAAAATCCAACTTTCTGGTCTAGGGTCATAATATACTATTAAGCTACTCAGCACGTTGCACATTTATCTGGTTTATTATAGACAATGCTTGATTATTTTTAATAAAAATCTTTGTATATTATTTCAATAATAAAGGAATTATGAAAGTCTGACTGATATGAGTTAAGTTGATATTAACAGTTTCTAATATAATTTTTATACAATTATAATATAAGCGTTACATTTTTATTCACAACAATTAACATCGATTGGTAGCTTCTATCGTTTCATATTAATGCAATTGTTACACATAGTATTTTGTATCAATGGTTTGGTCACATAAAACTATTATTAATTAAAATATGTGTGAACCTAAATAGCTCATTTGAGACTCTTATATTTAATTGGATAACATTGGAATATAAGGTTGATCCATAAAGCAGTTTTATGTGAGAAACTTATCGGATATTTTATTCTTTAGAGTTTATAAAAAAACATTTACTTTCGGCCAATTTATTTGTAAAGAAATTCATGTGCTTTACAGATAATATTACACAATAGGAACTACCGAATTAAAGTTTTAGTTACTCATCAACCATATAATATACGTTAAAATTAATAATTGACGCCAAATGTTAAATATTAATAAAAATTAAAACAGTTATGGATTAAAATAAAAACAATACCTAATTGAAAATGGCAGTAGTAAAACATTCAAAACATTTTAACATTCTTTAATTGCTTTGGGGTTTTGTAGAGCACAAAATGTCCCAAATAACAGTGATTGTTGTAAATTACGTTCAATTTATTTTTCTGCAACCATTTTACTTTTAAAATACATACATCCCTGTTATACAAGACAATGCTGTATATTATTGTATAAAAACTTGTTAATTTTGGAATATTACACATAGTATACAATAGGGAACAATCACGTAACGCGAGATGGCGCTGTCCATGACAAAATATCGGATCGAGGTGTGAACAACAAATATTCTGGCATTTGATCACTTGTAAAACCAAAGTTTTTATTGAAGAAAATTTTAGTTATCTCAGAGATTTGAGTTAAGCTATTGGATTAAAGCTGGATTTAAGGTTTGTTTTCGACGTTTCAGTTTTATTGTCGCTGGATTCTTGTTAAATGCCAGTAATTAACAGTTATGTCCAGGTATCAATTTTGGTTTGTTCTCGAAGTTTTTCCGTTCTGTTGCTTCTGGAATTCTTGTTGCAATGCATATGAAAGTTGAAATATCAATTTCGGACATATTGTATTATGTGGGTGAACGTGTTCGACCAATTAAGGATTATATATTATAATCCAATTAATTATGGAAGGTTGAAACTTCAACACTGGGAGATTCTGACTAGGAACAGATTCATCTTTTAAACGCTTTCTCTGTGTTGTTGAAGTCACTATAAATAATCATTGGACAAAAATATCAAAATTACCACTGAAAAGAATCATCTTTCACAAAGTGCTTGCTGCAAACTAACATAAACTTTGAAATTGGTTTTCCTATCTTAAAGATCATCTTTCATTTCTGAGCTGCCTTAGGATTTTAAGGAAATTTATGCAAAGATATAATCGAATTGCCATAATATTTAGAGCATTGTGAAACAGAGTGTATTTTTCGCGATTTTATCTCCATAGCGGATTTTGTGGTTTATTAACACCAATTTTAAATATAAACACTTAAATATAACACTTTTAACGCTTAAATTGCTCAAAATAATATATAAAGTTCACTTTTCACCAATATAAATAAACAAATGGAGGTTAGTTTGTTGTTTACGCCTCGAGAAGTTCATAAGATAAATAATAGATGTCGCACACTCCGTGATTTTTCCCTATAGGTATTGTCTGAACTTGTGAGTAGATAAATAAAAAGTAATATTGTTTTATTTTGGTAATTTTTGTTTTTAATTTTTAAATTTATTGGTATTGTATGTATGCAGATGTTAAACTTTTGTACCGTGCATAGCTTTCATGTATTAAAAAGGATAAAAAATGTAACATAACATAACATCTCTTGCATGATACAGTCATTCCAGCTATTCAAAATATTCTTGTCGTTAACATTGATCAAGTATGATACCAACAAGAAAGTTGTACCATTCACAATGCGATCATTGTTTGATAGTGTTTAACAAATATTTTCCAGGATCGCATGTTGAGCGGCACAAGCAAATTAAATAGGCTACCAGATCTCCAACATAGCACCAATGTACTTTCATCTGGGGACACCTCAAAAGTGTCATTTATGGTCGTGAACTCGATGGGACAGAAAGCCTACCTTTATTTTAATTTGGATTTGACTTTGGTTCATTTTATTCGGTGTGTAGGCGTTACCCACAATAATTATGCTCATTTTTATTCCATTATTTTGACCAACAAGAATAGTTTCCTTCATATTTAGATGAAAACTAAATACATCCAACCCACCCAAACGACAAATAGATAATAGAGAGTTGAAGTAATTACAGTACGTGAACTTTTACGTAGACGTTAACGTACGAAATTTAACGTTTACGATTGTATGAAATTTGAGTTGAAGTCTTGTCCATGTGCGTCCATGAATGAACGTATATGTCATCCCTTAACCCTTACCTATTAATTTATCAGTATTTTGACTATTTTGCTTTTGTTGTTTTCTGTGAAAAAAACAAAATATTGGCTTGTTGACGTTCTACTGAAAGGTTATGAAGAAAAGACTTTAAAAGTCAAAATTCGGCCATTCGCAACTTATCGGTGTGATTCGTATATCCTTCGGTTTATGTGCGTTAATTTTTAAGATATCCGTGAAAGCCCGTGAGGTTATGTAGAGCTGCTGTAAATGCAAACGTAAAAAATTGCTTACTGCTCAGTTTTCACGTTTACGTTAACGTGCACTTCAACTCTCTAATAACCATCATGATTCACGATCGCATTAAATTCGCTTCACATCCACTACGAAATAGCGCAGTTGTCAATATATCCTAGTGGCGTTAATCCTTGAGATAAATATAGTTGCATAATGCACGACACAAAGGTTTAAAATCTGTACAGTATTTTATTTTAAACTTTAAATCTTAGGAAGATTGCAGAATCTATTAGGTAGAGAAGAATCTAAACTAGAATGAAGTTAAGACGAAAATGACCACGTCAATAATAAAAGAAGTCCTATAGACGAAAAAAGTCTAATTATTTTCGATAGAAATGTTTTATAATCATCCATTTATGCAATTTATTTCAAGCTTGTATTAAATTTAAAATAAAAAATTACTTTTTACATACATATTAACAATGATATAATTTGTTTTTAAACACGATATTTTTTCACAATTAAAATAAGAAAAGTAAGTATGGATGACTGAAGTTATGGTTTTTTTAAGGACAAATTAAATTCACGATGGTATTAAAACAATTTGAAAATTTAATTTCATATTTGTAGCAACAATCAGTATAAAACTTAAATTGGACATACTTCTGGATTTTCTCAAATCAGTATTATCTAGAATGAAAGTGTAGAAAAACTAAATTTTGTTGGGCAGATCTAGCACAATTTATAATAAACTTTTTTACCCCAGTTTGCTATACAATATTAATTTGTAACCTAGGAACTCTTTGGATACTGTTTTTAAAAAAAGGTTAAATGCAGGATTACTAGGTTAACTGTGTAATACCTATGAGGCTTAGGTAAAGGCAAAAATATAATACAAAAAATAAGAATTCCCGTAAACCTCATTTCAATATTATTCTGCTGTATTTTTGGTGCCAAACTACAGTACAGCCTTTCACAAGGAGATAAGAATGGCGACGAGGACTTGTACAATTCATTAACTAAATGAGCTTAAACCTAAAACGTTTACGATAATGCGAGTATACCCAGAAAATTATATGTTTTTACCTTTATAATGTGTCTTGTATAACAATAAAGATTTGTTTTAATCAAACCACCTATTACAGACAGCACTGCAGTGATAAATATTTTTCGGTGAATTTATTACTTAGAAATATGCAATTGAAATGTATTTCAATTTAAAATTATTATCTCCATACCTTTACTACTGATAAAAACTGTAATATAAGATTTAATATAATTGATTTACTTATTGTTTATATAATTGTAACTTAATACTTTGATTTAGCAAAAAAATGTTGGTGGATGACAGGAGATAAAAACGTGGGGGTTACACAGTGAACTCTTTTTTTATAGGCTACTAGATCTGCTCCAAAGATCATTACATAATAAATGTGATTGATGTTTCCACACTTACAGAAGATAGTCATTGGTGAAAATTAATATGGTTCAAATTTTAATGAGATCTACGTAGAAAAAATACAAACTCTGGTCGTAGACATAGCTACTTTTTTAATAATTCAACCTGTTAGCGTCCATCTTCATTCAACGTTACAAATATTTTGTCTCGGAAATAAATTCTTTATATATTTTTTTCATCATAATTTTCGATGGAAATTACTCAAAAAAGTATAATTTCCAAAAAAATACTTTTTAGAGACTTTCTCCTCGATGACGCCCAAGGCCGTAACATTATTTACTTAAAAAAATATCAGATTATTTTGATCTTTTAAGTGATGCTTACTATTGTATATAAATAAAGTCTTTATTTTTTTTATGATCGCAATAGCCTAACATCTAGAAAAATATAATTTATATAAAAATAAAATTGATGTTTTTTTACAAATTTATATCTTCGTAGATTTAATTATATGTACAATAAATTCTAAAATAAAATAAGCATGCAAATATTTAATGTATCATCCATTTTTTGATACGACAAACTGTCGGCAACCAAATTTATACAATAACAAAAAAAAAAAGAATACCAATGAAGTACCTATAAAAAATATTTGCCAAGAAAGCCTGGTGATTATTCTCTTAATAGTTAATACGTCCATTTTAAACACATTTTGATCATTAATTATTATATTATTATCATCTTAAGTTGCACATATTTTTTCCATTCTCTGTATTACCTTCTTATGATAGTTCATCTACTAAGAGCTATTAATATATTTGCTTTTAAAATGTTTAAGAGTTGTTCGACCTGTAAGGTTGTTAATTAGTAATGTTCTGAATTTAATTAATCTATGACAACCATAGGTGCCATCTTTAACACATTATCTGCCACATGGTAGGTACACCGACATGTTACCGTTTGCACTAGTAATACAACTGATGTAGTACTGTAATAAATGTATATTCAGGCCAGTGGAATTGGGTACATTTAGCTTATATTTTTATGTATTATTTTTTCTTCTTCTAATTTTGTATAGCTGCACTCATCCACAAAAACTTAAACAAATACAAAAACAAATCAACGAAGCATGTCAACAATATGGCCTTTCCATCCATCCTAGGAAAACAATGTGGATGAAAAATCAATTCTGTTCCAACTACACCATCTTGCTTAACAATCTTCCTTTATCTGAGGTCCAGTCATACAAGTATCTAGGCCAGAATAAGAGAATGTATAATGACATCAGTCAGAAAATTTAAAATAGGAAGCTGGCTGGATCGCTTCCAACAGAATCAGCACTATTCTCACTGACCAAACTATCAACATTTCTAATAGAGCGAAACTCTTCAACACTCATGTCCTCCCATATTGAAGTGAAACGTGGATCACCACACAAAAATTACATGCACTGAGAACTACACACAATGCAATGGAGAGAAGATTTATTATTGTAAGCAATAAGGATCATATCAGAAGTTAACTTATCAGAGAAAAAAGTGGAATCAAAGATGTCATCGCATAAAAGCAAGAGAAGGTGGGCAGGACACATTGCCAGATTCAAAGATAACAGATGGTCAGCTCATGTAACCAACCAGTGTCCAAAAGATTATAAAACATCTGCAGGCCGGTCTCCAAGATGGGAGATGGGAGGACCCGACCGTAAAAGTAGCTATAAAAATTTGGAAGAGACGCTCAAAATCGAGAATTGTGGAAATATTGCGACCTACATCAGCCATACCATTTTTACCAAACATCCTTGTATTTTTATCTAATGTCATTATGTGCTACTATAACTGCCATTACAAATGCATACATCTTGTTTAAAAGAAAAAAAAACTGCTTCATCAAGCGTTACATAGAAATGAAACCGTCAATCGATCTATAAACAACAGTCCTGAAATTATGCAACATTAATTGATAGTAGGAACCAGACGTCGATGCATTCGAATGTTTTGAGCAACTACCTACAGAATTTGTCGCCAGAAATAAGAACATGACAATGTAAAGCTTGTAGCAAAAATGTTTGTGTACACTGTTTTTTTGAAAAACATTCCAGCTCATTAATCTAATTACCGCTTATTGTAATACTAGCAAAACCCGGTAGAGGTTGTCCTGCCAGTTACAGTAAAATGTTTAGCATGAAAATATTCTCAGTATTCAAATATCTATGTATACAATTTTTATGGCGATCGGTTGAACAGTATAGATGTTGATGCACTGCAGTACCATCTAGTAGCAATTTAAAGTGAAATAGATTGCATTAAAACCTTCTCCATGAAAAAACATTAAATGTGACAAGTTTCGCGGTGATCGGTCAAACGGAGTTTAGCAATCTCATTTATACCAACATGCATCTTTCTAATTCCAGTTTTCGGGTAGATCATCCATTTTCCCCGGTTTTTTTACGTGTAGCTGCACAAAATTAAAAAAATAAAACAATTTGTTGTCATTTTTTGACAATTTTTGTGGTGGTACAGCGTCTGTACCACGAATTTGAAGTTAGTGAATCAGTAAACGTTTTTTTATAATTATGTTATTAATGAAGTCTATCCTTGTAAATTTGTAATCATATATGAAGCTCACTTAGTGCAATATTGGCTGAAATAATGGCATCAATAGATATGTTTTGTGCTAAATATTGGTGCCACCATTGCAACACTATATTTTTAATAATAAACATTAAGTCCCAATAAAACAATTGGTAAAATAAAAAAGACCGAAATAATCAGAAATTTAAAGATGGGATGGTTTCAAATTCTCACAATTGCAGTGTTGCACTCAATAGACATTTCTGAATAAACTTTTTGGTTGCCAACAATCAGACAATACTTAAGTTAACTTGAAAGAAGAATAAATAAAATAGAGATGACGCATTAACAAGTTTGACTTAGAGCGGTGAACTGTTTCATTGGTTCACGCTTCACATACAATTAAATAAAATAATATGAGCATAAAAATTAAAATCGCTTCACGAGAATGTAGCAACCGGATGGATTAAAATTGTGCATTTTTCTAGAATACTAGGTCAATATCTATAAATAATACAAGCTTTGCCGCTATACAAATTGCAGCAATTTTAAGAACTGAATTATCCAAAAATCAATATTCTATTTTTAACACATGAAACAAATGCTACATTTATTGTGTTACCAGCCTATTTTAAAATATCTGCTTTACAATGTTTCAGCTATAAGATGAATTTAAAAAAATGAAGAATATAACCCAAAAATTTACATGGGTATTCTTTCAATAGAAAATATATTTCCATAATAATCCTGCAGAATGGCCAATACAATTTGTTTAAAAGCAAAACTTGAACTTTTGATTTAAAACATTTATATGCATACATTATTTTTTTTTCTTATATAAAAAAAACATGTTAAATAGTAGCAGTTTTGTAGGTACAATAAGTGGATATTGATTATCTTGAATCCGAAAATTTAACATTAAATAATCAAAATAATCAATACCTATGAAGTTTAAAATCAAAATATATTTTTTTTATAAATTTTTAAAATTTTGCACTGGCCCAGTTCACAAACTTTCTTTTCATAGAATAAGGTCATGAAGTGAAAATATAATAAGAATTGTAAATTTTCAATAAATTATTTTGACTACACTTGTGTAGGAACGTAGGTTCACTTAAAATATGATTCATACCGAAATATTGCAAAAATTCTGTTTAATTACGCAAGATAATAACTATTTTTCTCGAGTTTCAATAGTGGCCAGCAAATTGCGACAGTCAGACTAATTAAGTCAATGTCAACTTCGTTAATTTCATGTAAAATAAATTAAATAATGTACTGTTGGTAAAACTATGTCATCTAGAATTATTATGTTGACTAGAAATCTTTTTTTAGTTCTACACTTTATGTAATAAAAACAAAAAATAAGTCAAAAATCACAGAATTAGCTGCTTTAGTTATATTTTACTTAATTTGTGATGAAATCAATAACACTGTTGCTTTGGAACAATTAGCGACTGTGATGTTAATAAATATTGCAGAGACATTTGTACGAATTATATTAATCCATCCTATTTTGCATTCTCTTTGTAGACCAATTAACAGAATTTTTATATTGAAAACTTTTTTCTTTATTAAAATAAATTTTGACCAGGCAAAACACTTGTAAACACAAAAATTACTGAAAGTTGACATGCTTCTAGAGCAATGGTCGGCAAAGTGCAGCTCTTCGGCCCCTCAAGTGCAGCTCTGGTACAAATGTCCAAGAGCAGAACTTACAGACGATCAGTGAATACAAAATTTTTATTTCATGATAGATGTTACGTCTTATCTAAACCAGCTTAATAATAAACTACAAGCGAAAGCAAACACAGTATTTCGATGTTAGAAGACGTCATTTCATTCGAAAGTAAATTATCCCTTTTTGCTCAAGATTTTAAAAGGAAAACACTGTTTCACTTTCCAAGCCTGTTGAAGCATCATCAAGAAAATAATTCCTTTATCGACAAACACTACTTCAAAACAACCATTTTAAATATGAGGGAAGCATTTCTCAGCAGATTTAAGGAATTTAAAAACAGCAATGCAACGTTAGCTTTGGTCAAAAATCTCCTTAATGCTATGATAACAGGTTTAAATTTTTATCCTTTTGAAATTGGTAACTATAAAATTCAATTGCTGGGTTTAAAAAACAAGGAAAAATGGAGCTCTAAATTTGAACGTTTTTGTGTTGATTAATAAATACTGGAGAAGAACAAATATGAACTTAGTTCACAACAAAAGTGGTCTGCTTTGAAAGACCTGGAGAAGGAAGACATGATCATGTTCAAAGCCTGGAATAGTATTCCCTGACTCTTATGCTCATCTGAAAAACTTGGTTTTGCTGTTCTTTTCCTTATCGGTTCTACATATTCATGCGAACAATCTTGCTTTCATATTATTTTTTATCAATAAATACAATCTTTATTAATTATGAAATGAGTTTTATTCGGTGTAGGTACCAGTAATAATGAGGGTCTAAAATTATAATACATAAAGGTTTACTTTATTAATAAACAGATATGGCTCTCAAAAAAAAACTTATCATTGTGATATAAAAATATAGCTCTTTGGCAAATAAGTTTGCCAATCACTGTTCTAGGGTCTTATACATAAAACAAACTGATAAAATTTAAATTCAAAATGAGTTTACCACATACTGTTTACATAAAATATTTTTTAAATTTTAAGTTACAAACATAAATTGTATCTAAATTAGAAAATAAAAACAATTTCAAGAACTTCCTAAAACAATTTAAAATGGCATGTGGAAGCCTAGAACACAATCTATTTAATTTATGTAATAGAACTTTTCAAGCCAAATAAAAAACATTATTGCATTGAACTTAATTTACAAATTAAAAAAATTACTATGAGACTCTTCCAACATGTCAGTAAGTTTAAATGCTAACTGTATGTATAAAGATTGATTTCAAAAGGTAATTTTTATATACACATGTGTTTTTAAAAACTATAATATCTATCAATTGGTCTACAACTACAAAAAATTTGACAATGTTTTCAGCAAAAGTTGTGATGAAACAATCGTTGCTTACATTTTAAGTGATAAAATGTGATGGCAATGGGAATTACAGACATATTAAAGAAGACAACACTTCTTTTTATTCCGTTTAATGTAATTTGGTTTTAATGGTGGTCGCTCAGATAATTGAAATTTTCTAACAACTCGGACTAATTCATAAAAAGCATTATCGACATTCATTCTCATTTTAGCGCTACACTCGATGTAAGGAATTTTTAATTGCCTAGCAAGCTGTTGAGCTTCTTCCTGCCAAATAACCCTTTGGTGCTCAAGATCAACCTATAAAACATTTTAGAAAACTGTTATCTCTGAGCTGAGCTGAAGCAATACTTTTTTTATTTTATTCCTTCTCCATAATTCTTCTGACTTTTGTAAACATTGAAAAACAAAATTTATTATAAAAATTGATCCAAAATTCTTATAAAACTAGTAAGCTTAGTTTTTTTTAATTTCCCAAATAAAAAAGTGGCAAACAATTGTGTTTATGGACAATCAAGGACAAATTATGAACAATAATTGATTAGCAATAAAAAAGTGTAAATTAAATCAGATTTATAAACCTGCATGAAAACAATATCAAACTATACAATTATTCCAATTTTAAATATGTATTAACTTTTACCTTATTTCCAACCATCAGCATGGGAAATTCATCTCTATCTTTCACTCTAAGTATTTGTCTATGGAATTTGTAAATTTCATCAAAACTAGATCTTTCAGTAACTGAAAAAACAAGTAGAAATCCCTCTCCAGATCTCATGTATTGTTCCCTCATTGCACTAAATTCTTCTTGACCAGCAGTATCCAAAACTTAAGAAACAAATATGAATTGTAAATGAAATGCAGTGACATTTTGATCATTTAATAGAGCTAAAATAAAATAGTTGTATCCTTCAGCTATAATTCAGAACACAACTTTGAACCAAAAATAAATGTTGCTTCAAAATTTAAAGGAGTCTATCAATTGTTATCATTTTAAATATTCTCACTATTTCATAACTTACTGTCCAACTTTGCTGGTATATCATCAATTACGCATTGTTTGGTATAGGAATCTTCGATAGTCGGATCGTAGTCGGTTACAAAATAACTCTGAAACAAAAAAAATATTTCTTTTTTGTGTAGGCAATTGCACAAGGTTATGGACTAAATTTGATCATGTAAAATAAGATGTTTTATTAAATGAAATTTTTGGTAAAACTAAACAAATTAAACGTAAAATTATGTGTCACTTGAAAATTACATTAACGAAAATTTAAATAATTTAGGCATATTTTAATTTACCTGAATAAACTGTAGAGTTATTGCAGATTTTCCTACACCTCCTCCTCCAACGATCACAAGTTTGTAGTTTTGGTAATTAGGAGCTCTGTCTCTATCGTTAATTTTGGACATTTTTTAAATTAATACAATATTGTTTTTTTCACTAAAATAAAAACTGTGCAAATACTCAACTTAACTAAGAAAAATGTAGTTACACCTACTAATGAAGTTAGTAATAAACACGTTTTCAGAGCAACCAACAAGAG